>CM048744.1:851816093-853126093 GCA_026315105.1 Locusta migratoria | reverse complement strand
CTTACTCCCTTCCTTAAAACCCTTATCATTCCCTTTTCCCTCTCCTTCCCTTCCGCCTGAAGAAGCAACTGGGTTGCGAAAGCTTGCCTTTGTGTGTGTGTGTGTGTGTATTCATTTATTTATTTGTGATGCTGCCACACCTGTGCTTCTTTGCCTGGTGAGTAATCTTCATCTATTTTATATATATTTTTTTCCTGCTAGGAATTTTTCATCTTAATATACATACATATAGATATATACAATGAACTTTAAAATGAAATTGACAGTTTAGCAAGCAGACAAAAACAAAGTACAAAATTATATTAAAGTTGTATGTCTAGCTTTTCCATCCACTTGGCGGCTTTAGGGAAGACTTCATACAGTTCTCCAATAGTTCCTGTGAATGCACGTTTTGGGCATTTGAGAATGATATGGCAGCTAGCTCTCAATGTAGAAAAATGTAAGGTGATGCGCATGAGTAGGAAGAACAATCCGATAATGTTCGAATACAGCATTAGTAGTGAGCTTCTTGATGCTGTTGATTGTTCAAATATCTAGGCGTAACATTGCAGAGCGATATGAAATGGAATGAACATGTAAGGACAGTTGTGAGTAAGGCAGACAGCTGACTTCGGTTTATTGGGAGAATTTTGGGAAGATGTACTTCATCTGTAAAGGAGACCGCATATAAAACGCTTGTGCGACCATGTTTTTAGTATTGCTCTAGTGTTTGGGACCTGCAGCAGATCAGTTTAAAGGAAGACATAGAAGCAGTTCAGAGGCGAACAGCAGATTTGTTACTGGTAGGTTCAACCAATGCGCGAGTCTCACGGAAATGCTCCGGCAACTCAATTGTAGACCATTGGAGGAAAGACGATGTTCCTTTCGTGAAATTCTGTTGAGGAAATTTAGAGGACCGGAATTTGAAGCTGAGTGTAGCACGATCTTGCTGCCACCTATTTACATTTCGCGTAGTGATGACAAAGACAAAATAAGATAAATTAGGGCTCGCATGGAGACATATACGCATTCTTTTATTTCCTCGTTCTATTTGGGAGTGGAATAGGAACGGAAATGCCTAGTAGTGGTACAGTGTAAACTCCGCCACGCACCTTACGGTGGATTGCAGAGTATGTATGTAGATGTAGATGTGCTGTATCGTTTGTTCAGGATGTCCACAGTCGCACTGGGGAGTATCTCGCATGCCCCATCTGAAGAGCATCTCTCCACTTCTGCCATGGCCTGTGCGGAGTCTGGTGAGTGTGACCCATGTTGTTCTTGGCAGGTCTGTACCAGTACATTTCTGCCAGGTGATATTTCCCTATGGTTCCTGGCTAAGGCAGAATTGGACCAATCATTTTTCCAGGTGGTCTTGGCATCGAAATGGATGGATATAAGATTTTGAGCTGTTCTCCATGGTGGTCTGCTGGATCTCAGGCGACGATTGTTTGGAGTAATATCTTGGTGGATAGGGGGATTAATATTGCCAGAAATTTTATTCCACTCATTAACTAATGCAGCTTGCCGTCTGACATATGGTGGAGCTATATAACGGAGTTAATGTAGAGCCAGGGCAGTGGGGTCGATTTTATGGTGCCAGATATGATCCTCAAGGTGTTATTTAGCTCAGTGTCTACTTTGGATGTTTGGCTGCTGTTAAGCCAAACAGGACTGCAGTACTCTGCAACAGAATACACCAGTGATAGAGAAGAGATCTTCAGAGTATGTGCATCAGCTCCCCAGCTAGAATTGGCAAGCTTTTGAATGATGTTGGTTCTTGTTCGTATCTTAGCTCATGGAATGGAAAGTACATCTTATCTCGTGGCTGCATGATGGACTTGGGAGTTGTTGCCCAAAAACTTGAATTCTTCCTATGCTGATCAAATGGTTCAGTGAAGGGTTAGGGGATGTTATTGTGTCTGCAAAGTCTTGAGGTCGCCCTTGTTGGGTAACAAAGACAAGGCCCTACACGGTAGCCATCCAGAACATAATTGATCCACCAGCTTGCTGTACTTGATTGACAGGTGCCTCTGTCATGTTGCATTACTAGGTTCCCTCCACACACATTGTGAATGGTCATCTGGTATCAGACATAAGCGGCATTCAGCTGTGAAGAGAACTTTGTGCCAATTTTCCATAGACATTGATTTTTGGGCCCATCTATAGTGTGCATCATGGTGTCTGGGCTTAACCCACAACTACTATTGATTGTCTCTCAGACCGCTACAAATTTTTGTGTCGAAATATTTCGCACACCCTTGCAACGAGAAATGGACTCTTCCGTTTACCTTCCTATTAACTGATGAGCTAAATGTGCCAACATTCTTGCATTGTTGCTGCTCTTTGTTTCATATTTATTAGACCTGAGAGATCTCAGGGACGAACTATAGTTTTAGTGTGTCACGCATTTACTAAACATTACCATTTCTTCATGGCACCAAAAGCTGGGCATTCTATGCAACGTGTTTTGAGCGAGACATATGGAGATGTCCAAGAATGCATTCTCAGATGAAGAATTTGATGATAGGCAGTAATGGCCCTGATTTTAGTGATCATGATTTTAATTCAGAGTGTAAATTCTATGCAGGTTCAAACAGACTAAAATATCATTCTGCTGCTCATAGAGGACATAATTAGTTTTTACTTGATATTACTGATTTACGGAATGTAGTAGTCTCATGTGGTTCATGATGTAGGTTCCAGTAGTCATGTCCTAGTTCCTGAACCACGGGCAACGTATGAGTGGCCAAATAAGTGGTCCTGACAGTTGGGATACCAGTTACTTTGGAATAAGGTTGGGCATCTCATACATATTCTGAGTTGTGGCCACCTTTGTGCTCAGATGGCAAAGACTACCAAATCCACCGGTTAGTCCCTCAACCGTTAGGGGTAAAATCCAGTGGGGCCCTGGGCAAGTAAGGCTACCAACCTGCTTCCCAGGTACTTCAATATCATGCTGGCAACAATCAGAGCAAAATACCTTGGACCTTTGCAGGTGATGGAGTCCCACCTCTAATTGACAGACCAGGGACTCCTGCGATACGACTTGGCAACAATCTGGAATGAGATGGGGAGCTATTAATATCAATGGGGAAGAAGGTAGAGCTGATGGAGGCTTCAAGTAAGAGGGACTTAGATGTCTTAGCTGTTAGTGACGTTAGAGTAAGGGGAGAGAAAGAGGATGAAGTCAGAGAATACAAGGTCTACCTGTCAGGAGTCAAAGTAGGAAGAGCACAGTGGGGTGTAGGGTTTTACATCAGGAAAGCAATCGAATCCAGCATAATTGCAATAAGGTACATAAATGAATGACTGATGTCGATAGATTTGGCCATCTCCAGCAAGAAAATTAGGATCATGGCAGTGTATTCACCCTATCAAGGGACAGATCAAGATGAGATGGACAGATTTTACAACGCACTTAGTGATGTAGTTGTTAGAGAGAAGGATAAGGATAGTGTTTTATTCATGGGTGATTTCAACGGCAGGATAGGAAATCGAACAGAAGGTTATGAAAATGTTATGGGTAAGTTTGGAGAGAATATGGAGGCCAACAGGCACGGAAAACAGCTCTTGGATTTCTGTTCCAGTATGGGCTTAGTTATCACAAACTCCTTCTTTAAGCATAAGGACATTCACTGCTATACTTGGAAAGGAAGGGGAAGCGGATCTGTCATTGTATCTATAATTCAGGAAGACAATCAAGGACACACGTGTTTTCAGGGGGTTCTTTGATGATACTGATCATTATTTAATCTGCAGTGAAATTGGTTTTTGTGAGGCCAAAAGAGCAGAAAGTCAGGTCCACGTGTAGAAGGATAAGAGTGGAGAAGCCTCAAGACAAGGAATTTAGGCAGAAATACATAGCAATGATCTCGGAAAGGTACCAGTTAGTTGAATGTAATGATTTACAGTCACTGGAAGAGGAATTGTCAAGGTACAGGGACACACTACTGGAAGCAGCTAGAGAATATCTTCGAACAGTAAGTGTGTAAAGGTAGGTAGAAGCAGACAGCCTGGTGGAATGACACAGTCAAGGCAAACTGTAAAAAGAAAAGAAGGCATTTCAAAAATGGCTCCATACTAGAAATCAGGCAGACAGAGAAAGTTATGTTGAAGAAAGAAACAAAGCCAAACGAATAATTGCAGGCTCCAAGCAGAAATCATGGGAAGACTTTGGAAATCAGCTAGAAACTCTGGGTCAAGCTGCGGGAAACTATTTTGGAGCGTAATTGGCAATCTTCAAAAGGGAGGGAAGAAGGAATGAACAAGTGTTTTGGCCAGGTCAGGAAAGCTGATAATCAACCCTGTAGATGCCTTGAGCAGTTGGAGGGAATATTTTGAAGAATTTCTCAATGTAGGTGAAACGTTCAATGATGTGTCAGATTTTCAGGTAGAATGGGATAGGAACAACAATGGAAATGGGATCTCATTTGAGGAAGTGGACAAAATGGTCAGTAGATTACAGTGTAATAAAGCAGATGGGGTGGATGAAATTAAGCCAGAACTCTTCAAATACAGTGGACTATCAGGTCTCAAATGGTTACACAGGATAATTGAAAAGGCGTGGGAATTGGGACAGGTTCCATCCGACTGGACGAAAGCGATAATCACGCCAAATTTCAAACATAAAAACAGAAAAGATTGTAACAACTATCGAGGTATCTCTATAATTAGTGTTGTAGGCAAAATATTCTAAGGTATTATTGAAAGGAGTGTGAGTATTAATTGAGGACGAGTTAGATGAAAATCAGTGTGGGTTTAGGCCTCTTAGAGGCTGTCCGGACCAGATCTTTAACTTACAGCAGGCAATGGAAAAGTGCTGTGTGTGGAACAGGGGATTGTATCTATGTTACATAGATCTAGAAAAGGTTTATGACCGTGTTCCTAGGAGAAAGCTACTGTCAGTTCTACAAGATTGTGGTATAGGAGGAAAACTTCTGCAGGCAATTAAAGGGCTTTACGTAGACTGTCAGACAGCAGTTAGAGTAGATGGCAAATTAAGCTCATGGTTCATGGTAGTTTGAGGGGTAAGACAAGGCTCTAACCTGTCACCTCTGTTGTTCATACTATACATGGATCATCTGTTGAAAACAGTAGACTGGCAGGGCGGGATTAAAATAGGTAAAAACAAAGTAAGCAGTCTCGCATATGCGGATAACTTAGTTGTAATGGCTGATTCGATTGAAACGTTGCAAACTAATATTTCATAACTCTATCAGAGGTGCAAGGATTATGATATGAAGATCAGCATCTGCAAAACAAAAGTAATGTCAATGGGAAACAGATTTAGTGCCAAATAGGAGGAACAAAAAACAGGTAGACAGTTTCAAGTACCTGGGATATATTTTCTCACAGGATAGCAACATAGTGAAAGAACTGGAATCGAGATGCAGCAAAGTTAATGCAGTGACTGGTCAGCTAAGATCTACTCTCTTTTGCAAGAAGGAAGTAAGTACCAAGACTAAGTTAGCAGTGCACCGCTATATCTTTCAACCAACTTTGTTGTATGGGAGTGAAAGTTGGGTTCATACAGGTTACCTTATTCGTAACGTAGAGGTTGTTGTTGTTGTTGTTGTTGTGGTCTTCAGTCCGGAGACTGGTTTGATTCAGCTCTCCACAATACCCTATCCGGAGGAAGCCTCTTCATCTCCACTAAAGAACGGCAACCTACATCTGTCTGAATCTGCTTACATTGTCCATCTCTTGGTCTTCCTCTGCGATTTTTACCCCACACACTTCCCTCCAATGCTAAATTCACAATTCCTTGATGTCTAAGAATGTGTACTACCAATCTATCCCTTCTTTTAGTCAAGGTATGCCAGAAATTTCTTTTCTCCCCGATTCTGTTGAGTACCTCCTCATTAGTTACGCAATCCACCCACCTAATCTTCAGCATTCTTCTGTAGCACCATATTTCAAAAGCCTCAGTCCTCTTCCTGTCCGCACTGTTTATCGTCCATGTCTCACTCCCATACAAGGCAACACTCCATACAAATGCCTTCAGAAAGGACTTCCTTAGGCTTAAATCAATATTCGATGTTAACAAATTTCTCTTTTTCAAGAACGCTTTTCTACCCATTGCCATTTTGCATTTTATATCCTCTGTACTGCGACCATCATTTGTTATTTTACTGCCAAAGTAACAAAACTCATCTACCTCCTTTATTGCTTTGTTTCTCAATCTAATTCCTTCAGCATCACCTGAGTTTCTTACACTGCACTCCATTACCCTAGTTTTGCTCTTGTTAATGTTCATCTTATATGCACCTTTCAGCACACTGTCCATTCCATTCAATTGCTCTTCCAGGTCCTTTGCTGTATCTGACAGAATTACTATGTCATAGGCAAAACACAATGTTTTTAATTCTTCACCCTGAACTTTAATTCCTTCTCCAAACTTCTCCTTGCTTTCCTTTATAGCTTGCTCAATGTACAAATTGAATAACATTGGAGAAAGGCTACAACCCTGCCTTACTCCCTTCCCAACCAGTGCATCCCTTTCATGCCCTTCAACTCTGACAACCGCTGTCTGGTTTTTGTACAAGTTGTAAATAACCTTACGCTCCCTATATTTTACTCCTGCTTGCTTCAGAACTTGAAAGAGTTTATTCCAATCAACATTGTCAAAAGCCTTCTCCAAATCTACAAAAGCTAGAAATGTAGGTTTGCCTTTTCTTAATCTATCTTCTAGGATAAGCCATAAAATGAGTATTGCCTCTCGTATTCCTACATTTCTCCTGAACCCTAACTGATCTTCCCCGAGGTCTGCTTCTACCAGTTTTCCCATCCTTCTGTATATAATTTGTGTTAATATTTTGCAGCCATGACTTATTAAACTTGTGGTTCTGTAGTTTTCACGGCTGTCTGCACCCGCTTTCTTTGGAATGGGGATTATTACATTTTTCTTAAAGTCTGAGGGTACTTCGCCTGTCTCATACATCTTACACACCAGGTGAAACAGGTTTGTAATGGCTGGTTCTCCCAGAGACTTCAGTAGCTCTGAGGGAATATCATCTACTCCAGGGGCCTTGTTTCGACTTAGGTCATTCAGGGCTCTGTCAAATACTTCTCTCAGTAAAGTACCTCCTATTTCATCTTCATCTACATCCTCTTCCCTTCCTACAATATTGTCTCGAAGTTCATTTCCTTTGTAGAGCCCCTCTATATACTATTTCCACCTTTCAGCTTTCCCTTCTTTGCTGAGAACTGGTTTTCCATCAGTATCCTTGAATTTCATAGAGCTGTTTTTCTTATCTCCAAATGTTTCTTTTATTTTCCTGTAGGCTGTATCTATTTTTCCCCTATTTATACATTCTTCTACATCCTTGCATTTGCCTTCTAGCCACTCCTGCTTAACCATTTTGCACTTCCAGGTAGAGGTTACAGATATGAAAGTAGTAAGAATGATTGCAGGTACTAATAGATGGGAACAATGGCAGGAGAGTATCCATAATGGGGAAATCAAAGAAAAACTGGGAATGAACACCATAAATGAAGCAGTTAGAGTGAACAGACTGAGATTGTGGGTCATTTACACGCATGGGAGAAGCAAGGTCACCTAAGATACTCATGAGCTCAGCAGCAGAGGGTAAGAGGAGTCGAGGTAGACCGAGGAGAAAGTACTTAGATTCTGTGAAGAATGATTTTGAAGTAAAAGGCATAACATCAGATGAGGCATCAATGTTAGCATTGAATAGGGAATCATGGAGGAATCTTATTAGAGGTACTTTGCTCCAGACTGAACGCTGAAAGGCATAATCAGTCTCTAATGATGATGATGATGATGATGATGATGTAGTCCGGGGTGGTATTGGGTATCAAGGCAAACATGCTGTTGTAACTGGTTACTGGGTTTGGGGGGAGGATTGGTGCTGTGTGGTGATATGGCACAGGAAATCTGTTTGCAGACTAGGTCTGGAGGGTAATGTCTGTCTGTAAAGCCTTTGTGAGGCCTTCTGCATAATGGGCAAGGGACTTCTCATCACTGCAAATTCTCTGTCCACGGGTGGCAAGGCGGTAAGGGAGGGATTTTTTGATGCACTCTGTGCCTAACATCTCCCCCTCCTCCTTCCTTCTCCACCCATTATTCTGTATGCAAGTCTTCCTTAAAACTGTGTATTGCCACTTACAATATCCCCCTAATTTAGTACTTTTATTTTTACTTATTTTTATTATTCTTTCCTATCTTTATTTTTTCCTCTTTTCTCAACTTTATTTTTATTTTTCCTTACTATTCTTATCATTTCAAATCCCTCAATTCCCTCCCCACACTCCTATTCATCTCCCTTTTATCCTTCCCCGTCCCTTCACTGTATCCATTGCCGCAATTCAAATTTGCGCGTTTAAAATACATCATGCAATTTGGAACTTTCCTTCCCCACCTTTACCCAGCATCCTTCCCCCTCCACTACCCACCTCACTCACAGTCTAGCTTGTGTTGCTTGAGTGGCCGGGCATGATAGTTGTGTTTGTATAGTTGTCTGATTGATTGCATGAATGTATGTGTTTCTTTTTCTGACAAAGGCCATGGCCAAAAATTTAAGTTGTGTGGATGTGATTATGTATTCTCATGTCTGTCAGCAGCTCAGCGAGCCTCTTTACAGTGAGTTGTTACCTATCCTCCATTATTGAAATTTCATAGTCTTTTATTTGTTGCCATTTTATAAATACTGTCATTAAAGAAAGTTAAGTTTCAACATAGTCTACTCCAAGAAGTGTAATGAACAACAGGAAGAGATGAATATATATATATATGGGAAGTACACTTACCAGGTGAAGGGGCACAGGCAGTAATAGCAACAAATAAACACACAGACACACACACACACAAAAATGCTAGCTTTCGCAGCCTAGCTGCTTCATCAGGCAGAAGGGAAGGAGAGGGAAAAGGAAATGATGAGGGTTTTAAGGAAGGGGGTAAGGAGCCATTCCAATCCCGGGACAGGAAAGACTTACCTTGGGGGAAAAATGGAGGGTAAATAAATGCACACACACCCACACATTTACACAGACACAAGTACACTTAGGCAGACATACTGTAGAACTGTAGAAAGCTAAGAAGTTAGAAGTTACCCCCTTCCTTAAAACCCCCATCATTTCCTTTTCGCTCTACTTCCCTTCTGCCCGATGAAGCAGCTAGGCTGCGAAAGCTAGCATTTTTGTGTGTGTGTGTGTGTGTGTCTGTGTGTTTATTTGTTGCTATTACTGTCTGTGCCCCTTCGCCTGGTAAGTGTACTTCATCTATTTTTACGTATATTTTTCCTGTTAGGAATTTTTCCTCTATAATATTCGTATTATATATATATATATATATATATATATATATATATATATTATAGAGGAAAAATTCCTAACAGGAAAAATATACGTAAAAAATAGATGAAGTACACTTACCAGGCGAAGGGGCACAGGCAATAATAGCCACAAATAAATACACAGACACACACACACACACACAAAAATGCTAGCTTTCGCAGCCTAGCTGCTTCATCAGGCAGAAGGGAGGAGAGGGAAAAGGAAATTATGAGGGTTTTAAGAAAGGGGGTAAGGAGCCATTCCAATCCCGGGACAGGAAAGACTTACCTTGGGGGAAAAATGGAGGGTAAATAAATGCACACACACCCACACATTTACACAGACACAAGTACACTTAGGCAGACATACTGTAGAACTGTCAACTACAGTATGTCTGCCTAAGTGTACTTGTGTCTGTGTAAATGTGTGGGTGTGTGTGCATTTATTTACCCTCCATTTTTCCCCCAAGGTAAGTCTTTCCTGTCCCGGGATTGGAATGGCTCCTTACCCCCTTTCTTAAAACCCTCATAATTTCCTTTTCCCTCTCCTCCATTCTGCCTGATGAAGCAGCTAGGCTGCGAAAGCTAGCATTTGTGTGTGTGTGTGTGTGTGTGTGTGTCTGTGTATTTATTTGTGGCTATTACTGCCTGTGCCCCTTCGCCTGGTAAGTGTACTTCATCTATTTTTTACGTATATATATATATATATATATATATATATATATATATATATATATATATATATATTAAGAGGAAAAATTCCTAGCAGGAAATAAAATATAAAAAATAGACGAAGATCACTCACCAGGCGAAGGAGCACAGGTGTGACAGCATCACAAATAAATAAATGAATACACACACACACACACAATCGCAAGCTTTCGCAATCCAGTTGCGTCTTCAGGCAGTAGGGAAGGAGAGGGAAAAGGAAATGATGAGGGTTTTAAGGAAGGGGGTAACGAGCCATTCCAATCCCGGGAGAGGAAAGACTTACCTTGGGGGAAAAAATGGAGGGTAAACAAATGCACACATGCCCACACATTCACACAGACACAAGTACACCTAGGCAGACATACTGTAGAAAGTATGTCTGTCTAGGTGTGTTTGAGTTTCGATATGTCTGAGTGTGTGTGTATTTGTTTACCTTCCTTTTTTTCCCCTAAGGTAAGTCCTTCCACTCCTGGGATTGGAATGACTCCTTTTCCACTTCCTTAAAACCCATATCCTTTCCTTTTCCTCCCCTTTTTTCCTCTTTTTCCTGAAGAAGCTGCCAGTGGTGGCGAAAGCTTGTATGTGTGTTTGTGTGTGATTTTATTTGTTTCTCTCGATGAGCCTATCCTTTTGGTAAGTCATCTCTTTTCTATTTTTATTTTTATTTATCCCACCGGGAAAGTTTCCCTCTATAATTTTCGTTTCATCAATTTGAAACTATATTCTGTAAACCACTGACAATTTGATACATAAGAAATAAAAAGGCGGTCTGAGAGACACATCCATAGTAATTGTGTGCCTGTCAATGTCATAGTAGTTAAGAGTTAAGGACCAGGCTTCTTCATGGCCATTTAGAGTTCAGAGAGCTATTGTTGACTCTGTTTTGTACAGTCTGGCTCCACGTTGGTCTCCCAGTGGCTCTCACAAAGCCATTGTTTATCATGGTGGCAGCATGATTAGCATTGCTTTGGGTGAGAAGCTGCAGATACTGGTTGTCTGACGCAACTGTTACCCTATGAAAACCAGTATGGAACAAGTCATGAACACTACCTGCAATTTGGAAACAATTCCAGGTCCTTACTAAGTTACACTGACTTGAGACTATTTGCCTTGCAACTTTTCTTCATGATAATCCTTGTTGACATGAAGCAATAGGATCGGCATAAATTTTCCGGTGGCAGAAGAAAGCCATCAGGTGTATCCTAGGTTTACCCCACAGAGAACTTGCAGAAATAAATTCTGACTATTAAATATAATGACAGTCCCCAGCCTCTACATATACTATAAAGAAAATTTCGACAAACTTAAACTAAGAAATAATGTACACTCACACCACACGGGATATAACCACCGGAATGATTTACCATACTTCAGACTTTCTCTCACACACTATAGCCATAAACACATGAGCCTCACATTCTTTAAAAAATTACTAAAGACTGTTCATACCACCCCTATGCACAAGTTTAAAAGGGTTAAAAGAGTGTGAATGTTACGCAGTTGAAGAGTTCATTGAGAGAGATGTTAAAGACCTGTGCTCTGAGTAGCAACACCTAGCTCAGTAAAATTATTTGTAATAAATTTATGTATATGTAACACAAATGTAAAAATAGAATAACATTAAGTTATATTGCTTTGAATAATAATAAACAATGATCAGCTGTATTATTTAATAACTAAATATTTGTAATTATAATTCCATTGTTTAAGCACTTATATGTATCCAAGAGATCAAAGAATCAGGACTTAAGTAATTATCTGTGATCAATATGACCGTGTCATAAGCACGTAATATGTAAATATTAATAATATAGTAAGGACAGTTTACAACTCACCACGAAGATGTGGTGATGAGCTGTGACAGGCACATACTAAAGACACACACATACATCACTTTCAGCTATCGGCCATGGCCTTCTTCAGAAAATAGAACACTCATGCAATCACACAGGCACATAACACAGTCATACAACCATCAGCTCTGGCTGCCGCACTTCGAATCACACTCTGAGGCGAGTAAATTGGGGACGGGAGGGGAGGGAAGGGGAGGGGAGGGGAGAGGGGATAGGAAGGTTATGCACGGCGGTGGGAATGGGTTAGATGGGAATAATGAGATGCAGCAATATGTAAATATTTATGATTAATATGAAATTCCTTCTAGGGAATAATATATTTATAAACCTAGTTGTGAAAGGTAGACAAGAAACCTCAAACTGTTCTATTAGTACCATTTATTGTTACATGTAAAAAGAAACAATTAACTGTAATTGACAATGCCAATTGTATTAAAAAATACTGAATGGCTGATAACAATAAACAATCTAAACAATAGTTTATATGCAATCAAGTATTGATATTCATCATCTTGCCATTGCAGAACATCCATAAAATGTCTACAATACTGTTCTTATACTGTGCATTCATGTACAAATTTTACTGCTTCACCTAAAATCAATGAGGTGGATGTACTTTCGATAGAGACCAATTTGGTTACATTTTATGACAGTTCAAAGGACGAAGTGTTTTCAAACCATGTCAACTTAGAAGCACAAAGAATTTGTTTATTGCGTACATAGTTTTCACTTTATAATCATGTACTTTAGTTATGTAAAATATTAAGAACACATTCTAAAATTTACAACTTTTCAGGTTTGTTGCATAATTTAGAAGGCTTCAAACAGTATACATTATGAAATCTGATCATTTAAGATCATGGGCCACTTATCTTGCCTGCCTCATATGGAGCACAACAATTACATATTCTAAAGAAGTCACAAAGGTCACCAGTTGCACTAATGATCCATTAAAGGTAAGGTGTGTAACAATTTTTTTCTTGTTATTGCTAACCAGCATAAGGAAAACAAAATAAGTTTGAGATATTTTGTAGGATATAGGCAATTAATTCAGAAAATAAAAAAAAAGCCTTCATTACATCTCTTTTATGTCTAGGACATTGATCATCATATTTCTTATACTATATGAACTATTTGCTAAACAATCCCTCTATATCTTTTTTGATATTACAATATCAGGTGATTGAATTATTCTACATTTCATTCATTCATTAACATTTATTTGTCATTGACCATATTTACTATGGAATAGGCTACATCTCTTACAATTAAGTAAAGTCATATAGTTTCTAATATTTCTATTAGCTAGTTACTGATATTTAGTAACCAGTATACTTAGTAACATGTTTAGAATCATTGTCATATTTTGAAATTTTGCTTATATTATAAAATGGATTATCACTCAACCAGCTATATAGTTTTTTAAAAACAATGTCAAAGGCATGGACACAACTAAAAGTTGTAATTTATTAAAGATCTTCATAGATCAAAATAAGATGAGTGTGCTGGTTTTACAAGGCTATGCCTTGGTTCATCCATTTTAATTTTTCCTCTATTATTGTACTGGCGGAAGTTTCCTTTAATTAGAAATTCTTTTATATTTTGTTTAATGTGAAATGCTGAGATATATATGTAGAGGTTGACAACTGTGACTATGTTAAGTTTTATTGAAAGAGGTCGACAGTGATTTCTCTGTCAAGCCTTCACATTTTTCTTATGCTTTTTTGTATTTTAATGTGTTATATATTGTGTAGAGTACCCCCATAGCAGAAGTCAATAAGAAACGTGTGACTGGACCAGTCCAAAATACACAAGTCTTAAGAATTCAAATTTGACTGTGACACTCTTTATATATTTTTGCAGATAGAATTTATGTGTTCTCTGGAGGTCAGTTTGGAGTCAATCCCAAAATTTTAACTGCCTTGTTTTTCCGCTTCATTAGTTGGGACTAATAGAAGGTACATAGTTTTTCTGGATTACACAGAAGTTTATTGGAGGAAAACCAATTCAATATAGCCAATGATTCCAGTGATATCTGCTGTAATGCTACTATGTTTTGATTGCATTTGTGGTGTCCCACGTATTGATATCACACACGGGAGCCAAAAGTAACCTCTTTGGTCGAGGTACAAGATCGCTGCCTCAGCAGCAAGACACCAGTGTTGCTCAAGAAGTTGAAAGTGTCATACCTCTGTTGTTATAGTACGTAAATAAAGTGCCTTTCTGCCAGTATTTCCGGTGTTATTCAATCGTAGTGTTGGTAGAAACCACAGTGGTGACCCCGACATTGTTCGTCAACCTCGTCACACAGGAAAAACTTTGTTTTTTCGTGATTTTTTGCTGTGGAACTGCTTCCAACAACAATACCATTACGGCCAAACAATGGCTTTCAACAGTGGACTAATTGCACTGGATCCCCAGGAGCCTTTGCAATTTTCAGCACAGGATGAACCACTCATTAAATTCGAGGACGATTTAATGAATGCTTCCGACCGTTCACCTCTTCCAATCGCACTGCGCAGTGTTTCCCCACAACTGGCACCATATGCTCCTGCCACCAGGATGCCTCATCCTGACAGAAAACCAGTGTGCACCCAAGGACATGAGAGTTTCGCAAGTGTTTTAATGCAAATACTTCAATTCCTGCAAATGAGATGCCATATTGGTCAACCTGTGCCTGTGACAAACAGTTCAGTGTGCATGCTGTACCTGTCGTCTCGACGGTGCCCGCTACGCTGCCACAGCTGTTTGCGCGCCTGTTTTCCGATCTGCATGCAATGCCCGGCATCTTCGTCGCGACACCATCTGCCGCGTCACCCGCGTCGCGCTTACCCGTGTGCGTTCAGCAGTTCGGTCCGATGGGTGCGCCACCTTACAACCCGCACTCGACAACCGGCGTGACCGCCGCAACGCAGCCTGCCAGGTTGTGCGAAGTCGTATGCACACTGATGTACGACCCACACTCGAAGCTCAACATCGCTACTGCGATGCCTCCTACCGCACCTGACGCGTCACGTGACGCCGCGTTCGCACGGCCGTACGAACTGCTAACGACGCCCGGTCTTCGTGATTAGCGTCCCTTGGACACAACTCAACACCATTCATGTTTCCCAAAGCTGCCACCACTGGACAAATCTAATACTATAACATGGTTTGCATTGGTGGAATATATCTTCGAGTTACACAACATCACGAGAGAGGACGCTTGATTCTTGTGTTTAGTCACACACCTCCACGACCAGATGAACTTGGCCAGTGATGATATTCTACTGCATCCACCAGCACGAAGTTTCTCAACGCGAAGGAGATTCTTCTATGATGCTTGTCACGCTCGCCGGACGAGGCATTGACTCACATTATCGAGGAGGTAAACATCGGCGACTCCACCCCTGGCCAGCTCTGGCACTGCCTGCGGTCTCAAGTGGATCACTCCTTTCTGCCGGATCCAGCACTATGGGCTATCTGGTTACTCAAACTGCTGACCGAGCTACAAATCCAGCTCTTAGCACTGTCGACACAGCCACTCGACACTCGTCTGGCGTAACCAGTTGATTTCTGATTCACCGGCATGTGGAGTTCGACAACCGGACACGCCTCTTCTGCCTTACTTTCCAGTGATCGGGTGTTCCAAGCGACGCGCCGTTCAACAGACAGTGGAGCAACCTGTCATCAACAGGCCCGCTACCATCGCCATCTTCGGCCAACCCCACTTCCACGCCTTCACAGCCGGGCACGCCATCTGCCATGTACACTACAACTACTCCCAGCACCGGTGCGACGGGTGGTCCCCTCACCCAACCTACCCGCTGTGTTGGTTCCACGTAATGCACGGTGACAAAGTGTGTAACTGCAGTCCACCGTGCGCAGTGGCGTCAAACTCTCGGCATTTTTTACACAAAGGGTGTGAATATAGATGATTCGAAACTATTTGATCAATTCTACAACATCAAGAATTTCCCAAATCTACAATTCTGAACGAAAAGTCTCAGATAGACCAAGAGTGGTGTTGTTAGTTTAAAAGTGTCAATTATCGAAACATTATCTAAAATTTTGATAACTTGCCAATTTTTCTTTGCATTTCTGATAGCAATGCTTCTACTGAAGGTGTTTATTCTCTCATAACTGCTCAGTGAACAAAAGAGAGGAACCATTTGATTTTGGATTCAGTTAAAGGAATTTTATTTAAGTACAATTTCAATGACATGTCTTGAGAGGAATTTTATAACTATATTGTTAAAGATAATAATTTACCTCTTCCTCAACAGTACATTCTATTGAAATGTACACTTTAAAAAGGGAAACACAATTGCTGAAAAATAACTTCCATTTGATTGTATTGTATTTGTAAGTGTAAAATACTATTGTTCTATAATACAGTACATTTTCAATATATTCCAGAGTAGAGCATCTTTATCACCCAAATGTTTAAAATATAAACATTTTTATTCTAAAATAAATTGTCAGGCTTCTTTAAAAATGACAGGCATTTTGTGAAGCAGTGTCCTACTTTTGATAATTTTGAGTTCGTAACCCTATCTGTGGGGTAGTTTTATGTCTTGAAGGCCTTTGTGAGATCTTCATTATATTGAAAAAGGGAATTCTTGTCACTGCAGGTATGCCGTCCATGGGTAGCCAGGCTGTAAGGGAGGGATTTTTTTGATATGGAAGGGGTGGCAACTATTAAAGTGTAGGTAATTTTGGTAGTTGGTAGATTTAATATGGATGAAAGTGTGGATGGAGCTGTCATTGAGGTGCAGGTTAACATCCAGGATTGTGGGATGGTGGGCTGAGCAAGACCAGGTGAAGTGGTTGGGGGGGAGGATAAGGTGTCCTTGCCGAGTCCATATCAGGAAAATATCATCAATAAACTTGAACCAGACCAGAGGTTTGAGGTTTTGGGATGCTAGGAAGGAACCCTCCAGGCAGCCTTGAAACAGTTTAGCATAGGAGGTACCATGCGAGTGCCCATGGCTGTACTACAGATTTGATGGCAAAGTTTCCCCTCACCCTGTAATGGGTGATATTTTGCTTAAGCAATCACTGGATGCCTATGTTAATCATTAGCAAATCTCCTATACTGGATTCTATCTTCTACTCATGCCTGATAGAAGTCAAATTCTGGCCAGCTAACTCAAGGAATTACCTTTACCAGCAGTCAATGTCACTCACATTTGTAATAAGTTGAGCGAAATGACAGGTTTCCCATAATTGATGTCAAATTGAAAATAAATGTCCCATTACATTTGCTACTATGGGATATGTATGTTTGCAATTAAAGATAAACTACATTGGTAAAACTTGTAAAAAATTGTGGTGCTTTGTAAAGAGGATATATAAAATTTTGCACAAAAAACAGGAGAAAGAGTTGTAGTTACTAGATTTGAAATATAAGATAGAATGGAAATTGATCTACTGACTACAAAACCTACAACTTAGGATCCCAGGATGCTAGCCCTATGTTACGCCAACTGTCAACATAACCTGACCAAATTTAAATGATTTAATTTTGTCTTCCAATAAGACTCACTTCATTCTTATTCAATTGTTGATGGTTTGTAGTCTTAAAAGAAAAACTCATTGATGACACAGTCGAATGTATCTCAACCTGTCGTATTTTCGAAAAATTCGACCAAAAATCTTCATAGTCTATTTTTGTATTTGAAGTTCAGAGTGCCAAATTTTAGAAACAGCAGATCAGTTCTAGCAGCCATCTTGAAGGAAGAAGCTGTCACACTTGTGTAGGACACATCTCCATGTTGCCAAATATTGACGCTTGTAGCTGCAGTGTCACATAGCCCAATGTTGTGCGCTGTCCTTCACTTTTGTCATTCATGTAGGGCAAGGCCTGAGTTTTAAGCAATGCTGGCAACTTTGGAGAGGAAGTCGCCAAAGAAGCTAAATCAGAGATATAGGTACAGTTTATCAAGTATTGATAGTCGATTTAGTTGTGGCACCAAAAATATATCGGACTTTTTGAGTGATATGAAAATGAAATATAAAATGACTTATTCAAGTAGTGTTAAATTAACTAACTTAACTCATATTTGTTTATAGTGTTGTTTCACATTCAATGAGTATGTGAATCATGTTCAGTGCATCTGATTGTTTGTGGTGAGCTAAAAAGTTATGTTGTTCATAATAATTTTTTAATATGAGCAAACATTCCTAACTCTGTGGAAATTTTGTCTAATATGATGTAATTTATATTATGCCTCTCAGTTTTGGAACATTACTATTTTGGTAGAAATTAAAGTGTAAGGCAAATTATGAAAGTGTATTTTTTATTTTTATTATTAGTTTTCATGGTACACAGTAGTTACAGGGGCAACAGTCTGGATGAGTGACTGAGCTACACATATACTTTAAATATGAGTTAGTATTGGATTCAACTTCAGGTTTTAGTTAAAGTTAACAAAGATGTATATCTACATTAGGCATTTGTACAGTATTGGTTTGTTTCTAACTATTATAGTGTTCGAGCGACACTGTGTTTTTCGTGTAATGTTGGAACTACTGTTTTTCATGAAGTGGTGAGGAAAATCAAAATCGTTACAATGGCTGGTGACACAATTGATGTAGATGGCAACATTGTATCTTGATAAAATTTTACTCTGCACTTATCATCACTTTTGTTACTTGTACAGTAAAAAAGAACATTTTCCACAACACATGAATCAATGTTGATTACATGTCTATTAATTAAATATGGTATCTAGATGCCATGACCAATCTTTCTCTGACAGAATGTTAGATAAAGTAACACATCATTTTCTCTGAAAATATACCAATTAATGATCAAGAATAATTTTTATTACCAATCCCTGGGGTTTGTGTTGTTGTGGTGGTCGTGGTCTTCAGTCTGCAGACTGGTTTGATGCAGCTCTCCATGCTACACTATCCTGTGCAAGTCTCTTCATCTGAGAATACAATCGGCAACCTACATCCTTTTGAATCTGCTTACTGTATTCCTTCCTCTACGATTTTTACCCCACACACTTCCTTCTAATGTTAAGTTGACAATTCCTTGATGTCTCAGAATGTGTCCTACCAATCTATCCCTTCTCTTAGTCAGGATATGCCAGAAATTCCTTTTCCCTCCAATTCGGTTAAGCACCTCCTCATTAGTTACATGATCTACCGATCTAATTTTCATCATTTGTCTGTAGCACCACATTTCAAAAGATTCTATCATCTTTTTATCTGAACTCCTTATCGTCCACGTTTCACTCCCATACAATGCTACACTCCAGACAAATCCTTTCAGAAAGGACTTCCTAACATTTAAATTAATATTGGCTGATAACAAGTTCCGCTTCTTTAGAAACACTTTTCTTCCCATAGCCAATCTGTATTTTATATCTTCTTTACTTCAGCCATCAGAATTTATTTTGCTCTCCAAATAACAAAATTAATCTACTACTTTTATTGCCTCATTACCTAATCTAATTCCTTCAGCATCGCCTGATTTTCTGACATTCCATTCCACTACTTTCATTTTACTCTTGTTAATGTTCGTCTTATATCTTCCTTTCAAGACACTGTCCTTTCCATTCAGTTGCTCTTCCAGATCCTTTGCGGTCTCTGACAGAATTACTATGTCATCGGCAAACCGCTATATTTTTATTTCTTCTCCCTGCACTTTAATGCCCTCTCCAAATTTCTCCTTCCATTCCTTCACTGCCTGCTCAATGTTCAGATTGTACAACATTGGGGAAAGGTTACAACCCTGTCTTACTCCCTTCCCAACCTCTGCGTCCCTTTCTTGCCCTTCGACTCTAATAACTGCCGTCTGGTTTTTGTATAGGTTGAATATAACTCTTCCCTCCCTATATTTTACGCCTGATACCTTCAGAATTTGGAAGACTCTATTGGGTTTGTATCTTGTGTAAAAATCTACCCAACGTGATGTAAGTGTGAATAATTGAATGTTACGTGAATACACTGACAGATGATCTGATGTTTTTCCTGCTTACAGGCTTGCCACCCAGTGAAAAACGGGATGCTTAATGTCCACTTGGTACCCCATTCTCATGATGATGTTGGATGGCTCAAAACAGTGGATCAGTACTATTATGGAAGTGAGTAATATCTAATTATCACAGCATTTTCTTTATGAGACACAATTATTACAAAGGAAAAATAATTTTCCTGCATCTTCATAAAACAAGTTCATTATAAAACCAGCTGAAAAATGCTCCTGCCAGAGCACAGAAAAGGCGAATATGTTCTCTGACACAAAAGTGTGGAACCAGCTGCCTCAATCCTCATTCTGACTTCCTCACCAAAAATTTTGGCATGCGTACATATTTGCGCACTTTTAGCACGTAACTCTGTAAATACTTTTGCTCAGTTAAGTTGTCACAGTAAGCAATGCCGTCTCACTGTCAGTGCCTATATATGTCTCTGTCCGTTTGTTTGCTGTCTCTCCCACTGTCGCTTTCTGTCTGTGTCAAACATTCAATGTCTTCATCCCTTACCCTCACGATTTCTCACCGCTGTCTGTTTCTGCCACTTTCATTGTCTCTCTGCCCCACTGACATTTTCCCATTCACTTCCTGTCCTGTTGCCAGTATCCTTTCTTTCTCACTTAGAGTCGGCTTTCATTGTCATCAATCACGATTGTCTCCTTTACACATATGTCCATTGGGATAGTTTGCTTGGGGGTTTGACCTGTAGATCAGAAAACTTTAGCATGTGGGTATTGGGGATGGAAAAAATTGGACAAATTGTTTCGTGCTATCGTGTTGGAGAGCCACAAGCTCATGCTTTATGTATGGTCTCCATTCGTCTCTGTTTCCCACTGTTTTCTCTTTTGCTCCAATTGCTACTATCTGCATCTGTCTTAGTTTGTTGTTGCCACTGTTCCTGACTTCCGACATTTCGTTTCACTTCCCACTGCTTTTTTCATGCATATGCCTTTCTCCTGAACTGACACTTTCTCTGTTCCATCATATATGGCTCTCTCTGCCTGTTGGACTGTCTCTGTCCTACTCACATTCAGCCAAAAAAAGCACAAATATATTCGCATGCCAAAATTTTTGGTGAGGAAGTCGGAATGAGGATTGAGGCAGCTGCTTCCACACTTTTGTGTCAGAGAACATATTTGCCTTTTCTGTGCTCCAGCAGGAGCATTTTTCAGCTGGTGCCTGTCTTTTTCCTGTTACATCAGAGTGTACTGCTTATATAACATTAAATCAATGGTGAGTAAAATTTGGATAGTATTTTATATACCTTGATACATTTGTACAAATGTTAGACCAAATTGACTATGTATTAATTTACTTCCTAAAAAGAGCTTCACATTGAGATGATTGCTAAACACTCTTAACTATTTCAAAGAACATTGGTAAACACTATCAATATCTTTCCATAAAAAGCATGTAAATATTTTCGAGTCCAGCTGAGAATTTAGTTTTATATGATGTAGTTATTTCACGATAATTCAAGTCATTCACATTGATCCAACCAGTATGATGATAAATTTTGCACATCCAGGGCCTGGAAGTGTAGATTTGCCAATGCATGCAGTTGTATCTTTTGATACACAAAATTAAGATAACGAATACATATTTCCAAAAACGGGAACCGGATTTTCCAGATAAACACCAAACCAACATACACATAACATTTGAGTCATTTCCTATTCCTCAAGATACGTTACCTCACAATCAGAAATAGCATTTTTGAACCTATTACTGTCGCGTGCTATCATTCACGGACCAATATTTCAAGAACCACATAAGATATCATTCTGCTCTAAACTTTAAAGAAAATTTCGATATGTTTCCTACTTTTGCGTCCCTACTTCGTCGCCGCTTTTGTGTCCCAGCCTCGTCGTAGGTGTCGGTGGCCGAGTGGAATGAGACCAACACGCTGGTGCAGGTACGGAGGGGAGCAGCCAGAAACTATAAACACTCGAGTAAATTAGAAAGAGATATATATTGCACAGAATGTAACAATACTTAACTTTTACATAGTACTGCAGAATGTTGATACATAGTTGTTAGAGGCCTGCCTAGTGCCTGTACGATAGCAAAGTCTTCACTGGTGCCTATCTGATTACGAAGGTCCTAACTGGTTGCTATCTCCGTCCGAAGTGGCAAGTGACGATGTCGTTCAGTGGTGGCCACGAGCGGAGTTGCAGCAGAGGGCGCTCGTGGCTGTCCTGAGAACGCCGCGCCGTGTGTGCATGGCGGCGCGCGGCGAAAGTAGGTGGCGCGCACTTTGTACCTGTGCGACACCACACCTACATTTCATATGCAGCTATGTGTAACCTAAAATCAACCATACGAGAAGTCTACACAATGTGTTTTTATCTCTGCAAACACTTTAAAATATGTTGCAATAGTTCACTAAACCGGATGCTGCATATTAACTGTAAAGTAAACAAAAACAAAAATCACCCCTCATCGACAGAAGTTATCAATCTTTAAGATGTACGAAAATCTAATTTTTTTGCCGAGTACTTTCTTTCAAATCACATGGTAAGTTTCAGAGCTGTCAGAACGCCATCTTTCAGCACAATACACACTTTTTCTACCAAAATATTGTGGTTTTTCAGCCGTATCTAAGATTTACGAAAACTGAAAAATGCCGTTTATAGATAAATGTCTACAGGATGAATTGTAAATATTTGAACAATTTTCTATGGTTATTTATTTAGATATTTGCTATTCACAGTGCTAAAACATCTGAAAATTGGGTTTTGTGATTTTGTGCAAAACTATGATAAATTTCAACCTCTGGATCTCGGTAACGGATAATGATATCGAAAAAATTTTCATTCGCCACAGTTCGGTATTCCATCTAAACCGAATACAGTGTAGCCATAACATCGCAAATTACGATTTATTTCATTCAAAAAAATAGGAATATGTGTAAACTACTATGAGCAAAGCAGGGATCACATTATCATAGTCAAGATAGATACAAAGCTAACACTGACCACAGTAGTACAAGTTTATATGCACACTAGCTCTGCCGATGATGAGGAGATTGAAGAAATGTATGAGCAGGTAAAGGAAATTATTCAGACAGTTAAGAGAGAGGAAAATGTAATTGTGATGGGGACTGGAGTTTGGTAGTAGGAAAAAGAAGGAAAGGAAATAAAGTAGGTGAATATGGACTGGGGAAAAGGAATGAAAGAGGAAGCTGCCTGGTAGACTTTTGCAAGAAACATAATTTAATCATAACAAACACCTGGTTATGAATCATGAAAGAAAATTGTATACATGAAAGAGGCCAGGAGACACCATAAGGTGTCAGATTCATTTTATAATTTTAAGACACTGATTTTGGAACCAGTCTTTAAACTGAAAAATACATCCAAAGGCATTTATAGACTCTGACCATATCACACTATTTATTATCTGTAGACCAAAATTTAAGAAATTTAAGAAAATTTAAGAAATTTAAGAAACAGGGTAGGAGAATAAGGAGCTGGAACCTGTACAAATTGAGGAAACCTGAGGTTCCTAAAAATTCCAGTGATAGCTTTAGGCAACAATTGATGGAAATGGAGTGTGAGAAGTTGGGGAAGTAGCACAATAGAAGATAGATGGGCAGATTGAAGAGATAGATTAGTGCAGGATGCAGAGAATCACATAGGTAGAGGAACATGACATAGTATAAATCCTTAGATATCACAGGAGAGACTGAATTTAATTGATGAAATAAGAAAATGTAAAAATGCAGTAAATGAACGAGGGAAAAGAGAGTACAGCCGACTAAAAAATAAGGTTGACAGAAAGTGTAGATTGGCTAAGCAGAAGATGCTAGAGGACAAATGAAAGTGTAGAAGATTGTATAACTAAGAGAATGTAGAATTTTTGTTAGAGGATTTGAAAGCAAGGCATAAGAGACCATTACTTCACTTAGTTAGCAGGTCAGCCTTGTCCCAACAGCAGCTTGTCAACACTTGCAGAGCACTAAGTTGTATAATCTCTAACTTTTCTATATATTTATTAGTAGTCAGTTTTTAAATTTTATTAGTGATTTTCTTTTTAAGAGCTTTATTCTCACATGTTTTGGTATGTACAGAAGTTTTGAGTAAGTAACTTGTGAGAGATGGGTCAGAGCTGTGCCTGTTATGGGTGGATTATGAGGAGTTGTTTGCTTTTGTAAGAAGCTGGAGGCTATGTTGCACATGGTTAACAGTGTGAAGGCTTCTGCCCTGGCTGCAATGTCAACTGGACACCAGAGGTGGTTGCTGGGGTATCGCTGGTGTCTTGCGGTGGCTGTATGTTAATTAATTTGTGCCAGATGTATATAGGACGGTTGTACCAAAAGTAAGGTTCCCAATGAGTTACAGCCTTTAGGGAAGGTGCTAGGCTAAGCAGTTCCCCCACTCTCGAGCCTGCCTGTCCGTGATTTGCTACTTCGCCCAGTGTTGGCTTGGCAGCCGTCAGAGATGGAAGTGTTGATCGCCACTCCCGCCAAGTGCGAGGTTCGAGTAGAAATCCGGTTTCTCCATGCAAGGAAGTTACGCCCGTGGGGATTCATCAGCAACTGACTGAGGTTTATGGTGACTAGTGCATGTCCATTCAGCACATCCGCAAATGGTGCAGGGCTTTTGCTGAGGGTTGCACAAAGTTCACGATGAAGAACGGAGTGGAAGACCACCGGTTTCAGATGTGATTGTCCAGAAGATCAACAGTGAGCTGCTCAAAGATTGGAGGGTCACTGTCCATGAATTTGTTTAATCCATTCCTGGAGATTTCCAAGTTACAGTTGAAAGAACCTTAACATAAACACGCTTCCTCAACAGGTTGGCAGAAGACTTCTTTGACTCAGGAATAAAAAATCTGGAGCACCGTCTACAAAAGTGTGTCAAAAAAAAAAAAAAAAAAAAAAAAAAAGCGGGGGGGGGGGGGGGGGGAGACGATGTTGAAAAATAGACAAAAATGTGAGCTTTTCAACTATGTATAAATTAATAAAAATAAAAAATGTTTTCTATTTGTGAAAAATATGGGAACCTTATTTTTGGTACAACTCTCGTAGTTAAAGTTCAGATCAAATGCTAATTAGTGTTTCTTTGAAAACTAGGTAAATTCTTTTCTCATAATATTAAAGTAGGTATTACTATGTTTCACAAGTATTGTTAGAAAGGTTTTGCCATCATTAGTTTCTTTATAATTACTGTTTATTATGAAGTAATTGTTTGAAAACCCATTTAAATATATTTGGATATTAAATACTATTCATTTAACCGAAATTTGTGTATCAGTTTACTAAGTATTATTTACACAACTTTTCCTATAGCCAGTTGTATGTATGAATTCAATTAAAATAAGTAATTTTCAGTCACATTGTTTGACATACATAAATAGGATGTGCTCACGGCATTTATCAGAGTATTGTTTCATCAGTTACCTGATACAGAATCCACACTAGTTGAGAGTTTTGTTTACTGTTTTGGCCGCGATCAAAGCCACAAATCACATCAGTTTCGGACTTTAAATTTGACTAATTGTGTAAAAGTTCTTCAGTGCAGAAGGTGCATCTACCATCATTAATTAATAGTTGTGCCACATTACTATGTACACCTAGAACTTTTGTATTCCACAGATGAACTGTGTTGCAAAGTCATATTATTGTGTGGAATGTGCATGCCTGGTATTAATGAGACTTGTAAGCTGGCCATAAATGGGGACAATTGGGAATTTATAAATCATTAAAAGTGTCAAAGAATTGCAATCCTATGGGTTGGTTTCGTCATTTGTAGTGAATTAGTTTTCGCCCCATGAGATTACAGCCAGCCACCACCGAGAGCATCGATCATCAACTACATCAAGAACTTCGAGAATAATCAATCTATGACCAGGTAATGGCACAGCTGTGTCTGAAAATTACCTCAAGCACTTAAATAGAGAGCTGACATGCGGCGATAATGTCTTAGACTTGGTGATGACATATAGACCTGATCGTTTGGACTCAGTGCAGAACAGGGAATCAGCAATCATAAGGCCATTAAAGCATCATTGAATAGAGCTGTAAATATAAATATCAAGAAAAATAGGAAGTAACAGACTTCAGGGTACTTGACTGCTCAAAATGAACAGTGTTGAGTAGTTTTTTATGAAGTGCAAGTGCCCAAGCAATAAAATTATGAAAGATGGGAAAGATCAACTGTGGTTTAACAACCAAGCTAGGAAACTGTTACAAAAGCAAAGAGAACTTCACTGCAAATATAAATGTAGCCAAAATCTTGCAGCCAACAAATCTTTAATTATGCCAAAATTAGCATCATTCTGCAAGAAGCGTTCAATGACGTGTGGAGAAATGTTTTGTGTACTGATTTGGCAGAAAGTCCTAAGAATTTTTAGTCCTGTGCCAAATTGGTACATGGTTCAAAACCAGATAATCAGACACTCTGATACCATAATGGCATTTGTAAAACAACATCTGATATGGCACTGGCAAATTATTACTTAACTGTTGACTGCTGATTCAGTGAATTTGGCATACAACACATTTCAGGTGGCAAGCTCAAATTCCTTGACAGCGACTGGATCTGTGTCACACTTATGACATGTATATAATAATGGAAAGTCCAGGTTGGAATCATGTACATATTCTTCTTCATGATTCTGGGTCTTTGATGAGATGGAGGATTATCTACGATGTAAATTAAAAACAACTTTGCAGATGTAACCACGATTTAATTACAAAACATTGCTGATACAAACTTATATAGGTTTGACGCTAAAAACGATACAGAGCTAACCGACCACGATGCTGCAGTGCCTCTCCTTAAATAAGATACAATCAATAGCAAAGTGTTCATATATTGTTGGAATCAGTTTAAATAATAATTTACAATTACAATTGAATGAATTATTTTACATTAATAATTACATTAGGTTATTTAGGTGATTCACATTACATTGCATCGTAAAATCATTTAAGAAACAAAGTATTATACCATAAAATTTGTGACATGTGAGTACTAGTTTTCAATAAGTTTTTCGGAAAGAGAATCATAAATATTCGATATATTTTCATTTACACAGGCTTCTAATTATCAAATCTATCCAGTGAGTAAGAAGTTTTACACAAATGTTATCTGTTACATGTAATTTTAGATATATGTCATTATTAAGAAACAATTACAACAATTCCTACTTTTATTATAGTGACACGATTATTAAACAATATAACATTGCAAAACAAATCATTTCACATATATTTTAGTGTTTCAAATGCTTTCAGATGTTATTCTGAGTATTGAATTGGAGGATATCTGATTATTAGAGAATGTACATTTACTGACAATTTACATCATCAATTATTTCAGTGTCACGGGCTTTAACTCATTATTAATTAGCATTTGTTAATTGTCAAATCATAACTAAATGCCACCTTGCAACAAACATGCCGTACAACCACAAACTACACATTCTACCACATCTCCTCTAGTGTAAAAATACTAAACACTTTATCTGTACATCGTACAGACCGTAATCGGTCTCTTCACAATAGGTTCTATATGTGTCTGACAGACCTGTCTTGTTACACATTGAAACAAATGATGACACACAAAAGGTTGAAATACTAGATGTCTTTCTTCAAAACTGTTTTACAGAAGGAAATTCCACAGCAGTTCCTTCTCTAAACTATTGCTCAAATGAAAAAATCGCATATATTGAAATAAATGTCCAAGGGATAGAAAAGCAACTGAAATTACTCAACAGAGGAATGGCCACTGGACTTGATGTCATATAAATTTAATTTTACATGGAATATTTGAAGAAACGTGACCCCCTTGTAGCAGAAGTGAACCGATGGCCTCTACAGGAGTTAATTGTTCCCAATGATTGGAAAATAGTGCAGGTAATTCCCATTTTAAAGATGAGTCATCAGTCAGATACGCAAAACTGTAGGCCTATATCCCTGACATTAATCAGTTGTAGAATTTTGGAACATGCTTTATGTTTGAGTATTATAATATTTCTGGAAACTGGAAATCTCCTTTGTAGGAATCAACATGATTTCTGAAAACAACAGTAATGTGAATCTCAGCTATTCGTCCACAAAACCCAGAGGAAAGTAGATATCAGAATCCCAGGTAGATTCCATTTTCCTTGACTTCCTCAAGGCATTTGATACCATTCCACACCATTGTCTGATGAACAAAGAGTGAGTATGTGCATTATCAGACAAACTGTGTGACTGGATTGAGGTGTCTCCAGATAACAGAACACAGCATGTCATTCTCAACAGAGAATGTTGTAGTTTATTGAGAAGTTGGATAATGTTGTAGTTTATTGAGAAAACACATGTGTAAAATGCTGCAGTTACGTAGAACGATCCTTTATTATATAACTACACAATAGCAGGGCAAATACTGGTAGCAGGTACTTTGTAAAATAGCTGGGAGTAGACGTAATGAGTGATTTGAAATGGAACAACTACATAAAATAAATATGGGTAACGTGGATGCCAGACTGAGGTTAATTGAAAGAACCCTCAGGAACTATAATCATGTAGGTAGTTAGAAAATTTGAGAAGAGAAATTGATAGGTTAAAGTTAGATATGGTGGGGATTAGTGCAGTTCGGTGGCAGGATGAACAGGATTTTTGGTCAGGTGAGTACAGGGTTATAAATACAAAATCAGTTGGTGGTAATGCGGGAGTAGGTCTGATAATGAATAAGAAAATAGAAATGCGGGCAAGTTACTATCAACAACATAGTGAACAAATTATCGTAGCAAAGGCAGACACGATGCTGACACTGACCACAGTAGTACAAGTCTATATGACAACTAGCTCTGCTGATGAAGAGGAGAAAAAAGAAATTATTCAGACCATTAAAGGAGAAGAAAACTTAATTGGATAGGGGACTGGAATTCGATAATAGGAAAGGGAAGAAAGAAATGTTGAAGGTGATTATGGACTGGGGAAAGGAAAGAAAGAGAAGATCGCCTGGTAGAACTTTGTGCAGAGCAAGATTTAATAATCACAAATACTTCATTTAATCATCATGAAATAAGGTTATATACGTAGAAGAGACTAGAATACACTGGCAGATACCGGATAGAATTTATAATGGTAAGGTGAAGGTTTAGAAACCAGTAAGACATATTTAGGGGCAGATGTAGGCTCTGACCATAACTTATTGGTTATGAACTGCAGATTAAAACTTAAGAGACTGCAAAAAGGTAGAAAAATTAAGTAGATGGGATATGGCCAAATTGAAGGAACCAAAGGTGGTTGAGAGTTTTAGAGGGAGCATTAGCCGAGAATTGTCTGAAACGGGGGAAAGTAATACAGTAGAAGAAGAGATAAAGTAGTGAAGGTCACAGAGGATCATATAGGCAGAAGGACAAGGCCTAAAAGAAATCCTTGGATAACACAGGAGATACTGAACTTGTTCGATGAAAGGAGAAAATATAAAAATGCATCTAATGAAGCAAGCAAAAGGGAGTACAAAAGGCTGAAAAATGAGGTTGACAGGAAGTGCAGACTAGCTAAGCAGGAGTGGCTTGAGAAGAAATGCAAGACTGTAGAAGAATGTATAACTAGGGTAAGATAGATACTGCCTACAGAAAAATAAAAGAGATATTTGGAGACAAGAAAAGCAGCAGTATGAATATCAAGAACTTGGATGGAAAAGCAGTACTAATCAAAGAAGGGAAACCAGAGTGGTGTTAGGAATATATAGAAGGCCTGCACAAAGGGAATAAACTTGAAGGCAGTATTCTAGAAATGGAAGACGAAGTAGAGGAAGATGAGACAGGAGATACAATACTGCAAGAAGAATTTGACAGAGCACTAAAAGATTTGAGTAGAAACAAGGCCCCTATAGTAGATGATTTTCTGTCAGAACTGCTATTATCGTTATGGGAACCAGTCATGAAGAAATTGTTCCACCTGCTATACAAGATGTATAAGACAGGGGGAATACCCTCTGATTTCAAGAAGAATATAGTAATTCCAATTCCAAAGAAAGTAAGTGCAGACAAATGTGAAAATTAAAGAACTATCAGTTTAATAAGTCATGGTTGCAAAATACTAACATAAATTGTTTACATACAAATGGAAAAACTGGTGGAATCCGATCTTGGGGAAGATCAGTTTGAATTTAGGACAAATGTAGGAACACATCAGGCAATACTCACGTGATGACTTACCTTAGAAGATAGGCTAAAGAAAGGGAAATGTATGTTTTTAGCATTTGTGGATCTGGAGAAAGCTTTTGACATTATTGACTGGAACACACACTTTCAAATTCTAAAAGTAGCAGGATAAAATATAGAGCGAAGAGTTATATTCAACTTGTATAAAAACCAGACTGTAATTATTAGATTTGAAGGGCATTAAAGGGTTGATAGGGTTGGCAAGGGAGTAAGATAGGATTGTAGCATTTCCCCAATGTTGTTCAATCTGTACATTAAGCAAGCTGTGAAGGAATGCAAGGAGAAGTTTGAAGAGGGAATTAAAGTCAAGGGAGAGGTAATAAAAACCTTGTGGTTTGCTGACGACATAGTAATACTGTCAGAGACAGCAAAAGACCTGAAGAGCAATTAAACGGAATGGATAGTGTCTTGAAAGGAAGTTATAAGATGAACAGTAACAAGAGTAAAATGAGGGTAATGGGATGTAGTGTCAAGAAATTAGGCGATGCTGAAGGAATTATATTCGGTAATCTATATAAATAAAAATGAATTGCTGTTTGTTAGTCTCGCTAAAACTCGAACGGCTGAACCGGAATCCCAGGAATTTAGTACCGTCAACCTATTGTCATGTTGCAATGGAAGTAGGCTTGACTTCGAAGGCAAGTAAACACAGCACTTATACTGAAAGCATGTTTATTACGAACTCAACATACACACAGCACTGACTGCCTCTCAGGCAGAGTGCTCTGCTATTTATACACAGACAGAATTTACCAGAAATTAGAAGAACAGTTAACATAAGAAACAAGTAGAATTTACAAGTGAACATAAGAAAGATGTAGAACCTTCTGGAATTGTAAATTACAAAGAAATAAATTTTTGTCGGTGGGCGGGTATGAACCGGCGACCTTCTGCACCGCAGTCCGTGATGCTATCCCCTCCGCCACGCCGGTAGTTGGTGTTCGTGGTCTCTCGCGGCATTGCTCCCTCTCCTGGAGAAACAGCGACCCGCTGTTATGATCCCTGTGGAGCCAGCCAGCTGTCATAGCAGGGCGACACCATTCTTCACGTCGGGTGCGATTGATGGAGCAGACAGGAGCTAATGTTTGAAATACCTCGTCCTCAGCGGCGTCGGCTACCTCGTAACTTACAGGGCTGACATCCATGGCCATAATCTGATGCTCGCTCGGTCTTATAGTTTCGGCTGCCATGCACTGTTGTAATTCTTCTCTCACGATTTGTCGTATGAGAGAAGCCAAGTCCTGCTGGTCTTCCACAACGGCCATAGGGACTACATTTGGGAGTCTGTCATACCTCTTGCATCCAACCCTCCTTTGTTGCATCTCTTCAATATGCTGGCACCACTTGATGAACTCTTCTGTCGTAGCGACGTCTTTTATCAGAAGAGCTTGGTACATATCTTCTGCAATTCCCTTCATCAGGTGCGTGATTTTGTCCGCCTCAGTCATGTTCAGATTAACTACGTTACACAGGGCCAAAACACTCTGTATGTACGATTGTGTCGGCTCACCATGTCGTTGGGCCCGGTTCTTCAGTTGTTCTTCCGCCGAGCGGATTTGTCGCTGGCGGTCTCCAAACATCTTCTTAAGTTCCTCCTGGAACGTCTCCCAGTCATTCAACTTGTCTTCGTTGTTTTCGAACCATTGCTGGGCAGTTCCATCCACGTAGAAATAAACGTTGGCCAAGCACATCATATGATCCCACCTGTTGTACTTGGCGACTCGGTCGAACCCTTTTAGCCATTTGTTGGGGTCCTGTCCAGCATCTCCAGAGAACACCGACGGGTGTCTGATGTGCAGCTGGCTTATTGTTGGTTTCGTCTCCATTGTTCTTCTGATAATACGGACTTTTGGAAGGATGTTCTCGGTGTATCTCTTGTATTCCGGTTCCAGTCCGTGTAAGCGACGACTTTTACGTTGCCTAATCGGAGCCACGGTGATGCAGCTGTTGCACAGTGTACTCGGCGCCTCCACCAAACAATGTCACGTTGCAATGGAAGTAGGCTTGACTTCGAAGGCAACTAAACACAGCACTTATACCGAAAGCACGTTTATTATGAACTCAACATACACGCAGCACTGACTGCCTCTCAGGCAGAGTGCTCTGCTATTTATACACAGACAGAATTTACCAGAAATTAGAAGAACAGTTAACATAAGAAACAAGTAGAATTTACAAGTGAACATAAGAAAGATGTAGAACCTTCTGGAATTGTAAATTACAAAGAAATAAATTTTTGCCAGTGGGCGAGATTGAACCGGCGACCTTCTGCACTGCAGTCCGTGAAGCTATCCCCTTCGCCACGCCGGTAGTTGGTGTTTGTGGTCTCTCGCGGCAATACCTTACATGTTCTGAAGTGCATGTAGTGAGTCTTGGTGGGTCAGAGGATCCAAATGGCCCAGTTTATGAAGCAGCCATTGACATCAAGCATATGCTCAGCTGCATGTTTTGCCACATTTTGGCCATTTATTGTAATGGGCAGCCTGGCCTCTGATTGGGTAGGATAAGCCTGTGATGGGACTGGAGTAGGAAGTGCTGGGTGGGAGGATTTGACAGATCTTGCAGCGGGGTCTTCCACAGGGATATGATCCTTGTGGCAGTGGCTGCTGTTTTGGGGTGTCATAGGAATGGACTAGGTGTTATGGAGTTTAGGAGGGATGGGAAGAATCTTGGACAGGATGTCTCTCATTAATGGGCATACCATTCTATTTTATTATTATATTGTGTTAATTCCAAGCTGGAGATTGTATTTTTATGTTTCTCCTAGTTATACATTCTACATGCCTCACTATTTCATCTCTTGAAGCTTCTCATTCATCTTCTACTGTGTTATATTCCCCCAATTCTTTCAATTGTTGCCAAAGCTTCCTACGAAATTATGAAAGACTTCTGTTCCTTCAATTTATCCAGGTTCCATCTCTCTATTTTCTAACATATCTGCAGTTTCAGTCTGCTGTTCATAACCAATAAGTTATGGTCAGAGTCTTTATCTGCCCTTGGATATGTCTTTACATTTTAAAACCCGGTTCCAAAATCAATGTCAAGGGTTCGAGTCCCCCTCGGGCATGGGTGTTTGTGTTGAACTTAGGTTAGTTTACCTTAGTTTAAGTAGTTTGTAATTTATGGACTAATAACCCAGCAGTTGAGTCCGATATATTTACAAACATTTGACTAGTTTATCTCCAGAATATTTTATCGGAGAAGATGTCATTATCATATATTCATACAGTACAGCCGCATGTCCTTGGGACATGGCTTTCAGCCATGTGCAGTAACTGTATGGCAAAGCCATGATAACTGAAAGCCCAGTCAATCATCCAGACTGTTGCCCCTGTAACTACTGAAAAGGCTGCTGCCACCCTTCAGGAACCACACATTTATTTCGCTTTTGTACAGATCCCTCTGCAGTGGTTGCACCTATGATCCATCTGCATCGTTGAGGCATACAAGCCACCCTACCTAGGGAATGTCTATGTTTCCTAGAGGTAGTTAAAATGAATAAGAAATAAATATTTATCTGAAAGCTAACAAAGTTTTCAGTCACATTCATGTGCCATTTTACTTGTTAGTGTATATATTTCATGGTGACTTGTTTAACTCTTCTCTTTACACCCACATTCCACCAGAACTTCTAATTACTAGTTGTTCCTTTTTCATTAAAATAAATCCTTGGTGTGTGTGTGTGTGTTATCTAATAATTATCATTATGCTTATAAACTCAATTTTTTTGGTGCAGGCAAGCAAGAAATACAGAGAGCTGGAGTGCAGTACATACTGGATTCAGTAATTGATGAACTGTTGGATAATCCTGAGAGAAGGTATGAGTCATCTAGAGTTTTCATGGGAAATTGATGGCAATGATCATTTCCAGATGACATCTTCATTTGTGTTTTAATTTGTTAGAAAATTGGTTATTATGTGAATTGAATTTTTACTTGTTTTGTGGTAGACTTGGCTATGAAACAAGTCTGTGTGTTCAGCACCTTTTACAGCAGTCTTCTTTTCTTCTCCACCTGCAGTCATTCAATCCTTACAGCCAACTATTTGTTGTCCTAACTCTCAGTCTTTTCCCTTTCCTTCCATCTCGTGTATCTTTCCGGCTATCCTCTTCTCCATTTGATTGAGATGTTTCATACCATCTAACCCTGGATTTCTCTTTCCTACCCTGCAAAGGTCCCTCCTTCATTAATTATCTAATCCTCTCATTACTTTACATATCCTGTGTCACTCCAATACTATTCTCCAGAAATTATAGCTAGCTTAGTTTCATTTTTCTTCTCTCTCACCAAGCAAGGTGGCGCAGTGGTAACACACTGTACCCACATTCAGAATGATGGTGGTTCAAATACACCTATGGCCTGCAATGCTCCTGCTATAAAGTTTTACCTACCGCACAGTTCCCAGCCACTTCCCACAATTACACAAAGTTCCTGAACAGTAACGCGCCCCTTTGAGAGAATTACCGTGTGCTTACTAATGGATAATGGCATCATACCTTACGTTTCGTCTCTCAAAGATTTTATACAAGGGAAAACTTTGTAAACTAGTACACTAATGATACGAAAATTAATGTTTCTTTGTACTGAGGTACTAAGAAATATAATAATAAATACGGTCGCCAGACTATACAGTCAAATTAATGTTTCAAATGATTTTATAACCAGTAGCATCAAATAAATGAACAACTTTTTTAAATTTGGAATAGACATACAAAAGAGCAAAGGCTGTCAGTATCCAAGTATCCACTCTGTTATGAAAGTAAGATTGAAAATAATTAATTTGTATGGTAAATTACTTGTAATCAGAAAGTGAAAAATATGTCCCACAGTAATATACTGCTCTTAAGCTGGTGAACCAAATATTTAGGAATAAGTCTAAGCAGTTAGTAGCAAATATCACACTTTGTATATCCTAGGCCTAAATTTTCAGCTTACTTATACACTAGCAAACTTGTTTGCATCAATGGTTGACAACTGTATACTTTCATATAGACTATTTCTTTTAGTGGTAGAATACTTTTCCTAAATTAATAATTTACTGATATGGGACAAACCTTTTCATGATATTTAAATAAGATGTCTTTCTGGCTAAAAAGTTACAGTATGATACTGTAATTAATTTTATTGTTACCTTTCAGTAAGATCAATGACTTCACGATAATTAATTTGTAAAGCAGAAAAGTCTACACTGATATACCAAGTCTGAACAGAGTAAGCTACTTTCTGAATCACTGTCTTTCAATATCTTATATGTCAATATTATTATGAAATTTTCTAACTATAATCTGATTTCTGTTTTTAAATAATTACTCTTTACCTAAATCTTTTAACACAAACTTCTACATAAACTGTCTGAGAAAATACACACATTTTTTTGTTTAGAATACAATTATCATGAATAAAATCAGTTTTCCACGAAATTTGGTTGTTATTCACAATACATACACAAGTGAGTCTCTGGCTTGCAAAAGTAATAAAGATTGCATTGCCTGTGTGCGCAGAGAAGAGCAGGTGCATGATTCACAGTTGCACAGTTGTACAAGTATGAGCTCATACAGTGCTGTGGCTTTTGCAATCTTGTTGGCTTCAGAAATTTAAAACAATTAAGCCACCAATATTTGAGCCATTGCCCACAATTTGCAGTGTTCGTCATCCGAGGCCATTTCCAGAAAATCTTGCAACACTGGCCTGATAAAACACTGCCTCAGCTGCACGCTGCTCACCCGTCAAAGTCTCAGACACTACTCTTTCAACTAGAATGTTCGTAGCGCCCAACAGCGCTGCTTTGGCAAGCTTTCCCACCTTTTCCATTCACGCACGCTCTCTCTGTTTTTTAGTTCTTCCCACAGGCTTTTACATTACACATACATTTATAAAATCCCTAAGCCAGATCCTCTATAAAGCTATTACAATAAAGTAATCTCAAAAGTATTAACATTACAATCCACACAAGATTAAAGTACACATTTTTAAAATACATTAATAAAATATAAAAATGTTCAAAGCTTTTATGAGTACAAAGACACCTCACCATAGAACATTACTACACATACATTAATACGATTATGGAAAAAAGTCGATTGCAACAAATTGTACCTTTTGACGAAATATAGCAATATTAAGATATTGTATTTTATGGTGTCACAGGCCATCCAGATTTAGGTTTTTCATTATTTTCCTAAATCAGTCTATGATAGTTCCTTTGAAAGGGTACAACCTGTATCCTTCCATATTCTTACCCAAAAATCTGAGTGTGACCTTCATTTATCATACCATGCTAGCAATGGGGCATTAAACCCTAAGCTTCCTTCTTTTCTTTTTTTCTCTTTTTCTTTTATCAATCTGGTCTTTGAGGCAGACCTCAGGATTTGAACATAGTGTGGCGGTGGGGAGGGGGGGACAAAATAATACATACACTTTTCAGTATACTACATGTTGTTGTAAGTTGGCAGCATTGTGCACGTATTAACACTGAGATGTGTCCACAGTATGCACTTGATTTTACAGGTCTTAGACATTATTTTGCAGTGTATTATACCTTTTGTTCTGCAATGGCCAACACAAACGGTCAGTGAAATGCATTTTCTTTCAGGCTTTCAAAGACACCGACTCAGTTGTGTGCAGCTGGTGGGAGCATCTGTGACAAAAACATCTGTACTGTTTAATATTTTACAAATGACAGTATCCTCGGTAATCTCATGATTCACATAACAAAGTAAAACGTCATTGACAAAGAAGAATAGTGGGAAAAACCGGAAGTTAACTGATGATGACCATTGAGTGTGAAGAATCATTTTGGCCAAGCAACATAAAAACAATCATGGGAAAATGAACCAATGCATCATTCATTTGAGTAATACTGTTTCAGTGAAAACAGTACAGCTACAACTTAACATTCGCTGAAGAGCTGCAGGTGTTTCATGGTTTAGTTGGTGAATCTGAAGGTGCCATTGCAGTGAACTGACTTCAGCCCTAGTCCCAAACACCAGAGCAGTGGGGCGCATCGACCTGTGTCCTCTGATAGTACAGATCACAGAGGCAACCATGTTACAGAGGCTCATTTGGGAGCAGTGTAGGTGCTGCGTCACAAAATTTTATGGTATGACCAAGAGATGTGTCATTTGCGAATGAATAGTTCCAAAGAAACGGTCTACAAAAGTGAGGAGCAGCAGTCCACTGCTCAGTGCTCCTAGTTGCTCCCATTTGATGGTCCTGTTACTTAATGCCTGAATGGTTGCATCAACTTTTAGTTCCGGACAGGTCCAGGAACTTTTGGTGCCATTCTGGAATGGTAGTAGGGACTTCTAGTTTCAGGAACATCAGTCCCAATCTGGAACAAAAACAGTGTCTTCGAAGGGCAGCCCTGTTCCAGCCAGTCTTTTTTAGTTCTTCAGTTTCAGTTCACTGCTCGGTATTGAGCTGTTGTCTGTTTTATTCCCTCTCTTGCCCATTCTCATTGTGTTTCAGGCTCTCTTTGAATTTTGAACTACTGGTTCTTTGTGTAATGTCACCAGTATCCATCACCAGTAATTTACATTTTACAGGTAGTTATAATTTTGTAAAGTAATATGCATAAAGTTACATTCTATGTAATACTTACATTCCACAGGCATCATAAAGGCAAATCTTCATACTTCTTCATAATTTTTATCAACACCAGGAGACATAATACGCTCAAGTGTTTTTAAATTATTATTTGTACATTTTTTGATTTAATCAGCTTCACTTAATATTTAAAGTAGATGAAGTTTACTTACCAGGCAAAGGAGCACAGGTAGTGATAGTAACATAAATAAAAGACACACACACACACACACACACACATAAACGCAAGCTTTCGCAACCTAGCTGCTTCTTGAGGCAGAGTAGGGAAGGAGAGGGAAAAGGAAAGGATCAGAGTTTTAAGGGAGTGGGTAAGGAGCCATTCCAATCCCGGGAGAGGAAAGACTTACCTTGGGGAAAAAAAGGAAGGTAAACAAATACACACACACATACACATGCAAACACACCTAGGCAGACATATTGTAGAAATATATCTGCCTAGGTGTGTTTGCGTGTGTATATGTGTGGGTGTGTGTGCATTTGTTTACCCTCCATTTTTTCCCCCAAGGTAAGTCTTTCCTCTCCCGGGATTGGAATGGCTCCTTACCCACTCCCATAAAACCCTCATCCTTTCCTTTTCCCTCTCCTTCCCTACTCTGCCTGAAGAAGCAACTAGGTTGTGAAAGCTTGCTTTTATGTGTGTGTGTGTGTGTGTGTGTGTGTGTCTAGGCTATATGTGTTTTATTTATGTTACTATCACTACCTGTGCTCTTTCGCTTGGTAAGTAAACTTCATCTACTTTTTATATATATTTTTCCTGCTAGGGATTTTTCCTCTATAATATTCACTTAATATTTAGTTTTTCACATTAATTTTAATCTTTTCCCTAAAATGTAGTGCAAGTGTGGTCAAATAAATAGATTTTTCACTTTTCTCTCTAGCCAGTATGTGGCATTTAGGTGGCTGCAGTTTGTGCCATCTATTTGTTTGGTTTTCTATGTGGAAAATAATGATGATAATAATAATAATGTTAGTGATATTAGCTGAGTAAGAAAAGGTATTTTGGTTTAGAAAGATATAGATTGCAATAATATGGTATTTATTTTTTATCTAAGAAATTATTTTCTGCTTTTATAAGTCAACTACTGTTTCTAACTATTTTGATTATCTGTTATTGCATAAAAAAGCAATGGTGAGAGAGTAGAAAGAAACAGTTCCCAAAAAGGAATGATGACCAATGGAGTAGATACCAAAACAAAAGAGTTTGCCCCTCTCTACTGTGGCTTGTCAGCACAGTGTGGCGAATTAAGACACATTTGATATTGAGCAGTCACCTCCAGTACTGCACCTGGCAGGAATGTAATAAATCTAATGGAAACAGAGGCTGTTTAACTGGCACCAAGACCTGAGTCCATGAGACCAACTTCTCTGGTGTCAGGGATGACCATTCCTAACTCTCTTCAAATATAACTGTCACTTATGCAGCCAAGTATCAAATTCGACATCGGCCAATATTTGGCACTGTCTCTATGTTCATTTGTAATGTGTTCCCATTTTTTACATTGTAACCTTCAACTGATCGGCACCAAATTTTACAGACTTGTTTGTTGTTTGCCAGCAAGCAGAACCTCCCACTGACAACATAATTGGATGCAGCTGGAGTGCGTCACTGTGCACTATCTTGTCTATTATGTGTTGGATTGCAATATTTTTTTAGTAATAATTGTTCACAATTTTATGACACTTAATTCTTGTTTCAAAGGGTTTTTTTACTCTAAAAGTTGGTACATACATCTAAATCTACATAAATACTCTGCAAGTCACATTGAAGTGCATGGTAAAGAGTTCATTGAACCGCTTTTATGATGTTTCTCTAGAGTTCCATTCTCTTATAGCTCATGCAAAAAAGGAACATCTAAAATCTTGCCATTTTTGATCTGATTTCTATTATTTTATTTTGATGATCATGTCTTCCTAACAAAATATAATCACATTCGGAACAGAAAGTTGCTGAAAGAAATTAGACAAATAGATCTTATCACAATGAGTAACACCTTTCTTTTAATGATTTTCACCCCAACTCGTGCATCATTTCAGTGACACTCTCTCCACTATATTGTGATAATACTAAATGAGCTACCCTTCTCTGCACTTCCACTAAATCATCTGTTAGTCAAAGTAGGTGAGGATTTCATAATGCACAACAATACTCCAAAATAGGATGCACAACTGTGGTGTACGCAGTTTCTTTAGCGGATCTGTTGCATCTTCTAAGTCTTCTGCCAACGAACCATAGTCTTTGGTTTGCTTTTCCAACAATATTTTCTATCTGTTCTTTCCAGTTTATGCTATTTGTAATTGTTACTCGTAGGTATTTAGTTGAATTTACGGTGTGTAGTTTTGACTGATTTATTGTGTAAATGAAGTTTAACAGATTTCTTTTAATGTCCATATGGATGACTTTACACTTCTCATTATTAAAAGTCAATTGCCAATTTTTCAAAATGCAGATCTCTAAATCATTTTGCAGTTGCTTTTGACCTTCTCGTGACTTTACTAATCGCAAAATGCAGCATCATAGGCGAACATTCTAAGAGAGCTACTCAGATAGTCTCCTAAATTGTGTATAAAAATAATGAATATTAGGGGCCCTATAACACTTCCCTGTACAATGCCAGACATCACTTCTGTTCTGTTTGATGACTTTCCATCAATTGCGATGTACTGTGTCCTTTCTAACACAAAATCATAAGCACACAGTTTGACTAGAAGACGCTTGTGAGATGCAGTGTTGAAAGCTTTCCAGAAATCTAGAAATACGGAATCTTTGAAAAACTTAGGGGTATGCAGCTAGATATCAAATTCAGCATCATCCAATATTTCTGCAGGAGACCACCCTGCCATTTTCAAGGCGAAACTGGAGTGAGGAAGCAATGTGCAACAATCTTTAAAACCTCGGTTTTCAATGAGTAAACAGCATAGACAACACACACTGAGCAAACAAGCACAAAGCGCCGACAGGACCAAAGATGAAAACAGTCAGGATATCAATAATAAACATCAGTTCTCAATGGATGACCTCAGATTAGCTTTGTCCCTCTGTTTTTTGACAACTAAGAAAGCGGGATACCATGCAGAATTTAAGCAAAATCCTCCATCCCTATTCATAAGGTTTTCTGTTAGTTCTCTTTCAATCGCTTTGTTGATAACACAGTCCCAGTAGCTGAAAGTGCATGCCAAAATTTCCATTTTGTTGTGTTCCGTAGGGAGACCTGTGTCAAGACAGTGTTCAGCCACAGCAGATTTGTTTGGCCGTTGTAAACTTGTATGACATTTATGCTCAATACAACGCTCCTTATAATTTGACCAACGTATGACATGCCACAGCTGCATGGGATATGATACACACCTGCCTTGCGCAAACAGAGATCATCCTTAACGGATCCCAACAGTGCCTTAATTTTAGATGTTGAACGAAACACACATTTTTATGCAAAAATGCAGCCAATCTTGTTGGAAGTGCTGTCAAAGTATGGCAGAAAGGCCATTGGTGTGGGTGACAACTCTGTGGTATCATCACTAGCCCATTGCACATGTGGTCAATAGCGCAATGCTCTATTAATCTGCCCTACCAATTTTGCCTTGAAAATGGAAAGGATGGTCTCCTGGCAAAATATTGGCCAACGTCGAATTTGATACCTGGCTACATACCCGTAACTTTTTCTAAATTAATATTTGCCTTGAGAAATTAAGAAATCACACTGTCACTTATTTAAAATAACTGGGGATGTTGCAGCTCTCTTCAGAGTGCTTTCTTTACAATATATTTTATTTTATTTTTTTAATATATATATATATATATATATATATATATATATATATACACACACAAGTCAAATGTACTTTCCTGGAGTGGCAGCAATTCTTCTCTCAGCTAGGGAAGCTCTGCAAGAAACTAGCTGCTTGAAATGGTTTACAGAGTGCATAAAATGTTCAGATGTAGCTAGCTCATAATAGCAGATAAAAATTCTGATAGGGAGCCAAATTCATTACCAAGCCCATTTCGTATATCAAATTCACCAGCTAGTGGATACACCCTAACTCTTTTTACTGGAAAAATTTACACACAGATTGTCCGTAAATATAATTCTCACTGTGTCCTACAAATTAAACAATTAAACATATCAAGAACAGGGTGGACCACCCTATGGCACAATGTGCAACTCAGCTTAACATGGCTAATTCTTCCCGTTTACCACTTGCTGTTCTCAATTGTTCTGAATCTCCTCTTGGTGCGACTAAGTGGCCTGTGTAGTTTGATTGTGTAAATACCATTGTCTAAGTGAATACTAGGTGACTATGCATTGTAGTGTTACAGTTCATTGTAGTAATCATAAAGAATTGTCTTTATTGTAACAGTTAAAAAGACAAAAATGTTTTGAACTGTGCAAATGAAAATTATTCTTACAAGACCTTCTGGAGTCTTAAATTATCTTTGCCTCTATCAGTGGTACTCTATACTGTGCCCCCACCCCCTCCCAGTCTCCCACTATTTTCGTCTTCTCTGCTCCTGCCCTTTCACCCCAGCCCCGCTCCCAATTTTTTTCCACAATTGCATTTCACGTCCCTTCCAACGCATTTAGTATCTACATTCTCCAGGCAGTGCTGGTATCCCAACCCATATCCTAGCTCTTCGTCTTTTCCCTTTCCCTTTCCCCTCCTCTACCGCCACTATGTATTGTACTCAATCTTGAAACAACACTTAAGGTGTGGTGACTAGAGAGAGCTGTAAAGTGGGTGTGACTAGTGCCTGTGTCATTGTATGGATGTGCTTTTGCTCTTTGTTGATTAAGGCTGTGGCCCAAACCCCTGGTTTAGTTCAGATTCATTGATGACATTTTCATGATTTAGACTCAAGACAGGACAAACTATCCCCATTCCTTTCAGGACTTCAACTTCTTCTCTCCTGCCTGCTTTGTTTGGTTGAGCCAGATTACTGTGAACTGTACTCATTCACTTTACTTCCTGTTAAGCATTCAAATGAAGTAATTCTTTCACAAATTACTGAAGCTGGACAAAGCTGCTCAGTTCATCATTCAGCAGCGATTCTGTTCACTGCACTTTGCTCAATTGGTACTTAAAAAATACAACCTCTGACAGTAAATTTCAGTGAATAGTCCTGTAACATTGACATAGATGTTACCTTACTGTCCTTCAAAATAGTCACCTCCTATAACTATGCACCATTGAACTCTGCAATACATGTTCTGGAAACTTTTCATGAAGTCTTCCTTTGGGATGATGTCTAAAAGGCTCATCACAATTCATGGATATCAGGAATATTGTCAGAGCTCTTTCTTTTTTAACTGAGTCTGAGTCAGAGTAGGAAGAAGTCTGTTGGATTGAGATTCATCGAGTATGGTGAATGTTCAAGTTGCATGACAATGTTCACCCACATACAGTGAATATCATCAAACTGTCACCATAGTCATTGGATGTCAGTCCTCCAGACATCATCTTATTCCCTCGATTCATTCGCTTTGAAAGGAAAGAGATTTGAGAATATTTCTGACATCCAGTGAAATGTATGAAGCTTTTGAAGACCATCCCAAAGGAAGGCTTTGTGCAAAGTTTCCAGGGCCTGTATTGCAGAGCTCAGTGGTGCATAGTTATGGGAGGTGACTGTTTAGTTCATAGTAACACTTTAACTGAACATTATTGTCAGAGGTTGTATGACCAACAGGTGGTGAATTAAGCAATTATGGGCAGCCAGTGGTTTACGCACTTACAGTACCTGACCTAATTTAAGTGATCATGGTTAAATGGAACAAGGAGAAGATAAACTGAGAAGCCTATTTCATATAAACATTTGCTTGTCACTTTTGCATGATGCTATGAACAAAATGTATCTTGCAAAAATACCTTGTTTGTTGTTCTCATAGGCTGAAAACTTCAGTCACCAAACATATGCAGAATAATGTATTAATTTGAACTAAACCAAAGGAACATTTTCAACACTGCCATAAATCTTTATGCCTGCTTCAACTTTATTTTTGTCAAGCTTGGAGGTGCTGCTATGAGGCTCGACGCAGTCCAATACAGTTGATGGCTGCTGCAGCAGGTGTGTAGCTATCGGAGTGGCTGCTGGCTTAGGTGAAGATGTCACAGTGCGGAAGGTGCGGAAGGTGGCTGCCACTATGAGGCAAGGTCATGTGATATGACAAAAATCAGGGCAGCCAAATGTTTCTTAGGTGGATCCATAGATGGACAACAGGCTGTTGACTTGCGTGAAGGCACCTCAGTCACATCTGTGGAAGCCGGTTGCCGAAGTGAGGCGTGGTCAAGTGACACGACTGAGTTCAGGGCAGCCAAAGGTTTTTGACTGTTTGTCGAAGCAGTTTTGTATGTGTAGTTCGCTGTTGTAACATGTCTGTTTGGTGGTGCTTGAGGTGGGGAAGTTAAACTTCGTGGTGCAAGGCTGAACCTTGGCACTGATGGTCATGAAACACAATAAGATCACCAAGTGTGTGGACTTTGACAGCTTGTAGTGTGAGAGGGAGATACAAGGGTATTGTTTGGCACTGCTATCGTGTCAACTTCCATTGTTGGCATAGCAATAGAGTTTTTTTTTTATAAGCATCTGCTTGACATGGAAAAACAGTCACAAAACGTACTGTCAACTTTGCTGTGGGTGCGACGTCACTAACACTCGAAGAAAGATCACTTTTACAACTGTAGTGAGGTTATTCATCAAATCCTCACGTACAGTCTTTACCAGGTTTAGCAAAGAGGTGAGTTCAGATTGCTTATTGTCCGAATTACAAGTTAGTTCATCATGTTCTTGCTGTGGGTGTAGCACTTGTTCATGTTCTTTGAAACATTTAAACTTGTACTTGTTGATGTTCTTCACATTGTCAATAAACTGTACATAAGGGGGTGAACTGTCACTCTTAGAGCTCGACTGAGTGCATGAGAAATGTGTGTCTGTTGTGTACAACTTCCACATGGGTCGAAAAATCAGTACTAATGATTGGTTGCGGAATGTCTGCAACAAGAAAGTTCCACTGTAGTTTGCAGTCAGGTGACAGGTGAATTGTGAAGGCTGTTCAGCCTGTGCATGTTAGTTCAGTAGCATTGATGGCACAAAGCATAGTGCAGCACGGTCATGGGAGGTTTGTCTTCGGCAATAATGGCAGAAGTGACATCTTATCACCGTGTCCACAAGAAAATGTGCACCTGATGAAGAGTCTTTAATGTAAAGGCGGCAGGCTTTGCGTGACGAATCATAAACTGAGTGGAGTATGTAAGGGTGCCTGTCAATCAGGTCACAGGAGGCTGAATCTAAATCTTCCTGCAGTAGGCTTTTGTGTGCTGACATGGGGGGTGGCACTTCTTAGAGGCATTTCCTAATCCGTTATGGTAGTAGCAGTGTGGGTAGTGAGGGATTTGCTCCTGCAGAAACTGTATGGCAAAGGGGGGCCCATTGTTTGAGTTGCTCGAGTCTGTGCAGTTGTGGCAGTCAGGAGAGTGGCAAACAAAGGATCTTGGATGGTGTGAGACCAGCGTGTGGAGCCCAGTACATTGGGTGTCTCTGTAGGTTTGTGGGGGCATCCAGAGCCACCAATGGGGCATAGAGATTAGACATGCTCAAATATTCCTGTTATTGAGATTGTACTTCCTTTAGATGAGCCTCATACACCTGGTTTGTGGTCCTGATGTGTTCGCTAGGCGTTACCAGAATGTTGTATGTCAGGGCAGTTTCATTCACAAGCAGTCACAGGTTGTGCCACAACTGAGAGGGTTTCTTGTTGCTGACATGTACCTCATACAGGAAGCACCTGATAGTATCACGGGGTGTACAGGACATGCATTCCATCATTGTGCATTTGACCATAGTACAGCAGTTTGTGGCAGGAGGTGAGCTGACCAAGTCACAAAACAAGTAGACATATTCGTGTAGATGGGTGATAAGGCACAAATATCTTGAAGCATCAACCAGTGAATAGTGGTTGAAAATCTGTTCAACCAATGTGAACCATGTGGAATGTGTGTCAAGGGAAAATGTAGGTTATTTCAGAAGTTGACCCAGTGGTGGAGATGGTGGTGCAGTATGCAGTCCATGTGTAAGCAAGGTTCAATTGTCTAGCATTGGAGTGAATTCTGCCCCATGAGACACCTGTTGTGGTGTGGCGTGATACTTTCTCAAAGCAGCAGAAGTGCCTGGTAGCACTGTGGGAGCAAGCGGATGAGTGGCAGAATGATCAAAGTGTAAGGGGCAGAAGTCCAGGCAGAGGCACTGGAATTTGCTGAAAAACTGAGGTGTTCCACCTAAGAACCTGGATGCAGATGGGAGGATGTACTCACCATGTGTATGAGCAGTAATGACTGAGGAACATATAGCATGAAAGATGCCTCAAGTGATATGACACCTGGCCGCACATTGGAAATATAGTCCCTTGTAACACTCTTCACTATGTACAAAGTCACTGGGGTGGTAGCCTGAGGCTACAACACTCACACAATTAATACTTGAGGTGAGTGAGGTTCAATCCATGTTGCACCAGTGTTAGCAAGAACGTCCATAGTGCGCGCAAAAATAAGTGCTTCTGAGGCACAATAATACTGTTGAGCACTATGAGGTAAACCTACACGAGGCATCACATTAGTGTCAGAGGCAATGTCAATGCTTGATGGAGCATAAAAAGAGTTCTGTGGCAACAGTGAGTGAACACTTTGTAAACAGCCAGAGGGCCCACAGAGTGATGCCTACATATGCTTGGCAGGGAGGTTAGATGCGTGTCACTAAAATTTTGTAAATTTGACAGCTTGCAAGAGGCAGTGGGTAGCTGTGAAACACAAGTGAAGGGGTTTGGTTGTCAGAAACACTGTACAGGACATGAAAAATAGGTGAGGCATGCATAAGGACATTCAGTGTCTCAAAGCCGTAGTCACTGTAGTTGACCTAACCTCACTCACACTTCACTGGGTGGAAAACAAGTCCTGCAATTGCTGTGATGCTGGAAACAGTGAATAGTTGTTCGAAGTGCTCAAAGATCCTTATGGGGCATACACACTAAGTTTGCATTGAATCTCGAAACAGAATCCTGGCGGCGATAGAACCAGAACAAACATTGTTTCCAACAAACTATTGGCTGCTGTATTTGAGGCTGGAGAACTGTCGTGGTAGCCACAAAAACACTGCAAATGCACTGAAATGGGGTACAGAATATGGGGCCGCCACTATGGGGAATTGGATGGGTTAGATACCCAATTACCTACCCACATTTTATCATCTTCACATTATTAGACCGTATCATATAAAGTTCAGACAGAAACTAAAACTAAACATTTCAGCAGCAAGCTCACAGCTTGTACTGCCCATAAAGTGATTTACACAGACATAAGTACATAAGTGTATAGCAGTACACCTAGTTGCTTTATGTGCATCGCCAAAAATATAAAGTTTGTTGTGTGTGTATGTGTGCTACCTTGTCCAAGTATTATTCATATATATATATGACAGGGCTAAACATATTATCTTTCAATATGAAAAGTTTGTGTTGTTGTGAATGTTACAGATTTGTTCAAGCAGAGACATATTATTTGTGGCGATGGTTCAGAGAACAGAAACTTAGGAGACAACAACAAGCTAAAAAGCTTGTAAGATGTGGGAGACTGGCAATAGCTAATGGGGGAATCACGAGCAGCGATGAGGCCACCACTTACTACCAGTGTCTTATAGATCAGCTGACATGGGGATTCAGGTAATAACTCATTTTCGAACTGCTGCCAGAGAAACAGCAATCTCTCGCTCTACTCTCATTTAATCATACTATCAGAATATGTTTGATAGAGCTAATTGTTTCCCAGGAGGATTCAAGACATGTTTGGTGCTGAACCAGTGCCACTTTCTGCGTGGAACATTGATTCTTTTGGACATTCCCGTGAAATGGCTTCCATTTTGTCACAGATGGGATTTAATGGAGTATTTTTTGCTCGTATCGATTACCAAGATAAATACACGCGCCTGTATGAAAAAAGTGCAGAAATGGTTTGGGAAACCAGTGCAAGCCTAGGTAATAGCTTTTGATCAAACTACAAATAAAAGTAATGAAATATATACAATCTTGGCTACATTTACAGTAAGCATTTTTCTGCCAAGTACAATGTTGCAATGTTATGTTCCTTGGGAGACTCTTAATGATTTTGTAGGCTCTTATTTTTGAAGTTAAAATGTGCGTATTTCATTCACTAGATGAGAATCAGAACAATATTATGTGTATGGTGTAACTTAAAAAATACACCACACACCTTGTTATCAAAGTCTGCTTCACTTACACTGATGCTATTGCTGCCAAAGACTGTGAAAGCTTAAAATAGATACGCCATGCCAACATCTGTTTCCTGCAAAAAAATTGTTCATAGTAGATATGTATGCTGGTGATGAATTGGCAGGAGACATTCTAACAGAATCAGCTCACGTGTAAATTATATGATTCACATTGTTATTAAAGAATGTACACTTTTCCTCATGAACACATGTTTACAACTCACATTACACAAGATTAATCCAGACAGACAGATACATTGAGTCAGCCAACGTGCCTTTTAACCCACTCCCAGTACATCGAAACAAAAGATGATTTATAATTCAGAGACATAAAAGTAATTTACATGCACAACATTATTAGTTAGGTGAAATTTCATAATGTTGCAATATTTTATAAAAATTTGATTTTCTTTAGTGGTTTATAGAAATCTTATTAACAGAAAGTTTACTGAAGCTGAGGTCACTCATTTTACATTTCTTAAATTAAGTAATTACAAGATTTATTGTAAATAATTATATCAACAATAAATTCCAAGAATGTTTTCAAAAGCATAGGTTGTTACACACCACAGAGATGTTGAATTGAAATGAATGTTATTTGATCCTGTAGGATTACATTGTGTGTGTAATATAGGACATGCCAATAACAAAATATATCCATTATCACTTATTTCCTAACGTGTAAGACTAACATATACAACTTGTTCATTTTTACAACGTTAATGACATTTATATTATGTGACATGTAAATAATGAAAAGGATGTCTATTTTCACTTATTCCCTTCAGCCTAGAGCATATTAACAATATGTACAAAATTAATTAAATAAGTACTCCTCAATGCTGTAAAATTGCATTTTCACGAGACATTCTTTGAAAAGTTATTGTCATGTCTATTATCATGCATTTTTAGGCAAGTTTCTAAACGACTTTATGCCCAAGTACCGAGGTCTATTTTCAAGGATTGTCATTCGATGGGGTATGCTTTTTATTTCGTTTTCCCTCTGTATGTTGTGGGTATGCACACTAGTATGTGTATCCCAGTTGAAGATCACTTTTGTGTTGTACATTTTTTCCCTTCTTCTTCTTAAAGTGAACACTTTCTTCCTTTGTTAGAGGTTTGAGTTTCCAACATTGCCACTCCACACTGCAGGTGTGGTGTATGATATACTGTGCTATTATGTATATAACAGAGCTGAGTTTCTTTGCAGAAAGAGTTAATATGCTCTTTCCATTTAAGATCATTATCTGTAATAATACCCAAAACTCTAGTAGATTCTGCTTCTTCCAGATTTTTAAAATTGACCTCTAAATTCATTTCACAGACTTCTCTTTGTTTCTGAACACTGTAGACATAGTATTTTAGGTGTATAATTAGTTCAGAAGCTGTTGAGCTGTAGCATTTGCTAACCTAAATGAACTTCTATAGAGCTGTTCCATATTTTGCCCACAGTTCAATACTGTCAAGGCATTCATATACATTTTTTTTCTTTTTCTCTTCAACATCTATACTGTTTACATAAGGATTAAACAGCAAGGGCCCTGATTTACATTAGTTTCCAATTGATACATATTGTTTCCTGTTGCATAGGCAAGATCGAATCCATTCTCATGCTTGCCCACAAATGCTATAATTTTCTAGTTTTTTATCAGTATTTCATTGTCAGTGGTGTCAAATGCTTTGGAGAGTTCCAAAAACATTGGAGATGCATATTTCTTTTCATTTAAAGAGTGTATAACACATTCTGCCAGATTATCAATGGCAGAATCTATAGGTTTAGCCATTCTGAATCCATGCTGTGATAGTACAAGAATATTGTGTTCGTCCAGGTATCACCAAAACTGATCTGTAGCTGTTCTGTTGGCTTTTGTTTCTCATGTCACGTCATTATATCTGCAAAGGTAGAACAGCTGTCCATCATGATCAGTTATTGCTTTTTGAACAAGATGTGATTCATAATCACATCTACCAATATTGCTAATGATGTTGTCAATAACTGATTGGCTATGCCATGTCACTCTTGTTGATGTAGATATTGTTGCCTCCATGAGATACTGTATTAGCAATTTTTTGAAACTTGTCTTATTTTTGACTCTCTTCTCATGTTAATATTGAAATTAACAATATAGTAATATTGACTGTTTACGACTCACTGCAAAGGCGTGACACGACAGGCACATAAAAAAAGGAGACCAACGTACAACAGTTCACCTATTGGCCATGACCTTCTTCAGAAAATAGAACATTCACACAATCACACAGGCACACAACACAGTCACAACTGAATGCAGGGATATTAGCCACGGGGCAAGGCGTTGGGAGCAGGGATGGATGAGGATATTACGTAGGTTTGGCAGGAGGCTGAATACCACTGTAGGGAAGGTGGGGAGGATACTGGGTAGAGAATTTCTCTTTTCAGGCCAGGATGAAACATACTTGAAACCCTGGTGGAGAACATGGTTTAACTGCTCCAGTTCTCGGTGGTACTGAGTTACAAGAGGAGTGTTTCTCTGTGGCCGATGGTGGGTGTGGGGTAGCTGGTGGGGGACTGGACAGACAGGGCCTATGAGATCTGTTTCTGGTCAATCTGGTTCAGATTCATTGATGATATCTTCATAATCTGGACTGAAGGTGAGGACACAATATCCAAACCAAAAAGTCTTGCAGTGACAAGCAGTCCCTCTCCAAATTTGCCACACACCTCACTAAGGCCTTCATTGACTGCATTTAACCTCCAATCTATGCAATACTGCATAGTGTGACTCACTTTAATGACTGCTACACAGGCTGTGGCATATGGATCCTCCCAACAAACATCAGCTTTTCTGAACTGTGCAGGTGGCAACTCTCCCTACAATATATCCTACAGTGTGAGTGTGGTCATTGGAGACAGAGCTCACACTCAGGTTAGTGGGTAAGGATGTGGAAGGAAATCAGCTGTGCCCTTTGAAAGGAACCATCCCAGCATTTGCGTGGAGTGATTTAGGGAAATCATGGGAAACCTAAATTTGGATGGCCAGAGTTTGATTTGAACCACCATCCTTCCGAATACAAGTCCTGTGTGTTATCACTGCATCACCTCGCTCAGTTGAGACTGGGAGTTACATGGGGATGGATTACGGTGTTGTAGAGTTTGGGTGGGTGACATAACATGACTTTAGAATGGTTGGAGAGGATCTTGGGTTGCATGTCCCTCATTTCAGGGCAAGATGACAATGAAATCCCTGGCAGAGGATGTGATTAGTTGTTCCAGTCATTGGTTGACAAGTGGGGCACTGCTTTGTGGCTGGTTATTGGAGATGGAGGGAGTTTCAGTGGTGTGTGAGGATGTTGTTATTGTTACGGTCTTCAGTCCGGAGACTGGTTTGATGCAGCTCCCCACAATACCCTATCCTCAGCAAGCCTTTTCATCTCCTCATAAGAACGACAACCCACATCCACTTGCATCTGTTTACTATACGCGTCTCTTGGTCTCCCTCTGCGATTTTTACCCCACAGACATCCTTCCAATGCTAAATTTACGATTCCTTGATGTCTAAGAATGTGTCCTACCAAGCGATCCCTTCTTTTAGTCAGGGTATGCCAAAAATTCCTTTTCTCACCAATTCTGTTCAGTACCTCTTCATTAGTTATGCGATCTACCCACCTAATCTTCAGCATTCTTCTGTAGCACCACATTTAAAAAGCCCCTATCCTCTTCCTGTCTGCACAGCTTATCGTCCATGTTTCACTCCCATACAAGGCAACACTCCACACAAATGCCTTCAGAAAAGACTTCCTTACACTTAAATTAATATTTGATGTTAGCAAATTTCTCTTTTTCAAAAATGCTTTTCTTCCCATTGCCATTCTGCATTTTATATCCTCTGAACTGCGACCATCATTTGTTATTTTACTGCCCAAGTAACAAAACTCATCTACCTCCTTTATTGCTTCGTTACCTAGTCTAATTCCTTTAGCATCACCCGATTTTCTTAGACTGCACTCCATTACCCTAGTTTTGCTCTTGTTAATGTTCATCTTATAAGCACTTTTCAGCACATTGTCCATTCCGTTCAATTGCATTTCCAGGTTCTTTGCTGTATCTGACAGAATTACTATGTCATCGGCAAAACGCAATGTTTTTAATTCTTCACCCTGAACTTTAATTCCTTCACCAAATTTCTCCTTGCTTTCCATTATAGCTTGCTCAATGTACAAATTGAACAACATTGGAAAAAGGCTACAACCCTGTCTTACTCCCTTCCCAACTGATGCTTCCCTTTCATGCCCTTCGAGTCTAATAACTGCGGTCTGGCTTTTGTACAAGTTGTAAATAACTCTCCTTTCCCTGTATTTTACCCCTGCTGACTTCAGAATTTGAAAGAGTGTATTCCAGTCAACATTGTCAAAAGCTTTCTCCAAATCTCCAAAAGCTAAAAATGTAGGTTTGCCTTTCCTTAATCTATCTTCTAAGATAAGACGTAAAGTGAGTATTGCCTCCCGGGTCCCTACGTTCCTCCTGAATCCAAACTGATCTTCCCCGAGGTCAGCTTCTACCAGCTTTTCCATTCACCTGTAGATAATTCGTGTTAATATTTTGCAACCATGACTTATTAAACTGATGGTTCTGTACTTTTAACACTTGTCTGCGGCTGCTTCCTTTGGAATGGGGATTATAACATTTTTCTTAAACTCTGAGGGTACTTCGCCTGTTTCATACATCTTACACACCAGATGAAACAGTTTTGTCATGGCTGGTTCTTTCAGAGACTTCAGTAGCTCTGAGGGAATGTCATCTACTCCAGGGGCCTTACTTCGACTTAGGTCTTTCAGTGCTCTGTCAAATTCATCTCTCAGTATAGTATCTCCTATTTCATCCCCATCTACGTCTCCTTCCTTTCTATAATATTGCCATTAAGTTCATTTCCTTCATGGAGCCTCTCGATATACTCTTTCCACCTTTCAGCTTTCCCTTATTTGCTGAGAACTGGTTTCCCATCTGAGTTCTTGATATTCGTAGAGTTGCTTTTCTTGTCCCCAAATATGTCTCTTTTATTTTCCTGTAGGCGGTATCTACTTTTCCCCTTCTTAGACATTCTTCTACAGATTTGCATTTGGCTTCTAGCCACTCCTGCTTAGCCAATTTGCACTTCCTGTCAATCTCATTTCTTAGTCATCTGTACTCCATTTTGCCTGTTTCATTTACTGCATTTTTATATTTTCACCTTTCATCAATTAAATTTAGTTTTTCCTGTGATATTGAAGGATTTTTTGTAGGTCTTGCCTTTCTACCTATTTTGTTCTCTGCTGCCTTCACTATTTCATCTCTCAATGCTACCCATTCCTCTTCTACCATTTTATTTCCCCCTGTTTCTGTCAATTGATTCCTAAATCCCCCTCTGAATTTCTCCAGAACTTCACGTTCCTTCAATTTATCTAAGTCCCATCCCCTTTTTTTCCTAACTTTCTGAAGTTTTTTTTTTTTTTTTTTGTTTCAGCCTACAGTTCATGACTAACAAGTTATCTGCCCCTGGGTATGTCTTACAGTTTATCACCTGGTTCCGGAATCTATGTTTTACCATTATAAAATCTATCTGATACCTTCCGGTGTCTCCTGGTCTCATCCACGTATTCAACCTTCATTCATCATTCTTAAACCAGGTGTTTGTTATAACTAAATTATGTTCCATGCAAAATCCTACCAGGCGACTTCCTCTTTCATTCCTCCTGCCCAGTCCTTATCAACCTACTATTTTTCCTTCTCTTCCTTTTCCTACTACCGAATTTCAGTCTCCCATCACAATTAAGTTCTCCTCTCCCTTAACTGTCTGAATAATTTCCTTTAGCTCCTCGTATATTTCTTCGATCTCCTCATCATCGGCAGAGCTCGTTGGCATATAAACCTGTACTACTGTTGTCAGTGTTGGCTTCGTATCTATGTTGACAATGATAATGTGATCACTGTGCTGCTCATAGTAGTTTACCCGCATTCCTATCTTCGTATTCATTATCAGTCCTACTCCTGTGATACCCCCAATTGATTTTGTATTTATAATCCTGTACTCACCTGACCAGAAATCCTGTTCATCCTGCCACCGAACTTCACTAATCCCCACTATATCTAACCTCAACCTATCCATTTCCCTTTTTAAATATTCTAATTTTCCTACCTGATTAAGGGATCTAACATTCCACTCTCCAATCCGTAGAATGCCAGTATTTCTTTCCTGATGACAACATCCTCATGAGTAGTCCCCGCCTAAGGAATATTTTACCCGAGAGGATGCCATCATCATATTTTCATACAGTAGAGCTGCATGTTCTCGGGAAAAGTAACGGCTCTAGTTTCCCCTTGCTTTCAGCCGTTCGCACTAACTGCATGACAAAGCCACATTAGCTGATGTTACAAGGTCAGCTCAGTCAATCATCCAGGCTGTTGCCCCTCTAACTACTGAAAAGGCTGCTGCACCTCTTCAGGAACCACACATTTGTCTGGCCTCTCCACAGATACCCCTCCGCTGTGGTTGCACCTACGGTACAGCTATCTGCATCGTTGAGGCTCGCAAGCCACCCCACTTCGGCAATGTCTGTGGTTCATGGGTGTGAGGATATGACACGGGAAATCTGTTTGTGGACTAGAACTGGAGGCATTACCATGCCATATACCCACACACTACCAATCATCCACTCTAACCCTAATAACCAACAACAAAGTAGTGTTTACCTCCTGTCACCCAATATCACCCCAGACTGAACCACATGCTTTGTCAGGGCTTTGGTTATCTGTGGTCTTGTTGTGAAATGAAAGTCATCTAACCCAAGATCCTCCCCACCCTGGCTAAAGTGCTGTTCCACTGCCCACCCTATCTCCACAACAACCTAGCCCATACTTCTGCAACTCCTAATTCCAACTTCTTAGCTCAGGGATCAATTTCCTGTGGTAGAATTCAATGCAAGAGCTTTCCTTTCCACCCACCCAGCACTTCATATTCCAATCATATCCTGCCTCATCAGAGGCCAGGATATATGTGAAAGCATCCATGTGATTTACCAACTATTCTACAAACATTGTAGAACATTATCTGTCAGGTTTAATGGTGACCATGATACTGTGGCCTAAAGCAAGAGCGAGACCTCCTGTAGCACAGGACATAACACACTTGATTTCAATGACTATTTTACAAACCAGGCCACCTAGATCCTACCTCCACCAACTGTGTATATTGGAGTTGTTCAGCTACAACATATTCTACAGTCTCACAACCATCCTGGCCTCAGCTTATGATAACAATAACTTGTATCATCCCTACACCCCATGCCTAACAGTCCTCCTCTCCCTCTCATCCTGTATCTCTTTCTGATGTATAACTCTCTTGCAACTTTGTGCCACCTATATCTTTGTAGTATAATGTTTAATTTGAATATTTGAAAATAATGTGCAAAAGAGATAGAGTGGTAGTCCAGTACTTATCATAATTTGGTACAAAAAAAAAAAAAAAAAAAAAAAGTTTAAACTTTGTAGTCAATTTCTTTGAAACAGAATTTGTAAACATGACATCACGTATTTGCTACTTTGGCGCCAAATTCAATATATTTAAACATGCCACTTCTGATGACAAGTGGCAGTTGAGTGCAGTTGATAGCAATTGAGGGCCATTGAGGGCAGCTGATGGTAGTTGATGGCAGTTGTAAGCTTTACACAAAAAGTATACCCTGCTGTAGTGATGGAAGACTCAATAAACATCCGTTTTCATCTAACAATTACTTTATTTTGGTAGAAGAACCTTGGAGAATGTGCTGAAATTAACTTGACCAAGACTATTTTTTAAAGTTTGATTCATTGTGTGATTTGGAGTGCTTTAGTAACAAGCAACCCTAGAGATGACCTAAGCCGTTTTCACACAGGCCACACAACGTCTCAGGTTTATACTAGCTTTCGGAAAATTATATTTCTTTTGTCAGTTACGATGAGGAAGAGAAAGGGGACAGAAGGAAAAAGTTACTCACAACCTAGGTGATGGGTCGGGTTGGGTGAATATGGAAGTCCAACATGAACTATTTACAGAAGAATGGGAAAACTGGAAGAAGCCAACTAACTTTATGGAAGACCATTTTGAAGTTAGGAGAAATATAGGAACATTATGACTTATCTTAGAAAAATCTGATGGAAGTTCACCAAAGATAGAGTGACTGGCCATTACTTAGCGCAGTACTGCCAGTAGTCACACAAAAAATATCGAAAAAGTCATTAACACAAGCTTTCTGAAGTTACTTCCTTCTTCAGGTAGGAGGAAGCATGGAGGGGAAAGAGGATAAAACCAAAGGGATGTTTCCAGAATAAGGTACTGGCGGAAGTAAAGTTGTGAGGCGGCATCGTGAGTTGTGTCAGGATAGCACAGTCGGTAGTGCGCTTGCCCGTGAAGGCAAAGGTCCCAGGTTCGAGTCCTGGTTCCGACACACAATTTTAATCTGCCAGGAAGTTTCATATCAGCGCACACTCCGCTGCAGAGTGAAAGTTTCATTCTGGAAACATCCCTTAGGCTGTGGCTAAGCCATGTCTCCACCATATCCTTTCTTCCAGGAGTGCTAGTCTTGCAAGTTTCGCAGGAGAGCTTCTGTGAAGTTTGGAAAGTAGGAGGCGAGGTACTGGCGGAAGTAAAGTTGTGAGGCGGCATCGTGAGTTGTGTCAGGATAGCACACCGGTTCCGACACACAATTTTAATCTTCCAGGAAGTTTCATATCAGCGCACACTCCGCTGCAGAGTGAAAGTTTCATTCTGTAAACACTGCACACATCTGTTACTCGTTTGTCATCTACTCTTAATGCTATGTGCTCCTCTTCGTATCTGGTTCTACCAGTTTCCTCCTTTACTATATTCCATATTGTCTTTATTTTGTTGTCTGAAAGGACTATCCTATTCTGATAATGCATTTGCTTTGATGTCATTCAGCCTTCAATACCTTTCAGTATGTTTTGTACTGATCTAAAGCATATACATCTGATCTGTGTCTAATTCACTGGTATAGTTTCCTTTTTGTCTTACAGGAGACCTTTATTCCTCGAGTAATCCATGGTTTCTTTGTAGACTTTGGTCTAATCTGTGTCAGTTTTGGGGGAAACCTGATTAGGTGGTTGGTGGGAGGAGATGATGTGTTGGAGGGCGGGACCCATATCTGCAGCTCTGAGGGATTGGTGCTGGGGCATGTGTGCAATGGTACCTGGAGGTATGTTGGAGCGCATCACCTACCACAAGATATTGATTGACCTCCAGGAAACATATAGTTTATGACTATTCACGTGTTCAGCCAGTTTGACGGTGGCCTTGCCAACATGAAAGGCTGTGTAGTAAGCACATGTCAGTTTGTAAATAACATGTGTTGTTTCTCATGTGGCCCTGCCTTGAAGGTTGCAGTTGTTTCCCGGTGGTGGACCTGGAGTAGGTGGTTGTGGGAGGATGCATGAGGCAAGTTTTGCAGCGGGATCGGTTATAAGATTAGGGCCATTAGGTAGAGAGGGTGGTTTTAAGATAATATAAGTTTTGATAAGTATGTTATGGAGATTGGGAGCATGGCAAAAGGCTACTCTGGATTTGGAGTGCGGCAGCCGGAGATGATGATTGTGTGATTGTGGACGTCTTTGCAGTGAGTCGTAAACTGTCCTTATTATATTCTTGAATTCCAACATGAACTTTCCAATATCAGATATGTAAATATATAAAAATGATCAACTTTGGTATTAAGATGTATAACAGTATGTCCAGTAGTATAGTGAAGTATTATGTAAAATCATTAAACTAATAAAGCAATATGTTTCTTCCTTTGTATCTTACATCAGTATACTTTTGAATTTATGTAACTGCATTTTGAATCTTATATCAGTATATTTATAATTCCTGGAATTGTATTGTGAATATTTAGGAATTTGTGTATCTGTATTTAGTGCATGTATGTTGACAACATCCATGCAGTCCTGATTGTCTACGATGGATAAATAAATGTGTTCATAGATAATACTTTGAGAACACCAGACATTCACAGTCATGAAATCTAGACCACCACTCATATTCATGTGGCCAATAACAGTTGGATCCATGGAATGTATCAAAATGGCCACAAAAATCTGAATTTATTATATCACGTAATGAATATAAGCTGAAGTGTAGAATTAAAATGTACCATTACCAGGATTTGAACCCAGGCCCTTATGATATATTTATTATCATTAATTAAATTGAGACTAGATCCATCTCAGGAATATGTAATTATACAATCTACATATCATTATAGAGGGCCATATAAACTCATCCTTTCATATCATCTGTTTCATCGGGGAATCTTAGTTTCAAAGACTTTTATATAATACCTGTTGTGTCTGTTGTAATCTGACAAATAAAAATATATCATGTTTTTTTTAAATTTTTTTTCCCCATTGATGGAATTTTCTTGAAGATACATATTTGTTGACATTTTCCCCCACTAGGAAGTTCTTCACGGCTATTTACAAGCTTCTTTGCCAACCATTATACTTCACCACCAGGATTCTGCTTTGATATTCTTTGTGAAGATGAACCAATCGACGATGATCCTGACAGTACGGGCTACAATGTGAAAGAAAAAGTAAGCAAATATATTAAATGATAACTAAAGTCTATGTAAATAATTACCTCCTTTGTTTAACAGCCATAATTGTTCAATGCGCTAAAAGAAATTATGATTTTTCAGGTTAACAGTTTTATAAATTATTCTAAAAATGTGGCAAAACATTACCTTACCAATAATATTCTTGTTCCAATGGGGGGAGACTTTCACTACCAAGATGCTCATGTAAACTTCAAAAATATGGACAAACTTATATGGTACGTTGTTGAATCAAAATATACTTTACTTTATTGTACTGCATCAGCTTGATGTAAGTGTGTTTGTTTTTACATTTACTCATGTTATGAATAGAGAAAAATTTATTCATTAGTGACAGCAAATGGAGATGAATCAAAAAATGGGAAATCTAGCTTCGAGACAAGAGCCCCCTTCTTATGGAAGAAGAGAGGAAATGAAGGCAAAGACTGAAAATGAAAAGGCTTCAGAATATGTGGAATATCATTAAAAGGGAGAGAGGGCAATCTAGAGCACAGGAAGAGGGTATTACCATCAAAACAAATGGAAATTGAAAACATTTTCAATGATTACTTTTTAATTGCTGTAGAGAAAATAGGATCTAAATGTTCATTAGAAGTAGCAAGTTAGTTAATGGAAGATGCCATACCTATACAATTTGATACAATTGAAATTTCACCCACCTCTCCTTCAGGAATTTAGAGAATAATAAACTCTCTTAAAAGGTCACGTGGAATTGATGGCATTTCCTGCAGGATATTAAAAGCTTGTTCCCAAGAGACAAGTAGGATTCTTAGCCTTATATGTAATAGCTCTTTAAAGCAGGTTATTTTCCCGGATGCACAGAAATATGCTGTCGTTAAACTATTGCATAAAAAAGGGGATACTTCTGATGTCAGCAACAACCACCTCATCTCACTTCTTACAGCTTTATCCAAAATTTTTGGAAAAGTTATGTATTATGAGTATCTTCACAAATTAGTAAAAATAAAATTAAAAAGTCAGTTTGGTTTTAAAACAGCTTTTCAATAGGAAATCCTATACACACCTTCACAGATGAAATATTAAATGCTTTGAATAACTGGACATCACCCATTGGGATTTTTTGTGATCTCACAAAGACTTTTGATTGTGCAAATCATGGGATTCTTCTAGATGAACTTAAGTATTGTGGCATGAGTGGGGCAGTGCACAAGTGGTTTAAATCATACTTCACTGGAAGAGTGCAGGAAGTTGTAATAAGTAGTTCACATGATATTGTCATGTTGCAAATTACAGGTGGTCCAGAATTCAAAGGCTGGTTGTTAATAGTGCACAACACTTTACACTTAGAACATGTTTATTGCTAACACAAGCGTACACTCAGTACAGACTGCCTCCCACTTGGAGTGCTCCACTATTTATACATAGAAAGAATTTTCTGGAACTTACAGGTACATCAAAAATAAGAAACATGTAGAACATTCTAGAAATAGTAAACATAAAGAAATAAATTTTTCTGTCCATGGCAGGATTTGAACTGGAGACCGCAAGCACAGTGATCTGCAATGCTATCCACTGCACCTCGCGTGCTGTTGGAAGACTCACGGCATTGCTCCCTTTCCTGAAAGAACAGCGACACGCTGTTAGGTTCCCTTTGCAGCCAGCTGCAGTGTCCTGGACCTTGTCATCGGTTCTCCATATGGCAGTTCTGGAGAATCCTTCCCTTCTGCCTGCACGCTTTCCTTGTGGAGATGATGAACAGCACCAGACCCTCCTGTTGTGGCTTCATCATTAAAATAACGGTCTTCAGAGTCCTTGAACAAGAATCCATTTCCGTCTATTTGTTCTTTGGGATTGTTGTAAGGCTTCATACAGAGGACGTGCACAACATCTCTTTGTTTTTGAGGACGGCTCATAATCCTCGACTTTGTATGGGACATCTGACAGGCACCATATGACACGATACGGACTAAAGTATTGCTTTCTGATAGCCCAACTTTCCGTGCAGGGGTAAAATTCCAAACAGATCTCCTGGGCTGTACACAACAGGTTGGTGCTTGTCATTATACCCCTGGTGGTCCTTCTCCTGGACGTACAGTGTCCTTATGCATGTCAGCTGTCTTGCTTCCTTGACTCTGGTAATGAGCTGTTTCACATAGTCATCCTGAGTATCATCCGGTTGGAACGGAAACAGTGTATCCATTGTCATCTTAGTCTCATGACCATGGATAAGAAAAAATGGCGTGAAGCCTGTGGTGTCTTGCCTTGCTGTATGGCATGACTGGCAGAATTGTATCCTAATCCTTCTGTTCACCATCAGTGTACATCAACAGCATATCTACCAATGTCTTGTTAAAATGTTCTGTAAGGCCATTTGACTGAGGATGATAGGCAGTTCTTATGCTGTGGACAATGTCGCAGTGTGTCATTACCTCTGATACTAGTTCTGACATGAATACTTTTCCTCGATCAGATATCACCACACTGGTGCACCATGCTTCTACTAGGAATTTTGTGATCTCTGGGGCTGCTGCAGTCAGCACATGTTTTGTGACAGTGTAGCGGGAAAAGTAGTCAGTGCAGACTATTATCCATTGGTTACCGGCTGTCGACTTTGGGAACCTACCTAAAAGGTCAATTCCAATCCAGTGGAATGGAGTTGCTGCAGGTGAAATTGGTGACCTGGAGGTGATTGCGGCACATGCTTCTGTCACTGGCACTCCTTACAGTGACTCACATGGTGCTTGACAGGTCGGTAGAGACCTTGCCAATAATACCTGCATCTGATTCTGTCTAGGGTCTTCATTAATCCCAGATGACCACATACTGGAGAATCATGGAATTACTTAAGAATAGCTGGCCAGAGATGAGCTGCAACAACCAGTAGCCATTTGGGGTCCAGTGTATCGTAGTTGCTCTTATACAACGTCCCGTTTATAAGTTGAAACTCTCCTTTCGTCAGCTCTCCTTTCTCCAAAGCCTCTATGGTTTGTAATAATGTTGGATCTTCCCTCTGTTCAGCTGTAATGTCACGTAACTCAGTGAGGGCTGAAATTTCAACCATGCTCTTGTGTTTGGCTAATGGATTCCTTGAAAAGCAGTTGTGTCCTTGTGTTTGCTCCCATTTTTGAATACCACTGTGACATGGTACTCTTGGAGTCTTAGTGCCCATCTTGCTAGTCAACCTGATGGATCCTTCAACTTGGTCAGCCAACATAAGGAATGGTGGCCTGTCATGACAGTAAATGGTTTACCGAATAGATTCATCCAAAACTTTTTGATAGTCCAGATAACGGCGAGACACTCCTTGGTTGTAGAGTAGTTTATCTCAGACTTTGAGAGAACTCTTGATGCATATGCTCTCATCTTTTCAGCACCTTTTTGAATTTGTACAAGCACTGCAGCAATCCCATAACCACTAGTGTCCGTGTGAAGTTCAGTTTCTGCATTTTTGTCGTATACTGCTAGAACTTGTGCAGAATTTATAGCCACCTTAGGTGCTCAGAAAGCTCTTTCTTTCTTCTCATCCCAATAAAACTTAGTGTCTCCCTGCTGAAGGTCTTGCAATGGAGGTGACTTGTTACAAGAATCCTTTTTGAAACGGTGGTATAGTATGAGCACAGCCCGAGGAAACTTCTCACATCATGGATGTGCTGAGGAGTTGGAAATTCTGTGACTGCCCTTACTTTATCTGGACACCATCCCTGTTCTCTAGGTGCCCCAAGATTTTTATCTCTTTTGTGATGAAGAGGCACTTCTGTGGGCGGAGGCCAAGTCCTGCTGTCTAGAGACACTTCAACACAGTAGACAGGCGGTTTAGATGTCCCGCATATGTCCTTGAGAAAATGACAATGTCATCTAGATAACAGCATCACCTCCATAGGTGGTCACCTTGCCTAGTTTTCCTGAACACGGCAGCTAGGCGAGCGGCTGGTATCTCTGTAAGGCTACGGTGAATGGTGGTGGCATGTTGGAGAGCGGCCATGTGTAGGATACGGTGACGGGCTTCATCCCATAGGTCGACAGTAATAATCTGCAATTGACTGTCATTGAAAGGACTGCTCCGGTGTTTGGCATCTAGCAGCATAATAATTGTCAAATATTGATCTTCTCTTCCTACAGTATCGCACAACTTGTCCGGGAAGGCCATGGTGAAAACACAATGGTGTGTTGTCTTCTGTCCTCCAGATACCTGTCCTCCTGTGAGGCTTCACAGTTGCTGGAGGCGTTGGTTGTGGTCTCGTTGATTGGTTCCTAAGCTGCTGTTTGGTGGCAGTGGTGTAAGTCATAGTAGGGCAAGGCTATTTTTCATGTCGGGTGCGACTGGTGGGACTGACAGGTGCTAATATAATATAATATTAATCCCACATGCCCAGGGCCTCGCTGTGATGGAATATTGCCTTTCACGCTGACCACCCACTTCCTTACCTTATCTTATCTTATCTAAAGCCTCATTCCTTAATACCCTAGCCAGTTTCATCCTAACCCACAACTTCTTCACTTTTGAGGGACAGATATACCAACAACTAAAGGGAACAGCTATGGGGACCAGGATGGCCCCCTCGTACGCAAACTTATTTATGGGACGCTTAGAGGAAGCCTTCCTGGACACCCAAGCCTGTCAACCCAAAGTTTGGTATAGATTCATTGACGACATCTTCATGATCTGGACTCACAGTGAAGAAGAACTCCAGAATTTCCTCTCCAACCTCAACTCCTTTGGTCCCATCAAATTCACCTGGTCCTATTCCAAATCCCATGCCACTTTCCTTGATGTCGACCTCCATCTGTCCAACGGCCAACTTCACACATCTGTCCACATCAAACCTACCAATAAACAACAGTACCTGCATTATGACAGCTGCCATCCATTCCACATCAAACGTTCCCTTCCCTACAGCTTAGGTCTTCGTGGCAAACGAGTCTGCTCCAGTCCCGAAGCTCGGAACCAGTACACCAATAACCTAATAACAGCCTTCACATCCCACAGCTATCCTCCTAGTCTGGTAGAGAAGCAAATTGACAGAGCCACTTCCTCATCCCCCCAAATTCAGAACCTTCAACAGAAGAATCCCAAAGTGCCCCTCTTGTCACTGGATACTTTCTGGGACTGGAGCGGACTCTGAATGTGGCTCTCCAGCAAGGATACGACTTCCTCAAATCCTGCCCCGAAATGAGATCCGTCCTTCATGACATCCTTCCTACTCCACCGAGAGTGTCTTTCCGCCGCCCACCTAACCTCCGTAACCTCCTAGTCCACCCCTATGAAATCCCCAAACCACCTTCCCTACCTTCTGGCTCCTACCCTTGTAACTACCCCCGTTGTAAAACCTACCCTATGCACCCTTCCACCACCACTTACTCCAGTCCCGTAACCCGGAAGGTGTTTACGATCAAAGGCAGAGCCTCTTGCGATAGTACCCACGTGATCTACCAACTGACATGCCTGCATTGTGAAGCGTTCTGTGTGGGAATTACCAGCAACAAACGGTCCATTCGCATGAATGGTCACAGGCAGACAGTGTTTGTTGGTAATGAGGATCACTTTGTGGCTAAACGTGCCTTGGGGCATGACCAGCACATCTTGGCACAGTGTTACACCGTCCTGGTTATCTGGATACTTCCCACCGACACCAATCCTTCAGAACTCCGGAGATGGGAACTAGCCCTTCAGCATATTCCCTCTTCCCATTGCCCACCTGGTCTCAACCTCCGTTAAATTTGAATTGCCACCCAGCATCTTAACATCTTTGCCTCGGTTCTCTGGACAGAGCCTCTGCCTCTAGTGGCATCTCTGTCTAACTTCTTAACTACTTTGGTTTCTATAGTAAGTCTGCCTAGGTGTGTTTGTGTATGGGTGTGTGTGTGTGTTTGTTCACCTTCCTTTTCTTCCCCCAAGGTAAGTCTTTCCTCTCCCGGGATTGGAATGGCTCCTTACCCCCTTCCTTAAAACCCTAATCATTTCTTTTTCCATCTCCTTCCCTTCTGCCTGATGAAGCAACTGGGTTGCGAAAGCTTGCGTTTGTGTGTGTGTGTGTGTGTGTGTGTGTGTATACATTTACGTATTTGTGATGCTGTCACACCTGTGCTCCTTCGCCTGGTGAGTAATCTTTGTCTATTTTTTATATATAATTTTTCCTGCTAGCAATTAAAATATTCCTAACAGGAAAAATATATGTAAAAAAAATATAGATGAATATTAAGGAGAAGATTACTCACCAGGTGAAGGAGCACAGGTGTGACAGCATCACAAATAAATAAATGAATACACACACACACACACAAACGCAAGCTTTCGCAACCCTTTTGCTTCTTCAGGCAGAAGGGGAGGGAAAAGGAAATGATGAGGGTTTTAAGGAAGGGGGTAAGGAGCCATTCAAATCCCGGGAGAGGAAGACTTACCTTGGGGGAAGAAAAGGAAGGTGAACAAATACACACACAGACACCCATACATAAATACACACACACACACACACACACACACACACACACACATACACATACATAAATGTATGGGTGTGTGTGTATTTGTTCACCTTCCTTTTCTTCCCCCAAGGTAAGTCTTTCCTCTTCCGGGATTGGAATGGCTCCTTACCCCCTTCCTTAAAACCCTCATCATTTCCTTTTCCATCTCCTTCCCTTCTGCCTGAAGAAGCAACTGGGTTGCGAAAGCTTGTTTGTGTGTGTGTGTGTGTGTGTGTGTGTGTGTGTGTGTGTGTGTGTGTGTGTATTCATTTATTTATTTGTTTGTGATGCTGTCACACGTGTGCTCCTTCGCCTGGTGAGTAATCTTCGTCTATATATATTCACTCATGAAATTTGTTTTAACATTCTGACCAAATTCAAAAATAATAGCAGTGTGCATAGCTACAACACTAAGATAAATGGCGATATTCACTATTCAAGATTAAATCTATCTTTGGTTCAGAAAGGGGTGAATTATGCTGCCACAAAACTCTTTGGTCACTTACCAAGTAGCTTCAAAAACCTTACAGATAACCAACTTGGAATGGGAACTCCTTCTACACTTTACAGGAATTTTTTAGTAAAACTTAATAATTTCCATTAAAAAAATTAAAATAACAAATCCTTAAAATATTCAATGTCATGTATAGACACCATTTACTAAATTGGCATGGTCCACATCATTGTAAAATGTCATATATATGATCTATGGAAAAAGTATTAATCTAATCTCTAATATCAATCGAGCAGGAACTTTGTGGCTGTATGTATGTGTACCTTTTGTCCAATTATTTCATAAGGATACATTCTGTTCTTATAACTAATCTGACATTCATATGTAATATAAATTTTTATGAGGTAATAATTTTTTTTTAAGTTTGACCAGGTAAGTAGCTTATTTGTAGCAACACACTCTAGTCTTTTTCACAATCAGGATCTTAGTTTTTAAGCTTAAGATAATTAATAGTACAAAGATAGTGACTGACATCATGAAAATAATTCCTTAATACTGTTACACAGTATACATTTAAATAATTATAAAAAAAAACATCCATCAGTCCACCAAATACTAATTACTTTGTAAAACACAAGTCAACCAAATGTGGAACATGATCAAATTAACAATTTGTCATGCACAGAGCATTAGTACTCCTCATCATCAATGTGTTGGATAGTGTTCTTTACAATGTTGAAATATGCTGTGCTTTAGGTAATCTGCATCTACATCCACTTCTACTGACAAACTCTGAAAACCATGCTGATCTGCATGGCATATGGTATTCCCCATTGTTGTATGTTGTAGGATATCTTCTTGGCCCATTTAAATTAGGAGTTTGGAAAATCTCATTAATGACATTGTATCTTTGCAGTGCTTGCAAGAACAACATTATAAGTGGCTGTAGGACATTCATAGATTGTACACTTATAACAGTTTCTTGAAACTTTCTAAGTAGGGTATCAAATGATAATACGAAAATTGTAGAAGGAAACTTTCCTGGTGGCATAAATTTATATTAAAAATAGTAATCGGATGACTTACCCAAAGCACAGAAACATCAACAGACACAAAGAAAATCACACACAAACACACAAAAAGCTTTCGCCACTGCTGGTAGCTTCTTTGGGAAAAGAGTAAGGAAGGAGGGGAGAAAGGGAAGGATACGGTAAGTCCTTCCACTCCTGGGATTGGAATGACTCCTTTTCCACTTCCTTAAAACCCATATCCTTCCCTTTCTCCCCTCCTTCCTTCCTCTTTTCCTGAAGAAGCTACCATCGGTGGCGAAAGCTTGTATGTGTGTTTGTGTGTGATTTTATTTGTGTCTGTTGACATTCCTGTGCTTTGGGTAAGTCATCCGTTTTCTATTTTTAATATAAATGTATCAAATGATAAGTTTCATATACATTGATGTGTCAGCACATTCATTTTTTTAGACATTTTTCATGATTCTCTACTGTAATTCAGACAAACCTGTGACCATTTGTATAAATATTCAGTACCTATTTGAGAAATGTTATAGGTTTGGTCACTTTAACATTTTGTCAGTCAACTCTTTGCAGCTGACTGCATTTTCCCAGGCTCGTTACAGTGATTTGAAGTCTGCTTTACTCACAACTCAACCTATGTGACCACTGCATTTCATATCCATAAAAAAATTTCAAACCCAGGTATTTGTATTGGTTGATTGATTCTTAATGTAACTCATTTATCATCTTATTGAATGTTCAGTGCTTCTTATTTCTGTGTTTGTTAAGATAAATTGAGGAGGAATACCATCTCGTGCAAGGTTTATCACCCGGATGTTTTAGCACTTAGATTCTGTCTTCAGTGGGTTTATACATTTATTTTCTGAAAAATTGTTGTTACATGTAAAACATGTTACAGTTTTAGTGTAGGTCACATAAACTTTTGGCCTCTATTATATAATTTATTACTGGATTAGCAAGTGTACATCTTTCACTTTAGTTATCATAAAGTATCAGTTTTTGCATATATCAATGAGCTGTTCATTTATGATATGTCCAAAGAGTGATACAGATTGAGCCTATGGACTTATCTACTTTTAAGAATTTCAACTATGGCTTAGTGCTACATCATTGCAGTGGTGGGGTATATAAATTGCAGGAACTCTTGTATACTCATTTGTAAAATGACGTTTGAAATGGAATTTGGAATGTATCATTTTGTTTTGCTGCCCTCCATTTCAGTTCCTGTGTCATTTATGTGCGTCTCAACATTAACGTAGGTACCAATGGTCTTTTTGGTTTGTGAAAGATCTTTTGATGGACTCTTGGTACAGTATCTTTAAGTAGTGTCTTTATTAAAGCCAAACATTTTTCATTGAAGACATTGTGGATGGCATGCAAGCCAGACCCGTTCAGTGGTGTTTAGTCAGGTGAACAGTGCCCGAGTCTGACTTCTGAATCGCAAAAAAATAAATAAATAAATAAATAATTGTAGCTGCCCTCTGTTAGTAATCCATAAAATGAAGAAGAAAGGTTCTCTGCATTGTGCTGCCACATAGTGAGTTGAGTTCTATTTGTATGCAATAAAAGGAATTTGTATTTTGCGCTCTCTGTTAAAGCCAACAGTGCTTTCGTCTGCTATTTGTGTTACTGTCTGCTGCATGCCCGCACTCTGCATATTCTCGACATGGTGAATTTAGATGACAGCAATATTTTCAATGCCCTGGAAGAGAAAATAGACTCTTCTAGTGCAGAAGGAGAAGCTTAATATCTGAAAGTCATATATATATATATATATATATATATATATATATATATATATATATATATATGCAGTACCTGCATTATGACAGCTGCCATCCTTTCCACATCAAACGTTCCCTTCCCTACAGCTTAGGTCTTCGTGGCAAACGAGTCTGCTCCAGTTCTGAATCCCTTAACCAATACACCAATAACCTGATAACAGCCTTCACATCCCGCAGCTATCCTCCTGATCTGGTACAGAAGCAAATTGCCAGAGCCACTTCCTCATCCCCCCAAATTCAGAACCTTCAACAAACCCCAGAAGTGCCCCTCTTGTCACCGGATACTTTCCGGGACTGGAGCGGACTCTGAATGTGGCTCTCCAGCAAGGATACGACTTCCTAAAATCCTGCCTCGAAATGAGATCCATCCTTCATGACATCCTCCCCACTCCTCCGAGAGTGTCTTTCCGCCGCGCACCTAACTTCCATAACCTCCTAGTCCACCCCTATGAAATCCCCAAACCACCTTCCCTACCTTCTGGCTCCTACCCTTGTAACCGCCCCCGTTGTAAAACCTGCCCTATGCACCCTTCCACCACCACTTATTCCAGTCCCGTAACCCGGAGGGTGTACACAATTAAGGGCAGAGCCACTTGCAACAGCACCCACGTGATATACCAACTGACATGCCTGCACTGTGAAGCGTTCTATGTGGGAATGACGAGCAACAAACTATATATATATATATATATATATATATATATATATATATATATACAAAAATAAAAATAGAAAATAGATGACTTACCAAAAGGACCGGCTCGTCGATAGAAACAAATAAAATAAATAAAATCACACACAAACACACATACAAGCTTTCGCCACCACTGGCAGCTTCTTCAGGAAAAAGAGGAAAAAAGGGGAGGAAAAGGGAAGGATATGGGTTTTAAGGAAGTGGAAAAGGAGTCATTCCAATCCCAGGAGTGGAAGGACTTACCATAGGGGAAAAAAAGGAAGGTAAACAAAAACACACACACCCACACATTTACACAGACACAAGTACACTTAGGCAGACACACTGTAGAAAGCAAAGAAGTTAGAAGTTAGACAGAGATGCCACTTGAGGCAGAGGCTCTGTCCAGAGAACCAAGGCAAAGATGTTAAGATGGTGGGTGGGAATTCAAATTTAGCGGAGGTTGAGACCAGGTGGGTAACGGGAAGAGAGAATATGTTGAAGGGCTAGTTCCCATCTCCGGAGTTCTGAAGGATTGGTGTCGGTGGGAAGTATCCAGATAACCCGGACGGTGTAACACTGTGCCAAGATGTGCTGGCCGTGCACCAAGGCGTGTTTAGCCACAGGGTGATCCTCATTACCAACAAACACTGTCTGCCTGTGACCATTCATGCAAATGGACAGTTTGTTGCTGGTCATTCCCACATAGAATGCTTCACAGTGCAGGCATGTCAGTTGGTAAATCATGTGGGTGCTGTCACAAGTGGCTCTGCCCTTGATTGTGTACACCCTCCGGGTTACGGGACTGGAGTATGTGGTGGTGGAAGGGTGCATAGGGCAGGTTCTTAACATCTTTACCTTGGTTCTCTGGACAGAGTCTCTGCCTCATGTGGCATCTCTGTCTAACTTCTAACTTCTTTGCATTCTACAGTTCTACTGTATGTCTGCCTAAGTGTACTTGTGTCTGTGTAAATGTGTGGGTGTGTGTGCATTTATTTACCCTCCATTTTTCCCCCAAGGTAAGTCTTTCCTGTCCCGGGATTGGAATGGCTCCTTACCCGCTTCCTTAAAACCCTCATCATTTCCTTTTCCCTCTCCTCCCTTCTGCCTGATGAAGCAGCTAGGCTGCGAAAGCTAGCATTTGTGTGTGTGTGTTTACTTGTTGCTATTACTGCCTGTGCCCCTTCGCCTGGTAAGTGTAGTTCACCTATTTTTTACATATATATATATATATATATATATATATATATATATATATATATATATATATATATATATATATATATATATATATATATATATATAGAGGGAAACTTTCCCGGTGAGATAAACAAAAATAAAAATAGAAAACAGATGACTTACCAAAAGGACCGGCTCGTCGATAGAAACAAATAAAATAAATAAAATCACACACAAACACACATACAAGCTTTCGCCACCACTGGCAGCTTCTTCAGGAAAAAGAGGAAAAAAGGGGAGGAAAAGGGAAGGATATGGGTTTTAAGGAAGTGGAAAAGGAGTCATTCCAATCCCAGGAGTGGAAGGACTTACCTTAGGGGAAAAAAAGGAAGGTAAACAAAAACACACACACCCACACATTTACACAGACGCAAGTACACTTAGGCAGACACACTGTAGAAAGCAAAGAAGTTAGAAGTTAGACAGAGATGCCACTTGAGGCAGAGGCTCTGTCCAGAGAACCAAGGCAAAGATGTTAAGATGGTGGGTGGGAATTCAAATTTAGCGGAGGTTGAGACCAGGTGGGTAACGGGAAGAGACAATATGTTGAAGGGCTAGTTCCCATCTCCGGAGTTCTGAAGGATTGGTGTCGGTGGGAAGTATCCAGATAACCCGGACGGTGTAACACTGTGCCAAGATGTGCTGGCCGTGCACCAAGGCGTGTTTAGCCACAGGGTGATCCTCATTACCAACAAACACTGTCTGCCTGTGACCATTCATGCAAATGGACAGTTTGTTGCTGGTCATTCCCACATAGAACGCTTCACAGTGCAGGCATGTCAGTTGGTAAATCACGTGGGTGCTGTCACAAGTGGCTCTGCCCTTGATTGTGTACACCCTCCGGGTTACGGGACTGGAGTATGTGGTCGTGGAAGGGTGCATAGGGCAGGTTTTACAACGGGGGCAGTTACAAGGGTAGGAGCCAGAAGGTAGGGAAGGTGGTTTGGGGATTTCATAGGGGTGGACTAGGAGGTTACGGAGGTTAGGTGGGCGGCGGAAAGACACTCTCGGTGGAGTAGGAAGGATGTCATGAAGGATGGATCTCATTTCGGGGCAGGATTTTAGGAAGTCGTATCCTTGCTGGAGAGCCACATTCAGAGTCCGCTCCAGTCCCGGAAAGTATCCGTTGACAAGAGGGGCACTTCTGGGGTTTTGTTGAAGGTTCTTAAATTGGGGGGATGAGGAAGTGGCTCTGGCAATTTGCTTCTGTACCAGGCCAGGAGGATAGCTGCGGGATGTGAAGGCTGTTATCAGGTTATTGGTGTATTGGTTCAGGGATTCAGGACTGGAGCAGACTCGTTTGCCATGAAGACCTAAGCTGTAGGGAAGGGAACATTTGATGTGGAAAGGATGGCAGCTGTCATAATGCAGGTACTGCTGTTTATTGGTAGGTTTGATGTGGACGGATGTGTGTAGTTGGCCGTTGGATAGATGGAGGTCGACATCGAGGAAAGTTGCATGGGATTTGGAATAGGACCAGGTGAATTTGATGGGACCAAAGGAGTTGAGGTTGGAGAGGAAATTCTGGAGTTCTTCTTCACTGTGAGTCCAGATCATGAAGATGTCGTCAATGAATCTATACCAAACTTTGGGTTGACAGGCTTGGGTGTCCAGGAAGGCTTCCTCTAAGCGTCCCATAAATAAGTTCGTGTACGAGGGGGCCATCCTGGTCCCCATGGCTGTTCCCTTTAGTTGTTGGTATGTGCGGCCCTCAAAAGTGAAGAAGTTGTGGGTTAGGATGAAGCTGACTAGGGTATTAAGGAAAGAGGTTTTAGGTAAGGAAGTGGGTGGTTGGCGTGAAAGGAAATATTCCATCGCAGCGAGGCCCTGGGCATGTGGGATATTAGTGTATAATGAAGTGGCATCGATGGTTACAAGGATGGTTTCAGGAGGTAACAGGCTGGGTAAGGATTTCAGTCGATCAAGGAAGTGGTTGGTGTCTTTGATGAAGGATGGGAGACTGCACATAATGGGTTGAAGGTGTTGGTCTATGTCGCCAGAGATTCGTTCTGTTGGGGCTTGGTAACCGGCCACAATGGGCGGCTGGGATGATTGGGTTTGTGAATCTTCGGAAGTAGGTAGAAGGTGGGGGTGCGGGGTGTCGGTGGAATCATGAGGTTAATGGAGTCAGGTGAAAGGTTTTGTAGGGGGCCTAAGGTTTTGAGGATTCCTTGAAGCTCTGCCTGGACATCAGGAATGGGAATGCCTTGAAAAACTTTATATGTGGTATTATCTGAAAGCTGACGCATTCCCTCTGCCACATACTCCCGCCGATCAAGTACCACTGTCGTGGAGCCCTTGTCGGCAGGGAGAATGACATTGGAATGGTCAGCTTTCAGATCACGGATAGCTCGGGATTCAGCTGCGGTAATGTTGGGAGTAGGATTAAGGTTTCTCAGGAAGGACTGGGAGGCAAGGTTGGAGGTAAGGAATTCCTGGAAGGTTTGAAGAGGGTGATTTTGAGGAAGAGCAGGTGGGTCTCGCTGTGACGGAGGACGGAACTGTTCTAGGCAGGGTTCGATTTGAATGATGTCTTGGGGAGCTGGATCATTGGGAAGAGGATTATTTTTCTTCGTGGCAAAGTGATATCTCCAGCAAAGACTGCGAGTATAGGATAGTAAATCTTTCACAAGGGCTGTTTGGTTGAATTTGGGAGTAGGGCTAAAGGTCAGCCCTTTGGATAGGACAGAGGTTTCAGATTGGGAGAGAGGTTTAGAGGAGAGGTTGACCACTGAATTGGGATGTTGTTGTTCCGGATTGTGTGGATTGGAATTTTGAGGTTTGGGAGGGAGAGGAGTTGGGAGTGGGAGATTGAGTAGATGGGAGAGACTGGGTTTGTGTGCAATCAGAGGAGGTTGAGGTTTACTGGAGAGGTTGTTGAGGGAGAGAGTATTGCCTTTCCGGAGGTGGGTGACCAGGAGATTGGATAGTTTTTTGAGGTGCTGGGTGGCATGCTGTTCTAATTTGTGGTTGGCTTGAAGGAGGATATTCTGAACTGCAGGTGTAGATGTAGGAGAGGAAAGGTTAAGGATTTTGATTAGGGATAGGAGTTGACAGGTGTGTTCATTGGCGGAGTTGATGTGTAGGTTAAGGATTAGGCGGGTGAGGGATATGGATTGTTCAGTTTGGACTTGGTATAGGGCGGGATGAAAGGATGGATTACAGCCAGAAATGGGAACTTTCAGTGTGAGGCCCTTGGGAGTGATTCCAAATGTCAGACAAGCCTGCATAAAAAGAATGTGGGAGCGTAATCTGACTAGGGAAAAAGCATGTTTACGGAGGGAATGTAAATAAAACTGGATGGGGTTGTTGTAGGGATGTTGTAAGGAAGGCATAATATATGGATGAAGGAAAAGTGAGAAATATGGGCTATGTAACAGGTTGCAATGAACGAATAAAATAATATATATATATATATATATATATATATATATATATATATATATATATATTTAAAAAATGAATGTGAAAAGTAATTCAGGTAAGCAAAAAGAAAGGAAATAGAAAAAAGAAAAAGTCGTTAAAATTCGTTGTTGAAACTGTGGTCACCTTAAGTGGTCAACCACGTAGTATTAAATGGTTAGGTAGTGGTATGGCGTGCAAACGAAGTTTAAGGATGGTGAAAATCGGAAAAAAGTACGAGAAAATCGCGTGAGAAACCAAGGAAAACGTCTAAATAGGTTTGGAGAAGTGGTAGCAGATTACGATATTGAGGCTAAGAATAGTCTGACGATGGAATAGTAGAGTCAAAACCAAGGTAAAGTAGCTGAAATACGATCGGAAAAGTAGGAAAAACGAATGAAATGTGGAAAAACGGGAATGGAAACAAACGTGAGGTGACTAGGAAGTGCCGAAAATGGTTATAAACAATATGAGAAACTGCAGTTGTGAAATAATGTTTACGTTATATAGCGAGAAAATTTAATGAGCGGCGTATTTCAGTTGGAAGAAGGAGTAATGGAAGTGGTAAATATCATTAAAAGTACTCAAAGGTTAGGTTAGGAAGTGAACGTATTGTTGTAAGTAAATGTGAACCAGTAAGATAAGAAGGGAATTTGGAATGGAACTGCGATATGAAATATATATAAATGAATAAATAAAAAAATAAAAACAAAAACGCAAAAACAAGGGAAAGTTAGAAGACAAGAAAGATTTCGAAAGGTACCAGAACAATGACGGAAGTAATTGTTGAATTCAAATTTATGATACTAATATTATAGAGGAAAAATTCCTAACAGGAAAAATATACGTAAAAAATAGATGAAGTACACTTACCAGGCGAAGGGGCACAGGCAGTAATAGCAACAAATAAACACACAGACACACACACACACAAAAATGCTAGCTTTCACAGCCTAGCTGCTTCATCAGGCAGAAGGGAGGAGAGGGAAAAGGAAATGATGAGGGTTTTAAGGAAGGGGGTAAGGAGCCATTCCAATCCCGGGACAGGAAAGACTTACCTTGGGGGAAAAAATGGAGGGTAAATAAATGCACACACACCCACACATTTACACAGACACAAGTACACTTAGGCAGACATACTGTAGAACTGTAGAAAGCAAAGAAGTTAGAAGTTAGACAGAGATGCCACATGAGGCAGAGACTCTGTCCAGAGAACCAAGGTAAAGATGTTAAGATGGTGGGTGGGAATTCGAATTTAGCGGAGGTTGAGACCAGGTGGGCAACGGGAAGAGAGAATATGCTGAAGGGCTAGTTCCCATCTCTGGAGTTCTGAAGGATTGGTGTCAGTGGGAAGTATCCAGATAACCCGGACGGTGTAGCACTGTGCCAAGATGTGCTGGCCATGCACCAAGGCATGTTTAGCCAAAGGGTGATCCTCGTTACCAACAAACACAGTCTGCCTGTGTCCATTCATGCGAATGGACAGTTTGTTGCTGGTCATTCCCACATAGAACGCTTCACAGTGCAGGCATGTCAGTTGGTATATCACGTGGGTACTATCGCAAGTGGCTCTGCCTTTGATCGTTTACACCTTCCGGGTTACGGGACTGGAGTAACTGGTGGTGGAAGGGTGCATAGGGCAGGTTTTACAACGGGGGCGGTTACAAGGGTAGGAGCCAGAAGGTAGGGAAGGTGGTTTGGGGATTTCATAGGGGTGGACTAGGAGGTTACGGAGGTTAGGTGGGCGGCGGAAAGACACTCTCGGTGGAGTAGGAAGGATGTCATGAAGGATGGATCTCATTTCGGGGCAGGATTTTAGGAAGTCGTATCCTTGCTGGAGAGCCACATTCAGAGTCCGCTCCAGTCCCGGAAAGTATCCGTTGACAAGAGGGGCACTTCTGGGGTTTTGTTGAAGGTTCTTAAATTGGGGGGATGAGGAAGTGGCTCTGGCAATTTGCTTCTGTACCAGGCCAGGAGGATAGCTGCGGGATGTGAAGGCTGTTATCAGGTTATTGGTGTATTGGTTCAGGGATTCAGGACTGGAGCAGACTCGTTTGCCACGAAGACCTAAGCTGTAGGGAAGGGAACGTTTGATGTGAAAAGGATGGCAGCTGTCATAATGCAGGTACTGTTGTTTATTGGTAGGTTTGATGTGGACGGATGTGTGTAGTTGGCCGTTGGATAGATGGAGGTCGACATCGAGGAAAGTTGCATGGGATTTGGAATAGGACCAGGTGAATTTGATGGGACCAAAGGAGTTGAGGTTGGAGAGGAAATGTCTGCCTAAGTGTGTTTGGATGTGGATATGTGTGAGTGTGTGTGTATTTGTTTACCTTCCTTTTTGTCCCCTAAGGTAAGTCCTTCCACTCCTGGGATTGGAATGGCTCCTTTTCCACTTCCTTAAAACCCGTATCCTTCCCTTTCTACTCTCCTTCCTCCCTCTTTTTCCCGAAGAAGCCACCACTGGTGGCGAAAGCTCGAATGGTTGTGTGTTTTTGTGTGTGTTTAGTGTTCCTATCGACCAGCCTGTACTTTAGGTAAGTCAAAAATCTTTATTTTATACCATTTTCCTACCTGGAAGGTCTCCTTCTATAATATTATATATATATATATATATATATATATATATATATATATATATATATATATATATATATATATATATATATATATATATACAATATAAAAAATAGACGAAGATTACTCACCAGGCGAAGGAGCACAGGTGTGACAGCATCACAAATAAATAAATGAATACACACACACACACAATCGCAAGCTTTCGCAACCCAGTTGCGTCTTCAGGCAGTAGGGAAGGAGAGGGAAGAGGAAATGATTAGGGTTTTAAGGAAGGGGGTAAGGAGCCATTCCAATCCCGGGAGAGGAAAGACTTACCTTGGGGGAAAAAATGGAGGGTAAACAAATGCACACATGCCCACACATTCACACAGACACAAGTACACTGTCTAACTTCTTAACTTCTATAACTTAACTTCTTTGCTTTCTACAGTATGTCTGCCTAGGTGTACTTGTGTCTGTGTGAATGTGTGGGCATGTGTGCATTTGTTTACCCTCCATTTTTCCCCCCAAGGTAAGTCTTTCCTCTCCCGGGATTGGAATGGCTCCTTACCCCCTTCCTTAAAACCCTAATCATTTCCTCTTCCCTCTCCTTCCCTACTGCCTGAAGACGCAACTGGGTTGCGAAAGCTTGCGATTGTGTGTGTGTGTGTATTCATTTATTTATTTGTGATGCTGTCACACCTGTGCTCCTTCGCCTGGTGAGTAATCTTCGTCTATTTTTTATATTGTATTTTTCCTGCTAGGAATTTTTCGTCTTAATAATCGTTTCATATATATATATATATATATATATATATATATATATATATATATATATATATATATATATAAAGATTTTTGACTTACCTAAAGTACAGGCTCGTCGACAGAAACATAAAACACACACAAAAGCACACAAACATTCGAGCTTTCGCCACCACTGGTGGCTTCTTCGGGAAAAAGAGGTAGGAAGGAGAGGAGAGAGGGAAGGATACGGGTTTTAAGGAAGTGGAAAAGGAGCCATTCCAATCCCAGGAGTGGAAGGACTTACCTTAGGGGACAAAAAGGAAGGTAAACAAATACACACACACTCACACATATCCACATGCAATTACACCTAGGCAGACATTTGTAGAAACCAAAGAAGTTGGACAGAGATACCACTTCAGGCACAGGCTGTCCACAGAACCGAGGCAAAGATGTTAAAGATGGTGGGCGGGAATTAGAATTTAGCGGAGGTTGAGTCCAGATGGGCAACGGGAAGAGAGAATGTGTTGAAGGGCAAGTTCCCATGTTCATAGTTAGAAAGCTGTAGTTTTTGAAAAACTTGTTAAAAACAATAATCCGGCTGTGCCATCCAGTCTTGATTGTGTTAAGATGCTGTAACTATAGGTGTAGGGTGTTTGCAGCAGACTTCTTTTATTAAGAAATCTAAATCATCCCAAAGTGTGATAGAAAGAAGAAGGTTATGTGTCAAGTACCTTGCCCAGCAGAGGTGTAGATCAGCAGGTGATGGGTGTGCAGGGTTGGCTCAGGTGACTGACTGTTGACATAGGAAGTACTGCAAGAAGTTTTCAAAAGAGAATCATGCAGTGATAATGGGGGTAGCTGGGAATAGGATAAGGGTGAGGAGTATGATATTGTTGGTGACCTGGAAAAGTTAGCTACTGGAACTGGCGGCACAAACATACATTTCATGGAACTGTTTCAACATAATGATCAGCCTCATCTTAATAAAACTGCCAGGCACTGATTGTGGAAGGTACGATTCACATTGTAGCGGTGCCAGTTGATTCTATCAACAGGTCAGGTTTCACTTGGCACCTCCTGCATCTCAATAGGTATAGTAAAGTGATGTTGACAAGGCTTATAGGTGAAGGGAAAGAGTAGCACAGCCATAGACAACATTTTTGATCATTGGTTATTTGTTAGAGGGGCACTCTGTTAGCAGAAAATTGAATGGCCTTTCAGACTATGATGCAAAAATTTTATCTGTAGAAGGTTTTTGGTCTCAACCATATGTTATATTAAACATATATTACAAAATATTTAGAAGAGGTAATCTATTTGAAGTACTGGCCTTTTTAAAGCTAATTAAGGGACTAGAGTAGCAGGATGTTTATAGCATTTAGAACGTAGACGATAAATATAATGCTTTCCGCAACACATTTCCTATCCTATTTGAAAGTTGCTTTCCATTAGAACATTCAAAACAGGTTACTACCAGTAATAGGCAGTCTGCCTGATAAAGGGGATGAGATGTAAAAACATAAAATTACATGAGAATTGTATCAAAAGTTTAGAAGCAGTCACAATCGAACTGCAGCAGCCCATTACAAACAGCACTGTAAGGTTCTGAAAATTTTCATTAGGAAGCCAAATATATGTGATGTGCTAAAAGAATACCAAATTCTCATGGTAAAATTAAATCATGGCTAGTCATGTAGGAAGTTTCTACACCATGATGAGGACATAACTTCTGTGGATAGTATAAATATTTCTATCACTAATAAGTCAGATATATGTACATTATTTAATAATTACTTTCTTAATATAGCAGGTGAATTAAACAGAACCTTTGTTCCTACAAATGGAAATGCTTTATTCTCTATAACTTTTTCCCTGCAAATTGGCCATTTAAGAACCATGCAGATATCACTGTTACTTCTCACTCTCATCATACTCATTTTTCTTCCTTCTCCAAAAAGCCATCTTTCTCTCCAATTGTTGTCTTTGTCTCTCCTCTGTCCAGTTGCTATTCCCACATTTCACTTTCTCTTCAACTAGGACTTTGATGCTGTTGAGTTATTCTCTGTGTCCATCTCTACCTTGGCAGCCATCATCTGTGATTCCAAGTCTTTTAGTTCTTCCTTCATCTGCTTGACCTTTTCAGGTTATATGTATTGTTGAAGATCTGTTTATTTGCTCTTTGAGGATTCAACCTAAGCAAATGTCTGTAGAATCTCAGTTTCTCTTCCTTATAGTTGTTTACAGATCTTCTACCTGTTCATATATTCCCTTGTTCGATCTCAATCTATAGTTTCCATTTACTATTTTTGGACCATAAATTATTTGCAATATCCTCCTTTTGATTTACAGTAGCTATTTCAAGTTTGTTAAGGTTGCAGTTTCTATTCCGTAACAGTATCACTGGCTAAAGCCACAGCATTATAGTGCTTTAATTGTGAATTGATGGACAAGTTCTTTTTGTTGTAGATATTTTTATTAATGAAATTTAGTTTCTCCAGGATAAGTATTTTATTTTCTATTTTTAGGTTTATCAAATCCATTATAGTTGATAATCACTCCAAGATATTTGAACTGTTTTGTGAGTTTAATCTGCCCGTACTTGGTCTTCACTGTTTTCTCCTTATAATTTTTCTTGGTCATCATTCTTTCTGTTTTTTTGGAAGGAGATCTGGAGTCCAACTTTCTGCTCAGGCACAATTTTCGACGGTTCTGTCTTACTGCGTGTCACCTAGATGTGAATCGGGGGACTGATGGCCACAGTAGTCTAGTCCCCCTAAAACCCCCATACCAACCAACCAATCCAACTTTCTCCGCTATTTCCTTGAATTCATTTATTTGTGTTACAGCTTCTTTTCAGTCTTAGCTAAGAGAGCCAGGTCATCTGCAAAGATCAAGCATTTGGGGTTGAAGTTTTGTACTTTGGTCCAATTATAACACCACAATTGTTATCTTCCCAGAATATCTTCATGATTCTTATCCAAAACCACATTAGACAGTATTGGTGAAAGGCCATCACCCTGTCTTAGTCCTGTCCGAACATGAAATAATTTTCTGACCTTTCCCTGAAATTTTACTTTTGACACAGTCTCTTTGAGTGTTAATTTGATCAGGTTTAATGTTTTTTTACCATTTATTTATGTTATTTGAGATACATGTTCCATAGATCCATTATGGGTTTATACTCATGGATGTGGAACAAGTCAAAGCAGATACAATATACGGATACAATACAGACACAATAAAATACAATACATTACGGCATGGTACACATGGGTGTGGAATGAGTCAAAGCAGATACACTACAAAGATACAATAGATTAGATTAACACTTGTTCCATAGATCATGAATACGACTAGGGACTGCAATCTAGCAAAGTGGGATCCCGCAATCCAGCAAGATGCAGCATAATTTTAGGAACTGCTGAATTCCACAAAAGCTTGCGGATTCACAAGCGGGTCTGCAAGCATAAAATCGCGCAAATTCTTTCAAATTTGCTGCCATAAATTCACTTTGCATGCATTGTCTTAAATTCACAATGTGTACCGTGATGTGAGTTGATTTGACATTGCCTAATAATGGAAAGTCCAGGTTGGAATTAATAATATAGTAATAAGGACAGTTTACAACTCACCGCAAAGACATGGTGACAAACTGCGACAGGCACATACAAAAGATACACACGTACAACACTTTCAGCTATCGGCCATGGCCTTCTTCAGAAAATAGAACATTCACTTAATCACACAGGCACACAAGACAGTCACACAACTGTCACCTCCGGTTGTTGCACTTCAAATCACGCTCTGTGGTGTGTAAATTGGCAAAGGTAGGGGGGATAGGAAGCTTGCGTCACAGTGGTAGGGATGGGTACAGCATGGCCTAGATGGGAATAATGAAATGCAGCTTAGGAATGGAGTGGGGAGGCAGATCAAGGGAGAAAAATAATAAAAAATAAAAAAAGTAACTATATTGCCGCGAGAGACCACGAACACCAACTGCCGGCGTGGCGCAGGGGATAGCGTCACGGACTGCGGAGCAGAAGGTCGCCGGTTCAATCCCGCCCACCGGCAAAAATTTATTTCTTTGTAATTTACAATTCCAGAAGGTTCTACATCTTTCTTATGTTCACTTGTAAATTCTACTTGTTTCTTATGTTAACTGTTCTTCTAATTACTGGTAAATTCTGTCTGTGTATAAATAGCAGAGCACTCTGCCTGAGAGGCAGTCAGTGCTGCGTGTATGTTGAGTTCGTAATAAACATGCTTTCAGTATAAGTGCTGTGTTTAGTTGCCTTCGAAGTCAAGCCTGCTTCCATTGCAACGCGACATTGTTTGGTGGAGGCGCCGGGTACACTGTGCAACAGCTGCATCACCGTGGCTCCGATTAGGCAATGTAAAAGCCGTCGCTTACACGGGCTGGAACCGGAATACAAGGGATACACCGAGTACGTCCTTCCAAGAGTCCGTATCATCAGACGAACTATGGAAACGAAACCAGCAGTAAGCCAGCTACACATCAGGCACCCGTTGGTGTTCTCTGGAGATGCTGGACAGGACCCAAACAAATGGCTAAAAGGGTTCGACCGAGTCGCCAAGTACAACAGGTGGGATCATACGATGTGCTTGGCCAACGTTTACTTCTATCTGGATAGAACAATGCCAGCGGGTGTTAGGTATACTACGCCAATTTTCGGGTGTATTCACACCTCAGCAGGGGAAAAGTCAGACGAAACGGCCCACGATAAAGCACCGTATCAATACTGAGGATCATCTGCCAATTAGCCAGCGTTCGTATAGAGTGCCGTCAGCTGAAAGACGGATAATTCGGCAGGAAGTGGAGAAGATGTTGCGAGATGACATTATTCAACCTTCGGAGAGTCCTTGGTCGTCTCAGGTGGTCCTTGTAAAGAAGAAGGATGGCACGTGGCGATTCTGTGTAGACTATCAGTGGCTGAACAGAATCACAAAGAAAGATGTCTACCCACTGCCACATATTGACGACACCTTAGACTGCTTGAAAGGAGCTACGTACTTCTCAACTATGGACATGCAGGCAGGTTACTGGCAAATCGAGGTTGACGAAGCTGACAGGGAGAAGACGGCTTTTATTACACCTGACGGCCTCTATGAATTTAAAGTAATGCCATTTGGATTATGTAATGCTCCAGCCACATTCGAATGCATGATGGGCAACTTGCTTCGACGCCTTAAGGGGACGACGTGCCTCTGCTATTTAGATGAATTGTTGTTTTCTCGAAAACATTTGAAGAACATCTGAGTCGCCTGTCAACTGTGTTGAAGTGTGTTCAGGCTGCAGGTGTCCGCCTCAATCCAAAGAAGTGCCTCTTCGTCGCCAAAGAGATAAAAATCCTAGGGCACCTAGTCAATGGAGATGGTGTTCGTCCTGATCCAGATAAAGTAAGGGCAGTCACAGAATTTCCAACTCCTCAGCACATTTGTGATGTGAGAAGTTTTCTCGGGCTGTGCTCATACTACCGACGTTTCATAAAAGAATTTTGTAACAAGGCACGTCCATTACAAGAACTTCTGCAGGGAGATGCCAAATTTTACTGGGATGAGACAAAAGAAAGAGCTTCCGGGCACTTAAGGAGGCTCTAACTTCCGCACCAGTGCTAGCCTTGTATGATGAGAATGCTGAAACGGAACTTCACACAGACGCCAGTGGCTATGGGATTGGTGCAGTGCTTGTACAAGTTCAGGAAGGTGCCAAAAAAGTGATAGCCTATGCGTCAAGAGTACTCTCAAAGTCCGAGATAAACTACTCTACAACTGAAAAAGAATGTCTTGCGGTTATCTGGGCTATCAACAAGTTCCGGCCGTATTTATGCGGCAAACCATTCACTGTCTTGACAGATCACCATTCTTTGTGTTGGATGACTAGCTTGAAGGATCCATCAGGTCGACTAGCAAGATGGGCACTAAGACTCCAAGAGTATGATGTCACAGTGGTATTCAAGAACGTGCACAAACATAAGGATGCCAACTGCCTTTCGAGGAATCCATTAGTGGAACACAACAGCATTGATGAAATTTCGGCTCTCACTAAATTAGATGGTGTTACAGCTGAACAGAGAGAAGATCCAACACTATTACAAATGATAGAGGCCTTGGAGAAAGGAGAACCGACCAATGGAGAGTTCCAACTTATAAACGGAACATTGTACAAGAGCAACTACGATCCACTGGGCCCCAAATGGCTACTTGTTGTTCCAGCTCATCTCCAGCCAGCTATTCTCAAATATTTCCATGATGCTCCAATATCCGGTCATCTGGGATTCGTGAAGACCCTAGACAGAATCAGACGCAGGTATTACTGGAAAGGTCTCTACTGATCTATCAAGCACTATGTGAGTCACTGTAAAGAGTGCCAGCGACGGAAGCATGTGCCGCAATTACCTCCAGGACATCTCGTACCGATCCCTCTGGCAGCAGCTCCATTCCACAGAGTTGGGATCGATCTTTTAGGGAGATTCCCGAAGTCGACAGCCGGTAACCGTTGGATAATAGACTGCACTGACTACCTCACACGCTACGCTGTCACCAAACCTGTGCCGACCGCAGAAGCTCCAGAGATCGCAAAATTCCTTGTAGAAGACATTATTTTGAAGCATGGAGCACCACGTGTCATGATATCTGATCGTGGAAAAGTATTCCAGTCAAAACTAGTATCAGAGGTAATGTCACGGTGCAACATTGTCCACAGAATGACAACTGCATACCATCCTCAGACAAATGGTCTTACGGAACGTTTTAACAAAACGTTAGCCGACATGCTGTCGATGTTGAGCAGAAGGATTGGGATACAATTCTGCCAGTTGTGACATTTGCTTACAATACCGCAAGACAAGACACCACAGGCTTCACTCTGTTTTTCCTGCTCCGTGGCCGTGAAGCTGAGACAACAATGGATACACTGTTCCCGTTCCAACCGGACGACACTCAGGATGACTATGTTAAACAGCTCATCACCAGGGTCGAAGAAGCAAGACAGCTGGCTCGCATACGGACACTGCACTGGACGCCCAGGAGATGGACCGTCAGCGGTATAACGACAAGCACCGACCTGTTATGTACAGCCCAGGAGATCTGGTATGGATTTTTACCTCTGTACGGAAGGTTGGACTGTCAGAAAAGTTATTGAAGCGATACTTTGGTCTGTATCGTGTCATACGCCGCCGGTCAGACGTCACATACGAAGTTGAGGATTATGAGCCGTCGTCGAAACGTCAAAAACGGAGAGACATTGTTCACGTCCTGCTCATGAAGCCTTACTACGATCCTGAAGAGCAGGCAGACGACAATGGCTTCTTGTTCAAGGACTTTAAGGATGGTAATGTTCCTGATGAAGCCACGACAGGAACCTCTGTCGTTGATAATCGCGGAGAAGGGAAGGATTCTTTTGAACTATCATACAGAGGACCAATGACACGGTCAACATCCAGAACATTGCAGCTGGCTCCATAGGGATCATAACAGCGGGTCGCTGTTTCTCCAGGAGAGGGAGCAATGCCGCGAGAGACCACGAACACCAACTGCTGGCATGGCGCAGGGGATAGCGTCACGGACTGCGGAGCAGAAAGGTCGCCGGTTCAATCCCGCCCACCGGCAAAAATTTATTTCTTTGTAATTTACAATTCCAGAAGGTTCTACATCTTTCTTATGTTCACTTGTAAATTCTACTTGTTTCTTATGTTAACTGTTCTTCTAATTGCTGGTAAATTCTGTCTGTGTATAAATAGCAGAGCACTCAGCCTGAGAGGCAGTCAGTGCTGTGTGTATGTTGAGTTCGTAATAAACGTGCTTTCAGTATAAGTGCTGTGTTTAGTTGCCTTTGAAGTCAAGCCTGCTTCCATTGCAACGCGACAATATAAAAAAAGAAATACACCAAAACACACACACACACACACACACACACACACAAGTACACACACTCACACACTATTCAAAACAGGAGAGGTTTAGGACAGAGGTGTGGAAAAAAGGAAATTTCTCATAGTTTGAGACCTGGATGATTTTGGAATTGGAGAATGTACTGTAGGGATAACTCCCATCTGTGCAGTTCAGAAAAGCCGGTGGTGGATGGGAGGATCCAGATGGCCCAGGTTGTGAAGCAACCATTGAAATCAAGCATGTGCTCTGCTTATGCTGTGCCACGGGGTGGTCCACTTTGTTTTTTGCCACAGTTTGGTGGTGGCCATTCATCCTAATGGACAACTGGTTAGTGGTCATGCCAATATAGAAAGCTGCACAGTGATTGCAGCACAGTTGGTAAATTACATGGTTGCTTTCACAGGTGGCATGGCCTCTGATAGGGTAGGATAAGCCTGTGATATAACTGGAATAGGAAGTTCTGGGTGGGTGGATTGGACAGGTCTTGCAGCGGGGTCTTCCACAAGGATATGATCCCTGTGGCAGTGGTCTGGATTTCGGGATGGCATCAAGATGGAGTAGGATGTTATGGAGGTTGGGAGGGCGACAGACCACCACTTTAGGAGGGGTGGGAAGGATCTTGGGCAGGATGTCTCTCATTTCTGGGCTCGAGGACAGAAATCAAAATCTTGGCGAAGGATGCAATTAAGTTGTTTGTGTCAAGTATATATATGTATTTATGTTTGCATGTGGATATGTGTGAGTGTTTGTGTATTTGTTTACCTTCCTTTTTGTCCCATAAGGTACGTCCTTCCACACCGGGGATTGGAATGGCTCCTTTTCCACTTCCTTAAATCCCGTATCCTTCCCTTTCTCCTCTCCTTCCTTCCTCTTTTTCCCGAAGAAGCCACCAGTGGTGGCGAAAGCTCGAATGTATGTGTGTTTTTGTGTGTGTTTTATGTTTCTGTCGACGAGCCTGTACTTTAGGTAAGTCAAAAATCTTTATTTATATACAGTATGTCTGCCTAGGTGTACTTGTGTCTGTGTGAGTGTGTGGGTGTGTGTGCATTTGTTTACCCTCCATTTTTCCCACAAGGTAAGTCTTTCCTGTCCCGGGATTGGAATGGCTCCTTACCCCCTTCCTTAAAACCCTCACCATTTCCTTTTCCCTCTCCTTCCCTTCTGCCCGAAGAAGCAACTGGGTTGCGAAAGCTTGCATTTGTGTGTGTGTGTGTGTATTCATTTATTTATTTGTGATGCTGTCACACCTGTGCTCCTTCGCCTGGTGAGTAATCTTCATCTATATAAGCAAATTGCCAGAGCCACTTCCTCATCCCCCCAAATTCAGAACCTTCAACGGAACCCCAGAAGTGCCCCTCTTGTCACCGGATACTTTCCGGGACTGGAGCGGACTCTGAATGTGGCTCTCCAGCAAGGATACGACTTCCTAAAATCCTGCCCCGAAATGAGATCCATCCTTCACGACATCCTCCCCACTCCTCCGAGAGTGTCTTTCCGCCGCCCACCTAACCTCCGTAACCTCCTAGTCCATCCCTATGAAATCCCCAAACCACCTCCCCTACCTTCTGGCTCCTACCCTTGTAACCGCCCCCGTTGTAAAACCTGCCCTATGCACCCTTCCACCACCACTTATTCCAGTCCCGTAACCCGGAGGGTGTACACAATCAAGGGCAGAGCCACTTGTGACAGCACCCACGTGATTTACCAACTGACATACCTGCACTGTGAAGCATTCTATGTGGGAATGACCAGCAACAAACTGTCCATTCGCATGAATGGTCACAGGCAGACAGTGTTTGTTGGTAATGAGGATCACCCTGTGGCTAAACACGCCTTGGTGCACGGCCAGCACATCTTGGCACAGTGTTACACCGTCCGGGTTATCTGGATACTTCCCACCGACACCAATCCCTCAGAACTCCGGAGATGGGAACTAGCCCTTCAGCATATTCTCTCTTCCCGTTACCCACCTGGTCTCAACCTCCACTAAATTTGAATTTCCACCCACCATCTTAACATCTTTGCCTTGGTTCTCTGGACAGAGCCTCTGCCTCAAGTGGCATCTCTGTCTAACTTCTAACTTCTTTGCTTTCTACAGTTCTACAGTGTGTCTGCCTAAGTGTACTTGCGTCTGTGTAAATGTGTGGGTGTGTGTGTTTTTGTTAACCCTCTTTTTTTCCCCCCAAGGTAAGTCTTTCCTGTCCCAGGATTGGAATGACTCCTTATCCACTCCCTTGAAACCCTCATCATTTCCTTTTCCCTCTCCTTCCCTTCTGCCTGACGAAGCAGCTAGGATGAGAAAGCTTGTATGTGTGTTTGTGTGTGATTTTATTTATTTTATTTGTTTCTATCGACGAGCCGGTCCTTTTGGTAAGTCATCTGTTTTTGACTTAACTAAAGTACAGGCTCGTCAATAGAAACATAAAAACACACAAACATTCAAGCTTTCGCCACCACTGGCAGCAGACATTTGTAGAAACCAAAAGATATATATATATATATATAAGATTACTTACGAGGCGAAGGAGCACAGGAAGTAATAGCACAAATAACGCAATAAATTCACATACACACACAAACGCTAGCTTTCACAGCCTAGCTGCTTCGTCAGACAGAAGGGAAGGAGAGGGAAAAGGAAATGATGAGGGTTTTAAGGGAGTGGACAATGAGTCATTCCAATCCCGGGACAGGAAAGACTTACCTTGGGGGAAAAAAAAGGAGGGTAAACAAATACACACACAGCCACACATTTACACAGATGGAAGTACACTTAAGGAAGGTGAACAAATGTGTGGGTTTGGGTGTGTATTTGTTTACCCTCCTTTTTTCCCCCCAAGGTAAGTCTTTCCTGTCCCAGGATTGGAATGACTCCTTATCCACTCCCTTAAAACCCTCATCATTTCCTTTTCCCTCTCCTTCCCTTCTGCCTGACGAAGCAGCTAGGCTGCAAAAGCTTGTATGTGTGTTTGTGTGTTATTTTATTCGTTTCTATCGACGAGCCGGTCCTTTTGGTAAGTCATCTCTTTTCTATTTTTTATATATATTTTACTTTATTTTATTTTCTCTCCTCACCTGCCTCCCCACTTCGTTCCTAAGATGCATCTCGTTATTCCCATCTAACCCATCCCCACCACCATGGGGTAACCTTCCTATCCCGTCTCCCCTCTCCTCCCCTCCCGTCCCGTCCCCGATTCACTGCAGAGCGTGATTCGAAGTGCGGCAGCCAGAGGTGATGGTTGTATGACTGTGTTGTGTGCCTGTGTGATTGCGTGAGTGTTCTAATTTCTGAAGAAGGCCATGGCCAATAGCTGAAAGTGTTGTGTGTGTGTGTGTGTCTTTTGTATGTGCCTGTCGCAGCTCGTCGCCACATCTTTGCGGTGAGTTGTAAACTGTCCTTACTATATTATTAATTCCAACCTGGACTTTCCAAATATAATTATATAAATAATCACACTTTTCAGGACCATGGTAAGAAGAACAAATTATGCATATCCACCATACAAATTGTGAATAAATCTTTCAGATTTTTTTGAATTCTCTGCCCACCCATCCAACCAGAAAATAAATGGATAAAATAGAAATTCTGTGTGCAGGCCTGAAAAGGATAGTTACAATTATAAAATGTGTAATAATGTTTCCTTTAATATTTATAAAGTGGTAGATTGCAACTCAGCATGAAGATCATATGCTGAGCTGCAGTCAGGCACAAAGAAAATATAGTCACAGTCAGATTTAAAGCTTATGGCCAAAGCCCTCATCAAACACATTCATCCAATCATACAGGTACTACTTATGATACATGGCCTCCATTTGCAACTGTTGTACATCAAAGTGCAGTAGCTGGTGATGGCAGTAGTGTGTATGAGTTGTGTGAGCCTGTGTGTGTGTGTGTGTGTGTGTGTGTGTGTGTGTGTGTGTGTGTGTGTGGGCTTTTTCCAAAAGCTTTAGTTGTGTGATTGTAACATCTTTTTTAGTGTCTGTTTGTGACTCAGATTATGGTAATTAAAATCTATCCTTTTCACAATTCTGTTGATATTTGAACCTGGAATTTTATCGTTTGTTCCATTAAGACTTTTTATTCATGTTACAGGCATGTTAATAAAAGGCAGGAAGAGAATGGAAGCTCAGTCAATGTATTCTATTCAACTCCAGCCTGCTATCTAAAAGCAGTAAATGAAGCTAATGTTACTTGGCCAATAAAATATGACGACTTCTTCCCTTATGGTTCAGATTATGACACATACTGGACTGGTTTCTATACTTCACGACCAAACCTCAAATATTTTGAGAGATTAGCAAATAATTATCTGCAGGTATTGATTCACATTCTTTGTTTATGATAAAAAATGTTTTACCATAAGATATAATTGAATAATACTGTAATATGTCTAGTGCATATTCTCACAAAGATTTATAGGATGCACATTATTGAAAAAAAACCTTCTGATATCAGAAGTAGATATTCAGGCCTCTCATTTTCACACTCATTGATTGTAGAAATATTTGTCATTGTTTTGATTTCGAGACCCTGGTGGTGACTTATGTTATTTCTTTCCCTCCATGACATTTTATGGAATTGTTTTCTGGGGCAACATTATTATAATGAAATAGATAAATTGGCTGGCCGGTACTTACCTTATTGCTGTACACTGAAAGTCACACAAAAAAGAAAAAGGATGAGAAAACAGCATCTCTGACTTACACAATCCTCAGACATTATCCTCATGGCCAAGGTCATGAATAACTGTCCCCTTCTGTTTCCTATTCCTTTTTTCTTCCATTCTCTCCTACGTAATGAAGGGACTCTGTTCTGAAAGCTAGTGCTATTTTTTCATCATTTATCTTCTTTGTGTGACTGTCTGCAGCACAGCACTAAGGCAAGTACTGGCCAACCAGTCTATCTCTCTTGAAGAATAATTTATCATCTCTGTGGAGAATTTCCATCAGTAATAAGATATTACTATTGTAAAAATGGTATATATTTTGCTAATTTCAGCAGTGATAGTATTGTGTGAAATATATTATTGATTACTCCACATATTGCTGACTGAATTACAAATTAGGAAGACTCCTACTTTATGGGACAGTAGGAGTGGGCCTCTATAGTAATAAATCAGGATTTGTGGCAATAGACTTGATTGATTTTGCACTAAATATGCGCCAGATCTCAGACTGTACTAAACCATAAGTGCTTGCACTCACTGCACACCCATACAGAAGTCTCTCTGGCAAACTTTGTTATAGTTTCCAAGCCCCCCCCCCCCCCCCCCCCCATACACTTCCAGGAGGTGATGTTCAACTGCTTGTATGGTGATAAAGTTTGAACTATACGTAATAATTTTTAAATATCGGTTAAAATTCTAGTCACTGCGCAAATGTTGTGCAATATGATGTGAAATATTTTATACCTATCAGTTTCAGCAATATCAATGGAGATAGATAACAATGCATTGTAAAGAGGCTTGCTGAGCTGCTGACAGACACAAAAATAAGTAATCACATTCACACAAGTTAAATTTTCGGCCATGGCCTTCATCAGAAAAAGAAACACATACATTCACGCAGACAACTATATACACAAAACCATCATGTGCGGCCACTCCAGCGACACAAACTCCTAGACTGTGAGTGAGGTGGGGAGTGAAGGGGGAAGGATTCTGGTTAAGGGTGGGGGAGGAAAGTTCCGCATTGTATGACAGATTTTAAAGGATCTGACAGGCAAGAATTTGAATTGTGGCAATGAATATAGTGAAGGATAGGGGCGGGAAAGAATAAACTGGAAGTGTAGAGGAGTGTGGCGAGGGAGTGGGGAGACTTGAAATGATATGAATATTAAGGAAAAATTAAAATTGGAAAAAAAGGAAAAAAAAAATAAAGTTAGGAAAAATAGGAAAAAATAAATAAAAAATAAGTAAAAATAAAAAGTAATTAATTAAGGTGATATTGTAAGTGACAACACACAGTTGCAAGGAAGACAAAACATACTGGATAATGAGTGGGGAAGTAAGAGGGGGGGGGGGTGAAAGATTGTAGACATAGGGTGCAGGGATGGGAAGTTATCTTAAGTTGAGGCGTGGGAAGTTGCGGGACCATAGAATGTGTTAGATTAGATTAGATGTTCTTTGTTTTCCAGTAGATCCGAATTGAGGAAATCCTCTTGGATGTAGAACATGTCAGAACAAAATACACAATATATACTTACAAAAAGAAAGCATATGTGTTAATGTACCTTCCACAGATCCCAAATGTAATTGCCCTTGAGGATGTGGAATTGGTCAGGAAAAAGCAATTATCTTAAGAATATTTACATTTTATAGGACATAAAACTTGTTACTACCTACTAATATACTAGGTGCATATTACAATTCAAAGAAATTTTTTTACAACACTGATGATTTACAATGATCACATTATTGCACATAACTAGTACTGAAGTCAGACTGAACACAGTATTCATATTTGTGAATATTATATACAAAACTTACATTAATCAATTCTGGTAAGAAATTCGTCACTGGAGTAGCAGGAATTGACCACCAAAAAATCCTTTAGACTCTTTTCAAACTTTACTTTGTGAATTAAATTTTTTATGGCTGCTGGCATGTTATTAATAATGTGTACTGCTGAATATTGGACGCCTTTCTGAGCCAAAGTAAGAAGATATATTTTTTTAACGACAAATTTCATTAGAGAATAAATGTATTGGGAAGCAGTAATAAGTATCCCCGGGTCCTTAAATAGCCATCTACATGATGTTCTTGAGTTGACACCACAAATGATTCATAACGCACATATTTGTGCTCTGAAAACTTTTGCTTGGCCTGATGAGTTGCCTCAGAAAATAATCCCGTATGACATGGAGTGAAAGTATGCATAATATGCTAGATTTTTTATTTTTATATCTCCTATATCTGACAACATTCGCATAGCAAACAGGGACTTGTTTAGGCGCTTCAGCAGTTCTGTGGTATGCTCCTCCCAGTTAAATTTATTATCCAGCTGTAATCCTAAGAATTTGACACTTTCAACTTCATATATTTCGTTGATATACTCTACGCATATACTGGCAGGAAACCTTTTACAAGTCTAAACTGCATATAGTGTGTTTTTTCAAGGTTTAGCGACAGAGAATTGGCTAAAAACCATTTATTAATGTCCATGAAAATTTCATTAGCTGATATTTCTACGGCTATATTTGATTTACTATTTATTGCAATATTTGTGTCATCTGCAAATAAAACAAACTTGTCATCCGATAATGTTGATGATGACTGATCATTGATATATACAAGAAAAACAGGGGACCTAAGATAGAGCTTTGGGGGACCCCACATATTATTAGTTCCCAATTTGATGAGGCCTGATAGTTCAGTACACCTGTCTTTCCTATTGACACCCTTTGCTTCCTATTGGAGATATACGATTTGAACCATTCTGCAGCACTTCCTGTTACGCCGTAATATTCTAATTTGCTTAAAATTATATTGTAATTTACACAGTCAAATGCCTTTGACAGGTCACAGAATATACCAGTGGCATGTAATTTATTGTCTAAGTATGTGTAGATAGCCTTCTCAATACCAGAGCCCTTTAGAAACCCTACTTGTGACATGGATAATAGTTTATTAGTGGTAAGGTGTTTAAGAAGACAACTGTACATTATCTTTTCTAAAATTTTTGAGAATGCAGGCAAAAGTGAAATTGAACGGAAATTTGATGGAATTTCTTTATCTCCTTTCTTATGTAATGGCTTAACTTCAGCATATTTCAACCATTCTGAAAATGTTCCGCTGATAAAAGACTGGTTACACAAGTAACTTAAAATATCACTAAGCTCGGAAGCACACTTTTAAATCAAATTTGTTGATATATTATCGTAGCCACTGGAATTTTTTGATTTCAGTGATTTTATGGTGGACATTACTTCTAGTGATGTTGTGAGTGCCATTCTCATATTACTGCAGTTATTTGTAGTCACAGGTGTGAAATATTCCATTGCAGCTGCTACTGACCCTGATTATCCTATATTTTCAGTAATAGTTAAGATAGGTTTGTTGAAAATTGCAGCAACACTGCACACATCTGTTATCCTTGTGTCTTCCACTCTAAATGCTATGTGCTCGTCTTTGTATCCAGTTTCCTCCTTTCTTTACTATATCCCATATTGTCTTTATTTTGTTGTCTGATATGACTATCCTATTCTGATGATACATTAGCTTTGATGTCAGTATTACTGTCTTCAATATCTTGCAGTATATCTGAACTGTTTCTAATTGATATGTATAGTTTCCTTTTTGTCTTACAGGAGACCTTTATTCCTGAAGTAATCCATGGTTTCTTTGTAGACTTTGATCTAATCTGTGTTAATTTTGGGGGAAAGCAGTTTTCAAATAAATCGAGGACATTATTTATGAAAGTGTTGTATTTCTCATCCATACTATTAGCACTGTAGACATCACTCAAATTCATGCCTTTGAGCAGTTTTCTAAAATGATCAATTTTTCTCTTACTGACTACCCTCTTAAACTCAGATTTGATAGATTTTATATTCTGATCAGTATTAATATCTAGTAAAAGTAACTGCATGTCATGGTCTGAAAGGTTGCTTATTATTGGTTTTATAGGGGAAACTACAGTCGTTACTTCTCCCGAGGACATGCAGCTCTACTGTTTGACTATATGGTGTCAAGAAAAACAAAACAGGCATTCTACGGGTCGGAGCATGGAATGTTCTAACCCTTAATTGCGTAGGTAAGCTAGAAAATTTGAAAAGAGAAATGAATAGGTTAAAGTTAGATATGGTAGGGATTAGGTGAAGTTCGGTGGCAGGATGAACAAGATTTCTGGTCAGGTGAGTACAGGGTTATCAATACAAAATCAGTTGGTGGTAACGCAGGAGTAGGTCTGATAATGAATAAGAAAGTAGGAATGCGGGTAAGTTACTATGAACAGCATAGTGAACGCATTATCGTAGTGAAGATAGACACAAAGCCAACACTGTCCACAGTGCAAGTTTATATGCCAACTAGCATGGCCAATGATGAGGATATTGAAGAAATGTAAGAGGAGACAAAAGAAATCATTCAGAAAGTTAAGGGAGATGAAAACTTGATTGTGATGGGGGACTGGAGCTCGGTAGTAGGAAAGGGAAGAGAAGGAAATGTAGGAGGTGAATATGGACTGGGGAAAAAGAATGAAAGAAGAGATTGCTTGGTAGAATTTTGCGCAGAACACAATTTAATGATCACCAGCACTTGGTTTAATCATCATGAAAGAAGGCTGTATACGTGGAAGAGACCAGGAGACACTAGAAGGTACCAGATGGACTTTATAATGGCAAGGAATAGATTTAGAAACCAGGTTCTAAACTGTAAGACATATCCAGGGGCAGATATAGACTCTGACCATAACTGCAGAAAGGTTAGGTGTTGGAACCTGGACACATTGTAGGAACCAGAGGTGGTTGAGAGTTTCAGAGGAAGCATTACGCAAGGATTGACTGAAATGAGGTGAAAGTAATACAGTAGAAGAAAAATGGGTAGCTCTGAGAGATAGGGTAGTGAAGGCAGCAGAGGACCATATAGGCAGAAGGACAAGGCTTAATAGAAATCCCTGGATAACACAGGATATAGTGAACTTAATTGATGATAGGAGAAAATATAAAAATTCAGCAAGTGAAACAGGAAAACAGAAGTACAAATGTCTGAAAAATGAGATTGATAGGAAGCTCAGACTGTCTAAGCAGGAGTGGCTAGAGGACAAATGCAGAACCTTAGAAGAATGCATAAGTAGGTGAAAGATAGACACCGCCTACAGGAAAATAAAAGAGATATTTGGAGACAAGAAGAGCAGTTGTATGAATATCAAGAACTCAGATGCAAAACTGGTACTAAGCAAAGAGGAGAAAGCTGAACTGTGGAAGGAATATATAGAGGGCCTATACAAAGGAAAGTATTCTAGAAATGGAAGACAAACTGGAAAAAGATGAGATAAGAGATATGATACTGCTAGAAGAATTTGACAGAGCGTTGAAGGACTTGAGTCGAAACAAGGCCCCTGGAGTAGATGATATTCCATCTGAATTGCTGATATCGTTAGAAGAGCCAGATGTGAAAAAATTGTATCACCTGGTATGTAAGATGTATGAGACAGGGGAAATACCCTCTGACTTCAAGAAGAATATCATAATTACAATTCCAAAGAAAGCAAGTGCAGACAAGTGTGAAAATTACAGAACTATCAGTTTAATAAGTCATGGTTGCAAAATACTAACACAAATTATTTACAGACGAATGGAAAAACTTGTGGAATCTGACCTTGGGGAAGGTCAATTTGAATTTAGGAGAAATGTAGGAACATGGGAGGCAATACTCACATTACGACTTATCTTAGAAGATAGGCTACGGAAAGGGAAACCTACGTTTATAGCATTTGTCGATTTGGAGAAAGCTTTCAACAATATTTATTGGAATACACTCTTTCAAATTCTGAAGGTATCAGGGGTAAAATATAGGGAGCGAAGAGTAATATTCAACCTATACAAAAACCAGACAGCGGTTATTAGAGTCGAAGGGCAAGAAAGAGTCACACAGATTGGGGAGGAACAAATTAAAGTTACTATTTGGTACTCTGTACACAGTTACTATTATAAATGATTTATTATGAAATTCTATTTTGCTGCTCTAAACAAAATTTATGAATGTCTATGGTATTAAATTTATAACAGTTGCTAATGAATGTGGCAGCTCCTCCATTTCTACTCTACAAAAGTTGGAAGCTAACCTAAATCCTGGAATACTTAGCAAATCTATACCAGAGGTCACATGACGTTCTTAGCCCTCTAATATTTTGGTGCACTAAACATAATTTGCATTTTACATTGACTGTTACAGAACTGGGTGGAGATAAAATTTCTGGTAATTGGTGATGATTTTTAACTAACAGCTGTGTTTGCTGATCTGATACATCAGAGTTGTGCTGTTTAGTTGCTTTATTAAACTGAAGGTTTGTTTCAATATTGACCTCTCTTAAAACTTGACTTCTTTTTGTCCTGCCTATCCTAAAAAAAATAACTGCTCTGACATCTCATGTCAGTGCCTCCTCTCCTTAAGTTTCCTGCTATTAGCCCAGCCAGTTTACCCTTCCCATTCCTATTGAGATGTAGGCCATGTCAAGTATAATCCCACCTACTGAGTGAATCAACAGGAACCACACCAATGTGTGACCCCACACCTGATACAAAGAGCTGTTCCAACCCCAAATTAACTCTCCTAACAGAAAAGTTCAAATGAGGTCAGTCGTGGTGCTCTGGAACAGACACGAACTCAACACTGGTATGCATCGATGCTGATGCAATCTTTGCCAGGTCACACTCTATGTTGAACCTCGGATCTCTGTCAATACTGCTCCCCGGACCACCCACAACAACCACAATGTCCTCCTTGGTAAAATCTTGACACAGTGAACCTAAATCCTGTCACCTGACCCAGACCAGCACTTGGTTTGAAGAAACTTGTGACCTGGTATTCTGTTCCTAGTTCATCTTGGAGGAGTTGGCCCGCACTTCTGGCATGCAAGCTACCTAATAACAAAACTTTCTTCCTTTTTGCTGATTTCCCTACATTATTATTCAAATTCCTGTTGAAAGTTAGTACAGCCCTGTCTACGTCTACTTCTATCTGAGGCTCATCACTTTCTAACTGAAGCAATAGGTCAAACTTATTTTTTATATTCACCACAAAGCGGTTTGATTGAGTCCTGGCCCTTTTATTTCCACCTGTTACCACTTCCCACCTCTGATTACCCTTCCCCTTCTTTAACCTGTTCAGATCCCTCTTAGGCTGATCTAACTCTGCCTGAAGGGAAGCAGTTTTCCCCTCCTGTTCCACTATCTTACTATCCCTAGTACATAGCCTGTAGAACCACTGATGAGACTCGCTCACTTGCCCAATTCCTGCACCGCTACAGTCACCCCAATGAAAAAAACTACTGCACCCATCACACCATACCCCAGAACTGACAATTCTACAGCAAGTGTGACACTTTTCAGTCCTGGTAAAAGTATTATTTTATTTAGAAGTAGTCAAATTACCTTAAAAAACAAGAAAACATGTATGCGAAATTTAGGCCTACTCACGACTGGATGTAAACAAAGGTAATAAGCACAAAGTCTCTAAAACAAATTAAATTTTACACTGCTTTTACAATAAATAAAACAATGTGGGGATACACTTTACTTAATATGCTAGGAGGAAAAACCAAGAACAATTACCGGGATTCATTAAAATTACTGTGCAAAAAGACGCAAGCAAAAATACAACTGCAAACCTACTTAATCTTTACATGTTTTCTTGAAAAATACACAAAGCAAAGTGAAACCTTTAATAGTGTGCTTCAAGAGGACACTAATACACGTTATTAATTACTTATAACTATTAAAAAAAGTCTTAAAATCGCTAGTGTTGTCTTGTACAGGGTTACCAACCAAGGGACAACTACCATCTGCGCAGTTCAGAAGAGGTGGTGGTGGAGGGGAGTATCCATATGGCTCTGGCATTGAAGTAGCCATTGAAATCCAGCTGCATGCTGTGCCACAGGGTGGTCCATCTTGCTTTTTACCACAGTTTTGTGGTGGCTGTTCATTCTGATATACAGTTGGTTCATCGTCATGTGAACTGTATGTGTTTAAATTATTATTCAAAAGAGATAGATTGGCTGGCCAGTACTTACCTTTTTGCTGTACTGCTGATAGTAACAGTCAGAAAAAAGGAGGAAAATGACAAGCTTTCAGAACTGGGTTCCTTCTTCAGGTAGAGAGAAGGGAGAAAAAAGTCTGTTGTTTGTCTATCTACAGTAAATTTGGCGTCACTTACTATCCACTTTAGTAATTCGCTAAAAAGAATTACATAAAAACAAAACAAAAACAAAAATTAATAAAATATTAATAAAAGAAATCCTTAAAATATTGAGCATCATGTATAGACACCATTTATTAAACTGACATGTTCCACATCATTGCAAAATGTCATAGTTATGATCTATGGAACAAGTATTAATTATTTAATATAATATAATCCTCTCACTTCCTCCACTCTCCCTCTGCCAATCTAATACCCCACCTCACTATCACTTCTACGTCAATTTCCTACTACTACTCTTCTTTTTCTCTCTGTACATATCTCTTCCCTCCTATCTGAGAGAAATTACAAATATCTGCCAACTTTCTTTGTGATCAGTCAAACAGTGTTGAAGCTTATTGTAAGATACCCTCTGCCGTGTTCCGTACAGTTTATTAAACTCTTCTATGAAGAAATACATATATGTGGCTGATATCATGGTGATCTGACAAAATTTGTTATTCCTACAATTAGTTATGATTGAATTCAAAACATGATTTTTGGAAATTTGACCAAATTTCCCATGGTCGTTTTCTGTAAATGATAGAATGATAGAAACTTTTCCAAAACAAAGATAAAATTAGCCATATCCAACATTTGAATTATGAATTATAGTCATGTGTTCATTAAAACATCCCATAGAAAAAAGATGTTCAGTTTTTTTCTAATTTTCCAATTTTTTGAGAAACTTTGCTGAATTTTTCTGCTACAAAAATATTGTCCTGACAATTGCAAACTTAGTAGAATTGACCCAGCCAATTTCGTCAAGCCTTTCTCAAGTAGTCATTTCATATATGAGGGATTTTTATTTCTATAAATATAATTTGGATAAGTTGCAGCTCACTGTAAAGACCATTGCTGAGCCACAGACAAGCTCATAGAGAAGCCAATCATACACATCTTAGCATTTGGCCCAGCCTTCGCTAGTCAAGAGTCTCAAATTGGAGCACAGAAGCTGGAGACACAGTAGTCATGTGTGCCTGTATGAAAGTGTGTGTGCCTATTTATAATGATGGCTGTGGGTGAAAGTTAAGTTATGGAAATAGGAGTGTCATTTCTATCTGCCTATCTGCGGTAGTGAGTTGCAAACTATCCTCATTATATTTATATAAATAAAACTCAATTCCAGCATGTATGAAATGCCATTACCAGAGAATGGCTTTCTATGTGCCTATCTGCAGTAGTGAGTTGCAAACTATCCTCATCATATTTATATAAATAAAACTCAATTCCAGCATGTATGAAATGCCATTACTTGAGAATTGCTTGATAGAATTGGCTGGGCTTAGTTTGTTCTGTTTGTAATTCTCATTTGTATGGAGCAAAATTTTACCAAAAAGTTGGAAATTTTAGGAAAAACTACAGTGTATAGTTTTCTGTAATAATATATATGTTTATTATAAGCACAGTCTAATATATACAGTCGCGACACTACCGCTGATTTTTGTTATACTAGGCGACTGCAGCGCTCCTTGCGGACGTAAAGCCACGTTGCTCTGTATTGTATACGAGACGTGTGTTTGTTGTGTGTTTTGGTGTACGAAATAGTTTTTACAACAAGAATACGTCTCATTTATCATTCTTTAGGTTTCCTACAGAGCCTGATAGGTATGTGACATCGTGATTCGGTAATGCTTATTTACAATTATCTTGTGAGCAACAGACACATATTGAAGATTTCTTTTTAGGATGAAGAAATGGCTTATAAATAGCAGACAAGATCTTTTGGATAAAGTTGCCGTGTATTTACATGATAATGTGAAGTTCTGCTCGCTACATTTCAATGCAAACCAGTTCATGAATGATGAACAGAAGAAGCTGGTGTGGAATGCTGTGCCTACATTGTTCGATGTTCCTAACAAACCACCGAATAAAGAGGAAACTACCGCAAAGACGCAATAATATAAAGGCGGAAGAAATTAAACTGTGTTATGAAAAAAGTATTACGACTGTGGTTGCTGCTACATCACAGCTAGAAACATTTTTGTCTGGGCATTCAAAAATAATTCACTATTGAGGCAAATTTATAAAAAATGTATGAAAAAGAAGTGTTCATTGTTGCTGTTATTAATGTTTGAAAGGTTAAATGTTTTCTGTTTTATCTAATGGAAACCAAGGTCTAACATATAAACCTATTTATCTAAAATCACAGAGTCATCTTATTTTACAGACGATTGTCGCCCTGCCCCCTCCCACTCCTCCCTCATCAACGAATCACATAATGACAGACTGTGATAATGTCTTAGGACCATTCATATAATATGACATTTAGACTGTCATTTAATCGACGTAATATTATCTTAAAATATCACTTAAATGAAATAACCTTGTAGCAAAATTATATTATATGGAAGTTTCATAGCCAGTGGGTGTTCTCATAACTAAAAAGCAGGGGAAAAACATTGTTTTGCACCTTTTAACACCGGGAAGGCCAATTACATGCTTCTCATATGCGAAATACTGTGTTTACCAGTAAAGTAAGGTGCAATGTCTGAAGAATTTCGTCATAAATATGTTGCAGTTAGCGTCAGTTTATTCACGAGTTTTTACTAAATTTGCATTTGTTGATATTCAACTGACCCTTAGAAGTTCTATTATAGGCTTGTCTGCACAAAATACTATGTTTATCTAGCACTACCGGCAAGGTAAGCTGCAAGGAGTTTCTAAAGAATTATTTCGTAACATACTGCACAATTGCAGTTTGTGCCCGATCACGAGTTTTTGCTCGGTTTACGTTTCTTTTACACTCAGTCATGTGTCAAGATACTTAAATAAAGCTTGAAATGCAAGAATATATACAATATTTAGCAAATCACAAAGAAATGTTATTACAAGTGAGCATTATTTATGTGTTGTATCGGGCGTTAAAGGACAGCTGGCTTTACAACTGCTTGGAGCGCTAGTGTCGCTCCAAGTGTCCGACGGTAACAGCTTTCACAGCAGTCAGTGTCGCGACTGTATTTATTAGACTGTGTTATAAGTCACATTTCCACCCCGAAATATAATGCTGTGTGTGGGCCTGATCATATGTGATGAAAGGTAACATCAAACTAGGTATGGTGAGACCATCCAGTATTACATACAATGATTATCGCTATGTTTCCATTTGTCACTTGACCTAATTTAGCAAGGTTTCCCATATTGTCTTGGTGTGGTGTATTATATATCTTGCAAGGGCAAAATCCTACATTCTGTGGGATAAGTAAGATGGTTGAGATGGTTCACCCTTCCCATCTCAAGCTTTTTATATACCATGTGGCAATTGGTATATTGGTACTTGTACACACAAAGAGTATAAATTAAAATGATACACGGAACACTGCCACCTTTCCAGAATGAAACTTTCACTCTGCAGTGGAGCGTGTGTGCTGATATGAAACTTCCTGGCAGTCCGGAACCGGGACTCGAACCTGGGACCTTTGCCTTTCGCGGGCAAGCGCACTACCGACTGTGCTCTCCCAACACGACTCACGATGCCACCTGCGCTTGCCCGCGAAAGGCAAATGTCCCAGGTTCAAGTCCCGGTTCCGGCACACAATTTTAATCTGCCAGGAAGTTTCACTACCACCTTTGTTGGATAATAAACCACTGTCCTGTCCATATGGAAAGCTGAAATGAGACTGCATAAAGTCTGTCAAACTGTGGTGTGCCATAAGTGTGAGAAAGGTATCTTATTGTCACCAGACCTCCTGTCTAGATGTGAGGCTGAATTCCACAGGGCAGCTGAAATCTGCAGGGATCAACACTGACCTGTGTATGGAACCAACAGTGCTACACTCTCTCGGTGCTGGTCACTGCATGGTGGCTGTGAAGTGCTGTCTGCAATGCACGACTACATTCCTCACTCAATCTCTATGATACTAACATCGCACATCATCTGCTGATGACAGAGTTGTTTGGAATGCATGTCTGGGGGAAGGTTGATGGTCCTAGGTGCTATAGTAGCCGTATCTGCTGAATGATGGCATAAGCCCATTAGGAAATGGTTTAAATCATACCTAACTGGAAGAGTTCAGAAAGTTGATATAAGTAATTCACATAATATACAAAAAACAGCCAAGTCCTCAAACTGGGGAACTATCAAGCATGGGGTGCCACAGGGTTCGGTACTGGGACCTTTGCTGTTCTTAATATATATTAATGATTTGCCTTTCTATATTCATAAAGATGCCAAGCTAGTTCTCTTTGCTGATGATACAAGTATCGCTATCACACCTGAATCACAGGAATTAACTGATGAAATTGTCAATGAAGTATTTCAGAGAATTATTAGGTGGTTCTCTGTAAATGGACTCTCTTTAAATTTTGAAAAAAAAAAAAAAAAAAAAAAAAAAAAAAAAAAAAAAAAAAAAAAAAAAAAAAAACCACACAGTATATTCAGTTTCACACAATAAATGGCATCACACCATTAATTAATATTGACTTCAACCAGAAATCTATAGCTAAGGTAGAATATTCAAAATTTTTAGGTTTATGCATTGATGAGGGGTTGAATTGGAAGAAACACATTTAAGATCTGCTGAAACGTTTGAGCTCAGCTACTTATGCTATTAGGGTGATTGCAAACTTTGGTGATGTACAACTCAGTAAACTAGCATACTATGCCTATTTTCATTCTCTGCTTTCTTATGGCATCATATTCTGGGGCAATTCATCATTTAGTAAGAAAGTATTCATTGCCCAAAAGTGGGTCATCAGAATAATTGCTGGAGCCCACCCAAGATCATCCTGCAGACATTTGTTTAAGGATCTAGGAATCTTTACAGTAGCTCCACAATATATATATTCACTTATGAAATTTGTTATTAACAATCCAACTGAATTCAAATGTAACAGCAGTGTGCATAGTTACAACACTAGGAGAAAGGGTGACGTACACTATTCAAGGTTAAATTTAGCTCTGTCACAGAAAGGGGTTAATTATTCTGCCACAAAAGTCTTTGGTCACTTACCTAGTTGTATCAAAATTCTGACAGATAGCCAACTAGCATTTAAAAATAAATTAAGAGAATTTCTGAATGGCAATTCCTTCTACACATTAGATGAATTTCTAAATAAAAGTTAGTACTTTAGGAAAAACTTAAAAAATAAAATAAATAAATAAAAAAAAATTCAAACATTAAGTGTCATGTAATATTATGTATAGACACACTTCATTTAACTGACACGTTCCACATCATTACGAAGTGTCGTATTCATGATCTATGGAACAAGTATTAATCTTATCTAATCTACAGTCTCCAATCAAGTGGTTCCACCTCATGGGCATAAGTAATAATCTAGAACTGGATGTTTGTAATATGTTTTGACATATTTTTGCAGTTTGTCATTTCTTATAGTGGACATTCTACTATTAGTTTTCAAGCTATATAAATAAAATGAATGACCACATTCAGAAATAGCTGCTGGAGGATGATGAAGATGGTGACAATTTGAACAAAAGTGAGGAAGATGAAAGGTTTGTGGAACTTATTATTCAGTCACAAAAATGATATGGAACAGGAAAGTAAGAAAGACAACAAGGATGAAGATATGCCTCTGCCTGCTTTGGCTGCCTATCTGTCTTGTAATGGCATCAAGTGATCATGGGTTGAATGGTGAACAGAAAGTAGTCCCCTATCATAACCTGCAACTAGTGTTATTTTCACTATCAAGAAAGTCCATTAAGTGGCTCATATCACAACAAAAATACTGAGAGGTATAAAAATCAAAGTCAGACTTATTCCTGTGCTTCCAGAGTAACCCCTGCAATTCATTATCCGCGTTGCTTATTTGTAGAGGTGTTGGCTGTAGTTCTCACAGCATGTGTAAACAATACAGAAAATGTACAGTCCTCATTTGTAGCTATTATCAGTCCTGAATCCATGACGACTAAATTACATAACATTAGATTAGTACTTGTTCCATAGATCATGAATACAAGATTCGTATGATGTGAAACATGTCAGTTTATTAGAAGATAACATTACTTTCTACTAAACTGACATGTTCCACATCATTACAAAATCTTGTATTCACATTAACATTATTTCCACTCCCATGAACCACAGACATTGCCGAGGTGGGGTGGCTTGCGTGCCTCAGTGATACAGATAGCTGTGCCGTAGGTGCAACCACAGCGGAAGGGTATCTATACAGAAGCCAGACAAACATGTGGTTCCTGAAGAGGGGCAGCAGCCTTTTCAGTAGTTACAGGGGCAACAGTCTGGATGATTGACTGAACTGGCCTCATACATCAGCTAATGTGGCTTTGGCACACAGTTACTGCGAACGGCTGAAAGCAAGGGGAAACTACAGCCGTTACTTATCCCGAGGACATGCAGCTCTACTGTATAAACATATGATGATGGCATCCTCTGGGGTAAAATATTCTGGAGGTAAAATAGTCTCCCATTCGGATCTCTGGGCAGCGACTACTCAGGAGGATATGATCATCAGGAAAGACAGCACTGGCATTCTACAGATCGGAGCATGGGATGTTAGAGCCCTTAATGGGGTAGGGAAGATAAAAAAATTTAAAAAGAGCAATGGATAGGTTGAAGTTAGATATAGTGGGGATTAGTGAAGTTCGGAGGAAAGAGGAACAGGATTTCTGGTCAGGTGAGTACAGGATTATAAATACAAAATCAGTTGGGGGTATCACAGGAGTAGGACTGATAATGAATACGAAGATAGGAATGCGGGTAAACTACTATGAGCAGCACAGTGATCACATTATCATTGTCAACATAGATACGAAGCCAACACTGACAACAGTAGTACAGGTTTATATGCCAACTAGCTCTGCCAATGATGAGGAGATTGAAGAAATGTATGAGGAGTTAAAAGAAATTATTCAGACAATTAAGGGAGAGGAAAACTTAATTGTGATGGGAGACTGGAATTCAGTAGTAGGAAAAGGAAGAGAAGGAAAAATAGTAGGTGAATATGGACTGGGCATAAGAAATGAAAGAGGAACCACCTGGTAGAATTTTGCATGGAACATAATTTAGTTATAACAAACACCTGGTTTAAGAATGATGAATGAAGGTTGAATACGTGGATGAGACCAGGAGACACCGGAAGATACCAGACAAATTTTATAATGGTAAGACATAGATTTCGGAACCAGGTTTTAAACTGTAAGACATGCTCAGGGGCAGATATAAACTCTGACCATAACTTATTGGGCATGAATTGTAGGCTGAAACTAAAAAATCTCCAGAAAGGTAGGATAATAAGGAGACGGGACCTGGATGAACTGAAGGAACCTGAAGTTCTCGAGAATTTCAGAGGGAGCTTTAGGCAACAATTGACAGAAACGGGGGAAAATAAAACAGTAGACAAGGAATGGCTAACATTGAGAGATGAAATAGTGAAGGCAGCAGATGACTAAGAAATGATATTGACAGGAAGTGCAAAATGGCTAAGTAGTAGTGGTTAGAAGGCAAATGCAAGTATGTAGAAGAATGTATAAATAGGGAAAAAATAGATACAGCCTACAGGCAAATAAAAGAGATATTTGGAGATAAGAAAAACAGTTTAGCAAAGAAGGGAAAGCTGAAAGGTGGAAAGTGTATATAGCGAGGCGCTACAAAGGAAATGAACTTAGAGGCAATATTGTAGGAAGAGGAGAAGAAGTAGATGAGGATGAAATAGGAGATACTATACTGAGAGATGAATTTGACAGAACACTGAAAGACCTAAGTAGAAGCAAGGCCCCTGGAGTAGATGACATTCCCTCAGAACTACTGAAGGCTCTGAAAGAACCAGCCATGACAGAACTGTTTCATCTGGTGTGTAAGATGTATGAGACAGGCGAAGTACCCTCAGAGTTTAAGAAAAATGTTATAATTCCCATTCCAAAGGAAGCAGGCGCAGACATGTGTTAAAAGTACAGAACCATCAGTTTAATAAGTCATGGTTGCAAAATATTAACACGAATTATCTACAGGTGAATGGAAAAGCTGGTAGAAGCTGACCTCGGGGAAGATCAGTTTGGATTCAGAAGGAACGTAGGAACCCGGGAGGCAATACTCACTTTACGTCTTATCTTAGAAGATAGATTAAGGAAAGGCAAACCTACATTTTTAGCTTTTGTAGATTTGGAGAAGCCTTTTGAAACTGTTGATTGGAAGAAACACCTTCAAGTTCTGAAGCAAGCAGGAGTAAAATATAGGGAGCGTAAGGTTATTTACAACTTGTACAAAATACAGACAGCTGTGGTCAGAGTTGAAGTGCATGAAAGGGATGCAGTGGTTGGGAAGGGAGTAAGACAGGGTTGTAGCGTTTCTCCAATGTTATTCAATTTGTACATTGAGCAAACTATAAAGGAAAGCGAGGAGAAATTGTAGAAAGAATTGAAGTTCTGAGTGAAGAATTAAAAACATTGTGTTTTGCCCATGACGTAATAATTCTGTCAGAGACAGCAAAGGACATGGAAGAGCAGTTGAACGGAATGCACAGTGTGCTGAAAGATGCATATAAGATGAACATTAAAAAGAGCAAAACTAGGGTAATGGATTGCAGTCTAAGAAAATCAGGTGTTGCTGAAGGAATTAGATTAGGTAATGAAACAATAAAGGAGGTAGATGAGTTTTGTTACTTGGGCAGTAAAATATCAAATGATGGTCACAAACAGAGGATATAAAATGCAGAATGGCTATGGGTAGAAAAGCGTTCTTGAAAAAGAGAAATTTGTTAACATCAAATATTGATTTAAGCCTAAGGAAGTCCTTTCTGAAGGCATTTGTGTCGCTTGTTGCCTTGGATGGGAGTGAAACATGCACAATAAACAGTGCGGACAAAAAGAGGATAGAGGCTTTTAAAATGTGGTGTTACAGGAGAATGGTGAAGATTGGGTGGATCGCATATCTAATGAGGAGGTACTGCACGGAATTGGGGAGAAAAAGAATTTCTGGCATACCTTGACTAAAAGAAGGGATCGATTGGTAGGACTCATTCTTAGACATCAAGGAATTGTGAATTTAGCATTGGATGGAAGTGTGTGGGGTAAAAACCTCTGAGAAAGACCAAGAGATGGATACAGTAAGCAGATTTAGACAGATGAAGTTTGCAGTTCTTATGTAGAGATGAAGAGGCTTGCTCAGGATAGGGTATTTTGGAGAGCTGCATCAAACCAGTCACTGGACTGAATACCGCAACAACAACAAAATTATTTATGTATTTTTGTAAAAATATGTATTTCTATGTAAAAATTCATGTACTGATTTCAAGGAGTTGTCATTTAGAAATTCTTTCAATTTGTTTTTAAATGCTAGTTGGCTGTTTGTGAGACATTTGATGTTATCTGGTACATTACCATCTACTTTTGTGGCACTATATTTCACCCCCTTTTGTGTGAAAGTTAGATTGAACCCGGAATAGTGTAGATCATCATTTCTCCTAATGTTGTAGCTATGCACAATGCTATTACTTTTGATTTGGTTTGGGTTATTAATAACAAATTTCATAAGAGAATATAGTGTGAAGATCCCTAGATCCTTAAGTAAGTGTGTGCAGGATGATCTCGGTTGGGCTCTAGAAATTACTCTAGTCACACACTTTTGTGCTATGAATACTCTTTTGCTCAATGAATGATTTCCGCAAAATATGGTGCCATATGAAAATAGGCATAGTAAGTTCATTTATTGAGATGTTTGTCACCTAAATTTGCAATAAGCGTAATAGCATAAGTTGCTGAACTCAAAAGTTTCAGTAGATTGTCTATGTATTACCTGCAATTAAATTTCTCATCAATGCACACAACTTTGAATATTCTACCTTAGTTACAGACTTTCATTCAAACTATATTTATTAATCATGTCATGACATTTACCGTATGTAACTGTATGTATTGTGCTTTAATCATTTTCTGTAAGACTTTACTTACAATGTCATCAGTTAACTCTTGTTTGCGAGAGTAATTAGGCTTACTACACTTGTATCATCAGTAAAAAATATTTGCTTTGCGTCACCATGAATATAACATGGCAAATCATTGATATATGTATCAAGAACTGCAAAGAACCCAAGACTGAATCCTGTGGGACCCCACAAAATTACGTGATTGTCCAAAAATAGATTATTGGTTCAGTTAGATGATCAATTTTGTGGCAAGCCTGCAATCCCTATAGAGTGATGATTCCTAAAACTTGGTAAGTACACTTCTGCTGGAGGGTTGACTTCTATTTTGAAACCTTTGCTCATTTAAATTTTTTGGGATTTCTGTTATGTCCTCCTATGAGTCAGACCATTCACGATGCTCTTCTTTTCATATTTTCAATATCTCTTGTCATAGCTATTTGGCATATGTCCCACACAATTGAGCCACACTCTGGGATCAGTTGCCTTGTGGTTTTGTAAGCCTCCATTATAGACAATTGTATTTTCCCAGTATGTTACCACTTAACTGAAGTCAGCCATCTGCTTTACCTTTGATTATTAGACCTACAGATATGTTATCATTCCATTACATGTCCCAACAGAGTGTAATATCCAAGCTTTTGTAAAAATGTATTGATTACAGATGTGACTTCTTGACATTGTAGCCATAGGGTAGTGTACTTCTGAACATTTAAAGCACATAAATAAATTGATCATTCAAGAAAACACTTTATCCCATGGAAATGTATTTAGCCTCACTTTGTTTGTCACTGCTGTCATCAGCAGTCTGTCAGTCAGGTAGGAGTCCGGCTAAACAACCTCTGTTTGATTATCATTTCTATTATTAATTTCCTTTTTCAAACTTCACTTGAGGATATCGCAACTTCATGGGGCAAAGAAGTTAGAAAAATGGGCAGAATGAGTAGATTTAAAATTTTTGCAAGCTTCTCTGTACGTTTGGAATTCTACAACTCAACCATTCTCAAATTAGCAAATGAAGTAGGACTTTTGACATGGAAGGCATGGCCACATGCGAGACAACACACATCATATATCAACTCACATGTGTCCACTGTGCAGCCTTTTATGTTCGTAAAACAACTAACAAATTGGCTGAGGAGATGAATGGTCACAGACAGACTGTTCGCCTGGGGGGCACCCAATATCCTGTGGCAGAGCATGCCCTCCAGTATGAGTCCAGGGACCTTGGCATGTGTTACACAAAATGTGCCATTTGGATACTGCCACCTAACATCAATCCCTCATTGCTATGGAGATGGGAACTTGCCCTCCAACATATCCTCTCTTCCTGTCACCCACCTGGCATAAATCTCTGCTAACCTCTCCTCTGTGTGTGTGTGTGTGTGTGTGTGTGTGTGTGTGTGTGTGTGTGTGTGTGTGTGTGTCTGTGTGTGTTTGTGGTGTGTGTGTGTGTGTGTGTGTGTCTGTGTGTGTGTGTGTGTGCGTGTATGGTCTTGTGTACTTGCAGTGTGCACGAATTTTGTATATATATGTATTTTACTTTATTTTATTTTGTTTATTTTATTCTATTTTTCTTCCCGCACTCGCCTCCCCACTCCATTCCTAAGATGCATCTCGTTATTCCCATCTAACCCATCCTCACCACCATGATGTAACCTTCCTATCCTCTCCCCTCTCCCCGCCCTCCCGTCCCGTCCCCGATTCGCTGCGGAGTGTGATTTGAAGTGTGGCAGCCGGAGGTGATGGTTGTATGACTGTGTTGTGTGCCTGTGTGATTGTGTGAGTGTTCTATTTTATGAAGAAGGCCATGGCCGATAGCTGAAAGTGTTGTATGTGAGTGTCTTTTGTATGTGCCTGTCGCAGCTCGTCGCCACGTCTTTGTGGTGAGTTGTAAACTGTCCTTACTATATTATTAATTCCAACCTGGACTTTCCATTATTATGTATATAAAAAAGACACAGACATACAACACTTAAGCTATCGGCCATGCTCTCCTTCAGAAAATAGAAAATTCACACAATCTCACAGGCACACAACAAAGTCACACGGCCGCACACATGTACGAATTAGATGGGAGGAACAAGATGCAGCTTGGGAATGGAGTGGGGAGTTGAGTGAGGAAAGGAAAGTAAAACAAGACAAAATAAAATAAAACAAAATCACATTGTGCACACCACTTGAAATAGGGGAGGTTTAGGATAGAGAGGTAGGAACTGTTGGCTGTGGAATAAAGGGGAACTATTGTAGGTTGAGGCCTGGATGACTTCAGGATCAGAGAATGTACTGTAGGGATAACTCCCAATTGTGCAGTTCAGAAAAGCTGGTGGTGGGGTGGGAGGATCCAGATGGTCCAGGTTGAGAAGTAGCCATTGAAATCAAGCATGTGCTCCACTGCATGCTGTGCCACAGGGTGGTCCACCTTGTTTTTGGCCATAGTTTAGTGGTAGCCATTTATCCTAATGGGCAGCTGGTTAGTGGTCATGTCAATATAGAAAGCCATGCAGTGATTGCAGCTCAGCTGGTAAATTACATGGCTGCTTTCACAGGTGGTCCAGCCTCCGATAGAGTAGCATAAACCATAGATAATATGAGCATGTGATATTTCTCTCTTCTGCCATTCAGTGACATACATCCATCATCAAGTTTCACAATAAATGTGATGCTTCACAAATTAAGTCCACCAATTTAGTGAGTTTTTGCTTCAATATTGATGCAATCAAATCGTGTTTATCAGATGGAAGTTGACCAGGCTGTAGTACCTTTTTTATCACGTCCCATGCTGGATTGCACATAAATGTGATGAAAAAGTCGGGAAGCCATAAAAAGGTAAAAATCTGAACATTGGTTTGATGGTATGCTGTGGCTTTCCTCTGACCTTCAAACTGACTTACCCAGCCAGTTATAGGGGAACCTACAATTTAATGTGGGTTCCTACTCAATATTTTTCACATCAAAAACACTGCCAGAGGTGAAAGTGGAAAGTGACAGATAAAAATCCAAGGACCTGGCAGGGATCATACCCACAACCTTTGGATTTGTAATCTGGCACTCAGCCACTGTGCTATCGAGCCACACCATATGAACACACATATCTCATAGCATCTTATGCATATTCTTGCATATGCTGTAGACTTCCATTGAATGAAGCTGGAAGTATGACCATTTTTCCATTGTTTGCAACTGCATCTTGTAAATTAATGTATTATTCTGAATGTAATGATATTTGATTGAAATGAATGAATAATAAACATTCACATTCAATTTTGACATATATTACTACCATGTATTGGTGAAATAATTGACAATGTTGCAGAATTATGATTTGTTCCTTTCTGGGGTATTATTATGCGATATGAATAATATTTCATCACTGACACTTTTTTATTGAGTTGTTCACTTGTAAGAATAAAGCAAAATAAGAGTTAGACAAATTTATATATAAATGACTAATATACAGTATCTCTGACTTCCATAATTTTGAGACACCATCCTCATGACCTAGGTCGTGAATTACCTTCCCCTTCCTTTCCCATTCCTTTTTTCTTCCCTTCTCTCTTACCTGAAGAAGGAACCCAGTTCTGAAAGCACAGGAAGGAAGGAAAGGGAAAAAGGAAAGGCTGCAGGTTTTAAGGGAGTGGATGAGGAGTCATTCCAATTCCATGAGTGGAAGGACTTACCTTAGGGGGAAAAAGGAAAGGTAAACAAAACAAACACACACCACATATACACACAAATACACCAAAGCAAACATTTGTAAAAAGCAAAGAAGTTGGATAGAGGTGCAAGTCGAGGCAGACGCTCTGTCCAGAGACCAGAAAAGCGACTGGAGTGAGTGTAGGAGGGCAGCTAAGATTTCCCGACTGCCTCATAGATGTCTCTACGGATACGCTATTGTACTGGTATATCTTTGACTGGATGCAGAAGACGCCATTGTTCATTCTGGCATAATATGTTAACTGCTTTGTGTTAAGGTTGCACAGTGCTATTTCAAAGAGACAGTGCACTGATACTGTATCACAAAGAGATGTACCTTTTTATTACATATCAAACTGTAATGCAGCAATAAGCTATTGTAATAAATTCAATAATAAACTCTTTAAATACCCATCATTAGTGTGGTGTAATAAATAGCGATATAGATTCTCATTGCAAGGGATCCAAGTTTGTGACCGCACACTTCCTTTTATTTTTTCAAATATTTTATAAGAGAGAGAGAGAGAGAGAGAGGTTCAAAAAATATCCGACAGATGGCACTTCATCTGATCAGAAAAGCAATAATTAGCATAACAAATTAAGATAAAGCAAAGATGAGGTTCTTTACAGGAAATGCTCAATATGTTCACAATCATTTCTCAACAATAGCTGTAATCAAGGAATAATGTTGTGAACAGCACTGTAAAGCATGTTCAGAGTTATGGTGAGGCATTGGTGTCGGATGTTGTCTTTCAGCATCCCTAGAGATGTCGGTCAATCATGATACACTTGTGACTTCAGGTAACCCCAAAGCCAATAATCACAAGGACTAAGGTCTGGGGACCTGGGAGTCCAAGCATGACAAAAGCGGCGGCTGAGCACATAATCATCACCAAACGACTTGTGCAAGATATATTTCACATGTCTAGCAATACTTTTTTTTCTAATAAAACCCCATGTCATTACAAGCATGTACTCTCTTAACTATAATCATACTGTTTACAAAACTAAGGGTGTATTTGAACTTGATATTACAAGAAGTAAACATGATCTTCAAATATATTCCTTTATTAAAAATTCTAACAGGAGACCATAAGGAACACAGTAAATTATTCAGGCAGAAAAGTATAGAATAAACTTATAGTTTATATTACATCAGTCACTGGGGATATAGCTGAATTCAAAAAGCAACTAACGCCTTGTCTTCTAGATATCTATTCTGTATATGAATTGTTTAATTAACTGTGTTACTTCGTGTTTAATTTTTAGCTTCACTATAAGAACTGTCTATGTCACACTCATGAATATATAATTTGTTGGCTGTATACTTTTTCTGCGAATTAGAATGTAAGCTTTATGGTAAAAGTTTATGAATGGTTACAGGCTGTGTGCTGATTTTTGCAACCACTGTTACATATTCTCTGAAGAAAAAAAAAAAAAAAAAAAAAAAAAAAAAACCAGACTAACAGGTTCTTGTATGTACCCTTGTCGGTTAGTAAATTAATTACCACCGTAAAGCGAAAATTTCATTGCTAACATTTCCACACTAAGCCCTTGCAGCCCATAAGTAAAATGTAATGCTTTTCATTCATCTGTTCACAAACAATTTAGTCAATAAGCTGCATGACATTTACATATAATTATCATTGCAATAATGTGACACATTCTACGTCCTAACGATACACTCCCGTCAATGTTTCACAGACCTCGAAAGTAAGTAAATAAAATAAATCTGGTGAAGCAGGGAATTTTGAGGGCAGCTTAAATTGCTCCAAGAGCAGCAATAAAATTCATATTTCCCTGACCACACTCTCAGACATCGTCGTGTATCTGGAAAGAGACACAAAAATTCATGATACGGAAGAACATGAGTTTTTCTTCTATAGGCTATGTTTCACTCGAAGCTATTTAAGCTTACTTTCCTACCTGAAGATACTCATTAATGGCAACACTGCCAAATAAACTGCAGAATATCTGGGACAAGTGAGTTTTCTTATTTCATCCTTCATTCTGTAATCATACGGAAATGTAAATAACATCGAATGTTGAAGAATATACATTACATTAATAAAAAAGAGGCAGAATGCATTCAAACTGCAACATCGAGGCAATGTTTAGTACCTGTATGCAATTCTATTGGCTCTCGCTAACTTGTGTTGTTCTCATTTCGCACCGAGCTCTCCCACGTTAAGTATCACGTTAGTGAAACTGCAATGACATCTATCGGGTCGGGAAGTCTTGGGTGCCCTCCTACGCTAACTCTAGTTGCCTGTAGGGTATAGAGGCAAAGATGATGTTGAATGGTGGATGGGAATTTGAATTTAGTGGAAGTTGAGACCAGGTGTGCGATGGGAAGAGAGAATATGTTGAAGGTCAAGTTCCCATCTCCGGAGTCCTGAAAGGTTGGTGTCTGGGAAGTATCCAGATAACCCAGATGCTGTAACACTGTGCCAAGATGTGCTGGCTGTGCACCAAGGCATGCTTAGCCACAGGGTGATCCTCATTACCAACAAACACTCTCTGCCTGTGTCACATGTATTCCTTGCTTGTTGTTCCTCGTTTGTTTAAGACGCTTGCATTTGCTTATTTCTATGTGCTGCACTGTTACATCTACTAATTAATGAAATTTTGGGAGGCATATTTTTTGATGAGTTGAGTAACATGATATATAATTGAACAACCAAAATATCTTTTGTCGATTCACTGAAAAACTAAAAATTTACTGTTTGCACTGGAAAATTATGGTAAGACGTAAATTACATTTATGAGCATCGAAATGAGTATGACGCGCCACCTACCGTAAGTTAACTGTACTATATCCGTAGACTTCACATAAGAGCAAGATGGAAGTTGACGATGTTTCATCGCAATCAGATGAACATTACGGCTGTGCATAAAATAACACATCAATATTAATAACAGTAAAATTCCTGGGTTGTTCAAGTCTGAATGAAGTCACTAATCCTTGATTGAAAGCATAATTTATTTATCCAAAAACACAGACTTTATTTCCATAGCTAGCGGCAGAACACATATTTTGCTTCTATAGCTTAAGGCAGAAAACATATTTTACCTCTATAGCCTAAGGAAGAACACAGACGGACAAAGACGGACAAAAACAGATAGACTGACTGAGGTACGATAACTGCTTGATGCCGTCTGCTGTACTACCATACGTATTTATAACTTTACAGGTTGATCATGTGACCTGTTCATCTTAAAGTTCTATTACAACTAACTTGTCATATAACTTTAAAAATGTTTTAATAATAACAGACTACTACGTAATGGAATTCTAAGATTACATTTGGTTGACATATGATCGCCAACTGTCACATTTTCCCAAGTTCTTTGATTTTCACATGTAAACATTAACAGCATGGGCAGGCTCTGGCCCGAAATTAAAATCTTTACACATGATTTCATTAACACCTGGCATGAATCTTGTGAAATTGGTAAGTACAAGTGTAATAAAAATGATCAGAAACATAATAATGGGTCATCACACATTAGGCCATCTCCTCCTTTCCCTTCTCTCTGTTTGCCTGCTCCTTCCCCCACCTCCTGCAGTCCCTTTCTCTGTCCATTTCCTTCTCCCCCTGCCTCTTTTCATCTCCTTTCTCCCATCTGTCACCATCTCCCCTCTCCCATTCTCCTCCTCTCCCCCCTCTCTGTCCATTTCCTCCTCTCCCCTCTCTCTGTCTGTCTCCTCCCTTCCCTTTCTGTCTGTCTCCTCCTCCATCTACTCCTGTCCCTCCTAGATATGAAAACATATATATATGCACCAAGATTCATGGTGACTGGTTGGTCAAACAGTGTCAGTCACAAAGTACCCTCTGCCATGCAAATTCACTGGCTTTCAGATTATCAAAATCTCCATCTTGAAAACATACATTTACATGCTAACTTTCATAGTGAGCAGTCAAACAATTTGGATGTTGGTTGTAATGTACCACCTGCTATTTACCTACAGAGGCTTACAAAAGGTAGACCATGTATTAATTCGAGATAAAACCTATTTTCATTCCATATTTCATTCAATTCCATCCAGCCATTTCAACATGAAGAGTAACAATGTGTATGGTACCCTCCACCATGCACCATATGGTGGGTTCCTAAAGGTAGCTCATGCATTAATTCAGGGCACGCACTATCCACATCAGAAATTTCATTCAAATCCCAAGAGCTATTTCATCATGAAGAGAAACAGACATATTAACCTATTGTAAGGTACCCTCGATAATGCACTGTACAGTAGCTTACGAAATGTAGCCCATTTATTAATGCAGGGTATAAGCTATATCGATTCCAAATTTCATTCACATCTGTTCATCCCTTTCAGCATGAAGGATTAGCAAACATATTAACACATTGTAAAGTACTCTCCGTCATGCACCATATGGTGGCTTAAGAAAGGTAGCCCATGTGTTAATCAGGGTATAAGCTACCTCTGTTCCTAATTTCATTGATATCTGTCTAGCCATTTCAGCGTAAAGGCACAAGAAATGAATTAACTAATTGTAAAGCACCCTTTGACATGCACCAAACAAAGTTAATTTTAGTATGACTATAATCTTTGCGTGAGTGCAAGCAATGATTTGACAAAGTTTTATCACAATTGGATGTACAGTATGGCTGTACATAAAGTATGAACAAAAAGACAAACAAACAAACATTAATTTTTGTATATTAGATTAGTTCTACTCCCATAATACCCCAACTGATTTTGTATTTATAATACTGTACTTGTCTGACCAGAAGTCGTGTTCGTCTTTCCACCTAACTAATACCCACTACATCTAACTTCAACTTATCCAATTCCCCTTCTTAAATTTTCTAACCTCCCTATCTGATTAAAGGATCTAACATTACACACTCCAATCCATAGAATGCTCAAGTTGTCTTTCCTGATATGATAACATTCTTCTGCGTAGTTCCCACCTAGAGATCTGAATGGAGGACTGTTTGACTTCTGGAATATTAAACCAAAAGGATGACATAATCATATATTCATACAGTAGAGCTGTATGTCCTTGGGAAAGTAACAACTATGGTTTCCCCTTGCTTTCAGCTGTTCGGAGTAAGTGTGTGGCAAAGCCACATAAGCAGATGTTACAAGACCAACTCAGTCAATCATCCAGACTGTTGTCCCTGCAACTACTGAAAAGGCTGACCCTCTTCAGTAACCACACGTTTGCCTGGCCTCTCCTCAGTTACCCCTCTACTGTGATTGCACCTACAGTATGGCTATATGTATCGTTGAGACATGCAAGCCACACCACCTCAGCAATGTCTGTCAATGAAGATGATGTTCAGAGTATGGATGCACAAGGGAGAAGTGTCTAAAGCAGTTGGATTGTCAATAATAAAGGATAGATAATAATTCACTCTAAAGGTGATAGCTGAGCCAGTGACAGGCACATAAAATAGACAATTCTATTCACACAACAAAAATTTTCTGCTATGGCCTTCATCAGATAAATAAGGACATACATTCACTCAATCATGGTGTTCATAAAAATGAAACATCCACAGCTGTTTTGGAACTAAAGAGACATTTAAGCTTTCTTACACATACTAATGTCCTAGTCTTCAACATCCCACACCACTATGATCAACCTTGGTGTTCTGTGTTAACACGATGCCTGAGCTAAACTCATTCTGCGATAGTTAGTCAGGCAGAAAAATTTGTAGCTACCATTCACAACCTGCCCTCTGTTGGTAACCAAAAAATGAAGAAGGAAGGATCTCTGCAGTGTGCTGCCACATAGTGAGTTGAGTTTTAACTAATTGTATATAACAAAAGGGTTTTGTATTTCCCACTCTCTGTTGAGCCCAACATTGCTTTAGTCTGATATCTATATTGCTATATTGTGGTGAATTTAGATGAGAATGATGGTTTTAATGTCCTGGAAGAGGGAACAGACAATTCTGGTTTAGCAGGGGAAGTTGCTCTTTCAGCAAAATGCATTAATCTTGACATAAGTAATTTCTGCATTGAAAGTGTATTTGAAGCAGCTGTTATAGTATTGCCAGGTTTAACAGGAATATGTATTTCTCTGTTTTCCCATTAAATTAAATAACACAACACATAACTTAATTCTTGTGGTTTATTTCGTCAACTTTAATCTCACATTACCAGCGAGAGTGAAGGTCGGGGTGAGAGTTTAAAATAGGGAAAGATTAATTTTTAAAACTCACAACCACCAACTGTGAACCAAATTCCTAAACATGCAAAAACACTGGAACTGTGATTGCGACTGTTTGACTCGTTTTCTAGGGGATGATATCACACGTTCGCAGCTTTCCTTCCCTGCATATGATTAACAAAACAAATTCATAATAAAATCAAGTTCATGAGAGAAAAGGGTGTACTAACTACTATTTTTGAAAACACATAAAAGTTCACTTTATGTTGTTTATTTCACAATCTTCGAACCCTGTGGCTGATACGTCTGTACGTTGGCACATTTATCAAATAAAGTTATAGCTCATGAGCCCCCAGACAAAAATGAATATTTGTCGCAAATTGTTTTAACACCATGTGGCTGTCTCAAACACTGTTTATGTTCATGCCTATGCGATGACACATGTTACATTTTTAAATCACAGTCACTTTAATTCAATGCGATGCACACCTTGGTCCACCAGCTAAATATTCACAACACACAGTAGCACTTGATTCAACTTGGTGCAGTCTACGACGAGCAACCACACGTGGTGATTGCCACACACAAATCTATAACCTCCACCTCGAGGTCCACATGCCGACTGATGCAGAGCGACGCCGCCCGGCCAGCTCCCCACGTGCTCCGGAGTCATCACTTCCTGCCCTCGCACGCGCGTGCCTAAAGCTCAACTGCCGGGGTTTTTTCCCCTACGTCATCAACTTCCCCATGTGAGCTGTTATAACTGATTTAGTGTTAGTTAAAACATACAATGTAATTTGACAGTGAATACAAAGCACATGATATTTACACAAAATTACAGCCTCTCTTTTCTTTCACCTTTGGTAATTTCGTACTTTTCTATTTACAAACAATCAAATGCTTTGAGACATGGTTATTTAAGTAAATGCTGAGTGAACAATCTTGGTAACATTAACACAACTTCTGGACAAACATCAGTAAGATTTTATAATAATAGTGTTCAAGTTTGTAGTTTGTAAATGTACAAATACAAAATCGAGCTATTAATTTTCTACAGCTATTTCCAGCTGTATTAGTGAAATCTTAGTGACAATAAAAGTAATGTTGTTTAACATAGTTTATTTGACTTAACAGCCGTGTCTGCAATTAGATTTTAGTTTATCTAGTTTTCATTTATCATTAGTGGCATGATTGTTCTTGAGCTCTCTAGAAGCTTCTATGTACCGTTTTTTGTAAGTACGCCACAATTAACGTTCCTTATTGTCAAAATCACAAGTAACATTTGTAGCCACACTTTGTATTTGACGCACACCCAATTTAGTATTTTTCTATTGGCGTTTATATGGAATTCAATCCACTGAACCAGCTGATACCGCCATCGGTATATGTGAGTCTGGGTCGCCTGTGCTTCACTTCACCACCAGTTCGCATCAATCACTGCATTAAAGCTGGGGGGAGGGATGTTCCATTACACAGATCTCTAAGTAATAGTAGTATCTATAAAGGAGGATAAATAACAACTCATCATAAAGAGGCTGCTGACAGGCATGAAAATAATCACATTCACACAACTTAAATTTTGGCCATGGTCTTCATCAGAAAAAGATACACATACATTCACATGATGTGTGTGTATAGCTATCTGAGTGATTGCATGAATGTATGTGTTTCTTTTTCTGATGAAGGCCATGACCGAAATTTTAGTTGTGTGAATGTGATTATCTATTTTCATGCCTGTCAGCAGCTCAGTGAGCTTCTTTACAGTGAGTTGTTAGCTATCCTCTGTTATTGACATTCCTATCAGATTTTCCATTGTTAATAGTAGTATCTGTACATTGTACCCCTGATAGCAGTGTTGACATCTTTACAGAGATACTAGACAAACGTATCTCTTACTTGCAAAAATATAACCAACATAAAATTTTAACTGTGGGGTATTAATATTGACATTATGCTTTCAATTACACTTCCTCAATGTCCTCAGGTCATATGTTTTCTGCAAATAACAAGCCAACAATACAGTTAACCTGTCTGGACAATGTAATAAATAATGTAGAAAGGAATATCCATGAAATAGGTATTGTAAATAATATGATCTATCAGATCATGGAGGTATATGGTTAAAATTGATGACACAAAAGTCCAACAAATCAATGTGAAAAACCTAGATAACCTCCATTATAATAATCAATAACAGTGATATTGTGGCGGTGATAGCCGTAATCGATTAGAAATGAACTATAATATCTTTACGATAGTCTTTGGACGAGCCGCCTCTCGGCCCCCACCAACAATCACTTTCAATCAGTCTGTGTTAAGCTTGTGAACAGCTCAATTCAATAAAGTGTTGATATGCAGAAAAGTGTGTTTTGTGGGGCTCGCACCCCATGAAAAATCCATATTGGTGCCCCCATACAGAGTTTCTTGTGCCGAGGTGCGTGTTTCAGTGCATTCCTCTCGCCCGTGCTGGGTTAATTTGCGAAGTACAGCAGTACATGATCTGACGGATATGGTCACAATGAACACGCCAGTCCGACTTACGCCGGTATTCACTTTGGTTTCTCAACCATTGTTCAACTGACTGCTGCTCCGTGATTCGTCAAGTGTACCGATTTCGATGCCTCAGCACATGGTCGAGCAATTTTCTCCGGACTTGTTCAGTTCAGCCCGGAACAACAATGCGCAGTGTCACACAATGGACTCTGGCTTTGTGACCCCAAACATACTTTCCGGTGCTCAAATAATGAACAATACTCACGTTCTGCAGGACAATTTTGTGCGCGCACATTCTCAATCAGTGCCAACTGCAGATAATTCAATGTACTGTGCTTCAAATTTGTATTTGCGGCATGCCACGGCTCCATCTTGTGCACCAGTGTATCCATCCATGACCTACTTGCCTGAACGTAGTTGGAACAGTGGCGCACTTTCGCAGAACTCTATTTCGTCGCCTGCGATCTGGTAATGTCGCCTCCGACTTCCCGTCACTACTTTGTGGTGAAGCAGATGATAGTGGAGCGTGTCACGTGCACTCCCGACGAAATTATCCGCTACATTCTGCAGGAGGAACATCTCGGCTACAGGAAGCCTTCCCAGTTCTGGAGACATCTTTGGCTGCTGGTCAGTGAGCAGGCAATGCCAGACTCTACTCTGATGGCAGTCTGGACCAACAAGCTGGCTTTACCGGTCCAGATGGCTCTGGCCTAACAACATCCTTGAGTCTCTGAGCGAGCACATCCACATCGCTAATCGGGTTCACGCTGCCTACTTACATAAAGCCTGTCTAGACGCGTCTACTCGCGCACAAACTGCACCTCCTTGTACCATCGCTCGGGGCCGCTCTCGCATGCTGGCCAATCTCGTCGACCTGCGTGGCATTCCGTGTTGTCTCACAACCGAGAATATGCAGCTGGCCTCCGCCACAGAATCCGAAGATGGACCTCCATCACCCACTTGTTTCCCACTGGAACCGCTGCCGCATTACCTGTACTGTTTCTTCCACAGTTGCTTTGGTGCAGCTGCCAAGAATTACCATCCGCTGCGCTCGCACCCAAACGCAACTTGTGGGGGGATGTAGAGGCCACCTCCCACTCAGAAGACAACGGGCGCCTACCGATGCTGCATTCTGTTCGCCATACTTCCACCCAGAGTGGTCACCTCTACTTATGCGACTGTGTTTCCGGCACCGGATTCCTCATCGAAACTGGCATGGATGTTTCCCTGCTACCCACTACTATGACGACTGGCCCTCTCCTCCCACATCACCTGTTGCTGTGAGCTGCATGGCCCCCACAAGGGTGGGGCTGGATAGACCCCTGGGTCCAGGGACCGTACCTGAGGGGGGCCCAGAAATGCTCACATGCAGTATAATTTATTAATTATGTTAATTCAAACTGGAAAAATATTTTTTTCCAACTGAATTGTTTAATTAACAGACAAATGTTTAAAACAGATGTTTGTTACAAACCATATATTGTAACAGTTTTATGAAACTGGTGCTAGCCGTTACTGTCACTGTGTAAGTCATGTGAAGTTGTGTCATGCCGCTGACGACAGGCTGGCATTGCCTCAGACTTGCCTGTGGCAGCTGTTGGCGCATTTGACTGCTGACCATCTGCGCCACGGCAAGCGTGCCAGACATCCAAGCCGATTGCACTGGCCGTCAGGCACATGCAGTCCACCTGTCAGCTTCCTGTGACATTTGTCTCTCCTGTTACGAAAGTGATTATGTCATTTTGTTAAGTCTGATGTAAAGATACATTACAGAAAGTACTTCCTTTTGCTACTATGATGATATTCTTGAACAACGTAAAGTAAGAGAAACTATGCAATTCGAAAAAAGTAGATTAACAGTATATTCTGGCGTGGATCCAGGATTTCTCTCACGGAGGGGCAGTTTTTATGTCCATTGCCTATCTTCTCAAAAACTTATTGTAAACAAAAATATTAACAAACGTTTAGTTTGTTATATACCCGTACATAATATTTGCACCTGAATTATGTTCTGATTGATTTATAAAATAGGGTGAAACAAACACTCAGAGATATTGAGAAACAATTTAAATACAGCAGAACCTAATTCAGAGGGAAAAGATTACTTGCAACTCAGAATTACTTAGAAGTCAGATAGTGATATCATTATTTATGAGCTCAGCCGACAGCACCTCTGATACCACGCAGGGGTTCGGATTCGATTCCCAGCAGGGGGCTGGCTGTTGTGTGTTGCCTTTTTCATCATTTTCATTGTCATCAACACACAAGTAGCCCAAGTGGCGTCAAGTAAAAACACTTTCACTAGGCGGCCGAACAATCCAGATAGGATCTCTCAGCCATTGATTTGATTTGATTTGATTTTTTTCAGGGAAACCAAAACAGTCTTGGTCTAACCCGCCACTGCCCACACCGAAACTAACTTTATTGTGCGGTATCGCTCCCTGTATATCTAGTAAACCCAACCAATGCCCTTGAACAGTGCAAGGAGTCCCTTTACCAGTTCTTTATTAGACACAATTTCTTCAGGTCTGGTTGTCCCAAATGTTCTGTGCCTTTTACTCTCCAATGCAATGCATTCGAAGATTAGATGTTATGCAGTTTTATCGCCGTCATCACAGGGTCCTCTTCTGTTATTCCCATTGCATGTAGGTGTTTTTTGAAATTCCTATGGCCTGTCAGCAATCCAACCATGAGTCTAATCTATCTCCTGTTCAGACCCAGGATTGCAGAGCTTCTTTTAAAACATGGCTTTTGCATCATTACCTTGCCATGTTTTTGTTGATGGACTTTGGTCCAATATTCTATATGCTGTCTTCTGAGCCAGTTACGTAGCTCCAATTTGATCATTGCCTTGGTGATTGTCAGGACAGGTTCCGGTCCAATAAATGGAGTCTCTGCCCCCATCCTGGCCAATCTGTCGGCATGTTCGTTGCCACTGATCCCCGAGTGGCCAGGGACCCACAATAGGTTTACTCTATTGCTTTCCGCTAGCTCCACCAGAACCCTGTGACATTCTGCAACAATTTTAGACCTTGTTGCAGGAGCTGCCAGTGATCTCAGGGCTGCCTGGCTGTCTGAATAGATATAGATGCTACAATCTTTGTAGCACCTACGCAAATTTTCCTCCACACATGCCCTGATGGCAGTGATTTCCGCCTGGAATACTGAGGCCAGTTTTCCTCCAGTTTTGGCTGCACCCTGTTTACCCCGGCCCCAATGCCTTGGTCTGATTTTGACCTGTCAGTGAACCAGACAATATCCCCCGTACGGTGTCGAACTATTTTCTCCCACTGCTCCCTACTTCCAATTATTATATTGAAAGTCTTGTTGAAGCAGTATAGGGTTATAATATAGTCGGCTGGCATTTCCCCAACCTTTCCTATATTTACCTCACTGACTATTTTAGTGTCAGATTCTGGATATCCCAAAGAGTTCCAGCTGTTGCCAGTTTTGAGTCTGTATGCACCAGCCGCTGCCTCCATCTTGACCCAAAGGTGTAATGGGGGCATATCCAGCATGGTTTCCATCCCAGCAGTTGGTGTGCTGCTAATTCCACCTGTTATGGCTAAGCAGACTAATCTCTGCACCTTACCAAGCTCCTTAGCAGCAACTTGCTGTTCTACCTTCTTCCACCACAAGACCACCCCATAGATGATCCTGGGTCTAATCACCTTGGTGTATATCCAGTGCACACCCTTGGGGCTCAGGCCCCAATTTTTGCCACAAGCTCTCCTGGTACTTACCAGAGTCCCTTTTGCCTTGGAGCAAATATTCCTAATGTGAGGGGTCCATGTCAGTTTCTCATCTAGGGTAACCCATAGATATTGTCACGTTGCAATGGAAGTAGGCTTGACTTCAAAGGCAACTAAACACAGCACTTATACTGAAAGCACGTTTATTACGAACTCAACATACACGGAGCACTGACTGCCTATCAGGCAGAGTGCTCTGCTATTTATACACAGACAGAATTTACCAGAAATTAGAAGAACAGTTAACATAAGAAACAAGTAGAGTTTACAAGTGAACATAAGAAAGATGTAGAACCTTCTGGAATTGTCATTTACAAAGAAATAAATTTTTGCCGGTGGGAAGGATTGAACCGGCGACCTTCTGCTCCACAGTCCGTGACGCTATCCCCTGCGCCACGCCGGCAGTTGGTGTTCGTGGTCTCTCGCAGCAATATTTCACTGTCCTCTTCACAGGTAGCGCTTCATTGAAAAGCTTTAGATTCCAACTTGAATGTTGGATATGCTTCTTTGTGAATGGTACAACAACAGTCTTCTTAGGACTAACCCCCAGATCCTGTTTTATGCACCTTGTGCCATATTCTTCACTGTGTCAGCAAATTTGCCAAGTATTACTATGACAAGATCATCTGCGCATCCTTGGCAAAAGTACTGCCTCGAGTTTAATTCTCCAATGAGATCATTCACCACTAGATTCTACAATAAAGGGGAAAGAACTCCTCCTTGTGGGCAACCCCTAGTGGTGTTGATTACCATTTTTTTCATTCATCATGGTAGCCTCTACCTTTCTTCCACTGAGCATGGCCCTAGTCCACCTACATATAGTGGACCCTAGGTCATGCACCTCTTCTGCCCTAACCATGGAATCGAAGGTTGTGTTGCTAAAAGCCCCCTCGATGTCCTGGAAGATACAAAGGGCTATTTCCTGAAAGTGTAGTGCTTTCTCCATCTTCCCAACGAATTGGTGGAGAGCTGTTTCACATGATTTACCTGGCTGATATGCATGTTGGTTTGAATGTAGTTGAGCCCTACTTAACCTCCTTTCTCCAACATGCACATTAACCAGCTTTTGCAATGTCTTAAGAATGAAGGACAGGCTGATTGGTCTCATATCCTTAGCCTTGGTATGATCAATTCTCCCTGGTTTTGGAATGAAGACAACCTTCACTGCCCTCCAGGCATTGGGAATGATTCCTGCTGCTAGGTTAACCCTGAATAACCTGCATAGGAATCTAATAAGATTTTCTCCTGCTTGTTGCAGGAGAGCTGGGAAGATTCCATTGGGGCCAGGTGACTTGAACGGTTGAAATGTTCCCACCGCCCATCGGACCTTACTGAAATCGACACACTCCTTGGCCAGATCCCAGTCCTCTTTGCGAATACCTGAGAACCGTTGTCTCTCAGGAATCGCATTCTGGTCTGAGTTATCCCCCAGAGTATATTGAGGAAAGTGAGTTTTGAGGAGCAGTTCCAGCGTTTCATGTGCTGTCTTTGTATACTCCCCATCTCCTTCCTCAATGTTTCTGCTGGATTAGTTGGTACCCTAGTGAGGATTTTATGAAGTCTCGCTTGTGCAGCCATGCCCTCCACTTCCTCACAGAATACCTTCTAGGATGCCTGCTTTGCCCATCTGATGGCAAGGTTGTAATTGACAAGGGCCTCACGATACTTTGCCCATTGTCCTTTGCACCTCGCAAAGTTAAACAGTCTTCGTACCTGTTTCTTTTGCATTTCCAGGTTATTATTCCACCAAGGCACACTCTTATTTGTGCACTTTGCCCATTGTCCTTTGCGCCTTGCAAGGTTAAACAGTCTTCGTACCTGTTTCTTTTGCATTTCCAGGTTATTATTCCACCAAGGCACACTCCTATTTGTGCACTTCTTGGTGATTGAGCAGTTGTCCTGATATGAGGTCACTATAGCAGAGGTTATGTTCTCTGTTACTTCCTCAAACTATGCTGGATTCCTTATCGAAGTTTTAATTTCCGATAGGCTGAAGTCAAGGTCTCTCCTATACGTCTCCCAGTCCGTTTTCCTGGGATTCCTATAGGCCATGGTCTGTCTGGCTCCCATTTCAACCTTGAATTTAATATACATGTGATCTGATGAGGATGGCTCTAGGACCACATGCCACTGTTTGACATAACTTCCCATCATGGAACCAAAAGTTATGTGAATTACTTCTTCCCTTCTACTATTCCTGAATGTAGGTTCATCACCCCTATTCAGGATCTCCCAGTTGTTAAATAGGAGAAATTCAAGAAGGTGCTCACCTCTACTGTTGGTGTCCTTGCTGCCCCACGATAGATTGTGGGCAGTGGCATCACATCCCACCAACAGTTCGTCACCTTGCCGATGGCAGGCTTCCGTCAGTCTCCTCACTTCCAAAGAAGGAGGAGAGCTGTCTTTGTAAGGAAGGTATGCTGAGTCAAAAACAATTTCCCTCCTGATACCTTCCTCATGTTGCTGCATCCTGATGGTCACCAAGTCCCTGGAACAAAAATCCCTCATTGGTAAGAAAGGGATTGCATTTCTAACATAAATGCATGTTCTGGAGTTTTTTAGATTTCTAGCATAAATCAGCTTACCTCCAGTACCCTCAAGGCCCAATACACCCCCTTTGTATAAATAGGGTTCTTGTATCAGGCCATGTCCACCTCCTGTCTCCCCAGGCGATGGCTCAGGGCAGCAGTGGCCCCTTTACTGTGCTGGAAGTTTATCTGCTGCACTTCCAGTCCCCATCTTGCTGCCATTATTGCCTTTAAGGTCTTTGATTACCCTGACGGCAACCTGCAAGAACCCTAAAAACAGTTTCATGCCTTGCTCTCGCATTGCCTTCAGGGACTTCTCTCCGACCTCCACCACCAGCGTTCGTCCTTCCGGAACGACCTTTTGGTTAATTACCCTCCAATCCTCTGTCGAGACTTTTGGGTTCTGGACCCTTATTTTCTCGAACAGAGTCTTTGGAGGGACATCCTTAAGGATCTTTGGTACCCATATTGATACCTTTGCGGTCTTCAGGAGTTCGGTTGCTCTCTTGACCAGCAGCTTTGCATCCTCCCACGGGGATATCATGGGCACCTTGTCCTTAAGCCATACTGCTGAGTGCCCCCCCCCCCCTCACAGACAAAAATGAGGGCACCGTAATTTAGATAGACCCTCCTGAATTTGGGTCCTGGACCAGCGTCCCCCCCCCCCCCCCCAATCTCTTCAAAGATGGCCATCTGCACGAGCTCCTCCCGCTGCGAGGTGATGCTCACTAGTGGGTATCCTTCTTGGACATCCGCCATTCTAAAGACCGAGACTGCAGTACTATAGGCCTGTTTTCCTATTTCCTGCATCAGCCTTTTAGGATCACGCTTGTCCAGAGAGGAGGGAGTCTAGATTCCTCCCTAACCCCCTTGCCACCTGTCTTTGACTTCGAGGGATCTGTGTATCCCCTTTGACCTAAGGCAGTTTCTTTTTGGAGGTCTTGGGCTCAAGCCCTTTTGATTCCCTCCACTTATGCTTAGGAAGCCATTCTTTTCCTTCCTTTTGCTTCTGTTCCTTGAGAAGTTTCCTCCTCTGAGACCCAGACAAGGCCTTAATCCTAACCTGGTCGAACTTCTCTGTTAGAGTTCCCACTTCTTGCTCAGGGCTAGACCCTGATTCAGAAGTAGGAGTGCACTCCATCAGTCCTGATCCCGATGTCTGAGTATCTGAGGTCTCAGCTTGCCCCTCCGATTCTTTTAAAATACTTTCTTTCTTTGTGTTCATCTTAGTCCCATGAGATTTGGGGATTTATATGGTCCACACCACGATAACCCCGCGTGGTGCAAGGCTACTTACTCAGGGAGGTTGCCCGGTATCCCTGAGTTTCAGTTCAAGACACATCCACCCATGTGCCACGCACCCCTTGGCATAGATCGCATCACACCTTGGGTTGGGAAAGGAATTGGAAAAGGACTGGGAGAGGATAAGGAGGACAGGACGCTGTGGGACACGCTTAGTCAGATCCATCAGCTGAGTCCTTTCTGGCAGTAGGTTCTCTACCTTTGGTATAGCCCTCAGCTGCACATGGATATGCAAGCCTCTCCACCTGCATGGACAGTGCTTTGTCAAGGTGGTGTCCCCTGGAGAGGATCTCTCAGCCATACCATTATTTCATTTTTTTAGTGAAAATAAATGATAAAGTGGTGCTATATTTATAAAATTTATAAATGATAAAGATAGAATGCAGTATTTAAACAAAATCTTTTCATTTATTCCAGTTTAAAAAAATTAGATACAATATGTAATCTGACACTTCGCACTGCTTTAACAAAGCATGCTTTAAAGGGATCATGCTTTAAAGGAATTAAAATGTTTGTCTTGTTTCACCTTCCATGCATTATATGCATGCACTTCATTTTGAGAATTTATTAATAATTTCAGATATTTTCACAACAAATTTTTGAACTAATTTAACATCTGCACAGATTGATTGTACTAAACACTTCACTCAGTTCAGGTGTTCCAAGATTGTCATCTTCATCGTTCTCACTTACCTTCTCGAACATCACTGTGTTGTTGGAACACATCAGCAATTCTCTCTTCATCTTGTACACACACAGCAAGGCTGTCATCACAATGTACAAAACTGTTGAAATCTCTAGAGCTAGCTTATTACTAGACACAACTTAATAATTACCAATGTCATCATCATCATCGTCATTATGTGAAATGTCAAGTTGCATTTCTACAAAACTTTTATTGGTGTGCACTGTACAACTGCAATCAAATTGAATCATTGTTTCTTCTCTACTCATGAGAAGCACGCACAGTTGTCTTTTCCCAGTGAAGCAGCTTATAAACATGTTTCCTTTTTTGTTTCCAGTATAGCATTTTAATATTTTTTTGTTAGTTCAGTGTGTACAGTAGAATCGCTCACACCATCTCCTGTGCCCGTCTAGGCAACAATGCAACCCGTAACCTCAGTTCCTATCACCAGAATAGCAGACAAAATCAGTAATGATTAAGAATTTGTCAGTTTTTCAGAGAGTAATATTACTTCATTTCATTACATTGTACCTCTAAAATTCTTAGCATAAGGCCAGTTAAATCTGTCGTCAGATTGTTTTCTACACACCATTACATTATGTCTGACATCGAAATTCTCTCTGACAATTGATAATATTTGCAACACACACGAAAATAGAACTGTGGCATTTACAAGAGAGTCTTACACTTGTTTCTTTCCATTTTGTCTCTCCCACTTTTCAGGCTGTCAAGATCTCTTTCTAGCTCTGTCTTCTGTGGTTAGTGAAATACTTTGTTAATTATTAGTAACAATCCTGTAAGAATGATTCAAAAACTGAAGTACTGGCTAGCGTTTCTTAATATCAGGGACAGGCTTCCATGACAGATTTTCCAGGTCATTTGATCGTATACAGTGCTACCATTGGTGCAGATTGCTTTATTCAGCAGATTTCCATATTTGATACCAAACATATGCGTTGATGTCCACTTTTGAAGTGAACAGTGTTTATCATATTTGAGTCCGTTAAGGAAACAAATGCCAGAAAATTCCTATTAGAATCCGTTAATAACTAAATTTTCACCCAGGGATCAGACGTCCGGGTCTGATATTAGGCCACTTATATGTTTTTTCTTTTTGGGACTTTTTCTTCAACTTTCTGTCGGCTAGAGCATTTTAGATAGTAATTTACCATTTAGTAAATTTCATAATAAAATGCAAATAGTAATCTTTAGCTTAAATATGCTGTTCTTCTATGATGTGCATTGATGGGACTGACCAAGGAAAAGTTACAGGTGTGTTAATAGTTGTGGAGGGACAGTAACGAAGTTATCACTTTTGATTGGTATAATTAAAAATAACTTAAAACATCATGGAGAACAGGTTCCTGGCACTCTACAACTCGTCCATGTCGGAGTAGCTACTACAGTATTATTCATAATTCGTTTGTTATCTTAAGGACAGAGTGTTTCAAGTTGATGTTTCAGTCATTCTATCAACATGTTTGACTTTTTTGTATTACTTACGTAGTGATGACGATTCTCTCAAACATTTAGAAATTAGATTACTCTTACAAAATTTTGCAACTAATAAAAATGGAGTATTTGAGTCGTAATCCAAAGAAGGAGGGCACTTGCCCTGTGATGCCATTACCATATTTTTTCGTTTCAGATGACATAATGCAACAATTTAAGATGTTAAACTACAAACATTAATCTGGAGCTTTAAAAAGAAAACTACAAAGAGACAAATTCAAAAAAGTAGCTAAAGGTCACCAGACTACTACAAAATTTTGGAAGTATCATGATACAGTAGAGTTGCAAGAAGTCCAGTGTCATGCTATGTCAGAACCAACAGCTGCTCTAGACAACTGACCTTTGTGTTCTGTAGTTCGTTTGGTTTCAGCACAAAAAGATGTAAAAGTAATCACACCACAACAAGATACTGTGATATATGAACATCTGATTAAAGCGGAACAAACAAAAAATAATACAAATGTCCTTCATGAATGTAATGAACAATGTGGTAATCTAGAGCTTGGTATGAAAACTGATGAAAGCAACTGTTGTATTTTGGACAATCCTAGTACTTGGCCTCGTGTGATAATACGTCGCAGTTTATGTTGGTTTTTCAGCTTTTGAAACTGCTCAAAGTCTTTTCCAGTTGGCCTCTCAGGGAAACGCTTTGATGAGACTTTTTATACATGGAAACAGCTTACAGAACAAGTAAACCATTTCCAAGTGAATGGTTAATGCAGAGCAAGTCGAAAAACAGTATTCATTGTTTCCCTTGCAGTATTTTTAAAGCAAAGCAAACTTGCAAAAGGAGGATTCTCTCCATACAAAAACTCCGTACAAAAGACTTTACAGGTTGTTACCAATGCATGAAGAAACCTCTGAGCATCTAAAACCTTACCTAGACTGGAAAACTCTTCAGTTATCACTGAAAGACCGTGGTGTCAATTGTAATCTTCAACAGATGATTAATTGTGAAGCAACAAGGTGGAAAGCTTATTACAAAGAATTCTAAACACAACTTTAATCTTGAGTAGTAGAGCTTTAGCCTTCCAAGGTGAAAATACCCAGATTGGTGATGTTCACGGAGCGGCGGAGCGCATTGAAGTGCTATGCTATGATGCACGATGCCGTTCCCCACCGGGGATTCGAATCCCCTCGGGCATGGATGTTTCTGCTGTCTTTAGTATGAGTTAGTTGATAAGTAGTTTGTAAGTTTAGGGACTGATGACCCTGCAGTAAAGTTCCTTAAGCTTAACAAACATTTAAGCTTTTTTTTATTTTTTTTATGTTCACAATGGAAATTTTTTAGGTATTTTGGAACCAATTGGCAAATATGAGGCAGTAACTCCTGAACATCTAGCCATAGTAAAAGAAAACCAATTGATGGATAAAAGTATGACAGGTCAAGCTCACTATCTATCATGGTACTCACAAAATGAATTTATTTCCCTGTGTGGCAAAAAACTATTGAAAACTATATTACATCAGAGAGAAGAGTCTGTATTCTACATAATTATTGTTGATGAAATTCCTGACATTTCCTACCAGGAGCAGAATGTGCTCATACTGCGCTATGTAAACTAAAATATAGAAAAAAAGTCATGTGGAATTTATGAAAGATTCGTTGAATTTTTTAATATTGAAGGGAAACAGGTCAGGCCATAACTGATGAAAAACCGTCCACGTTGGAAACTCATGGAATACCACTTGCCGATAGTAGTTCGCAGGGCTATGACAATGGCTCCAACATGCGAGGTCACACAAGTGGTATTCAGTCAAGAATATTTGGGGGGGGGGGGGGGAAGTCTGCCATTTTTTCTCCCTGCAAAGTTTACAGAGGTAAACAGAGTAGGTGCCAACGCCGTTAGCTGAATTCTGATGTTGTGACATTTTTTGGAACATAGAAAGTTTTTGTAATTTGTTCTTTGGCAGCCTTGGTCGTTGAGAACTGATGAAGCAGTATGTCCCTTTGTCTCTGCAAAGCATTTCTGAAACTCGATGGAGTGAAAGACTACAAGCTGTGAGGCCTATTTTGAAGAACTGCTCTTCATTCCTCACACTTTTAGACTTGTTCTAAATGGATAAGGTACCCACATTAACTCCATCAGCAAGAAATGCTATTTTGGGACGTAAGAAGTACTTTACATCCTTCAAAGGCCTATTGATGGCATTATTTTGGCACAAAATCTTGGCCTCTATTAATCAGAGAAACTTCATTAAAATATCTCAATGTAGAGACACTGCTAATTAAAGATTTACTTAATGAAATACAGGTCCTTACGGATTCATAAGAAACAATTTTAAATGAAGCTAAAGTAGTTGATAGGCAGGTGATATTACATAAGAGTTTGTTATCAAAAGGAAAGCTAGTGGAGATGAAAAGAAACCTGAATACCTTTAGCTAGAACCATCAAATGAGTTCAAATTGTTTTCCTTCCTGTTTTTGATTTCATCATGACAAGACTTGACAATACGTTTCATGAGCCGTGAACAAATTTGTGATCTGTTCTCACCAGTTTTAGATTTCATTGACTTAGAAAATGATGAACTGCAAATTAAAACCACCAATCTTGTCTCAAAATATTCTTCAGACTTTTCAGATTCAGACAGTTTAATTGAAGAAATTCTATACATGAAGAGAGTCCATAGTACAGTCTTCAGTGAGAAAGTGACCCAATGAGACTTCTGAATTCCATATACGAGGAAAACCTTGAAGCTGTTGTTTTGAACCTATGTACTGCAATTAGACTTTTCTGTACCATTTCAGTGAGAGTGTCTACAGCTGAAAGATCGCTTAGTAAACTGGCAAACTCTTTCAAAACTTGGCAAAGGAGTACAGCAGGCCAAAGTCATCTTAATCATTTAGCAATTTTATCAAGTGGGAATGAGCTCATCAAAACTGTCGACTTTTCCGACATAATTGATCAGCTTAGTCAGAAGAAAGTGCTCAAGGGTATTTCTAAGCAGTGTTGTAACAAATAACCATGAAATTTTAATGTAGCACGCAACTGTAAAATAAGGGGGGGGGGGGGGGAGCAGCATCTCTGATGCTGAGTCCAGGGCCCGCAATCGAATGTTGGGGCCATGGCGAGCTGTCAACGCCACACAACTTCGGTGCGTGGGTTCAACTTCTCACTCTGTGAATCTCTCACCTGACTGCATTCTTGTGTGAAACTTTTTAGCGGCAGACATTTCAGTACCCATTGTGGGTATAGATTTTTTAACACATCATAAAATTTCACCTGATGTTGTGCACTGGTCTCTTTTCCTCCATCCCTCAAACAAACTTTTTTCGTGTGATTCGTCAAGCTCCGGCTCCGCGTGTGCTACTGCTGTTAGTGAATATACCAAATTGTCTGATGACTTTCACACACTGCTGCATAAGTGGTTAAACAAGTACTTGACCTCAAAAGTGAACAGGAAAGCATATTACGCCGTCTTGCCCTGGCTGAATCACTGCTGTCTGCAACCAAACAATGTCTTTCTGCTCTGCAGGCGAATTGCAAGGTTAGTACCAGTGTTTTCTCTGCTATTAATGTTCCCGTGCCCGCGCATAGGCATGATTGTGCTTCAGATGACTCGGCTAACCTCACTCCTATGCTGATGTGTCCAAACAAAGCAAGGTTGTCAGGCCAACCACCACAGCTGTCAAAACTGCATGTGTATTCCGCCCTCTGGTGCCTACTCCACACGCTATTCACTACTCTCAGCCTTCTGAGCTAATAATTGAAACTTTAACTTCCCCTGTCTCTAAACAACCTATCAGTTGCCAGCCCATTGGCAAACACAATTCCAAGTTTATCTCAACTGGCAATAATTGTGTTTCTGTTCAAGCTAAAGACTCAAACATTAGTGTATATCCACAGTCGTGCAGTGTTCCAAATGTTTGTACACCTGCTCCCAGCTGTGGTTCAGCCTTCTGTTTCTGTGACAGTGGTGCGCCTGCATGCTTCAGTGGCCACTGCCGTAACAACCTCCTTGGTAACATCCGTCTCAGCCGACATCCCGGCTGCTTCAGCTATGCTGCCATCTTGTTCAGTCCCACGGGTGGCATCGCCACCTGCCACAGTGGTCGTCACGGCAACAACTCTGCTGGCCAAACCGCACACTGCCGCAGCTCGGCTGCCATCATGCTCGTGCACCCCGGTGGCACCCCCACCTGCACCGGCAGCGCCGTCTTCAACTACTTCGCCTGCTGACTCGCACACCACAGCAGCTCGGCGGCCATCTTGCGTTCTCGCAATTGTGGCACCTCCAGCAGCACCAGCGAATATCATAGCCGGCTGGGACAGTCAGCTGTCACCATCCCCGTGCCAGCTGTTACAACATCGTCGGCCGAATCCGACGCACTGGACGCCACGCCCCCGCTTCCTTCCCCCCTCGGCAGTGCATTTCTGTAGTAACTAATGGCATGGTTCACAGATTTAGGCTCACCGACGACACACCTGTGTGCAGTAAACCACACCGCCTTTGTGCTGAAAAATTTCCGGCCTTGGAAGCACAGATCACAGAATTATTAGAGGCAGGCTTAATTGAACCTCCTTCTAGCAGTTGGTCCTCTCCCATTCACTTAGTAAAAAAAGTTATAGTTCTTGGAGACTGTGTGGGGACTACTGTAGGCTCAATGTTAAGACAATCATGGACAGGTATCCTATTCTTAATGTAGCCAATTTCACTCATGTTCTCGCTGGTGCTAAAATTTTTTCTGTGGTTGACTGCAAATGTGCGTACCACCAGATTCCATGGCTCATTCCATCACATCTCCAATATGTTTATATCACTAGTGTTTCATGCCATTTGGACTTAAGAATGCTACACAAACCTGGCAACGCTTCATCACTGAGATTCTCCTTCCCCCAAAGTTTTGTTTTGTTTAACTAGATGACATTTTACTATTCAGTACCTCTGTTGAAGATAGCAAATGTCATTTAAAAACTCTCTGTGACACTTTGGCCAAGGCAGGGATTGAGTTGAATCACAGCAAGAATCAACTGCACCTACCTTCAGTTAAGTTTCTGGGGTACACTGTTTTGGCTGATGGCATTTTCCCTCTCTCCAAAAAAGACAGTGCCATCAAGGAATTGCCATGCACCTCCACATTCAAAGAATTGAGGCGATTCCTAGGCACTATTAACTATTATCATTGACAGTTGCCCGGTGGTGCTGACTTTCAGGCCCCTGTTACTGGTGCGCTGTCAGACAAGAACTCAGGCACTTGCTCTGTCTCTTGAACCCCCACAAAGTCTGAGGCTTTCTCCCTGCTTAAAAACCTTTTATAAAATGCCATTACTATTGCTCACCCTCACCCAGAGGCGGACATCTTTATCACGACCGATGGCAGCGACACTACCATCGGTGCCGTTCGTAGTCAATCGCTAGACAGCAATGTCTCTCCTCTCCAATTCTCAAAGAAATTGTATCATGCTCGGAGGAAGTACTCGGCCTTTGACCAAGAACTCCTTGCCATTTACGAGGCCATAAAGCACTTCCGCTCCGAGATCGAGGGCCGTCCTTTCCATGTCCTCACTGACCAAAAATCTTTGGCCGCCACAATACAAAATCGACCGGCTGATCCTCCTCCTAGACGCTTCTGATACCTATATGTCATCTCTCAGTTCACCATTGATGTCAGGTACATCAAGGGTGCTGACAACATTGTAGCAGACTTCCTTTCCCGAGTCGATGCTGTGTCTTCCCTGATCGACCTCTCTAAACTTGCCATTCTCCAATCAGCTGATAACAAGCTCATGCAACTAGTTTCTAATCATTCGTCCTCTCTCTCCATCCCGTCCGCACCTCTTTTCGTGAGGTGACAGGTGAAATTTGGTGTGACGATTCCACAGGCAAGCTTCGCCCCTTCATCCCTAGCCCCTTACAGCACGAGGTTTTCCAAAAATTGTATGAGCTTTTTCACCCTGGCATCTGCGCCTCAACCAGACTTGTCACTGAACATTTCGTCTGGCGAGATGTCAAGTGAGACAGTCAAGCTTGGGCTTGGGCCTGCATTCTCTGCCAATGTAACAATATCACCTCCCACACTTGGCCTCCTTTTGGCTCTTTCCCCATTCCCGCAGGCAGATTTCAACATGTGCATATCGACCTCACCAGCCCTCTCCCCCGGCTGATGGTGTCTGCTATTTTTTGTCGGCTATTGATCAGATGACCTGCTGGGCTGAGGCCACCCCTCTCACCAACATCACGGCAGATACAATGGTCAAAGCCTTCCTTCATTCTTGGGTTTATCGGTTCAGCTGCCCTTGGTCATCACCACAGACCAAGGCCGCCAGTTCGAATCCTCTCTCTTTTCCGACCTATGCCACCTCTGTGGCATCAAACGGATCCACACCACCACTTACCATCACCAGAGCAACAGGCTGGTAGAGTGGTGGCACAGAATCCTTAAACCTTCTCTCCGGTGCCACAACACGCCTTGGACAGAGGCACTTCCCCTTGTTCTGCTCAGGTTTCGAGCCATCGACAAAGAGGACTTTTGTGGCGTTGTTGCCGAATTTGTCTACGGACAATCCTTACTTTTACCTGGCAAACTCATCCCCACCTCTCCCATTCCTTACTCATCTGACCACCTCATCCTGGTAGACCGGGTACGTCAGCATTGCACGAGGATCTGCCTTCCACCTCCCTCCAGTCACACACCTCCACAGGTCATTGCTACCAAGACCCTGGATTCTTGCGGGTTGTCATGCTACGGGACGATACGGTCCGTCCTCCACTCAGCCCTCCTCATTAGGGCCCTCATCAGGTGCTCAGGCACTCCCCCAACATCTTCACCTTGCTTATCAATAACTCTCCTTCTACTGTGTCAGCAAACTGCATTAAACCTGCTCATGTCAAGCCGTCCTCCTCACTTCCAATCGAGGGCAATCCTTCTCCTCTTATAACATTCAAGGCAGATTCCTCTCTTCCAGCCTCTTCGGCTTCTCCATCATCTCCAGCCAATGCGCCTCTGCCTTCCCTCCCTCCTGCTCGAGGTGCCTCTCCTCCTCCTTCTTCCCCCTCCTCTCCGTTCGAGGTTTCTCCTCACTCTCCCACCTCCCCCTTCCAAGACTTTGGCATTCAACCTCTTCCTGAGGCTCCAGTTCTGGAATTCGAGGTTTCCATCCCTCCCCAACTCGCTACTGACTTTGCAATTCTTCTGCACAAAGGCTCAATTTTCATATTATGTACAGCCACCAGTGCTTCCCGCCTCCCCAGCAATGTAGGTCTGAGCTACTGAAATGTTTCTCCCCTCCTGCTTCATTTAATCTGGACACCACATGAGCTTTTCTGCTCCCCTTGGGTGTTGTGTGAGTGGTACTTCCCCTCCTGCCTGCACAACCCTCAGCCTCACGCCAGCTGGTGCATAGGGTTCGGCAGCTCCCTTTTCTCAGGGACTTCTAGGTTCTCAGCCCCACTGCTCGCCGCCTCCATGGACCGTCGCCACTGCCTTACAACTCAGTGGAGCTGTCAATCACCCGGACTCCATGCACACAATCATCGCCAGCTGATGCCCCCCAGCTCCGCCCTCATCTCAACAAGAGTACTCTGTACTGCAGGAGGGAGGGGGGGAGAAGCTGTGTGGTGGCAATAGCTGTAATCGACCAGAAATGAACTATAATATCTTTACGATAGTCTTTGGGTGAGCCGCTTCCTGGCTGTCACCAACAATCACTTTCAATCAGTCTGTGTTAAGCTTGTGAACAGCTCAGTTCAATGAAGTGTTGATACGCAGAAAAGTGTGTTTTCTGGGGCTCACACCCTGTGAAAAACCCACAGTAGCAATGCTTTTGGAGCAGAGCTGTGTAAGCTGTGAAGTATTTGGCACAGAGTCTGAGAAAGATTGTGTTCCGGAACAGAAAGAACATGGGTATGTTGGATATTACTTTATAGAGAAGCGGCATAAACATTGATGACTTTTGTGCTTGAGTGGCCAGAGATATTTCTCATGTGTGCAGAGTTATGTCTGAATAATTGTGTGAATGTATATGTTTTCTGATGAATGCTATGACCAAAAAATTAAGTTGTGTGAATGTGATTGTCTATTACATACCTGTCAGTGGCTCTGCAATCGTATTTACAGTGAGTTGGTATCTATCCTCTGTTAATGACATTTGTATCTGGATTTTCCATTGTTAAAGAGTTTAGAAGTTGTCCAGAATGAGAGGATAGCAAACCAGCTTGATACCAAGGCTACATGTCAAGGCTGGTGAACCACCATTCATACCAAGGTGACGACCTCGTTATATACAGGAATTTTTAAAATACAATGTAGATTGGAATCCAACAATTGAGCAGCTGTTTAGAAAAAGTTGGCATAGGATGCAACTGTTTTAGATCCAAACAATAAAATGCAGAATGAATGGCTTTAAAATTTTCACCAGAAACAATTATTTATTAAGAGTTTAATCATTAAGCGCAACACCACCAAGGATGATAAATTTAAATGGTCATCCCTACAACTTCGTTATTCTTGCACACACTGTCTGAAAGTTCTATTATGTAGTGTCCATTCTACATCTACATGGGATACTGTGCAAATCACATTTAAGTGCCTGGCAGAGGGTTCATCGAACCACATTTATACTGTTTATCTCCATTCCATACTCGAATAGCATGTGGGAAGAAAGAACATCTGAATCTCTCTGTTCTAGCTCTGATTTCTCGTATTTTATTCTGATGATTATTTCTACCTATGTAAGTGGGCGTCAACAATATATTGTCCCATTCGGAGGAGAATGTTGGTGATTGGAATTTCATAACTAGCCCACGCCGCAGCAATAAGCTGCGGCGTGGGCTAGTTATGAAGAGTTTAGAAGTTGTCCAGAATGAGAGGATAGCAAACCAGCTTGATACCAAGGCTACATGTCAAGGCTGGTGAACCACCATTCATACCAAGGTGACGACCTCGTTATATACAGGAATTTTTAAAATACAATGTAGATTGGAATCCAACAATTGAGCAGCTGTTTAGAAAAAGTTGGCATAGGATGCAACTGTTTTAGATCCAAACAATAAAATGCAGAATGAATGGCTTTAAAATTTTCACCAGAAACAATTATTTATTAAGAGTTTAATCATTGAGCGCAACACCACCAAGGATGATAAATTTAAATGGTCATCCCTACAACTTCGTTATTCTTGCACACACTGTCTGAAAGTTCTATTATGTAGTGTCCATTCTACATCTACATGGGATACTGTGCAAATCACATTTAAGTGCCTGGCAGAGGGTTCATCGAACCACATTTATACTGTTTATCTCCATTCCATACTCGAATAGCATGTGGGAAGAAAGAACATCTGAATCTCTCTGTTCTAGCTCTGATTTCTCGTATTTTATTCTGATGATTATTTCTACCTATGTAAGTGGGCGTCAACAATATATTGTCCCATTCGGAGGAGAATGTTGGTGATTGGAATTTCATAACTAGCCCACGCCGCAGCAATAAGCTGCGGCGTGGGCTAGTTATGAAGAGTTTAGAAGTTGTCCAGAATGAGAGGATAGCAAACCAGCTTGATACCAAGGCTACATGTCAAGGCTGGTGAACCACCATTCATACCAAGGTGACGACCTCGTTATATACAGGAATTTTTAAAATACAATGTAGATTGGAATCCAACATTTGAGCAGCTGTTTAGAAAAAGTTGGCATAGGATGCAACTGTTTTAGATCCAAACAATAAAATGCAGAATGAATGGCTTTAAAATTTTCACCAGAAACAATTATTTATTAAGAGTTTAATCATTGAGCGCAACACCACCATGGATGATAAATTTAAATGGTCATCCCTGCAACTTCGTTATTCTTGCACACACTGTCTGAAAGTTCTATTATGTAGTGTCCATTCTACATCTACATGGGATACTGTGCAAATCACATTTAAGTGCCTGGCAGAGGGTTCATCGAACCACATTATTCTGATGATTATTTCTACCTATTTAAGTGGGCGTCAACAATATATTGTCCCATTCGGAGGAGAATGTTGGTGATTGGAATTTCATAACTAGCCCACGCCGCAGCAATAAGCGCCGTTGTTGTAATGATTCCCATCCCAGATCCTGTATCATTTCCGTAATGCTGTCTCCCCTGTATTGTGACAATACAAAACAAGCTGTCCTTCTTTGGACTCTTTTGATGTCCTCCATCAAACCCACCTGATAAGGATCCCACACTGGGCAGCAATACTCCAAAAAAGGATGGACAAGCATAGTATATGCATTGTCTTTAGTAGTTCTGTTGTATCTTTTAAGGGTTCTTCCAATAAAACGCAGTCTCTGCTTCACCTTTCCCATGACATTATCTACGTGTTCTTTCCAGTTTAAGTCTCAAGTAATAGTAATTCCTGGGTATTTTGTGGAGTTTACGGCCTTCAAATTTGATTGATTTATCTTGTAAACAAAGTGTAACAGATTTCTTTTCATATTCGTGTGGATGACTTCACACTTCTCATTATTTAGAGTCAATTGCCAATTTTTACATCATAGTGATATCTTATTCAGGTTGTTTTGCAGTTGGTTTTGTTCTTCAGATGATTTTACTATATAGTAAATGACGGTGTGATCTGCAAACAACCTAAGAGAGCTACTTAGATTTTCTCCCAAATCGTTTATGTAAATAAGAAACAGCAGAGGACAATAACACTACCCTGTGGAACTCCCGATATCGCCTCTGTTTTAGTCTATGCTTTACCATAGATTACTACAAACTGTGTCCTCTCTGACAGGAAATCCCTATCCAGTCGCAAATTTGGGGTGATATACAATAACCACGCAATTTGATTAAAAGCTGTTTATAAGGTACGGTGTCAAAAGCTAATGGAAATCAAAAAATACGGAATCAATTTGCGCACCCTTGTTGATAGCACTCATCACTTCGTGTGAGTAAAGGGCTAGTTGTGCTTATCATGAACAATATTTTTTAAATCCGTGTTGACCTTGGGTCAATAGATCATTATGTTCGAAATAATTCATAATATTTGAATACAGGCTATGTTCCAAAACCCTGCTGCAAATTGATGTCAATGAAATAGGCCTGTAGTTTAGTGGGTTACTCCTACTGCCTTTCTTGAATATAGGTGTGACCGGTGGAACATTCCAATCTTTTGGTACAGATTTTTCTTTGAGAGAGCGGTTGTATAACGCTGTTAAGTAAGGAGCTATTGCTTCATCATTGCCATATAGAAATCTAATGGGTATACAGTCTGGACCAGAAGAGTTGTTCTTCTTAAGTGATTTTAGTTGCTTCACTACTCTGATGGTATCTACTTCTACGTTACTCATTCTGGACTCTGTTTTTAATTTGAAATCTGGAATATTGGTTTTGTATTATTTGGTGAATGAGTTTCTAAAAGCTATGGTTAGTAACTCTGCTTTAGTAGCACTATCATCGGCAGCATCAGCATTACTAACACGTAGTGAGGATATTGTTTGTGTTATTCCCCTATTATATTTAACATACAACCAAAATCTCTTTGGGTTTACAGTCAAATTTCTAGAAAGAGTTTCGTTGTGATAAGTATTGTAGGCATCTGACATTGTCCTCGCTAAATTTCGAACTTCTGTATAGGACTGCCAAACCTGGGGATTTTGTGTTTGTTTAAATTTCACATGCCTTTTCTGTTGATTTTGACCTGTCCTCCTATCCTTTTCTGTATCCTGACCTGTTCTCCCTTTATTAATTTTTTTGGTATTAAACTATCAGTTTCTCTCAATACCACTTCTTTGGATTGGAGCCACATCTGGTCTGAGCTTATATTTAGGGTTTGGAATGATTCAAAACTATCTTTCAAGAAACAATTTATTTTATTTATATCTGCTTTAATGAACAAAAATACTTTTTGTCTATTTTTTGTAACTTTGGGACTTTTAATATTCAATATCGCTACGACAGCTCTGTGTTCACTAATACCTGTATCTGTTTTGATGCTCGTTATGAGCTCAGGATTATTTGTTGCTAAGAAATCAAGTGTGTTTTTACATCCTTACAATTCTAGGTGGCTCATTAACTAATTGTTCTAAGTAATTCTCAGAGAATGCGCTGAGTACAATTTCACACGATGTTTTATGCATACCTCCTGATTTGTAAATATAATTTTGCCAACAGATTGAGGGTAAATTAAAATCACCGCCTACTATTATCGTGTGAGTCGGGTATGTTTTTGTAATTAGACTCACATTTTCTATGAACCTTTCTGCTACTGTATCGTCAGAGTTGGGAGGCCGGTAAAAGGAACCAATTATTAACTTCTTATGATTTTCAGGTACAACCTCTACCTATAATAGCTAACACGAACTATCAATTTTAAATTTGGTACACAAAGGACTAATTTTGATGGCTATAAACACGCCTCCACCTATTTTATTTGATCTATCCTTTCTGAACACAGTTAGATCATTTGCAAAAACTTCTGCTGGACTTATTTATGGCTTGAGCCACCTTTCACTGCCTACAGTGATGTGTGTTTCAGTGCTTTCTATTAATGCTTGGAGTTCTAGTACTTTCCTGACACAGCTACAACAATTTACAACTGTTATACCGATAGTTCATAGATCTACATTTCTCGTGTAATTCACCTGCACCCTTTGAGGTTAGTCATTTTGTTTTTCCTCGAGTCCTTCTATCCTAAAAAACTGCCCAGTCCACACCACACAGCCCCCGCTACCTGTATAGCCGCTTCCTGCGCAAAGTGGACTCTTGACCTGTTCTTTTGGACATTTATTATCTATTATCTATTCATATTTACGAAATGTTTGACATTAACTGTGAAATGGGTAAACATGAAAATGTATACCCAGCCATTATTTGAACTCGGATCTCCTGCTCCGTAGGCAGTTGCAATGACCTCTACACAACTGAGGACATAACGATCACCACTCCTCCATGGATTATTCAATTACCCCACCCATCATATATACATTCTCATCTTTACCCTGCCCACTATTACGCAAACTTGTAGTTTTGTAAAATGATTCCCGTAAGAGTAAGGATCTAGGAGTGCCTCCACACAGAACAAAGGATCATGGCCCGTCGGCCATATTATATGTTATACATATGTTACAATTTTCTTCCTTCTGGTCATCCGCAACCATCCATCTTCATCTTAAACAATTGGATCAGCAGCAGTATTTCGGATCCAATTACTTGAGTTATACATACAGTAGAACCTCGTTTTTACGCTTTTCAAGGGACTTCAGTGAAATGGTGTAAAATGTAAGATGCAGGAAATAATGTTTTAAATGGTAAAATATACTTACTGGATCAGACTTGCATTTTCGTAGTTTATTTGTGATATATGTACATAATAGGCATCTAAATACTCACCAGGAAGTTTATTGTACAATAATCCAAATATTTAATATTTTAAACGCCAGGAAAAACTGGTAATTTTATGGGGAGTAGAAATTTTTGACGTAATTTCATTCATCATAATCGAGGACGCCACTGCTATGTAACACAGCTTCAAAATTACCTGAACCGCTTCGATAGATATCGTTTGGACATCGCTGCCAGGCTATGTAAAAACATCTTCAAAATTACTGCCTTTTACCGGCATAAATTATTTTCGTAATAAAACTCGTACAGTTCTATTCTTTTTGTATTTTTCGATGTTTCACATGACAATATTAGAGAATTTATTCGCTTTTTCGAGTGCAAACATATACGTAAGTATTTTTATGATGTTTGCATAGGATCGGCATTTCTCAATGTTATCACTTGTTTGAGGTTATGGGTATTACGATACCCAACTTTAACAGATAACGTTAATCAGACATATGTGTCACAAAAACAATGCAACTCTTTATTCTCACTTCAACACTCTTTATTCTCACTTCAACACTGATTGTTTGAGTACACGCCAGCCGCGCTGGCAAAGAAGCTAGCGGAAGGAGGAACTACACCGCCACAAATCAGCGTTATTCTCATGCCAACAAACCGTTCTGTTTGCCAGGCACTCTGGCAAATAGCTTGTGGAAAGAGGAACTACATTGCCACAAATCGGCGCGTCATAAGTCAACAACGAAACGCGAAATATATGTTTGAATAAATGCAAAGTGTCAAGAAACTCGACTGCGAATAATTTTTAAGTGCTATACTTTATGGGGAAAGCCATCTAGCGTCAGTTTATGTACATTACATCATTTTTCTTCATGAGCATGCTTTCGAAAAGTGTAAAACGCAGGAAAAATGTAAATATGTTAACGCAAAAACGAGGGCGACTTAACATTGTAAACATAGGAAATTTGACAGGACTGACAAAAAATGGTGTAAATTGCGGGAAAACGTAAAAACCGAGTACGTAAAAATGAGGTTTTACTGTATGTGGTGGCTGTTCTTTCAGGTTCAAATCTCAGCTGGGTACACATTTTCAACTTTACCCATTTCATAGTTAATGTCACACATTCTGTGACTATTCTTTAACTTTTATACTGTAACATATACACAAATTGATGCTGCCCAAAAGTAACTGAGAGGATAAGATATTGGCAAAAATGTACCCAGGAGAGGGAGGGGAAGATTCAGAACATTCAAGATACACTCCCGAATATTCAGAGCATAGGTTGCCTACTCCTGTGGAAACAACAACAAAGGATATAGTAGGTGCAGCAGCCAAAAATGCCTGTAGGAATTGTAAAGTGGAAGGTTATCTTATTACCCTGCATGTCATAGATGTTCTAACATATCTACTACTAATTTTATATGAAATGTACAATTCAGTGGCTTATTTCTGACAGATACTAGGTCATTTGTGTTTCAAAGTTTGTAGTATGTATCATCAGCTCTATTCATACTGATACTTACCTTTATATGCTTCGCTCCATCAATAGGGGTAAATATTATCTTGATGATCCTGCAGAAAATTCACAGGTTTTTAAATAAGTAACTGGAAGATGAAAAATTAATTCTCATTGTTTTCAGATTTCATCCTACATTTTTTGAACCAAAGCACATTATACAAAGTTCCACCACACTAGCTGACAACAACTCTCACAGAACAATTATTCTGATAATAACTTAGCAATAACTAACAGACAAGAACTAAATCACAGCCCCTCTGGCTGAGTACTTGTATCTTGTCCAACATTGTCCTGCTTTTGTAATAATTACATAAATGTTTCATATTAGAAGTTACAATAAAAGATTGAAAAGATAAATAGTTTTCCCAATTGAAACCTTAAACATCCTTAAAATGTACATAATTTACATATCAACAAAGTGTTGAGATTTACAATATAAAATTCCGATCACACAAAAATGTGATTTGCTAACCATACATACTGTGTGACTTTAATTAATGTTTTAATGAGTAAAAATCATGGATGCTAATATTACAACAGAATTATAATGAAGAAAGCTATCTTATAGTGACAATGAATATGAGAATGTGGTAAGTTGCTTTATCATGTTAAACTTAGTATTTTTATATCAGTTAGTGAACATTCTAACATGAAGTGCTTTCAGATATTTTGTTGTTTCAGTAATTTAAATTTCTGGGCAGTAGATGTTTTTAAAACTAACCAGAAGTATTATTTATGGTTTAAAATAATGTCGAAACTTCTAGAATTACCAAGGACTACATGTTGCTATTAAAACAATATAGTTTTTATCTCATTGTTTAAATATGCAAAAATGAGTTTATGAGTTCCTGTTACTATTACAGGTGCATAAAAAGTTGTATATAAAACATTAAATTGCAAAGAGTAGCTTCAAACTTTATGTGTACAATTGAAAAAGGTTGTGGGGACCGTCACATCAATAAGTGTGTGTAGCATGTGTTTCCTGCTGTCATCTTTGGGGACACAGCCTCTCTGTGCCTGTCAGCCATTTTTGTATCCTTTCTTGTATTAACTGTGGAATCGTACATAATAAAGTGTGAGATTAAGTACATGTGTTATTATTGGGGCTCCAATCCATGTTAAACCCATACTGGTAACCCCAAAGTCGAGTACACCTCTCGTTCACACGAATTGTGCAACTGCATCCATTCTATGTGTCGAATTTCACTGTCAAATATGGAAGTCAATGTCTCAATAGTTACTATAATGAGCATGACAGTGAAACCTCTGTCTGCATTTCTCACTGCAGCAATTTAGTGTATTCCTGTTTCTAGTATTTTGCATTTGTATTCACAGAACAAATTTATTGCAGGACATGTTCGCCATGCTGAGTGCTTCTGGCGCAGCGAGGAACCTAACGGACTCAGGCCTCGGTTTGCCATTTGTCTTTTCAAGTGTTTCATCTACGAACAGTATCAATTGTATTCCACACCACAACAAGTGTGCTCGAAACACTCAAATTTTGCAAGGCACAAACTTAGCGAACTTGGAAAATTTTAATTTTGGACCAGAAACTGCCCCGCTGAGTATGAGTGTGTGTATCTTCCTCTGACCACATGCTCCGTCAATGAGGTGCAGTTGCTTCTAATAACTTTGTCAGTGCTTCTGGTCTTGGACTTGCCTCTCAAAGCATTCCCGACAGTTCATGCATCAACTGCCCAGTTAACTACGGACAATTTTTGTATGTCAGGGATTCACCTTTTTCTGCCCAGGCAGCTGACTTGGATTATGCTAGCAATGTATAGGCCAGTTTTGTGCAGTCTACACATCTAAATGTGTTTAGTGACCTACAAACAGATCTGCTTGTTCTGTCAGTGGTGATGTGAACTTGAATCATTCTCAAAGTGCTGGTGTGTCCTTTTGTGCTTCCCCACATCAGGTGATGCGCCTACTGCATTATGAGTCGAACAGTTGCTTCCAGTCTATCACACTACTGACACACAAGAACATTCTCGGCTGCACTCATTCATGCATCCGCCTGCTTTCATGGCACACACTGGTCTCTCTTCCAGGTCGGTCACCCCTGTTGTCTCGTAACTTCCTGCCGTGACACGCTCACTCATTTTCGAAGCTCAGCCGGGGACGATAACTGCACTGAGCTCTCTCGTGATGCCACAAGTCAGCATCAACATCTATGCCGATCTTCTAGAGACACCACCGTACCCACCACCTGGGCACCTTCCTAAACCATCATATTTCTCCTTTGAGGGTGCCAGCTTCGCCATCTCCACCACGATCACCAGCACTTCCGGCAAGCAGTTCCTAAAACACTGAGGATGGACCACCTCTGCACATTCGCTTCCCGCAAGAACAAGCCCTGTATTATCCTTACTGCTACTTCCATAGTTGTTTGAGTGATGCGGCAAGGAAGTATCGTTTGCCATGCCATTACACCACTGCTGAGCACAGGATGGTTTAGGTGCCGCCCCCTGCTCTGACATGCATGGGTGGCTGCATGTAGTTCATTCTGTTTGTGACTTATCTATGTGACTGTGCTTCAAATGCCCTTTTCCTTATTGACACTGGTGCTGATGTATCCCTATTACCACCTTCAGTGGCTACCAGACCTTACAGAGCTACACTGCATGCTGTCAACACCACTTAGCTGTTGTGTAAAGGTTCAATGACTTTTACTGTTTGCTTGTCACTGAAGTGTAAACTTTCCTGGAATGTTTTGGTAGCAGATGTGCCGGAACCGATTTTAGGCATGGATTTCTTAACTCAACATAAACTTTCCCCTGATGTTGTGCAACATTTGGTGTTTCACCACCCCATAATCACTCATTTTTCGTGTGCTCCATCGAGCTCTGACTCTTTCTCTGCTAACGCGCCAACTGTTTGTGAGTGATTCCAGACTATTGAAAAGTATGACGCTCTATTTTCAAGGTTGTGTCATGAACATGAACAGGTAATCAAACTGTGCCTCGAACAAGAAGACGTTGTTCATGAGTGCTTTGACACTATTAAACAATCCGAATCACTCTTGTCAAAGTGGTTGAGGAAACGTGAATGTGAGCTCCATCTGTATCATGAAAATGAGGACTTCGCTCACCACCTCCAAGACACCGAATCACAGCTGACGTCCGCTCAGCACCAAATGTTGTTCTGCAGTTGCTTCGAAAGATCACTTTAACAAGTGTTCCCCATGCTGCCACGTCCGCGCATAATGTGAATAGTGTATGTGACAGTTTTTTCCCTCCACGCTACTCGTATGCGGATGTTTACAAACAGACCTCGGTTTCCATGTACATGCCACTCTGGGGCCGCCTCTAACACTTCGTCCTTCTCTCACGCCTTGCGATCATCACTTGTTTCCACTCCACTAGTCGAACAGCCTCCACCAGCCAGGGACTGCCCGAGGAACTTTTACATGACGCCATCTTGCTACAGAGTGCCTGTGGCTGCCCCAAGTAAACCCATGGCCGGAACTTGAGATTTAACAAACGACTTAGGGAAACACCTAAAGACTGTACATTTGCATATAGGCAACACTCTAATAGAGTATGCAACTCTTATAAGAAAATCCCTGTGTATTAGCACTATGCTGAACTACAGATATAAGATAACTTTGGTTCAAAAATATTACCAGATTGTAAACCCACCACAAAAACTAATAGCTACTCGGTTAATGTTCATCCATAGGTAGGAACCAGAGTTATTGCATTTTAAATCTGTATTCCGGAATATAAAGTGAGCACATGTAGCAATAATAGGTTGTATTAGAGAACAACTCAGTACATGGACTTAAAATGCCATCTGATGAATTAATGTAACATTTGCAATAATTTATAATAATGGAAAGTCCAGGTTTGAATTAATAATATAGTGAGGACAGTTTACAACTCACCAGAAAGACGTGGCGACGAGCTGCGACAGGCACATACAAAAGACACACACATACAACACATTCAGCTATCGGCCATGGCTTTCTTCAGAAAATAGAACACTCACGCACTCACACAGGCACACAACACAGTCATACAACCATCACCTCCGACTGCCGCAATTCGAAGTTCACAAACTCCATCTTGTTAATGGTCCTCTCCATCTCTAGCAAACCTCGCCGTCTTAGCATGGAGAAATTGGGAGCTGTCAAAGAACAAATTGCAGACCTTTTAAAGTCAGGTATCATTGAGCCCTCATCCAGCAGCTGGTCATCTCCCATTCATTTGGTGCCCAAGCAAGACAGCTCTTGGCATACGTGCAGCGATTATTGCAGGCTCAATGTTTGCACCCTAATGGACAATTATTGTATTCCGAACATTGCTGACTTCACACATACTCTGGCAGGTGCAAAAGTGTTCTCAGTTGTGGACTGCAAGTGTCCTTACCACCAAATTCCCATGGCTCCTGAGGACATTAAAAAGACTGCTATTACTACTTCCATAGGTTTATTCCACTACCAGTTCATTTCTTTCAGCCTTAAAAATGCCACTCAGACTTGGCAGTGTTTTATTAATGAGATTTTATTTCCCCTGAAGTTTTGTGTTGCATACCTCAGTGACATTTTAATATTCAGTAATTTGGTCGATGAGAATAAGAAACATTTACAAATCTTTCTTGATACCTTGGCTGCATCTGGCATAGAACTTTACGACAGTAAACGCCAACTACATCAAATTTCAGTGTTTTTCCATGGTTTCATGGTTTCTGCCAATGGGATAACCCCTTCTCCAGAAAAAATTGGTCAAGTCAGGAAACTGTCACCTCCTACAACTTTCAAATCATTATGTTGTTTTCTTGGCACCATTAATTATTATTGATGACACTTACCTGACACTGCTGAGCTGCAAGCCCTGCTCATCAATGCCTTCACTAGCAAACACACGTCTGGCGATCGGCCTGTTCCCTAGACAGATTCTGTGTCTTCTCAAAGACCTATTCACTCGAGCTGTCACTATCACTCACCCACATTCTTATGCTGAACTTTTTATCGCCACTGATGTGAGTGATACCATCATCAGTGCAGTTCTCAGCTAATCCCTCAACAGTGTCATGTGTCCTCTGCAATTCTTCTCAAAGAAACTCAACAATGCTCAAAAGAAATAATCTACCTTCAATTGGAAAAGCTTGTCCGTTTATGAGACCATCAAACAATTTTTGCTCTGCCATAGACGGACGTTCTTTTCACATTCTCACCATCCACAAGCCTCTTGTGGCTGCTATCACTAACCCTCCAGTGGACCCTCCTCCCAGTCCGTTCTGCTATTGTGGCTACATTTCTCAATTCACCATCAATGTCTGAGGACATGGACAATGTTGTTGGCGATTTTCTCTCACACATTGATGCAATTTCATGTCTCTTTAGACCTCTCTCAGCTCACCACTCTTCGAGCGGCTGATGATGACTCCATACAACTGATTTGGGACTCTTCCTCTTCTTTGCGACCTGTCTGCACCACCTTCCCTGGTGTATTGGGTGAGGTTTGGTGCGATGAATCTATGAGCACTCTCCGCCCTGACATTCTTCACTGCCTTAGGCATGAGATCTTTAATAAATTGCACAGTCATGCTTATCCTGGGGTAAAGGCCTCCACCAAGTTGGTCACGGACTGGTTTGTCTGGTGAGATGTGGCATGATTGCCAAGCCTGGGCTCACACCTGTGTTCCCTACCAAAAAAGCAAAATTCATACACACATCTCCTCTCCACTTGGCTCTTTCACTATCCCTGCTGGTCACTTCCCTCCCAGTCGACAGTTTTCGTTATCTACTCTCTTCCATTACTTGCACCACTTGCTGGGTTGAAGCCATACTGCTTCCTAACATCACTGCAGAAACTGCTGCACTTGCATTCGTACACACATTTCAGCTGTCTGGCTTTCATTACAACTGACCAGGGTCAACAGTTCGAATCTGCTCTATTTCAAAGCCTGTGCAACTGGTTTGGAATCATATGCATACATACCACAGCCTATCACCCTCAAGGAAACAGCTTAGTCAAGCATTGGCACCACACTCTAAATGCCCTCATGTGTCATGACACTCTTTGGTTAGACACTCTTCACTCGGTCGTCCTCGGTCTTCGCACCATCTACAAACAGGACCTGAAGGGCACTGTCACGGAGTTTGTCCATTGAGAAACCCTGTCCCTTCCTAGCGAACTTGTCCTCCCCTCCCATCCTCCTCCACTGTCCGATCTCCCATCCTTTGTCGAGCATGTCCGCCTTTACTGCTCTCCCCATCCTGTCACTCCCCTTCCTCTCCTCATGTCCCTTCTTCACTGACAATGTGCACACATGTCACTGCCTGTCCCCCTCTTCAGCCCCCATATTCTGGCCCTCACCAGGTCCTGAAGATGGTGACAGTACCTTCATTATTTCTGTGAACAATGCTCCCATCACCGTATCAATAAATAGAATCAAAACCACATACATTGAAAGTGTTTCTCCTCCTCCTCTGCCAAACTCCTCCACCTCTTCCCCTCCCTCATCAGTCTGTCCCTCCTCCACGCCTGTTGCAACTTCATCCCCCCTTCTCGCTTCTCCTTCTCCTCTGTCACCTTTTTGCTGTTTCGCTTCCTCCCCTCTTCCCCTACCCTAGAAGTTGTTGTGCCTGTTCCCCCTCCTCTGGCCACAGACATTTCCATAATACTTCGTGATCTCTCAGTTGTTATCCTTTGTCCAAATTTTTTCTGCTTCCTCCACCTCTCCTCTGCCAATGAGTTGCAGCTACTTTTGCACATATTTCTTCCTGCCACTGTCATCTCGTATGCCTTTCGTGCCTTCCTTCCGCCGCCCGCCAAGGTGCTTGACGTCACTCCACTGGGCTCTGCTGCCCTCAGCACCTCACCAACTTCATTGTCGACACCCCAGCGACCCACTGCGACTCACCACACTTCACTACCACTGGACACCGTTGAGCTCACCATCACCCGGATGCTGAGGCAAGCGCCGCCTGACACACTGGTCCTCCCCCCCTCCCCCCCATGAAGTTGTACTATGCACTACAGGGGCTGGGGACAGGGAGCACCTGTTTGGCAACTGCTCGACCATCGCATCGGTAAGTGTGTGTAACACATCTTTCCGGCTGGAATTTTTGGGGACACAGCCTCTCTGTACCCGCCAGCCATTTTTGCCTTTGAGTCTTGTATTAGCTGAGAATTCGTTCACAATACAATGTGAAATCAAGTACATGTGGTTATTACTGGGGCTCCTACCCCATGCTATGCCCATTAGATGAATCTGAGATTATAAATGAGACCTAGTCCATCCTTTTTGCAATATAGTGTTAAGAAAAATTAGGAGTGAAATTACGAGTGAGCAGTTGCATGTAATTGCAATGTGCTCTGGATGTAAAAGGCTAGTATTTGACCGTGGCACATATCCTACCTGCAACATAAAATTTGTGCAGTGCCCTATGACACACATTAGCTGTACATTAGGTAAGAGGGTCCATAAACAATGCAATGTAACTGTGGCTCTATGTCATATTTCAGCTAGATATATTATATTTGTTGACGAGAGGAGTTTTGACCATTTGTAATTGATTACAATATAAATGCTGCAAATGTTTTAACATTATATTGTACTTCATCCCTGGGTGACTAGATCATCTTTTTATTTGTCAAGTGTTCAGGTTGTCACATTGTTCTGTCACATTATTTTTCTCATATCTCATCTTAGCTTTGTTTTATTTTACTAATATTTTAAGCAATATTTATTGATCAGATTTGTGAGCAACAAATTACACAGTACTTATTCCTGATTTTAACTAGGGTTGTGTCCGAGTGGTTCGGCCGAATCCAGATTCACCGAATCTAGCACACTGGGTTCGGATTCGAGATTCGATACATAATGGCCGAATACTACCGAATCCCGAATCCAAAGTTTATATGGAAACCTTCAGTTATGAATGTTGGAGTTAACTTTGCATAACAGTGCGCTTTCGTTTGCGCTATTTACATTATTGTTTCATAGATCCGCTGAAAGACGTGACGTCATAAAACGGAGTTAAATCAAGTACAAAACGAACGAAGTTCTGAAAAATGGCACTAGGAACCGCCACAAGTAAGTTTTCCGTCTCATCTAAGCAGTGCTACCATAGACTTAGTAAAAATGAGTGCTACACACACCCCGCTTACATGGTTTCCCAAACCGAATTTCGTAAACAGATTTCCCAATTCCGCTTTTGGTTGGTCATGTAAACACCCCAAAAGCGAAAAACTGTTTACGAAAATCGGTTTTCGTCTTCCGGAAGATGTGTTACATGTAAACGTAGCGAGTGGCTATTTTCGTAGGCGCAAATGTAAATACTGGCGCTAACACTTTTGCACTCGTAAAAATAAAATAAAAAATAAATAAATAAATAAAACGGAAATCGAGTCTAATATCACTTTAATTTCGACTATTGAATTTTAACACACCATTCAACGAAGGAAATAGAACTTTAGTATTGCTCAACTTCAAATGTAGCAGGTCACGTTGGTAACAGGTAATTTCCTAGGAACCGTATACATCGGATGAAATGGCAATACAATCGATATATATCAGACATTCAACTCTCGCTCCGCTAGCAGTAGCAAGAAACTTTATTTTGAGTGAAGATCTCTCGGGCGTGCAGCCGGATGGATTGATCGTTGTGGAACGAATTTTCGATAGCGTAACGTGCCATCATCATCAGGTTACTCCCGCTGACTGAGGCGCTGGGCCGGCGGCTGTGCTATATATACCTGCGGTCACCCCCCTCCACTGACCTCGAGTGCGGACACCGGGATGCTGCGGTGGTGGGGGTAGCTCCTGCTCTGGACTCAAGTGGCGGACCTCAGTTTGCACTCTGCCTTCGCTGTGCTCGGTGTTCTGTTTGCGCCGCGATCGAAGAAATTTTAGTGCCGGATTCCATGCGTGGCTTAATTGAAATCCACTGTCCTTGTTTATGAGATTCTCGTGTAGCCGGATTTCGATGGCCTCCTTATACAGACTGTCCCAGTACCGCGATGTATTGTGGAGAACCTCTGTGTCTTCATATTTCATCTTGTGTGTTGTTTCCAGACAATGTTCAGCAATTGCTGAATCCCTTTTCACCAGGGTACCACTGAAGGAGTCGCTGGAACTCATAGAGAAGAAATTTTGGCCCTCCTTCACAAAAGTATTTAATTTCGTGCTCACGTCGACCTATTTTCTCTTTGACGGAGAGTACTACGAACAGACTGATGGCGTGCCCATGGGCAGTCCCCTGTCACCTGTGATTGCCAACATGTACATGGAGGAATTTGAGGACAAGGCACTAAACACAGCGCCACTAAAACCGACGATATTCTACCGATATGTCAACGACACGTTCGTCATTTGGCCTCACGGCGAAGATGAACTTCAGGTGTTCTTGCAACACCTGAATTCCATACACAGCCAGATCCAGTTCACAATGGAAGTTGAACAAAACGGTCAGCTACCTTTCTTGGACGTTCTGGTTCGCAGAAAACCGGACGGTACGTTGGGACACAGTGTCTATCGGAAGGAAACCCACACGGACCAGTACCTCCATGCCTCTAGCTGTCATCACCCGTCCCAAAGAGAAGGGGTTCTAACTACGCTGGTCCACAGAGCTCGTGTGATCTCCGATGAAGAAAGCCTGAAACCAGAACTTGACCATTTCAAGGAAGTATTCCAGGAAAACGGGTATAGCGATCGACAAATCCGACGTGCTTTCAAACATAAGAGCACACCACAGCCAACACCCAAGGAGGATCCGCCGGCAAAAATTGCCTACATTCCATACGCAGGCAACGTATCCGGAAAAATCGGCAGAATCTTACGACGACAAAACATCAAATGCGTGTACCGCCCGCCGGCAAAGATCAAATCTCTTCTAGGGACAGTGAAGGACGATCTGGGACTCCGGAAATCGAGAGTTTATCACATTCCATGCGAGTGCGGGAAAGCGTACATTGGCCAAACAATTCGAACAATTGAAGAAAGGTGCACTGAGCATAAGCGCCACACCGAACTCCAACAGCCCACAAAATCAGCAATTGCTGAACATTGTCTGGAAACAACACACAAGATGAAATATGAAGACACAGAGGTTCTCCACAATACATCGCGGTACTGGGACAGTCTGTATAAGGAGGCCATCGAAATCCGGCTACGCGAGAACCTCATAAACAAGGACAGTGGATTTCAATTAAGCCACGCATGAAATCCGGCACTAAAATTTCTTTGATCGCGGCGCAAGCAGAACACCGAGCACAGCGAAGGCAGAGTGCAAACTGAGGTCCGCCACTCGAGTCCAGAGCAGGAGCTATCCCCACCACCGCAGCATCCCGGTGTCCGCACTCGAGGTCAGTGGAGGGGGGTGACCGCAGGTATATATAGCACAGCCGCCGGTCCAGCGCCTCAGTCAGCGGGAGTAACCTGATGATGATGGCACGTTACGCTATCGAAAATTCGTTCTACAACGATCAATCCATCCAGCTGCACGCCCGAGAGATCTTCACTCAGCATATTCGCCGGGAAAACCTACGAACACACAAACTTTATTTTTTTCGCTTTAAAATAGATGTCGATGTTTTGACATGTTTCAGTTCCCAGCACTTTACCACATTAAGTTAGCCCAAAACATACATTGTAAAGTTGATTTTGGCAATCAGTAACATTTAGCTTTGTTGTTTCTTCAATTACAGTATTATAATATGACTTTCTACATAACACGTCGCCACTCATAACCTCACTTTCAACATGAGGTACCGTACTAGAAAAAGCGAATTAACGTGACAGACAGTGTGAATACAACTTGATGTGACGGATCCGTGACATGACGTGACGTGACGTTGACGTAACGGACAGTGTGAATCGTCCTTAATTCGTTGTCAATGGACTTTTATGTCAAAGCTATGGTCGTTAGACTAAACTATAGGTACCAGTATTCCAACAAGCGAATGATATGATTGTTACGAATATGTCATGATTTTAAAGGATGTGGCTAGGCAGGAACCTAAGAGTACAACTTGTTCACTCACATGTTACGTTGTACTCTTAGGTTCCTAACTAAACACGTCCTTTAAAATCATGACGTATTCGTAAAAATCATAACATTCGCTTCTTCAATACCTATCGCACAGACCTATCATTTCTATATGAAACACTATCCGACATATATCGATCGCACTGCCGCTTCATTCGGTGTACACGGCTCCTAGGACATCACCTACGATTCTTGCATGAGTTGTCCCATTCTTATTTCGCGTATTCTTTTGTGGAATTTCGTGAAGTGCTGGGGTATGTGAACCTTAGAGAAGCAGTAGGATTTCAAGAAGAAAGTTATTTTCTACCGCATGTGGAAAAAAAAAGTTCTAATCGTGCGCCACTCAGGCGGGATAAACATCTGACGTCTGTTTCAATAAATCCGGTTAAATTGTATGACACTTCTCGCCGGGCTGCAGTGGTTATGTTGGCACCAATGGTAATGACGGCAACTCAGATGACCAATAAATGTTTTTTTTTTCATGGCAAGTTCAATTTAAAAAAAAAAAATTCTGAACGGGCAGGGGGTAAATACAAGAACCTGTCAATCATTGAGCAGGTACAGTATTAATTTAGCTGTGATTGAAACGAGCAGCAATAACAATTACTCTGTACCTCGTGAAAAATATTAACGCAATTCTACACTTCATTGTTCATCTGTTGCCAACATAAGAACTGAAGCCCGGCGAGAAGGTTCGTAAAATTTTACCGAATGAAGTGTAGAATTGTCCGTTAAGAAAAAAATAATTTTTGTTTTAATTGAAGTTGTCACGAAAAAATTGGTCATCTTAGTTGCCGTCATTACCATTGGTGCCAACATAACCACTGCAGCTCGGCGAGAAGCGTCGTACAATTTAACCAACAAAATAAATTAGCTTTGGATGTATAATAAATTTTATAACGGCTTATATAAGTGACTATAAAATCATTAAACATTTACACATCCTATTTTTTTAAGAATCTATTTTTCAAACTTCCAAAATATCTACTCACATTTTCAGGTTTTATTTTTGATTCTTCACCTTTGAAAAAGGGGGGAAAAAGTAATTCTTTCCTTTATAAGACTTCATTATGCAATTATTTTTTACTTCATCAAAATGAAACTGTTGGTAATAGAGTGAAGAAAGTTTCTTATTATCTTTTGGAGCATCTAAATAACATATATCTCAAAGTGTTTCATAAAAATTTCTTTCAAGAGGATAAAGGGTATTAAAAAATTCTTAAAATTTAAAATAAAAACTCAAATGAAATTTGATTTCTTAAATTTTACTGTAATATTGTCATTTGAGATCCATCACAGAAGGCTTTAACTTCATCACTGACTGTGATAAGGTAGTAATTCTTTTTAAATTCATATACTTGAGTTGACAGATTATTTGGGTTCGAGATTCGATTCGGGTTCGGGATTCGGCGCATGTTATATTTAAGATTCGGTATTCGGATTCGATTCGGTAAAATTGGGATTCGACCCATCCTTAATTTTAACCACTTTTTTAAATGGATTTTTTTTCTTTTATAAAGTTGACTTATGTATTTGTCCCTTCAAGAGACAGATAGTGTTGTTATTTTCCCTTATCTAAGTATCATACTCTGTTTAATTGCATCAATCATTAAAAAGCCATATTTGATGCAAAATTATTATTGCAGCAGCGCAACAAAATCTCTCCCCCAGAAAGCTGATTATGTCTTCTTGGAATATAAACATATTGATGTAATTGGCTAAAAATGACACTTTTCGTTTTTTATATTCATATCTTCACATTCAGCGAGGATACCAATGAGCTATGCCACGAAGTGCCTTAAAGTCACTTCCACCATCTGAATCACCAAAGACAAATATTACGATGAATTTAAGAGATCACAATAACCCCATTTGCTCTCTTCTTATTGAATTGGGAATTAACCCCCCCCCCCCTTTTTTTGCAGGTATTTAAGCAACTCTATGTATTGGCAGCATTGGACAAGAAAGACATTACTTATTTAGATGAACTAAGAGATGCTGTAAGCATCATGCAGCATCATGATGCAATCACAGGCACAGAGAGGCAACATGTTGCTGATGATTATGCACTCATTTTACATAAAGCTATTACAGGATGTGAAAACGTAGCGAACAATGCTTTCAGGTAAGCTATACTGGGTAAACTTTTTCTCACCTCATACTGATATTTTGTTGTTATTAATAAGTAGTACCTACATGAATATGGTATTAGCAAGGCTGTATTTAGGAGCAGCTGCAGAGAGTGGCAAAATGTTTGCATCGAAAAATATTTTTAAATATTATTTTAATGTTAATTGAATCATCATTATTCAGTTTTGATTACAGCAAATAGCAGTGGCATACCCAGAGAGAGTGCTTTTTCATTTTTGGATGGTTTTGGGAAAATCTAGTTTAATTGCTCCCATAGAAGTAGAAGATATGATCTTTGTGCAAGGACTTAACAAAGCAGGATCATGTTGTGACATTGGGTAAAGTGGGAACTACACAGTTCAAAACAGGTATGGGATCAGATGAGATATCATACACAATATATGTATGGGAATGTATTTTATTCAGATATTGGTTACAATTGTAATTTGTGTGTGATACAGTACAATATTTTGCTGTCTCAACTCATATTTGAGGTTTACATGGTGTTTACCTAGAATGAGGCACCGTGGTCCTACCAAATAGTGAAAAAGTCATTCTCATTTGTCCTCTAATAAGGTGTGTAATCACATCGGATGGCTAGTACAATTTCACAACTGTGTGGTATGGACAGTATGATGTTATCAATCAGCTCTTGAGGGATATTTGACCATTCTCCCATGCGGGCCATATTCAGCTCTGCAACCATTGTGGGACCAGCTGCTCTGGTTGCAATTCATCAATGGGGGACGCACCATAGGCATCCATGCTTACAGGCCAGATTCCTGAAGGCGATTTTTTGTGTTGATATTGCACATCCTTTTGCTGCTGAGTTGTATTCAGCCTTCTGTCTTGATGGGCTGTTAACCTGAGACAACAGTCATCTCTTGTTGATGTTATCTGTGAACAGCCTTGGCTTTCCTTCTTTTAACAATTCCTGTTGTCTGAAATTGCATCCAGATCTCTAATAGCTGCAACCACCTTCTTCCATGTCTGTCCCATTTCCAACCTTCCTATGACTCTTCATACCATAGCTTTGGGTAAGTCATGTAGTTGTTGCATTGGTCGATGTGCTCACCACGTTATCTGCACCCAACTGCTTGGGTAATTTGTCTGGTTAAGTAAACTCAAGTCAACATCAGCTCCCTCTGCAACAATTTTTTGTTATTACCACTATCTCAGTTGCTGTAATGTTGTTGTCTCCACTCCGTAGAACTAACAGAAAGACGTCAAATCATTTTAGTTCATTCTGCCAATGACAATACTTCAGAACCTAGAAACCTCAACCAGTGGCGAATATAGCATATATTTTCGTGAGGGGGAGCGGGGGGTTAGAGTAATGTAGAAATAAGTTAAGTAATTTTAAGTATATAATCCATTATATTTTGTATCAGAGGATAATTTTTGCTGAAGGTCCTTTTACTTTTCTGGAATTCACACTACTGACACACTGCTTCCTTCACCAGTACAGGGAAGTAGGCTTTTTACCACAGCGATGTCTTCACACATCAGTCATTAAAGTAATTCAGATGCTATAATTTTTTTTCTTTACATCCATTATTTAGGAAGGGGGAACGGGCCCAGTCCCTCTGCTCCCCCCTCCCACTTATATTCGCCATCGACCTCAACTGATCCTCTAATTGTTATGATAACTGAGTATTGTTGGGAATATTGAAAGTGACCTGGTAAAAATAGCTTCTGGAACAAACCATACAAAAAGTTGGGCTACTATAAAGTGCTAGTACATATGCAGGGAGTAAATACATTAGCTGCCAGTGGAAACCGAATAACATCAATTGAAAAAGTTGAAAATTGGTGCCAGACTATGAGTAATGAGAATAACTACATCAGAAGTGTGAGGATAAGTGGAGAATTCTTTTTTGTTAGGGTAGTTTGCACAGTTGTGTTGGACATTGTGTCTGGGTGCCCCTATCCTGGTCAGCAGGAGGCCCTGGTTCAAATCTCACTAAAGCATAAACTTTCCACATTGATGCAATTCATTGGTCAGTGGTGGCATCTAATGTCTTTAAATCATTTGGATCCTGATTCATATTGTATGCAGGTAGAATTGTAGAGTTCATGCAAGAAGTCTTGACCCCTGTTTTCTCGACTTGTGTGCTGGGTTAGTCCATTCATGTCTTTTGGAGGATGTGTGTTGTGTACTGGTCACAGGTTGCAGTTGACAGCCGACTAACAGACAAATTGTACACTGTACGGCCCAGCTGGCAACGTGCAACTGAGCCGTCCTCCACTCCAAACAGAGAAATGCGCACAACTCGAGAATGCGTGCCTGCACATGGGCTACGTCTTCTTGCACGAGCTGTTTTGGACATGTCTAGAAAGAAGAGGCACCACATGTATGCTACTATGTAATTATTGATGACGGGCAACAGGTTAAATCTGAAATGGTTTGGTTGTGAGTGGTGGGATCTAGATTAATCACACCCATCTTGAAAATAAGAATGTAGTATAAGAAAGATCATTCTGAAAAGATCAGCCCAATGTAAGGTGTTGAAATATTATTTGTTCCTTGTCTTTGCATAGGCTACGTCATTAAAAAATTGTGCTTGAATATGTAAAATAATAAATGTTACACTATAATGATATCAAGAGTTGTATACACTCAAATCTTTTTCATAACTTTCACTTTCAGCTGTAAAGAAACTGTTTTAAATTCCAAAAATAATGGCTTATATTCCAGGTTGAAATGTCATTAATATAAGGATAGGTAGTAACTCATGGAAAAGACAATCACTGAGCTGCAACAGAAACATAGAAAATAACAACACATTCACACAGCTTTAAATTTTTGTCCAGAGCATGCACACATATATACATTCTCCAGCCAGTTATATGTGCATGAGTTGTAACTAAGTGATTTTGTGAATGTATGTTCACTTTTTTTCTGATGAAGGCTGTGGTGGAAAATAAAAAATAAAAATAGGAAGGAAAAAGATTAAGAGTTAATGTCCCGTTGACAGTATGGGCATTAAGATGGAGCACAAGTTCAGATTGTTTTGATACGCATGGGATAGGAAATCTGCCATGCCCTTTTAAATGAACCACCCTGCCATTTGCTGTGGCTTTCCTTTTTTTCACAGAAAACAACCTTCCTCACTATATCAGTTGATAAAATTTGTGCCAAAGTGGATTAAAACAGCTTTGTAATTATTAGCACTTTCAGCTAATTTTTAATTTTGTTTTTGCACCTAATAGATTTTTAAAATATTTCTACAGCTAATGGGCTCAATTCCATGTTGAATACTCCTCTAACAGTCTGGTACAAAAACAATTTTAACACAAAATTGCGTATTATCAGGAAATTGTTTTTGTCAGCTTTCTCTGTAACACTATGGAATTATTGAGGAAAACTGGACATTTGCTTTACAAACATCCACCTACTGACATTTGAGAGTTAGGTATATCAGCCACTGTGGTAAATAATTCAGCAGGCATATGATATGTTGCATAGAAGACTGTCACTGACAACAGCAATGGTATACTCATTTAAAGCAGGGTGACCAATTAACTGTGATATTGTTTTCAATCTCGGAAGTGCTTGTATCTACACCGTTGCTTTAATTTGCACTAAGAAAAAGGTCAGTTAGAAACATTGGGAACTAGCTCCTGAAATTGATGTGGCAGCATCAACACATGCTGTGGGAACTGAATTGAAATCAGAATACTATTGCCATGTCAGTTGGCACATCAGTGCTGTTCTTGGAGGAGATTGATGGAATACTAGGCAGGGGAGTGCAAATGGTGTTATCATATTTTATTGGAAAAATAATAACTTCTGCAGAATGATCATCGTCTATAGGTGCTTTCCTCCCATTGTGTCTTAAATGGCTTAAAATGCCTCAACTAACATTACATCTATAATTTTTGTTGTCACCTATATTTATTTCAGATGCACGTTTGGAAACATACAAACATTTTAAAAAATCTTAAAGTGTGTGCACAATATTTTCTCCGGTGTTAGGTAGTGACCTCGCTACATATCATCTTCAATGAATGAAAGAGGAAATGTGGTGTCTAACAAACACAAATTATTTTATTTTTTTGATGTTCTTAATGATAATAATGTTTCTTCTAATATTATACCTCTGGAAGAAATTTCCTTTTTTGATCCTCCCCTATCATACTTTTATCATTTTCTTGAATTCTTTGAGTCTTAATGTTTATTAATTTCGCTTGATCACCCTCCGCCCCCCAGTGCAGTTTCTTATTTGTGTCCAAAAGGATCTTTTGTTAATTATTTACCTTTTGTATGTGTGTCTCAATCTCCTCCACTTTCTAAGATATAATGATAGAAAATTGTTAGTATGAGATTTCATTAATCGAGAATAGATAAAGAAACTCACCATAAAGATGATCACTGAGCTACCGACAGGCACATAAATGCTATTCTAGGCATTAGCTGTGTCACTGGAGGCGCACATTTCATGTGCCTGATCGGCTACCTGCATTCGGATCTGGACTCATCGTGACACCTCCAGGACAACCTGCTGAGCCTGATAATGTTCTGGACACAACTTTATTGGAAATCTGGATAGTGAAACTCCCAGCTGACATACAGTTCCAGCTGCTGACTACGTCAACTGACCCCTTCAAGATCCGGCTGGCTCACACTGAGCGTGTACGAAATCGTTTGCCACCAACACCTTATTGCACTCTATTGTTGAATGCATATCTCCCCCCCCCCTCCCCGCACTTTCATCATTCATCGTCTGCCTGGTATCAGGGACACCAGCACCCATTGTTGGTGATGGAGATGGTCACCTGTCAGCTCAGTTCTGTTTGAATACTGTTTCATGCTGTTCTGACAAAAATTTGGCTAAGACATGGCAACATTTCATTGACCCCATCCTGTTCCCTTTTTCTTTTCGCTACACCTACCTAGACAATATTCTGATCTTTTTTTGTGTCTGAGAGGAACCTAAAGATCACCTTTCACATGTCTTACATATTTTTCAGGACCATGGTGTCACCATCAACAATTATGTCTTAGTTGTGACATGAAAGTGACATTCCTGGGTTACGAAGTTACTGTTGATGGTTTCCTTCTTACTTCAGACCATGTCACTTTGCTTAAAGAGCTTCCACTCCGGAGACCTATAAGAACTTACCAGATAACTCGGGATGATAAATTTCTTCCATCACCTTCAGTGACTGTAAAGTTCCATGGACGACCGACATCATCAATGCCTTCAACAACTAGTAAGCAGTCACATACGCATGCCCTATTGCAGACACCTTTCTCTCCACTACAACAGGTCCAGCGATACTGATATTGGCACTGTGTTACAGCAACACGTAGGTGATGTTTCATAACCCCTCCATTTTTTCCTCAAAGAAGCTCCTGACCAGCCAAATAAAGTTATCTGCTTTTGACCTGGAGCCATTTACGAGGCAGTACAATATTTCCACAAGGATGTTGAGGGCTGACTTTGGTAAGTTACACTTATCACCACTCGCTGGCAGATGCTAGCCACAACCTGGCATCTGACCTCCCTCTGCGCCACTGCAGTCACATGGACTTAATATACTAATATATGACTGACATCAGCTACGTCAGGGATGCAGACAATGTTGTTGTGGATTACATGTCTCAATAGTCTTATTCAGAACTGAAGAACTTTGAAGAACTGTCCAGCTTACAGCAAACCAATGGAGAAATACAGTGCTTTCTAATCATACAACACATTTCAAATTGAACCTCGCTTGCTACCAGCTGCAAAGAAGCCTCTTCCTTCTGATGCAATGTTTTTATTTATTTGTCCTTATAATCTATTTCAGTACATATGTTGTACACAAGATACTGGACATAAAATTTTATCTTTTGGATTTACAATTTGCAGAAGATACAATGTTTCTAGAGGTACACCCCACCCTATTGTTCCAACAGCACTCCAACACACTATCTTCGGATCACTGCATGATCTGCCTCACCCTGGAATTAATTCTACAACAAGATTAGCCAGAAACAATTTGCCTTGCCAGACATGAAGTACAACTGTCTTGATTGGGTTTGCACCTGCATACCTTGTCAGTGTAGCAAAACAGGTAGGCACTCGCAACCTCCTCTGGGTAAGTTTGACATCCTGAAGTGTTGTTTTAGCCTTGTCCTTATTGACGTGGTCATTCACCACCCACTTTCAGATGGCAATAGGTATATTCGTTCAGTCATCGATCATACTACTTGATGGGTGGCAGTCATACGTCTCATGGACATGCCCTTGTCAACTTTTGGATAGGCCTTTTCGGCAGCCAAGCCAGACAGTTTGAATCACCCATCTTCACCAACCTTTGTTCACTTGTACCATGGTTAAATTCCACACAACCACCTACCATCCACAAAGCAGTGGCCTTATCAAATGCTGGCATCATACTCTTAATACTGCCTTATTATGTCATGGTGACACGTGGATTTAGGCCTTGCCCATGGATATTGCTTGGAGTGTTCTTGGTGGTCAAGGATGTCCTGCAGCCATCACTGGCAGAGGTTGTATATGGCGAGCCTCTCATCATTTTGCCATCTGAATTTGTCGAGGATGTTTCCCCTCCCCCCTCCTTCAGCTCTTGCCACATTGGTTCAGTGCATCTCGCATTTGTTCTCACATAATGTGCACCACTCACAACCCCTCCCTCCCCCCCCCCCCATCACATCTTTGTCCACAAAGATTTAAACACATGTCAATTATTTCATGCAATCACTATGTGTGCTCGAGCTCACAATGTTATCCCAATGGGTTCACGGGTTCACATTCCTTTGTTATTTTCCTCAGTGGACGCCCACAAACAGTGTCAATCGACATAATTAAACCAGCATGGTGCCTTGACATCAACAGCACTACTACTTTTGACTCGCTTCCCATATCCTCAGAGAAGCGTGCATCTCGATTACTATTACAAGGTGCATGTGACAACACTCAGGCAATACCTTGACACCCCACACAACTCAGGTCTAAGTGTTTACAGTGAAACATATGCAGACAGTGATATCATTGACATTACATCTTCCACAACTACGGCTCTGGTTTCTACAGATGCAATTCAGGATAACATTGCATCATGACATTTCACATCAATGTCTCAGCCTTCATACCAGACTAGCCCTCCATCAAGCTCAGAGACAATATTGTATTTTTAAAAAGGCATATTTCCAACCATCAGCCGCTTATTATATTTATAACTTTACTGGTTTCAGTTTTAAATCATCTTCAAAAAAGTAAATTAAATAGACATTATGTTGGTACATCATCTGTCACCTGCATTGTTTTATTTATTATCAAGAACCTAATGTGAAGTGACATTTTGTGAATCTTTTATAGATTGACATGGATAAGGTGACAGTCAATGTACCAATGTAATCAGTCTGTTGAATTTACTTTTCTGAAGATGGTTTGGAACTGAAACTGGTAAAGTTATAAAAATAATGAATGGCTGATGGTTAGCAATATGCATTTTTTAAAAGTATATTGTCATGCTGAAAACTGCAGGTGGTCCAGAATTCAATGGCTTCTCATTAATAAAGCACAGTATTGTACACTAAGAACAAGTTTACTGCTATTGCAAGCATACACTTAGAAAAGACTGCCTCCTGCTTGGAGTGCTCCACTATTTATACATAGAAACAATTTTATAGAACTTACAAATCCATCAAACATAAGAAACATGTAGAACATTCTAGAAATAGTAAATGCAAAAAAATAAATTTATTTCTGGCAGTGGCAGGATTTGAACTGGGGATCGCCAGCACAGCGATCTATGGTGCTAACCACTGCACCACACATTTCGTCGGAAAATTTGCGGTAATATTATGGCTGTTACCCCACATCTCAGTAAAAATTTGAATACTTTATTTATTCTCTCTAGACCAAGTCCTGGTCAAAAATTTGCCTTTACCTCCTAACTTCAATCAGGACTTGAAATGGGCTTTCCTGGACACTGATTTTGTAGTAACTTTAAATGAACTTCAACTCCACTTCTGTAATTCATACAGAAAAAACCACATGTGATAAGCTAATGCATGTACACACTGAAGTGGTTGAACAGAAACTGTGCTCGTAGCTGCGCGCTTCCCCGTGCTGCATTCTGGTGTTTGCTGCCGTAGCACTATTTTGAGAGCAGCACTCCTACAGTCAGTCACGCGAAATCTCATGGTGGCCGTGTCAAACATTGTGCGCAAAACTACAACAGATTGGTTCATTTCGGGAATAGTCAAGAATAAGATGCAACACGTCGGCTTTGACCAATGACGTAATATTCAAAGCAAAGATATGGAAGTAATAACATTTGAACATTTGACGTGTATCAACAAATATATCAATTATTAATACACCAAAGATAATACTATAACCAACTTTACAGATAAATAATTATTGGCTCGTTTAAGAAATATGTATAATAAATGAAACACACAATATCTATTACATTATTGTATTTTTATTTATTAAAAAAACAGTGAGGCATGTTTAAATTGTTTAAAAATGAATAATAAATGAAAAGTATTGATTTTTTTAGAGGTGATATAGTTCCAGGTCTAGCGTCTCAAGCAAAAACAAAAACAAAAAAAAGAAAGGAAGTTACATCATTATGTACTAGAAATATACTTTTTATTATTATATTAACAAATACTACTACAAATGTGTGTGATTTCATTAAAAGCTACATGTACAATAATGTCCGAATAAAATTGTAGTGTAATAATATATGTTTCTGCTCATATGTCGCTATTTGAAAAGATATCTGAATCTATTATTGACGTGAGTAGGGGGAGGTCAAGCCTAGTTTACAATACAATTTTTAAATGATACCATATGAAGCTATTTTATGAGATAACTGTATCGTATTCTTGACTTGAGCAGGGGAAGGTCAAGTCTAATTTACGAAACAAATTTTAAATGTTACCAAATTACACTATTTCGTGAGATATCTGTATCATATTCTATACTCGATCAGGAAAAGTTAAGTAAACAATTTCAGCGGTAAAATTTTACGACGCTTCTCACCGGGCTCCAGTGCTTATGTTGGCAACAGATGAACAATGAAGTGTAGAATTGCGTTAATATTTTTCACGAGCTTCAGAGTAAATGTTATTGCTGCGAGTGAAACGAGCAGCAAAATTAATACTGTATCTGCTCTATGGTTGACAGGTTCTTGTATGTACCCTTGTCTGTTCAGAAAAAAATAATTTTAGTTTTAATTGAAGTTGTCACGAAAAAATATTTATTGGTTATCTGAGTTGCTGTCATTACCATTGGGGCCAACGTAACCACTGCAGCCCAGGGAGAAGCGTCGTAAAATTTAACCAATTTCAGCAAATAATACAAAAATTGTAAAAATTTAGTTAGACACACCATGTCTTCACCAATCATTAATGAAAGTTGATCTTTATTTATTTTTTCATTATCATCCATTCCTAAAAAGATCAATAAAATAATTAAATACCTCCTGCTATTCCCGAAACACCACCTTCATGACCTAGGTCATGAATTACCTTTCCCTTCCGTTCCCATCCTTTCTTCTTCCCTTCTCTCCCACCTGATGAAGGAACTGTGTTCCGAAAGCTTGTCCTTCTTGTCCCCTTTTCTTTGTTTCTTCATTTGTGTTACTATTGGTGGTACAGCACAAAGGTAAGTACTGGCCAGCCATTCTATCTCGTTTGAACAATATTTATCATCTCTGAGGAGAATTTTCATCATTAATTAAATACGGATAAAATCCAATAATGAATTATATAAATTCACATAAAATAAGAACAAACAATAAACTATATTACTTACTGTCAATTGTAAGCAATCAATTTCTCAGTTAAAATATGTATCCTTAAATTATAACAAAATGTTGAATCACTTCGATCAATACAGAATTGAGATATCAATTGTCTATCTTTAATGTAATCAATGACTGTATGCAAATAGTTCCATATCTTTGATACAAAAAAGTTAATATCATCTTCATATATATACATAAACATCTTTGACTGATGATGTCATTGGTCAAAGCCGACGGGTTGTATCGTATACTAGAATTGACCCTTCATTTCGATTTTTCTCCTATTATCCCCCCCCCCTTTTCCATTCTTTCATACCATCACAACACCCATTCAACTCTTTTCATCTCGCTGACAACATCGTCCTTTGAGGATATAACTGTGCTCACCTTGGCAGCAACCTTGCTCACTGACTTCATTGCTACCCCATACTCTGTTTTACTGGTAGGAGGACCTGTGCTGTCTGCAATAGATGCAGAGGTCAGAACCATCCCCTTGACGCAAGTGCTTTCATACTCAGCTACTGCTTGTCGCAGCCTTCTCTTAAGTCAGTCTGTATTTAACTAGTTTATGACACACCGCAAAGATGTGACAACGAGCTGTGACAGGCACATAAAAAAAAGTCACACACATACAACACTTTAACTATCAGCCATGCCCTTCTTCAGAAATAGGAACGTACAATCACACAGGCACACAAAACAGTTACACAACCGTCAGCTCTGGCTGCCGCACTTCAAATCACGCTCTACAGTGTGGAAAGAGGGGGGGGGGGGGGGGGAATGGGGATAGGAAGGTTGTGTCACTGTGGTGGGGATGGATACAGCACAGCCTCCCAGAGTATGTACATATTAGATGGGAAGAACAAGAGCAGCTTAGGAATGGAGTGGGGTGGTAGGTGAGTGGAGGAAAATAAAATAAAATGAATGCACGCATACCACAGCACTCAAAATAGAAGAGGTTTAGGATAGAGGGGTGGGAACTGAAGGGTGCAGAAAAAAGGGAAGTTATCGTAAGTTGAGGCCTGGATAATTTCGGGACCGGAGAATGTACTGTAGGGATAACTCCCATCTGTCCAGTTCAGAAAATCTGCTGGGGGTGGGAGCATCCAGATGGCCCGGGTTGTGAAGCAGCCATTAAAATCAAGCATATGCTCTGCTGCATGTTCAGCCACAGGGTGATCCACTTTGTTTTTGGCCACAGTTTGATGTGGCCATTCATTCTAATGGAGAGCTGGTTAGTTGCCATGCCAATATAGAAAGCTGTGCAGTGATTGCAGTACAGCTGGTAAATTACATGGCTGCTATCACAGGTGGCCGGGCCTCTGATAGAGTAGGATAAGCCTGTGACAGGACTGGAACAGGAAGTACTGGGTGGATGGATTAGAAAGGTCTTGCAATGGGGTCTTCCACAGGGAGATGATCACTATGGCAGTGGACTGGGTTTCCGGGTGGCATAGGGATGAACTAGGATGTTATGGAGGTTGGGAGGGCAGTGGAACACCACTTCAGGAGGGGTGGGAAGGATCTTTGGCAGGGTGTCTCTCATTTCTGGCCATGAGGACAGAAAATCAAAACCTTGGCAAAGGATGGAATTTAGTTGTTTGACTCTAGGGCAGTACTGGGTGACAAGGGGAGTGTTCTTTTGTGGATAGTTACTCGTGGTATAGGGAAGATTTGGAATGTGTGGGGATATGGCACAGGAGATCTATTTTCAGAGTAGATCTTTGGGGTGGTTTCTGTCTGCGAAAGTCTTTGTGAGACCGTCAGCATATTGTAAAAGGTAGTTATTGTCACTGCAGATGCACCAACCATGGGTGGCCACACTGTAAGGGAGGGATTTTTTGATGTGGAAGGGATGGCAACTGCCAAAGTGTAAGTACTGTTGGTGGTTGGTAGGTTTAATATGGACGGAAGTGTGGATGGAGCCATCAGTAAGGTCAAGGTTGACATTCAGGAAAGTGGCATGGTGTGTTGAGGAAGACAGGTTAATTTACTGCAAAGGAGGAGGATAGGGTGTCCTGGCTCTGAGTCCAGCTCTTGAAAATATCATCAATAAACCTGAACCAGACCAAAGGTTTGGGGTTTTGGGATGTTTTGAAGGATTCCTCCAGACAGCCCATAAATAGGTTAGCATAGGATTGTGCCATGTGTGTGCCCATGGCTGTGCCATGGATTTGATGGTAAACTTTCCCCTCAAAGGAAAAGTAGTTGTTATTTAGGATAAAGTTAGTGAGGTTTATGAGGAATGAGGTATCGGGCTTGAAGTTAGAGGGACATTGGGAGAGGTAGTGTTCGATAGTGGTTAGGCCATGGGCATGTTGGATGTTGGTGTATAGGGATATGGCATCCACTGTGACAAGTAGGGATCCAGGAGGTAAATGGTTGGGGATGGCGGAGAGTTATTGAAGGAAATGGTTGGTATCGTTAATATGGAAATATAGATTTTGGACAATTGGTTGAATGTGTTTGTCAATGAGGGCTGAAATTCTTTCGATAGGAGCACAGCAACCAGCTAAAATTGGGCATCCAGGATTGTTTGGTTTATGGATTTTCAGGAGCATGTAAAAGATGGGTGTGCGAGGTGCTGTTGGCGTGAGCAGGGAGATGGATTCAGGAGAGAGGTTCTGGGATGGGCCATAGCATTTTAACAGGGATTGGAGATCTTGTTGGACTTTGGCGATGTGGTCATTCCAGCACAACTTGTAGGTGGAAGAGTCAGAGAGTTGCGGAGCCCTTCTGACAGGTAGTCACTTGATCCATAACTACAGTAGTGGAACCTTTATCTGCGGGAAGTATAATTGTGTTGTGATTTGTTTTGAGGTTGTGGATAGCTCTCCTTTCTTCTGTTGATGGGTTTGAGTTCTTAAGAAGGGACTTGGGGAAAGATGGGGAGGCCAAGTTGGAGGTGAGAAATTCTTGGAGAGTAACCGGGGGTGGTTAGGTGGGATTGCAGGGAGATCTCTGTTTGTTGGTGGTATGAACTGGGACAGGCAAGGTTCTATGTTGTTATTAGGTTGCCTATAGTCAGAGGGATTGGTGGCAAAGTAGTGTTTCCATTGCCACCAATCCCTCTGCCTGTAGCCAAAGTAATCCCAACATAGAACCTTGCCTATCCAAGTTTTCTATATTGGCATGATGGCTAATGCTAGTTAGTCAACATACCAAAATAGAAAGCTTGGATAGGCAAGGTTCTATTTTGGGATTACGTTCTGTGTTGGGATTATGTTGTCCATTACAGTGAATGGCTACCGCCAAACTGTGGCCAAAAGCAAAGTGGACCACACTGTGGCACAACATGAAGTGGAGTATATTTTTGATTTCAATGGCTGCTTCACAACCCGGGCCATCTGAATGCTCCCACCCACCACCAGCTTTTCTGAACTCCGCAGATGGGAGTTACCCTTACAGTACATTCTCCGGACCCCAAATATTTCAGGCCTCAACTTATGATAACTTCCCATTTTTCCACACCATACAGTTCCCACCTCTCTATCCTAAAGCTCTCCTATTTTGAATGATGTGTGTGTGTGTGTGTGTGTGTGTGTGTGTGTGTGTGTGTGTGTGTGTGTGTGTGCGCGCGCGCGCGCACACGCGTGTGTGCATGTGTGTTTGCGTGTGGACGGTGCATGCATTCATTTTATTCCATTTTATTTTTCTCCACTCACCCGCTTCTCCACTCCATCCTTAAGCTGCATCTCATTCCTCCCATCTAATACGTACATACTAATACTAATACTGTATCCATCCCCATCACCGTGATGCAACATTCCTATCCCCCCGTCCCCTCCCCTCTTTCCACACTCAACACCGTAGAGTGTGATTCATAGTGCAGCAGCCAGAGATGGTGGTTTTGTGACTGTTTTGTGTACCTGTGTGATTGTATGTTCCTATTTCTGAAGAAGGCCATGGCTGATAGCTGAAAGCGTTGTAAGTGTGTGCCTATTTCATGTGGCTGTCGTGGCTCGTCATCACGTTTTTGCAGTGAGTCGTAAACTATCCTATTAATATATTGTTAATTCCAACTTGGACTTTACATTATTGTATTTCACTAGTAATACACATTGTTTGACTGCATAAAAAAGTGGATTTAACAGTGTTATATGACTTGAGTATTCTGTAAGGCTGCTAAATACAACACCCTTGCTTGTAGATCAGCAGAAAATAGCAAATGAATTGACATAGAAAAGCACATTATCAATCTAGAAAGCTGAATCACAAAGCAGACTCATTAAAAATATATGTATAAAAAAGTTAAAAACTTTGCTTGAATGCCATCAGTAATTGGTTTGTATGTATTCTTTATTCATAGGAAACTTATGCCCAAAAGTAAGAATGAAAGTAGTCATCAACCAAAGAGTTTGCAGTCATGTCTTCTCCTGAATATCAGTGACTGTGTCATCTCTGAGAAAGCAAAGATTTTTACAGTGACTGTCTATAATCCACTTAGTTACAACATCTCACACTATGTCAGACTCCCAGTGATTGGTGCCTCTTTTTCAGTTAGAGATCATACAGGTAATTTTTCTTCTTATTCAAATGAATGAATTGTATGGTTGTTATGGTTCAGAACTAATTAGCTATTTAATTTTCTTCTCTGTAAAGGAAAACGACTTCCAGTTCAGTTCGTACCAATTCCATCACCACTCTTGAGTTTACCTGGACGAAAGAGTAAAGCTACAGTGGAAATGGTTTTCAAGGCCCAGGACATTCCTCCTCTAGGGTACAGATCATACTATGTAGAAAAGTTGTTTCACAAAGTGCATGAGCTATATGAAATCTGGGAAAACGAAAGGACCTTCACAATTGAAAACAAGGTACAGTACTATCATGCCTCAAAATATGAGAATCTGCCACTAATTATCAAAAGATAAACAAACATGTTGGTCTGGATATAGTGCAACAGCTATACAGAGCAATTGAGTCTGCATGTCCCTAAGATGGACAACTATTTGCACAGTTGGTATTTCCTATGATCTTACCAGTATATTATGTATGGTAGACTTAATAATTTGCTAGGAAAACTAAAACATTATTGTGATTGAATTAAAATCCTTGCTTTAGTGGTGTTATGCCTTGACAACATTAATGAATATCACAATAGTGTAATTATATTCAAATTGGGAAAACATTAATTATGGTGTCCCACTCCTATTTTTGATCTCCTTTCATGCTGGGGGTTAAAATAAGAAAAAGAGATCTCTCTGACTCATGCAATTCCTGCTCAAACTTATGAAAGCTCAGGAGAAGGATTATATTTTATGGTAGCATGTTTAAATCCATGTACCTGAATGATATGACACAGCTGTTGTCTTCTTGCCTCTGGCACTGCTAGCTAAAGTCTTGTGGTAGGTTGAGGAAACAGTCCAGAGGACAATCCAACATGTGATAAAATACAAAACTATTCAGTAAATCAATCACTTTATATTTGGGCTGCACTGTTTACAATAGATACTATCAAATAATTGGTGTAATCAGTACCTGGAATTTAAATGTCATACTCACATGTACGGCTGAAAGCAAGGGGAAACTACAGCCGTTATTTTTCCCGAGGACATGCAGCTCTACTGTATGAACATATGATGATGGCATCCTCTCGGGTAAAATATTCCGGAGGTAAAATAGTCCCCCATTCGGATCTCCGGGCGGGGACTACTCAGGAGGATGTGATCATCAGGAAAGGCAATACTGACATTCTACGGGTCGGAGCGTGGAATGTTAGATCCCTTAATCGAGTAGGAAAATTAGAAAATTTAAAAAGGGAAATGGATAGGTTGAAGTTAGATATAGTGGGGATTAGTGAAGTTCGGTGGCAGGATGAACAGGATTTCTGGTCAGGTGAGTACAGGATTATAAATACAAAATCAGTTGGGGGTATCACAGGAGTAGGATTGATAATGAATAAGAAAATAGGAATGCGGGTAAACTACTATGACCAGCACAGCGATCGCATTATCATTGTCAAGATAGATACGAAGCCAACACCGACAACAGTAGTACAGGTTTATATGCCAACTAGCTCTGCCGATGATGAGGAGATCGAAGAAATATATGAGGAGCTAAAGGAAATTATTCAGACAATTAAGGGAGAGGAAAACTTAATTGTTATGGGAGACTGGAATTCGGTAGTAGGACAAGGAAGGGATGAGAAGATAGTGGGTGAATATGGTCTGGGCAAAAGGAATGAAAGAGGAAGCCGCCTGGTAGAATTTTGCACGGAACATAATTTAGTTATAACAAACACCTGGTTTAAGAATCACAAAAGAAGGTTGTATACGTGGAAGAGACCAGGAGACACCGGGAGATACCAGATAGATTTTATAATGGTAAGACATAGATTTCGGAACCAGGTTTTGAAGTGTAGGACATACCCAGGGGCAGACATAGACTCTGACCATAACTTGTTGGTTATGAACTGTAGGCTGAAACTGAAGAAACTACAGAAAGGTAGGAACATAAGGAGATGGGACCTAGGTAAATTGAAGGAACCTGAAGTTCTTAAGAATTTCAGAGGGAGCTTCAGGCAACAATTGACAGAAACACGGGAAAATAAAACAGTTGAGGAGGAATGGGTAAAATTGAGAGATGAAATAGTGAAGGCAGCAGAGGACAAGATAGGTAGGAAGGCAAGACCTACAAAGAATCCTTGGATATCACAGGAGATACTAAATTTAATCGATGAAAGGAGAAAGTATAAGAATGCAGTAAATGAAACAGGCAAAATGGAGTACAGACGACTAAGAAATGAGATTGACAGGAAGTGCAAAATGGCTAAGCAGGAATGGCTAGAAGGCAAATGCAAGGATGTAGAAGAATGTATAAATAGGGGAAAAATAGATACAGCCTACCGGAAAATAAAAGAAACATTTGGCGATAAGAAAAACAGCTCTATGAATATCAAGGACACTGATGGAAAACCAGTTCTCAGCAAAGAAGGGAAAGCTGAAAGGTGGAAAGAGTATATAGAAGGGCTCTACAAAGGAAATGAACTTCGAGACACTATTGTAGGAAGGGAAGAGGATGTAGATGATGATGACATAGGAGATACTATACTGAGAGATGAATTTGACAGAGCACTGAAAGATCTAAGTCGAAACAAGGCCCCTGGAGTAGATGATATCCCGTCAGAGCTACTGAAGTCTCTGGGAGAACCAGCCATGACAAAATTGTTTCACATTGTGTGTAAGATGTATGAGACAGGTGAAGTACCCTCAGACTTTAAGAAAAATGTTATAATCCCCATTCCAAAGAAAGTGGGTGCAGACAGGTGTGAAAACTACAGAACCATCAGTTTAATAAGTCATGGTTGCAAAATATTAACACGAATTATATACAGAAGGATGGAAAAGCTGGTAGAAGCCGACCTCGGGGAAGATCAGTTTGGGTTCAGGAGAAATGTAGGAACACGGGAGGCAATACTCACTTTACGGCTTATCCTAGAAGATAGATTAAGAAAAGGCAAACCAACATTTCTAGCTTTTGTAGATTTGGAGAAGGCTTTTGACAATGTTGATTGGAATAAACTCTTTCAAGTTCTGAAGCAAGCAGGAGTAAAATATAGGGAGCGTAAGGTTATTTACAACTTGTACAAAAACCAGACAGCGGTTGTCAGAGTTGAAGGGCATGAAAGGGATGCAGTGGTTGGAAAGGGAGTAAGACAGGGTTGTAGCCTTTCCCCAATGTTGTTCAATTTGTACATTGAGCAAGCTATAAAGGAAAGCAAGGAGAAATTTGGAGAAGGAATTAAAGTTCAGGGTGAAGAATTAAAAACATTGCGTTTTGCCGACGACATAGTAATTCTGTCAGATACAGCAAAGGACCTGGAAGAGCAATTGAACGGAATGGACAGTGTGCTGAAAGGTGCATATAAGATGAACATTAACAAGAGTAAAACTAGGGTAATGGAATGCAGTGTAAGAAAATCAGGTGATGCTGAAGGAATTAGATTAGGTAACGAAACAATAAAGGAGGTAGATGAGTTTTGTTACTTGGGCAGTAAAATAACAAATGATGGTCGCAGTACAGATGATATTAAATGCAGAATGGCAATGGGTAGAAAGGCGTTTTTGAAAAAGAGAAATTTGTTAACATCGAATATTGATTTAAGCCTAAGGAAGTCCTTGCTGAAGGCATTTGTATGGAGTGTTGCCTTGTATGGGAGTGAAACATGGACGATAAGCAGTGTGGACAGAAAGAGGATAGAGGCTTTTGAAATGTGGTGCTACAGACGAATGCTGAAGATTAGGTGGGTGGATCGCATAACTAATGAGGAGGTACTGAACCGAATTGGGGAGAAAAGAAATTTCTGGCATACCTTGACTAAAAGAAGGGATAGATTGGTAGGACACATTCTTAGACATCAAGGAATTGTGAATTTAGCGTTGGAGGGAAGTGTGTGGGGTAAAAATCGTAGAGGGAGACCAAGAGACGCGTATAGTAAGCAGATTCAAGTGGATGTGGGTTGTTGTTCTTATGAGGAGATGAAAAGGCTTGCCCAGGATAGAGTAGGGTGGAGAGCTGCATCAAACCAGTCTCTGGACTGAAGACCACAACAACAAACAACACTCACATGTAGTCTATTAAAGTCAGTTTTTGAAGTGTTTATCACTCATTTCAAATACTTAGATTGCATTACATGGAATCTACTGTTCAAATAGCCTGTAAACATTTGGACAGGTAGCTCTGTCCATGTTATACACATTAATTTGTTCTACTTAACTAGTTATTTTAAGAGTTTATGTGTGAGTCGTCACCATGTGACTGTATGATGATTTAGCAATATGAAATTTGAATGAAAAATATGAATGTTCATGACATATAGTCAAACCAGTCATATGGCCTTCCTCACTCAGAAATTTAACTTAAAAACATACTAGTCTCAGAATCACTGTTCAAGGTTAATTGTTGTTCTCATGACATGACATGTGTAATTGGAATATCCACTTTCAGATAACTCACCCAGTACTGAGTCATAAACACTATTGAAAGATAAACAACTTATATAATGATAACACTAATTAATTCAACAAATACTGTAAACTGTGCTCTGCAGCTATGACAGCAGGATACATGTCACCACAGAGCTAAACCCTCAAATCTTTGACATTCATGTTCTGTGCTTGCCAGACACAACTATCAATTTATATGTTGTATAGGCAGTGATACTATAGTATGTTTACAACCCACAGGCATATATTAACTAGTCTGGCAACACTGTTTGACATATCACTTGCTGACATATTATCATTCCAATTCACCAGCTACTTGTGTATGAATAAAACAGTTATAAAAATAGGAACAAACTGATATGACACCTTTAGACAGGATATGGTGATTTGGGTGCCCAACGTCAATGGTGTAAGCAGGCATTTTTAAGGCACCTTTAGAGTTTTGACAAAATGATGGATACAAGCATCAAGTTGGATGTAATTTTTCATATTATACACAAACTTTTGTTTGGATCCCTTAGATGTTGACATCAGGATTGAAAAAATCTGTGACTTTGCCAGTCAAGTTAATGTTACAACCACAGATAAGATGTATATTTGTTCATACAAAATAAATAAATATTGCAATTGAGGAACTAACTGCTGCTTTTTATAAACAAAATCATTGCTGAAGATGAATGATATATGAAATTAGTTTTATACAGATCCAAAAAGAAGTGTATGTAATATCTAATATGAGGACACTTTGTAACTCACCGTAAAGACAATCGGTGCACTCCAGTCAGACAAGTAGAATAGAGAAACACATTCACACAGCTTTTAATTCTTGGCAGCAGCCTTCATCAGAGCAAGATATGCATTCAATCATACAATCATTCAGACAATTCATGCACAAATGACCATCTCTAGCGGATACTGTGCCAAGTAGCCATAGTTGTATGAATGTTCTTGTCTATTCTGCACCCCCAGCTGCAGCTCTGCGATCATCTTTATGGTGATTTGCACCTATCTGAGTATTATTTACATTCTAATCTGGTCTTTCCATTGTTATTTAACTTGTTAACTGCCATATGGCTTCAACAGAACCTCATACCTTACCGCTTTGTGCCCAGCCCAAATGTCAAACATCCAAGACTAGATGTGCAGCAATAAATGTACTAATAGTTTCTCTTCAGTCAGACACAAAAAGAGTAAACTCTCATACAATTGTTAATCTTCCCTCAGTACCTATTACTGTTCAGATCTGAAATTCTACAGAAGGTCATTTTACAAAAGTTTGTACTAAGTAGTCTGTAATTACATTGCTTGCCCATAAAGTGGAAGTGTAATGCCCTCTTCACCCTTGCCCTCACCACAGAGCTCTCTCTTATCCTGGTCTCTAGCCTTTCTTTCTAACCTTCCCAAACCTATCATTCTTTCATCCTCAAGAAACAAAGTAATAATTCTAATAATAATATGTAGACAAGGACCAATTCACCACCAAGGCGAACATTGAGCTTCTGACAGACACAAATAAAAGACACACAAACACACACACAATTCTAAATTTTCGGCCACGGTCTTCCTCAGACAGAGAACACTCTACACAAACACTCAGGCATGTCGCCTACCCAACCTTCACAACTTCCTAGTTCATACGTATGCCACTCCTAATCCCAACCCCTTACCACAGGGATCATATCTCTGTGGAAGACCCCCATGTAAAACCTGCCCAATCCACCCACCGAGCACTTCCTGTTTCAGTCCCGTCACAGGCTTGTCCTACCCCATCAGAGGCTGGGCTACCTGTGAAAGCAGCCATGTAAATACCAACTCTGCTGTAATCACTGCTCTGCATTCTACATTGTAATGACAACTAACCGGCTCTCCATCAGGATGAATGGCCACTGTCAAACTGTGGCGAAGAGCAATATGGACTATCCTGTAGTGTAGCATGCAGCGGAGCACAACACCTTGGACTTCACCAGCTGCTTCACCACCTGAGCCATCTGGATCGTCCCCTCCTCTAACAGCTTTTCTGAACTGCGGAGATGGGAGTTATCCCTACAGCAGAGCCTACTGTCCTGCAACCATCCTGGCCTCACCCTCAGATAACCTAACATCCTACATTCCATGTCCCACAGTCCCCCTTCCCCTCACATCCCACATTTCCTTCCGATTCATGCCCTTCTCCCTACTGTGTGCTTCCTGAAGGAAGTGTGCTTTTTTTTATATACCCCTTTTCATACTGTACCTCATTTTTGCCTCTGCTTGTTGTACCCCCACCCTTATATTTCCTCTCCACTCCTCCCCCCTCCTCTGCTCCTTCCCCCCTCCCCCCTCCCACCCCTTCTGCGTGACATGAGTTGGACTGTGTCTTGGTCGGCCAGAGATAGCTGACTTGTGTGGATGAGTGTGCCTGAGTTATTGTGTGGATGAGTGTTCTATGCCTGAGGAAGGCTGCAGCCGAAAATTTAGAATTGTGTGTGTGTGTTTGATGTCTTTTGTTTGTGTCTGTCAGCGGCTTAGTGTTCAATTTTACGGTTCCCTATCTGCATTCATCATTAACATTCCTAACTGGACCTTCCATTGAAGTAATAATTCTAAAAGCCATGATAGTGTACTCACTTTTTCATACATGTTGGTCATTGGTGGGCTCTCAATGTCACCCTTAAAATATTTATCAGCCTCATAAATGGTAGAATGCTCTCAATCAAAGGTTGACCACTTGCACTGCAATGAGTTAAGTCTCTTAGAAAAGAAACTAAAGGGTACATGGACCATAAGGTCATACTGTATCAATCTCCTTCCTGTTCCTTCTTCCCACTGCACCCCTCCCATCACCACAGAGCATTATTTGAAACACAGTAGCTTCAGATGATGCTTTTATGTCTGTGAAACGTGCATGTGTAATTGTATGAATGAGAGTATGTGTTTTTTCCCCTGATAAAGGCTGAGACCGAAAGTGTTTGAGTGTTTTTTGTCTTCTCTCTCTCTCTCTTTTTTTTTTTTTTTTTTTTTTTTTTTTTTTTTTTTTTTTCCCACACCATGCAAAAAATACTACTCTCATTAACTTCAATATATTTCCAGTCTTTATATTTGCTTCAGAGAGACAACTTCAATATTTCAAGTTCCAGAATTATTCAGAGAATATGATCTGGGGGCACTGCCGTGCCCCCAGCAAGTCGAGTACACAGCCGTACCATCCTTTTCTCGAAGCAGTAGATGGCACTTTCCACCCCCCTGTATCTCAGTGTTGGGTAACGCTAGAAGCCTGAATTTTCAGTTACCAAGTGTATCTACTATAACTAGCTAAATTTTCAAATTATAATATTCTACACCTTATAGTTTACGAAATATTAGCAGTCAAAAATCACTAAGTCTGTCACTCATTGACTCACCAATCATCAAAATTCTAAGGTACTTCTAGCAGATGCACAAACATAAAATTTCATATTTAGATAGTGTGTAGCCTATAATGGAAGAAAAAATTCAAACATCTGAAAATATTAATTCCGTTCTCGAAAACATTTTCGCTTGACGGAATAGTATCTAGAATCATAGAGCTGTAATGATTGTATTGCTGGTGTTTTTTTGGTAGAACGCTGGGTTCACTCTTCCACAAAGGCCTTCACTGACAGACATTACCCTCCTGATCTAGTCCACAAACAGATTTCCACGTCATATCTCAACAAGCCACCAATCCTCCCCCCAACCACAGTAACCAGTCACAACTGAGTGTCCTCCTTGTCACCTAATACCACCCCGGACTGGAACAACTAAATCACATTCTTCGTCAGAGCTTTGATTATCTGTCATCATGCCCTGAAATAAGAGCATCCTACCCAAGATTCTTCTGACCCCTCCTAAAGTGGTGTTCCATCCCCCACCCAACCTCCACAATATTCTAATCCATCCATATGCCACTCCCAGCCTCAACCCCTTACCACAGGAATCATATCCCTGTGGAAGATCCCGATGCAAAGCATGCCCAATACACCAACCCAGCACTTCTATTCCTGTCCTGTCACAGGCTTATCCTACACCATCAGAGGTCGGGCCACCTGTGAAAGCAGCCATCTGATATACCAACTCTGCTGCAATCATTGACAGCATTTTATACCGGTATGACGACAAACCAGCTGTCCATCAGAATGATTGACCACCACCAAACTGGCAAAAAGCAAAATAGACCACCCTGTGTCACAGCACTCTGGATTTCAGTAGCTGCTTCACTACCCAAGCCATCTGGATCCTCTCCTCCATCACTAGCTTTTCTGAACTGCACAGATGGGAGTTGTCCCTTCAACACATTTTATAGTCCCGCAACCACCCTGGCCTCAACCTAAAATAACTTCACATCCCTGCACCCTATGCCTAACATCTCCCCCCCCCCTCTACTTCTCCACTCATTATCCTGCATCCATGCCTTCCTTACAACTGTGTATCAGCACTTACAATATCTCCTTAATTTATTACTTTTCTTTTCTTTTTTTCCTAACTGAATTTTTTCCTTTTTTCCCCAACTATAGTTTTTTTTTCCCCACCTTTATTTATTCCTCCTTTTGTAAATTTGTTTTTTCTGTTCCTAATTAATTTTTCCCTTTATTTTTTTCCTTTTCTTCCTAACTTTATTTTTTCCTTTTTTTCTATTTTTATTTTCCTTATTATTCTTATCATTTCAAATCCCCCCACTCCCTCCCCATACTCCTCTACACCTTCCTTTTATCCTTTCCTGCTCCTTCCCTTCACTGTATTCATTGCCGTAATTCTAATTCCCGCCTATCGGAGCCTTTACAATTCATAATGCAACGTGCAACTTTCCATCCTCTTCTTTACCCAGCATCCTTCGCCCTCCACTCCCACCTCACTCACAGTCTAGATGCTTATGTTGCTGGGGTGGCCGGACTTTCTAGTCTTTGTGAAAGTTTTACCACAGTCTAACATATACAGTCACGACACTCACTGCTCTAAAAGTTGTTACAACCATTGTAACAAAGTTGTTACAACCATTATTAAAATATCGAGAGACAAACGTATTACAGAAATTAATAAAAAAAACAGCATAATTTAAATGATTCATTGGTATAAAGAACAACTCTGTCATAAAGAAATACTTACGAATATGTGTATATTTGCAGCTTATTCCGCTGAAAGTAAGTTGCATATAAACATAATGGTACAATAAATTTCTGTTATGGTCTGTTTTTAATATGACAGCTAGTTTTTGACTTGTATCAATTCGGTATGGCGTCTAATGATTCTCTCATTTCTACAACTCATTCGTCTTTCTTATACTTGTATATTCTTTTAAGTATAATTACTTTAGTTTAAAAAAAAAAAACAATGTTTTGATGATTCTTGCTGTTTGTGGTTCAAATGTAACAACAATTGTGTAATTTGGTTCTTCTTTGTTGGAGAACAGTTTGGCTGCTTTTATTGTTATACTGCCATGTCTGTGACGTTTTTCCTTCAGCTACAGATGTGATGGTTGATTTGTTATGTTAAATACCATATTTATTGCATTCTATATACGTTTCCTATGTTACACCCTCACCAATTTTACTGGAATTGTAATGAAAAATACTTAACGTTCCTGCGTAGATATTGATACCTCTCTGCTGAAGGGCATGTCTCCTGGTGTTTCCTAGGCATTTTTATTTTTAGTTGAAAATGAAATTACTAATTTAAAGCCTGTATGTTACAGGATACTTGTAAATTAACTGTCTTGTAATGCACCGTTTCATACATTATTAGGGAATGCAGACAAATGGGGAGCTGTTTTTAAATTATTACCTATTTATAAGGCACTACATGCGTTCCCTAATGTAAAAAGTAGAAGTCAATCTAAACGATACTATTCGCACTCATCAACTATCATATTCAAAAACATAGCTTGCCGGCTGCTTGGAGCGCTGCTATCGCAGCGTATAACAAAAATCTGCAGGAGTGTCGTGACTGTATATGTTAGACTGTGCTTTACTGAATTTAACAATGGAAAATCCGATTGGAATTTTAGCTGACACGCTAAAAAAATAGACAATCACATTGACTATGTGATCGTATATATTTTTTTATATTTTATTTACTTTTATTATTATTGTTATTATTAATAATAATAATTATTATTATTCGTTTCAAATCCCCACAAATAATTCGCACATGCCTCTACACCTCCCTTTTATCCTCTCCCACCTCCTTTCCTCACTGCATTCAGTGCTGCATCTCACATTTCTGCGTAACAAAGCAATTACAATTCTCGTGGCCTAGGTCATGAATAACCTTCACCTTATGTTCCCTATTCCTTTTTTCTCCCTTCTCTCCTACAGCATGAAGGGACCCTGTTCCAAAAGCTATTCCATTTTTTATCCTTTTTCTTCTTCGGGTGACTATCGGCGGTACAACACTAAGGTAAGTACTGGCCAGCCAGTCTATCTCTTTTGAATAATAATTTATCATCTGTGTGGAGAATTTCCATCAGTAAATGAATATTATCTTTATACTGACACTATCAGCAAGGTGATGCATGTTTGTTGGTCAAAAACAGTGTTTCCCAAGCTATTTGAATATACAACCCCCTTGCAACAAAAAAATATTTTCCTGATCCCTCACCTCTTCCCTTGTAACATAGCATGTTGGGATTTCTTCCCGTCTGCTTGCATTACGGAACGTCCCAATACCACTGCTGCATAATAATAGAAATGAATGTAGTTAGTTTATTATCAGTTTCTTTTCCAAAACTTTTGTTATTCTGTTTTCTTACTTCACTATCTGAAGTCATTTTCTATTATTTGGTATTGCAGAAGTTGGCTTAATTAGCAAATATTAAATAATAATTAATTTGTGCCATAAATATATTATTAAATTTCAGATAGTATGCTAATTAGTATTTCAGTTAAAACGAAGTAAATTCTTTTCTCATAATATTAAAGTAGGTATTAGAATGTTTAACAAGTATTAGGAAAGTCTTGCCCTCATAATTTTCTGTATAATTAGCACTTAATTATGAAAGTATTGTTGATAAATCTATTTTGTTAGATACATAAATGATATACTATTAAATGAACCGAGATTTGTACATTAATTTAATCAGTATTATTTGCACTATCTTTTACAATAGGGTCATTCCATGTCAAATCATCCAGAAATTTAAGAAAATGAAACCTTACCCACACAGAAAAATCTGAAACTTTGTGTGATGAAAGATTAGGAACCTCTTTGACAGATTTAAGAATTTTATTGCAATGCTGTAATATAAGTAAATTGGGGGAATTTCTAACTGTAGTTCAAGAAGCTTTACCTGTCACTGAAGATGTGTTATAGTTCTGATAATTTTTGCAGTAGGATTTTATTTATTTATTTTATTTTATTTATTTTTTAATGAATGTGGATAGTGTAGTCTATGAAAGCAACATCCTTAAGTTGAGGGACATACATTTATTTTATCTGATATTGCTTGTTTTTATAAAGGTGACATAAAACCATTGCCTACAAATTGATATTTTTTCATCCAGTTCCCCCCCCCCCCTCCCCCCTCATTGGGTATTATTTAAACTTTTCCAGTCCCATCATTATTTTTTCCTTGTTTTACATAACGTTATTAACTGCTCGCTGAAAAAATACTGAACAGTCAAAATTTTCCTATTTTATTTAAAAATTTCCTGCATAGGTTCCTCTGCAACCTGTACTCTGATAGACTACAATTCCTGATTAAATAAAAATTCAAAAAGAAAATAAATATTAACAGTGGTGTACATAAAGGTTTGTATATTCTGAAAAATATTGGAAATATTTTCTTGTTGTGAAAATGTTTTATTCCAAGGAAAAATCTGCGAATGGATGACACTCATCAAGAATTAAGTCATGATGATCAAAATGTACAACAGTTATGCAGGGACTTTTTTATTTTTTGTTTGCTATTTAAAATCATTGTTTTGGCAATTGTCCTTTGACATAATAAGTGTTCTTTTGTTCTGTAAAAGTCTTGGGAAGCTCATGATATCTGTATACTGTTACTGAATCTGTGGACAGATTTGAGTAATACTGTAAGTATACATGTAATTTTACATCCTTCATACATTTTATTAAGAAACTGAAAAGTTACTAGTACATTATTATATCAAATTAAGACTATAATATTCCCTCATTTCCTAGGTTAAATAATGGAAGGTTCTTCAAATAGAGAATGTTCTCAGAGATGCTACACTGCAGATCAATGTGTGTTTCACTGACAACTATATCACATCTAACTGAAAAAGAGCTGAAGTTACTATTATGGTGCTGTAATGTAGTACCTTTGCAATTAGACGGGTGTACTTATGTTCTACATACAAAGGAATATAACAGATTCTCAATGGAATCAAAACGATGTGTTGACCCTTTCAGGTGTCACAAAAAACAGTGTGTTCTGGTTTGCGCTAAGTCACGTTACAGCAAGAAAAGAAACTAAGAGAGAAAGGACATTCTGTTGTTTCTAGTCAAAATCTATGCCCGAGTTGTACAAGGAAGGTTGCAGAATATAAGAAAGGAAATCAAGAAACGTATTCAGAGAATACCAGTGAAACAGGAGATGTGACTATTCAGTCTCCAGTCTCTGCTCCCAAAATTTGAATCCTTCCGCGCATCCTAACTTCTCCTCTTTAAAACACAATTTCCCTTCCAAAATATTATACCTTTGAATATTACAGAATTAAATGCTTTGACCATCTCCCTACAAATACATATTTAACAATACTAAAAAATGGTTCAGACTGAAGCTTTTTCCTCAGATAGCCATTAAGCATGGAATTTCACTGTTCAAATATACTGCTGCCATTGAAGTATAGTTACACAATTAATACATTAAATTAGATTAATACTTGTTCCATAGATCATATATACGACATTTCGTAATGATGTTGAACATGTCAGTTTAGTAAATGGTGTCTATACTTGACAATCAATATTTTAAGGATTTTTTTATTTTTATTTATTTATTTATTTTTTAAGTTTTATCTAAAAATTCATCTACATTGTAAAAGGAGTTGCCATTCAGAAATTCCTTTAATTTCTTTTTAAATACTAGGTGGCTATCTGTCAGACTTTTGATGCTACTTACTAAGTGACCAAAGACTTTTGTGGCAGTATAATTCACCCCTTTCTGAGCCAAAGTTAGATTTAACCTTGAATAGTGAATATCATCCTTTCTCCTAGTGTTGTAGCTATGCACACTGCTATTACTTTTGAATTGGGTCAGATTGTTAATAAAAAATTTCATGAGTGAATATATATATTGTGAAGCTACAATGAGTATCCCTAGATGCCTAAATAAATGAATCGTAAGCGGCAGTCTGCATCGCGTACAGTGTGACAGCTGAGTTTGGCTACCAGATTTGTGTCTCAACTTTAACAGACTGATGTACTACTACTTTTTAAGACCAATGTAATCAGTTTACAGTAAATATTTTTTGTATTTTGTAATAATTTTCTTACTTACACTTTTTGGATTCTAGACAACCTTACCATTAGAGCAGAGTACAGAGTGATATGGAATAAAGCTGTATTTCCAGTGATATACAGCGTTTATCCATTTTAAAACTTACTAATTTTCAAAAAAACTATACTTAATGAAATTTTGGAAATCACAACCAAGTATTTTTAAGAGTCTGTATGCACAAATAATACGTATCTACTGGTACATTATTATTTTCCATCAATTCTCTCGAATTAACAGGTTTTTTTTTTTCAATTTCCCATAAACTGCAAAATGTGCCGTGTAGCGTTATTCGATGTGACGATTCAAATGTCTGCAGTAAGTTCTTGGGTGGACTCCAGCAATTATTCTGATTACACGCTTTTGTGCAATGAATACTTTTTTACTCAATGTTTAATTGCCCCAGAATATGATCCCATATGAAAGCACTGAATGAAAATAGGTGTAGTAAGCTAATTTACTGAGATGTATATCACCAAATTTTGCAATGACTCTAATAGCATAAGTAGCTGAACTCAGACATTTCAGGAGATCTTCAATGTGTATCTTCCAATTCAGTCCCTTGTCAATGCAAACACCTAAAAATTTTGAATACTCAACCTCAGCTGCAGATTTATGTTCAAAGTCTAAATTTATTAATGGTGTCATGCCATTTATTGTATGAAACTGTATATACTGGGTTTTAATAACTTTCTGGAAGATATCATTTACAATTTCATCAGTTAATTCCTGTTTGTCAGGTGTGATAGCTATACTTGTATCATCAGCAAAAAGTACTAGCTTAGCATCTTCGTGAATGTAGAATGGCAGGTCATTAATATATATTAAGAACAGCAAGGGACCCAAGACTGAAACTTGTGGGACCCCATTTTTGATAATTCCCCAGTTAGAAGAATTAATTGTTTCATCTGTATCATGTGAACTGCTTATTTCAAATTTCTGCACTCTTCCAGTTAAGTATGATTTAAACCATTTGTGCACTGTCCCACTCATACCACAATACTTAAGCTTATCTAGAAGAATCCCATGATTTACACAATCAAAAGCCTTTGAGAGATCACAAAAAATCCCAACTGGTGATGTCCGGTTATTTAAAGCATTTAATATTTCATCAGTGAAGGTATATATAGCATTTTCAGTTGAAAACCTTTTTTGAAAACCAAACTGACATTTTGTTAGAATTTTATTTTTACTAATATGTGAAGCAATTCGAGAATACATAACTTTTTCAAAAATTTTTGATAAAGCTGTCAGAAGTGAGATGGGCCGGTAGTTGTTGACATTGTATGTATCCCCTTTTTTATGCAAAGGTTTAACAGTAGCATATCTCAGTCTATCTGGGAAAATACCCTGCTTTAATGAGCTATCACAAATATGACTGAGAATCCTACTTATCTCCTGGGAACAAGTTTTTAATACCCTGCTGGAAATGCCATCAATTCCATATGACCGTTAACTCTTGAGAGAGTTTATTATTTTCCTAATTTCTTAAGGTGAGGTGGGTGGAATTTCAATTGTATCAAATTGTGTGGGTACGGCCTCTTCCATTAATTGCCTTGCTGCTTCTAATGAACATTTAGATCCTATTTTCTCTACAACATTTAAAATGTAATCATTAAAAATGTTTTCAACTTCTGCCTTTTTGTTAATAAAGTTTTCATTTGTTTTGATGGTAATAACCTCTTCCTCTGCTCTTGGTTGCCCTGTCTACCTTTTAATAATATTCCAAATTGTTTTAATTTTATTACAAGAGGAGCTAATCGCAGACATGATGCACATGCTTTTGATTTTTTAATAACTTTTCTTAATGTAGCACAGTAGCCTTTATAATATTTTATTGTTTCTGGGTTATTATATAGTTCCCTTTTTCGGTTACACGATATTTTTATTCCATTAGTGAGCCATGGTTTTTTGCATGGTTTCTTAGAATTAAATTTTACTAATTTCTTGGGGAAACAGTTATCAAATATCCTTACAAATGTATCATGAAATAAATTATATTTTAAATTAACATCATGTTCCTTGTAAACCTCATCCCAGTCTAACTGCTGTAGACTTTCTTTGAAATTTCTAGTTGTTAAGTCATTCATCGAGCGCACAATTCTGGTGGTCTGTTTCGAATTACTGAACGGAGCTATGTCATATACTGTTACTACCTGTGCACCATGATCCGAAAGACCATTGTCAATGGGACAAGCATTTATGTTGTTAAACTTATCTGGGTCTATAAAAAAAGTTATCTATCAATGTACTGCTGTTCTTTACTACTCGAGTAGGAAAATCAATAACGGATGCCAGATTGAATGAGCCAAGTAAGACTTCCAGGTCTTTCTTCCTGTTACACTCTTTCAGAGAATCTACGTTGAAATCACCACAAATAATAATTTGCTTCCCCCTATCTGATAGATAGCACAACAAGGCATCCAAGGTTTCCAGAAATAACTGAAAGTTCCCTGAAGGGGACCTATATACTGTTACAATTATAAGATAATCATCATTGAGTTTAAGCTGGCAGGCACATGCTTCAATATGCTGCTCTACACAAACATTTTTTGTTTCTAAATTTTTTACACTGTGATTGCTTTTATCATATAGGGCAACTCCTCCTCTTATCTTATTATCTCTACTTACATTTGAGACTAATTTATATCCACAGACATTCACATTTTCCATACCGGTGACAATGTGATGCTCAGACAGGCATAGTATATCTATTACATTATCAGTTTCTATATCATCTAAACAAACTAAAAGCTCATCTATTTTATTCTTTAGTCCCCCAATATTCTGGTGAAAATTCTAACATTATTTTTTACTTTACTTTTCTGAGAAACATTTGATTTTTCAACATTTTTAGCATCTGCCTGTTTGAGCTTCTCACTGGACACTGATATTTATCATGGCTTTTGATACAAATATATTCATTTCTCGTCCACAAGTACTTATAACTGTTTATATATAAATTATCTGCTGCATATCTACTATTTTTAGTTGGCCATGAAATATTTAAGTGGCAGTCTACAACATAAAAACCGAACATTACTAACAATAATATTAAATATAATAAAATACTTATATAAATGTAATGTGCGTTGCTGGGTTCATGTTTTGTGTTTCTGTGGACAAATCTATGTTCTGAAACAAGAATATTATTACCGAAACGAAGAGCAGAACAAGAGAGTAAAACAAAGTTTATTGAAAGAATACGGAAATAATGTGGTATGTCTTTTAAGACAGGTAGTGTCATGCAATACTGCACATTTGCTTCTTCATCTGTTACTGATAAACATTACGTATCAATAATTGTAAATATAAGTCTTATAATTTAAACATAGCAGCTATTGTCAGCAACCGTTACAACGTCAATGGATAAACAAGCAGCCCTCAGTCGCAAATTAAAAATTATTTAACCTGGTTTCAGCAATGACTAAGATTGCCTTCATCAGAAAATATAAAGCAAAACAAGTCACATAATAAAATGTACTACTCAGCTGTATAACTTGAGTCCCAAAATTTAAAAAGAAATTTTTAGAAAAAGCTAGCCATTATGGGCTGCACGCCCGCACAGAGGCATCAGACGCACTTGTTGGCACATACACGCGCACTTGTCGGCACCTCTCCTGACAAAACACAATGCTTTGCCCAGGCCCATGTGGACATTGTCAAACCACTGCCTTTGTCTCAAGGCAAGCGCTACCTGCTCACCATGGTGGACCGCCTCACGTGCTGGCCGTAGGCGACACCCATCGCAGACATCACCACCGAGACCACCGCTACCGTCTTTGTCGACACATGAGTGGCATGCTTCAGCTGTCCCAGCCACGTCATGACTGACCATGGCCACCAGTTCAACTGCTCGCTGTTCAGGCACATCGCCAGACTGTGCGGTGCACAACTCCACAAAACTATGAGCTACCACCCGCCATCATAATCAAGAGACTCCACCAGACCTTGAAAGCAGCGTTGACCTGCCATGACAATGCCTGGATGGAATCACTTCCTCTTGTACTCCTCAGGCTGCGAGTCACACCGAAGGAAGACATTGACACCTCACCCGCCGACCTCATCTGCGGACAGCAAGTCGCCATTCCTGGTGACATAGTCAAGGAAGTTCCACCACCACATGATGCCTCGGCTGCACCTCTGGCAGAGTGTCTGCATATCTACATGGCCGGCCTCCGACCGCATGCAATGACGCACCACAGCATTGGCAAGACGTTTGTACGCACCGACCTGCAGCACTGTACACACATCATGTTGCGTACCGACGCGGTACAGGCACCACTTCATCTGCACTATTCAGGACCTCACTGTGTAATCACTCGCAGCGAGAAAACCTTCAAGATTGAATACAATGGCAAGCAGTGTGAAGTTTCGATCGACAGACTGAAACCGGCTTATGTGCTGCCCTAACCGGAAGCTGTTCACTTCTTTTTCTTTGACCTGGCGGAAGACGTCTGTTGACAGATGACAACCCACCAGCTGCTACTTCATACGTGTGCCACCAGCTGCAGCGCGGCGCTACGTGCACCACAGCCTCAGCAGCAGCAGCTTGCCCCCATCACATCACAGCAGCCGCCTCCCGCACCTGTGCAGCCAACCGCACCACACTCGCCACAAGCGCCTGGTCCCCCACCACTGCCGGCGGCAGACTACGACAAGCGCGGGCGTTGCCGTGTCAGATTCAAACACCCGTGCTGTGTAATAACAACGTACCACCACACAACGCTGCATACCTAACCAGCTAACCAGTCAAACTCCAGACATGACCTCCTGCATAGCCGGCGGTTTGTCCACTGCAGCTCCTGAATTTCCGCGTTCACGCCTCTGTGCTTCCACCATGTCGGGGGTTGAGACCAAAACTACCATGTCACACTTCCATGTGCCCATGAACAGTACAGTTGGTAAATGTTTTTTACTGTGTGCTAGTGTTCTCCGGGACGTTACACAATGTTTCCGCACCTCCACTGCCATGAGCATCAAGGCAGGATCGACTCCCAGCTCGTGCTTCCGCGTTGGATTTGTGATTCACTGTTGTCAACAAACTAACTCTTGAGCTTTACAGTTCATCACAACTTAGTTAGTAGTGTATTCGGTGATGTACTTCTGCGCACCAATCGCCACATTGTGTTACTGACAGTTCGCGGACAGCCCAGTCTGACATTAGCCGAACACGTGTGGCTAAGCCCTCTTGCCGTGCTGTCACTCACATCACCAGCTGTGCCCACTGACATCACCACCTGCTGCCCAATCGCCACTGCCCAGCTGGCCGCCATTGCACTTAAACTGATGCTGACTTCCACCACTTGAGCTCCAAACAGCCGTTGCCTGTCAGCTGATCGGTCGCATTTTCCTTAAAACTTGCAAGCTCCGCTGTCCAAGCGAGGATCTGTGTATCGGCCTGGCTGACTTACAGCAGAAACACATGAACAGCGAGCGGCAGACAGCTAGCACAAGGCTGCGGCATCAGATAGCTGCCAACGTGCGTAGTTCCGATCATCGGCAAAAATCGTCGCAGTGGCATGGCATGTGCCGAAGGAGAGTAGAGCGACCGGTAGGATAGAACTTTTATGGTAGTCTTGTGTAGTTTGAGCTCCCACAAGCAATCAACGTGAACTAGTTCGCAGATCCCTCGCCTCTTAGTTTGTCCACTCCTTTTCCGAAGACTGACGGGGAACAGCGAGAGGACGCGAGAGCGCGCAGAATCGCATGATTCCCTTCTGCCACTTACCATCATTTCGAGCTGAGATGCAGCTCAGATGGAGTTTCATAGTTCACTGCCACAAATTTTCTTTTCTAAGGTATTCAGCAGTATCTAAACAGAACCCTCATTTCATAGTGTAAAGAAGTAAAGATAACTTAAAACTTAACATTGATTGCATTTGTATGCAAGAAATTATGCATCAACCATTTTCTCTCACCTGCATGATATTGTTTACGGCTCGCGAAGTAGAATGTTGAGGATAACGTATAAGCGACACTAACACTCTAAAGTAACAAACCCGTATATAATTAATTAGCTGCAAAACTGTAGTTTCCTGCCTGTCATCAGAATGTAAAGGTCAAAAGTCGAGAAATACCTGAATGAAGAGTATTTAGATCGTAAAAAGATCCACTTGAATGGTGGCACGAGCGTCATCAACTGTATCCTCATATGTGTGCATATATATTAAAGAGATTTTAAATTGTTGCGACATCAGTATCCAGCGAATGCATTTTTTCGTCGACAGGACAAATCCTCAATGAATGCAGAACATTGTTGTCAATGAACAAAGTTACAAAATTAATATTTTTACATAATAATATGCAAATTTTTGTGATATGTAACTTGTTAATTAGATGAATGATGAATATTATAGAATGATGATATTAAGCACAAAAAATGAATAAATACGATCTCATTCTGGACTCATGATTATTTTTTGTGTATCTAATTGTTAAGCAACAAATTAGAAAAGTTTCTTTTGTTAATGTTATAGGCATATTCTTTGTGCCATATAATACTTGACCTGTACCATAGTAATAATATTTTTTGTTGATCACTTCCAAAACTTTATAAAAATTAAAAACTGATTTATAAAAGTGCATTTTTATTCATGAAAATAGACGCATTTAGAATATTATGTAGGTAATGTTCCTTCAATGACCTATTAAACAAATATAGAAATTCATTTTAAAAATGAAATACTACAAGTATTTGCAAAGTAGTTGAATACCATTGTATCACCCATTCGTGTAAATAACTGGTTTATTTGGTTAAGTATTTGATGTCTAATTGCCCAAAAATACATGCTTGGGCAACACTGATCATTATATAAACAAGCTGTCGTAACAAAAGAAAGAGCTCTTTCAGCAGTGGTAGCAAAAGCCAAAAAGAGCGAACTAAAAGGAGAGCTACCGGTCGTGAACTAAAATGTCGTGCGATCGATCACAAAATAAAAAGTGCACGATCGATCGCGAACTAAAAAGTGCGCGATCGTTCGTGAACTAAAATGGGCGCAATCGGTCGCGACCTAAAATATGTGCGATTGGTCGCCAACTAAAATATGTGCAATCGGTCGCGAACTAAAACACGCGTTACCAGTCACAAACTATTATGCCAAACATACCTCGCTTCTTAGTTCGTTGGATTCTTTACCGAAGACTGACAGGCAATAGTGAGAGGGTGCGCATCAGAATTAAAAATCATGTATTTGCCTTCTGCTGATGAGAGCCATTTCGAGGTGAGCGTGTGCCTGCTAGATTACATAGTTCAGTGCTACAAAATTTCTTTTTTGAAGTATTCTGCAATATCTGACTAATAAATTCTATAATGCCAAGATATAGAGATAACTCTAAACTTAAACTCGAGAAATTATCCACAAACTGTTTCTTTAGTTTGCCTGATCGTTAGCGGCTCAAGCAGCAAGCGCATGAAGCAGTTAGGTGGAAGAACTTATCCCTCCATCTGCATGCGCAGACCACGCCGCTCAGCCGTCACTGGGAGCGGACGAACTAAAAGAACGAACTAGTTCGCGGCAGAGCCGCAAACTAAAGTGAGCGCTCCCGATCACGAACTATTATGTGCAATTCTACTGTACGGATGTCGCCTGGCATTCTCCGTTCCAATTATGTGCCGCAGACCACGTGGGTCGAACTAAACACGAGCGCCCCACATGCATGCGAGTGTTAATACCGCTCCGACGTCTGATGGCTGAGACCTGTGGTATTTTTCGTGCTGCCCGCTTTCGTGGATATGTGTTGATCATGCGCTGTCCACGCTAACGCTTCCCAGCAAGGATCGGTGATTGAGCACGAGAACATTTGCCAGATATTATTGCTGTATCATTTCAACAATAAATTCCTAATCCGATAAGTGTTATTTGTACATCCTTCTCATCACCACCGCCTACAGTAAACAACAGTTGCAAGCAGTGACTACATGTGCTAGCGTCACTGGAGACCCCCAACCTGGGAGGAATTGCAGAAGACAATCGACAGCCGACAGAAGGTCATCGACGAGCTGATGGAGCGCAACAAGGAATTGAGTTCGAGCTGCAATCTCTCTCCGCACGCACGGACACTGGTTCCCAGGAGACAGCTAACAAGAATCTCCATTCACAAGACGCTGATGCGCCACCACCTATCGTTGTTAAGGCAATTACAGGATGAGTACTGGTCAAGGTGAAGCTAGCGCGTGTAGTTGTTGCTTCCAACTGTTGTTCGCTGTTGGCGGTTGTGACTGGAAGGATGAAGCAATAACACTTATTGGATTAGGAATTTATTGTTGACACTGCATGATACATCAATAATCTCTGGCGAATGTTCTTGTGTTCAGTCACTGATCCTTGTCAGGTCTCGTTAACGCGGACAGCACACGACGAACACGTATCTGCGAAAGTGGGCAGCACGAAAAATACCGTGTGTCTTGGCAATCAGACATCAGTGTGGTATTGACACTCAAGTACGTGTGAGGAGCTCGCATTTAGCTCGACCCATGTGGTCTGTGGCACATAATCGGAACGGAGAATGCCAGGCGACGTCCATACAGTTCTGTCCTACAGCTCCCACTACTCTCTTTCGGCACACACCAGGCCGCTGCGACGTTTTTGCCGGTGATAGGAACTGTGCGCGTTGGCAGCTATCTGCCGCCGCTGCCTTGTGTTAGCTGTCTGCCACTCGCCCGTCACATGTTTCTGCTGTAAGGCAGCCAGGCCACTAAAAGTTGACTTTCAGTCTAGAAAGAATTCCGACTGCTGAGACAGCTGAGTTACGTGTACTTTCTTTGCTACACTTATATGAATTTTATCAAATATATTATTAATATTAGACTTAACAATAACATATCCTCTTATATTGAAATAATAATGACATGTAATATTATGTCAGAAGTTCTCATGTAAGGCACAGCAAGTGTGTGGCTCAGGTGTGAAACTTGTACTTTCGTTTCTTCTGTCTCTGTGCTATTACATCTTTGGTATGTCTGCTCAGCTGTTGTAACTAAATAATAGGAAACAGTTTGTGTCCACTGAAAATAGATATTCATCCATGAAGATAGTCATTTCTGGTGTGCCCCAGGCTATATACTTGAACTTTTCTTTTTCAGTGTTGCTGTCAATGATTTGCCACTATATGTTTGGCCTGAATCAATTACCTGCTATGTGGATGATATAACTTTTAATCACCACAGTTAAAGAAAGAATAGAGTTACACAAGAAATCACAGGAGTCTCTGTTTCTAACGCTAAACTTGTTCTAAGCTAACAAATTACTGTGCAGTCCACCGGAAACATAGCAGCTGATATTGGGACTAGTTAAAAGCACAGATCCAAAGTCTGCAAAACTACTGGGAATACTTATTGATTCCCAACTTAAGTGGCATTTATAACCATTTTTGACATTTCTTAGTTACCTTGCAATTGTTTCCATTCCCGTTTTTCCACATTTCCGTTCGTGTTTCCTACTTTTCCAATCATATTTCAGCAACTTTCCATTGGTCTTCATTGTCAGCCTCAAAATCGTAATCTGCTACCACATAACCAATCCTATTTAGCCGTTTTCCTTGCATTCTCATGCAGTTTTCTCGTACTTTTTCTGATTTCACCATCCTTAAACACTTTTTGTATGCCATAGCACTACTAAAGGTGACCACAGTATCAACAACAAACTTTAACAACTTTTTCTATTTCCTTTCATTTTTCATATCTGAATTTTATATATATATATATATATATATATATATATATATATAAAAAAAATAGACGAAGATTACTCACCAGGCGAAGGAGCACAGGTGTGACAGCATCACAAATAAATAAATGAATACACACACACACACACACACACACACAATCGCAAGCTTAGTTGCGTCTTCAGGCAGTAGGGAAGGAGAGGGAAAAGGAAATGATGAGGGTTTTAAGGAAGGGGGTAAGGAGCCATTCCAATCCCGGGAGAGGAAAGACTTACCTTGGGGGAAAAAATGGAGGGTAAACAAATGCACACATGCCCACACATTCACACAGACACAAGTACACCTAGGCAGACATACTGTAGAAAGCAAAGAAGTTAAGTTATAGAAGTTAAGAAGTTAGACAGAGATACCACTTGAGGCAGAGGCTCTGTCCAGAGAACTGATGCAAAGATGTTAAGAAGGTGGGTGGGAATTCAAATTTAGCGGAGGTTGAGACCAGGTGGGCAACGGGAAGAGAGAATATGCTGAAGGGCTAGTTCCCATCTCCGGAGTTCTGAAGGATTGGTGTCAGTGGGAAGTATCCAGATAACCCGGACGGTGTAGCACTGTGCCAAGATGTGCTGGCCGTGCACCAATGCGTGTTTAGCCACAGGGTGATCCTCGTTACCAACAAACACTGTCTGCCTGTGTCCATTCATGCGAATGGACAGTTTGTTGCTGGTCATTCCCACATAGAACGCTTCACAGTGCAGGCATGTCAGTTGGTAGATCACGTGGGTACTATCGCAAGTGGCTCTGCCTTTGATCGTGTACACCTTCCGGGTTACGGGACTGGAGTAAGTGGTGGTGGAAGGGTGCATAGGGCAGGTTTTACAACGGGGGCGGTTACAAGGGTAGGAGCCAGAAGGTAGGGAAGGTGGTTTGGGGATTTCATAGGGGTGGACTAGGAGGTTACGGAGGTTAGGTGGGCGGCGGAAAGACACTCTCGGTGGAGTAGGAAGGATGTCATGAAGGACGGATCTCATTTCGGGGCAGGATGGTGCTGTCACACCTGTGCTCCTTCGCCTGGTGAGTAATCTTCGTCTATTTTTTATATTTTATTTTTCCTGCTAGGAATTTTTCGTCTTAATAATCGTTATATATATATATATATATATATATATATATATATATATATATATATATATTTTTTTTTTTTTTTTTTTAAGATGAAAAATTTGCTTTTTAGAAATGTCTGTCTAGGTGTGTTTGCGTTTGGATATGTGTGAGTGTGTGTGTGTGTATTTGTTTACTTTCCTTTTTGTCCCCTAAGGTAAGTCCTTCCACTCCTGGGATTGGAATGACTCCTTTTCCACTCCTTTAAAACCCATATCCTTCCCTTTCTCCTCCCCTTTTTTCCTCTTTTTCCTGAAGAAGCTGCCAGTGGTGGCGAAAGCTTGTATGTGTGTTTGTGTGTGATTATTTGTGCTTATCGACGAGCTGGTCCTTTTGGTAAGTCATCCGATTTCTATATATGAAGTCTACTTACCAGACGAAGGAGCATAGGCAGTGATAGTAACAAATAAACACACACACACATACATACAAATGCTAGCTTTTGCAGCCTAGCTGCGGGTTTTAAGGGAGTGGGTAAGGAGTCATTCCAATCCCGGGACAGGAAAGACTTACCTTGGGGGAAAAAAAGGAGGGTAAACAAATGCACACACATTCACACAGACACAAGTACACCTAGGCAGACATACTTTCCCGTTACCAAACCCCTACAGAACGAATCTCTGCCTACATAGATCAACACCTTCAACCCATCATGTGCAGCCTCCCATCCTTCATCAAAGACACCAACCACTTCCTCGATCGCCTGAAATCCTTACCCAGCCTGTTACCTCCTGAAACCATCCTTGTAACCATTGATGCCACTTCCTTATACACAAATATCCCACGTGCCCAGGGCCTCGCTGCAATGGAGTATTTCCATCCATGCCGAACACCCACTTCCCTACCTAAAAACTCTTTCCTTAATACCCTAGCCAGCTTCATCCTTACCCACAACTTCTTCACTTTTGAGGCCAGACATACCAACAACTAAAGGGAACAGCCATGAGAGCCAGGATGGCCCCCTTGTACACAAACTTATGTATGGGATGCTGAGAGGAAGCCTTCCTGGATACCCAAGCCTGTCAACCCAAAGTTTGGTATAGATTCATTGATGACATCTACATGATCTGGACTCACAGTGAAGAAGAACTCCAGAATTTCCTCTTCAACCTCAACTCCTATGGTCCCATCAAATTCACCTGCTCCTATTCCAAATCCCATGCCACTTTCCTCGATGACAACTTCCATCTGTCCAACTGGCAACTTCACACATCCGTCCACATCAAACCTACCAATAAACAACAGTACCTGCATTATGACAGCTGCCATCCATTCCACATCAAACATTCCCTTTCCTACAGCTTAGGTCTTCGTGGCAAAAGAGTCTGCTCCAGTCCCGAATCTCTGAACCAGTACACCAATAATCTAATAACAGCTATCCTCCTGAACAGGTTCAGAAGCAAATTGCGAGAACCACTTCCTCATCCCTCCCCCAAATTCATAACCTTCAAGAGAAGAACCCCAGAAGTGCCTCTCTTGTCACCGGATACTTACAGGGACTGGAGAGTGGAGACTGGGTACTTCCCACTGACACCAATCTTTCAGAACTCCGGAGGTGGGAACTTGCCCTTCAGCATATTCTCTCTTCCCGTTGCCCACCTGGTCTCAACCTCTACTAAATTAAAATTCCCACCCACCATCTTTAACATTTTTGCCTCGGTTCTCTAGACAGAGCCTCTGTCTCAAATGGTATCTCTGTCCAACTTCTTTGCTTTCTACAATATGTCTGCCTAGGTGTGTTTGCGTGTGTATATGTGTGGGTGTAACCCTCATCCTTTCCTTTTCCCTCTCCTTCCGTACTCTGTCTGAAGAAGCAACTAGGTTGCGAAAGCTTGCTTTTGTGTGTGTTTGCTTTATTTATGTTTGATGTCACTACCGGTGCTCCTTCGCCTGGTAAGAAACTTCATCTATATATATATATATATATATATATATATATATATATATATATATATATATAACGATTATTAAGACGAAAAATTCCTAGCAGGAAAAATAAAATATAAAAAATAGACGAAGATTACTCACCAGGCGAAGGAGCACAGGTGTGACAGCATCACAAATAAATAAATGAATACACACACACACACACACAATCGCAAGCTTTCGCAACCCAGTTGCGTCTTCAGGCAGTAGGGAAGGAGAGGGAAAAGGAAATGATGAGGGTTTTAAGGAAGGGGGTAAGGAGCCATTCCAATCCCGGGAGAGGAAAGACTTACCTTGGGGGAAAAAAAGGAGGGTAAACAAATGCACACATGCCCACACATTCACACAGACACAAGTACACCTAGGCAGACATACTGTAGAAAGCAAAGAAGTTAAGTTATAGAAGTTAAGAAGTTAGACAGAGATACCACTTGAGGCAGAGGCTCTGTCCAGAGAACTGATGCAAAGATGTTAAGAAGGTGGGTGGGAATTCAAATTTAGCGGAGGTTGAGACCAGGTGGGCAACGGGAAGAGAGAATATGCTGAAGGGCTAGTTCCCATCTCCGGAGTTCTGAAGGATTGGTGTCAGTGGGAAGTATCCAGATAACCCGGACGGTGTAGCACTGTGCCAAGATGTGCTGGCCGTGCACCAATGCGTGTTTAGCCACAGGGTGATCCTCGTTACCAACAAACACTGTCTGCCTGTGTCCATTCATGCGAATGGACAGTTTGTTGCTGGTCATTCCCACATAGAACGCTTCACAGTGCAGGCATGTCAGTTGGTAGATCACGTGGGTACTATCGCAAGTGGCTCTGCCTTTGATCGTGTACACCTTCCGGGTTACGGGACTGGAGTAAGTGGTGGTGGAAGGGTGCATAGGGCAGGTTTTACAACGGGGGCGGTTACAAGGGTAGGAGCCAGAAGGTAGGGAAGGTGGTTTGGGGATTTCATAGGGGTGGACTAGGAGGTTACGGAGGTTAGGTGGGCGGCGGAAAGACACTCTCGGTGGAGTAGGAAGGATGTCATGAAGGACGGATCTCATTTCGGGGCAGGATTTAAGGAAGTCGTATCCTTGCTGGAGAGCCACATTTAGAGTCCGCTCCAGTCCCGGAAAGTATCCGGTGACAAGAGGGGCACTTCTGGGATTCTTCTGTTGAAGGTTCTGAATTTGGGGGGATGAGGTAGTAGCTCTGGCAATTTGTTTCTCTACCAGATTAGGAGGATAGCCGCGGGATGTGAAAGCTGTTAATAGGTTGTTGGAGTACTGGTTCAGAGCTTCAGGACTGGAGCAGACTCGTTTGCCACGAAGACCTAAGCTGTAAGGAAGGGAACGTTTGATATGGAATGGATGACAGCTATCATAATGCAGGTACTGTTGTTTATTGGTAGGTTTGATGTGGACGGATGTGTGGAGTTGGCCGTTGGACAGATGGAGGTCGACATCGAGGAATGTGGCATGGGATTTGGAATAGGACCAGGTGAATTTGATGGGACCAAAGGAGTTGAGGTTGAAGAGGAAATTCTGGAGTTCTTCTTCACTGTGTGTCCAGATCATGAAGATATCATCAATGAATCTGTACCACACTTTGGGTTGACAGGCTTGGGTATCCAGGAAGGCTTCCTCTAAGCGTCCCATGAATAAGTTTGCGTACGAGGGGGCCATCCTGGTTCCCATGGCTGTTCCCTTTAGTTGTTGGTATGTCTGGCCCTCAAAAGTGAAGAAGTTGTGGGTTAGGATGAAGCTGGCTAGGGTATTAAGGAAAGAGGTTTTAGGTAGGGAAGTGGGTGGTCGGCGTGAAAGGAAATACTCCATCGCAGCAAGGCCCTGGGTATGTGGGATATTTGTGTATAGGGAAGTGGCATCAATGGTTACAAGGATGGTTTCTGGAGGTAACAGGCTGGGTAAGGATTTCAGGCGATCGAGGAAGTGGTTGGTGTCTTTGATGAAGGATGGGAGACTGCACATGATGGGTTGAAGGTGTTGGTCTATGTAGGCAGAGATTCGTTCTGTAGGGGCTTGGTAACCGGCCACAATGGGGCGGCCGGGATGATTGGGTTTGTGAATCTTGGGAAGTAGGTAGAAGGTGGGAGTGCGGGGTGTCGGCGGGGTCATGAGGTTAATGGAGTTAGGTGAAAGGTTTTGTAGGGGGCCTAAGGTTTTGAGGATTCCTTGAAGCTCTGCCTGGACATCGGGGATGGGATTGCCATGAAAGACTTTATATGTGGTACTGTCCGAGAGCTGACGCAGTCCCTCAGCTACATACTCCCGCCGATCAAGTACCACGGTCGTGGATCCCTTGTCGGCTGGGAGAATGATGATGGAATGGTCAGCCTTCAGATCACGGATAGCTCGGGATTCAGCTGCGGTAATGTTGGGAGTAGGATTAAGGTTTCTCAGGAACGACTGGGAGGCAAGGTGGGAAGTAAGGAATTCCTGGAAGGTTTGAAGAGGGTGGTTTTGAGGAAGAGCAGGTGGGTCTCGCTGTGATGGAGGACGGAACTGTTCTAGGCAGGGTTCAATTGGAATGATGTCTTGGGGAGCTGGGTCATAGGGAGTAGGATTATTCTTCTTCGTGGCAAAGTGGTATCTCCAGCAAAGACTACGAGTATAGGAAAGTAGATCTTTGACGAGAGCTGTGTGGTTGAATTTGGGAGTAGGACTAAAGGTGAGGCCTTTGGATAGGACAGAGGTTTCAGATTGGGAGAGAGGTTTGGAGGAGAGGTTGATTACTGAATTAGGATGTTGTGGTTCCGGATTGTGTAGATTGGAGTTTTGAGGTTTAGGGGGGAGAGGAGTTGGGAGTGGGAGATTGAGTAGATGGGAGAGACTGGGTTTGTGTGCAATAAGGGGAGGTTGAGGTTTATTGGAGAGGTTGTTGAGGGGGAGAGTATTGCCTTTCCGGAGGTGGGTGACCAGGAGATTGGATAGTTTTTTGAGGTGGTGGGTGGCATATTGTTCTAATTTGCAGTTGGCCTGAAGGAGGATGTTCTGGACAGTAGGTGTGGATGTGGGAGAGGAAAGGTTGAGGATTTTGATTAGCGATAGGAGTTGACAGGTGTGTTCATTAGCGGAGTTGATGTGTAGGTTAAGGATTAGTCGGGTGAGGGCTATTGATTGTTCAGTTTGGAATTGGTATAGGGCGGGATGAAAGGATTGGTTACAGCCAGAGATGGGAACTTTTAGTGTGAGGCCCTTGGGAGTGATTCCAAATGTCAGACAAGCCTGCATAAAAAGAAAAAGAATAATCTGCTACCATATAACCAATCCTGTTTAGACGTTTTCCTTGCATTTTCACGCAGTTTTCTCGTTCTTTTTCCGATTTTCACCTTCCTTAAACCCTTTTTTCACGCCATACCACTACCAAACCCTTTTATACTACGTTGTTGATAACTAAAGTTGACCACAGTATCAACAACAAATTTTAAAAACTTTTCCTATTTCCTTTCTTTTCTCATACCTGAAATTCTGCCCACTTTCATCTCCCTCCTGACATGTAAATATATTTTTACACTTATTTTTACGTTTTATTTTTTATTTGTTCATTGCAGCCTATTACATAGCCCATATTTCCCACTCCTCCTTCATCCATATACTATGCCTCCCTCACAACATCCCTATAACAACCCCATCCATTTTTATGTACATTCCCTCCGAAAACATGCTTTCTCCCTTGCCAAATTACGCTCCCACATTCTTTTTATGCAGGCTTGTCTGACATTTGGAATCACTCCCAAGGGCCTCACACTAAAAGTTCCCATCTCTGGCTGTAACCCATCCTTTCATCCCGCCCTATACCAATTCCAAACTGAACAATCAATAGCCCTCACCCGACTAATCCTTAACCTACACATCAACTCCGCTAATGAACACACCTGTCAACTCCTATCGCTAATCAAAATCCTCAACCTTTCCTCTCCCACATCCACACCTACTGTCCAGAACATCCTCCTTCAGGCCAACTGCAAATTAGAACAATATGCCACCCACCACCTCAAAAAACTATCCAATCTCCTGGTCACCCACCTCCGGAAAGGCAATACTCTCCCCCTCAACAACCTCTCCAATAAACCTCAACCTCCCCTTATTGCACACAAACCCAGTCTCTCCCATCTACTCAATCTCCCACTCCCAACTCCTCTCCCCCCTAAACCTCAAAACTCCAATCTACACAATCCGGAACCACAACATCCTAATTCAGTAATCAACCTCTCCTCCAAACCTCTCTCCCAATCTGAAACCTCTGTCCTATCCAAAGGCCTCACCTTTAGTCCTACTCCCAAATTCAACCACACAGCTCTCGTCAAAGATCTACTTTCCTATACTCGTAGTCTTTGCTGGAGATACCACTTTGCCACGAAGAAGAATAATCCTACTCCCTATGACCCAGCTCCCCAAGACATCATTCCAATTGAACCCTGCCTAGAACAGTTCCGTCCTCCATCACAGCGAGACCCACCTGCTCTTCCTCAAAACCACCCTCTTCAAACCTTCCAGGAATTCCTTACTTCCCACCTTGCCTCCCAGTCGTTCCTGAGAAACCTTAATCCTACTCCCAACATTACCGCAGCTGAATCCCGAGCTATCCGTGATCTGAAGGCTGACCATTCCATCATCATTCTCCCAGCCGACAAGGGATCCACGACCGTGGTACTTGATCGGCGGGAGTATGTAGCTGAGGGACTGCGTCAGCTCTCGGACAGTACCACATATAAAGTCTTTCATGGCAATCCCATCCCCGATGTCCAGGCAGAGCTTCAAGGAATCCTCAAAACCTTAGGCCCCCTACAAAACCTTTCACCTAACTCCATTAACCTCATGACCCCGCCGACACCCCGCACTCCCACCTTCTACCTACTTCCCAAGATTCACAAACCCAATCATCCCGGCCGCCCCATTGTGGCCGGTTACCAAGCCCCTACAGAACGAATCTCTGCCTACATAGACCAACACCTTCAACCCATCATGTGCAGTCTCCCATCCTTCATCAAAGACACCAACCACTTCCTCGATCGCCTGAAATCCTTACCCAGCCTGTTACCTCCAGAAACCATCCTTGTAACCATTGATGCCACTTCCCTATACACAAATATCCCACATACCCAGGGCCTTGCTGCGATGGAGTATTTCCTTTCACGCCGACCACCCACTTCCCTACCTAAAACCTCTTTCCTTAATACCCTAGCCAGCTTCATCCTAACCCACAACTTCTTCACTTTTGAGGGCCAGACATACCAACAACTAAAGGGAACAGCCATGGGAACCAGGATGGCCCCCTCGTACGCAAACTTATTCATGGGACGCTTAGAGGAAGCCTTCCTGGATACCCAAGCCTGTCAACCCAAAGTGTGGTACAGATTCATTGATGATATCTTCATGATCTGGACACACAGTGAAGAAGAACTCCAGAATTTCCTCTTCAACCTCAACTCCTTTGGTCCCATCAAATTCACCTGGTCCTATTCCAAATCCCATGCCACATTCCTCGATGTCGACCTCCATCTGTCCAACGGCCAACTCCACACATCCGTCCACATCAAACCTACCAATAAACAACAGTACCTGCATTATGATAGCTGTCATCCATTCCATATCAAACGTTCCCTTCCTTACAGCTTAGGTCTTCGTGGCAAACGAGTCTGCTCCAGTCCTGAAGCTCTGAACCAGTACTCCAACAACCTATTAACAGCTTTCACATCCCGCGGCTATCCTCCTAATCTGGTAGAGAAACAAATTGCCAGAGCTACTACCTCATCCCCCCAAATTCAGAACCTTCAACAGAAGAATCCCAGAAGTGCCCCTCTTGTCACCGGATACTTTCCGGGACTGGAGCGGACTCTAAATGTGGCTCTCCAGCAAGGATACGACTTCCTTAAATCCTGCCCCGAAATGAGATCCGTCCTTCATGACATCCTTCCTACTCCACCGAGAGTGTCTTTCCGCCGCCCACCTAACCTCCGTAACCTCCTAGTCCACCCCTATGAAATCCCCAAACCACCTTCCCTACCTTCTGGCTCCTACCCTTGTAACCGCCCCCGTTGTAAAACCTGCCCTATGCACCCTTCCACCACCACTTACTCCAGTCCCGTAACCCGGAAGGTGTACACGATCAAAGGCAGAGCCACTTGCGATAGTACCCACGTGATCTACCAACTGACATGCCTGCACTGTGAAGCGTTCTATGTGGGAATGACCAGCAACAAACTGTCCATTCGCATGAATGGACACAGGCAGACAGTGTTTGTTGGTAACGAGGATCACCCTGTGGCTAAACACGCATTGGTGCACGGCCAGCACATCTTGGCACAGTGCTACACCGTCCGGGTTATCTGGATACTTCCCACTGACACCAATCCTTCAGAACTCCGGAGATGGGAACTAGCCCTTCAGCATATTCTCTCTTCCCGTTGCCCACCTGGTCTCAACCTCCGCTAAATTTGAATTCCCACCCACCTTCTTAACATCTTTGCATCAGTTCTCTGGACAGAGCCTCTGCCTCAAGTGGTATCTCTGTCTAACTTCTTAACTTCTATAACTTAACTTCTTTGCTTTCTACAGTATGTCTGCCTAGGTGTACTTGTGTCTGTGTGAATGTGTGGGCATGTGTGCATTTGTTTACCCTCCTTTTTTTCCCCCAAGGTAAGTCTTTCCTCTCCCGGGATTGGAATGGCTCCTTACCCCCTTCCTTAAAACCCTCATCATTTCCTTTTCCCTCTCCTTCCCTACTGCCTGAAGACGCAACTGGGTTGCGAAAGCTTGCGATTGTGTGTGTGTGTGTGTGTATTCATATATATATATATATATATATATATATATATATATATATATATATATATATATATTCCTGCTAGGAACTTTTCCTCTGTAGTCTATATATATATTATATAGGAAAAAATTCCTAACAGGGAAAATATATGTAAAAAAAATAGATGAAGTCTACTTACCAGGCGAAGGAGCACAGGCAGTGATAGTAACAAATAAAAACACACACACACACACACACACACACACACACACACACATACATACAAACGCTACCTTTTGCAACCTAGCTGCTTTGTCAGGCAGTAGGGAAGGAGAGGGAAAAGGAAATGTTGAGGGTTTTAAGGGAGTGGGTAAGGAGTCATTCCAATCCCGGGACAGGAAAGACTTACCTTGGAGGAAAAAAAGGAGAGTAAACAAATGCACACCCTCCCACCACACATTCACACAGACACAAGTACTGTCCCGGGATTGGAATGACTCCTTACCCACTCCCTTAAAACCCTCATCATTTCCTTTTCCCTCTCCTTCCCTTCTGCCTGACGAAGCAGCTAGGCTGCGAAAGCTAGCGTTTGTGTGTGTGTGTGTGTGTGTGTGTGTGTGTGGTTTATTTTTACTTTTTTTTTTATTTGTTACTATCATTGCCTGTGCTCCGCCTGGTAAGTAGACTTCATCTATTTTTTACGATGTGAACATGCCGCCACATACCTTTTAATAGTTTTAAAAGCAAATTGTACAAGTGGGTAACAGAAAACCCATTCTGCAATGTAAAAGAATGCCTAGATTGGCCTACTTTTAGGATAGAAAATAATAGTTTAATACAGAATAAGTACTTTGTTGTTGTTATGTAAACATTAATATGGTGATTATTATTGTATAAATAGATCAAATTGTAAAGCCTATTCCATTACATTTGGCCAATCATAAATAAAGAATGTGAATGTGTCTTGATGTCTTGGAGATAGTACTTTCCATTTTGGCAAGTGCATTTGATTGGCTCCAGTCTTGCTCTAGCTTCACTAGCACCATTATTTCATTCAGTAAAGACAAAATGTAACTGTGGTATTATGAATGCTCCACTTTGTCACATTTTACTTCTGGTTACACAGGTAAACTAACATTATTGATATAATAGTTGGTGTAGGACACTGGTTGCTGCTGCTTTTATCTTTCAATTCATTTCCTGATTTGTTGCACATTCTTCCACCTTTCATACTGATATTTCTTGTCAAATGTCACACTGGTATTAAAAATGAACAATGACTGCAGATCCTCTGCTTCTTTTATGTTATTACTATACTTTCTAGTTTGATTTGTTGACTTCAGTAATATGAAATGATACCAATTATGATTTCAAATTTCTTTCAGAATTTTCAGATAATATTTGATGAGTCAACTGGTCTAATTAAAGCAGTGAAAGAGAATGGAACACGCATTCCTTTGCAGCAAAATTTCCTCTTTTACAAAGGTTCAAGTGTGGATGACCTTATTTCTGGAGATCGTATCTCTGGAGCTTATATATTAAGACCCAATGAGCAGTTTGCTACTCCAGTTATACAATCTAAAATCATGGGAATGAAAGTATATAAAGGTACTTGATAACAATATACAGACTTTAAATGGATTCATTGACCTTGTCGCTTGATATTATTATTATTACTGTTGTTATTATTTATATTCTTTCCTAGGCTTGGTCCATGTTTGAAAAGTTGCATTTATCACTACTGATTTACTGGGGCGGTCACTTTGTAATAGTATTTTCTCTCCAGGTTTTGTTGCAAATAAAAAAGAAATTATTTCCCTCGAAACTTAAACATACAGAATTTGCTGATGAGAATTTCCTGATCTGCAAACTAAATACACACTTTCTTCCATAGTTTGTGGGTGTAACATCAGATAGTGTTGTGGAAACTGTGAGATATATATTCCTCTCCCCACCCCCATTAACCACAGACAATGCCGAGGTGGGGTGGCTTGCGTGCCTCAACGATACGTATAGCCATACCATAGGTGCAACCACAGCGGAGGGATATCTATGGAGAGGCTAGACAAACGTATGGTTCCTGAAGAGGGGCAGCTGCAGCCTTTTCAGTAGTTACAGGGGCAACAGTCTGAATGATTGACTGAGCTGGCCTTGTAACATCAGCTAATGTGGCTTTGCCACACAGCTACTGCGAACGGCTGAAAGCAAGGGGAAACTACAGCCATTACTTTTCCCGAGGACATGCAGCCCTACTGTATGAAAATATGATGATGGCATCCTCTTGGGTAAAATATTCCAGAGGTAAAATAGTCCCCCCATTCGGATCTCCGGGCGGGGACTACTCAGAAGGATGTTGTTAACAGAAAAGACAATACTAGCATTCTATGGATTGGAGCGTAGAATGTTAGATCCCTTAATCGGATAGGAAAATTAGAGAATTTAAAAAGGGAAATGGATAGGTTGAAGTTAGATATAGTGGGGATTAGTGAAGTTCGGTGGCAGGATGAACAGGATTTCTGGTCAGGTAAGTACAGTCCGGAGACTGGTTTGATGCAGCTCTCCACAATACCCTATCCTGAGCAAGCCTTTTCATCTCCTCATAAGAGCGACAACCCACATCCAGAGTACAGGATTATAAATACAAATTCAGTAGGGGTTATCACAGAAGTAGGACTGATAATGAATAAGAAAATAGGAATGCGAGTTAACTACTATGAGCAGCACAGTGATCGCAATATCATTGTCAAGAGAGATATGAAGCCAACACCGACAACAATAGTACAGGTTTATATGCCAACTAGCTCTTCCGATGATGAGGAGATTGAAGAAATGTATGAGGAGTTAAAGGAAATTATTCAGACAGTTAAGGGAGAGGTAGACTTAATTGTTATGTGAGACTGGAATTCGGTAGTAGGAAAAGGAAGAGAAGGAAAAATAGTAGGTGAATATGGACTGGGCAGAAGGAAAGAAAGAGGAAGTCACCTGGTAGAATTTTGCATGGAACCTGATTTAATCGTAACAAACACCTGGTTTAAGAATCACAAAAGAAGGTTGTATACATGGAAGAGACCAGGAGACACCAGGAGATACGAGAAAGATTTTATAATGGTAAGACATAGATTCCAGAACCAGGTTAGAAACTGTAAGACATACCCAGGAGCCTATATAGACTCTGACCATAGCTTATTGGTCATGAACTGTAGGCTCAAACTGAAAAAACTACAGAAACGTGGGAAATTAAGGAGATGGGACTTAGATAAATTGAAGGAACGTGAAGTTCTGGAGAATTTCAGAGGGAGATTTAGGCAACAACTGACAGAAACAGGGGGAAATAAAACAGTAGAGGAGGAATGGGTAGTATTGAGAGATGAAATAGTGAAGGCAGCAGAGGACAAAATAGGTAGGAAGGCAAGACCTGCAAAAAATCCTTGGATATCACAGGAGATACTAAATTTAATCGATGAAAGGAGAATATATAAAACTGCAGTAAATGAAACAGGCAAAATGGAGTACAGATGACTAAGAAATGAGATTGACAGGAAGTGCAAAATGGCTAAGCAGGAGTGGCTAGAAGCCAAATGCGAATCTGTAGAAGAATGTATAAGAAGGGGAAACGTAGATACTGCTTACAGGAAAATAAAAGAGACACTTGGGAACAAGAAAAACAGCTCTACACTTATCAAGAACTCAGATGGAAAACCAGTTCTCAGCAAAGAAGGGAAAGCAGAAATGTGGAAAGATTACATAGAGGAGCTCTAGTAAGGAAATGAACTTAAAGACAATGTTGTAGGAAGGGAAGAAGAAGTAGATCAATATGAAATAGGAGATACTATACTGAGAGATGAATTTGACAGAGCCCTGAAACATCTAGGTCACAAAACAAGGCCATGGGAGTTGATGACATTCCCTCAGAGCTCCTAAAGTCTCTGGGAGAGCCAGTCATGACAAAACTATTTCACCTGATGTGTAAGATGTATGAGACAGGCGAAATACCATCAGACTTTAAGAAAAATGTAATAATCCCCATTCCAAAGAAACCAGGTGTAGACAGGAGTGAAAATTACAGAACCATCAGTTTGATAAGTCATGGTTGCAAAATTTTAACACAAATTATCTACAGGAGAATGGAAAAGCTGGTAGAAGCTGACCTCGGGGATGATCATTTTGGCTTCAGGAGGAACCCGAGAGGCAATACTCACTTTACGACTTATCTTAGAAGATAGATTAAGAAAAGGCAAACCTACATTTTTAGCTTTTGTAGATTTGGAGAAAGCGTTTGACAATGTTGACTGGAATACACTCTTTCAAATTCTGAAGTCAGCAGGGGTAAAATACAGGGAAAGGAGAGTTATTTACAACTTGTACAAAAGTCAGACTGCAGTTATTAGACTCGAAGGGCATGAATGGGAAGCATCAGTTGGGAAGGGAGTAAGACAGGGCTGTAGCCTTTCTCTGATGTTATTCAATTTGTACATCAAGCAGGCGGTGAAGGAGAGCAAGGAAAAATTTGGAATAGAGATTAAATTTCAGGGTGAAGAAAGAAAAACATTGCGTTTTGCTGATGACATTGTGATTCTGTCAGAGACTCGAAGAAAGAAAAACATTGTGTTTTGCTGATGACATTGTGATTCTGTCAGAGACAGCAAAGGACCTGGAAGAGCAGTTGAATGAAATGGACAGTGTGTTGAAGAGAGTGTATAAAATGAACATTAACAAGAGCAAAACAAAGATAATGGAATGCCGTCTTAGAAAATTAGCTGATGCTGAAGGAATTAGATTAGGTAATGAAACAATGAAGGTGGTAGATGAGTTTTGTTACTTGGGTAGTAAAATAACATATGACGGTTGCAGTACAGAGGATATAAAATGCAGAATGGCAATGGGAAGAAAAGCATTTTTGAAAAAGAGAAATTTGCTAACATCGAATATTAATTTATGCGTAAGGAAGTCCTTTCTGAAGGCATTTGTGTGGAGTGTTGCCTTGCACGGGAGTGAAACATGGACGATAAACAGTGCGGACAGGAAGAGAATAGAGGCTTTTGAAATATGGAGCTACAGAAGAATGCTGAAGATTAGGTGGGTAGATCGCATAACTAATGAAGAGATACTGGACAGAATTGGTGAGAAAAGGAATTTTTGACATACCTTGACTAAAGGAAGTGATCGCTTGGAGGACACATACTTAGACATCTGGGAATCGTAAATTTACCATTGGAGGGCAGTGTGTGGTATAAAAATTGCAGAGGGAGACCAAGAGACGCATATAGTAAGCAGATTCAAATGGACTGAAGACCACAACAACAACAACTCCCCTTTGACACCTGCACTTGTCTGTCAATCCAAAAACATATATAGGAAACACACAAAGACCACAACAACAAAAACTCCCCTTTGGCACCGCACTTGTCTGTCAATCCAAAAACATATATAGGAAACACACAACAACAAAATGTCAGTACAATAAGCACCTGAAGACAGCACATAGCTGTCTCTTTGAAATATTGTGTAGTTTTCACAGTGTTTTTCAATGCAATTCACTGGACCATGGTAGGAATTAGAAAATCATCATAGTCTTAAATGGTACATAGGGACATACTCTCTATGAATCAGATCCCCTGAGAAGCTGGGAAGATGAAGTTTCTACAAGCATGGTAAGATTTACAAGAGTGGACAGAGTAAAAAATGAGACACTGAGAGAAATAATGACAAAGAAAGAGATGCAAAAGAACATAGATAGACAACATTGAGATGGAATGGTCTTGTTAAAAGAATGATTGCTGGCAGGAAACTAAATTGATCCAATGAAATAACAATAGCAGGCAAGAGACCAACAGAAATAACTGGAGACAGGAAGAACTTTAGAGTGAAGAACTGTATGATACAGTAGGGAAGCAAGCTTTTCCTACTTTCTAACTACACAAAGTGCAGCATACACCTTAACAGGAAAGGTAAGGGGAAAATGTATGGCTTGATTGTAGGTAACTTACAGGGGATGAGGGGCCACAGTCACAAATATATATAGCCCATATAACAGTCACCAGATGATGGGATAAGCCCGAAACATGTTATGTATTTGCAATAAATAATCTAATGTTGTTGTTGTTGTTGTGGTCTTCAGTCCATAGATTGGTTTCATGCAGCTCTCCATACTACCTTGTCCTGTGCAAGCCTCTTCATCTGAGAATACATATGGCAACCTACATACTTTTGAATCTGCTTACTGTATTCGTCCCTCAGTCTCCCTCTATGATTTTTACCCAACACACTTCCTTCGAATACTAAATTTACATATCCTTGATATCTCAGAATGTGTCCCACCAACCTATCCCTTCTCTTAGTCAGGATATGCCAGAAACTTTTCTCCCTAGTTCTGTTGAGCACCACCTCATTAGTTATGTGATCTACCCATCTAATCTTCATCATTCGCCTATAGCACCATATTACGAAAGCTTCTATCATCTTTTTGTCTCAACTCCTTATTGTCCCACTCCCATACAAAGCCACACTCCAGACAAATGCTTTCAGAAAGGACTTCCTAACATTTAAACTAATATTGGATGTCAACAAATTTCGCTCCTTCAGAAATGCTTTTCTTCCCATAGCCATTTTGCATTTTATATCTTCTTTACTTTGGCCATCAGAAGTTATCTTGCGAACTAAGTAACAAAACTCATCTACTGTTTTTATTGTCTCATTACCTAATTCATTCGCATCACCTGATTTTTCTGACACTACATTCCATTACCTTTGTTTTACTCTTGTTAATGATGATTTTATACCTTCTATCAAGACATTGTCCATTCCATTTAATTGCTCTTCCAGGTCTTTTACTGTCTTTGACAGAATTACTTGTTGTCTGCAAACAGCAAGGTTTTTATTTGCTCTTTCTGGACTCTCCTGATTTCTTCTTGCATTCCTTCACAGCCTGCTCAATGTATAGATTGAACAACATTGGGGAAAGACTTCAACCCTGTATTACTACTCCCTTTGCAACCACTGCGGCCCTTTCCTGACCTTCAACTCTAATAATTGCTGTCTAGTTTCTGTACAAGTTGAATATAACTCTTTGCTCCCTATATTTTACCACTGTTACCTTCAGAATCTGAAAAAGTATTTTCCAGTCAACATAGTCAAAAGCTTTCTCCAGATATACATATACTAAAAATGTAAGTTTCCCTTTCTTTAATATATCTTCTAAGATAATTTGTAAAGTGAGTATTGCCTTGCATGTTCATACATTTCTCCTAAATCCAAATTGACCTTCCCCAAGGTTGGATTCCACCAGTGTTTCCACTCATCTGTAAATAATTGCTGTTAGTATTTTGCAACCATGACTTATTAATCTGATAGTTCTGTAATTTTCACATTTGTCTGCACTTGCTTTCTTATGAATTGGAATCACTATATTATTCTTGAAGTCTGAGGGCATTACCCGTGTCATACATCTTGCATACCAAGTGGAACAATTTCTTCATGACTGGTTCTTCTAACGATAATAGCAGTTTAGTCGGGACATCATCTACTCCAGCAGTCTTGTTTCTACTCAAATCTGTTAGTGCTCTGTCAAATTCTTCTTGCAGTATACTATCTTCTGACTCATCTTTCTCTACCACGTCTTCCATTTCTAGAATTCTGCCTTCAAGTTGATTTCCTTTGACAGGCCTTCTACATATTCCATCCATCTTTCAGCTATCCTTTCTTCCAAAAAATGTTCAAATGTCTGTAAATCTATCGGACCAAACTGCGTGGTCATCAGTCCGTAGCTTACAAACTACTTAAACCTAGGTAAACTAACCTACGGACAACACACACACCCATGCCCCAGGGAGGACTTGAACCTCCACGGCGAGCAACTGCGCGCTCCACAGCGAGACGCTTTAGACCGCTCGGCTACTCCACCGCGGCTTTCCTTTCTTTGCTTAGTACTAGTTTTCCATCTGAGTTCTTGATATTCATACCACTGCTTTTCTTGTCTCCAAGTGTCTCTCTTATTTTCCTGTAGGTGGTGTCTGTCTTTCCCCTAGTTATACATTCTTCTACATTCTTGCATTTCTCCTCAATCCACTTCTGATTAGCCAGTCTGCATTTCCTGTCAGCCTCCTTTTACCTGCTTCACTTGATACATTTTTATATTTTCTCCTATCATGGATGAAGTTCAGTATCTCCTGTGTTATACAAGGATTTGTTTTAGGCCTTGTTCTTCTGCCTATGTGATCCCCTTTCACTACTCTATCTCTCAGAGCTACCCATTCTTCTTCTACTGTATTACATTCCACCATTTCAGCTAATACTTGCCTAAACCTCCCTCTAAAACTCTCAACGACCTCTGATTCCTTCAATTTGTTCAAATTCCATCTCCTTAGTTTTCTACCTTTTTGCAGTCTCTTATGTTTTTCTCTACAGTTAGTAATCAATAAGTTATGGTCAGAGACAGTTTAAAACCTGGCTTCTAGACCTTTGCCTTACTATTCCAGTCCCCCTTCACAATTAAGTTTTCTTCTCCTTTAATGGTCAGAATAATTTATTTTACCTCCTCATAAATTTCTTCAATCACATCATTGTCAGAGCTAGTTGGCATATAAACTTGTACTACTGTGGTCAGTGCTGGCTTCATGACTATCCTTGCTATCCTTTAATGGTCTGAATAATTTATTTTACCTCCTCATAAATTTCTTCGATCACATCATTGCCAGAGCTAGTTGGCATATAAACTTGTACTACTGTGGTCAGTGCTGGCTTCATGACTATCCTTGCTACAATAATGTGTGCACTATGCTGTTCATAGTATTTTACCTGCATTCCTATTATCTTATTCATATCAGACCTACTCCTGCATTACCAACATATAAACTTGCACCACTGTGGTTGGTGTTGGTTTTGTGTCTGTCTATGTTGCAATAATACAGTCACTATGCTGTTCATAGTAACTTACATGCATTCCTATTTTCTTATTCATTGTGAGACCTACCCCTGTGTTACCACCAACTGATTTTGTATTTATAATCCTGTACTCACCTGACCAGAAATTCTGTTCATTCTGCCATCGAACTTCACTAATCCTTACCATACCTAATTTTAATCTATCCATTTCTCTTTTCAAATTTTCTAACTTACCTACCGACCCATAGAATGCCTGTTTTGTTTTTCTTGAAGAAGACATCCTCCTGAGTAGTCCCCACTGGGACATCCGAATGGGGGACTATTTTACCTTGGTTTCAGCCATTCACTGTAACTGTATGGGAAAGCCAGTTAGCTGATGTTACAAGGCCAGCTCAGCCAATCATCCAGGCTGTTGCCCCTGTAACTACTGAAAAGTCTGCTGCCCCTCTTCAGGAACCACACGTTTTTATGTCCTCTCCACAGATACCCCTCAGTTGTGGTTACACCTACGGTACGGCTATCTGTATCATTGAGGCATGCAAGCTATCCCACCTTGGCAATGTCTCTGGTTCATGAAGGTGGACAACAACGAAGTGATTAATCAAGTAATCTATAGGCAATTTTAGAATCATTTTTCAAATAGTAAAATACCAGTGGTTACAGGCGTCAGAGAGATGCCGTTTTTATTATAGGGAGAGAGGAAAGGAAACCAGTTTTAAGAGACCTTGGAACACATCCTAAGTTTGAGAAAACAACAATGTTTAACTGAAAGTATTCAGGAACTACTAGTAAATCTTTGTCCAACCAATTATAATCCCATTAGCATGTTGTATCAGTTATCTTTATTACATCAAAACATTCCAGGACTCGAAAATAAAGTTTTTGAACTATTAAATTGTATTGATGAAATAAATTCATCTAACCCTATTGACATAATTTGCCTCTCCGAACATCATGTGGCCACTGGTATAGATATGTGAAACATTTCAGGATTTACTTTAGCTTCCTACTTCTGTACAGTAGGTATAGAGGGAGGAGAATTTGTCACATTTATTAAAAACTGCTATAAATTCAACAATATTCATATAAATAAATTCTGTCTAGAGTCGCATTTTGAAGCATGTGCAACAGAATTAGAGTTCTATAACAGATGCTATATAATAGTAAGTATTTATCGATCACCTTCAGCAAATTATAATCTATTCTGAAATCACATAGAAGCTCTAGGGCAGCAAGACTGCAACTGAAGACATTTCAGCCGGCCGCGGTGGCCAAGGGGACTGAGGCGCTCCAGTCACGGTCTGCACAGCCACTACGGTCGGGGGTTCGAATCCCCCCTCGGGCATGGATATTTGTGCCGTCATTAGTAGTAGCTAGTTCATAAGTAGTTTGTAAGTTTAGGGACTGATGACCCCGTAGTTAAGTCCCATAGACTCTACAAACATTTGAACATTTGAAGACATTTCATAAACAAATCAAAGGAACAAAATCATATAAATATGTTCTCCATCTTAACAAATCAATTTCTGTATCACTCAAGTAAATACTGCTAAGTTGGAAAAACCATGACACTCTACAGAAGACTACATATGACAGTTGTCATTATTGTACAAAACAATAATACATTTCTCCATTTTGTAATTAACAACACTCATGCACAAGCAAACAAAACCTATGACTGTCCAAAACAATGATCTGGGTGTTCATTGAAACTGTTGTCAGCACCACTGTTGACAATACATGAAAACATTTACTAATTATAAAGCTGTTAAATAAAGCACAAATTAAGCCAATAAAGCCATCTGAACTGCAGGTTTGTGATGGAGTTTAAGACTAACTTAAAACAGAGTTTTTAAATACTGTTTTCTTCTTTATATTTGAATTTTTTAATCAGTTAGATTTAAAAACAATTGATAAATTTTTCAGCTCTCACTTTTATGCAGTTCTGACATTCAGATCACCCATACATAGTTTGAGAACACTGTTTCAAGCAATACCTATTGTTTTAACTTTTTAATACCCATTAGTGCTGTATATGAATGATACATATATTTGGACAGTTTACAACTCACGGCAAAGATGTGACGATGAGCCGCATGTCTGTGTGGGAGTGTATGTGTATATTTTGTGTCTCTAAATGGCTGAAAGATATAATGTAGTTATCTGTTATTTGTGCCTTTCTGCAGCTCATCGGACGTCTCTGTGGTAAGTAAGCAACCTACCTTTCTCAAAAATATTGTTGAATCCCTGCTGGAATTTCTGGTACATACAGGTTCATACAGTTAATGACGTGACACCATTACTAAATATAGACTTTGAACAGAAATCTGTAGCTAAGTTAGGATACTCAAAAGTTGTCGGTTTTTGCACTGATGATGGACTGAATTGCGAGAAACACATTGAAGATCTGTTGAAATGTTTCCAGTTTATCTACTTATGCGATCTGGGTCATTGCAAAATTTGGTGAGCTACATCTCAGTAAATTAGCTTACTATGCCTATTTTTCATTCACTGCTTTGATTTGGGATCATATTCTGTGGCAATTTAAAATTAAGTAACAAAATATTCATTGCACAAAAGCGTGTAATCAGAATAATTGCTGGAGCCCACCCAAGATCATCCTGCAGACATTTATTTAAGGATTTAGGAATCCTCACAGTAGCTTCACAATATATGTATTCACTTTCAAAATTTGTTATTAACAATCCAACCCAATTAAATAGTAATAACACTGTGCATAGCTACAACACTACGAGAATGGGTGATATTCACTATTCAAGGTTAAATCTTACTTTGGCACATAAATGGGTGAATTATGCTGCCACAAAAGTCTTTGGTCAATTACCAGATAACATCAAAAGTCTGACAGATAGCCAATTAGTATTTAAAAAGAAATTAAAATAAGTTCTGAATGACAACTCCTTCTACACTCTAGATGAATTTTTAGATAAGACTTACAAACTTGACTAAAAATATATTTAAAAAAATTTAAATTAATTTAAAAAAAAATCTTAAAATATTAAGTGCCATGTGTAGACACATTTATTAAACAGACATCATTGGAAAACATCATATTTATGACCTATGGAACAAGTATTAATCTAATCCCATACTAATGGGTACAAGTTAGTATCACACACAGCAGCAACATACAGTGGAGAGCAATAAAGCAAGCTCGACAAACACAGTATTCAAACATCTGCCTAATTCACATTGTTGTCCCTAACAGTCCAAAGATATCATATCAGTTGGATCTACAAATTTATGTCATCTAACAGTGAATAGTAAGACTGATGACCTAGCTGTTTAGCTCCCTCAAAAACCAACAAGTGAATAGTAATTCATTAATGCAAATACAATGGAATTTTGATATTCCTATAAAGTTCTCTATTGAAAACTTGTTACATCCATCTCTTATTTCTGCCGTAGCAAATAATCCATATGAATCACATGGCTGACACATAATTTACTGTTACAAAACATGATGATGGAAAAATATGTTCACACATTGCATCATTCTGTGACCAAAATAATACTCCTTTAGTCTATATTTGTGTTCAAGACAAAGCAAGACTCAGAAAAAAATGTATATAACCATATCTATGAATCTAAATTGACTAAACAATAATTTAGAAACACACAAAAGATAAAGTTAGTGCTGACTGTGAAAAAAATGGGACATTTGGCATCTTGTTAAGTATTCTGTGGGACAAGGCGGGACGTCTGGTCATGCTAGTCTAGAGATTGCCATTTCCCTTACTGTGAATTGACAAAACTAAAGTATATTTGAGTCATCTTGTAAAACATTGCTCATTAACAGACTGGTTTATTATGAGGGAGTGTAGATTTGCAGTGATGTAGCAGAGTATACTTGTTATGTTACCCTTACAAAAGATGCAGGCTCATTACAGCCTCAGAAAATTAATGTTAACAGTATATTTCTGTTGCTTTCCAAATTTTACAGATGCTTTACTGAATCACTTGTCTGCCTAACAGTCCTGGAAGAATGAATTTGACTGGGAAGTGATTTAGCTTCAGCCACTGGCTATTTCCAGAATAATTATTTCACTCTGCAGTGGAGTGTTGTAATTTCCAGTGGGTTAAATATGTGCTTTTGATGTTGGCTCTAATCTGGAGGACCTACTGGTGCAAACAAGGATGTTAGTGTACAAGTACATTGCCCATTGAATTGAATTGAATTTTATTTGATCCTGTAGGATTACATTGTGTACAATACATGTACGTGTAACATAGGATGCGTCAATAGCATTATATATTGTGTGATTACGTAGAGTTTCCCGGCGTATAAATTGTTGATATTCATGTCGGGTTTCCAGCCGGATCATCGAGTCATCTTGACACAATATTTCAATGGACCACCTGGCCGCCATCTTCAGGTGCTGAGTCTCGTAGGAAACTGAAGTCTTGCCGTGCCTGGCGGCCTTATATACGCCGCGAAGTACTAACGGCGCGTGCGCCAGAGAATCGTGGCTGCGTCCTCTGGCGCAAGCAGCTGGTGCAGCGCCTCAGTGGAGAAAACTGGAAGGAACGATGTATCGTTTACATGCGGTAGTTGTCACAGGTGAAGAAAAGAGCACGCTGTTTTTTAAAATTAGACAAAACTGGATTCCACATGTTGCTAAGAGGGAACCCCTTATCTCTATTTATTAAATTGTCCGCCAACCTAATCTCAATAGATTCCTTTAAAACGCATTCCCAGTAACGAGACGCAGAAGCAAGTACACGTGTTTCGTCATACTTCATTCTGTGTCCTTCGGTTAAACAATGCTCCGCTACTGCAGACCTGTCAGGTTGTAACAAACGTGTATGTCTGTGGTGCTTGGTGCATCGATCATTGACGGTGTGAATCGTTTGTCCTATATATGCTTTCCCACAGTGGCAAGGAATCTTATAAACACCAGGTTTTCTCACCCCCAAATCGTCTTTAACTGAGCCAAGAAGAGCCCTAGTCTTCCGATCCCTTAGGCAAGATTCAGATTTGGTCATCTTACCAGCGGACAAGGGCAATGCCACAGTTCTTCTTACTCGTCATGATTATGTAGACAAAATGGATCGTCTACTTCAAGACTCTACGTACCGCAAATTGCAAAATGACCCCACAGAGCGAGTAAAATGGAAGACTTTTTCGCTTTTGAGGAATAGTTCGTTACCTGAGGAGGTGGTCAAAAAACTTCGCCCTAGTGCTGCGGATCCTCCGAGACTATACGGCCTACCAAAGGTCCACAAAGATGGGGTGCCATTACGTCCTATAGTAAGTAACTTGGGTGCACCGACGTATAACTTGGCAAAGTATTTAGCATCAGTCCTTAGTCCTCACGTTGGAAGCTGCGAACACCATATCCCCAACTCTTTGGTGTTTACTCAACGGTTGAAATTTTTGTGTGTTGGTCCATCTGATATGCTTGTCAGCTTCGACGTAGTATCTCTGTTTACACGGGTCCCTCTTGAAGAGTCTTTAGAATTAATTGGTGACAAACTGGACGCAGAAATGACTAAGCTTTGTCGTCATGTGCTGACCTCTACATATTTTTTATTTTATGACCAGTACTTTGAGCAGAATGACGGAGTGGCTATGGGAAGTCCTTTATCCTCCATAGTCGCCAATTTATTTATGGAGGACTTTGAAGACAGGGCACTGAGGACAGCTCGTCTGAAACCTACCTGTTTCTGGAGATACGTGGATGACACGTTCATGGTGTGGCCTCATGGACCGGATGCTCTTAATCGGTTCCTGGATCATTTTAATTGCCTCCACCCCAACATTAAATTCACGATGGAAGTGGAGAGAGATGGGAAGCTTCCATTTTTGGATGTTTTAGTGTACAGGAAGGAAGATGGAACCCTAGGACATAGTGTGTACAGAAAACCTTTGCACACAGACCGATATCTACATGCAATGAGTTGCCACCCACCGAACCAACGCACAGGCGTCCTGAAAACTGTAGTTCGAAGAGCTTATGCCATATCGGATGCAGATACCTTAACACAGGAACTAGAACACCTGAAGTTGGTGTTTAAGGAGAACGGGTACACAGAGAGACAGATCCGTCATGCCATGCAGATTGGGCCGTCGCCAGAACCAGAAGAGGACCAATGCACATCAGTTGCCTTCCTTCCGTACGCTGGAAATGTGTCATCAAAAATTGGAAGGATTTTAAAAAAGTTTAATATAAAAAGTGTGTTTCGACCACCTGCCAAGACTAGGGCTTTTCTTGGCTCAGTTAAACACGATTTGGGGCTGAGGAAAACTGGTATTTATAAGATTCCTTGCCACTGTGGGAAAGCATATATAGGAAAAACGATTCGCACCGTCAATGATCGATGCACCGAGCACCACAGACATACACGTTTGTTACAACCTGACAGGTCTGCAGTAGCGGAGCATTGTTTAACCGAAGGACACAGAATGAAGTATGACGAAACACGTGTACTTGCTTCTGCGTCTCGCTACTGGGAATGCGTTTTAAAGGAATCTATTGAGATTAGGTTGGCGGACAATTTAATAAATAGAGATAAGGGGTTTGCTCTTAGCAACATGTGGAATCCAGTTTTGTCTAATTTTAAAAAACAGCGTGCTCTTTTCTTCACCTGTGACAACTAGCGCATGTAAGCGATACATCGTTCCTTCCAGTTTTCTCCACTGAGGCGCTGCACCGGCTGCTTGTGGCAGAGGACGCAGCCACAACTCTCTGGCGCACGCGCCATTAGTACTTCGCAGCGTATATAAGGCCGCCGGGCACGGCAAGACTTCAGTTTCCTACGAGACTCAGCACCTGAAGATGGCGGCCAGGTGGTCCGTTGAAATATTGTGTCAAGATGACTCGATGATCCGGCTGGAAACCCGACATGAATATCAGCATTATATATTCATTTTCACTTATCTCCTAATGTGCAACAGCAAACATATACATATTTAATTTAATACAAGTTACGTCATGTGTAAGACATCTATATAACAATCAAATGTCACTTTTCACAAATTCACTAGAATGTATTAACATTGTGTACAAAATTAATTAAGCAAGTATTCTTCAATGTTGTAAAATTCTTTTTCCGAACCCTGTCTTGAACAATTTCGACATCCTTTCCAAAAAGATCCTCCTGCTCTTCCTCAAAACCATCCCTTGCAGGCATTCCAGGAATTCCTCACATCCAACATTGCTTCCCAATCCTTCCTCAACAATATATCAACCACTCCTAACATCAACCCAGCTGAATCCAAAGCCATCCGAGAGCTGAAAGCGGACCGCTCCATTGTAATTCTCCCAGCAGACAAGGGTTCCACAACTGTGGTACTTGATCGAGGGGAGTATGTGGCAGAAGGGCTGCGTCAACTCTCGAACACCTCTACCTACAAACCTATTCCTTATCACCCCGCTCCCTCAGTCCAGGCTGAACTACAGAAAATTCTTAAAACCCTAGGTCTGTTACAAGGTCTCACCACTGCCTCCTTAGAACTTCTCTCTCCACCTGAACCTCGCACCCCTACCTTTTACCTAATCCCTAAAATCCATAAAGAGAATCATCCTGGCCGTCCCATAGTAGCAGGTTTCAAAGCTCCAACAGAACATGTCTCAGCTCTGGTAGACCAACACCTCCAACCTGTAACCTGCAGGCTCCCATCCTATATCAAAGATACAAACCACTTTCTGGAACACCTCAAATCCATCCCTATGCCCCTCCCACGTGATAGCTTCCTTGTCACCATTGATACTACATCCCTGTACACCAACATCCCTCACACCCATGGTCTATCAGCTCTGGAACACTATCTTTCCCAACGCCCACCTGAAAGCCTCCCAAAAACCTCATTCCTTGTCACACTTGCTAATTTCATACTCAACAATAATTACTTCACCTTTGAGGGCCAGACCTACAAACAAATCAGGGGGACAGCTATGGGTACCAGGATGGCCCCTTCCTATGCCAACCTCTTCATGGGCCACATGGAAGAGGCATTCCTTAAGACACAGAAGTTGCCTCCCCTGGTTTGGTATAGATTCATAGATGATATATTTGTGGTCTGGACTCACGGTGAAGAAACCCTTCTGAGCTTCCTCCACGACCTTAACTCCTTTTCCAACCTTAAATTCACCTGGTCCTTCTCCAAAACTCAAACCACCTTCCTTGATGTGGACCTTCACCTTGCTGAGTCTCACATCCACACCTCAGTCCATATTAAACCCACTAACAAACAACAGTACCTCCACTTTGACAGCTGCCATCCCTTCCATATTAAACGATCCCTTCCCTACAGCCTGGGCATCTGTGGGAAACGTATCTGTTCCAGTTCCGAATCCCTCACCAGCTACAACAACAATCTATCCAATGCTTTCCTCTCCCGCAACTACCCTAAAGACCTCATCCACAAACAGATCTCCCGAGCTGTCCATTTCTCTCCCTCCAACAACAATGTTCCTAACCCCAGACTACCCAGGAGCACCTCCTTAGTCACCCAGTACCATCCTGGCCTGGAATGCCTCAACAAATTCCTCAAACAGGGCTATGACTTTCTCAAGTCATGCTCTGAGATGAGACCATCACTCCAAACTGTTCTTCCCACACCACCCAGAGTAGCCTTCCGCCGTCCTCCCAACCTCCGCAACATCCTTGTCCAGCCTTACAACATCCCAAAACCACCCTCCCTACCTAATGGTTCCTACCCCTGCAACCGACCCCACTGCAAAACCTGTCCAATGCATCCTCCCACTACCACATACTCCAGCCCCACCACAGGAAAAACCTACCCGATTCAAAGCAGGGCCACAAGCGAGACAACACACGTCATATACCAGCTAACATGTTTCCACTGTTCAGCCTTTTATGTTGGTATGACTACTAACAAATTGTCTGAGCGGATGAATGGGCACAGGCGGACTGTTTGCCTGGGGGACACCCAATATCCTGTGGCAGAACATGCCCTCCAGCATAACTCCAGACACCTGGGCACGTGTTACACCGCACGTGCCATTTGGATAGTACCAACAAACACCAGTCCCTCAGAGCTACGGAGGTGGGAACTTGCCCTCCAACATATCCTCTCTTCCCGCCATCCCCCTAGCCTAAATCTATGCTAACCCCTCCCCTTCCTCCATCCTCAGCTCACCTATTCATTATCCCTTCCTTACCCCCCTCTCTCTCCCTCTCCCTCCCGCCCCCCCCTCTCTCTCTCTCTCTCTCTCTCTCTCTCTCTCTCTCTCTCTCTCTCTCTCTCCCCCCCCCTCTCCCTCTCCCTCCCGCCCTCTCTCTCTCTCCGTGTGTGTGTGTGTGTGTGTGTGTGTGTGTGTCCATCCATCTTTCCCTGTTAATGAAAAATGTTTTAGACAACCCCCCGCCCCTCCTACACCCCTCAGCACCATTCATTTCACTCCTCTTCTCTTCTCTTTACTACTTGATCTTTCCTCTTTGGTTATATTTATCCTCTCTGGCTTGGCTCAGTACATACATGCAGTGTCTATGACGTCCACACTCCTGAAACACCACCTTCATGAACTAGGTTGTGAACTACCTTTCCTTCTGTTCCCATCCTTTCTTCTTCCCTTCTCTCCCACCTGATGAAGGAACTGTGTTCTAAAAGCTTGTCCTTTTTGTCCCCTTTTTTCTGTTTCTTCATTTGTGTTACTACTGGCGGTACTGCACAAAGGTAAGTACTGGCCAGCCATTCTATCTCGTTTCAACAATATTTATCATCTCTGAGGAGAAATTTCATCATTAATTGAAAATTCTTTTTCCATTAGAGAGTCTTTCAGTTTCCTTGAGAAATTATTGCTATTTATATTATCACGAAGATTTTTAGGCAGGTTTCTTAAGAACTTGATACCCCTTGCACCGAGGTCCCTTTTCAAGGATTGTGAGTTGGTGGGGTATGTTTCTTATTTCGTTCTTCCCCCATGTGTTGTGGGTATGCACACTAGCATTTGTATCATACAGTGAAATCTCTTTTGTGATGTACATTATTGTTTTATAGATGTATAAAAACGTGAAAGTTAAGATGCCTAGACTTTAGAAGCACTTTCTACAGGTCTCCGAGTTCTTTCTTCTTAGTATGATCCTGATTGCTTTCTTTTGTAAAGTGAACATTTTTTTGTTTCTTGGATGTTTGAGTTTCCCCACACTGTCACTCCATACTGCAGCTATGGTTCAAAGAGTCCATGATATACTGTGCACAATAGCTGTTTTTCTGCATATTGTGTCAGTTGCTTCATGATGAATATAACAGAGCTTAGTTTTTTGCAGACATAGTTAATATGTTCTTTCCATTTCAGCTCATTGTCTACAGTAACACCTAAAAATTTTGTGGATTCTACTTCTTCCAGATACATATCGTTGACCTTTAAATTCATTTGCACTGACTTCTCTTTGTTTCTGAAACATGTTAACTTAGTCTTTTTTAGGTTTATAACTAGCTCATTTTCTGTAAGCCACTGAGCTGTCGTGTTTGCTGAAATAAATGCACTTCTCTCAAGTTGTTGCATATTTTGCCCACGGTTCAATACTGTCATGTCATCAGCGTACAATTTTTTTTTTTTCTCTTTCTCTTCACCACCTATATCATTTACATAGAGATTAAACAGCAGGGGCCCAATTACAGAACCCTGTGGCACTCCATATTTGATGGTTTTGGTTTCTGAACTAAATGAGTTTCCTGTTGAGGCATATTGTCTCCTGTTGCACAGGTATGATTCAATCCATTCAACTGATAGCCCACGAATGCCATATTTTTCCAGTTTTTTTTTATCAGTATGTCATATTCAATAATGTTGAATGCTTTGGAGAGGTCCAGAAACATCACAGCTACAACTCTCTTTTCATCTAAACACTGTATTACATATTCTGTCAGACTAACAATGGCAGATTCTGTAGATTTACCCATTCTGAAACCATGCTGTGATGGTACAAGAATATTGTGTTTGTTCAGATAGTCAACTAATCTATTATACATGAGCATTTACAATATTTCTGATAATCCTGATATCAGCAAGACTGGTCTATAGTTGTTGGGGTCATCCTTGTTTCCTTTCTTGTACACTGACACTACCTTACTTGTCTTCAATTTCTCTGGAAAAATTCCATATGTAAAAGATCTGTTTGCTATATCTACTAATGGTGTGAGTATGTGCTCACTTACTGACTGTACCACATGATTTGATATTTCATCATCACCAGCTGATTTCTTGGCCTTCAGTTTATGTATTGTTTTCCTTATCTCATCTCCTGTAACAGGCCTCAAGAACATAGAGCTGTATGAATCTTTTGTTAACTTTGTATCCTTTTTCTTTGGACTCTTTCTTTCCAGTTTTAAGTTCTCAACCACATTTATAAAATTGTCATTGAGAATGTTCGCTATTTTGCTACCATCTGTAACAATTCTATTGTCAATTTTCATTGACCTGATCTCTGTTTCTTTGTTTGGTCCAGCATTTTCCTTTCTTTCAGCATTTATTACATTCCAGGCTGCCTTTATCTTGTTTTTCGAGTTTAATATGGTGATGTTAATTGAGTTAGCTTTTGCCTTCCATATTGTCTTCCTGCAAGTTTTTTGTAATGTTTTATAGCCTTCAACATCTCCCACCTGTCTCAATTCCTGTAGCTTCCTACATTGTTCTAATACTTCTCTGGTTATCCACTGTTGTTGTTGCTGTATCTTGATTTGTCTCTTAACTTTTGGGAATGCTACCTCAAAGTGAAATTTAATTGTTGCTATAAAAGCATCAGACTTTTCATTTACAGCCTGTGCATGCCGAGTTTCAGTCCAGGTTTCTCTGCTTAAAATTGTTTTAAAAGTGTTCATATTTTGTTCACTCTGATTTCTTTGATTTTGGCTTTTGTTTCTCATGCCCTGCCATGTCATCTACAAAGGTAGAACATTTGTACATCATGATCAGTTAATGCTGTTTGAATAACATGTGATTCATAATCAGATGTACTGATGTTGGTAATGATGTTGGCAATAACTGACTGGCTATGAGATGTCACTCTTGTTGGTAATAATAATAATAATAATAATAATAATAATAATAATATATACAGTCTCTTGACATTGTACAGATTGTTCTTCTGAATACGTCAGTTTCATAAATTATAAACTAATGATTACTGTTTCATATAGACATTATTTCTTTTATACAATTAAACGTATTACATGTTTTTAAGTCTTTATCTGATAATTAAACACTGAACTACAGCATTACATGTTTTTAAGTCTACTTGACAACTAAACAGTTAACTACAGTACATACTTGTCTTGGTTAAGAAACATTTTTCATATAGTCATAGAATTCATCTGGAGAATAGAATGCATTTTCAATTAGGATCCTGTAGATATTGTTGCCTCCATGTGATACTGCAGTAGCAGCTCTTCATAATCTTGCCTAATTTTTGATCCTTTTCCCATGTCAATATTGATATCTCCACATATAATAATGTTTCTCTTCACCGCAAAGACGTGGCGACGAGCTGCGACAGGCACATACAAAAGACACACACATACATGTGTGTGTCTTTTGTATGTGCCTGTCGCAGCTCGTCGCCACGTCTTTGCGGTGAGTAGTAAACTGTCCTCACTATATTATTTATTCCAACCTGGACTTTCCATTATTATATATGTTTCTCTTCATATTCATTCATAGTAAATTAGCAAATTTTTTCAGGAAGATACTAATATTGCCACTTGGTAATATATACATACAGAACATACTTAATCCTTCTATCATTACACCAGGAATTTCAAAGTCTTTTTCTTTTACTGTTGGGAGTTTCACAACTTTATTGTTTGCAGTCTCTAGCTTTCCTGTTTTGATATATATAGATACACCTCCACTTTTCTCTTTTGATCTGCAGAAAATAGCTGGCTAAGATATAGTCACATATTTTCAGATTATCTATCTGATTTTCAGTTATTCCATGTTCACTAATACATAATATGTCTGGCTGTAATTCACTTAAAAGTATTTCCACTTCTAATATTTTGTTGCCAATGGATTGTATATTCTGATGTAGCACTTTAATGTAATTTTCGTATTGCTGGCTTCAATGTTGTGGCTTTCCTTCTGGGATCCTATTCTGTATTTCCTTCACTTTTGAATGATGTTTACAATTTGATTTTTCAGCAAGAATATCTGATTTATCACCCTCATCAGTCCATTTTAGTTTCCCTCGTTTCTGACGATTTTACAGACATCTGTAAACATTCTACTGAGTGGCACAGATCCCAGTCTATTTAGGTGCACGCCATCCTTTCCAAGACAATTTTCACATAGAAATTTGTTTGGGTCTATGAAAATTGCCCCTAGGCTATCACATTGTTCTTTGATGGCGTAGCTTATTTGTGAGATATATTTGTCACTCACTGACCTCCTTTATATTATTCCGCTAATTAAGTAAGACCTTAGATCTCGCATATACACTTCTTGCCGAGCGAATCACATTTCTGGTTAGTTAGTTAGTTATGGTCTTCAGTCCTGAGACTGCTTTGATGCAGCTCTCCACCCTACTCTATACTGAGCAAGCCTTTTCATCTCCTCATAAGAATGGCAACCTACATCCACTTGAATCTGCTTAATATATGCATCTCTTGGGCTCCCTCTGCGATTTTTACCCCACACACTTCCCTCTAATGCTAAATTTATGATTCCTCGATGTCTAAGAATGTGTCCTACCAAGCGATCCCTTCTTTTAGTCAGGGTATGCCAAAAATTCCTTTTCTCACCAATTCTGTTCAGTACCTCTTCATTAGTTATGCGATCTACCCACCTAATCTTCAGCATTCTTCTGTAGCACCACATTTAAAAAGTCCCTATCCTCTTCCTGTCCGCACAGCTTATCGTCCATGTTTCAGTCCCATACAAGGCAACACTCCACACAAATGCCTTCAGAAAAGACTTCCTTACACTTAAATCAATATTCAGTGTTAACAAATTTCTCTTTTTCAAAAACGCTTTTCTACCCATTGCCATTCTGCATTTTATATCCTCTGTACTGCGACCATCGCATGTTATTTTACTACCCAAGTAACAAAACTCATCTACCACCTTCATTGTTTAGTTACCTAATCTAATTCCTTCAGCATCACCTGATTTTCTAAGAACGCATTCCATTATTTTTGTTTTGCTCTTGTTAATGTTCATTTTATATGCTCTCTTCAACACACTGTCCATTCCATTCAACTGCCCTTCCAGGTCCTTTGCTGTCTCTGACAGAATTACATTGTCATTAGCAAAACGCAATGTTTTTATTTCTTCCCCCTGAACTTCAATCCCTATTCCAAATTTTTCCTTGCTTTCCTTCATCGCCTGCTCGATGTACAAATTAATAACATCGGAGAAAGGCTACAACTCTGTCTTATTTCCTTCCCAACTGATGCTTCCCTTTCATGCCCTTGGAGTCTGATAACTGTGGTCTGGCTTTTGTACAAGTTGTAAATAACCCTCCTTTCCATGTATTTTACCCCTGATGACTTCAGAATTTGAAAGAGTGTATTCCAGTCAACATTGTCAAACGCTTTCTCCAAATCTACAAAAGCTAAAAATGTAGGTTTGCCTTTCCTTAATCTATCTTCTAAGATAAGACGTAAAGTGAGTATTGCCTCCCGGGTTCCTACGTTCCTCCTGTATCCAAACTGATCTTCCCTGAGGTCAGCTTCTACCAGCTTTTCCATTCTCCTGAAGATAATTTGTGTTAAAATTTTGCATCCACGAATTACAAACTGATGGTTCTGTAATTTTCACACTTATCTGTGCCTGATTTCTTTGGAATGGGGATTATTACATTTTTCTTAAAGTCTGAGGGTATTTCGCCTGTCTCATACATCCTGCACACCAGTTCAAATAGTTTTGTCATGGCTGGCTCTCCCAGAGACTTTAGTAGCTCTGAGGGTATGTCATGTACTCCTGGAGTCTTGTTCTGACCTAGGTCTTTCAGGGCTGTGTCAAATTCATCTCTCAGTATAGAATCTCCTATTTCATCTTGATTTACTTCCTCTTCCCTTCCTACAACATCGTCTCTAAGTTCATTTCCTTTGTAGAGATGCTCTATGTACTCTTTCCACCTTCCACTTTTCCCTTCTTTGCTGAGAACTGGTTTCCCATCTGAGTTCTTGATATTTGTAGAGTTGCTTTTCTTGTCCCCAAATGTCTCTTTTATTTTTCTGTAGGTGGTATCAATTTTCCCCTTATTATACATTCTTCTACAGATTTGCATTTGGCTTCTAGCCACTCTTGCCTTGCCATTTTGCACTTTCTGTCAATCTCATTTCTTAGTCTTCTGTACTCCATTTTGCCTGTTTCTTTTACTGTATTTTTATATTTTCTCCTTTCATCAATCAATTGTAGGTCTTGCCTTTCTACCTATTTTGTCCTCTGCTGCCTTCACTATTTCATCTCTCAACGCTACCCATTCCTCTTCTACTGTTTTATTTCCCCCTGTTTCTGTCAGTTGTTGCCTAAATCTCCTTCTGAAGTTCTCCAGAACTTCACGTTCCTTCAATTTATCTAAGTCCCATCTCCTTATTTTCCTACCTTTCTGCAGTTTTTTCAGTTTCAGCCTACAGTTCATAACTAACAAGTTATGGTCAGAGTCTATATCTGCTCCTGGGTATGTCTTACAGTTTCTAACCTGGTTCTGGAATCTATGTCTTACCATTATAAAATCTATCTCGTATCTCCCGGTGTCTCCTGGTCTCTTCCACGTATACAACCTTCTTTTGTGATTCTTAAACCAGGTGTTTGTTACGATTAAATCAGGTTCCATGCAAAATTCTACCAGGTGACTTCCTCTTTCTTTCCTTCTGCCCAGTCCATATTCACCTACTATTTTTCCTTCTCTTCCTTTTCCTACTACCGAATTACAGTCTCACATAACAAATAAGTCTACCTCTCCCTTAACTGTCTGAATAATTTCCTTTAGCTCCTCATATATTTCTTCAATCTCCTCATCATCGGCAGAGCTAGTTGGCGTGTAAACCTGTACTACTGTTGTCGCTGTTGGCTTCGTATCTATCTTGACAATGATAATGCGATCACTGTGCTGCTCATAGTAGTTTACCTGCATTCCTATTTTCTTATTCATTTTCAGTCCTACTCCTATGATACCCCCTACTGATTTTGTATTTATAATCCTGTACTCACCTGACCAGAAATCCTGTTCATCCTGCCACCGAACTTCACTAATCCCCACTATATCTAACTTCAACCTATCCATTTCCCTTTTTAAATTCTCTAATTTTCCTACCCAATTAAGGGATGTAACACTCCACGCTCCGAACCATTGAATGCCAGTATTGTCTTTCCTGATGACAACATCCTCCTGAGTAGTCCCCGCCCAGAGATCCGAATGGGGGACTATTTTACCTCCGGAATATTTTACCCGAGAGGATGCCATCATTATATTTTCATACAGTAGAGCTGCATGTCCTCAGGAAAAGTTAACGGCTGTAGTTTCCCCTTGCTTTCAGCCATTCGCAGTAACTGTGTGGCAAAGCCACATTAGCTGATGTTACAAGGCCAGCTCAGTCAATCATCCAGACTGTTGCCCCTGTAACTACTGAAAAGACTGCTGCCCCTCTTCAGGAACCACACGTTTGTCTGGCCTCTCCACAGATACCCCTCCGCTGTGATTGCACCTACGGTATGGCTATCTGCATCATTGAGGAATGCAAGCCACCACACCTCGGCAATGTCTGTGGTTCAAGGGGGTGGACATTTCTGGTATCATTAATAATTTCGTCTTCGCTTCGTAACGAGTTTGTTCTGACATGCACAAAAACGCCTCTGTAATTATGCTTGGATTCACAGTCTGGTTCTGCAGATTTTGCATTTTCCAAGTTGCTGTCTTCTAATTCCTGTGTGCACATCAATTTTGCTGTTTGGGACTGCAACATTTTTCAGCAATGAATCGCCAATTATTAGAAATTCGTTCTCATCCTCTTGTGTAGGTCTAGCTGTGGTCTTCTCTTTTCTTTGAGAATAGGTCACTAAGTTCCATTTATATTTATCTGCCAGTTTTTGGCACGTTGAATTTACCGTGACATCGACAGCAGTAGATATGTTTTCATTTACAATGTCCGTATTACGAGCATATGTATTTTCGCGAGTTTGCTTTTTCGTTTGCTGGATTTCATGCGCACACGTATTTGCACAATCTTGCTGCTTTTCTTGATGGAGTTCACCCACAGTGCATTGTTTTTCTTGTAATAATCAATCATTTTCTTCCTGTAAATGCAGTATTTCCATTTTTAATGATTCATTGTCATTTTGCAGTAACTTTATAATTTCATTTTTGGATTCCACTAGACTTACCATATTGGTCGTTTCGATGCTTAAACAAGCATGGCATGTCCATGTAAAATCATCACTGATGTATTTAAGATTGATTTTTGCGCACTTTTCGTGTAACCAATCTCAGCTTTCACAGTACTAATCTCCTGGACATTTACAAACAGCACACTCTTCACTGCAGAGAAAAAGATGATATAAAATAAAATTCTTAGACAGCAGCAGAGTAAGTACATTACATGGCTGTCTCATTTATGATAACTTTTGTATTGTTTATGCCAGTTGATGCATATTAACTAGACTAGCTGAACATGGTTGTAGGGTAAAAGTTGTAAAATTATGAATAAACCCCTAATGACTGTGTAATAACTAAATGTTACAACTATCAATCACATTGCCATCTTATACACTGTTGTGGTTGCAGGCTTGAAGCTGATGTCCTAAGCTGCAACAGTATTGGGCCAATGGGAAAGAAGGCAGTGTCGCTGTTCTCTATATGTTTATTTCTTGGGGTTTTCTTTCATAGAACAATAGACCAGTTGTGTCATTGAATGGTTGAAAAAAAAAACTATTTCACAGTTTTTAATGTTTTTATTTTGTTACAGGAGAAATTGTTGATGAAGTTCATCAGACTTTTACAGATTGGATAAGCCAGGTTGTTCGACTATATAAAGATGATAACCATTTTGAATTAGAGTGGATGGCTGGGCCACTTCCTGTTCAGTAAGTGAATGGATTTATCATTACAATATTGTCGACATTACTGCTTCAGAGTTTGTCTTGAGGTTTTTATTTACATTTGTTTAATTGTATTTCACCATTATGAGTGGGTGCCATTGATGAAGATTCAGCCAGCACTGATGTTGGTAGTCTACAAATTGCCAGAAAAAATCTTTAAAACATGTTGCCCAAAGATCCCAAAAGGAAAAGAGCTTACAGGAAATTTGTCTGGTGGTACACACCAAGAATAAACACCTTGTTTACTGTACACAAAATTATTTATCTTGAGGACAAAATTGTGATAAATTTATTCATTCATTTATTCTGTTAAGCCCCAGTATGACATTATGGACAGTTGAGAAAATGTTTTTCCCTGACCAGTGACCACACCAGAGCCGAGACTAAGGCAGGGTAATATGCAATATCTAGACTGGCAAGAATAGCCAATGTTGCATGTAGAAGGGGTACACTACTAAGTTAACTGCCACAAATCTCCTGAGCTATAGTCTATTCACTGAGACTGGGATGAAACAAAAACAGTGTCACGTGAGCGACTACGCTCGTTTCCAGGGAAATCATTCGGTGTTCATGTGATAAGTAGGGGTGTCAAAAATCCGTGGTGCATGCTTTGCAGCTGGCAGTGTAGGCTGGCTGATGAGCTGACATCACAGTGGACCATGATAAACCTGGGCAACAATGTAACGGAATAAAGTATAAAAAAGAAAAAAAAAAAAAAAAAGAAAGAAAAAAAAAGAAAGAAAAGAAAAGAAAAAAAACACACACTGACCGCATTGAGGATTCAAAGTGATTTACAATAATGTTAAAAGTATGATGAAAATGAATTCTTTCTGTTGAAGTAGATTTATTTTCATTCAGGTTGCTAACAAAATGCTCCATTGCAAAAAAAAAAAAAAAAAAAAAAAAAAAAAAAAAAAAAAAAAAAAAAAAAAAATAAATAAATAAATAAATAAATAAATTAATAATAATATCAGTAATAATAATGTAAATGGACAATGAAACAAAGTTCACTCTGTCGAACTTGAACTGTTTTCACTGAGGGTTATAACAAATTGCTCCTCTCTCTCCTCTATAATCCACTCGAATTTCCACATTTGAATTTCAATTTTTTGTATGACATGTAGGATGCACTTATTCCAATCTCCTGCAGTAACTGCTATTTCTAGCAGTTCTTTAACTTCCAGCATCTTGTATGTTTTGCTTTTTGCTGCAACATAGCCTTTGATTCCGGCCCACACTAACTCAATGACGTTTAATTCACAGTGGTATTGGGGAATTCTGAGAACAGTTTTCCCTGCATTCGTCGCCATTTCATCTATCACTTATTCGTTGTGCGCTGTTCTGTGATTTTGAACTATACCTAAAAGCTCTTTCTTCAACATACTGTCTTCAAAGTCGATATTTTTAGATTTTATCCACTGTGATATTTCGTGCTTATTGGAATTAACATTGGGAACTTTTCTACGAGAATGGTACGGCGCGTTATCAAGAACAATATCTGCATTTTCCTGAAACTGATAAAGAACATCTTGAAACCACTTCTCGAAGGTTTCAGTGCGCATCTCCTCATGATAATCTCCACTTTTCTTGCATTCAAAATTCCACAAAGATCCTTCAACAAACCCTGCTTTGTTGCCAATGTGTGCGGTAATCAGACGTTTCCCTTTACCTGATGGGCCCTTGCTTCCAGTGGATAATATGGACAGAAACAATTGCTTTGAGGACTTTATGGTGTCATCTACCCAGACATTACTTCGGGTATGTCCTGCGTTCAACCACGTCTCATCCAAATAGTAAATGGGTCTTCCTTCATTTCTTAGCAGTTTAATGGTTCAAAGATAACACCGCCTCCATAAAATGATGTCGTCCCTGCCTATTAGCGTGCTATTGCGTCCATGATGGACATATTTGAAATTCATTTCTTTCAGTAATTTATAAAATGTAGTTCTCCGAAAATTGCCCAGTTCTGGATCTTCATTCAAAGCTGTAAGCACTTAGTCAATTGTTGGCAATTTGTAACGAAAAAAAAAAAAACTTTGTGTACTTTCCTTTGTATCGCATTTATGTCAAAGTCATCAACACTTTTAGAAAGTTTTTGTTGTAATTTTCCTTTTCTGGGAGACTTCAAAGAGTGTGTGGCCTTGTACTCACTTATCATACGATACATTGAACAATGTCCAACGCCTGTAGCCGCAGCTGTTTTTTTGAAACAATGTATTTGATTGACTACTCTGGATGTAACAGTTCCATTTTATACACACTAAGAACCATGTGTTTCTCTGAAGAACTTAATGATTTCTTCTTTGATTGCTTCTTTGGCGGACTCAGAACAGACACATTGGCCTCGCCTGCTGTATCCGTGGATGACATAATGAGGTCAGCCATATGTCATGCTAATGAAATAAATAAATAAAGTAAGAACCCGTGTGATGCTATTGAATGCACACATAAACAGTGAATGCTCAGCGTGACTACAAACATATATACTTACTTTAATAATCAGCAACTAGTCTTTTAAGTGTCTTTAAAGATGAACTTAAAGAGGTCCCGCTGTACAATGTGCACTAACAAGCTCACACCTGCAACAGAGGCAGTGACGTTGACTGAGCACCCTGCCTTGTACAACCCTTGACAGCAACGCTGTGGTCATGCGCCTTGCTGTGTTTACAGTACATCTCTCATTTCAGTGAATGGAGTATAGTGAACCAAGGTGCTGATGCAGCAAAGTGATGTCACGGGGGATGAACTTTTTATCAATCTGTTAACCATTCTCAGTGAAGAAACAAGGCATAAATTGTACACACAATTGGTTTCAAAAGATAGTTACAGCAGAAATAATTAAACTGAAAGCCTGAAGAATGGAACTAGAACACTATGCCCCAGATTAGAGAGTGCACAGGCCCAGAAAATTAGTACACATATAGTTGTCATTGGCACTGGATAACATCACCAGTACAGACCAACTGGTACAAGTACTTGGACTTCAGTTGCTGAGTTCTTAGTTGTAACAAGTTTCCAGGTGGACCTTCACGGCTCTCCCAGATGACTCCAGTCTATGATGCAACCACTGGACCATCCTGATGGGCTTGGGTGCTGTGGGCCTCAATGATTGCATCCAGAGAACTGACAAATTACTGTAATGGCAGAGGAGATGCTATCCCCAGGCCCACATGAGTGAGAATACTCCAGTAACATGGGCTATGCTCTCATGGGGAGGCCACAATGTAGTACTTCATGACTGTAGTGATCTCGTGCAGAGCTGTGAGGTGCCATTTCCAGTTGCCATGTACAACGTCAGTTAGAGTACTCTGCTAACATGCAAATAAGTTTTGCCACTTACCAAGCTCACTTGAGCAGTGTCTGCACTGCAACTGGTTGGCATAGCCTTGATGTAGCCACCACTTTGTTAGCAGCTTTGTCACAAATTTTAGAAAGTACATTTTTTTTTATTTCATTACCGGTTTCAATATATTGTGGACCATCTTGAGGTGGATACCACCATGATGGCAGGCGGTGTCTCAAGATGGTCTACAATAGACTGAAGCCAGTAATGAAATAACAACAATAATTTTGCTGGCTGGAGTGTTTTAAATTTTAATTTCATTTTTGTCACTGTCATGTCAAGATTGCTAGGCTTGCCTTCACCAGCACATCCTAGCCTTACTTCCACTACACTGGAAGGTCTAAGGTGTCAGTGAATGGGGGAAGACAATTCCGTATTAGTGATTAATAAAAAGTAGATTGGACTTTGGCACATCCTCGTGATTGCACTCTGCTCTCCATCAGTCTAAAAATCACACGGACAATATATCCAGCCCTCTGGAATTCATAGATCCACTCATTTATGTGTGTAGTTATTTTATTTTATAAATGTAAACATCAAAGTAATTATACATGCACATATACTAACAAAGTATTATTAATCCACACTTCCGTTACTTATAATCTGCAAATATGTAAATTAGGAGAAAAACATACCTTAGCTGCTGATTTTTCCTCTAATACCCCAAACAAAACCTTTATGTAATTTTGCGCAAACTATTAGCAACTGTGAAAATACTGGAAATTTCAAGATCTTTATAAGAAAAACATTAGAGCATTCCAGAACGTACATTCATGATCCAGATATTCAGATAGAAACCAGTAGGATTGGCTGATGAGACATTCTTTTACTTTTTTTTTTTTTTTTTTTTTTTATATAAATTCAGAACCTTCAATAGAAGAACCCCAGAAGTGCCCCTCTTGTCACCGGATACTTTCCGGGACTGGAATATGGCTCTCCAGCAAGGATACAACTTCCTTAAATCCTGCCCTGAAATGAGATTCTTAATGACATCCTCCCCACTCCACCGAGAGTGTCTTTCCACCGCTCACCTAACCTCCGTAACCTCCTAGTCCATCCCTATGAAATTCCCAAACCACCTTCCCTACCTTTTGGCTCCTACCCTTGTAACTGCCCCAATTGTAAAACCTGCCCTATGCACCCTTCCACTACCACTTACTCCAGTCCCATAACCCGGAAGGTGTACATAATCAAGGGCAGAGCCACTTGCGATAGTACCCACGTGATTTACCACCTGACATGCCTGCACTCTGAAGTGTTCTATGTGGGAATGACCAGCAACAAACTGTCCATTTGCATGAACGGTCACAGGCAGACAGTCTTTGTTGGTAATGAGGATTACCCTGTGGCTAAACACGCCTTGGTGCACGGCCAGCACATCTTGGCACAATGTTACACCGGCCAGGTTATTTGGATACTTCCCACCGACACCAATCTTTCAGAACTCCGGAGGTTGGAACTTGCCCTGCAGCATATTTTCTCTTCCCATTTCCCACCTGGTCTCAATCTCCGCTAAATTCAAATTCCCATCCACCATCTTGAACATCTTTGCCTCAATTCTCTGGACAGAGCCTCTGCCTCTGCCTCTGCCTCAAGTCTGCCCAACTTCTTTGCTTTCTACAGTATGTCTGCCTAGTTGTGTATGTGTTTGTGTATATGTGTGAGTGGGTGTGTATTTGTTTACCCTCCTTTTTTTCCCCCAAGGTAAGTCTTTCCTGTCCCGGGATTGGAATGGCTCCTTACCCACTCCCTTACAACCCTCATCCTTTCCTTTTCCCTCTCCTTCTGTACACTGACTGAAGAAGCAGCTTGGCTGCGAAAGCTAGCGTTTTTGTGTGTGTGTGTGTGTGTGTGTGTGTGTGTGTGTGTGTGTGTATACGCGCACGCGCGCGCGCGCGCGTGTGTGTGTGTGTGTGTGTGTGTGTGTGTGTGTGTGTGTGTGTGTGTGTTTGTTTTATTTATTTGTGCTACTATCACTACCTGTGCTCCTTCTCCTGGTAAGTAATCTATATTCACTTTCAATTCATTGTTTGACATCTTCCGACTCTCTGTATATACATTATTCTTTGTAAACACTTTGAAAAGAGCAGTATATCTAAATTATTTTTACACCTTGTTTGCAAAGAAAGCAGAGAATAATTTGTGTGACTTTAATGACATTGTAATTCTGTCAGAGTCAACAAAGTAAACTATATAAACAAAGAAATATCTTAATCAAGGCTAAGCTAAAAAATAAATTGAAACTATGAAGATCAATACAAGAGATGCAGGGAATCAGCTGTAGGCAAAATATATAGCATTCAAACATTTCAGAAAAGAAATTTCAAAATAAAAGCATAAATGTATGGAATAAGTGGTAAGTGGTTGTTGTAGTTGCAGTCTTCAGTTTGGAGACTGGTTTAATATAGTTCTTCACCCTAGTCTATCTTCAGCAAGCCTCTCCATCTCCTCATAAGAACAGCAATCCACAGCCATCTGAATCTGCTTACTGTATTTCGTCTCTTCGTCTCTGCGATTTCCCCCCACACACTTTAATGCTACATTTAAGGTTCCTTGATGTCTAAGAATGTGACCTACCAATCTATCCCTTCTTTTAGTCAAGGTATGCCAGAAATTCCTTTTCTCCCAATTATGTTCAGTACCTCTTCATTAGCTAGGTGATCTACTCACCTAAACTTCAGCATTCTTCGGTAGCACCATATTTCAAAAGCCTCTATTCTCTTCATGCCCACATTGTTTATCGTCCAAGTTTCACTCTTGTACAAGGCAACACTCCACACAAATGCCTTCAGAAAGGACTTCCTTAGGCTTAAAGCAATATTCGATGTTAACAAATTTCTCTTTTTCAAGGACGCTTTATATCCTCAGTACTGCAACCATCATTTGTAATTTTACTGATCAAGTAACAAAACACATCTACCTCCTTCATTGTTTCGTTGCCTAATCTAATTCCTTCAGCATAACCTGATTTTCTTAGACTGAACTCCATTACCCTACTTTTGCTCTTGTTAATGTTCAATTATACACTCCTTTCAACGCGTTGTCCATTCCTTCAATTGCTCTTCCGGGTCCTCTGTTGACTCTGCCAGAATTACAATGTCATCAGCAAAACACAATGTTTCTATTTCTTCACCCTGAACTCTAATTCGTTCAAACTTGTTTTTGCTTTCCTACACAGCTTGCTCCATGTTCAAATTGAATAACACTGGAGAAAGGCTACAACTCTGTCTTACTTCCTTCCCAACCACTGTGTTCCTTTCATGCTCTTCAACTCCAATATCATCTGTTTGGTTAATGGTCAAATTGTAAATAACCTTTCGTTTTCTATATTTTACCCCTGCTGACTTCTTACTTTGAAAGAGTGTATTCCAATCAACTATGTCAAAAGCTTTCTTCAAATCTACAAAAGTTAGAAATGTAGGTTTGCCTTTACTTAATCTATCTTCTAAGGCAAGTTGTGAGGTGAGTATTGCCTCCCACGTTCCTATAGTTCTCCTGAATCCAAACTGATCTTCCCTGAGGGCAGCATCTATCAGTCTTTCCATCCCTCTGTAAATCATTTGTGTTATATTTTGCAACCATGAATTATTACTAAACTGATGGTGCTATAATTTGCACACCTGTCTGTGCCTGCTTTCTGGGGAATCTGAATTATTACATTTTTCTTAACATCTGTGAGTGTTTTGACTGTATCATGCATCTTATGTACCAGGTGTATAGTTTTGTCATGGCTGGTTCTCCCAGAGACTTCAATATCTCTGAAGGAATGTCATCCACTCCAGGGGCCTTGTTTTGATGTAGGTCTTTTAGTGCTCTATCAAATTCATCTCTCAGTATAGTATCTCCTATTTAATCTTCATCTAATTCCTCTCCACTTCCTACAATATTGTCTTTGAAGTTAATTTCCTTTGTAGTGCCCCTCTATCTACTCTTTCCACATTACAGCTTTCCATTCTGTACTCAGAACTGGTTTTCCGTCTCAGTTCTTGGTATTCATATAGCTATTGACCTTGTCTCCAAATGTCTCTTTTATTTTCCTGCAGGCTGTATCTATTTTCCCCTAGTATACATTCTTCTATAGATTTGCATTTAGCTTCTAGTCAGTCCAACTTAGCTATTTTGCACTTCCTGTCAATCTTATTTCTTATTTGTCTGTACTCCACTTTATCTGCTTCATTTTTATACCTGCTACTTTTGTCAATTAAATTTAGTATTTCCTGTGATATCCAAGGAATTTTTGTATGTCTTGCCATTCTTCCTATTTGGTTCTCTGCTACCTTCACTATTTCATCTCTCAACACTACCCATTCCCCTTCTACTGTTTTATTTTCCCCCATTTATGTCAATTTTTGCATAAATCTCCCTCTGAAATCTCAAGAACTTCAGGTTCCTTAAATTAATCCAGGTCCCATCTCTTTATAAACCTAACTTTCTGCAGTTTCTTCAATTTCAGGCTACAGTTCATAACCAATAAGATAGGGACAGAATCTATATCTGCCCCTGGATATGTGTTACAGACCTGGTTCTGAAATCTATGCCTTACCATTATAAACTCTATCTGGTACCTTCCAGTGTCTCCTGGTCTCTTCCAGATATACAACCTTCTTTCATGATTCTCGAACCAAGTGTTTGTTCAAATTACATTATGTTCCATACAAAATTCTAACAAACTAGCTTCCTCTTTCTTTCCTTTTTCCCAGTCCATATTCACCTAATATTTTTATTTCACTTCCTTTTCCTCCTCACCACAATTAAGTTTTCCTCTCCATTAACTGCCTGAATAATTTTCTTTACATCTTCATACATTTCTTTGATCTCCTCCTCATTGGCAGAGCTAATAGGCATATAAACTTCTTCTGCTGTGGTCAGTGTTGGCTTCATATCTATCTTGACTATGATAAAGGATCGCTGTACTGCTCATAGTAGTTTACTCACATTCCTATTATTAGACCTACTCCTGTAACATCCCCAACTGATTTTGTATTTATAATCCTGTACTAGCTTGACCAGAAAACCTGTTCCTGTTTCCACTAAACTTCACTAATCCCTACTATATCTAACTTCAACCTATTCATTTCCCTTTTTAACTTTTCTAACCTCCCTACCCAATTAAGGGATCTAACATTCCACACACTGACCCGTAGAATGCCAGTGTTGTCTTTATCTGATGATGACATCCTCCTGGGTAGTCCCCTGAATAGTAGATCCGAATTGGAGACTATTTTACCTCTGGGATATTTTACCCAAAACGATGCTATCATCATATATTTGTACAATACAGCTGCAGCTCCCCATAAAAAATAATGGCTGTAGTTTCCCTTTGCTTTCAGCCGTTCACAGTAACTGTATGGCACAGCCACATTAACTGATGTTACAAGGTTATCGTTGTTGTTGTTGTGATTTTGAGGGGACTAAACATCTAGGTTATCAGTCCCTTACAAGGTTAGATCAGTCAATCATCCAGACTGTTGCCCCTGTAACTACTGAAAAGGCTGCTGCCCCTCTTCAGGAAGCACATGTGTGTCTGGCCTCTCCACAGATACCCCTCCACTGCGGATGCACCTATGGTACAGCTATCTGTATCATTGAGGCGCGCAAACCACCCCACCTTGGCAATGTCTGTTGTTAATGTTTGTGTAATTTGACATTCATCCATTAATTCACACATTCATCATATTCCAAATACCCCTTCAATAATAAAAACCTTCAAGGATGATGAAAAATCAAGGGATACAATTAACAGAATACAAGTAAACCATAGGAATTGAAACTGTATTTTGCATTAATAATGAACTACCATTGTTGTACTTTATGGTGTTTCTGCTTATGCTATCTAAATTTAATAGAGATAGAATACTAATGTACTTTATAGAAGCTGACGCCTCAGTTATGTAATTCTTGATGTAACAAAAAATAATTTAGAAGATGTGATACACAATTTTTTGTTTGGTATAAGCTAAACTTTTATTCTTATTTGTTGATGTTGGGTTTACATAATTCTTGTGGTACCTAGAATTGCCCAAGATTTGTGTAGTAATTAAGGTTTCTGTGTGTTTCTTCCAACTTTATGTGGTATTTTCATCAACTTCCAGAAAAGGGAATCTTTATTACCAGAACTAAATATTTTGTATTTTACATATTTTTGCTGTGTGATTGCTTTGGATTTTGCATTAGTGTTGTGTTGTGGCCAACAGTACCTCATTTGTTGATGTTGGGTTTACATAATTCTTGTGGTACCTAGGATTGCCCAAGATTTGTGTAGTAATTAAGATTTCTGTGTGTTTCTTCCAACTTTATGTGGTATTTTCATCAACTTCCAGAAAAGAGAATCTTTATTACCAGAACTAAATATTTTGTATTTTACATATTTTTGCTGTGCGATTGCTTTGGATTTTGCATTAGTGTTGTGTTGTGGCCAACAGTACGTCATACATTCAAGTTTTGGAATATTTGCTTTTAAATATTTTTTTTTCTTAATAAGTTTTTTGTTTGCTTCAGTGATGGAAGAGGAAAGGAAGTTATAAGCAGGTTCTCCACTAATTTTCAAAGCAATGGGACATTCTACACAGACAGCAATGGCAGAGAGATGATAAAACGAATACGGAAGTATCATCCGTCTTGGGATATGAAAGAACATGTTCCCATTTCAGCAAATTATTACCCCGTAACAACAAAAATCGCAATTTATGATAATAAAACAAATCAGCATCTGGCAGTTTTGACTGATAGATCTCAAGGTGGAACCAGTCTCACAGATGGAGAATTAGAGTTATTGGTATGCATGATCACCATTTTATTAGTCATTTATATTAAGAAACATCTTATTTCAAAAATAATAACAACAATATTTGAAAAACGAGGATAGATTGCTTATCACCACACAGGTTTCTTGATGAGTCGCATCTAGGCTCATTTAAAAGTCCACTCATTATCCTCAGTGTTGGCTCAAACAGCCTTCATCAGAAATAGAAACATTGCACTCACAGCCACACAGACATGACTGTTGTCTCCAGTTACTGTGGTGAGAATTTTGATACGTGGATGTCTTCTGGAGCAGCAACTGGTGGTTGGAGAAGCCTTTTAAATGTTCCTTTCTGTGAATCATTGTGAAGTCTGTGTAGTGAGTAGCACTCCATTCTTTTCAAAATATTGTAATTCTTCCTATACTTTCCACTGTTTTGTTGGGTGTGTCCTGGTATAATGTGAGACATTCAACAATATGTCACAAAATCAACTGTCTCACAAAAATCATCTGATTTTCATGGTAAAAAGAAAGAAAAAAAACCACGACCTCTCTGGAAACGCCACAGCTATCAACACAACAACCTGAATTTTAAAATGTATTGCTGTAATAGAAACTTTGAATAATGCTCAGTCAATTAATATTAAAATAATATTAACTTTTTTCCGATGGCAAAATTTTGCCGCCCTCAAAAATTTGCCACCCTGTGCAACTGCACATGTTGCACCTGCCTAAATACGGCTCTGGGTAGACATGCATTCAAAAAGAGATTTCCTGTCATCAGCATTTCATCATCTATTCTTCAAGCACAACCAGTGGTCAGCCTCATGGCTTTTCATGCCCTGTAGTTTCCATGATATTAAGAAGTGGAACAAACAATAATACAACAGAGGTGGAACAAACCACAACATGGAGAACAGTTTGTACCAGCTTAATATTTTGTTAAATCAGTGCGAACTTCACGTTCTTTAAAGTACAACCCCCATAATTCCCAAATTACTTGTTGTTGGGCATCCTCTTCTCCCACATCAACACACCCAAAATGCTAATCTATAAATCCAAACTTTTGTAGTGTATTATGAACAGACTGCCAGAAGTAGATAAACAGCAGCTATTTATTATTCATCAAAGCTATTTAAAATGCCACTCTGTTACCCTGTGTACTTTTTACAGTGTGTTCCTATATCACTTTGTATCAATAATTTATGTGACCTTTCACAAAGGACTAGGCATTATGTCTCTTACCAACATTGACAGTTTACAGTGGAAAACAGAAATACATAATTAATTACACCAGAGTTATGCCAAAATGGGGCAAGTCAGAATATTGATAAATTTTCTCAATTTTGGAATGCACTGTTAAATATAACTTTATGGCCTGAAATTGGTCAGATTTTGAAGAACGTCTAGTAAAGCTAGTCAACATGCACAAAATCATCAACATCATTGTTGTTATTTCCATGTGGCAGGATTTTAATTTTAGGTTTGTTGACTTGTAATGTTATAGCTCTGTTGTTCTCCTGTTGATTTCAGAGTTCAACTCAATCTTTTTTTGATCTGTTGGACATAGCTATTGGTACATCCATAAACATCTTATAGATTTCATGGTAAATTTGATATTCTGTTTCTGGTTTGAGGGAAGCTAAAACATGTCATACAGAATTTTTGTAATATGCCATAGGTAACACTTATAGACTGGACTCAAAATTTAGATCTCTCTTTCAATATGTTCATTCAGATATATCTTAGAAAAAGGATAGACTGTGTTTTACCCCACTGAGAAAGCCAATTAGATAGAGACAAGATTGAAAAAAAGAGAATAAAGCTAGGCACCTTTTGAACAGGCTGGACACTGCAGATGTGAAGACCATGGGTGGGATGGGTAGCAACTTTCAAAATAAAGGTATTGCTGATGATTCAATTACCGATGGAAATTCTCCACAGATATGATAAATTATTCTTCAAAAGAGATAGATTGGCTGGCCAGTACTTATCTTACTGCAGTACCACCGATAGTCACACAAAGAAGAGAAAGGATTGTAACAAAGCATTTTGGGATTTATTCCCATCTGCTTGCAATACTGAACCTCCAGATACCACTGTTGCATAATAATAGGTATGAGTGTAATTAGTCTATTAGCATTTTCTTTTCCAAAACTGTTATTATTTGTTGTAAAGTAGTTAGCTGAAGTCTTTGTCTGTTATTTGATAGCAGATGCATTTGTTCAATTACTAAATATTAATTTGTGCCAGAATTATATTGTTAAAGTTAAATTAGTACTTCTATTAAAACTAGTAAATTCTTTTCTCATAATGTTAAAGTAGGTATTAATATGTTTCACAAGTAATGTTAGGAAAGTTTTGCCCTCATTAGTTTCGGTATAATTACCATTAATTAATTGTTCGAAAACTATTAAACTATATTTGTATATGAAATACTATTCATTTAACCAAAATTTGTATTTCAATTTACTCAGTATTATTTACGCTAACTTTTACTATGCCAGTTGCCCAAAACTGTTTACTTGTCCATTACAATTAATTTAATGTACATAATTAACAATATACATTTTTCTGTCACATTGTTTGGATAATATAAATGAGATGTGCTCGTGGCATGTATCAGAGTATTGTTTCATCAGTTAACTGATACAGAATCCACGCTAGTTGCGAGTATTGTTTATTGTTTCAGCCGCGATCTGAGCCACAGGTCACGTCAGTTTCAGACTTTGAATTTGACTAATTATGTAAAAGTTCTTCAGTGCAGAAGGTGCATCTACCATGATTAATTAATAGTTGTGCCATATTACTATGTACACCTAGAACTTTAGTATTCCACACACAAAATGTGTTGCAAAGTCGTATTATTGTGTGGAACGTGCGTGCCTGGTATTAATGAGACTTGTAAGCTGGCCATAAATAGGGACAATTGGGCATTTATAAATCATTAAAAGTATCAAAGAACTGCAATCCTGTGTGTTGCCTTCATCTTTTGAAGTGAATTAGTTTTCGCCCCATGTGATTACAGCCAACCACCACCGAGAGCATCAATCATCGACTACATCAAGAACTTCGAGAATCAAGGATCTATGGCCAGGTAACAGCACAAGATGAAAAAATAGCAATAACTTCTGGAAAAGGGTGCTTTCATCAGGTAGGAGAGAAGAGAAGAAAAAAAGAATAGGGAACAGAAGGGGAAGGTAATTTACGACCTAGGTCATGAGGATGATTTTTGAGGATTGAGAACTAGTTACCGAACATGTTTGAAAAGCCCCCATTGCCAAACGGACTCCACTATATAGATGCTGAAGGCGCCGCAGAAACGTACACTATATTTCCACAGTCCAGACATAATTAGGGTCTTGTAGAGCCGTAGGTGTGTCAGACTTTCGGCCCTCCAGTGTGGCTGAGGCAGCGAAGGATATTCAGGTATCACCAGCATTTTCGTTTCAGCTGACAGAGGTTTGGCACCCACATGAGCCGATCATCAAAGAGCATGCCTAGAAAGTGGTGCAGCTTTTTGACATGAAGCAGTTCATCAACCAAGTAGAGATCTGGGTCCAAGTGAACAGCCGAATGATTAAAGAAGTGCACGACCCGGGTTTTGGATTCAGAGAACTGGAACGTATGCATTCAGATCCATGACTGCCTTTCGAATAGCTCCCTGCAAATACCTTTCAGTGACACCAAGGCTAGCAGAAATGAAAAATAAACTAAAGTCATTTGCAAATAAGGAACGAGAAACCGATGATCCCATTGCCGCAACACTATTGTTAATCACCGTTCTCCTAGAGTTGGGTTGAGCTGAGGGAGGTACCAACCCTTACCTGGGGTGTAAGTAGGCGCTATAGGTTGCAATCGTAGAACAATCTGCATAATGCTCTGCCGTGCACTGTGTGGCAAGAACCAATGAAGACTACATACCTCTACCAACAGTCTCGTTTACTCTGCTGGATAAGTCTCTGACCTAAGGCCCAGAGCCTTTTAAAGCCAATCAGGTGTTCTTTGTAAGGGTGGTGCTGGAGTCCCCGCTGACAACTCTGGATCTCTGATGAGCCATTGGTGGTCAGAACAGTTGCCTCAGCAGCAGAAACTATGGCGTGACTGACTTGCTGAACTGCCATGTCAGCCTTATAGGAGAAACTATCAGGGCAGGAATCATGCTGGTTGAGACTGTTGGAGCGGCAAAAGGATAGGAAAATGGCTGCTGAAGCTACTGTGAGGATCCCTAGATCCTGAAATAATCTGCAGGATGATCTTGGGTGATTACACTCTTTTATGCAATGAATACTTTGTTACTCAATGTTAAATTGTCCCAGAATATGATCCCATATGAAAGCAGTAAATGTAAGTAGGCATAGTAAGCTAATTTACTGAGATACATATCACCAAATTCTGCAATGACCTTGATAGCATAAGTAGCTGAACTCAAACATTTCAGCAGATCTTCAATGGCTTTCTTCCAATTCAGTTCCTCATCAATGCAAACACCTAAAAATTTTGAATATTCTGCGTTAGCTACAGATTTATGTTCAAAATCTAAATTTATTAATGGTGTCATGCCATTTATTGTATGAAACTGTGTATACTGGGTTTTATCAAAGTTTAACGACCCCTCAGTGGCTCAGCATTAATTTGCCGAATACAGGCTTGGCGAACCTGGGGTTCTGAGCTGTTCTCTTGACACCGTAACCTCTGGGCACGCTTTAGTGACCACTGTGTGGCATGGCGATGGAACGTTATGTGTACCAGGGAACGGGTATCATGGCTTGACTACTTGGATCGTGAGGATCATACAAACCTCTATAAAAAAAACCTTCAGTCCCAAGGTGTGCTACATGCTGATGGGATGCATGGCTGTTGAGGTGGAACAGTTGCTAGCGAGCAACCTCTGTGGATACTGCTGCACCTCAGTTGTATAAGGCTTGCCTAGGCATGCAATGCTCTGTTTAGGTGGACATTTAGCTCCCTAGTTGCTCGTGGGAACGAGATGGACCTTTATAGAATTTTTAAACCTGCTAATTGGATGGGTGTACTGCTAGGGGGGTACCAACACCCAACGCAATAAGAGGGCCGATCCTCCAGATTTGGCAAGTTCTATGCAAAGCTTTGGTGATCGTAACAGAACACAGGTTGCTAGCCAGAATGTGTTATGGTAATTAAGCATAAAGAAGGCAGGTTTGAAAATGTTTCGCCCTTTTATATTCAGAAAGGTCTTGAGGGTATTGCCGACAATTTGAAATCTGTGAAACAACTCCGTAATGGAACATTGTTAGATGAAACGTCCAATTCACAGCAAGTAAAAAACCTGCAGAACGCCAAAAGCCTTGGCGAATATCTAATTGATGCAGAATAGCACGGCACCCTGAATTACAGTAAAGGTATCATAACATGCATGGATCTAGTGAATATCCGACTGTAGAACTGAAAGGTGAATGGGCTCAGGAAGGTATTGTTGATCTCCAGCATATCATGAAAAGGATAGGTGGGGAGTCAATAAAATCTGACTCCTTCATCCTCACCTTCAACAGCCCAAAACTCCCTGAACATGGTAAAGCAGGTTTCCTTTGCCTATGAGTAAGGCCATATTTCCTAAACCCTATGCGCAGCTTCACATGCCAGCGGTTCAGTCATACAATGCAGGGTTGTAATGACATCGCTACTTTTGGCAACAGTGGTAAAGCCGCCCATGATGGAGAACCTTGTTCACCTCCTCTGAAGTGTGTCAACTGCTCCGGAGAACATGCGGTTTGGAGTAGTGACTGCAGCGTCTACTTGCAGGAGAAAAAAAGTCAGGAAATAAAGACGACAAAAAGCATTTCCTACACAGAGGCTAAGAAGGTCTTTAAGGCTATGCAACCTCATGAATTTGCGACCTCATTCACTGGTGTTCTTCAGAAATCAGTTTCTAAAGCCGATGTTTCCACTCAAATGGACATAGTTAGTGTCAGAACCAACACCTGTGTTTGTCAATGTACATGGCAGGTTGCCATTGTTTCCATGCCCGAATCCCTCCACAGACATCAGGAAAAGTCACTGATGTTGACATTACAGAGCTCTCAGCATACTCACTAGCAGATACAGCTGGTAAGGTCCTACCACCATCCAAGAAAGAGCCTACTTCTAAAGTGTGCACTGCCCCTTCTTCTGGTTCTGCCACTACAACCAAGAACACTAAGCCTAAAAAGGCATTGGAGAAGAGTGAAGCTCAGGTAAAAACAGGGTATAAACCTTCAGAACACAAAGAGGTCATTATACCTGACCTCAATCTGACTCTGCTCCATAACTCTTGTAGCTCGATATCCCTAAGGGGCAACCATCACGCCCCAAGACTGAACTTCCACCAAGTTCAGTCTCAACATCTAGACAGAATGAGAGGCTGAAGATAAAACCTCCATGATCAAAAGGCTCCCATACTGCAGTGGAACCTACAGGGATTTAGGGCCCATGTGGAGGAACTACGACTGTTGACTCTGGATAGATCTGTGTGTTTCTGTCTCCAAGAAACTAATTTCAAAGAATCATACACCCCCGAGTTACGAGGCTACTTACTCCACAGGAAGGATGATCTCACTGGCATGCAAACTAAATGTAGGGTGGCTATTTTCATCAACGCCACCTACCACTCCTCGCCTCTCTCGCTCACTACACGCTTGCAAGCAGTTGCAGTGTCTGTGTATTTGCGGCACCGTTTGACGATATGCTCACTTTACCTGCCCCCGCATGATGCGCTCGATGAGGATTCTCTCTGTGATCTTATTACTCAGCTCCCACAACCATTCACCTATGTGGTGATTTTAATGCACACAAAGTGCTTTATGGCTCTGCCACAACCTTCCACAGGGGTACTGCAGTTGAGAGGATTCTTCTGTCGTCCAGAGCACATTTGTTAAATACAGGCCAGAACACACACTTCTGCCCCACAACAGGTCATTCTCCATTATTGAGCTATCTCTCTCCTCTCCAGCCCTTGCCCACTCTGCTTAGTGGGAAGTAGGCACAGACCTACATGGCAGTGACCACTTCCCCCTCTGGATTCACCTGCCAGACACAGTGATACCTGCTAGAACCCGGCCACAATGGGTGCTTCGTGAGGCAGACTGGACCTCGTTCAGCCAACTTGCTGAATTTGAGCAATGTGATGGCGTCCAGGAATGGGTGGCCCTTATTACCCAAGTGATCCATCACGCTGCTGAAACATCCATTCCCCACTCCACAGGTCAGTTACAATGGCACCCTGTCCATTGGTGGACTGAAGAATGCCACTCTGCAATATGGGTGAGATGAGTGGCTCCGTGAAAATCGAAGTGCTGGCCCAGTGCAGAGAATCTTACAGCCTTTTGGATAGTGAGGGCTAAATGTTGCAAAGTCATAAGGGAGATTAAGAAGAGATCACGGCAGCACTTCCTGACTTCCATCAATCGTTCCACACCCAGCATCAAAGTATGGGAGACCAAAAGGAGGATATCTGGAAAAACTGGACGATTCCCTGTAGCAGCTGTAATGGTGAGTGGCACACTTCACACCAATGCACAAGACGTAGCACAGACTATGGCGGAGTACTTCCCTGCCCAGCAGGATTCTGCTTTCCAGTGCCACAGGATGGGTGCTGAGAAGAGCAGTTTTGACTTGAGGTCTACTACTGCAGAAGAATACAACTGCCCTTTCTCCATGTGGGAGCTAGATTCTGCTTTGTCTGCAGCTCGTGATACATGCTCTGGTTATGACAGGATACATTATAGTATGCTACGACGCCTTACAGAACAGAACAGAGAACTCCTCCTTTCACTTTTTAATGTTGTTTGGGCATCAGGTTGTTTTCCCGACTCATGGTGTGAAGCAGTTTTAGTTCTGGTTCTAAAACCAGGGAAGGACCATAAGAGCCTGAGTAGTATGACGATCCCTGTTTAAATAAGGTGATTGCCACATTTAATAACTAATAAAATTTAAACTTGATGATAAATATTAATTGTGAAGGGGTGTTTTTCAAAAAGAACAAATACTTCGAAATCCACTTCGATTTATTGCCAAAGACAAGATACAACTGAACTCTAATTCTGAAGTACAACAACTGACTGACTGACTCTAATTCCCGCGCATTACATGTATTTATTACATTATTAACAGTGATAAGTGATGCATAATTATTACAATGATAATTTATGAATTGGTTCTTTTATAAACAACAAATGCATATAATGTATATTTATTATACAATGTCAATGTATTAGTATAACAAATAACTGATTAAATAGTTTTAATATTTTACAAATGAAAGGAATCCTATTGTTTGGTTGAAGTTAAATAATCTGCTTTACAATGAACTACAATATCTGACAATTAGCCATAATGACAATTAGATGTAACAACAACTTTAAATTACCATTTGTACTGGAATTTGGTCAAGCCAAAAATATTATGAAAATTAATCTAATCTTACTAAAGGAAATGAAAGGAAATAAATGCTGCAAAATAAATACTACAAAATTCCTGGGGTTTAATAATGGGAACAATGGTAATAGAGCATTACAAATTAATGAGGTTTGATAATGGGAAAATATAGTAATGGTAATTACAAATTTATAGAAATTTAGTAATGGGCATAAAAGCTGTAATTACTATGAAATTAATGGTTTTTATTAATGGAAATAAAATAAGGTAAATACTCAGTGACATAAACAATGTAGTTGTTATAATGTAGAAATGAATAAAGGTGGTATCACAAACTTTACTACTGGATAGAAAGGTATCCGGAGCTTCAGTATATAGGGAATGGTATGCTAAACTACACTATAAGGAAAGAAGGGTATCCTGTGTTTCAATTAAGAGAGATCGTATACTACATTAGATGGAGGCTCATGTTGTTACATTACACACACCCCCAGATCTTCCGTGTGTTGCTTGCTACACACAAAAGATCCGCCAGTGCGTGCAACAAAGAACATGCGCAGTACTATTTAAGCAAATTTCTGATCACAAGATAAAGAATAATAGAATATTAATGAAGCAAAATCAATCATAGTATTTATGACTTGACCATCACGTTGACTGTTTCCTTGACAAATTCAAAATTTTGTACATTACATTTGTTTTCTTTCTGCAACGGGTCCAGGTTTTTGCTCGACTGTTGGATGGAAAGTTGGCATCTGTTTAAGGTCCCCATTCTAGCACCAAGGATTGAGCTGAAATAGTACCAATTGTGTCAATATTTTGTAATAAGGGAACGTTGAGTCAAACCAACGGTGACCAAGTTTGCTGACATGTCCAGTTTAATGACAGGAATGTCAACTACTGGTACCCGTGATTTGAACACAACTTGAATTACATATACATTAAATATGAAATAAAATCAATAGTTTTGAACTCATAAAATTTACTGATTTTTTACTCGTAATGTTTTATAGCAATTATCCTTCAAAAATTGACTAAATTCTGGCAATTACTTAAAGCTTTCATTCAGCAAAATTAAAGATCATTCTAATCAATAATTAAAGATTGCCAATGGTTTTATGTTGAAACAAGGGAATAGTCCTACAATCATGCTGAAGGCACCAAAACACTTGACTACTGTTACCTAAGATTTACATTGAAAGCAAGACAACAAGCACGAAAAGTATTTACACAATGTTCATATTTATCCTAATAATTTCTTTTTTTTTTTATTATTATTTTATTTTATTTTTTATTTTTTTTTAGATCAGATAGTATATTAATTACTGATCAACCTATTTACAGATAAGTTTTTACATATATACCATTCAGTACATGTCTCTCAACACAAATGGTTCTGATTTCCTAGATCTACATTGAATTAATTGGCAAAATTCCATATTTTATACTGTTGATCCACCCCCCAAGATTAATGAAAACCCACACTACTATACAGTAAAGACTATTTACATTATCACATTAAAATTGTATACATAAAGCATGACATCAAAATACTACAATGAATTCAAAAAATAATCATGTTTTACACTATTTGTAATAGTTTAACTCAGTCACATTTCCCAGATCAAATAACTTTTCTGATTTGGGGTACACAAGTCCATATGCATTTGGGTGCGGAATCTCCTTTATTAAGAATGGACCAATATAGATATCAAAAAACTTCTTTGATTCACCACTTAGAGCTTTCGTTCTCTCATTAGTTTTTACTAGCACATACTGACCCACGTCAAAGGTGGACATCTTTCCCTTGTTGTCATGTCCCTTTTTTCTGATATCAGCTTGTTTTTTCATAACTACTTTTACAATTTCTTCATGTTCTTGTGGAGATAAACATTTACATGCAGGAAAATTAATTAGTTCATTAATAAGATTATCTGGTAACTTGTTGTGTACACTTTCATATGGAGAAAACCCTGTAGATTAGTGTTGGAGACTATTCATGATCAACTCAAAATCATCAACATAGTTAGCCCAATCAGAGTGATTTTTGCTACAGTAAGTTCGAAATAACCTGCCAATTTCCCTCTTATACCTCTCAGCAGGATTGCTGGAGGGATGATATACAGATGTTAAAATATGATTAATATTCTCATCACTGACAAAATCTTTCCATAATTTGGATGTGAATTGACTGCCATTGTCTGACAACACACACTTAGGTTTTCCAATACAATTAAAATACGGTACCGTATTTGCGCGAGTATAGGCCGCGTGCGAATATAGGCCGCACCTAAACTTTTGACACGAGATTATAGGAAAAAAAAAAAAAAAATCTCGAGTATAGGCCGCAGGTTTTTTGATTTTTATTTTTTATTTATTGTATAATCAAACTTTTTTGTAATCAGAAACACAATGTTAACGAAACAAACATGCAAAACTGTAAATCAATGAATAAGAAAGCTAGGCGACAGGCCGATCCGGGCGCCCCAACTGAGGGGACGCCGAACCAAGGCATGTTACCGGACGTTTCATGTGTTGTATAGCGAGCGAGAGAGAGAGAGAGAGAGAGAGAGAGAGAGAGAGACTATGTAGAAGTTACACCACCGAATGTAAGCTTCAGGTTGCCTAGTCACAGTAACGGACATGGAAAACGGGAAGTTTGACGTAAATCTGATGCTGACGAAAAAAAGTTCGACACTAGTATGTAAGTGAGGACAAACTATTAAAATGTTCGAAGAGTCATTGTGCATTTCTAGGGCTAAAATGTAAATATCCCCGTATTTGCTTGACTTCATAATTCGAAACAGAAACTGTTATTTTGCAGGTATAACAGAAATGATTCAGTTGCAAGGCTGCAAAATAGCTCTGAGTTCCATTTACATAGTTTTATGGAAATAACCCCCAATGAAATGAAACCAGTGAATCTGGTCGTAGTAAAATACGTTAATTTAAAACGTAGCATTGGAACTCAACATCAGCATTAGCTACACAAATCAGTTGTTCCGCTATCTTAAGGCCCCTACACACACTCCGATTTGTTTCTGTTTTCGCGTGTTCGCTGTGCAGACGATCGCAGGCATGAAATTGGTGGGGTAGTGCTACACACACACAATTTGTTGGGTGAAGTGGTGGGGGAATCAGGGATCGGGCGGTCAGGCACAACCAACCAGCCGACAAGGAAAGTTGGTCGGGTAGCGCCTAAAACCGCCCAATTCATTGGGTGACCAACGAATTGGTCCAATAAATCGCATCGCATGTAAGGCCCTTTAACCTTCAATTACCGCTCGCGGTAGGTGTTACCGTACCAACGTAAACGTCATGGTGAAATCTCTCGCGACACACACTAAACTTTTATCGCGAAGACTAGCTTCATTGACTACATCAAATTAAAATAATTTGTGTGCTTAGGAAGTGTGTGTTACGTACTATTTTTGTTTTAGGCCGCGCGGGCGAGATAAAAACAGCCGTCAGCGTTTGTATGCTGTGGTACAGAATGCCACTATTTGATTTATATCGAAATATCGACTTCCACTAATTCTCGCGCCGTTTCTGTAAAGGTGTACAAAAACGTATATGCATTTCTGTGAAATTGTTACTGTAGCATTTTTGAAGACTATCTAGTTTATTATGTTTCTCAAACCAAAATAAAAGTGAGCGTTTGATTTTTGTAACTAACGACTTTGAGAAAAGGAGGGGTTGTGGGGGGGGGGGGGGGCGATTGAATGTCGATTATAGGCTGCACCACGTTTTCTTATGCCAAAATTTGGGGAAAACAGTGCGGCCTATATTCGAGCAGATTTAATCTTATTAATGATACTACGACTGGTAGCCTTTTTCAGTGGATTCAATTTTATGTACTTAGAGAAAATATCAACCATGACGAATATGTAACAAAAACCTTTAGATTTTGGTAAACTCCCATACAAATCTATGGCAACAATTTCTAGTTTTTCTTTAGGTAAAATGTTTTGCATGCATCCCTTACAATTTTGGTTAGACATTTTCACTCTTTGACATCTATCACATTTGGCTAATAAAGTTCTTACTCTTCTAGATATATTGTAAAAGTAAACAATTTCCTGTATCTTTTTAATACATTTTAAGGCTCCACAATGACCAAAGCTTTCGTGTATGTACCTGATTAATATATCTACATAAGGTTCTGGCCAACATAGTTTTCACATGTCCCTATCAATGTTCATTCTCCTAAACAAAATACCATTATGAACCTTGTAATACTTGTCAACTTTTTTAAGATAACTTTTTACTAATTTCCAATTTTGATCATCATTTTGGCATCTCCTTATATCTTTACCAAGTTTTCTTATTTGACCATCATCTTTCACACTTTTGTTATACATTAGCCTGAATTATCTTTCATGTTCCCTACTAAAATCTTCATTCTTGTTGGAAACAGGTAAACGAGATAGACAGTCTGCCACATCATTATCCTTTCCTTTAATGTGCCTGATTGAATAATTAAATTGTTGAAGAAACATGGCCCACCTTGTTATTCTATCATGGTATAGATTACATTCCTGAAGATAAATTAAAGCTTTGTGGTCAGTGTATACAACAACTTCATGACCTAACAGATAAATATTGAATTTAGAAAATCCCCAATAAATAGCCAAAAGTTCCTTCTCAGTAATGGTATACATCCTTTCGTGTTTATGTAATGTTCTGCTAGCAAAGTCAACAGATTGCTGAATAATTTCCCCATTTACTATCTATTCCTGAAACAAATGAACACCTACCCCATAATCACTACTGTCTGTGGTGATACAAAATGGAAGGGTCATGTCAGGTCTATACAACATTCTTTCTTTACACAGTTCCCTTTTTATGGTATCAAAAGCTTCCTGACAGTGACCATCCCATAACCAAACATTATTTTTCCTTAGCAAATTTGTGAGATATGGTGCACTGAGGACTTGATTATTTACATGTTTTTTATAATACCCACAGATTCTTGAAAATGACTTTAGTTGCTTTTTTGTTTTGGGTGCAGGAAATTTTTCAATATCTTCTAATTTATCTTTATCAGGTGCAATCCCATGTTTAGTTATATTATGACCTAGAAATTTTAGCTCTTTGACAGCAAATTTACATTTTTCCAATTTAAGTGACATACCTCCTTCTCTAAGCTTAGTGCAAACTTCCTCTAGTAAATTTAGATGTTCTCCCCAAGACTTTCCAGTTACAAGTATGTCATCAACATATACTACTAGCTTCTTAAGTAATTCTTTCCCAAAACTGAATCTAGTGCTCTTATAAATTCTGCAACAGAGATATTTAATCCGAAAGGCACAACACAATACACATAACACCTCCCACTATACAGAAAAGCAGTATATTGTCTGGAATTATATTCTAAAGGAGCCTGATGAAATCCTGCAGTCAAATCTAGACTAGACATGTATTCTAAATGGTCGAATTTAAGCAGCAACTCATCTATACTTTCAGGATGATCTTTTTCTCTCTCTATGGATTTGTTTAATTGTCTTGAATCCAGAACTAATCTTACCCCTCCTGTCTTTTTGGAAATAATGACTAATGGATTATTGTATTGGCTTTCTCCCCTTTGAATAATTCTCCAATCTTCCATTTTTTGTATTTCTTGTTCTTCAGCCTGTCTTTTTGAAAATGGTATTCCATATGGTTTTATAAAGAAAGGATTGTGTGGTTTCATTTTTATTTTGCACTCATAATTCTTTACTTTTCCGGGCCTATCACTGAACACATCACTATACTTCCATAGAATATCTTTAAGTTGATCTTTTTCCCTATCATCAAGTTCATCAGCATCTTCTATCTTTTTGTTAACTAAATTTGCATAGTCATAAAATTCAGAATTCCCCTCAACACATTCCTCATCATATACAGAAAATTGGTTTTTACAACTTACTTTTCTAATTAAATTACTAGTGTCTACACAATTTCTAATTAATAGGTCAGTTTGTATACAAATTTTGTCTATAGGTTCTGTTAAAATTATTTTCTTGTTTTTCCAGTCAAAATTTAGATTAACTTTGGTTAACCAGTCACCTCACAAAATTATAGACTCACTTAATTCTGGAATAACTAAGCAACCTTGAGTAAATTTTGTGCCTTCTACACTAAAAGTCAGTAATACTTGTAATTTGATGGTTTTACAAGATTTACCCATAGCTCCTTTAATTTTTACTCCTACAACTGGTACCTCAACAAAGTCTTTAGTTTTATAAATTTTTGTTCCTGAGTCGTTTGGATATTCCACAAATTGGACTACCTGTGTCTAATAAGCATTCTCCTTCCCAATTTTCTAATTTGACAAATATGTATGGACTACCAGATATTACTTTTTCATTACCAGATACATTTTCATACAATAGGTCATCAATTACTTTGTCAAAATTCATATCATTAACTTGATTACTTGTTTTCTTATCATTATAATAGTCATCATTAGGTTTAATTTCAATCACATGGCAAGTATTTGGTTTGTCACAACATTTATTATAGACAATGCTAGTATCAGAATCATTACCGGTTTCCTCTCATTAATTATCTGCATTACCTTGTCACAGTTAATTGCATCACTATTTTCAATCTCATCATTAGATACATCTCTCACGTCAATACTAATTACGTCTTTGTCAGAATCACTACCTACACACCTTTTCTCTCCATTTCCTATTTCACATGATACATCAGAAACCTCACTACCTACTTCTTTTACTTCCACATGGATCATTCCGTCTAGTTCTTGAAGTATATCAGAGAGAATATGGTTCTCCTCATCTTGGCTATCAGATAATCCAATTTCTGAGACAAAGTCACTATAGTTAAAGTCTATGTCACTCATGTAATTGGCATTGATACTGTCCAATTCAATAAAGTCTTTTTGGTTACAATCCTTATCTTCATTATACAATTCTACTAAATTACACAAATTACTGTCTCTATCTTCAACATTCCTATCATACAAATCACTAATAGTGTCACTATCTAGCTCAATTTCTTTGCATTCATTGATTACACAATAGTTTGTCACAACATTGCTATTATCATTTACATATTTCTAAAAATTTCCATCAAATACAACATTGTTTACTACATGACCTCTATTCCTATTACTGTAATTGTAAAATTGTTCTCCTTAGTTTTGATTTCTAAATGTCCTAGCCTGATTTTCACCATACTTGTTAGCCACCGACTGACAGGCACCAACCGGGGCAGCTCTTAGTTTTCCTGTCTATTTTGTCTGTTTTCATTACCATTAAAGTTTTGTGGTCTATCATTTCCCCACTGTCTATTCTGATATTCTATATTTCTCCCATTAAACCCATGACTGTTGTTATTCCCATTTGCGGCCTGTAATTGTCATTATTACTACCATTACTTCTCCCATTACCTCTATTCCTGTCATCATAATTGTTTCTCTCATTAGGCTGATTCCACCCTCTATTGTTAGGTCTATTCTGTTTATTCTGGTTGAATTCTTTCTCCCCCTCTACTCTTCGGTCTAGTTTATCTGCAAAGTTTAAAAATAAATCAATGGATTCGTCAGGTGCATAGTCTAATCCTTTTTGAATTTTCCAAGGCAACTTTCTTTGCAATGCATCAATGATGGTTACATCATCTAAAGGTTTATCAATGTGCACTAATTTTTTAAGTTGTTTTTCACAAAATTCTTTCATTGTTCCATCGGATTCTTTGTACATTGGTCCATTAAGAAATGCACTTTTGATGCAAGCTTGTTCCCTACTAGACCAAAATTTTTCAAAAACCTTTCTTTCAAATTCTACATATGTTAAATTTGGTTCAACAATTTTATTTGCCCAAGAGGGAGCATCCTTGTCAAAAAATCTTTTAACGAATTTAATTTTTGTGTCGTTTGTCATATCAGAGGTGAAATTATCAGTGCATGTCTTAATGAAATCTTTAGGATGGATGTTACCATCGCCAGGGTAACATTTCATGTGAACACTACTAAAATTTAGAGGGTTACAGTTTAACATTGTAGGTACCACATCATCCTGTATGTGTGATACCTTCCTACTTACATCTATTACATTTTGATCACGTTTTTCTACACATTTCAGTACACCTTTTTCTACATTAGTAATTTTTACATCTAAATGATCAACTTTAGACCGGGTTTCCTGTCTGTGAGCCTGAATTTGTTGTTCAACCTCTACTTTGTGCTGTTGCATCAGATCACTTCCAGTTCTGACAACTCTTTCTAAAGCAATTATCTGTTCAGTATCGTCAGTGATACCTTTGGACAGTTTGGTTTCTACATCGCCTATTTTACATTCTAAGTTTCCCATTCGAGCATCAAACTGGACATGCTTTGACTCAACTGATACTTTAAATTCAGCAATTTCGTCTGTTAATTGTTTCAATTTGGTGTCAAATTTGACATCTATGCCTTTTATCTGCTTAGAAAATTCACTCTTTGTCTTCTCTAAATTTTCCTAGATGTTCTGAGAGTTCACAAGTATTCCAAGCCACTTTTTCTATTTTAGCTGAAATCTCATTTAATACTCTGAGTTTCTTCAATAGTTCTGACATTGGATCTACTTTGAACTCTTGTGTATTTTCATTCCTACTCACGTCACTAATATTTTCTTCAAAATAGTCAGATTCTTGCTTTATCACAACGCTATCTTCCCCTGTACCTAACATTTTGGCTAATACGTTTATTTTCGGAACGTCACACGCGAACAATCTAACAGTTTTCATCCAGATGAGAAGTCCTTTGTCGATATTTTATAGTGCTGTGGATTTATTCTTAGCAAGTTCACCTTTGTTTAGTTTTCTTGCAGCAACACTGTGGTATGTCATAAACTCTTTTTTTGGTTCATTCTCTCACAGATGTTCCTCTTCATTTTTTATGATCTTTGCCATTTTTTATAGTCTTTTGTTCAATATTATGTTTTCTGCTTCGACCTGGAACAGAAAATCTTTAACACACTTTTTCACAATCCCAGCTCCTAACACCATTTATGACGATCTCTCTTTAAATAAGATGATTGCCACATTTAATAATTAATAAAATTTGAACTTGATGATAAATATTTATTGTGAAGGGGTGTTTTTCATAAAGAACAAATACTTCTTCGAAATCCACTTCGATTTATTGCTAAAGACAAGATACAACTGAACTCTAATTCTGAGCCAGCCGCGGTGGCCGAGGGGACTAAGGCGCTCCAGTCACGGTCTGCACGGCCACTATGGTCGGGGGTTCGAATCCCCCCCTCGGGCATGGATATTTGTGTCGTCCTATTTCGTAAGTAGTTCATAAGTAGTTTGTAAGTTTAGGGACTGATGATCCCATAGTTAAGTCCCATAGACTATACAAACATTTGAATTTTTTCTAATTCTGAAGTACAACTGACTGATTAAATAGTTTTAATATTTTACAAATGAAAGGAATCCTATTGTTTGGTTGAAGTTAAATAATCTGCTTTACAATGAACTACAATATCTGACAATTAGCCATAATGACAATTAGATGTAACAACAACTTTAAATTACCATTTGTACTGGAATTTGGTCAAGCCAAAAATATTATGAAAATTAATCTAATCTTACTAAAGGAAATGAAAGGAAATAAATGCTGCAAAATAAATACTACGAAATTACTGGGGTTTAATAATGGGAACAATGGTAATAGAGCATTACAAATTAATGAGGTTTGATAATGGGAAAATATGGTAATGGTAATTACAGATTTATAGAAATTTAGTAATGGGCATAAAAGCTGTAATTACTATGAAATTAATGGATTTTATTAATGGAAATAAAATAAGGTATATACTTATTGACATAAACAATGTAGTTGTTATAATGTAGAAATGAATACAGGTGGTATCACAAACTTTACCACTGGATAGAAAGATATCCGGAGCTTCAGTATATAGCGAATGGTATGCTAAATTACACTATAAGGAAAGAAGGGTATCCTGGGTTTCAGTTAAGAGAGATCATATACTACATTAGATGGAGACTCATGTTGTTACATTACAGTAGTTACCGTATCATAACCTTTACCAGCTGCATGGGAAAGACCTTAGAATGGATGGTCAACCACTGCCTTGTCTGGAAGTTAGAATCCAGGCAACTCCTTAGTCGTTTTCAGTGTGGGTTCAGGAAATATTAATCCACCTCCGATAACCTGGCCTTTCTGGAATCAGCTATACAATAGGCTTTCCTGCACCAGCAGCACCTTTTGGGTATCTTTTTTGATATCGAAAAAGCCTACGATACTACTTGGAGGCATCTTATCCTCAGGCAACTCCATGAATGGGGTTTTCGTGGATGCCTTCCCCTTTTTATTATGTCCTTCCTTTCTCCACACTATTTTAGGTATCGAATCGGAGACATCTTCTCAGATCATTTTGACCAAGAGAATGGTGTCCCTCAGGGTAGTGTTTTAAGTGTAACTTTGTTTGCCATAGCAAATAACAGTCTTACGTCCGTTGTTAACAGTCCTGTCCAATGTTCATTATTCTTTGATGACTTTTCGATCTTTTGCTCTTCTTCTAGCCTTGCAATGACAACTCATCAGTTGCAACTCACTCTTCGATGGTTGGATGACTGGGTGAAGAAGAGTGGTTTTAAATTTTCAACTGAGAAGTCTGTGTGTGTTCATTTTAACCATTCCCATTCTATTTTAAACTTCCCCTAACTGAGGATGCGGGACACTGTTTTTCATTTTAAACAAACGGTGAGGTTTCTGGGCCTGATTTTTGACTTGAAACTCACATGGTTGCTGCACCTCAAGGACCTGAAGAAACGGTGCCTCAAAGCACTGAGTATTTTAAAATGTCTCAGCCTCAATTTGTGGGCTGCAGATAGAACCTGTCTGCTTCCATTTTATTGTGCCTTCACGCGATCTCGCCTTGATTATGGATGCACAGTGTATGGCTCTGGTTGGTTGGTTGGTTTGATGTTTTAGGGGGACAAAACTGCGGAGGTCATCAGTCCCCCATTTCATCAAAGCGAGATAAGTGTGGGAAACACTGAAAAGTTCGCCCAGAGTTAAAACAGCTACGGGAGGAAAACCCCACTCAATCAATAAAAGGTAAACAAATTCGACAAAGGACAACAAGGCAGGAGACAACACGAAAGGACACAATCACACGGAAACAGCAAACAAGTGTGGAAATAAAATGACAAACCCAAAGTTCGTGGTTGACCGACCATGAAAATAAAATAGGAAAGGTCAGCCACGGGGCAACACAAGCTTCATATAGAGTTGTAAAAACCGCTGTCACAAATGAAACCTAAAACAGAATCAGCCATAATGGCATCGTTACGTAAAACTTCAGATAAAATTACAGGAAAATTAAAATCTTGCCGCAGGGCGGCTAAAAGATGGCAGTCCATCAAAATGTGGGCCACCGACAAGGGACAGCCACAACGGCAACGAGGCGGGTCCTCACCGCGGAGGAGATGGCCATGGGTCAACCAAGTGTGGCCGATGCGGAGCCGGCACAGGACTACCGAGTCCCGGCGAGAGGCCCGCATGGACGAGTGCCACACAGCTGTGGTCTCCTTTATTGCCCGGAGTTTGTTGGGATGGCTCAGGCTAAGCCACTCTGCGGCCCAAAGCTCACGTACTCTATGGCGCAACACAGACTGGTAATCTGAGGCCGGGAGGCCAATGTCTAACACGGACGCATGGACAGCCTGTTTGGCTAGCTCATCGGCTCGTTCGTTGTTTGGGATGCCGATGTGACCAGGAGACCAAATGAAGACCACAGAGCATCCTAACTGGTCGAGAGCAAAAAGTGTCTCATGGATAGCCAGCACCAAGGAGGAACGTGAGTAATATTGATCGAGCACGCGAAGACTGCTCAGGGAGTCACTGCAGAGCAGAAAAGACCCACCTGAGCAGGAGCGCATATGCTCAAGAGCACGGAGAATGGCCACCAACTCGGCAGTGTACACACTGCAGCCATCTAGCAGAGACCGCTGCTCGGCGTGATCGCCATGGACATAGGCAAAGCCAACATGGCCATGAACCAACGAACCATCCGTATAGACGATGTCGTATCCAGTGTACTCTGCAACAACAGCAAAGAACTGACGGCGGAGTGCCTCTGGAGGAACAGAGTCTTTAGGTCTATCGGCCAAGTCCAGCCTAGAGCATGGCCTCGGTACACACCATGGGGGCGTACGCGTACGGGCCCGATGCGGAAATGGGACAGGGAAAGACTCTAGTTCCAACAGAAGGGACTGGACATGGAAGGCGATCGTGTGACCGGAACGGGGTCGCCGTTGTTGAGGACGGACGACCGTGCGGGAGAAAAGCAAACGTTGGTTCGGGTGGCCTGGCGTGCTATGAACATGAGCAGCATAGGCCGCGAGCATTTGCTGGCGGCGGATCCGTAGAGGTGGGATCCCGGCCTCTGCAAGTAAACTGTCCACGGGACTGGTGCGGAAAGCACCCGTCGCGATGCGGACCCCACAGTGGTGAATGGGGTCCAGCAAGCGCAATGCCGAGGGGGATGCGGATCCATAGGCAAGGCAGCCAAAGTCCAGACGGTACTGCACCAAAGCTTGGTATATCCACAACAGTGTGGACCGATCGGCACCCCTGTTCGTATGGCCCAGATGGCGGAGAACGTTCAGTTGGCGCCAGCACTTCTGTTTCAGCTGACGAATGTGGGGGAGCCATGTCAGCCGGTCGTCGAACACTAACCCCAAGAAACGATGCATTTCCACTACGTTAAGTAGCTGGTCGGCAATGTAGAGCTCTGGATCTGGGTGAGCAGTTCGACGCCGACAAAAGTGCATAACGCACGTCTTGGCGGTGGAGAACTGGAAACCGTGGGAGAGTGCCCAAGCCTGTGCCTTCCGTATGGCTTCCTGCAGCTGGCGTTCAGCAACATGCATGCTTGAGGAGCTAAAATAGATACAGAAATCGTCAGCGTAAAAGGAGGGAGATACTGACGAACCCACTGCTGCTGCAAGGCCATTAATGGCAACTAAAAACAAGGGAACACTCAACACGGAGCCCTGTGGAACCCCATTCTCCTGGATGTGCAACGAACTACGAGATGCGCCAATCTGTACACGAAATGTACGCAGTGATAAAAAGTTTTTTATAAAAATGGGGAGCGAGCCCCGAAAGCCCCAACCATGTAACGTTCGAAGAATGTGGTGTCGCCAGGTAGTATCATAAGCCTTGGACAAATCAAAAAAGACCGCTATCAAATGCTGATGTATAGCGAAAGCCGTTCGGACAGCGGAATCAAGGTGTACAAGATTGTCCAATGCTGAGCGTCCTTTGCAGAAACCACCCTGACATGGTGACAGCAGACCGCGAGACTCAAGGAGCCAGCATAGCCGGCGGCTCACCATACGCTCTAGCAATTTGCAAAGAGCATTGGTGAGACTGATGGGTCTGTAGCTGTCCAGTTCGTGCGGGTGTTTGCCAGGTTTGAGCACCGGGACGATGGTGCTCTCTCTCCATTGAGAGGGAAACACACCATCGCTCCAAATGCGGTTGAAGAGGGCTAGCAGATGGTGCTTCGACGCTGTGGACAAGTGCTTGTGGTTGTGTACACGGTCTGGCCCAGGGGCTGTATCAGGGCAGAGTGTAAGGGCACTAAGCAATTCCCAATCACTGAAGGGGGCATTATACAGCTCCTCAGTGCGAGCCAAGAAGGAGAGCCGCTTTCGCTCCTCCCGTTCTTTCAGGGTGCGAAAGGCTGGTGGATAATGCACGGAAGCTGAATTTTGCACATAGTGCTCAGCAAGGTGTTCCGCAACTGCCTGTGGATTAGTACAGACTGATCCGTTTATGGAAATCCCAGGTACACTGAAGGGTCGCTGGTAACCGTAAACACGCCTGATTTTCATCCACACCTGGGATGGAGAGGTACGGGAGCCGATGGTAGAAACATACCGCTCCCAGCACTCCTGCTTGCGTCTTTTAATCAAGTGGCGGGCTCGGGCATGAAGCCGTTTAAAAACAATTAGATTATCCAGAGATGGATGTCGTTTGTGACGCTGCAGAGCGCGCCTGCGATCTCTAATGGCATCAGCAATTTCTGGCGACCACCAGGGCACGGTCTTCTGCCTAGAACCATTGCTTCGGAAGAGTTGATGAGAGCGAGATCCTCAGGGGAAGTAAGGAGCTCAATCTCGTCATCAGAAGCAGAATATGTACGACGTTGTGGCTTTAATACCACAGAAGAATCCTTTTTCTTCTGTTTCTGCTTCTTGTCCTCTCGCTGCCCTTTTGGTTTTAAGGGCTGGGAGGGCGTCTCAGACACGGTATCAGGGCCCGATGCACGTTGCGAAGCCCTTTGACTATGAACGGGCGGATCCATCAGCCGTTGGCTGGGATCCTCCACCGCGCTCTGAGAGGCCTCGGAAGGGAGCGCCCCGAGGGACACCTTCCAAGCGAGAGGAGCCGGAGGAAGATGTTGCTTCTCCGGCTGGGTCAAGGGGACTTTTGTCCCCGACGGTTTGGGGGGATGTGCTCCCACAGAAGGTCGTGCGGGAGCAGGAGATGAAGATCCCCCAACCATTATGGGGGCAGGAGGAGTTGGACGGCCCTGGGGGCCCACAGGAGGTTTCCAAGGTGTTGGGGCCATCGTCCCTGAAGACAGTGGGGACGAAGTGATGGTAGCGAACGACGATTTTAATGCTACAGGGTGAAGGCGCTCAAATTTTTTCTTCGCTTCGGTATATGACACTTTGTCCATCGTCTTGTACTCCATTATCTTCCTTTCTTTGTGGAGCACTGTGCAGTCCGGAGAACAGGGTGGGGGGTGTTGCCCACAGTTAACACATACTGGTGGGGGAGTACACGGAGCGTCCGGATGGGATGGACGTCCGCACTCCCTGCATGTGGCACTAAAGGTGCACCGAGACGACATGTGGCCAAACTTCCAACACTGGAAGCACCGCATAGGCGGAGGGATATAAGGCTTTACGTCGCACCGGTATACCATAACCTTGACCTTTTCGGGCAAAGAATCGCCCTCAAAGACCAGGATGAAAGCACCGGTGGCTACCTTTTTATCCGTTGGCCCCCTGTAGATGCGCCTGACAAAATGAACACCCCGCCGTGCGAGGTTGGCGCGTAGTTCATCATCGGACTGCAGGAGAAGATCACGGTGGAAGATAATCCCCTGGGTCATGTTCAGACTATTATGAGGGGTGATAGAGACAGCAACATCTCCCAGCTTATCGCAGGCGAGTAGTGCCTTCGATTGGGCTGAGGATGCTGTCTCTATGAGAATGGACCCACTCCTCATTTTGGACAGGCCGGCGACTTCACCATACCGATCTTCAAGATGTTCAACAAAGAATAACGGCTTCGTGTCCTTGAACGATTCCCCATCAGTGCGTGTACACACCAGAAATTTTGGTGAGTACGCTTCATTACAGTCTCTGGCCCGTCGTTCTTCCCATGGCGTAGCAAGGGAAGGGAACGATTGGGGATCATACTGTGCAGCATTAAAGTCCCTTTTTCCTCTCTTTGAGACGCCAGGTTTGCGTATGGCGACACTATTGTTTGCTCGTTTCATTTCTGTCCCACGAGCAGCTAGGGAAAAGAGGTCCACCCAGGCAGAGCCCCGCTTGCCTGGGTAAGCCTGATACAACTGAGGTGCGGCAGGTTCCTCAGAGGTTGCTCGCTAGCAACTGTTCATCCTCAACAGCCATGCATCTCCTCGGCACATAGCACACCTTGAGATTGAGGGGTTTTTTATAGAGGTTTGTACCGTCCTCGTGACCCGGGCGATTAAGACAAGATCCTCGGGCTCTGAAACGTACAACGTTCCACCGTCGCGCCGAACGATGGTCGTTGAAGCACGCACATAGCTTACAGTGTAGCGGACTGTTGGCGCAACACAGCCCACGGCTCAGGACCCCGGGTTCGCCAAGCCCGTACTCAGCAAATTAATGCTGAGCCCCTGAGGGGTGTATGGCTCTGCCAGACCCTCTTATTTGAAGATGTTAGACATGGTGCACCACGAAGGGATTCTGCTGGCTACTGGGGCATTTAGGACTAGCCTCATTCTCAGCCTCTGTGCAGAGGCTGCTGAACTGACTCTATCCATCAGACAACAGTTGCTCATGGGGCACCAGGGATACAAAGCACTGTCGACACCATACACACCATCATACCATAGTGTAACGCAGCCTCCTATGGAAAGGCTGTTTCAAACTTGGCAATGGGCAACTCGACCTTTTGGGATTCACTTGAAGGACTGTCTTTCATGAATGGACTTACATTTCACTGTACTACATCTCATTTGGAACAGGTTTCCTCCTTGGCCCAGAATTATTTTAGAATTGTCAAATTTTGCAAAAGGTTGCACTCCTGATTGTATATACCAATCTGAGTTCTCTAACATTTCAGATAGGCATAACGATTTTATGGTTGCTCACACCATTCGCTTCAAGCATGGGGATTCTCTTGGCTGTTCCATAGTGTTCCCTGACCATATTACTAGGATTCACCTCCCCACAGCCTTTTCATTGCAGAGCCTGTACCCAGCAGAGAAGGTTCCGCAGCTCATACAGGACCAACTGTACTCCTTGCAGCGCTGGGGGAAACAGGTGTCATTCTGCTGGGTTCCCGGTCATGTGGGCATTACAGCTGCAAACGCAGCCTACAGTGACCATCATGTAGTACAATCTGCCATTTCCCTGCAGGATGTCCACTCTGTTGTTCGGCAGAGGTCCTTTCAGTTGTGGGAAGAAACATGGCTGTCCGTGACAGGTAATAAGCTGTGCTCAGTGAAACCCACTGTCCAGCCATAGCGAACCTCCTGCCAGTCACTGAGATGGCATGAAATGACACTGACACAGCTCCGAATCAGTCACTGCCCATTGAAATACAAATTTTTGCTTTGCCAGGGGGAACCCCCTTTTTGTGAGGCCTGTGGAGTGCAACTTAAGGTACACCACATTTTAACTGAGTGCAGTTCATATCATGTTGCAAAGGCAGCTGTTAAATTTGTATTTGCAATACGAGTGGTATCAGACATAGGAGACATATAAATAAAAAAGCTTTGCATACTTTGCTTACTTTCATTCCATAATGTCATATGGTATAATATTTTGGGGTAACTCTTCAAGTCAAGCAAAAGTTTTCAGAGTTCATAATACTTATTATTTATTATGTAAATTCATGGACATCCTGCAGAAGCCTCTTCAAAGAACTGGGTATATTAACTACTGCCTCTCAGTATATTTGAGGATTAACTTTTCAAAACGCAATTACTCCAGAAATAAAAATTTAACAGAAGGAGCAAAAAACTCGTATTAGGCAAAGTTAAGCATTAAATTAGGATTTGTGTATGAGAATTTACTAAGCTTCAAGAAGTTAAAAGAATGGAATCAGTGAGACAAATCTCACTCTTTATTTAAAGGCAGTGTTGCAACTGAATTTTTGAAATCAATGGACTTTTCTTGTTTTGCACTAGTCGAAAGGACATAATGTGCTTTTAACAAACTGAAAAAAATAAATAAAAAAAAAAATAAAAAAAGAATCGAATCTTTGTCCTTTATTTACACCAATAAGACACAACACAAATGAAGCAGGAATACCTTTCCTGTCCTGCTGTAGACTGTTTAAGTGTATGTAGACTTTCATCCTATTTCTGATACAGGGATGCTATAGCATTTCAATCTTCCCTCTTTGTGTCCACGAAGAGGCTCAAACTCCTGAATTTCAGGATCCTTATCAAGGTAACTAAAAGATTTAAATAGTACATGTTTACAAAGACTCCTATCCAGAAATGAAATCGATACACATAATGTGTGCAGTAAAATCATTTTAGCAGACAAATGTCTCCTTCTGCCCTATCTCCCTTCTCACAACACCTTTCTACCACTGCCTGAATCCAGAGCTGTGGTCCCCCACACATCAGTCATATTTTTCACAAACAGTAAGCTCACAGTTAAACAAGGTAGGCCTACTGGTCAGCCAATCTTTTCATGTGACAATACACTGGCCACAACAATAAGTGGTTCAGTTATACAACAGGTACATTGTAGTGAAGTATTTAAACGTATTCTGTGTTGGCACCACAGATTTTATTTGTCTTACTGAAAAACTTTTCGTTAGTAATCGGTAGTAAATTGACTTATCATTTGAATCAGTTTCACTGATGGACTTATTGCTCTTTGAACCGAAAGTAGAATTTTTCGCCTGACTTAAACAGTTAAAAATGTCGTTTTGAATGAAGACAGCATCATAGATCGATGTATCACACTTTTTAGAGTAGAAATTCACTTCAAACTAATTTTTGGCTGGGAGTGGACTAAACAGGTTTTGAAACATCACTCCTCATTTATTCCTTAATGAAATTTTCCATAAATAATATATCCCTTTTCCCAACAAACAGCTCAGTACATACATACAATACTAGGAACAAAAATGATCTACACAAAGACTTAGAAGCACTTACTTTAGTTCAAAAAGTGGTCCACTACTCAGTAACACATATTTTCAATAATTTACCAACATCCATAAAAAATTTAGCTACAAGTAAACATCAGTTTACAAGGAGCCTAAAAGACTTTCTAGTGGCCAGGTCCTTCTACTCCACTGACGAATTCTTAAATAGAACCAAATGATGCATGTATTTGTATTCATAGTATTGGTGTTATTATATTATCAGCTTATAAAAGTGTATGTACCTGTATTAGTAACGTGTAAAAATAAATAAAATTGACATGTTCCACATACATGAGGATCACCTCAACATGGATCTATGGAACAAATCAATTAATTTAATCTAATCTAGTCGTGATCTGCCCTCCATTTTATCTGATGATGAGACAAGCATGGTTAAAGTTTTGTGACTTATCCACACTCTATCCTAAGCTTCTAGGCTGGAGATTTTAGTTCGTTGCAGAGTGGCTGGCTAACATTTTTATTTTGTGTGATCCACCAACAGTTTATCTGCATCCACCAACAGTTTATCTGCTACAAAGCTTCTACTGTACGCAGATGTTTGGTACTTGTGATAGAAAGGAACTTCTTGTGACATCCTTTGTATCACTAATCCCTTATTTTATGTTTTACTCTTGTCTCACAGTGATTTCGTCCAGGCACTAAAGACCTCATTGTCGTGCATGCTGATAGCATACTCACCACCACCACCAAAGTTGAATGAGAGTCCATTTGTAGAGAACCATTAATAATTTTCTCAAAGACATCATTTACAATTTCATCAGTTAATTCCTATTTGTCAGATGTAATAGCTATACTTGTATCATCAGCAAAAAGAACTAGCTTAGCATTTTCGTAAAGGTAGAATGGCAAGTCATTAATATATATTAAGAACAGCAAAGAACCCAAGACTGAACCTTGTGGCACCCCATTTTTGATAACTCCCCAGTTAGAGGAATTAATTGTTTCTTCTGTATCATGGGATCTGTTTATTTCAACTTTTTGCACTCTTCCAGTTAAGTATGACTCAATCCATGTGTGCACTGTCCCACTAGTACCACAATACTTAAGCTTATCTGAAAGAATCCCATGATAAATTCCTGCATGGCCTGTATGCGAACAGCAACTGCCCTTGAGAGTTGTGTGGAAAGGCACGGTAGCACTAGGACAGTGGTGAGGATGTATACACAGACACCTACAGACATCCTGTCGTAGTCAGCTGGGTTTCTGTAGTAGCCCCGATAGGCACAAAGGGCTGGGGCCACTGGACAGGGAACCACATTTCCTGTAGGGCTACACAGAAAGCACGATAGCAGCAGAACAACTGCTGCAACTTGGACAGGTGGCGGAAAAAACCGCCACAGTTCCACTGCAGAATCATATTGCTTCCTGACTGCTGAGGCACGGTGATATCAAAGGTGCAGTAGGTTCCACAGAATTGTCTCATGTTGCTGATTGCAGAGGGTAAGCCTCGATGTTTGTTGTCCTCTGGGAACATGAAAATCTCCACCTTGTCCTCAGAAGCAGAGGCAAGTGGTGGTGGCACAATAGCCACCAGAGAAACTTTCTTTCTGTTCATCTTTTTCTTCTTCTCTCACTGGCCCTTGGGGTTTCTCTTGCTGGAAGGGCTTTGCTGACTCAGTCTCAGGGACTGAGGATGCTCTTAAGGCCCTGCGACCAGCAGTTGGTGGCTCTTTCTGCCAGTCACTGGTATCCACTGTACCAGTGAGAGAAACCTTTAAAGGAGAGAGGACTCAGAGGTGGCTGTTGTTTCTCTGGCTCAGGGGTGGGGACCAATATTCCCAGTGTTTGGAGAGTTATTGGTCCCCAAGTAGGGACCTTAGGGGCAAAGAGGACGAGGTGCCCTCAACCACCAAGGGGGCAGGGTTAACGGTTGAGCCTGAGCGAACAGGAAGTGATTTTAACTGGGATGGCGATGGTGATGCAGCTGTGTCATATGATGATTTCATGCTCACAGAGTGGATCTTTTCATACTTTTTCTTTGCCTCTGAATATGACAACCTTTCCATGGTCTTGTATTCCATTATTTTGTGTTACATATGAAAAACTGTGCAGTTTGGTGAGCAGGGAGAGTGCTACTGGCCACAGTTAAATCTTTTTGGGTTGACGGCCGAGTAAGTGTCTCGTTCTCTGGCAACATTTCGGTAAGTTGCTTACTTGCCATCTTCAGACGAAGTGTCGGGTTCACATCTTGTCCAGGTTTATATAGCTGCCGAAACCAGCAGCATCCCTGCACCTGCCGTGCTGGATTGGCCAATCAGGCACACATGGAGGGAGAAGCCACACCCGATGGTGGGGGGTACTCGCACCGCATCAGAAGATCTCAGCCTCTCGTCCTGGTGCGGCCTGTTCACTCCATCCGACGCTGCTGTCGTGAGTATGTTGGTGTGCTCTTAGCGTATTTTTGAGTACCCTCCACCACCGGGCGCGGCTTCCCCCCTCCACGCGACGCGGCACCGATTCCACGTGTGCCTGATTGGCCCGTCCGGCGCAGCAGGTATAGGGATGCTGCTGGTCCAGCAGCTATATAAACCCAGAAAAGACACTTACCTGAAGATGGCAAGTAAGCAACTTGCCAAAACGTTGCCCGAGAACGAGGCACTCACTCGGCTGTCAACCCGAGAAGATTTCCTCATCGAGATCCACCGAGAAAGTCTACATTCATATATAATACACCTCTATAGGCAGGACACACTCTGCAGCCTCAAGATGTTGCAGAAACTTAGGATCAAGACGGCTAGTTTTCTCAGCAGACTGGCGTTCTTGCAGCGCTGTCTGGACAATGATGTACTGCCGCAGTTCACACACCTGAGACGTGTAACTAACATGGCAAGGACAAAACGCATCCTACAACGTGCCAGTTTGGCCCTGGTGAGAAAACAGATACACATCACGAGGTTGGAACTCGACAGAACTGGATGCACCTTACTCACATGCCACCTGAAACTAGCAGCGACACTCTCACCTGCCACATCGGAATGGGCAGATGTCAACACATTCACTTCCAGTGGACTTTGCAAGCACAAAAACGTGACAAAACAACAAAACAAGTTCCAGCAGCTACCAGGGTGCAAGTGCAGGCTGACATCAAATATTTGAGGACCACCATCACTCTGACTGACAAGGAACTGGATGAAGCAACAACTTCTGTGCTTTCCAAAGGACTTAACTTTGCACCAGTTCTGCACACATTACCAAAAATTGAGATCATCAACAGCACGGAGCAGGCCATACGGGGACTACCATCTGATGCTGCTGAGGAGGTGAGAAGGGAAACCTGCACGGTTCTGGACAAAGCAAAAATGCCGAAAACAAACATCTTGGCAGCGGAACGCAGGGCGATATGTAGGCTCAGGGAAGACGACAACACAGTTGTACTACCAGCAGACAAAGGGAATGCGACAGTGTTGCTAAGAGCTGATGACTATTGGCACAAGATCGAATCGCTTCTGCAGGACCAGGCCTACAGACAAGTGGAGAAGGGCCCTAAATTAGCTGTGACAAAGAAGACAGTTTCACTTCTGAACAACTCGGGTTTGGAACAGGACACGTTGAGGAAGCTCTACCCCAGAACACCGGTTCCACCTCGGCTATAAGGGCACGATCAATTCTCCAACCTATGGAATAGCCAGACACGTGGCACAACTTCTTAAGACTCTAGAGGGTAGGTGTGCCCACCACATCAAAAATTCCACAGAGTTATTCAGACTCTCAAGGAATTGCGGCTGGATAAAACTGATATACTTGTCAGTTTCAACGTCACGTCCCTCTTCACGAGGGTGCCACTATAAGACTCCTTGAACCTACTTGGGAATCACTTTGACAAAGAGACAGTGGAATTGTTCCGCTATGCACTTACAACCACATACTTTCAATGTAGGGGCAAGTTTCCAACAGGTGGACATAGTCACCATAGGATCCCCGTTGGCACCTTATATAGCAGATTTTTACATGGAAAGCTTTGAAGAAATCGCCTCAGAAAGAGTACCACCGAAAACCGAGGTCTTCTACCGATAGGTGGATGACACTTCTGCGGTGTGGCCTCACGGTGAGGAAACTCTACAGGAATTCCTCGACCATTTGAACAGCACACACAAGAAACATAAAGTTCACAATGGAGTTAGAAGAAAATGGGTGCCTGCCCTTCCTGGATATTCTGATATAGAAGAAACCAGACGACACACTGGGACACTCTGTTCACTGGAAGAAAACTCACACAGACCTGTATCTAATCGCCAACAGCTGCCATCACCCACTACAACGAAAATTCGTGCTACCTATGCTGGTACACAGAGCGTGGGATATATGTGACGAGGAAAGTCTAGCATCTGCGGAACACCTTCCTGAAGACTGACTACAATGATACACAAATAAGATGTGCTCTCCAGACGTGCAAGACGAGAAAAGATACCCTTCAGAAAGGGGAGGATATCAAACGACTGGCATTCCTCCCATATGCTGGACCGCCCATGGCAAAGATTGCCAGAATACTAGAGAAGAATAAAATCAACATCATCTTCCAGCCCCCAGCTAAAATCAAAAAATGCTGTGCTCCATGTAAGACTAATTAGGACACAGAATACCAGAGTCTACAGCATTTCCTTCGAATGTGGAAAACAGTACATTATACAGATGCAGCGCTGCATCACGCAGCGCCTCTCGGAACATGTGAGATGCGTCCACCTGGGACAGACTGAGAAATCTGGAGTAGCAGAGCACAGCCCTCAGCCAGGAGCACACTTACCAGTTTGAACAAATCAAGTTGCTGTGTCGAGTGAATGGCTTCTGGGACTCCATCTATAAATAACCATTGGAGATGAGGATACACGACAACTTGGTCAACTGTGACAGCTGTTTCCACCTCAGCACCGCGTGGGATGCAATATCGTCAATAATATGCCGAGAGCGCACCAACACAATCACGATGGCAGAGTTGGACAGAATGAACAGGCCACACCAGAACGAGACGCCGGGACCTTCTGATGCGGCGCGAGTACCATCTACCACCGGGTGCGGCTTGCCCCCTCCACGCACCGTGGCACCAATTCCACACAAGCCTTATTGGCCCATCCGGCATGGCAGGCGCAGGGATGCTGCTGGTCGAGCAGCTATATAAATCCAGACAGGACATGAACCCGACACTTCGCCTGAAGATGCCAAGTAAGCAACTTGCCGAAACATTGCCAGAGAACAAGGCACTCACTCGGCTGTCAACCTGAGACGATTTCCTCATTGAGATCCGCCGAGAAAATCTGCATTCACATAGGGTACTAGGGACATCTCGATGTGATGCATGTCTGCACTCCCGACAGGTGGAATTGGTATCACAGTGGGAGGACACGTGTCGAAACCTCCAGTACTTGAAGCAGTGAAAAGGAGGAGGAATGTAGGGTTTGACATTTCACCGGTAAATCATCACCTTGACTTTCTCAGGCAGCCAAGATGAAGGAACTGCTGGCAACCATCTTGTCTTTTGGGTCGCTATAAATGTACCAAATAAACTGTACTCCTCGCCTCTCTTAGTTCTTCCATAATTCTTCATGATCCTTACGAAATATAATTCCCTGGACAATGTTCAGGCTCTTGTGGAGAGTGTCACTAACAGGAATATCACCCAGCTTTCACAGGCGAGCAATGCCCTTGACTGTGTCGGGGACGAGGACATATCCAGATCTCATCTTAGACATTCCCTCCACCTCCTGAAACTTGTTCTCCAGGTTTTCCACAAAATAGTGAGGTTTTGTTGTCACAAAGGATTGACCATCTGTTCTAATGCAGACCAGGTATTGGGGACATAAGCCTCATCTTGATGACGATTCCTATGGTCTTTCCATGGTGTGGCCAGGAAAGGAAACTACGGCGGTCATAAGTTGCAGCATTGAATTCCATTCGTCGACGCTTAGAGAAAAAAAGTTTGGTGTCCACCAATCTGTTCTTTGCTTGTTTCATTTTCTTCCCATGAGCAGTTAGCGTAAATATATGTCTGCCCAGGCAGAGCCCTACTTGCCTGAGTAAGCCTGATACAATTGAGCTGCATGACAGGTTCCCCAGAGGTTGCCCGCTAGTTACTATACCACCTGAACCGCCATTTTAGCTTTATACCTTCTATGCGACCCAAGAAACTAAGCCAAGATCCCCAGGCTCTGTAACATACAACATTCTACCGTCACACTGTACAGTGGTTGGTGAGCCATGGACAGAGTTTACTGTGTGGAGGACTGTTAGCGCAACACAGTCCCCGGTTCAGAAACTCTGGATTCAATAAGCCCGAATTGGCAACTTAATGTTCTATGATGTGTCATGCAATGATAAAGACCTTTGTTTGATATAAAAATTATTTTAGAATATAGCAAACAAGTATTACATGTGATTTTACATGTCTAATATGATATATCTAGCTTTAAATGTACTGAAATTGGATAATACACTCCTTTTCAGATATGCAATGATACACGTAGAAAAATGAAACCTATTTTTTCACTAACTTCGAAACACTGGATTATTTCTGAAATCACTTAATATTTTTTCTAATGCACATGAATATTTGTTAATTCACACTTTTTTATGTAAACAAGCACTACAGGTCTCAGTGAAAATACTTTTATGTATTTTTTATTTAAGGCACTTTAAATAACATGTCACTTACAATATTAAATGTCAAAGCATATATGTGAACAAATTTGTTTAAATCATATATTCGAAACTCATGATGTAACATGTTAATAAACTATTTATTTGTAATATTCAGTCTCAATGTTACCCTTTGTTTTGCGTCTTCTATAAAACTGAACTGTTGATGAGCTCACAAGGCGGTTTTACTTTGGGCACCTCTTGTGATGCACAAAAGCTTTGTTTAGTGAATGAGCTGGTGTAGACTGTGTCTTGTTTAAAGGCAAGATTGTGGCCATTTAATATTGTGTACTATGTCGGAAGGGTTTGATCAAAGTGTTTAAAGATGAATAAATAAATAAGATAACCTGTATCCACCCAGCTTTCAGTCTGCTGTGTCAATAAAATTCTTCGGGGTGTGAGACCGCATTGTCAATCTTTAAAGGTGTCCAAGTTTTGGCCACTGTTATATAAAGCCTTCTTTTTGGTATATGTCTGATTGTGGGCAAAAGGCAGACAGCTTTAAGGGCTGAAAATGCAGTTTCACACCCTGAAGAATTTTATTGGTAGTGGCAGTGGCTACAGAAATTTATGCTTACATTTAAGTTCTACTTGTTTGAATGTGTCTTCTTATTTTCTATTTTGTGTGAAGCATCATGTCCAAAGGCTTAATATTTTAGCAGTCTTTTTTAATGTGTGTATCTGAAACTCTGTGCTTGAAAATTCTAAAATATATACTATTCATCATGTGAACATTCTACTGAATGTCAGCAGAGGAGGATAGTTAAAAATTCAGTGTAAATATGGTGGTTGTGTGAGTATGGTTAAATCTTACTGTATATAAATAGCATTTCTGGGTACTTACAACATACCTTGTCTTAAAATGCAATGTTTCATTTTCCCCTCAAATATTTGTAGTAAGGAAGAGTAAATACAAAATCCGTCAAATAAGGCTCATTACCTTGAACTCAAGCTTACACTGTATGAAGTTCCTTAGGTCACTACCTGAGCACAGGACAGGTGAACTAGTCAGCCAACCACATCACACTGTAATAGCATCTGTGCCAACATGCAAATAGGAATGGTTATTGTTCAAATTTAACTATGCATATCTTCAGTGCTTCAGATGACTGGAAGTTCACTTCTTTGAGTGCTGGATGTTGACAGTGGCAGGCGCACTGTCCCCCCACCCCCATCCCCCACCGCCCTCACTCAGCATCCAAAGAGACAATGTGATGCACCTCTGTGAGTGGTGCAAAGGTAAAGAGCCCTAGTTTGTCCCCCCCCCCCCCTCCCACACACACACACACACACACACACACACACCCAAGTCTAAATATATTTTTGTTAAATGATTTAAGATCTGCAGAATGTCTTACTTTGGCTTGTTTGTGGTAGTTTCAATTCGAGCTGAGGCGTCGGCATACCAAGATTCTTTATTTCACACTTTTCTTCCAGGCTTAAAGCTGAGTAATTTGTTTCTAAAAGATACTGATCATTATTCATTTTTCTTTGATAATAAACACCAAGAACATATGAATATGCACATAAACACTAAAACACAGTAAGTAACTGATTACAGTATATGTGACTGTAACAAAATGAATTTGTTACAATGAAGAGAAAAGCTACCTTCAGGTCACATGACACTGTAAACAACACCCCATCCTAACCTTACGCATGCGCAAAGGCTGCTCTCCCCCACATCTTTTCAAACATTTAAATACCAGCTGAAAAATGCTTCTGCTGGAGCACAGGAAAGGCGAATATGTTCTCCGACATAAAAGTGTCGAACCAGCTGCGTCATTCCGACTTCCTCACCAAAAATTTTGGCATCCGAACATATTTGCTCACTTTTAGCGCATAACTTTGTAAATACTTTTGCCCAGTTAAGCCGTCATAGTAAGAAATCCTGTCTCACTGTCAGTGTCTATATATGTCTGTGTCCGTTTCTTTGCTGTTTCTCCCACTGCTGCTTTCTGTGTGTGTCAAACTTTCGATGTCTTAATCCTTTTCCCTCGCGATTCCTCACCACTGTCTGTTTCTGCCACTTTCATCGTCTCTCTGCCCCATTGACATTGTCCCATTAACTTCCTGTCCTGTTGCCAGTATCCTTTCTTTCACACAGAGTCAGCTTTCATTGTCTTCAGTCATGATTGTTTCCTTTACACATAAGTCCATGGGTATAGTTTGATTGGGGTTTAACATGCGGACCGGAAAACTTTAGCATGCGGGTACTGGGGATGGGAAAAATTGAACAAATTGTTTCGTGCTATAGAATTGGACAGCCGCAAGCTCATGCATTATATATGGTCTCCATTCACCTCAGTTTCCCACTGTTATCTCTTTTGCTCCAATTACTACTATCTGCATCTGTCTTAGTTTGTTGTTGCCACTGTTCCTGACTTCTGACATCTCGTTCGCTTCCCACTTCAGTTTTCATGCATATGCCTTTCTCCTGAACTTACATTTTCTCTGTTCCATCATATTTGGCTATCTCTGCCTGTTGCACTGTCTCTGTTCTACTCATATTCAGCCAAAAAAAGCATGAATATGTTCGCATGCCAAAATTTTTGGTGAGGAAGGCAGAATGAGGATTGAGGCAGCTGGTTCCAAACTTTTGTGTCAGAGAACATATTCACCTTTTTTTTCCTCCAGCAGGAGCATTTTTCTGCTGGTTCCCATCTTTTTTCCTGTTACATCAGAGTGTACTGCTCATATAACATGAAATCAATGGTGAGTAACATTTGGATAGTATTTTATATACCTTGATACATTTGTACCAACGTCAGACCAAATTGACTATGTAGTAGTTTACTTTCTAAAAAGAGCTTTACAATCAGAAATAGCGTTTTCAAACCTATTACTGTCGCATGTTATAATTCATGGGCCGATATCTCAAGAACCACATAAGATATCATTCTGTTCTAAACTTTAAAATTTCGATATGTTATCTACATTTCATACGCAGCTAAAATCAACCATACGAGAAGTCTACACAATGTGTTTTTACCTCTGCAAACTTTTTAAAATATGTTGCAATAGTTCACTAAACCGGATGCTGCATATCAACTCTAAAGAGAACGAAAACAAAAATCACCCCGTCATTGACTGAAGATTTCAATCTTTAAGATGTACAAAAATCGATTTTTTCACCACGTACCTTTTTTCAAATTGCATGGTAAGTTTCATAGCTGTCCAAATGCCATCTTTCAGCACAATACGCACTTTTTCTAGCAAAATCTTGCGGTTTTCCGGCCATATCTTGGTAATGGACTAAGATTTACGAAAACCGAAAAATGCCGCTTATAGATAAATGTCTACAGAATGTATTGTAAATATTTGAACAATTTTCTATTGTTAGTTATTTAGACATTTGTGATCCACAGTGCTATAACGGCTAAAAATCAGGTTTTGTGATTTTGTGCAAAAACTATGATAAGTTTAAACCTCTGGATCTTGATAACGGATAACGATATCAAAAATATTTGAAAATGGCCTCGAGAATATCAGCATAAGAACATATGGTAAAAATTTCGAAGATTTGCAATGATTAGAAAGTATCAAAGTGATCATCTCCACAATTCGTGGTTTTTTTTTTTTTTTTTTTTTTTTTGGTTGGGGTGGTATCCAACAATCATGGATTTTCTCAGGAACCGGCCATGAATGAATGGTGCTTTTGTAAGCCGTTTAAAGCCCACTATAGACACTACACATCATGTACAAAAGCCAACTGATTTTCTCAATTTGGATGTGCTCCAGGAAGTGTGTAACTTTGAAAATTTTGACAATGTACTGTATGATAACTATAGTATACCCATTCTTCTAATATGTACACAAATGATCACTAGGCCAAATTGTATCCAGAATACTTTACCCCTTCACTCTGAGATGAATAGAACCTGAGATATGGGCCCTTAAAGAATCGCAAATTTGCACGCGCTGTTTACGAGAAGTATAAATGTCATTTATACTCAAAATTGTGACACATTTGCTAAAACGTCCAAAGATATGTGGCAAGTAACAATACAAAAGTCATTATTGTTCCAGTATTTTATAAAGAAGATTAGGTTTTAAAAAATTGCTTGCTTTCGGTCCCACTATCTTCGAAGGCACAATGGGATGCTGCTAACCACATGGCTATTCTTCCTAGCTGGAGAGTAGTGACTTAATTATTATTCATGATCTGATCTTCTGACGGCTTTTACAGTTTATGCATCTTTAATTTATATTTATAATGTATTTTACCAAATATCATGTGTTTTTGATGAATCTTCAATGCACTAAAAACAAATATGGAGGAGGATCAGCCGATGCCCAAGGTGAGGTGCACAGTAGCTCCAGTGTCGCTATGGGACCATTTGTGTGCAACTGCCAGAGCTTGAGTACCCAGGAGCTGGTGTCTCTACCAGCTACAATGCCTTTGTTATTAGTGACATTTCCCCTACGTTTCTCCCTGCTGCGGGACCACCCATATGCTGCCTGCAGGGGCTCAGAACAGAAATTGAACTTCGGCCATGCAAACGCATTGCAACACTGCGGCCACTGCTTCCTACAATAAGCGGCTCCACTATGCCTCATGTACGTGCTTTCTCCGCAACGTAAAATGTTTGTCATGAGATAAAAAACTTTGAATTTGCATATAAAATAATCTGATGGAAGAACAAAATGAAGAATGATAGTTTAAAAACACTTTCTGTTTTGTTAATGCTGGCACATTTATTTGGGTGTTTCTAATAAGTACACTACTGGCCATTAAAATTGCTACAGCAAGAATAAATGCAGATGATAAATGGGTATTCATTGGACAAATATATTATACTAGAACTGACATGTGATTACATTATCACGCAATTTGGGTGCATAGATCCTGAGAAATGAATACCCAGAAGAACCACCTCTGGCCATAATAACGGCCTTGTTATGCCTGGCCATTGAGTCAAACAGAGCTTCGATGGCGCGTACAGGTACAGAGTTTCCATGCAGCTCCAACACGATACCACAGTTCATCAAGAGTAGTGACTGGCGTATTGTGACGAGCCAGTTGCTCGGCCACCATTGACCAGATGTTTTCAGTTGGTGAGATATCTGGATAATGTGCTGCCAAGGGCAGCAGTCAAACATTTTCCGTATCCAGTAAGGCCCGTACAGGACCTGCAACATGCGGTCGTGCATTATTCTGCTGATCCATAGGGTTTTGCTGGGATTGAATGAAGGGTACAGCCACGGGTCGTAACACATCTGAAAAGTAACGGCCACTGTTCAAAGAGCCATTGATGTGAACAAGAGGTGACTGAGAAGTCTAACCAATGGCACCCCAGACCATCATGCCAGATGATACCCCAGTATTTCGATGACGATACACACTTCCAATGTGCGTTCACCGCGATGTTGCCAAACACGGATTGACCATCATGATGCTGTAAACAGAACCTGGATTCATCCGAAAAAATGACATTTTGCCATTCATGCACCGATACACCATTGCAAGCGCTCCTGTCTGTAATGCAGCATCAAAGGTAGCCGCAGACATGGCCTCTGAGCTAATAGTCCATGCTGCTGCAAACATTGTCAAACTGTTCATGCAGATGGTTGCTGTCTTGCAAACGTCCCCACCTGTTCACTCAGGGATCAAAACGTGGTTGCATGATTCGTTACAGCCATGTGGAGAAGATGCCTGTCATCTGAACTGCTAGTGATACGAGGCCATTGGGATCCAACACGGCATTCCGTATTGCCCTCCTGAACCCACCAATTCCATATTCTGCTAACAGTCATTGGATCGTGACCAACACAAGCAGCAATGTCACAATATGATAAACCACAATCATGATAGGCTATAATCTGACCTTTATCAAAGTCAGAAACATGATTGTACACATTTCTCCTTCATACATAAGGCATCAAAACAACATGTCACCTGGCAATGCCCATCAACTGCTGTTTGTGAATGAGAAATCGGTTTGAAACTTTCCTCATATCAGCATGTTGTAGGTGTCGCCACCGGTGCCAACCTTGTGGGAATGCTCTGAAAAGCTAATTATTCGCATATCACAGCATCTTCTTCCTGTCAGTTAAATTTCGCGTCATAGCACGTCATCTTCATGGTGTAGCAGTTTTAATGGCCAGGAGTGTATATTTTGTTTTCAGTGATATGCCTTCACTTTAAAGGATGTACTTTACGAAGACAGTTTATTTATTGATCAGACATGAGTGCTTCAAGAACCAGTGACTATAGTGCAGGAACAGTATTAATTAATTTTCACATATTTGTCACGAATTCCAAGTGCAGTGTTACATGAGGATAGCTGATTTATTTACCAGATAAGCAATAGTCAAACTTGCAGGTTTCTCACGATTTTTATAGGGTGTCATTACATTTTGGTTAAACAGGGTATGCTCCTTACATTACAGGTAGTAAAATGATTATCTGTAAAACAAAAAAATGTTAATCAATAATTGACAATGCATACTATTATTTCCTCATAATATCTGAAAGAAACAAATGAAGAAAGACACAAAGATTTTAGTTAGATGGTTCAGAGTTGAAATATGGCATGTGAATCTTGCATAGTGGGTGAACTTGCATTTTACTGAATGTGTACATGGTTAGTGGAGGATGGGGTGCTCCCATGATCCATAGAATGCCCACAATGCCATGTCCCATGAAAGATCTGCCCAGTGCTGGAGGCATTCCAGTGTTCGAGGAGATGTAGGGAATATAAAGGTAGTTGTATGGTTGTTGTTGAAATAGATGAAGCAAAATCTGGGAAGAATAAGAATAACAAAGGTCAGAGAATTGTAGGAAATTGGGTGTTCAGTGGAATTCAGAGCGTCGAGAAAGTGTTTCCTTGAGTCCGTTGTAGATTGGATCAGGGAAACCTTGTTTAGAATCATCAAAGAAAAGATCCTCCCTGGGATGACGATCATCAGCAACTGCTTCAGTCCATACAACAATCTAGGTTTTGAAGGTTTCCAGCACCTTAGTGTGAACCATAGTTTGAACTTTATAAATCCAAAGTAACTCTGACTCTTACCATAACTTGTTGGTTATGAACTGTAGGCTGAAACTGAAGAAACTACAAAAAGGTAGGAAAATAAGGAGATGGGACCTGTATAAATTGAAGGAACCTGAGGTTCGTAAGAATTTCAGAGGGAGCTTTAGGCAACAGTTGACAGAAACAGGGGGAAATAAAACAGTAGAAGAGGAATGGGTAGCATTGAGAGATGAAATGGTGAAGGCAGCAGAGGACAAAATAGGTAGGAAGGCGAGACCTACAAAAAATCTTTGGATATCACAGGAGATACTAAATTTAATCGATGAAAGGAGAAAATATAAAAATGCAGTAAATGAAACAGGCAAACTGGAGTACAGACGACTAAGAAATGAGATTGACAGGAAGTGCAAAATGGCTAAGCAGGAGTGGCTAGAAGGCAAATGCAAGGATGTAGAAGAATGTATAAATAGGGGGAAAACAGATACAGCCTACAGGAAAATAAGAGAAACATTTGGAGATAAGAAAAACAGCTCTATGAATATCAAGGACACTGATACAGCAAAGAAGGGAAAGCTGAAAGGTGGAAAGAGTATTTAGAGAGGCTCTATGAAGGAAATGAACTTAGCGGCAATATTGTAGAAAGGGGAGAAGAAGTAGATGAGGATGAAATAGGAGTACTATACTGAGAGATGAATTTGACAGAGCACTGAAAGACCTAAGTCGAAACAAGGCCCCTGGAGTAGATGATATTCCCTCAGAGCTGCTGATGTCTGTGGGAGAACCAGCCATGACAACATTGTTTCACCTGGTATGTAAGATGTATGAGACAGGTGAAGTACCCTCAGACTTTAAGAAAAATTTTATAATCCCCATTCCAAAGAAAGCAGGTGCAGTCAGGTGTGAAAACTACAGAACCAGTAGTTTAATAAGTCATGGTTGCAAAATATTAACACGAAGGATGGAAAAGCTGGTAGAAGCCGACCTCAGGGAAGATCAGTTTGGGTTCAGGAGAAATGTAGGAACTCGGGAGGCAATACTCACTTTACGGCTTATCCTAGAAGATAAAGGAAACGCAAACCTATATTTCTAACTTTTGTAGATTTGGAGAAGGCTTTTGACAATGTTGATTGGAATAAACTCTTTCAAGTTCTGAAGCAAGCAGGAGTAAAATATAGGGAGCGTAAGGTTATTTACAACTTGTACAAAAACCACACAGTGGTTGTCAGAGTTGAAGGGCATGAAAGGGATGCAGTGGTTGGAAAGGGAGTAAGACAGGTTTGTAGCCTTTCTCCAATGTTATTCAGTTTGTACATTGATCAAGCTATAAATGAAAGCAAGGAGAAATTTGGTGAAGGAATTAAAGTTCAGGGGGAAGAATTAAAAACATTGCGTTTTGCCGACGACATAGTAATTCTGTCAGATACAGCAAAGGACCTGGAGGATCAACTGAACGGAATGGACAGTGTGCTGAAAGGTGCATATAATATTAACATTAACAAGAGCAAAACTAGGGTAATGGAGTGCAGTCTATGAAAATCAGGTGATAATGAAGGAATTAGATTAGGTAACGAAGCAATAAAGGAGGTAGATTAGTTCTGTTACTTGGGCAGTAAAATAACAAATGATGGTCGCAGTACAGATGATATAAAATGCAGAATGGCAATGGGAAGATAAGCGTTCTTGAAAAAGAGAAATTTGCTAACATCGAATATTAATTTAAGTGTAAGGAAGTCTTTTCTGAAGGCATTTGTGTGGAGTGTTGACTTGTATGGGAGTGAAACATTGACGATAAACAGTGCAGACAGGGAGAGGATTGAGGCTTTTGAAATGTGGTGCTACAGAAGAATGCTGAAGATTAGGTGGGTGGATCGCGTAACTAATGAGGAGGTACTGAACAGAATTGGGGAGAAAAGAAATTTCTGGCATACCTTGACTAAAAGAAGGGATAGATTGGTAGGGCACATTCCTAGACATCAAGGAATTGTGAATTTAGTGTTGGAGGGAAGTGTGTGGGGTAAAAACTGCAGACCAAGAGATGGATACAGTAAGCAGATTCAAACAGATGTAGGTAGCCGTTCTTATGTGGAGATGAAGAGGCTTGCTCAGGATAGGGTATTGTGGAGAGCTGCATCAAACCAGTCTCTGGACTGAAGACCACAACAACAACAAATCCAAAATATTATTCTGTACACACTCAGAATGTAGAGAAAATGTGGCAGAATGTCAGAGGTGCCATCCCACGTTATGGCAGAAAGGCCGACCATTTCGTGGGTTACCTGGTTGAATACATGTATCATTGAGCACATCTCTCGAAAGAAATATTGTATCACTTTTGTGTTCAATTTGATAACCTTTACCCTCTACGAGGAACTGTAAGTCAATAATTCTTACTAACAGTTATATGCCCTTTATAAAAATCCACATCTATGTAGATGTAGACAGTGACGTGATAGCATCCCTTTGTCTATTTCTATACCATTCACTCTTTTTTTTTATTTGTTTGATAATAATAATTAATTCCTGATCCTTGGTGAAGTATTTTTTGGTGTGTGGAGATTAACTAAGTACAGCTGATATGTCACATTTGAACTCTGCTTTCTAATTGGTTAAACAGGCTATGTACTCTCAGCTTGGTTGACAAATGGACATCACAAAGTGTAATTTCCACTTTCACACTTCACTATCTCATGCCATATTTCAAGAGTTTCATAATTTTACTTCATTATTACATGGGGAGGGGGGTGTTAGAGGGGGAAGAAGCACCCCTGCTGCTACATCACTTAAAGAACTTCAATAAACAACTTGCTTTCAGGGTTATTTTGTGTCCTACATTGTCTGGAAGTGCTATTCACATAGAGTAAAATTTTACATTGGATATAGTTGTCTGAGTGATTGTGTGAATGTATATGTTTCTTTTTCTAATGAAGGTCATGGTCACAAATTCAAGTTGTGTGAATGTAATTGTGTATTTTGAAGCCTGTCAGCAGCTCAGTGAAACTCTTTACAGTGAGATGATATCTCATTGACTTTCCAATTGGATTTTCCATTCTACTGAAATTTTAAATGAAATGATTGTCCCAACAATTCGGGCCCAGTGGTCTTGGGGTAAAGTGCTCGACTGAAAACTGAAGGGTCCGTGTTCAAGACCTGGTCGGGCCTCGGATTTTTTCCAGTCTGCACTTTAACCCATCCTTCACCTCTCAACGATGTAAGGAATCACCAGAAATGAGACGTAGTTTGGATTCCGTGTTAAGCTGTAGGTTCCCTTTCCCGGTTGGATAACTGGGGTAGGCTAGGGACACGCAATTCGCTGAAGTGCCATCCAATTGAAAAACTTGCACCAGGCCAATGAGCCACACGAAATTATTATTATTATTGTCCCAACAAAACAGCCAGTAGATAGCACAAATATAGTTTTTCTGTCTGATGATAAGTATTAATAATGACAGTTTACAGCTCAAAAAATCTGCAAACTAATTCCATTGTTAATCATTGGTGTACTTTATTTTATATCAAGAATGGAAATTCTGGATGCAGCAATTAATTAAATAAGGGAATGTCAACCACTCATTAAACTGAATTGATGTGTTTAGGACAGAAACATATAACAGAAAACAGCATTCGTACTATTGTTTGTGAGAGGCATATACATTCACACAAACAGGCACTCAAATGTAAATTCATGTGACCACAGAAAGACTGATTGTTGATAGCCGTATTGAGGAATCGACACTCAGTCTTTCCACGGTCATGGAAGTATACATTTTGATGTGTGTGTGTGCGTGTGCGTGCGTGTGTGTGTGTGTGTGTGTGTGTGTGTGTGTGTGTGTGTGTCTGTGTGTGTGTGTTTGTGTGCACGCGTGTGTATGTGCGTGCGCATGCACGGCGCATGTGCACACTACTGCCAGAAGAGAAAATAAATGTTGAAAAGCTAAAAAGAACACTACTTACTGTTACACAATATATCACAGTATTTTCATTTGATGTTTATGATAAATGACTGGATATATTAGACATGATGCATTGTTCATTTCATATCCTTAATGAGTAGATCTTCAAAGATGACAAAAGGTCATCTTTTTACAGATTCATCGCCGTACATTAACAGATGATGGCTTTGGTGTGGGTGAACCTTTGAATGAAGAACAATATGGAAAAGGCCTTGTAGCTAGGGGCAAACATTATGTGTTCTTAGGAGTTCGCGACACAGCTAGGATGACCGCATTGGAGAAGGACTTAGCACAAAGGAGGGGAATGTCTCCTTTGTTGTTTCTTCAAAAAGCTGGCTGTATGTCCTTTGAAAAATGGACAGAGAAATATCAAAGAGAAGTAAGTTGAACCTCTGCCCTTATTCATTATTTTTATAAAAACATTCATCGCTATTAAATTGTTGCAACACTTTTTCCTATTCAGTTTTCAGGGCTGAAGGAGCCATTGCCAAGAAACGTAAAGATTTTAACATTGGAGCCATGGACCAATAATACAGTACTCTTACGACTAGAACATCTCTTTGAAAAAAATGAAGATGAGCAATTGTCCAAAAGCGTTACCATTGATCTTGAAGTAAGTTATTATATTTTTCTGGAGTACGTGTCAGTTCACTATCAATCTACATCAATACTCTCTTATATATACTGCCAGAAAAAAAATTGTACACCTGGAAAGATGATGATATTTTTGATCTGATGATGGAGCTGTATTGATAATGCTACATCAAAGTGATATAGGGGCCAGAGTGCCATCTGTGTGTATCTTTCACTAGGGTATGTTCACGGCAATAAGACTCAGTGCATGTTAACCCAGATAGTGCAGAATTATTTTTGGTTTAAGGTTTTTTTTCAGAAGCTATTAATTACCTTCACATGATTGCAGAAGATCATTATAAGTGTTGTTTTGCACAATAATGCCATTAGTTTTGCAATAATGACCTTCTTTCAGGAAGGACATCAAAATAATTGTTTCAGAATTTTAACCTGGTGAATCATTATTAATAAAACAACATTTATGATGAAATATATGCATATGACTGTCACAAAAAATAAAGAATCTTCAAGAAATAGAAACCCAACTAAGATGAAGCCTTCAATATGTTCTCTATGAACCTCAACTTTGAAGCCATATTCAACCATTTTGCAAGCAACAATACAAGCTAAAATTGATCTGCAATGAGATCAGGTTATTTAAAGAAATAAAACATAATACTGTGCACTAATTCTTAAATACAATAATAGAAAAATAAGGTGCTGTTCTCGTCCTTCTGGAAGGACATCAGTGCTATCTGGGTTAACGTGTGAGGTAAACAGGTATCATCACATGGAGACAAACTAGTGCTTCCTACAGCCAACTGAGCAAATTTTGAAGAGGTCAGACTGTGGCATTCCAAGTGGTGGAATGGTGCTTTCTGATATTTGGCATAGTAGTTGTACCTGCTGTGTCAGTTGCAGTGGCCACGTGAACTATCTCACACCAGTAGATGACGTTAGCACAGACATCTGTCACAATTATCATATTATAGAGGCAGCAAAGGCAGATTGTACAGCTTCTCAGCACATAAGAGAATTTGTGAATCCAGAAGGTTACAATCAGTAGGACTACAGGCATGATAGTGTAATATGGTTCACTATTTTCCTTAACCTTGACTCAAGATAATCAAACAGTTTATTTTTTGGGGATATTAAGCAGCCTAGGACCAGAAATATCCCCATTAACTCTGTCTGTTCTAACACTAACCATCGCGATTTACAAAATCGGCAAAACTTTGTATTGTTTTCGACTCGCTAGGGGAAATGCAACATCAGGTCAGCGTTAGCGTTGATACAGATAATCAGTTATATGCAGGTGGTGTGGCCAAAAGAAAAGAAAATCACCAATTTCAAGAAATACTTTTTAATGTGTGTTCACACACCAACAGCCCAACAGCAAAAGACTTCAAGCACCCGTTTCCGGATCCCGCGCTAAGTATTGCATAGGTCTAAAAGGTATAATAATGGAAAGTCCAGGTTGGAATAAATAATATAGTGAGGACAGTTTACTACTCACCGCAAAGACGTGGCGACGAGCTGCGACAGGCACATACAAAAGACACACACATACAACACATTCAGCTATCGGCCATGGCCTTCTTCAGAAATAGAGCACTCACGCAATCACACAGGCACACAACACAGTCATACAACCATCACCTCCGACTGCCACACTTCGAATCAAGTGTGGCAGTCGGAGGTGATGGTTGTATGACTGTGTTGTGTGCCTGTGTGATTGCGTGAGTGCTCTATTTCTGAAGAAGGCCATGGCCGATAGCTGAATGTGTTGTATGTGTGTGTCTTTTGTATGTGCCTGTCGCAGCTCGTCGCCACGTCTTTGCGGTGAGTAGTAAACTGTCCTCACTATATTATTTATAGGTCTAAAAGGTATATACATGCCAAATCTGCTTGCGATTAACAATCTCCATTTATTTTCTGATTATTTAACAATATTTTTTCGTAGGATGTGGTGCATTAATACAAACAAGCTGCTACTTTTTTGCCTATAGATTATATTGTCACGATATTCAAATACTTGAATATCGATCCCGTAACATTATATTTGACTATCGATCCTGTAATGTTATATTACCCCCCAGAGATTTTGGTCAAATTGTCATGAAGATCAAAATCTCTTAATAACGAATTCATGAAACAAATTTATCAATCCACGGTAGTATTTGACAATATTTATGGCTAAACTCAATAAAATAACCTCAAAGTGAAAACAAGTTCTAATCAATATTGCAATACAAATTTTGAAAAATAATCAGAGCATATTTACCAAGCAAATAAGCAATCATTAATAGGCAAATGGAACATTATTTACAACTATATCAGAATCTCTCAATAATAAAGTATGAAACAAATTAATCAAATCATGAAAGTATTTGATAATATTTATGGTTAAACTCATTTAAAATAACCTCAAGATGAAAGCATGTTATAATCAATATTGCAATACAAAAATTTGAATCATAATAAGTGCATACTTTGCAAGCAAATAGGTAATAATTACTAAGCAAATAGATCATACTTGGTCATCACTTCCATGTGACAAATGAACCACCGAAACATATATAAATGTTCAACATTTTCACAATTAAATACAGTTATAGCTCACTGAGTGTTGTCTAAGAACCTTGCATACAGTAAAATACAGCATTGTTGTCAGTTTCCTGACAAAAGAGAAAAGACATCTCTGCTTTTGCTTTCACTTTTCCACTTTTCACAGCACTTTTTGAACACTCACTGATACATGTGGTTTCTCCAGTTTTCTCTCATCCAACAGGCCAAGCGACATGTTCAATCGGGTGTCCATTTCACCTACACTCGAAGCACTCCTTCTGCCTCAATTAGCAAGATTGACTGCCTATAAGAATGAGTTCAACATCAGTTTCAGTTTGTGGCCCATTCTCCGTTCTCACACACACACACACACACACACACACACACACACACACACACACTTATACCCATAATGTGAAACAAGCTAAGATATATGAATAAGATTCATCTGAAGAATTTTATCATGTTAGCTACACAGTCAATCAGATTAAATGCCAAATCACTAATTAGAGATTTGGGTTAGGATTCTATTATTAAGCAAACATGAAAAATGCCTAAAATTTCCCAATGTGAAATTTTTAACATAAAAAAAGGAAGACTCTACCCCCAAACCTCAAACAAATAATCATAATCCCTAAATAAATAAAATATAAATATCCTTACACAAATGAAATTATTTTTACATGATTACAAACAAATTCACTCAAGAAGTAGGCCTATTCTAACATACACACATAAATTTCACATAAAATGTTCAAGGTCCTGGGTTCAAATCCCGGATGAGCCCCCATTTTCTAACACTAACCGTCGCGATTTACAAAATCAGCAAAACTTTGTATTGTTTTCAACTCGGTAGGGGAAATGTAACATCAGGTCAGTGTTAGCGTTGATACAGATAATCAGTTATATGCGGGTGGTGTGGATAAAAGAAAAAAAAATCACCAATTTCAAGACATACTTTTTAATACGTGTTCACACACCAACAGCCCAACGGCAAAAGACCGCGAGCACCCATTTTCGGGTCCCGCACTACATATGCTCTTTTTTATACGTAAAATAGTTCCCACTTTATATAATACAATTGAACATTCTTACGAGTATTGCATAGGTCTAAAAGGTATATACATGCCAAATCTGCTTGCGATTAACAATCTCCATTTATTTTCTGATTATTTAACAATATTTTTCATAGGATGTGGTGCATTAATACAAACGAGCTGCTACTTTTTTGCCCATAGATTATATTGTCACGATATTCAAATACTTGAATATCGATCCCGTAACATTATATTCGACTATCGATCCTGTAATGTTATACTGTGCAGGTTTCTGGCAGATGGACAGTAGTTCAACATGCGGAGAAATTAAAGAGAATCTCTGGTCCACAGAAGAATAAGAAGCAGCCAGATAAATATTGTGGTTTTTTTTTTTTTTTTTTTTTTTTTTTTAAGTTTTGTGTTTTCAACATTGTTCTTTTTTTATTAAGTTGCTTCACTTCTTAAAGTAAAGTCAAGACTAAACAGGCTTGTACTAATGAATTTATTAGTTTGTAAGGAAATGTGTATTAAATGCCTGGATATGGAAAATTCACCTCTATGGAGTTTATTCAGAAAAAATTGCTGAATTAAGTCTACATATTCACTAAACTGAAACTTTGTCTCAGAGTTCTGAAGTCCGAGCTTAAATTTCAAGTGTTTACCCTAATTTCAAATGGACTAGCAGGTTCCAAATATGAAGGGAAAGCAATATAATTCTACCTCAAAAGTTAAGAAGATTATTTAAAATTTAAATATCAACAAATAACACAATTCCATGAGACAACATTGTCTTGTCATACCAAAGGTATTAAATATAAGGAGAGGTATTGAATTAAAATCAGTGCTGTGGCCAGGATTCAAACCCGGGTCCTCCTGCTTACTAGGCAGGCACTTTAGACTGGCTAGCTAACATGGCATTACCGATAAAGCAACTACACAGACTGTCTTAAGGCACATCGCCCTCCCACCACATACTTTAATTCTGCTTCAATGTTCCCTGTGAAATACGTATCAAACTGAGGCAGAATTAAAATATGTGGTGTGGAGGGAGATGTGCCTTAAGACAATCCATGTAGTTGCTTTGTCTGAGATGCTTTGTTAGCCGAGTGGTCTAAAGTGCCTGCCTGGTAAGCAGGAGTTCCCGGGTTCAAATCCTGGTCACAGCACAAATTTTAATTCAATGCCTCTCCTTATATTTAATACCTATTTGTAATTTAAATGATGTGTGGTGTCTCAATGGAAAAGCACGGTTGGGACAACAACACGCATGCCTCTAGTCTCTCTTCCACTCGTGCCACAGCAGCGACATGCACGGCTCGACTGGTGCCGTCGGGGGATAACTCGGAAGATGGAATGACGAGCTGTCGTCTTCAGCAGTGTAAAGTGAATTCAGATTCTGGTTGCAGGCAAGTGATTGTCGTTTGCAGTTACATCATAGACCTGGCTAGTGCTGATTATAGAGTTCATTCATCCAAGACACACTGGCTACACCCCTGGCCTTATGATATAGGGGGCAGGCAATAAGCTGCAACTGTAATACAACTTTCCATTTGTGGAGAGAATGCTGACCTGTGCTCGGTATCGTAAGACCTGTTCCTTTTCCTTCTTGCAAAAGGAAGGTGATACGTTGTTCCAACATGCTAAGTTCCGTCCTGGAAGGTTAAAAGTGTATGTCAGAATGGATTTGAAGCTGGGACCTTTCCCTTTTGCATACAAGTGCTCTACCAACTGAGCTATCCCTGTCACGCTTCATGGCCCATCCTCACAGCTTTAGATCCACCACTATCTCACCTTCCAAACTTCACAGTAGTTCTCTTCTAAACATTTCAGGACTAGCACTTCTACAAGAAAGGATGTAGTGGAGCTATGACTTCGGTCATCCAGGAGTACTAGTCCTTCAATATTTGCGGGAGCCTTTTTTGAAGTTTGGGAGGTAGGATGTAAGGTACTGGTGGATCTAAAGCTGTGAGTATGGGCTGTAAAGCATGCCAGGATAGCTTTGTTGGTAGAGCACTCGCCTGCAAAAGCCAAAGGTTCCAGGTTTGAATCCCGGCCCTGCACACAGTTTTAATCTGCCAAAAACATTTTGTAACAGCGCACACTTCACTGCAGAGTGAAAATATCATTCAGGATAATGCTCACCCAGACACTGTGCATAACACTCAATGTGCTCTGCAAGACATGCAGCAACTTCCCTGGCCAGCACCATCTCTGGACTTGTCTCCATTTGAGTACGTGTTTATCCAAAGACAGTATTTGCGATCTGTAAGATCAAATGAATGCCAAAATCAGTGCCGACACTTGTCAACTCAGTACCACTTGAGCTATTGCTCTGGAAATGTAATGATTTCATGTAGTCTATATCCAATAATAAAATATTAAGTGAATTCATAAACTCTAATAGGGTGTACTAATTTTTATTTCCAGCAGTGCAATTGAAAATTATGTTTCAATAATATAAGTAGAATTCTGTGATAATTTATATAAAAACTGTGCACTAAATAAACGATAAAAGAATTTTTTTTAATTTAATTTTCTTTTTTAGGCTTTATACATTTTCCTCCTGTTGGTGTATTTTTCATATGTTTGCATTTTCAGCTTGTTTTCAATATTTGGGTTATTGTTAACTGTCAAATAGGTTCAGTGTTTATGAGGGCTCAGCAAATTTATAATTTTGAAATAGGTGTATAAAAGAATTTGCATTAAATTTTGCTTGAAGACGGACTAAGGTGCAGCACACCATTCAAATGTTGACTGTGGCTTTTGACAAGAATACGATGAGACTTTACAATTGTTACAAATGTTTCAAAGAGGGTCGAGATGACAAAGACGACGACTGTCCCAGGTTCCCTAGCAGATCAATTACTGATGTCAGTGTGGAAGGAATAAAGGAAATGGTTCTGTAAAATCATCAGAGAGCTTTCTGGTGATATCAGCACATACTCAGGCTCAAGTTAAACATTTTTTTTAATATTTTGGGCATGAAACTTGAACAGAACAATCTGTTCTGAAGTTGTTGAATTTTTACCAAAAACATCATGTTGACATTGCTCAAGATTTACTGAATGCAGTTGACAATGACTAGAACTTCTAAAGAAAGTGAGAAAACATGATTATGAGTATGACAACAAAACCAGGCCCAATTGTACCTACAGAAATTGCCTGAAGAGCCAAGACTGAAAATATAATACAATTGGGCAAATGAGCTCTGATGCCACATTCACTCAGGTTCACATCTTGGCATTGTGGGACAATTCATCAGTTTCAACTTACCAACCATTCCATAACACTCCTTGCCTTGTGAAAGGGTGCATTCTTTTGCTAAAATGCCTCTTCCATTGGGAACAATGATCGTCATGAAGGGGATTATGGTTTTGCAAACAGTGTGTGATACTTCTTGGCAATCGCAGTGCCTCAGAAGAGCTCCACTGCACCCATTAATGCCCACATGAATGTTCTACAGAGCATAATTGAGACACTGCCAGCTTGTCTCCGTCGCACAGTACAGGTTTCAAGGAACCATTCCCTGGAAAACAAGGAATTTGCACTCTCCCAACCCAATGATGGAGGCATCGTGATTCATCAGATCATCCAATGTTCTGCCACTGCGTCAACATCCAGTGACGGTGATCAGTCAAAGTTGCTGATTATGAAAGAAAATTATTTATCAGTTGCGAAACAATCAAATTTATTGCAAATAGATTTCAGCTACATTATAGCCATGTAGGAACTTACATTATCAACTACAATCACACATTAGACTCCAGGTGCACATGCTACAGTGCACATACTCACAAAACTTCTACATTTACCACTGCATATGCACCTGGAGTCTAGGTAAGGTTTAGGAAAAAGGGGGAGGTGGGGGATTCCATAAAAGCCACCCAGAAAATAGGGTCAACAGAGACATATCTCGTGGGATGAGTCTTTCCTTTTCATTCCAGCCGTGTGGGAGTAGTCAAGCGATCTGAAGCACCACGTTACGAATCGTGCGGCCTCCTGCATCGGAGGTTTGAATCCTCCCTCAGGCATGGATGTGTGTGTGTTGTCCTTAGGTTACTTTAACTTAGTTTAAGTACATTGTAAGACTAGGGACTGATGACCAACGTAGTTTGGTCCCATACAATTATAAAAACTTGAACTTTTTTTTTTTTTCATCCCATTGGTAAGTTTGTACTGACCCTCAGTCCTCAAGTGACTTTTCTGTAACTCTCCCCATTTTCTAAATCTCGCCAGTTCATTTCCTTCAACCATTATATTTCAAGAATTTGATTATTCATGTTAATATATTTAAGATAGATTAAGATAAACTTGTAATGTGTAAATTAGTACATAAAATTGTCCATGTAAATTTTGAACTCTTTTGTTATATAAAATCATTTTTGTAAAGGTGGAAGTACCGGCAGCTGTATTAAGATTATTTATTCAATTATGTGACCAGTTTCAGTGTTATAATCACACCATATTTAGGTCCCCATTGTGCAACTGTCAGTACTACCAAATTTAAAAGTGGTGGCTGTTTACACCAGTAGCTGTAAATTTCTTAGACCTTACATGGCAGAAATCAATTGTTTGATTTCTGACATGAAAGGACTAAGACATTTACAGCTACTGCTATTAACGGCCACCCCTTTTAAACGTGCTAAACATCTACATCTACATGGGATACTCTGCAAATCACATTTAAGAGCCTGGCAGAGGGTTCATCAAACCACCTTTATACTATTTATCTCCCATTCCATTCTCATGGGAATTAAGAAAACCTGAATTTCTCCTTTTGAGCTATGATTTCTTGTATTTTATTCTGATGATCTTTTCTACCCTTGTAAGTGTGAGTCAACAACATATTTTCCATTTGAAGGAGATTGTTGGCAATTGGAGTTTCGTAAGTAGCCCACACTGCTGCGATAACCACCGTTGTTGTAATGATTCCCAACCCAGGTCCTGTATCATTTCCGTGATGCTGTCTCCCCTGTATTGTGACAATACAAAATGAGCTGCCCTTGTTTGGACTCTTTCGATGTCTTTCATCAAACCCACCTGATAAGGATCCCACAGTGGGCAGCAATACTCCAAAAAAGGACGGACAAGCATAGTGTATGCAGTTTCCTTAGTAGTTCTGTTGCATCTTTTAAGGGTTCTGCCAATAAAACGCAGCCTCCGGTTCGCCTTTCCCACAACATTATCTACATGTTCTTTCCAGTTTAAGTCTGAAGTAATAGTAATTCCCAGGTATTTTATGGAGTTTACGGCCTTGACGTGTGATTGATTTATCTTGTAAACAAAGTTCAACAGATTTCTTTTTGTACTCATGTGGACAACTTCACACTTCTCATTTTTTAGAGTCAATTCCCAATTTTTTCCACCATAGTTTTATCTTATTTAGATCATTCTGCAGTTGGTTTTGATCTTCAGATGATTTTACTAAACAGTAAATGACGGCATCATCTGCAAACAATCTAAGAGAGCTAGTTTGATTTTCTCCCAAATCGTTTATGTAAATAAGGAACAGCAGAGGACCAATAACATTACCCTGTGGATAGCCCTGATATCACTTCTGTTTTATTCGATGCCTTATCAATTATTTAAAACTGTGTCCTCTCTGACAGGAAATTCCCTATCCAGTCGCAAACTTGGGGCGATATACCATAACCACGCAATTTGATTAAAAGCCATTTGTGAGATACGATGTCAAAAGCCTTATGGAAATCAAAAAAATATGGAATCAGTTTGAAAACTCTTGTTGATAGCATTCATCACTTCATGTGACTAAAGAACTAGTTATGTTCCACATGAATGATATTTTCTCAATCCAAGTTGACCTTCGGTCAATAGATCATTCTGTTCAAGATAATTCATAATATTTGAATACAGGATGTTTTTCCAAAACCCTGCTGCAAATTGACGTCATTGAAATGGAATATAGGTGTGACCTGTGCAACTTTCCAAACTTTTGGTATAGATCCTTCTTTGAGAGAGTGGTTGTATATGACTTAATTAAGGAGCTGTCACTTCAGCATAATCAGATAGAAATCTAAGGAGCACAGTCCAGGCCAGATGACATGTTCTTGTTAAGTGATTTCAGTTGCTTCACTACTCTGAGGATATCTACTTCAATGTTACTCATTGTGGCTATCTGTTTGTAATTCGAAATTAGGAATATTGGTTTCGTCTTCTTTACTGAATGAGTTCTAAAAGCTATGTTTAGTAACTCTGCTTTAGTAGTGGTATCATCGGCAGGATCGCCATTACTATCACATAGTGAGGGTATTGTTCATGTTTTGCCCTTAGTATAACATATGACCAAAATCTTGTAGGGTTTTCAGTCAAATTTCAAGAAAGAGTTTCATTGTGAAAAGTATTATAGGCATCTCGCACTTAAATCTTCACTAAATTTCGAGCTTCTGTGTAGGATCATCAATCCTGGGGATTTTGTGTTCATTCAAATTTAGCATGCCTTTTCCGTTGCTTTTGCAACAGTGACCTGAACTGATTTGTGCACCAAAGGGATCACTTCCTTCTTTTACTAATTTATTTGGTATAAAATTGTCAATTACTGTCAATACCACTTCTTTGAATTTAAGCCACATCTGGTCTACACTTACATTTAGTGCTAGGGACGAGTGGAAACTGTGTTTCAAGAAGAAATGTATTGCATTTCTATCTGCTTTCCTGAACAAATGTACTTTTCATCAATTTTTGGTAACTTTGGGACTTTGGATATTCAACCTTGCTACGACAGCTCTGTATTCAATGATATCTGTATCTGTTTTGATGCTCGTTGCGAGGGTGAAGGTCGGGGTGAGAGTTTAAAATAGGGAAAGTTTAATTTTTAAAACTCACAACCACCAACTGTGAACCATATTCCTAAACATGCAAAAACACTGGAACTGTGATTGTTACTGTTTGACTCGTTTTCTAGGGGATGATATCACACGTTCGCAGCTTTCCTTCCCTGCATATGATTAACAAAAAAATTCATAATAAAGTAAGTTCATGTGAGAAAAGGGTGTACTAACTACTATTTTTGAAAACACATGAAAGTTCACTTTATGTTGTTTATTACACCATATTAAAACCCTGTGGCTGATACGTCTGTACGTCGACACATTTATCAAATAAAGTTATAGCTCGTGAGCCCCCAGACAAAATGAATATTTGTCGCAAATTGTTTTCACACCATGTGCCTGTCTCAAACACCGTTTATGTTCATGCCTATGCGACGACACTTGTTACATTAACAAAACACAGTCACTTTAATTCAGTGTGATGCACACCTCGTTCCACCGGCTAAATATTCACAACACACAGTAGCACTTGATTCAATTTGGTGTACCCTACGACGAGCAACCACACGTGGCAACTGCCACACAAAAAATCTTCTAGTCTCCACCTGGAGATTCACACGCCAACCGTGCAGAGCGACGACGCCCGGCCAGCATCACTCGCTCCTGACTCGTCACTTCCTGGGTCGCGCGCGCCAAAAGCCCAACTGCCGGGTTTTTTTCCCTACGTCATCAACTTCCCCATGTGAGCTGTTCTAACCGACTTGCCAACATACAGCGCTCAGCCAATACATTTCTAAAACTTTACCTAAAATCAAAATAATTAAACTACACATTAAACAAATATCTTCTTACGTTTTTATATTAGTATAAACATCCTTTGTACTATTTATTATAACCGTGCAATTTCTTATATCACAGATAAGTGATTTAACTGAATATTTCAAGATAAAATACACAAGATTAATTGAAAATAAAATGAGAAATAGTTAATATATTATTTTTATAAACAAACATTGCCATGTTAGTTGTGTAACTGTCTTGTATTCATTGGTAATTTATTACTTTTCATTGTCAATTAAACATATTACGCCAGATGTGACTATATCAGCTAATGTATTGTTTATTTATCAACAGGCTATTTTGTAATGAAGGCCTTAAAGGTTCCTAACTGCATCATATTACTTCAAAGGCAAGTAGTATTAGAATATTTTATTTCACGCTGTGCACTGCACCTGGCACTCGCCATTGTCCCTCTCTTCCCTCACCGGAAACGAACCTGGAAAATCCTAAGCTGGAACAAACCACCAACGTCGGCCTGCTCGCTGGCCTCCCGTCAGCTACAAGCACACAGCAAATCTCAACATGGAGAATTTCTACCTATGGCCTAACTATAAATGTTGTCACACAACTGCGTACAGACATTGCTACCATAATTAATAAGATTAAAATTGTGTAACATTTAGTGCATTGGCATGGTCAATGTTTGCAGTGAACAACATACTGTTTAATTATCAAATGCTATTAATTACCAGTATTTCTATTGGGCGGTAATTTCACATAGTTATGAGCTCAGGATTATTTGTTGCTAAGAGATCAAGTGTGTTATGACATCCATTTACAATTCTAGTTGGCTCATGAACTAATTGTTCGAAGTAATTCTCAGAGAATGCGTTGAGTACAATTTTGCATGATGTTTTATGCGTACCTCTTGATTTGAAAATATAATTTCACCAACAGATTGAGGGTAAATTAAAATACCGTTTACTATTATTGTGTGAGTCGGATGCGTGTTTGCAATTAGATACAGGTTTTCTTTGAACCTTTCTGTTACTGTATTGTCAGAATCGGAAGGCAGGTAAAAGGAATCAATTATTAACTCATGTTTTTCAGGAACAACTTCTACCCATAATAACTCACAGGAACTATCAACTTCAACTTCGCTACATGAAGGACTACTTTTGACAGCTACAAACACGCCTCCACCTATTTTGTTTAATCATCCTTTCTGAACACAGATCTTTTGCAAATACTACTTCTGAACATATTTCCTGATTAAGTCAACTTTTGCTACCTATAATGATATGTGTTTAGGTGCTTTCTATTAATGCTTGGAGTTCTGGTACTTCCTGACCCATCTACGACAATTCACACCTGTTATACCGATAGTTCCTAGATCTATATTTGTTGTTGTTGTTGTTGTTGTTGTTGTTGGTTGTTTTAAGGGGACTAAACAGCTAGGTTATCAGTCCCCTGTTCCTAGCTGAGAGTCAACTGTCAATAAAGATAAAACAATGCCCTGAAAATGACACCGCACAAAAGGGCAGGTTAACAATAGACAAGCCACTGACAATACAAAACGAAGACACACAGAATGAGTAAAATAAAGTCACGAATAAAACTGGATAGCAGTGTACCTTGGCTGGCTGATCACAAAGAAAAAACAGGATGAGCCAGCCACACTGCACACACTAAAAACCCCTAAGGGCGCGAAAATATAAAAAGCTGGGTTGGTGGTGGCCTAAGATATCAGGCCACAGCACCCACGGTTAGATAGAATCATAAAAACCGGCAGCGCGGATAAAACTTAAAACTGTGTTAGCCATAGAGGCGTCGTCACCTAAAACTAAGGGTAGTGCGTCTGGAAGATTAAAAGAGTGCCGCAGATTGGCTAAAATCGGACAGTCCATCAAAAGATGGGCCACTGTCATTACGACACCACATCGACACACGGGTGGGGACTCACGGCGAAGGAGATACCCGTGGGTCAACCACGTGTGCCCAATACGGAGGCGGCAGAGGACAACCGCCTCTCGGCGGATCTGCCGCAGTGAAGACTTCCACAGGGCTGTGGACGTCTTCACTGCCCGAAGCTTGTTTGGCACATTCGCCATAGCCCACTCGGCGCTCCAAGCCTCGCGCACCTTCCGGTGCAACACCAATTTTAGATCAGGCTCCATGACGCCAATATTTAGGGGTGGTTCCATAGTGGCCTGCTTGGCTAAGCGATCTACTTGTTCATTCCCTGGGATGCCGACGTGGCCCGGGGTCCACACAAAGACCACAGAACGGCCTGATTGGCCCAGGGAGTGAACAGTGTCCTGGATCGACCGCACTATTGGGTGCCGAGAGAAACACTGGTCGATCGCTTGTAAGCCACTCAGGGAGTCAGAACAGATGACAAATGACCCCCTGGGGCACGCTTTTAGGTGTTTCAGAGCCCTTAGAATGGCGACCAGTTCGGCAGAAAAAATGGAACTCTCACCTGGCAGAGAATGCTGTTCCACATGGTGGTCATGAAGAAACTCATACCCAGCATGGCCATCTACTACAGAACCATCTGTGTAGACGGGTTTTGCGGCATGGAACGAGTCTAGGAGTTGCAGAAACTCGTGGCGGAGATGTCTAGTAGAGACCGAGTCCTTTGACGTACAGGACAGATCCAGACGGAGCTGCAAACGAGGAATGGACCAAGGAGGAGTGTGAGAGGAATAGTGGAAAGTGGTAGGAAGTGGGTGGGATGTGAGAGACGAAAGAAGGATACGAACACGGACCGAGATCGGGTATCCCGACCTTGGCCGACGTGGAGGGATAGGTAATGCAGCGTCTGGAAATAGGAGCCGGCGGTTCGGATGGAAGGATGAGGCCTGAACACGAGCAACATAAGACGTTAACAGGTGTTGCCTACGGAACCGCAGCGGGAGGACTCCAGCTTCGACAAGGAGGCTTGTCACAGGGCTTGTGCGAAAAGCCCCCGTCGCCAAACGGACACCACAGTGCAAAATTGGGTCCAACGCCTGCAGTGCTGATGGCGCAGCCGAGTCGTAGACTATGCAGCCATAGTCTAGACGCGACTGAATGAGGGCCTTGTAAAGTTGTAACAACGTTGGGCGTGAGGCTCCCCAAACCGTGTGGCTAAGACAGCGCAGGATGTTGAGGTGGCGCCAGCACTTTTGTTTTAACTGGCGTAGGTGCGGCACCCAGGTTAGACGGTCATCAAACACCATTCCTAAGAATCTGTGTGTCTCTTCGACTTGTAGCAGATCGCCAGCTAAGTAAAGTTCGGGTTCCAGGTGTACTGCCCGACGTCGACAGAAATGCATCACGCGGGTTTTGGATGCCGAAAATTGAAAACCGTGGGCAAACGCCCACGACTGTGCCTTCCGAATTGCGATCTGCAACCGCCGTTCAGCTACGCCGATGTTGGAGGAGCTGTAATACATGCAGAAGTCATCGGCATACAAGGAAGTAGAAACCGATGACCCCGCAGCCGCAGCAAGGCCTTATGGCGATTAAGAATAAAGGAACACTAAGAACGGAACCTTGTGGGACTCCGTTCTCGTGACAATGAGGTGAGCTGAAACAAGAACCAACACGAACACGAAAAGAACGCAACACCAGGAAGTTCTTAATGAATGTAGGAAGTGGACCCCGTAAGCCCCAATCGTACAGCGTAGACAGAATATGATAGCGCCACGTGGTGTCGTATGCTTTCCGTAGGTCAAAGAAGACGGCAATCAAGTGTTCACGGCGAGAAAATGCTGTACGAATGGCCGACTCTAGTGACACGAGATTATCGATAGCGGAGCGGCCTTGACGGAACCCACCCTGTTGAGGCGCCAAGAGTCCTCGGTCCTCGAGGATCCACATGAGCCTCCGACTCACCAACCGTTCGAGAGGCTTGCATGGAACGTTGGTGAGGCTGATCGGGCGGTAACTATCAGCCACCTGCGGATCTGCCCCAGGCTTAACCACTGGAATGATAATGCTTTCCCGCCACGAGGACGGAAAAACACCCTCAATCCATACGCGATTAAACAGGGCGAGAAGTTGGCTTTTGGCATCCGCTGATAGGTGTCGGAGGAACTGGCTGTGAATGCGATTGGGTCCAGGGGAGGTATCCGGGCATGCAGCAAGGGCACTTTCCAATTCCCACTCAGTAAATGGGACGTTATATGGTTCTCGACGTCGTGTTCGAAATGAAATTTGCTGGCTCTCTGCTCGCTCTTTAATGGCACGAAAATCTGCACTATAGGCAGCAGTCCCCGACGTACGTGCAAAATGATCTGCCAGGTGCTCAGCGACGGCGACAGGGTCAGTACACAGCATACCCTGGACTCTGAGGCCTGGAATTCCCGCCGGTGGGCGGTGCCCGAAGAGGCGTCGAACTTGCGACCATACCTTGGAAGGAGAAGCGCGAGAACCAATGGACGCGACATACTTCTCCCACGAGGCTCTCTTACTATCTTATATCAGTCGCCGGGCCCGTGCCCGGAGGCGCTTGAAGGCTACAAGATGTTCGACAGAAGGGTGACGTCGGTGGCGCTGTAGTGCTCGCCGACGTTCCCGGATGGCCTCAGCAATCTCTAGTGTCCACCAGGGCACCGAAGGACGATGGAGCGAACCGGATGTTGTGGGAACAGAGTTTTCGGCTGCAGAAACAATGGCCTCTGTGACCTGCTCAACGGCGGCATCAACATCTGCTGGGAGCGGAGAGGAAATCACAACAGCTGAAGAGTAAGCTGGCCAGTCAGCCCTACGGAGGGACCAGCGAGGCGGATGGTCGGCAGGCGAACACTGTGGGAGCGACAGGAAGATCGGGAAATGGTCGCTGCCACACAGGTCGTCATGGACCCTCCAGGTGAGACGTGGAAGGAGGCTAGGGCTGCAGACGGACAGGTCTATGGCAGAATACGTACCCTGTGCTGTGCTAAAGTGGGTAGGAGCACCGGTGTTAAGAAGGCAGAGGTTCTGCTCTGACAGTAGAGACTCAACATCCCTACCCCGGGCCGAGGTCTGCGTGCCACCCCACAGAGGGTGGTGGGCGTTGAAGTCCCCCAAAAGAAGAAAGGGTGGGGGAAGTTGGGCGACCAAGGCTGCGAGGTCTGTGGGAGAGATGGCCTCATCAGGTGAAAGGTAAACAGAGCAGACGGTAAAGTCTTGCACTACCCGGAGTCGAACAGCGACTGCCTCTAGAGATGTTTGAAGAGGCACAGCAGCACTGGGGACAGAGGTGTGGACATAAACACACACGCCGCCAGACACCCTGTCGTAGATGGCTCGGTTTTTAAAATAGCCCCAAAAGCCTCGGAGGGCTGGGGTCCTGTCGACGGGGAACCATGTCTCCTGCACCGCTAGACAGATCGCAGGGAAGCGGCAGAGTAATTGTCGCAGCTCTGCCAGATGGCGGAAAAATCCGCCGCAATTCCACTGCAAGATTTCGCTTGCAGTCTGCTGAATAGCCATAATGGAAGAGATGAAATGGTCATTCAGCAGGGGCACCTGCTGCCAATTCCACAGAATCTGTAGGATCGAGAACCATGGGTTCTGGCGATCCTAGGAAGGCGAGATCCTCAGGGGACGCAAGGATCTCCACCTCGTCTTCAGTGGCCGAAGATGTGAGCGAGCGCTCCTTTCGAGCCACTGAAGGGTCCTTAATCTTTTCTTTCTTCTTTTTGGTCTTCTTTGGTTTCTCCCGCTGGCCCTTTGGTGGTAAGGGCGGGGAGGACTTTCCAGAAGCGACATCAGGGACTGCCGAAGAGCTGGAAGCCCTTCGGTCATCGGTTGTTGGATCCTTTAGCCTAAGGCTAGGATCCCCTGGCGCACTCTGAGAAACCTCGGAAGGGAGTGTCCCGAGGGACCCCTTCCGAGCAAGAGGGGCCGGGGAAGACTGTTTCTTCTCCGGCTGGGGAGTGGGGACAGATGTCCCCGATGGTGGGGGAGAAGTTGCTCCCACAGGTGTCGAGGGAGCGAGAGATGGAGACGGGCCCCCACCCGTCACGGAAGATTGACGGCCCTTAGGGCCCACAGAAGGAGACAACACCGGTGGTTTCACTGGTCTCAAGGAAGCTGCTGTAACAGTGGCAAAAGACGTTTCCATACGGACAGGGTGTAGCCGCTCGTATTTTTTACGTGCCTCATAGAAGGTCAGCCGGTCCAAGGTCTTGATTTCCATAATTTTCCGTTCCCGATGTAAAACAGAGCAGTTCGGCGAGCATGGCGGGCGATGTTGACCACAGTTCACACACAGCGGAGGTGGGGTGCATGGGGCGTCCGGGTGAGGTGGCCACCCACATTCCCTGCATGTTGGGCTGGAAGTACATCGGGACGACATGTGCCCGAACTTCCAGCACCGGAAACACCGCATAGGAGGGGGGACATAGGGTTTGACTTCACACCGGTAGACCATTACCTTAACCTTCTCAGGCAGTGTATCGCCTTCGAAGGCCAAGATAAAAGCACCGGTGGCAACCCTACTTTCTTTAGAACCCCTGTACACCCGCCGGACGAAGTGGACACCTCGTCGCTGCAGGTATGCTCGCAGCTCGTCATCGGTCTGGGATAAAAGATCTCGATGATAGATAAGACCTTGGACCATATTTAATGATTTGTGGGGCGTGACACGCACCGGGATATCACCCAGCCTGTCGCAGGCAAGTAGTGCCCGCGACTGGGCCGAGGACGCCGCCTGTAACAGAACGGCCCCGCTCCTCATCTTCGAAAATGATGCTACTTCACCAAACTTGTCTTCAATTGTGTCAACAAAAAACTGAGGCTTAGTAGAAGTGAAGGTTTCGCCATCAGTACGCTCACAGACCAGATATTGAGGTGAGTATGGCTCAGATCTATTTAGTGCCCTTCTTTCCTCCCATGGTGTGGCAAGGGACGGAAACGTCTTAGGATCATAAGTAGAGGCGTTAAACTCTGTCTTCCCACGCTTAGAGACGCCGTTTTCGCGACCGGCCACGCTTTTATTTGCTCGTTTCATGTTTGTCCCACGAGCAGCTAGGGAACTAAAGGTCCACCCAGGCAGAGCCCCGCTTGCCTGGGTAAGCCTTATACAACTGAGGTGCGGCAGGTTCCTCAGAGGTTGCTCGCTAGCGGCTGTTCAACCTCAACAGCCATGCATCTCCTCGGCACGTAGCACACCTTGAGATTGAGGGGTTTTTTATAGAGGTTTTTACCATCCTCGCGACCCGGGCGATTAAGCCAAGATCCCCGGGCTCTGAGACGTACAACGTTCCACCGTCGCGCCGAACGATGGTCGTTGAGGCACGCACAGAGCTTACGGTGTAGCGGACTGTTGGCGCGACACAGCCCACAGCTCAGGACCCCGGGTTCGCCAAGCCCGTACTCAGCAAATTAATGCTGAGCCCCTGAGGGGAGATCTATATTTCTCCTGCGATCAACCTGCACCCTTTGACACAGCCCATTTAGTATTTCCGCAAAGCCTTCTATCCTAAAAAACCACCCAGTCCCCACCACACAGCCCCTGCTACCCATGTAGCCACTTCCTGCATGTAGTGGACTCCTGACCTATTCAGCGGAACCCAGAACTTCAACTTCAACTTACCTGATGGTGCAAGTCAAGGAATCTGCAGCCTACACGATCTCAGAACTGTCTGAGCCTCTGATTCAGACCTTCCACTTGGCTCTGTACCAGAGGTCCAAAGTTGGTCCTGTCAACCATGCTGCAGATGGTGAGCTTGATTTCATCTTGCAAACAAGACTGGCAGTCTTTACCACTTCAGATAGCTGCTCAAAACCTGAGAGAATCTCTTCAGATCCGAAGCGACACACATCATTGGTACCGATGTGAGCCACCACCTGCAGTTGGCTGCATCCCGTACCCTTCATGGCTTCCGGAAGGACCCGTTCCACATCTGAAATGACCCCACCCAGTATGCACAAAGAGTGCACATTGGCCTTCTTCCCCTCCTTGGCAGCCATCTTTCTAAGGGGCTCCATCACCCACCTAATGTTGGAGCTCCTAACTACAAGCAAACACACCCTCTGTGAAAGCCCGGATCTTGCAGGCTGAGTGGTGATCTCAGGATGAGACACACCATCCATAGATAGCAACTCAAACCTGTTCGCAAGACGAACCGGGGAGGCCTCACGATCGTTCCCCCAGAATGTCTTGTGCTGCCTGCCACGCACTGGAGCGACCTTCCACGCAACCACCGGTGGGATGTCTGTCTCATTGCTGGGAGTATCAGGGCATGACGCTGCCACAGGCCGATCGGTGAAGACGACGAGAGTCGGTTCGGTCCCCCCTACCGGCCAACAACAATGATGCCCCTTGATCGCAGCCTCCAGCTGTGCAACCAGGGTTAACACAGCTTGAAGCTGGGAGCTAAGTGTCACCAGCTCAGACTGCCTCCCCACACAGCAGTCACAGTCCCTATTCGTGATTACAGTGCCAAGAAAACAAATGGACTCAAAGGAAGACTACACTGTTTGTTAAAAAGCGAATTTGAATCTAATATGCACGAGAGCACAGTATAAATTTAAAAACTGAAATGAAAACACACAGACAAAAATCAAAATACTATATGTCACTTCTAATCAGAAGCCGGTTTCACTTACAGAAGGCAGTGTCTGCTGCTTATCTGCTGGTAGCTAAACAGATACTGACAGTTGCACAATGGGGGCCTGAAGATGGTGTGATTATAATACAGACTGGTTACATAATTCAATAAATTATAATACAGCTGCTGGTACTTTCTTCCACCTTCACATTTATCAGCTGTAGGCCCAGCCCATAAAAATTATTTTTGTCTAAGCCATTACTTTGTGGAGTTTTTAAGCATATTCAGTGAGACATAGTGTAGCTGCTGACAAGTCTTATAATAAAAACCGGAATTCCTGGATTGAATAACATATAAAATAAAAGGAAAGCAAGTATTTTCATACAACTGGCTGATGTGTGAAGCATAGGCATATGCATGATGAATTTAAAGGCGGGAATTTGAATTGCAGCAATGAATACAGTGAATTGAAGGGGTAGGAAAGGATAAAAGGGAGGTCTAGAGGAGTGTGTGAAGTGAAATGTAACACTTTCTACTGTCCGACTAAAACATTTTTTCAAACCATAGGAGAATTTGTGTTTATGGGAACTTATCTTTTGCAAAGCCATGTTGTCATGAATTCTTGCTGTTTTATAGTTCCTTGTGAAAATTACTCTGAAATAGCATTTCAGGTTCCAAAATAGTCCAAGAATATTGTACTTTCAATTTTATTACCTTCAAATTTCACAACCAAAATTAATGTTCTTGTTACAAATCTCAATCCAGGCCAGTTTACAACTCTGTAGTACAACTTATAAAACAGACTTCTACCAACTCATAACAACTAGAACTTCCATGTTAGTAACAGTTTAGAACCAGAACTGAACAGCACTAAACAGAACTCAACAGCACTACTTGCACTTACTGTGCACCAGCTTATATATACTGTGACAAATGACAGTCTATATCATGTGATCATTTAGAACATGTGAACTTATGATTATATCAATTATTAATTTAAATAAAAATTAATTGTTCAATACAATAAAGAATTACAATAGTATTCTGATTCATTATATTGTTAAAGTTATAATATTGTAAAGTTATAATATTACTATAAAGTTATAATATTACTATACATTTTCTTTTATGATGAATACTAAGTTTTTCACAAAGATAAAATAATTTCATTTAATTTACAAGGTTAATATAATGTAAGTACATTATTTTACATTGAATAATAATTCAGTTCATTTACAAAGAATATGAATTTAGATAATTTACATTTTAACTGGCATATATTTCCTTGAAGATCTTTGCCCCATATGTCAAGTAAACAACATGACATTCTCAGCAGTGAACTGTCAAAATACATGAATTTCAATATGTTTTGATGTTAAAAACACAAAAAGAGATTGTGATGTATAGCTTTAAATGCAGATTTTGAGGTAAGTTTAAGAAAAAGTTACATAAATAATATGCTTAGCTAATTTTGAGGCCAAAAAGGAAACATCATATATAACAGTTGTGACTTATGTGAGGAATATATACCATATACATGACTAAGGGTAAAACATTTCGTGATCGCTCCCTTGCATCGTCACAGGAGGTAGTGCGGGGGGGGGGGGGGGGGGGCGGGATTTGAGATGCTAAGAATAATAAGGAAAATAAAAATAGGAAAAAAGGAAAAAATAAAGTTGGAAAAAAAAGGAAAAAACAACGATAGGAAAAATAGGAAAGAATAATAAAAAATAAGTAAAAATGAAAATAAAGGTAAAAAATTAGGGAGATATTGTAAGTGCTAATACACAATTGTAAGGAAGACATGGACACAGGATAATGGGCGGGAAAGGAAGACCAGAGGTGGGGGGTGGGGTGTTAGGCATAGGGTGCAGGGATGGGAAGTTACCTTAGATTGAGGCCAGGATGGTTGTGAGACAGTCCTAAAGGGAGTACACACATTCTCTCACAAAACCACATGGACAACCAAACACAATCACTCATTGTCAAAGTGAGATTGACTGTTGATTATCAGTAGTAACTGCATGGACTGATGGAGCTGGGGAGACATAGGAAGAGAGCAAGAGGTGAGGAAGGGGTAGCAGCATAGTGCAGGCAGATGGCTAAGCAAGGTGAATGAAGTTTAGAGGGTACAGCATAAGAAGAAGGGGGTGATGAGTAGGGAGAAAATGAGAGAGTCTTCTGTTTTGATGAAGCTGTGGCCCAAAACTAAATTATGTCTGTATTATTGTGTTTTTTATGTGTCTGTTTCAACTCAGGAATCGTCTTTACAATGAATTTCATCTTATTATCATTATATTGCTGAACTATAACTAGACTTCTATTATTAAATGTATTATAACAAATGAAGGATCAAACTTTTTATTGCATTCTTACAGTATTCACCAGATAACAAGAAAATTAGTTATTTTCACCCGTTTCTTCATTTGCTAAAGGTGGTGTATAAATTGTCAATTTCACTGTATTAATTATTTAACAGGAACTGTTTCAAAATCTTCCCTTCTCACAAGTCACTGAGATGATGTTGGGTGCAAATCAAAAGCAAAAAAGTGGCAGATTACATTGGAGGACAGTAAAAGTCTTGCAGAAGGCAAATGATTCTCGAGCAACAGAAATTTCTCCATATGTAATTACTCTCATGCCAATGCAAATTAGAACTTTTATTATAAAATTGAAGAACTGGTGGATTTCCTCATAAATATGGCCACTCAAAATCACCTTGAATAAGTATGCTCTTCACATTATAAAGAGCTTACACCTTTGTTGTTCTCTCAATATTGTTTGGAGTAGCTTGTGAGCTATATGTATTGTGTATGTCACAAATAAATTTGTTTTTTATATCCTATACTCCCCTGCATTGAAATCCTTTCCTACATTGTTGTAGCTCTAGATTAGATTAATACTTGTTCCATAGATCATGAATACAACACGTTATAATGATGTGGAACATGTCATGTTAATGAAGGGTGTCTGTACAAGATGTTACATTACACAAAATATTACAGGACACCTTTTTTTTAAGATTTACTGATTAATATCTAAAATTGATATACACTGTTGAGTAACAACAGCAGAAGACTAGAAATAAAATCATTTCTGCACATTGACTTACCTTACATTTAAAACCTGGCTTTCTAAATTTTTAGTTCCTTACTCAGAACGAGTGATGGATGGTTTGGCATGGTAGAGAAAGGTAGGGTATTTAATTGGCCCCAAGATAAGACATAGACCCATCTGCATGGAAGTGGGTTTCTCTCATCCTGTGGAACAAGGCTGAAGCTCAGAGCTGCTCATGCCACCTCAGCTCACTGTTGCCTCCGGCTGTGTGGCAGCTGTAACATCACGTGGCCTCAAGCAGTGTGGGTGTGACAGCCAGCCTGTGTGTCAGCTCTCAGAGCCAGACTCACCACATTTCACACGAAGGTGACAGGATATAAGGCACGATACAATGCAGACGCCAATCGCCTTGGCAGAGCACGTAGAAAATAGTGGATATGACTTCATTGGTTCACACTGGTAAGTGATTCAAAAGCACAACATATCTTTCACATTGGTGGGTGCAATTCAGAGTGCTAGCTGCACCACACAACTACTATCATATGCACACCCAAAGTGAAATATCATCTCATTAGCATATGTACATGAATCAAATGTCTCTGTCCTTAGTTTCTATACAAAACATACATTGTGAAAGAAAAAACAGAAACCACCAATCTGGAATTGTGATTATGTTTTCCACTATGCAGTCTTTCTTATTTGATTTTGAGGAAACTATCCAGTAATGAAAATTATTTTTTCACATCTTGTAGTTCCTCATCGCAGCTTGATAATGAACTAGTTTTTGTTATTGCCAAAGGATATTGTGGTATGTAAAAGTACAGCACTGCACATATTTTGAGAAGTTTAAAATGAAAATTGTAGACCCTGGCCAATTTACGTTTCATGCTTTTTATCCCACTACTGTTGTGTACAAAATCTCACTAAATCTGAATGAAACTCCACATAAATGTGTGAAAAAAAATCAAAATATGCAGAGTAGTTGACCAATACTTTAAGATGATCAGAGTCCTGTATTTTACAGGAATGTCCCTTATTTAGCCTAAGTGCCTCGTTGACCTGACAAAGTAAATCCCGTTTCTTACTAATCACACCATATATTTTGAAATAAAGTAAGTAATGTACAGGATAAACAACTGGACAACAAATGTAATGATAATCAAGCAACAAATAGAATAGGGTTTAACTTAAATTAGGCAAAAAAATTCCTATCATTTGTACTGCATAATGATTTCATACAGCCCATGAACTCTTTCCAACAATAAAAATTCAGTCATTAATCAGTAACTTGCTAGAAAATAGCGAGTTGGAAGTGTCTGATTTCCTGGACATTTCAAGTTCAAGAGCTATTAATATCAATGGGGATTACACTGGGAAGAAGGTAGAGCTGGTGGAGGCTTCAAGTAAGATGGGGTTAGATGTCTTAGCTGTTAGTGACGTTGGAGTAAGGGGAGAGAAAGAGGACGAAGTCGGAGAATAGAAGGTCTACCTGTCAGGAGTCAAAGTAGGAAGAGCACAGTGGGGTGTAGGGTTTTACATCAGGAAAGCAATCGAACCCAGCATAATTGCAGTAAGGTATGTAAATGAATGACTGGTGTGGATAGATTTGGTCATCTCCAGCAAGAAAATTAGAATTGTGGCAGTGTATTCACCCTGTGAAGGGACAGATCAAGATGAGATGGACAGATTTTACAATGCACTTAGTGATGTAGGTGTTAGAGTGAATGATAAGGATAGTGTTTTACTCATGGGTGATTTCAATGCCAGGATAGGAAATCGAACAGAAAGTTATGAAAAGGTTATGGGTAAGTTTGGAGAGGATATGGAGGCCAACAGGAACAGAAAACAGCTCTTGGATTTCTGTTCCAGTATGGGCTTAGCTATCACAAACTACTCCTTTAAGCATAAGGACATTCACAGCTATACTTGGGAAGGAACCAGATCGGTCATTGACTATATAATAACAGACCAGGAATTCAGAAAGACAGTCAAGGACACAAGTGTTTTCAGGGGGTTCTTTGATGATACTGACCATTATTTAATCTGCAGTGAAATTGTTTTTGTGAGGCCAAAAGAGCAGAAAGTCAGGTCCATGTGTAGAAGGATAAGAGTGGAGAGGCTTCAAGACAAGGAAATTAGGCAGAAATACATAGCAATGATCTCGAAAAGGTACCAGTTAGTTGAATGTAATGATTAACAGTCACTGGAAGAGGAATGGTCAAGGTACAGGGACACATTACTGGAAGCAGCCAGAAAATGTCTTGGAACAGTAGTGTGTAAGGTGTAACGTTTCTGCTATGTTGCGAACTCCTAAAAATCTGTTGCCAACATTGAAACACGAAATATCTGACACCTAAAATAAAACTTCATTACCAGACATGTGATATTTTACATTTTCGCCATCTGTTTGAAATTCTATTAACACTATTAGTAAAACACTTTCAAGAAATAGTATGTTCATTTAAATATAACTTTAGCTGACCTTTTACGTAATTTTCTGTTCTTAATACTTTCGTAAATAATAGCTGCAAACACTAAAAATGCATTTCACTTAGTTTTAGAAATTGCCGAACCTAAATAGATACTAATTTGTATAGAAACAACAATGCTACATGTTATAAACTATTGCACCACATGATTTCATATATACCTTTTGTTTAAATAAATTAGGGCAGACCATGTTTTATATATCACTAGATCCTAAATTAAATACTGATAATTATTCATACACTAAAATTAATAATCCGTTTGGTACTAAGAAACTATCTTCAAAATTAACAAAACTACGACAACCATATACAAATCCGTATTAATAAATAATTTGACCGCAAACCGAAACACATTAAAATTATATGTTACAATAATAATACGCCTACACACTATTGGCAAAACAAATATGTGTGCATTTCAAAAACACACATAATGTAAATAATTTGACGACTGTAAACACTAGTCAAAAGAATGACGTTAAATTTGTGCACTACATTTAAATACAAAATATCATGAAACAAGTACAAATATTAACATAAATAGTCAGAGCTTAAATCTAATGTTTTTATTTCTGTATTTTGGCATATTTAATGGAAAAGAATATTGTTTAATTGTGAATTACAAAAACTTTGTCATCATTTTTAATACGTGGTTAAGCAGAAAGATGTTGGAGAGAAACCATTGTTTGTTTAGTCGGTTAGAGAGTATCCGAGTGGCCAGAAGCCTGTAAGCAGCTGTGTTGGCTTGCTGCTGCATTTCTTGATTGTGCAATGTTTAAATGGAAATAAAATCATTTCCATATCAACTAAGAAGAATTTAATTTATGAAAATATCCTGTAGAATCAATTTCTTTAGTGAATGCCGAAGACAAATCACAACGCAATGGACTTCAGCCAGCATATAAGATAAGTTCAACTTCACCTACAGTGGAATGATTTCGTTATAGACTGAGAACTAATAAACATTTCCGTTATTTAGGAATATATTAGGGCTCAGTTTGAGTCATTCCGAAAAGAGGTGATGGACGTTAGATGTGGTGCCGTGTGACCAGGATTTTAAAAGCGTATTCACTAATGTAAAGTGTTTAAAGTGGTGACGTGATCAAACGATTTTAATGAGTATTCGCTAATATAAGGAATGTGTTTCAGAATACAAGGAAAATAATGTATATGATGGATGTGCAGTAAAACCATCATAAAAGTGCAGAATTCGACTACAATACTACCCACACCTACGATGTCGAAATTTAATGGAGGAAGATGGCAATAATTTGGACTACTAGATTCCTGTATCGCCGCATCCTTGTGTGAAGTTAAGTACTCATTTTTTTTTTTTTCTCTTTTTTTTAGTGACTGTTTGTGTGATAGGGGTTTTATGTGGACTGAAAACTTATCTTAAAATGGATACAGTAAGAAAGGAGGGAGATGATAGTACTCAAGTTTCGGACTTTGACAGTGGGGTAGAAGGTTCTGGTGTCGCGAGTTCTACACCGATTACAAGAAAGCAGCAGGTCCCATTTTCTAGTGATTTACAAGAGACTGGACAACAGACTAGTAATATGGCAGCAAACACGGAAATAGAAAGAAAATCAATCTTGGAACTTATATTAGAATCTTACTCCAAACTTTCATTACAAATGGAAACCACGAAAACCGAACTTTCATTACAAATGGAAACCACGAAAACCGAACTTTCATTACAAATGGAAACTATGAAAACCGAACTTTCGTTAGATATAAAAACCATGAAAACCGAACTATCTGACATGAAATCTCAAACAAATTCAATTAAATTGGAAATTAGTAAAACAAATGACTCAATGACCGATTTAAAACAATACATTGGAAGTCTAGTGACAAATTTTAGTACCGGTAGATTCAATAGTGTAGAAAAAAGTGTTATGGTAGCCGCTACTTCAGAAGATTCACAGATGAGTGATAGTGTTGAAAAAATTGAGGACAGTGTAAGAATAGTAAATTCTCAGAGCCAGGATACTAAAACAGAGTTAACTGGAAAGATTCGCGATGTTGAAGAATGTAATAGCAAACTTGATAACTCTGATTTGAAAGTAGAAACTGAATGTAACTGTTTCGTAGATAACCTTGAGCTGGAAGTTGAAAGTAAATGTACAGTCACTGAATTACCACAGTGTGTAGACGAAATGCAAGAAAAGTCACACACTGAAACTTTGTTTATTCCTAGATGTAATAGTGTAAGTTGTTTACCAGTAGTGAAGTTACCTGGTAGGCCTAAAAAGAAATTTCATCCTGTTTATTTTATGCCACAGGACAATGATTGTTTTTCGTCAGATTTGAATGACATTTCAGAAATTATGTTGCTTAAGGAAAGTCTAAGGTGTAAAGTAGGTTCTTGGGCAAACCAGACCCAACTGTTTGCATTTAATTTTGGACCTAATTGTAATCTACTATTAACTATTCTACCTGATGATAGACAAAATGAGATGCATCAGGCTATATACTGATGTAGTACCTTAGGGGCATAACTACTCTTTAGTTATGAAACTGCTGACAACAGTTCAGGTCCCCAGTCGTGTGCTGTGTACTTCTATTAATCATTTTCACAGTACAGAAAAAATTGTAGTAGTTAAGTTTTTCTTCAGTGTAAATATTTGATTATTTGATAAATACTTTTTAATTACCACTGACAAATGAAGACAGCTGAGACATACCTTTTGATATATACATTTTTGCTATATGTTTATTGAAACTTAAAATATGTGGAACCTAAACTTTATTACCAATAAGAATATGAAAAAATGTGTAGGTGCATGTTAACCATCAGTTCAAAAGAACTTTAAACTAAATAGTAATACTGTACTTAATCTGAGACACCAGTTTCATCTTAGTTGGGGGTTTTCAATAAGAATTTTTTTTTTACTTATGTCAATGTATAGGCCAATGGACTTAAGAGCTAAAAAGTAAATATACTGAAATACAGTTTGAACCGAATAGTGCATTCATGTTTACAGTTAATACAGTTACAATGAATAATAAATGTTGAAGGATTTACAGAAAAAGAAAATAGGTAGATGATGGGGGTTTATTTAATGTGTTTGATAGGAATTTTGGAGACTTATGTTATGATGTTTATGAACCACTAGCTAATGTGGAAGTCTTTGTGTAGTCATCAAAAGATGTAACAAATTAGGAAACGGGGGAAGTGTTGTTCATGAGAAATTAGGTTAAGAATTGTCAGTGAAGTACTGAACAAATAGTTATTAAGTTATTGAAATGGAAGTGAAAAATGCTCCATATATTGAAAAGAAAGAATTAATATGTCATAAAGAAAATGACTATGAAAATAATGAATATTTCAACGAAAAATGTTGATGTAGTATTTAAGATTAGTGTAGTCTCTGAACAGATGCTTTACTGGAAGTCTAAGATGTTGAATTGCTTGATACTGCTGAGGAAATCTCAAAATGATAATGTTAAATGTACTGAGAAATGTTAGCTCCAAACCCTGATATAAATGTCAAGTCATCTACTGAAATGTTAAAGAATTAATTGAAAACAAATATGAAAGTATACCTTCTGTTTATTGTCAACTTAAGTTGTGATACTAGTAACATGAATAATTCCAATGAAGTTTAAAAAAATCTATTAACTGAACCTGAAAACCAAGTACTATTTCACTATGTGTGTAGTCCATTTGTTAAGATCTGAGTTGAAGTTTATCTACATGTATACATTGAGTCACTTGAAGTTAACTGAAACCCTTAGCTGTATGCTTATAGTTTTGTTTATCCACGATCCATAAAGTTGATCGGTCTCAGATAGATTAATGCATTTAAATCCTACCTACAGAAAAGTTAATGTCTTGTGAATAGTTTACCTTGCTCTTACTCTGAAACCTACAAGGAAGATATTTGTTGATAGTATTGATACCTGTTATGAATATGGCACATAGATAGTGCGTATACCGTATCTGCATGTACAGATTTACACACCAAAAATTATTTATTAACCTCATATGCATAGTCAGAGGTATGTTGAAGTGTTCATTATTTGTTTATGGCTTGAAATGTCATTGTATATACGAGAAGATGCTTACCTCAGTTATGTACTGTGATTTTTCTATTAATCACGTCCACAGTGCATTACAATTCAAATTCTTTAATTCTTTTCACTCTTGTTAGTCATTCATTGGTATTTTTTTTTTGTATTGTTGGTTGAATTTTGTGTTGTACTTTGATGTGTCAAGAGGGACTTGCTAACAATTAGTACAAAAGTGACTAAAAGCATGGGAGGACACACAAGAAACAAAAGTGTTGACCAATGTAAAATTCAATTTCTATCCTTGAGCTTACAGCTTCATAGGAAAATATTTAATACTGGTTTAAGATGACCATATTATAGTATATTGTACATATGACAGTTTTGGCTGATACAATGTTTAATTTTCATTTTTATTCTTAAAGTTTACAATGAAACTATTGATGTTTTACAAGTTACATACTTGGTATGTTTATCAAGTGTACTTGCACATACTCATGATGTAAAGGTTAATGAACCATTACAGACTACCTATTACTCATTATTATTATCATTAAACTTGTATAAATTTGTATTTTTTCATGTGGAACACCTATGTTTAGTTCATGACACACTTGTTGACTTGCTCATGCGTGCAAGCTTTGTGTATCAATTTGTAGTTTATTACAGGGTGTTTAGTTTTGATATGGTACTGTATCTGAAAATGATCAGGCAGACCATATGTAAATTTTGACTTTCGTGTAGTATTTAAATGAGATTTTACACTGTTAACGTAGACATGTACAGACTTTCAGAACACTTAAGATAATTACTCATTTTTCATCCATTTCTACTGTATGATTGTCACTCATTTTCAAATACTACTGGACAACATTGAATGTTGATTTTTGAGTTATTGGGGGGTAGTAACTGTTCACCATTCAACAGACATAGGGTACTCTGGACTGTGTTGTGTTTGATTGGGGCAGTTTGTTCAAAGAAGAACAAAAACTATGTACTGTTATTTACTTCTGCGGAAATAGTCAAGTTGCCAGTTGCATCTTGTTACTCTTGGTAAGGTAGTTACCATTAAATACAAACATTCCGTTTAGAAGATAATCTATGAAAACTAAATGGTGTATTGTAATATCTTACGAACACTAAGTTGTTAAACAAAATATAGGTAAATGCAACCAGAGTCTTTTTCTGCTTATGTAGCCGTTTGCGAGTCAGTTACCTGCCCTGGCCGTGGACGTAATTTAATGGCAGCGTATTTTTCCGCCCTCTCTTGATTACTGCCTTGAGAGTGGGTGTATTTTGGCAGTTAAAACAAACTTTTTTCATTTTTCTTTAAATTTTTCCCCGATTTGGGAAAAATTTGACACTTTGGTGGATCAGTTGAGAACTGACACATTGCTTTAATTCCATGCTTGTTTTGAGCTATGAAATTAACCATTGCCACTGCTAACTACTCGCAGGGGGGTTAGTTTTGAATCTTTATTAATGCATATGGTTTTTTAATTTTGAACTATACCATAATTTTGAATGATAAATGTTTGATGTGCTCACTGAGAGCTTGTTTCTATCCATTGTTTTACTATTTAATTATGTCATTCTTTCACTTAGTAAATTGACTATAAATTTTGAAGTATTACAATGTACAACACCCTTTCTAGAGGAATTAGGAGATTAGTTCTCACATAATGGCATTTACATACATGTTCACATAGAAAAAGTTATTCTGCATAAAATATTTTTTTATATGAATTAATACCAAACATAACTGTTTACAATATGAATATCAATGCTCTTAAAAAAAAAAAAAAAAAAAAAAAAAAAAAAAAAAAAACTTGTAAAAGCTTGCTATTTCATTATTCAAACTAAAGTAAATTAGAGAAATTTCTCGTTAATTTTCAGTAACATTTAAGGGTTAATTTGAACCCATAATTTTGATTGTTTTAAATACGCGTATAGAGAAAATTGATTACTCTTTCCAATAGCCTGATAACAGTATGCTTATTTATGTATGTAGTTAGGGAAAACTAGTATGTGGTTCTGAGAAAGATACAACCATGTTATAGGAATACCTGTATCTACAGTCAGCTGAAGCTGAGAGCCACTACATCACCAACAGCAGTTTGCAGATAGACCAATGTCGGCGCATCATGCAACATCAACCACCACCAGCATTCGCAAGACTACAATCAACATACATTTTTTATTTTAGCTTACAGATTCACTATGAACACTTAAATCACAACATATTGAAACGATAGTACACAGTGAACCTTACATTATATTTCAGGTACACTATGTAGGGGGGTGTGTAACGTTTCTGCTATGTTGCGAACTCCTAAAAATCTGTTGCCAACATTGAAACACGAAATATCTGACACCTAAAATAAAACTTCATTACCAGACATGTGATATTTTACATTTTCGCCATCTGTTTGAAATTCTATTAACACTATTAGTAAAACACTTTCAAGAAATAGTATGTTCATTTAAATATAACTTTAGCTGACCTTTTACGTAATTTTCTGTTCTTAATACTTTCGTAAATAATAGCTGCAAACACTAAAAATGCATTTCACTTAGTTTTAGAAATTGCCGAACCTAAATAGATACTAATTTGTATAGAAACAACAATGCTACATGTTATAAACTATTGCACCACATGATTTCATATATACCTTTTGTTTAAATAAATTAGGGCAGACCATGTTTTATATATCACTAGATCCTAAATTAAATACTGATAATTATTCATACACTAAAATTAATAATCCGTTTGGTACTAAGAAACTATCTTCAAAATTAACAAAACTACGACAACCATATACAAATCCGTATTAATAAATAATTTGACCGCAAACCGAAACACATTAAAATTATATGTTACAATAATAATACGCCTACACACTATTGGCAAAACAAATATGTGTGCATTTCAAAAACACACATAATGTAAATAATTTGACGACTGTAAACACTAGTCAAAAGAATGACGTTAAATTTGTGCACTACATTTAAATACAAAATATCATGAAACAAGTACAAATATTAACATAAATAGTCAGAGCTTAAATCTAATGTTTTTATTTCTGTATTTTGGCATATTTAATGGAAAAGAATATTGTTTAATTGTGAATTACAAAACTTTGTCATCATTTTTAATACGTGGTTAAGCAGAAAGATGTTGGAGAGAAACCATTGTTTGTTTAGTCGGTTAGAGAGTATCCGAGTGGCCAGAAGCCTGTAAGCAGCTGTGTTGGCTTGCTGCTGCATTTCTTGATTGTGCAATGTTTAAATGGAAATAAAATCATTTCCATATCAACTAAGAAGAATTTAATTTATGAAAATATCCTGTAGAATCAATTTCTTTAGTGAATGCCGAAGACAAATCACAACGCAATGGACTTCAGCCAGCATATAAGATAAGTTCAACTTCACCTACAGTGGAATGATTTCGTTATAGACTGAGAACTAATAAACATTTCCGTTATTTAGGAATATATTAGGGCTCAGTTTGAGTCATTCCGAAAAGAGGTGATGGACGTTAGAAAGGGTAGAAAGAAGCAGACAGCCTGGTGCAATGACACAGTCAAAGTAGCCTGTAAAAGGAAAAAGAAGGCATTTCAAAAATGGCTCCATACTAGAAATCAGGCAGACAGAGAAAGTTATGTTGAAGGAAGAAACAAAGCCAAACGGATAATTGCAGACTCTAAGCAGAAATCATGGGAAGACTTTGGAAATAAGCTAGAAACTCTTGGTCAAGCTGCGGGAAAACCATTTTGGAGCATAATTAGCAATCTTCAAAATGGAGGAAAGAAGGAATTAACAAGTGTTTTGGACAGGTCAGGAAAGCTGCTAGTCAATCCTATGGATGCCTTGAGCAGATGGAGGGAATATTTTGAAGAATTGCTCAATGTAGGTGAAACATTCAATGATGTGTCAGATTTTCACATAGAATGGGATAGGAACGATGATGGAAACAGGATATTATTTGAGGAAGTGGAGAAAATGGTCAGTAGATTACAGTGCAATAAAGCGGCTGGGGTAGATGAAATTAAGCCGGAACTCATCAAATACAGTGGAAAATCAGGTCTCAAATGGTTACACAGGATAATTGAGAGGGCGTGGGAATCGGGACAGGTTCCATCTGACTGGACGAAAGCGGTAATCACGCCAATTTTCAAACATGGAAACAGAAAAGATTGCAACAACTATCGAAGTATCTCTTTAATTAGCGTTGTAGGCAAAATATTCTCAGGTATTGTTGAAAGGAGAGCGAGTATTAATTGAGGACAAGTTAGACGAAAATCAGTGTGGGTTTAGGCCTCTTAGAGGCTGTCAGGACCAGATCTTTAGCTTACGGCAGGTAATGGAAAAGTGCTATGTGTGGAACAGGGAATTGTATCTGTTTCATAGATCTAGAAAAGGCTTATGACTGTGTCCCTAGGAGGAAGCTACTGTCAGTTCTACAAGATTATGGTATAGGAGGCAAACTTCTGCAGGCAAGTAAAGGGCTTTACGTAGACTGTCAGGCAGCAGTTAGAGTAGATGGCAAATGAAGATCATGGTTCAGGGTAGTTTCAGGGGTAAGACAAGGCTGTAACCTGTCACCACTGTTGTTCATACTATTCATGGATCATATGTTGAAAACAGTAGACTGGCAGGGCGAGATTAAAATAGCTGAAAACAAAATAAGCAGTCTCCCATATGCAGATGACTTAGTTGTAATGGCCGATTCAATTGAAAGGTTGCAAACTAATATTTCAGAGCTCAATCAGAGGTGCAAGGATTATGATATGAAGATCAGCATCTCCAAAACGAAAGTAATGTCTATGGGAAAGAGATTCAAACAGATTGAGTGCCAAATAGGAGGAACAAAGTTAGAACAGGTAGACACTTTCAAGTACCTGGGATGTATTTTCTCACAGGATATTGAAAGAACTGGAATCGAGGTGCAGCAAAGCTAATGCAGTGAGTGCTCAGCTAAGATCCACTCTTTTCTGCAAGAAGGAAGTAAGTACCAAGACTAAGGTGGCGGTGCACCGCTCTATCTTTCGACCAACTTTGTTGTATGGGAGTGAAAGTTGGGTGTATACAGGTTACCTTATTCATAAAGTAGAGGTTACAGATATGAAAGTAACAAGAATTATTGCAGGCACTAATAGATGTGAACAATGGCAGGAAGGTGACCATAATGAGGAAATCAAAGAAAAACTGGGAATGAACACCATAGATGAAGCAGTTAGAGTGAACAGACTGAGATTGTGGGGTCATGTTACACGCATGGGAGAAACAAGGTTACCTAAGAGACTCATGAGCTTGGTAGTGGAGGGAAAGAGGAGTCGAGGTAGACCAAGAAGGAAGTACTTATATTCGGTGCAGAATGATTTTGAAGTAAAAGGCATAACATCAGACGAGGCATCAATGTTACCATTGAATAGGGGACCATGGAGGAATTTTATTAGAGGTTCTATGCTCCAGACTGAACGCTGAAAGGCATAATCAGTCTCTAATGTTGATGATGATGATGATTCAAGTTCAATTCCCAAGACCTTAATTGATTATATCATGAAATGGGCTTACCTATTTCTAGTACTGAAATCATTTAACTGGTTCCAGTAACTTCTTTGGAAGTCGTTTCAGTAAAGTCTTAAAACATTACTGGATCTGATACAAATATTTTTAAAGAAAGACGTGACGACCAAATTTTCGAGTAAGTGAATCATGTCAAAAATATATATCAAGTAAAAATTCATTAACCGAGAACTGTGAAGCGTGTTGCTGGTAACTGGACTCTCATTTTTAACTTAATTGCATCTGAAGATACCTGGTGCAAAAATTTGCAGCTTGTTGCTGCGTTTATGCTAGTTCTACGTGGCACCCCCATGAACCACACACATTGCGGAGGTGGGGTGGTTTGCATGCCTCAACGATGCAGGTAGCCATATCGCAGGTGCAACCACAGCGGAGGGGTATCTGTGGAGAGGCCAGACAAATGTGTGGTTCCTGAAGAGGGGCAGAGGCCTTTTCAGTAGTTACAGGGGCAACAGTCTGGATGATTGACTGAGCTGGCCTTGTAACATCAGCTAACATGGCTTTGCCATGCAGTCACTGCGAACGGTTGAAAGAAGGAAAACTACAGTTGTTACTTCTCCCGAGGACATGCAGCTCTACTCTATGAATATGTGATGATGGCGTCTTCTTGGGTAAAATATTCCGGGGGTAAAATAGTCCCCCATTCAGATCTCCGGGCGGGGACTACTCAGGAGGATGTCGTCATCAAGACAAACAAAACAGGCATTCTACGGGTCGGAGCATGGAATGTTCTAACCCTTAATCACTTAGGTAAGTTAGAAAATTTGAAAAGATATGGACTGGGGAAAAGGAATGAAAGAGGAGATTGATTGGTAGAATTTTGCACAGAGCACAATTTAATCATCACCAACACTTGGTTTAATCATCGTGAAAGAAGGATGTAAATGTGGAAGAGACCAGGAGACACTGGAAGGTACCAGATTGACTTTATAATGGTAAGGAAAAGATTTAGAAACCAAGTTTTAAACTCTAGGACATAGCCAGGGGCAGATATAGACTCTGATCATAACTTGTTGGTTATGAACTGCAGATTAAAACATAGTAGACTTCAGAAAGGTAGAAAAGTTAGGAGATGGAACCTGGACAAACTGAAGGAACCAGTGGTGGTTGACAGTTTCAGATGGAGCATTAGGCAAGGAGTGACTGAAACAGGGGGAAGTAATACAGTAAAAGAAGAATGGGTAGCTCTGAGATATAGGGTAGTGAAGGCCACAGAGGATCATAAGGCAGAAGGACAAGGCCTAACAGAAATCCCTGGATAACACAGGATACACTGAACTTAATTGATGAGAGGAGAAAATATAAAAATTCAGCAAGTGAAACAGGAAAAAGGGAATACAAATGTCTGAAAAATGAGATTGACAGGAAGTGCAGACTGGCTAAGCAGGAGTTGCTAGAAGACAAATGTAGACGAATCTGTAACTAGGGGAAAGATACATACCGCCTACAGGAAAATAAAAGAGATATTTGGAGACAAGAAAAGCAGACGGAAAACCAGTACTAAGCAAAGAGGGGAAAGCTGAACTGTGGAAAGAATATTTAGAGGGCCTATACAAAGGAAATAAACATAAAGGCAGTATTCTGGAAATGGAAAACGAAGTAGAGGAAGATGAGATAGGAGGTATGATACTACGAGAAGAATTTGACAGAACACTGAAGGATTTGAGTCAAAACAAGGCCCCTGGAGTAGATGATATTCCGTTTGACTGCTGATGTCGTTAGGAGAGCCATTCATGAACAAATTTTTCCATGTATCACACAGGAGAAATACCCTCGAACTTCAAGAAGATTATGATAATTCCAATTCCAAAGAAATCAAGTGCTGACAAATGTGAAAATTACAGAACAATCAGTTTATTAAGTCATGGTTCCAAATTACTAACACGAATTATTTACAGACGAATGAAAAAACTTGTGGAATCCAACCTCGGGGAAGATCAGTTCAGATTTAGGAGAAATGTAGGAACACAGGAGGCAATACTCACATTAGACGATAGGCTAAGGAAGAGCAAACCCACATTTTTGGCATTTGTAGATTTGGAGAAAGCTTTTGACAATGTCGACTGAAATACACTCTTTCAAATTCTGAAGGTAGCAGGGGTAAAATATAGGGAGCGAAGAGTTATATTCAACCTATACAAAAACCAGACAGCAGTTATTAGAGTCGAAGGGCAAGAGAGGGAAGCAGAGGTTGGGAATTGAGTAAGGCAGTGTTGTAACCTTACTGAAATGTGAGCAAACAGAAGGTGAAATTTGGAGAGGGAATTAAAGTTCAGGAAGAAGAAATGTAAACTTCGCTGTTTGCCGATGACATTGTAATTTTGTCAGAGACTGTAGAGGATCTGGAAGAGCAATTGAATGGAATGGACAGTGTTTTGAAAGGATGATGTAAGATAAACATTAACAAGAGTTAAATGAGGGAAATGGAATGTAATGTTAGAAAATCAGGCAATGCTGAAGGAATTAGATGAGGTAATGAGACAATACAAGTAGTAGATGACTTTTGTTTTTTGGGTAGCAAAATAACTTCTGATGGCCAAAGTAAAGAAGATATAAAGTGCAGAATGGCTATGGGAAGAAAAGCGTTTCTGAAGAAGCAAAATTTGTTGTCATTCAATATTAGTTTAAATGTTAGGAAGTCCTTTCTGAAAGCATTTGTCTGGAATGTAGCATTGTATGGGAGTGAAACATGGACAATAAGGAGTTCGGGCAAAAAGATGACAGAAGCTTTTGAAATGTGGTGCTACAGGTGAACGATGAAAATTAGATGGGTAGATGACATAACTAATGAGCAGGTGCTTAACCGAATTGGGGAGAAAAGGAGTTTTTGTCATATCCTGACTAAGAGAAGGGATAGATTGGTAGGACACATTCTGAGACATCAACTTAGCATTAGAAGGAAGTGTGTGGGGGTAAAAATCGTAGAGGAAGAACTAGGGATGAATACAGTTAGCAGATTCAAAAGGATGTAGGTTGCCGAACGTATTCTCAGATGAAGAGACTTGCACAGAACAGGGTAGTGTGGAGAGCTGCATCAAACGAGTCTGCGGACTGAAGACCACAACAAACAACCTGGCACTATTGCTGCTGCAGAAAGGGCTTCCTCTGTCACAAATAGTTTATACAACACAAAAACAACATATTCGGAGTGAAAACTGTGAAGGAAATAATTATAACAAGAACTCATTTTCACAATACTTCATGTGCTGATTATTATGAGAATCTATGTCAAAATGCCAAACTCCTGAATGATGGTTTGGGTGGTTTGATCTTGAAAGGGACTAAATAAGTACGGTTATCAGTCCCTTGTTCCAATCATAGAGAATGCAATAAAAATCATTACAACATTGTATAAAACAATGTGTTAAAAGTTATTAAGCAGTGGATTGAACAGGAAATAAAATAAAGGTAGCAAAGAAAAGATGGATAAAAAGGGAGAGATTGTAAGAGAATTCCAGTGTGTCTTGGCTGGGTGACACACAAAAATAAAAGTAGATCATCTGGCTGCTCTGTTTCATGTTAAAACCACCTGCCTAAAAGTGTTAGGCAAGTGGGGAAATGCACTAAAATTCAAATGGATCATTACAACCCACTCACATGAATAAAATTTAAAACAGCATAAGCCATAGAGGCATTGTCAGCTAAAACAAGAATCAAATCGTCAGAGAGACTGAAATTTCACCTCTATTGGCTAAATTGGAACATTTCAGCAAGATGTGGGTGCCTGTCAAACGTGCACCACATTGACATTTGCTTTAGCAAATAAAGTAACCACAGTAACTGGATGAAGCCATTCAAACTTTTTCCGCACCTCTGGGTATGTCACTCGGTCCAAGGTCTTCATTTCCATAACCTTCCTTTCTGTACATAGGATGGTGCAGTCCGGCGAAGAGGGTGAGTGATACTGCCCACAGTTCACACAGATGGGAGGCAGTGTACAAGGAGTGTCCAGATGCGCTGGACGCCTACAGTCCCTACATGTAGTGCTGAAATTACAGTGAGAGGACATGAGGCCAAATTTCCAGCATTTGAAGCACCTCATAGGGTGAGGAATGTAAGGCTTACATCACACCAGTAAATCATAACCCTGACCTTCTCAGGCAGTGTATCACCTTTGAAAACCAGGATGAAAGCACCGGTGGCTACCCTTTGATCTTTTGGTCCCCGATGGACACGCCAGATGAAGTGGACACATCGTCATTCTAAGATGGCGCACAACTCGTCGTCAGATTGTATGTAACAGCAGATCTTTATGGAAAATAATGCCTTGGACCATGTTGAGAGACTTATATGGTGTGATGCTCACTGGGACATCACCGAACTTGTCGCAGGCAAGGAGTGAGACATTCAACATATTGAGAAAGGGAGTACTTGTCACTGAATATAGGCTGTCCACGGATGGCCAGGCTGTAATGGAGAGATTTTTTTATTTGGAACGGATGGCAACTCTTGAAATATAGGTACTGTTTGTGGTTGATAGGTTTAATATGGACGGAAATGTGGACAGAGGCATCAGTGAGATGGAGGTTGACATCCAGGAATGTGGCATGGTGGATTAAGGAAGACCAGGTGAAGTGGATGGGTGAGAAGAAGTTGATTTTTTTTAAGGAAGGAGTTTATGGTGTCCTGGCCCTGAGTTCCAATTATGAAAATATAATCAATAAACCTGAACCAGGCCAGAGGTTTTAGGTTTTGGGATGCTTGGAAGGTTTATTCCAGACAGCCCATAAACAGGTTGTCTTAGGAGGGTGCCATGCAGGTGCCCATGGCTATGCCACAGATTTGATGGTAAAATTTCCCCTCAAAGGAAAAGTAGTTGTTAGTTAGGATAAAATTGGTTAGGGTTATGAGGAATGAGGTATCGGGCTGGAATTCAAGAGTGACATTGGGAGAAATAGTGTTCAAGAGTGCAATGCCATGGGTATGTGGGATGTTGGTGTATAGGGAGGTGGCCTCAACTATGACAAGTAAGGATGAAACAGCACCACCCCTTTTCAAAATGGTTTAAGCTGTTTCAATGATTTTTCCTAAATAATGGATAATTATTTCATTGTAACAGCCATCCAACAAATCATTCCACTGTAGGTGAGAAACATTAAAACTTAACTTATCTTCATTCTGGAGACTGTCGTTGCATTTATGTCATTTGCACCCAGCTAAATGGTACAATATGTGTTACAGGATCCCAGTAGACAATCAGAAGCACTAGAAACTTTTACGGAAACGAAATCCAACAGCAGATTACAGAGCTGCTTATGTTTCCACATTAAGCTCACCAGCAAAACTGCATAGTAAGATTAATGTCAAAGTTTTGCAGTGCTTAGTTAAAGAACACCTTTATTCTTGAAGTAGGCCAAAATATATTAATTAAAATATCACATTTAGGTTTTAACTATTAAGCTCAATGTGCGTAAGTATATCTTGAAATTTGCATTTAACACAATATGCGCACTAAAAGTCATGTTTTGACTCTAAAAATTTACATATTAAACTTAGTTTATTAACTGTACCGCTGACTTTGAAGAGTACACATATATGTTTTGACAATACTTTTTAGGTGTACTATTATTTAGATTCATAAGTGTTTTTCAATTTGTGTTTTCAATTCAATATATACTAGGGCAACTACAGAAAAATTACCAATTCCATTATGCCAAGAAGAGCTTAATAAATATTTCATAAATGCTGGAAACCTTTCAATAGCAGATGAAGGTAAGGCAAGTGGTAATAATGAAAATGCAGGTGGACTGCTTGATTCAAAGGAAGATGGCATGGCAGTAATGACGAGTTAGGGATTTTTTGGTGGAAAATTGTCTACCCAGCAGAAATAGTAGATATAGTCTCAAGGATGAGCAATTCTAAAACAGAGGATGTCTATGGCTTGTCTAATTTCATTCTTAAAAAGATTGTATATAAACCAGTCACTCCCTAAGTATCATTATAAACATGATGTTTGAAAAATGTATTTTTCTGGACAGCTTTAAGTTAACCACTATCTTATCTCTACAAAAACGAAAAAGAAACTCCCCTGAAAACTATAGGCCCATTGCAATAGTGCCAGTAATATCAAAAATTATAGAAGTCATATTAAAAACTCAATTAAACATTTTCTTTGAAAACAAAAATCTTTTAAACAAAGCCCAGTATGGATTTTGAAATGGAATGTCTACAATTAAAGGCAGTTCAAGATATTGTGTTATCTACTTTAAAAGACTTTGAAGATAGACAACACACATGCCACTCTAGCAGATCTTAGGAAGGCCTTTGACACCGTGTCACATAATATATTAATAAACAAAATAGAACAGTATGGAGTAAAAGGAAATGAACTACCACTACTTAGATCATATTTAGCCAACAGAAAATGGTGCTTTATAAATCCAAATAAAAAATCATATTTTCTAAATGTGATGTATGGCGTTCCACAAGGCTCTGTACTGTGACCATTTCTATTTGTTATATATGTAAATGACTTGCCAGTCTGGTACCTTGTAAAACAGTTATGCATGCAAATGACCACTTTCATCACATCTCATGCAGTTAAAAAACTAGTAGTACAAATGAATGATGCATTGATGAAAGAGGCATCTCGGTGGTTCATGGACAACAGACTCAAGCTAAATGATGATAAAACAGAAAATATACTTTTTGTTGGAATACACAGACAGAAAAAGTCTGCAATAAACTATCAAGGGTAGTTTACCTTCTGAGTAAAATAAAAAGCTGTGTTAGTCAAGACATCATCATTATAGCTTATTATGCTTTCTTCCACTCATATTTGAGTTATGGGCTGATACTCTGTGGAAATTCTGCCTGGGCTAAAAATGTATTCTTTTGGCAGAAGAAGGCAATTAGATGCATTTTCAGCCTACAAAATTCTACTTCCTGCAAAACATATTTCATAGAACACAAAATACTGACTGTTACCAGCTTATACATTCTCCAAGTACTAGTTTATGCCAAAGAGAATGCCCATATATATGAAACCAGGTCTAATGTACATAATCATGAAACCATAAACAGAAACCTGATAGATGTCCCTTGGACTAGACTATCCAAGGTGCAAAACAATTTTGCACATATAGGAAAGGTATTTTTGAACAAAATTCCTCCTAGTGTTAAGCCAAATAATGATTTTTAAAAGAGTGATAGAATTGTGGCTAAAATTTAAGGCCTTTTATAATCTACAGCAATTCTTATGTAATAATGTAAGTGATATAATGTGAATTAAATACCATGTAATATAAGCTGTGCCTTACACAAATGTAAATTCGAAGGTATCTTTAACGTGTCATCTGTTGCTTAAATGTAATGTGAGGTAAATGTTGTATAATGTAAATTATGCACTACACAAGTATAAACTAAAATGTATGTTGACCATGTAACATGTAATCTGTTATTTAAATACACGAAAATTGTAACTGACAATGTCTCATGCAACAGGAATGTTGTCTCCAGACAATAAACCATTTGAATTTGAAAATTTGATTAGAATCATAGTATTTTTGTTAAGTTCTGCAACAATTTTGTATTTTCTGATAGATTATAGAAATGACAGACCTAATCGTACTTTGATTTAGGATCCAGTGATATATAGAACATGACCTGCCCCAATTTATTTAAACGCTAGGTGAATATGTAATAATGTTGTACAATAGTTAAAATATGTAACTTCTATATTGGTACATGAATTTACGGGAACAGCATATTCCATAACTAATTTATTCCTAATGGTTTTGATTGTTATTTACGAAAGTATCAAAACTCAATATTACATAACAAGACAGCAAATATTTGCTAAGTCCTTTAAATAAACTTTACAGTATTATGTACCTGTATGTGAAACATTGTAGTTCAAACAGAGTATGACAATATTACAAATTACACGTCTGGTGGTAAATTTTTACTTAATGTTCCTAAATGGTTGCATCTGTAATGTTGGCAATAGAAATTTAATGTATGAATTGTGCATCATATAGGAAATGTTACAAGAGGGTATAGGGGTGAGGATGGTGGAGAGTCGGTGAAGGAAGCAGTTGGTATCCTTCATATGGAAGGATAGATTTTGAACAATTGGTTGAAGGTGTTATCCATGCCTCAACCTACAATAACTTCCCTTTTTTCACACCCAACAGTTCCTACCTCTCTATCCTAAACCTCTCCTATTTTGAGTGGTGTGTGTGTGTGTGTGTGTGTGTGTGTGTTTGTTTTATTTTCCTCCTTTTACCCACCTCCCTACTCCATTCCTAATCTACATCTCATTCGTCCCATGTTATACATACATGCTTTGCAAGGCTGTGCTGTAGCCATCCCCACCACCATGATGCAACCTTCCTATCCCCCCCTCCCCCCCCCCCACTCCACCCTCTTTCCACACCACAGAGTGTGATTTGGATGCGGCAGCTGGAGGTGACTGTTTTGTGACTGTGTTGTGTGCATATCCTATTTTCTGAAGAAGACCATGGCCAATAACTGAAAGTGTTGGATGTGTGTGTCTTTTTTGTGTGTTCGTCGCAGCTCTTCGCCATGTCTTTGCGGTGAGTTGTAAACTAGCCTTATATATATATATATATATATATATATATATATATATTAAATTAAATGTAAAAAATGGACGAGGATTGCTCGCTGGGCGAGGGAGCGCAGGTGTGGCGGCGTCACGGATGGCTAGATGAATGCACACACACACGCACGCAAGTGCGGGCTTTCGCGGCCCAGTTGCTTCTTTGGGCGGGGGGGAGGGGGGGTTATGGGGGTTTTGGAGAGGGGGGTGGGGGGCCATTCCGGTCCCGGGAGGGGGGGGGAACTTGCCTTGGGGGGGGGGGGGGGTGATGGAGGGTAAACAGATGAGTGGGTGTGTGTGCATTTGTTTACCCTACATTTTTTCCCCCGGGGTGGGTCTTTCCTCTCCCGGGATTGGGGTGGCTCCTTGCCCCCTTCCTTGGAACCCTCATCGTTTCCTTTTCCCTCTCCTTCCCTTCTGCCTGGGGGGGGTGGCTGGGTTGCGAGGGCTTGCGTTTGTGTGTGTGTGTGTGTGTGTGTGTGAAAACACACATACTGGCTTTCGCAACCCTTGGTCGCTTCTTCGGGATAAGAGGGGGGGGGGAGAGTGAAGGATATGGGTTTTGGGGATGTGTGGGGGAGTTGTTCCGGTCCCAGGAGTGGAGGGACTTGCCTTGGGGGGGAGGATAAGGTAGACGAGTACACACACACTCACACATGTTGGGGTGCGGGCACACTGGACAGACATTTGTAAATTTCACTCTATTTTTATCTCCCTTCTTAGTTTACAATTCATTTTTCTCCAGGCTAATTAGACTACATACAACAATCAGTATTAACTTCCGAATCTAACCTAACAAAATGATCAACGTCTTTATTATTTTTTATTCATATTCTCGCAGATACCGTCTTCAAAACTGCATCTCAATCCTCCATTCATCTACATTTCTCAGTTTACTGCGTTAACACCATCTCAGAACTTAGGCTTTTTACAAATGTCTGTCTAGGTGTGTTTGCGTTTCGATATGTGTGAGTGTGTGTGTGTATTTGTTTACCTTCTTTTTTTCCCCTAAGGTAAGTCCTTACACTCCTGGGATTGGAATGACTCCTTTTCCACTTCCTTAAAACCCATATCCTTCCCTTTCTCCTCCCCTTTTTTCCTCTTATCCTGAAGAAGCGACCAAGGGTTGCGAAAGCTTGTATGTGTGTTTGTGTGTTATTTTATTCGTTTCTATCGACGAGCCAGTCCTTTTGGTAAGTCATCTCTTTTCTATTTTTTATTTTATAACCAGAGAGGAAAGATCAAGCAGTAAAGAGTAGGAAATAAAAGAAAAGATGAGTGAACTGAATGATGCTGAGGGATGTGTGTTGTAGTGTAACGAGTTTCACTGCAAATCTATGACCCGACATAAGAATGTCAAACATATTTATTTAGGAAATATTTGCAGTCAGATATTTCATTCCGGGTGTTTTTTTTTTTTTTTTTGTTTTTTTTTTTTTTTTTTTTTTTCTCCAGATAAATAATGGATGGGTTTCACTTGCTGTAGCAAGCTGAAGTTTCCATGGACTACTAAACAGAGACTTTATTTATTCCTTGTTGAAGTTAATATATGTTCCTTGTTTGTCATTGTTAAATATTATTATCTGAAAATGTACGAGAAGATTGACGGACATTCATATTGTATCAGCTTCTGTGATAACTGTGGAAGTGCCTCTGTGTAGTTACAGGAGAGAATAAATATTTGTTAAACATTAAACCTCGAGTTCGAGACAATTATTTCAAAAGTAGGTGTCTCTCTCTATTTTCTCATGGTGAAACAACTTTTGGAGAAGAAAGTCTGATGTTTTATTTAGGTGAAGAAGACTAAAACTAAATGCTTGGTGTACAGACTACCTGGAACTCTTATGGCATTTCTTCATATAGGGAAGAAAGAAGACAAGAAAAAGGAGACTCAAACGTAAGACTGACTAGTGACGAAATACTGATTTCACGGTCATTCACCCTAAGAACATTCAACAACATTAAAAAAATCTCCCTTAACACTACAAGAGGAGATGACGACCAAAGAAACAGGACACGAATAGAAAAGAGAGAGAGAAACGAAAAGAGTGAATGAAAAAAAAGTATTCAAGATTTACGACATTACGGATCTGGCTGGTAGTCATAACAACCAGTCAATATTGACCTACAAATAATAGAAGGGAAGTGAATATAACAGTAACATAACCAAATATTGGTGTTGCTGCATTTTGAATATTACGCCGCAAGTTGAGAAGAGCTGTTAAAGCGTCGTGGAGTTCCGGCCGGCTTGTTCGAACAGCATTCCTGATCCAGATCTGCAGTTGCAGCACTGCGGGGTACTACGAAAGCATCTTGCCGTAGCTTACCGAACAGTCCTGGGGTGAGCGTACCTAGTTACAACTTTTTTTGTATTTTTGTGAGTAGAGTATGAATCGAAGTATGCCAGAAACAAGAACTATGACACAATCAGAACAAAGTTGTAATTTAGAGTTATTCATGAAAAGACTTGAATCTCGATTAGATAGTATAGAAAAAAAATTGAAACCAGTGTAGCTGAAACAAAATAGAATAAAAAATCAAAACCAGTGTAGCTGAAACAAATAAATACCTAAAAAATTTATCGAAACAAATAGACTCATGTGAAGGAGTGGAGGGAGAAATTTGATTTATTTGAAGATAGATTTAATGCGTGGCCGCAAAATTTTGTAACTAAAGAGCAGGCTAAAGAACTAGCAAAACAGGTATTTGAACAGAACAATACTGTAAACAAACAATCTATACTAAAAGCTGTGTCAAATATGTTAGAGGAAAGGGAAAAAATTTTGTTAGACAAAGTCAGATCTGTGGAAGATCACCTCAAATCTAAAGTTAGAGGCTTTAGCTACTATTTCAGAAAATCAATTAAAGTCAGTAAACGAAAACATTGCTAAAACAATATGTAGAGTTGATAGTCTTGAACGTAATCGGAGTAATCAAAATTTTACCTTGCTTACTGATAAACCAAGTAATTGGGAAAATAAGATGGAAGACCTTTTAGATAAAAAGCTAAGAGACAGGACAGAACTTTCCACACATATTGAGGATGTTCAAATGTTTGTATAGCTTATGGGACTTAACTTTGGGGTCATCAGTCCCTAAACCTACAAACTACTTATGAACTAGTTAATCCTAAGGACGGCACAAATATCCATGCCCGAGGGGGGATTCGAACTCCCGACCGTAGTGGCTGTGCAGACCGTGACTGGAGCGCCTCAGTCCCCTTCGGCCACCACGGCCGGCCATATTGAGGATAGAAATTCTGATGCAGAAGTGTCAGATAGTCCATTCGATAAATTGTAGCAGGAGATAGAAAAGACGAATTCAGAACTAAGAAAGAAAATTCAAGATCAATGTAATAATGTCAGAATAATAACTAGTGGGATCAAATTAATTATGTCGCCTGGGATAAATATCACTAAACAGTTTCCCAGATTTAAATCAGACGGGGCAATATACCCGAATCATTTTCTTAAAATATTATGTAGAACCTCACAGTGTAAGTGGGAAGATTTTAAGGAACAGCTATTATTTAACTTTAAAAAGAGAAAAAAAGAGTCCTTTCCCCTCAGGCTGATTAACATTCTTTGTTAATTAAGAGATTGACAATCTCTAGGTAAGCCATTTATCTGTTCTTTTACTTCCATTTCCGTTTTCCGAGGAACAGGTCTATATTCTCGTACTATCCTATTTAACTATATAACATTCCTTCTTAGTCAGTACGACTAAGCAGTCAAAAAGAAAAACACAAAATACGGTTCAGTATATCGAGCGCCATAGAATGGTAGTGTTGCCAACTGTAACATGCCGAACAGTAAGTAAAATTTGATGCTTGGAAAATATGTAAGAAATAGTATGTCTATAACACCTTAGATGTATTAATTAATTTTATCAGATTAATTTATTACAATAGTAATGTGAAAATACCATATTTGTGTGTAGAAAGTCATTTGTGATACCAACTGTTACAATAGACATGCAAGTAAAATTTTACTCAGTTCTATGGTTCTGGCTGTGAGTATATAAACAGTAATCCAAGGTAAATAAAAGGAATGCTACAAATTTTATAATGCAAATGAATAATATGAAACCATAATAAGTCAATTTTACTATGTGTAGAAATATGACTTTAACTTAGTCAAAAGTTCACAGTTTGTTTGTCTTGACATTTACATTGATGGTGACAAATACTGATTTTAACATTATGTCCTCAATGAGTTTACATACTTACCGGATAGTGAAAATAATTCTTACTGAAGTGAATGGTAAATAACAAACAAAATGTGTTTAATAAAATGCTAGGCTATGATTTACTTCCATTATAGCCTACGAGTGGTAATGACGGTATGTTATACCATTAAATTCGTATAGTATTTTTATGCTCTTGGGAATTTTGTACATTTTATGAAGAATACAAACCAAAGGGGTGGGTTTGTATACATTTGATATGGGTTGGTCTTTAGGTACACTTCTACATACACACACTTACACATACATGTTTTACACACACGCACACTGCACAAACACACAATACTGAAGACTTATCATGCATTACAATAGTAGGGATTGGAGTATCTCTTTGGGGGGGGGGGGGGGGGTTCTGGACGTGAAGCTATGGCGTCCGTTCTGTAGTAGGGCGGCTCACATCTAGCCTGCCATCTTTTGCCCTCCGGTGCCATAGTGATGTACGGAAAGAACCAGGGGTTCCTCGGAAGGGGGGAGGGAAGGGTTTCCTGTCTTTCGGGCTATCTTCTTTCTTTCTTCAGCTCCAATTCCTAGTCCTTTTCTTCCTTTCTTACTACTCTCTTATAGAGCACCTGTCTTTTAGTCCCCTTTTCATTTTTCATATGTCTTTATCGCTAAGACCCTTCTTTTCCGTGTAAAGTTTTTTTTCCTTGACTACAACTCTCAGTGTATACTCCTGAGAGGATTTGCCTGAGATTCAGATTGCGATCACTACATATACACACACTTACACATACACAAACATTTCTTATTTACACCTTACAAATTTACACTTAATAACAACAGTACAATTAATACTCACATTTACAGATGGGTATTAGGTATAGTGGGGAATGGAATTAGAGTATAGTTATTCTACTTAGTAGATAAATAGTTTAAAAAGTGGGTTTGGAGAAAGAAGGTGGATATTTATGTTAGCATGAAAAAATGCTGTAGTTGACAGTACATTTACTTGATATGAGGGATAGAAGCATGACCAATTAAAATGGAAATATATGAACACTAATGGAGAAAGGTGATAGTTAAGAAAAAGAGTTTATGGGAATTAGAGTAATCCTGAATAAGAATGAGAAGGGTGAAATCTAAGGAGTCCCTAGTAAAGATGTAGTGTGTGAGTAAGTAGGCCCATAGGAGAGGCTACTACTCATTGTTAGTTACCTAGCGAAAGGGCCTAATCAGGTTTTGGGATAACCACAAAGAGGACCCAACCCATTTGTAGAAGAGAAGCTGCAGTCAAGTAGAGTCTTGCTGTCATGTTTTTTTTTTTTTTTTTTTTTTTTTTTTTTTGCTAGTGGAGTCCCAAAAAAGGATTTTTGTCTTGTCTATGTATTTGTAAGATTACTCTTGATTTCCCAATTGGGTGGTTTTAAGTGAGCAAGGGAGGAGGAATCCTCAATTTTATATCATCATCATCATCATTAGAGACTGATTATGCCTCTCAGCGTTCAGTCTGGAGCATAGTACCTCTAATAAAATTCCTCCATGATCCCCTATTCAATGCCAACATTGATGCCTCATCTGATGTTATGCCTTTTACTTCAAAATCATTCTGCACCGGATCTAAGTACTTTCTTCTTGGTCTACCTCAACTCCTCTTACCCTTCGCTGCCAAGCTCATGAATCTCTTAGGTAACCTTGCTTCTCCCATGCGTGTAACATGACCCCACCATCTCAGTCTGTTCGCTCTAACTGCTTCATCTATGGTGTTCATTCCCAGTTTTTCTTTGATTTCCTCATTATGGACACCCTCCTGCCACTGTTCCCATCTATTGGTACCTGCAATCATTCTTGATACTTTCATATCTGTAACCTCTATCTTATGAATAAGGTAACCTGTATCCACCCAACTTTCACTCCCATACAACAACGTTGGTCGAAAGATAGAGCGGTGCACTGCTAACTTAGTCTTGATACTTACTTCCATCTTGCAGAAGATAGTAGATCTTATCTGAGCACTCACTGCATTAGCTTTGCTGCACCTAGAATACAGTTCTTTCACTATGTTGCCATCCTGTGAGAAAATACATCCCAGGTACTTGAAACTGTCTACCTGTTCTAACTTTATTCCTCCTATTTGGTACTCAATCTGTTTGAATCTCTTTCCCACAGACATTACTTTTGTTTTGGAGATGCTGATCTTCATATAATAATCCTTGCACCTCTGATTGAGCTCTGAAATATTAGTTTGCAACCTTTCAATCGAATCGGCCATTACAACTAAGTCACCCGCATATGCAAGACTGCTTATTTTGTTTTCAGCTACTTTAATCTCGCCCTGCCAGAGAAATCAGTGTTAAATACCAATATTAATAACAAAAAGTTTGTAAAAGAACATTAATAATGTATACTGAATACTAAGTAAAGATATAAGTAGTTATTTGCCATCTTATGTCTAAGGCGAGGGGTATGTAGTGTAACAGGTTGCACTGCAAACCTATGACTCAACATAAGAATGTCAAATATATTTGAATCGTCACATCGAATAATGCTGTATGGCACATTTTGCAGTTTATGGGAAATCGAAAAAAACTGTTAATTCCAGAGAATTGATGGAAAATAATAATGTACCAGTAGATACATATTATTTGTGCATACAGACTCTTAAAAATACTTGGCTGTGCTTTGCAAAATTTCACAAAGTATAGTTTTTTTGAAAATTAGTAAGTTTTAAAATGGATAAACGCTGTATAGCACTGGATATACAGCTTTATTCCATATCACTCTGTACTCTGCTCTAATGGTAAGGTTGTCTAGAATCCAAAAAGTGTAAGTAAGAAAATTATTACAAGATACAAAAAATATTTATTGTAAACTGATTACATTGGTCTTTAAAAAGTAGTAGTACATGAGTCTGTTAAAGTTGAGACACAAATCTGGTAGCCAAACTCAGCTGTCACACTGTAGGTTTTCGTAAAAATCTCGGTATTTTGTATCCATATATTTTATCATGTCCAACAGATCCTTTTTCTTCTCTTTCTGAAGTGTCAGTGCCCCGTTGTAAAGCAACCGAAAACCAGAAGACAACGGTAAATTTTTTATTTGATGTTCACGGAACCCATACAGCATTATTCCACTCACCTGTGTTGGAGGTTGTTTCCCAAAACCTACCTTTCCTTTCCGTGATTTATATTCCATTCCAGCATCATGAAGCCTTTTCCTCTTAATATCCAGCCAATTAGCGATGTTAATTTTCCTTTTCCGTGTGTTATTAGCGCGTTTCAAACTGCTTTCGTTAAGCGTCACCTTGCTACACTCCGCCATTATTGTAACATACAGCATTGTTCCAGCAGAGGCGCAAATACTTCGTGGGTCTCCTCACTGTTTAGTGCTGCCCTCGACGGTAAACCGGCCAACTTTTACAGCACGTGATGCAGACTGCCGCTTACATCATTATTCCATGCGATTCTACGAAATGTCAAAATGTGCCATACAGTATTAATCGATGGCACAATTTTATTTAGGAAATATTAGCGATCAGATATTTCTTTCTGATTTTTTTTGTTTACTTTTCAGATAAATAATGGATGGGTTTCACTTGCTGTAGCGAGCTGAAGTTTCCATGGACTACTAAACAGAGACTTTATTCCTTGTTGAAGTTAATATATTATCTTTGTTTGTCATTGATAAAGATTATTATCTGAAAATGTGCGAGAAGATTGACGGACATTCATATTGTATCAGCTTCTGTGATAACTATAGAAGTGCCTCTGTGTAGTTACAGGAGAGAATAAATATTTGTTATACATTAAACCTCGAGTTTGAGACAATTATTTCAAAAGTAGGTGTCTCTCTATTTTCTGCCAAGGTCCCTGGAGTCATGCTGGAGGGCATGCTCTGCCACAGGATATTGTGTGTCCCCCAGGCGATCAGTCTGTCTGTGACCATTTATCCGTTCATGATGGACATTCTCCACAGAGATGATAAATTATTTTTCAAACAAGATAGATTGGCTGGTCAGTACTTACCTTTCTGCTGTACCGCTGATATTCACACAAAGAAAGAGAAAGGACAAAAAAGAACAAGCTTTCAGAACAGGGTTCCTTTTCAGGTAGGAGAGAAGGGGGGAAAAAAAGATTGGGAACAGAAGGGGGAAGTAATTCACGACCTAGGTCATGAGGATGGTGTTTGAGGATTGTGGAAGTCAGTGTGGTAAACCATACATAGTCTCTGCTACCACGAACATCGACACTGGGTTTCTGCTTCATTGTGCTACCACATTTGCTTGCATGTGATTTCCCCAGCCACCGCTTGCTGTCGAGGCACAGTCTCCAGCAGGCCACATCTTCAGCTGGCCAGTCCACCTCTGGACGTCACCTCCTGTGCCAGCAGCTAGTCTATCACTGCTCACGAACTCTCACATTCGTGTCTATGTGCCTCCACCATCACGGGCGTAGAGGACAGTATAACCACCACGCTGGATCCCTTGTGCGCACCTCTGTCGAACTCCGGAGTTTGCCCATCATGCCACTGGCCTTGTCCGTAGATTTGGGCCCCGTGTTTCAAGTAACCGTGACACCAGCTCGTGTTCTGACATTACATATTGTCTCCTTGCATCTGCTGTCATGTGTGTTGAGGCTGGATTGTGAGAGACACCGTGCTAGCTTGTGTCGTTTGCAGAGAACAATGAACAGAGAACCTTGTGAACACTTTAGTATTAGTATAAACAAATTGTAAATGAAGTGTACTAAAATATGTTTCTCCTCCTCCATACAAACAATAAGAGAAAATGACACACGAGACAGCCCAGCCTGTCGCAGCGGCACTTCTCATTGCTCCAGAGCTTTGCTCTTGAAGGGGGGGGGGGGGGGGGGGTATCTGTGTGGCAGCTGCTGTGAAATGCTCAAATGGCAAGACATACTTGCAGCCACCACAAAGTTAGTGTTCTCAGGGTCCTTCAGTGTGCTGCACATTACCATTGCACAAGATTTTGTAACGGTGAAAACGTGCCCTCACAGGGCACAAAGTGGGAAACCCGTAAGAGCTGTAAGAAGTGACTGTGAGGATTTTCCTAGTCTCCCCTGTTTGGAGTATGTGCCACGGACCACATGGGTCGAGCTAAAAGTGAGCTCCTAACAAACGTGTACACAAACATTGTTTCTGTACAATCCATTTACTGTCTCACCATTGATGCACACAGTATTCTTTGTGCACTCATAGGTGTGCACTGCAATGCACTGACTTGTAGAAGATGGTACCCCTGGTCTGTAGGCCTGATTCTCTGATCACCTCCTCGAGTGCTACTTTAAATAATAAACATGCTAATGCATCTGCTTGACGTAGCCAATTTTTTATTTCCAGGGTGTCAGTAATTTCCTTGAACTCGAGTGCAGCTTCTTACATCATTTTAACCATTCTCAGGAGCTTTCCATGTATCCCTATTTCCTGTAAGGCATGAAGCAACTGGTTTCTATTTTTGCTGTTGTATGCAGCCTTAAAGTCAATAAAAAAGTGATGTGTTCCAATTCTATATTCAACAGTTTTCTCCAAAATTTGGTGCAGGTTGAAAATCTGATCTATTGTTGACCTTACTCGTTGAAATCAATTTTGGTACATTCCAATTTCTTTATCCACCTGTGGGAGTAGCCCATCAAAAATAATGTTAGATAACACTTTGTAGCCCAGGTTCAGGAGGGGTGATTCTAAGGTGGTTTCTACACTCCATTTGGTCACTTTTTTTTATGTATGGGACATAATATTACTTCATTCCATTAATTTGGTATTCTTTCCTGTTGCCATATGGAAGTGATAAGTTCAAATAGGGACTGCTCTAATGTTGCTCCACCATATTTTAGCAATTCTGCAGGAATGTTATCAGTGCCAGGAGCCTTGTTATTCTTCAGTTTCCTTAAAGCTTATTTAACATCGTCTATCCCTGGGACATCCAGTGACTCTTCAACATCCAATCCTTGCTCACAATCATAGAGATATCCTCTTCTTGCCCTATCTCTCGATTAAAGCAGATCATTAAAGTATCTTCACCATCTTTCTAGAGACTGTTTACTCTGACTTATTATGTTAACTTCTTCATCTCCAATCGAGCCAGTTATTGGAGCAAATTGTCTTCTAGCAATGTTTACTTTTCAAAAGAAGTCCCTCGTTTCATTATTCTTCTTGGAAAATTCTATACATTCTATTTCAGCTTTAGTCCAATTCCTTTTCTTACGGCAATGTATCATCTTTTCAATTCTTCTTTTCTCTCAATGATCCTCTAACAAGCTTCTTGTGCAGTTTGTCACATTTCTGCTATGTTGTGCACTCCTTACAAATCCATTACCATCATCACAAACACAAAATATGAAAAACTCCAAATAAAATTTTCCCACCGGACAAAAAAAAATTTCAAATTTCCATACTGTGTTTAAAATACTATTAATACTATTAGTAAAACATGTTTAAGAAATTGTATGTTGATTTAAAAATAACTTTGGCTGTCTCTTTACATAACATTCAAATTGAATACTTTCATAAATAACAACTACAAACACTAAAAATACATTATGCATAGTTACGGAATATGCTGTTCCCATAAACTTGTGTATTAGTATAAAAACAACAACACTGCATGTTATAACTATTGCACAACGTTCTTACATATTTACCTTTTGTTTAAATAAATTAGGGCACACCATGTTTCATATATCACTGGTCCTAAATCAAATAATAATAATAATAATAATTATTATTATTATTATTATTATTTCAACACTTACTTCATCAATACATTTGGTACCAAGAAACTATCACTGAAATGAACAAAATTTCAACGACTTGATTCAAATCCATACATGTAGAACAAATTAAACCACAAATTGAAATATTCTAAAATTACGAGTCTAAATAATAACACACATACACAATATAGTAAATAAATTGAGTAATTTTAACATGAGTCAAAACATAACATTTAGTTTGAGTATTACATTAAATACAAATTTCATGAAACACATACACACATTAAGCTACACTCCTGGCCATTAAAATTCCTACTCCATGAAGATGACGAGCAACAGAAATTTAACCAACAGGAAAAATATGCTGTGATATGCAAATGATTAACTTTTCAGAGCATTCACTGAAGGTTTGTGCTGACATGAGGAATGTTTCCAACCGACTTCTCATGCACAAACAGCAGTTGACCAGCATTTCCTGGTGAAACGTTGTTGTGATGAAGGAGGAGAAATGCATACCATCATGTTTACGACTTTGATAAAGGTCAGATTTTAGCCTATTGTGATTGCGGTTTATCGTATCACGACATTGCTGCTCGTGTTGGTTGCAATCCAACGACTGTTAGAAGAATGTGGAATCGGTGAGTTCAGGAGGGCAATACAGAATGCCATGCCTGATCCTAACAGCCTCGTATCACTAGCAGTCGAGATGACAGGCATCTTATTTGCCTGGCTGTAACAGATCGTAAAACCACGTCTCTATCCCTGAGTTAACAGATGAGGACATTTGCAAGGCAACAACAATCTGCAGGAACAGTTTTACAACATTTGCAGCAGAATGGACTATCATGGCTGCAGTTACCCTTGTCACTGCATCAAAGACAGGAGTACCTGCGATGGTGTACACAACAACAAACCTGGGTGCACAAATGACAAAATGTCTCTCCCCCCCCCCCCCCCAAGATGAATCCAGGTTCTGTTAACAGCATCATGATAGTCGCATGCGTGTTTGGCAACATCGTGGTGAACGCAAATTGGAAGCATATATTCATCATCGCCATACTGGCATATCACCCGGTGTTATGGTATAGGGTGCCTTTGGTTACACGTCTCGGTCACCTCTTGTTCGCATTGACAGAACTTTGAACAGTGGTTGTTACATTTCAGATGTGTTACGACCCGTGGGTTTACCCTTCATTCGATCCCTGTGAAACCCTACATTTCAGCAGGATAATGCGCAACCACATGTTGCAGGTCCTTTACAGGCCTTTCTGGATACGGAAAATGTTCGACTGCTGCCCTGGCCAGCATATTCTCCAGATCTCTCACCAATTGAAGACGTCTGGTCAGTGGTGGCCGAGCAACTGGCTCGTCACAATACGCCACTCACTATTCTTGATGAACTGCGGTATCATGTTGAAGCTGCACGGGCATTTGTACAAGTATATGCCATCAAAGCTCTGTTTGACTCAATGCCCAGGTGTATCAAGACCGTTATTATGGCCAGTGGTGGTTGTTCTGGGTACTGATTTCTCAGTATGGAAGCACCCAAATTGCATGAAAATGTAATCACATGTCAGTTCTAACATAACATATTTGTCCAATGAATACCTGTTTATCATCTGCATTTCTTATTGGTGTAGCAATTGTAATGGCCAGTAGTGTAAATAGTTGAAATCTAAATGTAATATTTCAATTTAAACCTTTTAACGTATTTCAAGTATTACTGTATTATTTATTTGAGAACTGCAAAACATTGTATTAATCTTCTTATGCAGTACCATTGTAGGGAAGCCATGTTACAGCACTCTGTACATGGATGTGAGACTGTAAGCAGCTCTGTAATCTGCTACTGAGCATTATATCGTAGAGAAACGTGTGTTATTAAGAAGGAAATAAAGCAGTTTCCATACAAGTTACATCATGTGCTTCTGATTTATGACCAGATCCTACAACTCATATTATACCATTTTAGTGAATGTAAAAGACATCATCACAACACAATGGACACTGTCCAGATGATAAGTTTCATTTTTTTTAAGAGCTGACATGTGAAATAATTCTCCATAATTTAGGAGAAAAGTGTCGGATCAGCTTAAACTATTCTGAAAAGAGGTAGAGATGTTATAACTTCACTTGTAATGTCTTCTGATATGCAGTGTTCTTTTCTTCAGTCACTCTCTTACGCTCTTCATCAAATCATGTGGACCTTATTGATATTCTCCCCATCTCTAGTGTTTCCTTAGCTGAAATGTCTATAGCTGTTTTTATAGTCAGCCATTTTTGTTCTACCTTCTCAAATTGTTCCTTGTTCGTGTTCTAGGACCTGAGAAATTTTCTGACAGTGTGATTAATAAGTTTCTGTTAATGGCAGTGCTGCAATATTGTACCGATCTTTGCTAATATGTTTTTCTTTCTGAGCATTTGATACGCTTGCTGTTATCTTGGCCATTATGAGAAAATGATCTGAACCCACACAAGGGCCACGAAAGGTTTGAACATCCAACAAGTTAGATTTATGCCTCTCTTCTGTCAGTACATGATCAATTTGATTAATGGTTCTGCCATCAGGTGACTTCCATGTGCTCTTGTGTATCTCCTTATGGAGAAAGCTGGTAGATCCACTATCATATTCCGGGAGGCTGTGAATAGTATCAATCTTGTTCCATTATCATCAGTGGAGATCCATGTTTACTATGGGCTCCAATTACAGGCTGGAACATGTCTTCTTTTCCAAGTTGTGGAATAAAATCAACTAGCATGATCTTGATGTCATTTCGTGGACAATTATCATAAGATTTTTCAAGGGCATCATAAAAATCATCTTTTAGGTCTTCAATAGATTCTTCTGTTGGTGCATGTCCATTAATTATACTATAAGTACAGAATCTTCCTTTAATTCTAATCACTGATAGCTGTGGATTAATGGGTCTAAAATTCACCACCAAATGTTTCAGATATTTATGAACAAGGAAACCTGTACCAAATTTATGTCTGTTATCACCACACCTATAGAACATAATACACTCTTTCTTTTCCAATAACCCACTCCCTGTTCATTGAATTTATTGGATGGCAATAATGCCCTCCTTGAGCTTCCCCTACTGGTCTGATAACTTCTTTAGAGCGCCTGGGCTATATAAAGATCGAACATTCAAGGTACCAATTCGAAGATCAATTTTCAGCTTATTAACCATTCTTTGTCCAAGATCCGTGCCATGTCCTCATCTATTAATCCACCAGCTTCTGCTCAATGATACACGTCCGCTTCAATGCTACTAACTACCACCTTTTGCCATACCCTGTTAAGTACGATAATGCAGATACCAACATTATCGTACTTACCGTACTTTCACAAAACAGGATCATGTTGTTATAGTGGGTGGGGTGGGAAACAGCATTGATAGGGATCAGGGCTACAATATTGAGTGTGACCTGGTTAAAATAGCTTCTGCAACGACCCAGACAAATGTTGGACTGTTGCCTGCTTTCATGCGGTATGATCAACCCCAATTGAACCGCTCCGTCAGGAGAGTCAGTATGGAGATTGATCAACTGCTTAGGGCGGCAACTCGTCAGACATAGGTTTGGTTCCTGTTGATGCTATTGATAGGTGGGATTTCACTAGGCATGGCCTGCATCTCAATAGGAAATGGAAGGGGAAACTAGCTGGGTTGATAGCAAATTCCTAGGGGGGACACTGCAATTCATGAAGGTACTTCTTTTTTAGGCTAAGATCAGTGTCCAGTGAGAAGCTCAGGCAGGCAGGTGCTAAAAATGTTGAAAAATCAAATATTTCTCAGAAAAGTAAAGTAAAAAATAATGTTTGCATTTTTCACCAGAATATTGGGGGACTAAAGAATAAAATAGATGAGCTTTTAGTTTGTTTAGATGGTATATAAACTGATAATGTAATAGATATACTATGCCTGTCTGAGCATCACATTGTCACCGGTATGGAAAATGTGAATGTCAGTGGATATAAATTAGTCTCAAATGTAAGTAGAGATAATAACATAAGAGGAGGAGTTGCCATATATGCCAAAAGCTGTCACAGTGTAAAAAATTTAGAAACAAAAAAGTTTTGTGTAGAGCAGCATATTGAAGTATGTGCCTGCCAGCTTAAACTTAATGATGATTATCTTATAATTGTAACAGTATATAGGTCCCCTTCAGGGAACTTTCAGTTATTTCTGGAAAACTTGGATGCCTTGTTCTGCTATCTGTCAGATAGGGGAAAGCAAATTATTATTCGTGGTGATTTCAATGTAGATTCACTGAAAGAGTGTAATAGGAAGAAAGACCTGGAAGTCTTACTTGGCTCATTCAATCTGGCATCCGTTATTGATTTTCCTACTCGGGTAGTAAAGGACAGCAGTACATTGATAGATAACTTTTTTATAGACCAAGATAAGTTTAACAACATAAATGCTTGTCCCATTGAGAATGGTCTTTCGGATCATGGTGCACAGCTAGTAACAGTATATGACATAGCTCCATTCAGTAATTCGAAACAGTCCACCAGAATTGTGCACTCAATTAATGACTTAACAACTAAAAATTTCAAAGAAAGTCTACAGCAGTTAGACTGGGATGAGGTTTACAAGGAACCTGATGTTAATTTAAAATATAATTTATTTCACGATACATTTGTAAGGGTATTTGATAACTGTTTCCCCAAGACATTAGTAAAATTTAATTCTAAGAAACCATGCAAAAAACCATGGCTTACTAAAGGAATAAAAATATTGTGTAACCAAAAAAGGGAACTATATCTGTCCGCAAGAAAGAGTAATAATCCAGAAACAATAAAATATTATAAAAGCTACTGTGCTACATTAAGAAAAGTTATTAAAAAATCAAAAAGCATGTGCATCATGTCTGAGATTAGCTACTCTGATAATAAAATTAAAACAATTTGGAATATTATTAAAAGGGAGACAGGGCAACCAAGAGCAGAGGAAGAGGGTATTAGCATCAAAACAAATGAAAACTTTATTAACAAAAAGTCAGAAGTTGAAAACATTTTTAATGATTACTTTTTAAATGTTGTAGAGAAAATAGGATCTAAATGTTCATTAGAAGGAGCAAGGCAATTAATGGAAGAGGCCATACCTACACAATTTGATACAATTGAAATTCCACCCACCTCACCTTCAGAAATTAGGAAAATAATAAACTCTCTCAAGAGTAAATGGTCATATGGAATTGATGGCATTTCCAGCAGGGTATTAAAAACTTGTTCCCAGGAGATAAGTAGGATTCTCAGTCATATTTGTAATAGCTCATTAAAGCAGGGTATTTTCCCAGATAGACTGAGATATGCTATCGTTAAACCTTTGCATAAAAAAGGGGATACATACGATGTCAACAACTACCGGCCCATCTCACTTCTGACAGCTTTATCAAAAATTTTTGAAAAAGTTATGTATTCTCGAGTTGCTTCACATATTAGTATAAATAAAGTTCTAACAAAATGTCAGTTTGGATTTCAAAAAAGCTTTTCAACTGAAAATGCTATATATACCTTCACTGATGAAATATTAAATGCTTTGAATAATCGGACATCACCAGTAGGGATTTTTTGTGATCTTTCAAAGGCTTTTGATTGTGTAAATCATTGGATTCTTCTAGATAAGCTTAAGTATTGTGGTATGAGTGGGACAGTGCACAAATGGTTTAAATCATACTTAACTGGAAGAGTGCAGAAAGTTGAAATAAGCAGTTCACTTGATGTAGATGAGACAATTAATTCTTCTAACTGGGGAGTTATCAAAAATGGGGTCCCACAAGGTTCGGTCTTGGGTCCTTTGCTGTTCTTAATATATATTAATGACTTGCCATTCTACATACACGAAGATGCTAAGCTAGTACTTTTTGCTGATGATACAAGTATAGCTATCACACCTGACAAACAGGAATTAACTGATGAAATTGTAAATGATATCTTCCACAAAGTCATTAAGTGGTTCTCTACAAATGGACTCTCATTAAACTTTGATAAAACCCAGTATATACAGTTTCATACAGTAAATGGCATGACACCATTAATAAATTTAGACTTTGAACATAAATCTGTAGCTAAGGTAGAATATTCAAAATTTTTAGGTGTTTGCATTGACGAGGGACTGAATTGGAAGAAACATATTGAAGATCTCCTGAAACGTCTGAGTTCAGCTACTTATGCTATCAGAGTCATTGCAAAATTTGGTGATATAAATCTCAGTAAATTAGCTTACTACGCCTATTTTCATTCACTGCTTTCATATGGGATCATATTCTGGGGCAATTCAACATTGAGTATAAAAGTATTCATTGCACAAAAGCGTGTAATGAGAATAATTGCTGGAGCCCACCCAAGAGCATCCTGCAGACATTTATTTAGGGATCTAGGGATACTCACTGTAGCTTCACAATATATATATTCACTCATGAAATTTGTTATTAACAATCCTACCCAATTCAAAAGTAATAGCAGTGTGCATAGCTACAACACTAGGAGAAAGGATGATATTCACTATTCAAGGTTAAATCTAACTTTGGCTCAAAAAGGGGTGAATTATGCTGCCACAAAAGTCTTTGGTCACTTACCAAGTAGCATCAAAAGTCTGACAGATAGCCAACTAGTATTTAAAAAGAAATTAAAGGAATTTCTGAATGGCAACTCCTTCTACAATGTAGATGAATTTTTAAATAAAACTTAAAAAAAAAAAAAAAAAAAAAAAAAAAAAACCAAAAAAATACTTAAAATATAGATTGTCAAGTATAGACAAAATTTACTAAACTGACACATTCCACATCATTACGAAATGTCGTATACATGATCTAAGGAACAAGTATTAATCTAATCTAATCTAATCTAAACTGCTGACAAGGGAAACGCATCGTGATGAAGAGTGATGATTATCATCGTAAGATACAGGATATTTTGGACCCCATCAATTGCAAAGAACTGCAGAAGGATCCAACTATGAAGATCTTAAAAATGACGAATCAATTGGTAAAAGTATCTTCCTTCTCTTCCAACGATAAGAAGTTGCTTTGCAAAATGGAAGCATATCCCCCTCGGCTCTATGGATTACCTGAAGTGCATAAAGAACAGACACCACTTAGGTGAATTGAGAGTGCCATAGGGTCTCCCACTCACGAGTTAGCAAGACACCTTACTTTGTTGCTGCAGACCTGTATTGGAGGTATGGACAGTCATATCAAAATTACAGTTCATTTCATTGAAAATCTAAAGCAACATTCTGGTTAGTTTCGATGTAGTTCCTTTATTTACCATGATCCTGGTAAACAAAGCCATCTCATGCATAGCACAAATTTTTCCATCAGACATTGTGACTTTGTTTAGACACTGCCTCACCTTTACTTATTTTCAGTATAACAACACATTTTATGAACAGATTGATGGGGTGGCTATGGGCAGTCCTCTAAGTCCAGTAGCGGTCAATTTATTTATGGAGTATTTCCATAAAATCTCGGGCGAACTGCCGGATGTCCGTAACTTCTTGCCACGATATTTCGGCGCAGAGTCTTCTGGCCATCTTCAGGTGAGTACCGCCGAAGTACTGGCGAAGACGCACTGAGCTGTGCTATTTATGCCCAATTCAGCCGACATTGCGCATGCGCGTACCTAGCGCGCGCGTTCACTACAGCTACGTACACTGCTCCGAGCGCCCTCCGTGGTGGAGGCTTGCCGCTTCGATATCAGATCGATTCTCATCGTCATTCAGTTTCAGGAAACTACGCCGACTACAAAGTTTTTCAATGACAGGATTCCATGCAGCATTTATTTGGAAACCGCTGTCTCTATTGATAAGAGTGTCACTGTCAGACAATCTTATTTCCACAGCTTCATTAATAATTGAGCTCCAAAAGTGTGATGTGTGGGCCACAATTTTCATTTCATGGTATTTCATTGAATGACCTGTGGAAATACAATGTTCGGCGATTGCGGATTTGGTGGGTTGGAGTAGCCGAGTATGACGCTGATGTTCCACGATGCGGTCCTGCACAGTGCGCGTCGTCTGCCCTATATATGACTTGCTGCACTCGCACGGAATCCTGTAAACACTTGCTTTACGCATCTCCAGATCGTCTTTGACAGAACCCAACAGCGATGAAATTTTAGGAGGAGGGCAAAAGATGACTCTTACTTTATGCTTTTTTAGTATTCTGCCTATCTGCGATGAAATGTTCGCAATATATGGGAGATAAGCAGTCGATTTGAAAGCCTCTTCTTCCTTGTTCTGTCGTTTGGAGGTGTGCATCGCTCGATTTACTTGCTTCCTTGTGTATCCATTCTTTAGGAATACTGTCTGCAGGTGTTCCAGTTCCGTGTGAAGGCTGTCGGCATCAGAGATGGTATGGGCTCGATGGATTAGAGTCTTGAGGACGCCCATTGTTTGTGCTGGATGGTGGCAACTAGTAGCTTGTAAGTACAAATCTGTATGAGTGGGCTTCCTGTATACCGAATGACCAAGTGAGCCATCACTTCTGCGTCGCACAAAAACATCTAAAAATGGCAAACAACCATTTTCTCGATCTCCATAGTAAACTTTGTTTTCATGTATGGAGTTCATATGATGTAAAAAGTCTTGCAGACGTTCCACGCCATGAGGCCACACTATAAAAGTGTCATCGACGTATCACCAAAACACTGTTGGTTTAAAAATAGCTGACGCAAGTGCTCTCTCCTCAAAATCTTCCATAAAAAGATTGGCCACCAGGGAAGACAAAGGACTCCCCATGGCGACTCCGTCGGATTGTTCATAAAACTCGTTGTTAAATAAAAAATATGTAGAGGAGAGCGTGTTCTCGAATAGCGCTGTAATGTCCTCACCAAACATGTTGCCAATGAGGTGTAGTGAGTCCACGAGAGGCACCTTTGTAAACAGTGAAACCACATCAAGACTGACCAACAAGTCGTTCCTTTGCAGCTGAAGTGACTGAAGTCTGCTGATAAAATCACTGGAATTCTTTATATGATGTGGACACTTGCCTACTACAGGTTTGAGCAAAGACTCCAAGTATTTAGCTAGGTCGTAAGTGGCTGCTCCAATATTGCTCACAATTGGACGTAATGGCACACTTTCCTTGTGGATCTTAGGCAGTCCATATAGCCTAGGTGGAACTGAACTGCTTGGTTTCAGTCTCTTTATGACCTCCTTCGGTAGAGAACTATTTGATAGAAGTTCAGCTGTTTTTCGCACCACTCGGTTTGTTGGATCCTTGTCAACTTTGCGATACGTTGAGTCACATAATAAAACGTTGATCTTATTAATGTAGTCCTCCCGTGGCATGAGAACAGTAGCATTTCCTTTGTCAGATTTCAGTACTACTGTATCCACGTCTGTTCGTAAGTTACGGAGGGCAGCCCTCTCCATAGGCGAGATATTGCTCTTCGGTGGTGTGGCTCTCGTCAACACACGACAAGACTCTCGACGAATTTCTTCGGCTTCATCTGTAGGAAGACGGCGCACAGCTTCTTCGATGGAGCTAACGAAGTCTACTAGTGGCGGTGAAACAGATGTTGGAGCGAAGTTAAGACCTCTTGCCAGCACAGATACAGTGGTGTCATCTATAGTTTTCCCCGTCAAATTGATAACGGATCGTCGAGTTGGAACTTCCTGCAACTTCTGTGTAGAAAGACGGTCGATCTTGGCAGTTTGCCTCGTCACAGCTTTGTCATAGCTCCAGTTTGCTTTATACCACATTACACCATCCACCCAGTCCCAAGACAGGGAAGACAGTCTTGCCGCCACTTCTAAGTGCAGATGGTACATGTCCTTAGACACAGCATCCAACTCACGCCGACTGAAACGAATCCTTTCTCTTACCAATGCCATGCTTGCTTTACGCTTGATGTTATTTGCAGCAGCGGTATTAATAAAATGCACAAGTTTGGCAAAATTTGGAATTATTCCCCTGTCTCTGCAACTTAATAAGAAAATGAATGAGCTCAGTAGTCTCGCTCTTTTCTCGTAACTTGTCGAATCGTCGAATACACTCCATCACTTCCTCCCCGTAGAGTTGCTTGATGTGATGTTTAAAGCTTTCCCGGCGTACAGATATTTCCATAAAATCTCGGGCGAACTGCCGGATGTCCGTAACTTCTTGCCACGATATTTCGGCGCAGAGTCTTCTGGCCATCTTCAGGTGAGTACCGCCGAAGTACTGACGAAGACGCACTGAGCTGTGCTATTTATGCCCAATTCAGCCGACATTGCGCATGCGCGTACCTAGCGCGCGCGTTCACTACAGCTACGTACGCTGCTCCGAGCGCCCTCCGTGGTGGAGGCTTGCCGCTTCGATATCAGATCGATTCTCATCGTCATTCAGTTTCAGGAAACTACGCCGACTACGAAGTTTTTCAATGACAGGATTCCATGCAGCATTTATTTGGAAACCGCTATCTCTATTGATAAGAGTGTCACTGTCAGACAATCTTATTTCCACAGCTTCATTAATAATTGAGCTCCAAAAGTTTGATGTGTGGGCCACAATTTTCGTTTCATTGTATTTCATTGAATGACCTGTGGAAATACAATGTTCGGCGATTGCGGATTTGGTGGGTTGGAGTAGCCAAGTACGCCGCTGATGTTCCACGATGCGGTCCTGCACAGTGCGCGTCGTCTGCCCTATATATGACTTGCTGCACTCGCACGGAATCCTGTAAACACCTGCTTTACGCAACTCCAGATCGTCTTTGACAGAACCCAACAGCGATGAAATTTTAGGAGGAGGGCAAAAGATGACTCTTACTTTATGCTTTTTTAGTATTCTGCCTATCTGCGATGAAATGTTCCCAATATATGGGAGATAAGCAGTCGATTTGAAAGCCTCTTCTTCCTTGTTCTGGAGTTTATGGAGTCTTTCAAACAACAGGCGTTGCAGATTGCTAGTAAAAAACCAGCCAAGTGGTATTGTGTTGATGATGCCTTCATAGTATGGACACACAGCGAAGAGGAATTTAGATGCTTTCTTGGTACACTTAAACAGTATCAAATCCAGGATACAATTTACAATGGAAAAAGAACTTAATGGTCAGCTTAATTTTCTAGATGTGTCTGTGATGAAACAAAAAGACGGCATGTTGGGCCACAAGATTTACAGGAAGGCTATGCATACAGATTGTTACCTTCATAAAGACTCCAACCACCATCCTAGACAAAAAAGAGGAATGATTAAAACCTGCGTCAACAGGGCACATAAAATTTGTAAACCAGTTTACTTACAAAATGAGGTTGAACACCTTCGAAGGACCTTCAAGAAGATTGGTTATTCCACCAGAGAAGTAGACCAAGTTCTTCATCCCACGATGAAAACTAAAAATAATAAGGTACCTCAACCAACCAAAGGGAAAGTGTTCCTTCCCTTTATTAGTCATGTCACAGACCGCTTTTGAAAAGTGCTGAACAAACCTGGAGTTGAAACTATTTTCAGACCTACCAGGAAAATTAAACATCATTTAAGATGTGTAAAAGATGCATGACACTCTTTGGATACACTGGGTGTGTATAAAATTCCTTGCAGCTGTGGCCAAGTGTAATCAGAACTACGAAAAGCAGTGACAAAACTTGTCTAAGTGAACACAAGAGAAACTGCCGCCTGGGTCATACACAGAAATCTATTATGCTCGTACATACAGAGAATCCATTGAACTTTACAAACATCATCATAATTTCAATAGAAAGGAAGAAGGTGTTAAATTAGAAAGATTTGGAATTCAACGTTGCACAAGCATATTAACAATCGATCTTCTTCTAGTAATAAGGTTGGCATTACCAGAGATAGTTGTTCAACCGACATCACATGAGATACTGTGGCGCTCCCTCGAGGCCTCATCGCAGTTGCCACTTAGCCTTTGAAGATGTCTTCCAAAGCTGAAGACGAAACGTTAGGGGAGAGTTTTATCCATCGACCATGGCCTACCAGCCCTGAAATTTTTAAGTGAAGTTGATGCCAGCTATGAAAGCCTACATTGTATGATTAGATCCTCTTACTGTTACCTTATAATTCACATTCACAATTTTTATCATATACCATACATTTATAGTCGGTGTCACTTAAGAAGACAGCCCAGTTTTCAGCCGTTCTGCGCATCCCCTCCATGAGTTATCCAATGTTTCTCCCGCGGGCGCAAGTGTTGGCTGCAGTTCATACATTTTTAACAACATGGAAATAACTTTATCCCCTGCTGAGGGAAAAATTAAAATGTTCTGTGTCTATGGTTTCAGCCACAATGATTTACACATTGCAATCTGATACTTTCTCCTTTATTCTTTGTATGGTTTCTTGGCAAACAGGCTCCATGTAAAAGTAATCTCTCATGGGCCTTTGACATCATTGTGTATTTTTCAAGCACTCCGTTGATGGCTGGATGGTACACTTTGAGTGAAATCCCTGTTTGTGTAACAGCTGCATACAAACCTATGTTTAATTCCTTAAATTTTTGCTTTTTTAAACACTGTTGAAACACATTCCATAATAGAGGTTGCCACAATTTGTTTTAATTGAATAGGAGGTACATGGGTGTTTTGAGCTGGATATGGATTGTTCGATGTCTCACTGGTGTTTTTCATCTAACAAAACTCCTGAATAACAAACAGCTTAATGCTTAAGAGTTATCAGTTTCTATGAAATCTTGTTTGAATTTCTGAGCCAGAATAATAAATCAAGCACTGCACAACACTGTCATGGTGAAATGTTGTAGTAAGCTAATTTCAAACTTTCGAATTTATTTGCAACTAGTTTTAATCCAAAGGTGAATTATTTACATTTAGAAGAATCTTTAAATAAGCTTCAAATATAATCACATTAAATTAAAAAGATAACCCAAAGTTGGCATGGAGCAGAGCAGTTGCTATGGATGCTCCCAGGTGCTGTCGCTTCTGAAGGGAGCGAGGAGTGATACACATAAATAGCAGAAGCTTTGCCATCTCCAACTATCATTAGCTGCCAAAGGAATTCCATCCATACTACTTTTAGCATGAAATTCTTGTCAATAGTTGTTCCATGGTGTCGCCCACCGCTTCTCCACAGAACTGCCACAGGATAAAGAACACTGTAGCACAATAATTCTGCAATGCTCCATCAGCGCCTGCACACACATACCTGATCATGTACAGTCTTGGCTTGGCTTTTTTTCTTTTATCTTCTCCCCCCCCCCCCCCGCCACTAATTAGGTCGCCTGTACTTGCAACATGTTTCACCAATAAACATGGTAGTATGCACCTGTATGCCTCATTACCAATCCTTTAATGTTTCTTCTTAGTATTCCTCAAGATGAACTGATCATACTTTGCTAAACTAAACAGTTGCATAAACATTACTCTAGGTTTGGTCTGATTTAATTTTAACAGGAAAGCAAACCAATTTTGGTTCAACCCACCATTCCTCGCACCAAAACTGAGTTTTTGTTCAAGCCCAGGATTACAGAGATTTGTTTAAAACATGGCTTTGGCATCATTAGCTTACCATGCTTTTTTTTATAGACCTTGGTCCAATAGTCTGTATGCTGTCTTCTGAGCCAGTTACATAGCTCCAGTTTGATCATTGCCTTGGTGACAGAACAGGTTCTGGTTCGCTAAATGGAGTCTCTGCCCCTATCCTGGCCAATCTGTCAGCATGTTCATTGCCACTGATCCCCAATAGCCAAGGACCCACAATAGATTTACCCTGTTGCTTTCCCCGAGCTCCACCAAAATCCTGTGACATTCCGCAACAATCTTACATCTTGTTGTGGGAGCTACCAGTGGTTTCAGTGCTGCCTGCCTGAATAAATGTAAATGCTACAGTTATTGTAGCACCTACGCAAATTCTCCACACATGCCCTGATGGCAGTAACTTCAGCCTAAAATACTGAGGCCAGTTTCCCTACAGAGACGACGCTCTCCAGTCTTGGCTCACCCCATATACCTTGGTCCGATTTCGACCTATTAGTGAACCAAACAACGTACTCCGTACAGTGTCAAACTGTTTTCTCCCAAAGCTCCCTGCTTCCAGTTGTTATACTGAAAGGGTTATTGAAGCAGTGGAGTTACAATATAGTCGACCCGGAATTTTCCCTACCCCAGTCGCTGCCTCCATCTTGACCCAAAGGTGTAAAGGGGGCTTATCTAGATTGGTTTGCATCCCAGCAGCTGGTGTGCTGCTAATTCCGCCTGTTATGGCTAAGCAGGCCAATCTCTACACCTTACCAAGCTCCTTAGCAGCAACCTCCTGATCTACCTTTTTCCACCACATGACTGCCTCATAAGTGATCCTAGGTATACTAGCAGAGTATTTCGCATGTTACAGGAGACAGGTTCTCTACCTAGCAGTCATAATCAGTACAAGTGCTCAATACATGAAGACGATGAGGATATTATGGATGCTGTTCAACATAGTTCCGGTACCAGTACACAATATATCTCTCAATGATCAGGCATTTCGTAGTCTAAGGTATGGCATACACTAAATTACAATAATATGTATCGTTAACATAAACAAAAAGTGCATCATTTACATCCAGGTGATCCAGATCTTCGCTTGGAGTTTTGCAACTGGTTAAATACTAATCGGCAATTACACAAATACATTTTATTTTCTGACAAGGCACAGTTTACTCAAGATGGTATAAACAATTTACCTAATAAGCAAATATGGTCTGAAGCAAACCTATGTGCAAGAGTGCAACTTAATTTCCAGCAGCAATTTAGCATAAATATGTGTCATGGTATAATCAACACACACTTTATTAGACCATTCTTTTCCAAGGACATCTAACTGGTGAGACATACTTACAATCACTTCAAGAAGAAATGCTCCACTTACTGTGTGATGTTCCACTTGCTATGCGATTGGAAATGTATTTTCAATATGATGGCATTGTCACCACATTTCACCGATGCAGTTACTAGACATTTAAATGAACATTTTCACTAGAGATGGATTGGTAATAGTGCTATATGCAGATTGCCTCATTTAACACCAGAGTTTTGTGTATGGGGATGGACGAAAGACATAGTTTATAAGGACAGAGTCAATACACTTGAGCTTTACTTGCTCACATTATGAATGCAATAGAGAAAATAGAGAATAACACTGTGAAATTGGAATGAGCAACAAAATCTATTCAGACATGTGTGGCTAAATGCACTGAACTCATGGATACACTTTTGAATATTTATTGTGAATGCATTGTGAAATTTTATGTACTGCTGTACAACTTCATTATCACTAAGCTCTGGTGGTGTTTTTTTCTTCTTTGTTTAACATGAAATTACATGTGCAATGGTATTAATAAAAGCAGATTATCTGACACATTCATGCGGTTTTAGTTAACGTTATTACACTCCTGGCCATTAAAATTGCTACACCACGAAGATGACACGCTACAGACATGAAATTTAACCGACAGGAAGAAGATGCTGTGATATGCAAATGATTAGCTTTTCAGAGCATTCACATAAGGTTGGCACCACTGACGACACCTACAACTTGCTTACATGAGGAAAGTTTCCAACCAATTTCTCATACACAAACAGCACTTAATTGGCGTTGCCTGGTAAAATGTTGCTGTGATGCCTTAGATAAGGAGAAAAAATGCATACCATCACGTTTCAGAGATTGATAAAGGTCAGATTGTAGCCTATTGTGATTGCAGTTTATCGTATCGTGACATTGCTGCTCCCATTGATCCAATGACTGTAAGCAGAATATGGAATCGGTGGGTTCAGGAGGGCAATTCGGAACACCGTGCTGAATCCCAATGGCATTGTATCACTAGCAGTCAAGATGACAGGCATCTTATCCACATGGCTGTAATGGATCGTGCAGCCATGTCTTGATCCCCGAGTCAACACATGGGGACGTTTGCAAGACAACCATCTGCAGGAACAGTTCGACGACATTTGCAGCAGCATGGACTATCAGCTCGGAGACCATGGCTGCAGTTACCCTTGACACTGCATCACAGACAGGAGCGCCTGCGATGGTGTATGCAATGACGAACCTGGGTGCACGAATGGCAAAAACGTCATTTTTTCCAATGAACCCAGGTTCTGTTTACAGCATCATGATAGTCGCATCTGTGTTTGGCAACATCGTGGTGAACGCACATTGGAAGCGTGTATTCATCATCGCCATACTGGCTTATCACCTGGCGTGATGGTATGGGGTGCCATTGGTTACACATCTCACTCACCTCTTGTTCACATCAACAGCTATTTGAACAGTGTCCGTTACATTTCAGATGTGTTATGACCCATGGCTCAACCCTTCATTCGATCCCAGCGAAACCCAACGGATCAGCAGGATATTGTACGGCCACATGTTGCAGGTCCTGTACGGGCCTTTCTGGATATGGAAAATGTTCGACTGCTGCCCTGGCCAGCACATTCTCCAGATGTGACTGAAAAGTCTGGTCAATGGTGGTGGAGCAACTGGCTCGTCACAATACGCCAGTCACTACTCTTGATGAACTGTGGTATCGTGTTGAAGCTCATGGGCATCTGTATCTGTACACGCCATCCAAGTTCTGTTTGACTCAATGCCCAGGCATATCAAGGCCGTTATTACAGCCAGAGGTGGTTGTTCTGGGTACTGATTTCTCAGGATCTATTGCGTGAAAATTTTATCACGTCAGTTCTAGTATAATATATTTGTCTAATGAATACCTGTTTATCATCTGCATTTCTTCTTGGTGTTGCAATTTTAATGGCCAGTAGTGTACCTTCATTTTCCAGAATTAAATTTTCTTCAACTTCTGTAGATAACTTTTTGCCATTGTCTGAAATTTAAAAAAAAATGGCCAAGTAGTTAATAAATTACATATGTTCCCAAATTATTTCTTTGTTTCTCTGGAATTTCTGTAAAACTCCTGCATATACACGTCTGGGACATGTTTTATATACAAAGTAAATGGAAATTGTGTTTTACTGTAACCTCTTACAGTTTTGCAATGTTTGTGAGGTTGATAAATTTTGGGTAAAATCTTTTATTATCTGTAACTGCATAACTAAAAATTTGTGGTCCTTTGTTTATATGAACTTTTTTCTTTATATTAAAATAATCATATATCTTCATGAATCACCCCTTATATCCGAAACTGTACTAGTTTGTTGGGCGTACATTACATTACCGGTGGTTTTAATACTCTGCTAAAGAGAGTATGGAATTTTTGTACCTTGTTCCTGAAAGTTATTGCCTTAGAGAAACTTACAACAACAAATATGTGAACTGCAGCTATTAAAAGGCAAAAGAGGAAAACCAGTTTAACAACCACACACAAAACTGTATACAACATTTCAAAATTTGGGATTTAGGCTGCTTGCCCCCAAACCTTTTGTCGATGTGAGGACAGGTGAGTATCTCTTTTGTGGATTTTTTTTTTTTTTTTTTTTTTTACATGTCTCCAAATGCAAACCACACATATGTCAAATATATGGCGTGAGATGAATAAACCACATTCAAAAAAGGGTGGTCGGTTGTCATAGTAAAAGTTCTACTTCTTTTGACATAAACTAACGCATGTGTTTGCCTGTCAATGAAAAGGTTAAAAAAGGTAGTCTAATGGCAGTTTAAAACATTTAAATAAGTTGTTCTGTCAATATTTTATTGTCAAAAATACACAAAATATAGTATAGCATGTGACTGTTAGTAATTTGTATACAATCTTATATGTATGATACAAATAGTATCCCTTACTTATATCACAGTATACCACAACTCTAAGTTGCTAAATAAAAGTAAAAATATTTCAAATATTATAGAGGAAAAATTCCTAACAGGAAAAAAATATACGTAAAAAATAGATGAAGAACACTTACCAGGCGAAGGGGCACAGGCAGTAATAGTAACAAATAAACACACAGACACACACACACACTCAAAAATGCTAGCTTTCGCAGCCTAGCTGCTTCATCAGGCAGAAGGGAAGGAGAGGGAAAAGGAAATGATGAGGATTTAAGGAAGGGGGTAAGGAGCCATTCCAATCCCGGGACAGGAAAGACTTACCTTGGGGGAAAAAATGGAAGGTAAATAAATGCACATACACCCACACATTTACACAGACACAAGTACACTTAGGCAGACATACTGTAGAACTGTAGAAAGCAAAGAAGTTAGAAGTTGGACAGAGATGCCACTTGAGGCAGAGGCTCTGTCCAGAGAACCAAGACAAAGATGTTAAGATGGTGGGTGGGAATTCGAATTTAGCGGAGGTTGAGACCAGGTGGGCAACGGGAAGAGAGAATATGCTGAAGGGCTAGTTCCCATCTCCGGAGTTCTGAAGGATTGGTGTCAGTGGGAAGTATCCAGATAACCCGGACGGTGTAGCACTGTGCCAAGATGTGCTGGCCATGCACCAAGGCATGTTTAGCCACAGGGTGATCCTCGTTACCAACAAACACTGTCTGCCTGTGTCCATTCATGCGAATGGACAGTTTGTTGCTGGTCATTCCCACATAGAACGCTTCACAGTGCAGGCATGTCAGTTGGTAGATCACGACCCACGTGATCTACCAACTGACATGCCTGCACTGTGAAGCGTTCTATGTGGGAATGACCAGCAACAAACTGTCCATTCGCATGAATGGACACAGGCAGACAGTGTTTGTTGGTAACGAGGATCACCCTGTGGCTAAACATGCCTTGGTGCATGGCCAGCACATCTTGGCACAGTGCTACACCGTCCGGGTTATCTGGATACTTCCCACTGACACCAATCCTTCAGAACTCCGGAGATGGGAACTAGCCCTTCAGCATATTCTCTCTTCCCGTTGCCCACCTGGTCTCAACCTCCGCTAAATTCGAATTCCCACCCACCATCTTAACATCTTTGCCTTGGTTCTCTGGACAGAGCCTCTGCCTCAAGTGGCATCTCTGTCCAACTTCTAACTTCTTTGCTTTCTACAGTTCTACAGTATGTCTGCCTAAGTGTACTTGTGTCTGTGTAAATGTGTGGGTGTATGTGCATTTATTTACCTTCCATTTTTTCCCCCAAGGTAAGTCTTTCCTGTCCCGGGATTGGAATGGCTCCTTACCCCCTTCCTTAAATCCTCATCATTTCCTTTTCCCTCTCCTTCCCTTCTGCCTGATGAAGCAGCTAGGCTGCGAAAGCTAGCATTTTTGAGTGTGTGTGTGTGTCTGTGTGTTTATTTGTTACTATTACTGCCTGTGCCCCTTCGCCTGGTAAGTGTTCTTCATCTATTTTTTACGTAAAAATATTTCAATGAATATATCAATATTTTATCTTCATGAAATGAGAACAATTGAAAAAAAATCACTTACATGCAGTATATAAGTGCATGAATGAAGAAAAGTGCATGAATGAATAATATTGTCTTTGGGATTTGGGGCAACACTTAACTTGAGATAGATAAGATATATATAAGAAATATAAGAACAAGCAACCAAACATCATTTTCACCCAATTCACTGTTTTATACCACAGTGCTGTAAAGAGAAAGTATGATGACTGCAACCTTCTAATGTACAGACATTAAGATTTGGCTGTTGTTCCATTATAAAGTGTCAATGAGAGCATACATTCAAGGAAAGTCAGGTGTAATTAGGGGCATGAAATTGTAACATCTATTTTTTGTGATATTTGAATTTGTTTTGGCAAAAAATGCTTTCATTTTTGGCACAATTCGCTCCCATTTCATTTATTTATTATCAGTGATTATGCACAGACATTTATTAGGTTGACAGCCTTCTTGCATGAAGGCAAATTTTTAGTGCTTTGAAATTGCTTAATTTGATTAGCTTACTTTTGCAGAAATGTCAACTGATTTCTTTTTTATGAAATTGGCTTGGTATTCTTCTTGTGGCTGCATTCAAGCTATCAGTAAATTATTGTTCCGTTAAGATGTACCACAATTTTCTTGCAAATGAACTGAATTAGTCACATTTAAGGTATTTATTGATTTAATTTTTGGTTTTCCTTGCCAATAAGTTAACCACAAAATCTAAAGAATAATTATTTTGTACCTTCCTAGCATTGCTATCTCTACTGACCATACTTGACAATCATTGGTAACAGTTTCAATAATTATTCGTAGAAAATATAGCTTTTTCAAAATACATCTACTAAAATAGTTACTTTGACACAATTGCCTTAAAACAACTTTCATTGTATAAAATTTGCATTTTATATTTACACACAAAATTTGTACTTATATCTGCATTTACTGCAAAATGCAAATTTTTCAGGTCCATATGTATAACTTATATATATAGGAGAATGGTAATTATACTGCTGAATTTGTGTCTGTGTGTGTGTGTGTGTGTGTGTGTGTGTGTGTGTGTGTGTGTGTGCGTGTAGGTCAGGATTGACAGAAAGACAAAACTGAAGATAGAAGTTGAGATATATAGCTATACAAGCAGGAAATCTTAGGAACATGGAGAAGAAAAAACATAATTGAAAAGATTTAAGTAAGCACTGAAGGAAGAAGAGCAAATAATAACAATAATTACGACAAGATTAGTGATGCTGTTGATGACAAATGTAGCAAAGTATTTAAAAAGACTTTCCTGGTGGGAAAAATATGTATAAATATATATATCTATATTTTTATACATAAAGTATTTAAACAATTTTATGGCAATGGTGAACTAGAGAACAAAAATAAATCCAAATATTGTGGTGTACATCTTGTGGGTACAGTTGAGAAGTAGGCTGTTCCACCTCAAGTGCTGCCTGTGGGCTGCAGCAGGCAGACCAGCTGCTGTGCTGCCCAGGCCTTCACCCACAGACAGTGTTCGCCAGCACACTAACAGGGCCACCTCGCCGGTAGCTTACAACTGCCCACAGGTCGGATGGCAGCCACTCCCCAGGGGTTTACTGGATCGGCCTGCTGCAGAGTTGAGACCATTAGGTAGTGTGTTCTGATGAGTGTAAGAGCAAACAATACAGTAAGTAACAAGAGACTTCCACAATGGTACATTTCCCTACCTTTAATTCTTGTTACTTATTAATCTAAGCTATAGATTTGCCTTTGTGATCCAGAACATTTTTACTCATTCCACAATAAGAACAGTTAGCTAGTCAGAGGGTTAGGTACTTACTTTATAACGATATCTGCTGGCCACGAACAAGTCTGCTCCTGTATCTCCAAATATCCTACAAGAAAAATATTAGTATATCAAAAATAAATGGTATGTAATATTGAGTATGGAATCTAGGATCTATGAGCAAAGATCAAGTAAAGTCTTGTACATGAAATAATTTTTACTGCTTCACAAACTTTTTACTAATATTTATTAGTAATTATGCTAGCTGAAACAATCTGAAGTGTAAATTTGCTGGGTCTGCCACTGGGTTTATGTACAAAAATTTCACCCTTTGCAGAAAGTGTCATTTATTTTACTGTTTACCCTAAGTGAGTAGCTAAGGTTACTAAAGCACACCAGTGCGGTGGCATCTGACTTTGAGGTAAGCCAGTTCAAATCTTTGTGAGGTGAGATGGTGAAAGTCCTGATCATGCCTGAATACATATGTTTTATGTTGCACATTCTGAACATTTGTGGACCAAATGTAGTCATCTCATTCTTGCAACTTCAGCACTGAACTTTGTACAGAGGGGCAAAGAAAAACAAAGAATGATGAGCGCCAGATAAACTACAATATTTATGAGGTGAAATCAGATGTAGTACAGTCATATTAAATGAAATTGAAAATTAGATTTTTAAAATTTAAGTTCTCAGCCAATAAACCTTTCAAAATTATTGGCGTACATACCTCATACTAACACTTATTGCTTAGCCTATCCCATATCCGACAAAAAATAAAAACATGGCATACGAAATGTAGTGGATCTGAAAATGCATTAATGTAATACATTCTGCCACTAGTACTCAGTACCTATTTTTTTACTTAGATGGTCTTAAAAAATATCATACAACATTTTGCAAACAAAGGTTTTGCTTCTGAAATAATCAGACCTAGAGGCAACTACAAACCTCAGCCACTAATAAATAAATTTGTAAATATGTTCTATTGTAATGAGAAGTAGATGTAAAAAACATTCCCTTTGACATTGGAATGCAAATGTGCTTTGGAAAATGTTATATTTGTGATTATCTGTGGACTGTGATAAGATCTGTAAGTTTCAGATACCACCACTACTTGTGAATGAACAGGACTGCTGAGAAATCCCTTTGTGAAAACTACTAAAGAACTCCTTTGAGATTGCTCAGGAGTGAAATAATGAGAAGGGAAGGTGAGGGGATGTTCTTACAGTAACATCACACAAATAGAAACGAGAGTGGCATGACATAATGGGTTGGGACAAGCAACAATGTTACAGTTGAACAGAGTAGTTGTCGCCTCCTGTCAATGCTATGGCATAACTACACAAGATGCTCACCAAGCAGAAGTTTTATTTTTCAGATACAATGGGGCAATCATTTGTATATTTTCTACTCACTGCTGAAAGCTATTTGATTTTGTCTATAATGTGTATTGCAATGTATTAAAAATGTAATTTTCTTAGGTTTGTATAAAGGAATTCTGAATATCATAGCTGATCATACTTTACATAAACTTAACTGATTAATTCTGGAGTAAATATTTTTCTTTTATTCACCCCCTCTGCCCATCTCATGTACTGATGAAAACATAGATGAAAGGACACCTACTTGGAACTTTCATGATATTTCTAGTATAAATGATCCCTGTGATTACTTATAATATTACTTTTTTCCTCAATCTGAAAATCATTTGATATGTATTTTAGGTCGATGATGAACTTTAGTACTGGAATAATATTTTGTGTTCTTATCGAAAAATTATATGCAGATTTAGTTACTAAATTTTCACAAATAAATATGCATATACAATGACTCATGAATTTAATTACACATCTACATTGCAATTAGGGCTGTGTCCGAGTGATTCAGCCAAATCCATTATTTGCCGAATCCAGCACAATGGCTTCGGATTCGAGATTCGATGCATAATGGCTGAATACTACCGAATCCAAAGTGTTATATGGAAAACTTCAGTTACGAATGTTGTACTTTACTTTGCATAACAGTGCACTTTCATATGCATTATTTAGTTTATTTTCCATAGATCCACTGAAAGACGTGACATCATAAAACAAAACGAACTTACTTTGAATTTATTCAAGTGAAACCACAATGAAATTTACACAGTTGCTAGCTTATTTACCCGAATCTAAGCCCCATTTTTCCTGGTTTTTGGGTCCAAAAACTACCTGTGATTTAAATTGAGTACAAGGCAAACAAAATTCTGAAAAATGGCACTAGGAGCCACAACAAGTAACTTTTCCCATCTGATATAAGCAGTGCTACTCAGGCTTGCTTTGCAGGCACAAATATAAAATTAGCAGCCTGTGAAATATTAGTAGCAACAAACATAAATTTCTTTACGTAAATACCAACAATACATAAGGCTTTAGAATTCTTCCATGAGTTGCCTCTTTCTGATTTCACATATTGTTTCATCGAATTTTGTAAAGTGCTGGGGTATGTGAACTGTAATGAAGCATTAGGATTTCAAGAAGAAAGTTATTTATTAAGCGGGGAATAAAAGTTCTAATTGTGTGTCATCCATGCGGGATGACGTCAATTCATCAAACACTTGACGTCTGTTTCAATACATCGTTAGGGTCAAGGTTAAACACATGATCACCGACTGCCTTTCGAAAAGGGACAGACAACTGACACCAACGGGTCCTGTGAAATGTGCAAGTGTGCCAATGGAATGATGATACATGAATATGGGTTCCAAATCAGATTGCATAGCAGGCATTTAAAAATGTTACATATCGAATACACTACACTGTACAAGGGATAATGATCTGTACTACAAAGGAACTGAATAACCAGGAATCAAGTGATAGTGATTCAGAATTATCGTAACTGTATCTAATTGCTATTATAAACATTTCATAAAATTAGTATTATAAGTGTAATATAATTGTTTTATATTTCCACTGTAGTTTGCCATATATTTGAAGTCTCATCTAAAAGCTACTACATAAAGCCGACTGGCAAGTCTGTGTTGCGTCAATATGCCTGACGCTACAACCACTGCCTTCGTGCTACAACTTACATGTTTTTCTTTTAGGGGCAAGGGATTGTTCCTATGAATCGTGATTCGTAAATTCCACACCCTCGTCGCCATAAGAATAATACAAATGTAAACATTATGCCATGTAATCTTCCATGTTAGTGAATGCGGGAGAATATACATATCACGTCAATGTTTACATTTTTATTATTCTTATGCTGATCGGGAATAGTTAGAAATGAAGCAAGGCAACTGACTTCTATTACTTATTTTTAACTCTTTTACGAATATAAATTCTGTGCAGACAAGTTATGTGATCTTAAATTTTTGAAAGAATAAATAAAGCCACAAAATACCCTTGCTTAACCTCCGGAACCGTAGCAATAACAAGTACACACACGTCAAATAAATGTGGATTTCTCTGTGTCTGAAAGTCCTTTCTGTCACTTATATGGAGTGCCTGATATGTCACTATGAAATTATTTAACATTTACACGCCCTACTTTTTAAGAATCTATTTCTCCAACTTCAAAAATATCTACTCATCTTTCGCGTTGTTGTTGTCCCCCTTGGGAGGAAAAAAAGTAATCCTTTTAGGACTTCATAATGCAATTATTTTTTATTTCATCAAAATGAAACAGTTTGTAATAGAGTGAAGAAAGTTTATCATCTTTTAGAGCATCTAAGTAACATATATCTCTAAATGGTACATAGCCACAAATTTCTTTTAAGCAGAGGGAGGAGTATTAAAAAATCCTTAAGATTTAAAATAAAAATCTAAATGAAAGTTTTAATTTCTTAAATCTTACTGTAATACTGTCATTTGGCCCAGAAGGCTTTATTTTTACCACTGGCTGTGATATAGTAGTAATTCTTTTTAAATACATGTACTTGAGTTGACAGATTATTTGGGTTCAAGATTTGGAAGATTGAATTCAGTTTCGGAATTCGGCACATATTCATTTAAGATTTGGTATTCATATTCGATTCGGTAAAATTGGGGTTCGATCCAACCCTATTTGCAATTTTTTTCCCCGACATTTCCCAATTCTGTCCTTTTCAGGATAGAATCATGAAATGTGGGGCACATGTAATGCTTGAATACAGATGTGTTACCTATCTACATATTTTCCCCCTGTTGTACATTCTGAATATTTTGTTGATATGTTGTAAATATTGTTATAAAGTTATAATTTGGAATGCATCAGTAATTTTATGTATGATTGATTAACCTATGTAAATTATTAATGTCCATGATGGTAACAGTACTGGGTAATGCCACTAGGAAAAGTTAATTCAACAAAATCTTTGACAAAAAGAAAAGTGAGAACATTAATGACATCTCTGGTCAGGGAGTTGAGTGACAGGAGAAAGGCATGCACCACTGAAAATGTGGCATTTGGCTGTTATTTGCTGAACTGGGCAGACTTGGAAGTTTCAAGTTTTGTATTTACTGAGGACAATGTGAGACAGACTTTGTCAGTGTGGCAGTTAAGGTCACAGTGTTGGCAGAGGTAGAGGCTGCAAACTACATTAAGATACTGCCTCATAATTTGTCTTTGCAAAGTAATAACTGTGCCCATAAAACTGTATGGCAAGGATAGATTATTGTAGCCAACAGTGAAGACACCATTTCAATGACTATGAAAATATGTTAGCCAGTTTCCTATTCGTTTTTAGTTTACAACCGTATTAAGGAATGACCCAGAAGTTTCATTAAAAATGCTATGTTAACTTTTGTGTTTCTCCGAGTTATTATCCCAAGTTGTGCTTACATGAGCATGGTCCCCATACTTTCCAAAGTGTGAAAAAACCTGGGTGTCATTTAAATTAACAATTTCACTAAAAACACAGAGGAAATTATGAGTGTCAATTAGCTTTCCAATTTGTCTCATTATTATAAATGTTTTGTGTTAGCCTCAGTAAAATAATTGTAACAGCCAAGCATTTAACTGTTACTAATTCAAAGCAATTCAAATTAAATTTTATAAAAATTTTTCCATGCACTGAAAAACTTAAAAGATTATCTTTCTCATCTTTATGAACTTGTAATTGTGATAGTGGTGGTTTGGCTGGTTCATATTTCAGTCATATTGCAGTCTTGTCGAAATCCTACAATGATATTATATTGAGTGATCTGTGCATTAATTATCATTGCTTACATAATTACTGAGAAATTCCATATTACATGTAAAATTAAGTAAACGTTAGTATACTGTTGTTAGGATGCAAAGTAGCTGACTGTTAATCATTCGGTAATGAGTGTTAGTCAAGTATTTCATAATGTTATGATTTATTTGCTATTAAATTCACTTCATTTTCTTTCTTGCTGCATTTTGAAGCACATTGTTTGGCTAATATCATGTGTGTCAGCCCTTTTTGCCATACAGTGTAATAATTACTGATACATTACTCTTCATTTAATTATTTCATAAAGTGAACAGATAGTGGCCAAATAGTGTTGGTGACCCTATTTTAGTATTTCTAAATTAAATGACTGATGATTGCTGTTTTAGTATTCTAGGATTTGCCTGAAAGCCCTTTTCATTGAAACATTAGGCAAGTGATTGCACCATAAAAATTAATTTTAATAATAGTAACTGATAATAGTGTAAGAGGAATAAGTAGTCCATAGAAGTACCTCTTAAACCTCCTCCCAGCTAATCAGTGTTAAAGTTTACTTAGGAAAAAAGTGCCTTACCATTATTTATTGTCTCTCAAGTAGCTACTTATGGGAAAGGCGACATTAAAGTCTCTTCAATGGTGCCCTGAATTAAATTTCTAACATCTATGCATAGTCTCATGAAAGGACATACTGATTTGGAGGGGAGGGTGTGGAAGAATGTCCCTGTACTCACTTGGCAGAGGAATTGAAGTTTTCATTGCAGAGGGAGATGTACTTTGGTAGTTCATGCACTGGTGTTTGCTGTCATGCATTGGTGCAAACTCAGTAAGCACATGTGTCAAGTTAGCAGGAAGACCCAGGTTTGAACCCCAGCCTTAGTACAAATTTCAGTTGGATACTTCATCCTATATTATCATTATTGATAAAATCAAGGCTAAATTTATCTCAGAAATAAACAATTATTCCGTCGATATACCAAAATTATATTTTTCAATAATAATAATAGCTATTTATCTTTGATATTTAAGTAATCTTGACTAAAAGAAGGGATACATTCTGAGACATCAAGGCTGATGGATGGATAGGATATTTTGGGTGCACAACACTAGATTTTTAGCACCCTTACAAATGCAATAGGAGAAAAAGTGTGAACCAAGAGGAAATTAATAAAAACAAGCAACAGAAATGAAGATAGTTAAACTGTGTGGGTAGCTAAACAAACACACAAATAAATCACTGCATATCAGCAGTACAAGTTTGCTACTAAAGTAGATAGTTGCTATACCAGTTATTGTAGCTGGCTCCATAACACTAAAACCTGCAGCCTAAAAGCTTAGGCTTTAGTCCAGACAATTCACAAAATTTTAAAACATTGGTTACACCTCGTTATCAGCTAAAGTAGAGAGTAGAGCACCACCAAGATTTGGAACTGCCCTCTCACCACGAGATAAAGTACACCCAGTTAAAACGTGGAGTACAGTAATTTTCACACCACAGGCATCACAAAATGGGGGATACTCTTGATGGAGTAAAAAGTTGTGTGGCAAAAGGCAGTGCCTGATGCGGAGGCATGTCAGGATCACATCCCGCCACCTGAATGACTGGCAGGTTCATCACGGTCGGACAGTTGGTTCAACCAACTGCAGTTTCTTACCTTTCACTGCAGCCACATCTCCTTCCACAACTGAAGGGACCTCTGCTGCAACACAGGGAATACATCCTGCAAGTTAACAGCAAACTCTGTGGCATGCTGGTCACTGTGGCCACCTTAGTTGCTTCACTTATCTGAATCCTCACATGCCATAGTACCGAAAGAAATGGCATCACCTTATCCTGCCATTGTAGGAAGTAGAGTTGCTCATGAATAAAACTGTCTTATAGTTTCAGATATGGGTTCTGCAGTGATTGTAGGGCACTAAGGGAATTGGAGCAGAGAATAAATCATTTACCTTGGACACACGATATTTGTTCCAGTGCCTCGAGGACTGCATGCAGCTCTGCTGAAAAAAAAATGAGTAGGAAGTGGGTAGGTGAATCCTCATGACACAATCGAGGAAACACTACGAAACACCCGAAGGAGTCCCCTTGTTTGGATCGGGCACTGTACAACACTGTAAAATTGTGATGCCTATCTAAAATGTTATAAAACTGAAGCATAAAGTCAGGGGTGTAATCTTCTTTAAAATCCATGAAGTCTAAAAGGAGTCTGGGCTTCTGCAATAGGTGTAACGATAGTGCTGGCCCCCTCATCTCAATGTTATCGTACGATACCATCTGCCTGGTCCTCTCGTCTCAATGTCATCCTACGATATCGTCTGCGTCGGATCCGGAATTGTGTGGTTCAGTAGTGATAAATGTTGCGTGTGAAGGTAAAAACGTAATAGCTAGCATTATCAGTGTAGGACAGTGTCTCGGTGATACTGTGATTAAAACAAGTGGTAGATTTATTAATTAAAGAGATTTGTATAAGACATTTTCAGACAGTTCTATAAACAATATGTTTGTTATCATACATTATTTCAATAAATAGACAGACGAAGGGTACAAACTTTTGTAAAACATAAAGATATTAAAATAAATAGCATTGCATATATGTTAGGCTCAGAAACAAGTTGTATTGACCAGCTAATTATGCTATTTCTACTATTACATTAATTGTCAATATTGTTATTCTTTATATATATTGACTGAAAAGAGATTTTGAGTATATTTTGTGAATGGCCAGAATATTTGATAGTTCAGTATATGTTAGGAACATGTATGATGGACTCATTAACTAATTAATTGACATTTTACATTTTGCTTTGTTGTCAACACAAGGATCGGAAATTTCATCTTAAAAATACATGCGCCATATAAAATTATTGTATGCATAGTTTTCATTTTATATTGTGAATATTTTTGTGTACATGAAATGTTTTACTTGTGTGCTTGGTAATTGTAAATCAGTATATTCAATTGTTATAAACAATGTGTAATGTAAAGCCATTATTGTGAATGTTATATATTTGCCTCACTGCCTTGCGTGGGGGAGTTCGAGTTTCGACTTTTACAAAGTGCACTGGAATCTATGTTAGTCTGCGCCTTGAAATGGAAGTACTACCGTTCTGATGCTTTGTAATTTGTATATGTTTTGAAGTTGTTATGTTTTGGTGGAGGAGAAGTTTGTTTCAAGTTAAAGAAGAAGTGAAAAATTGTATCTACGAGCGGTTATTTCTACCAGGATGCCCCAGGAGAATAATGTTGCAGCAAGCAGAACCCCCATACATCGTAACGTTAAAAAGCTGAGTATCGGAAGAATAAACTGTATTTACTTAAAATCTATCAATACGTTTCATAGGCAAGATGGAAATCTTGCTTTATCCTTGACCTGCCCCTCCCATATTTAAAAAACAATACTTAGTGCAAATGCCAAAAGGCCTTTTTGCTCATAGCCAGTTACAAAAATGTTTTCCCATAGGAGGCTGAGCAATGGTTTGGTATGCGTGCATATGGCATGGACAGTGTGGTATACACCTGGCACACACAGAGAAGCTGTCACCATATGTGAAGTGGCAGCTCAGTTGCCTTGGCGCAGAGACTTGGTATGGGGCTAGTCCTGAATGCTCCAGTGGCTAACCAAATCCCTTCATGGTGCACCACAACCATAGTCTTGCAAACCCATACATTTTGTAGCCATAACCAAGACGAGATCGCACAAAGGCTTTCCATGAAGGCACTCTAAAATACTTAGTCCTTTGAGGCACCATCTTTTCAAGTCTTTAAGGTGCAACAACCATGTGAGTTTTTAGTCAAATGTCAGACCCAGAAAACGCACAGTGTCCTCAAAATTTAGAACAGGGCCCCTAATGTGTTGTTCAGGTTAAGTTAAAAACAGAATGTGAAAAGTTGAAAAGAACATGCACAGACTTCTCTGCCCATTTGTTAAACTGTCTAAGAATTAGCTGCAACTGGCGAGTTGTTGTTGGAAGGCTGGAAGAAAAGTATCAAAATAATGAACATGGGACAGGACTTTGAACGACAGAAGTAATAGTGTTAATTCCTATGGCAAACAAAGTCACACTTAAAACACTACCCTCAAGGACACCATTCTCTTGCTCAAAACGATAAGGGAGGATGTCGACAACTTGATACCTAAAATAGTGTGGAGAAAGGAAGGACTTGATAAAAAGGGGAAGATATCCACAAAACGCCCATTTGTTAAGTTGCCTGAGGATAAGGTGCCACCAAGTTGTATCATAGGCCTTCTTGATATAAAGAAATACACTCAGAATGTGATGCTGGCACAAGAAAGCCAATTGTACAGCTGCCTCCAGGAAGGCCAGGTTACCAAAAGAGGAGTGATACCTCCTGAACTCACATTGAAAGTTACAAGGAGCTGCCTGGATTTTAAAATCCATACAAGGTGGCAGTTGACCATAACCAGGGGAAAATAAAAGACACATTTGGAGACAAGAAAAGCAGCTGTATGAATATCAAGAACTCGGACAGAAAACCAGTACTAAGCAAAGAGGGAAAAGCTGAAATGTGGAAGGAATATATTGAGGGCCTGTACAAAGGAAATAAACTTGAAGGCAGTATTTTAGACATGGAAGATAAAGTTCAGGAAGATGAGATAGGAGATACTATACTGCAAGAAGAATTTGACTGAGCACTAAAGGATTTGAGTATAAACAAGGCCCCTGGAGTAGATGATATTCTGTCTGAGCTGCAGATATCATTAGGAGAGCCAGTCATGAAGAAATTGTTCCATCTGGTACGCAAGATGTAGGAGATAGGGGAAATAGCCTCCGACTTCAAGAAGAATATAGTGATCCCAATTCTTAAGAAAACAAGTGCATAAAAATGTAAAAATTACAAGACTATCAGTTTAATAAGTCAATACTCACATTACGACTTATCTTATAAGATAAGCTAAGGGAAGGAAAACCTACATTTTAGTATTTGTAGATTTGGAGAAAGCTTTTGACAATGTTGACTGGAATACACTCTGTCAAATTCTGAAGCTAACAGGAAGCGAAGAGTTATAATCAACTTATATGCAAACCAGACATTGATTATTAAAGTTGAAGGGCATGAAAGGGACACAGAGATTGGGAAGGGAGTAAAACTGGGTTGTTGCCTTTCCCCAATGTTGTTTAATCTGTACTTTGAGCAAACAGTAAAGGAATGCAAGGAGAAATTTGAAGAGGAAGTTAAAGTTTAGGGAGAAGAAATAAAAACTTTGTGGTTTGCATATAACATAGTAGTTCTGTCAGAGACCACAAAGGATCTAGAAGAACAATTGAGTGGAATGGACAGTGTGTTGAAAAGAGGGTATAAGATGAACATCAACTAGAGTAAAACAAGGATAATGGAATGTAGCATCAGAAAGTCAGGAATGGAGGAGAAGGTATTCAGGTTTTGAAGGAATGTGGATAGTGTGTCCTCATCTTCAGTCCAGATTATGAAGGTATCATCCATGAATCTGAACCAGGTGAGGGGTTTGGGATTCTGGGTAGTCAGGAAGGATTTCTCCAGATGTCCCATGATCAGGTTGGAATAGAAAGGTACCATATGGGCTGTGCTGAGAATTTTTTTGTAGGTGATGCCTTCAAAGGAGAAGTAATTGCAGGTGACAGTGTAGTTGGTCAAGGTAACAAGGAAGGAGGCTGCGGGCTTGGTATCAGTTGGACGTTGTAAAAGATAGTGTTCGACAGTGGCAAGGCCATGAGCATTGGGCTTGCTGGTGCAGACGGAAGTGGCATCAACTGTGACAAGCATGGTACCAGGAGGTGAAGGAACAGGATCTGTGGAGAGTCGGTGGAGGAAATGATTGGTGTTTTTTTATATAGGAGGGTAGGTTGTGGGTAATAAGTCAAAGGTGTTGGTCCATGATAGCAGATATTCTCTCAGTGGGATCACCATAACTGGTCACATTGGGATGTCCAGGGTGGTTGCGTTAGTGAACACTAAGGAGCATGTACAAAGTGAGGATGCGGCATGTAGGTGTTGGTGGGGTGAGGAGAGAGAGAGAGAGAGAGGGGGGGGGGACTCTAGGAGAGGTCCTGGGATGGTACTAAGGATTTGAAAAGGGACTGGAGATCCTGTTGGGTTTTGGGAATGGGATCATTGAGGCAGGGTGTGTAGGCAGAAGAATCTGTATGGACACCCATCTGCAGTGATGAACAGTCCCTCTCCAAATATGCCAAGTGCTTAACTGAGGCCTTCACTGATCGCAATTACCCTCAAAAACTTGGCAAGAAACAGACCTCACAGCCCTCTCTGTCCGTCACCCGCCACCTCCCCTGTACCTACCATCCAGCCACAAAAAAGCACCCCTCTTATGATCCAGTACCGCCCAGGACTGGAGAAGTTAAACCAGGTTCTCCACCAGGGTTTTGACTACCTTTTACCTTGCCCTGAAATGAGGAATACTCTACCCAATATCCTCTACCAAATCTATGTCATATCCTTGTCCATCCCTACTCCCAACACCTTGCCAAATGGCTCATATCCCTGCCATAAAAGATGAGATAGGATATACTACACAGAGAGGAATTAGAGAGAGGCCTGAAATACCTGAGCTCAAGACAAGGTTCCTGTAGTAGACATTGCCCCTGAACTACTTAAAGTCTCTGGGAGAGCCAGTCATGACAAAACTATTCCACATGTTGTTCAAGATGTATAAGACAGATGAAATACCCTCAGAGTTCAAGAAGAACGTAATAATCTAATTCCAAAGACAGCAGACCCAGATAGGTGTGAAAATTACAGTACCCTCTGTTTAATAAGTCATGGTTTTAAAGTTCTAAGTGAATTATTTACAAAAGAATAAAAAAAAATTGTAGAAGTCAATCTCGGAAAAAATCAGTTTGAATTTAGGAACACATGGGGCAATACTCACCTTACTACCTATCTTACAAGACAGAACAGCTGCATAATGGAAGGAGGCGGTCAGTAACTGACCCCAAAGTAGTTATAGCAACTGTTGTAACTGAAGGTGTAGCAGCTTGACAATCTACATCTACATGTATATCTACATAAATACTCCGCAATCCACCGTAAGGTGGGTACACTGTACCACTACTAGGCATTTCCTTTCCTATTCCACTCCCAAATAGAACGAGGAAAAAAAGAATGCCTATATGCCTCCGTGCGAGCCCTAATTTCAATTATCTTGTCTTTGTGATCATTACGCGAAATGCAAGTAGCGGCAGCAAGATCGTACTACACTCAGGTTAAAATTCTGGCCCTCTAAATTTCCTCAACAGAAATTCACAAAAAGAACGTCGTCTTTCCTCCAGCGATCCCCAATTGAGTTGCCGGAGCATTTCCGTGACACTTGCACATTGGTCAAACCAAACCAGTAACAAAACTAGCTGCTCGCCTCTGAACTGCTTATATGTCTTCCTTTAAACTGATCTGCTGTGGGTCCCAAACACTTGAACAATACTCAAGACATGGTTGTACAAGCGTTTTATATACGGTCTCCTTTACAGATGAAGTACATCTTCCCAAAATTGTTCCAATAAACCGAAGTCAGCTGTCCGCCTTACTCACAACTGTCCTTATATGTTCATTCCATTTCATATAGCTCTGCAATGTTACGCCTAGATATTTGAAGGACGCAACAGCATCAAGAAGCTCACTACTAATGCTGTATTCGAACATTATGGGATTGTTCTTCCTACTCATGCGCACCATCTTACATTTTTCTACATTGAGAGCTAGCTGCCATTCTTCACACCAGCTAGAAATTTTGTCTAAGTCACCCTGTATGCTATTACAGTCAGTTAAAGACGACACCCTCCCATACACCACAGCATCATCAGCAAACAGTCACAAATTACAACTTACTCTGTCAATCAGATCATTTATATAGACACAATATAATAGCAGTCCTATCACACTCCCCTGGGGCACGCCTGACGATACATTTGTGTCTGATGAACACTCGCCTTCGAGAACAACGTACTGTGTTCTATTATCCTCATCTGAATTCAACTGGTAAACAGTGTGGCGAGTAAAAACTAATATCGCTATAGCTTATTGACAGAATGTATAAAAAGATAAAATTGACATATGACGGAATAAGAAAGTTGCTTGAGAATTATGACAATGAATTTAGTGGAGAACTATCTGAAAGTTCAAGCAGAAGATGTGATCATGGAAATTACAGATCAAGTAATTTCTAACAGCAGCAAGCTTGATGAAAATGAATGGGGTAGGTATTAATATTTATTACTTTTTACTGATATTTGGAGTAAATTAAGATGTCTGTCTCAGCTGATGTGTGGTCTGTATGCTTGTGTTCAGTTTTGCATGCATATTTTTATAGATATTCAAGCAAGAAGAAAGCAACCCAAGCCGAAGGTACAAGTTGATCACCTTGAAAAATACATAGTGGCTCCATCAGATATGATATGGACGGTAGATCCTTACATAAATAAAAAGGTGGTGGTCTGCTGCCAATGTAATGAGGAGCCCAAAAGAAACTAAGCCAGGGATAAAACTGGGTACATCCCATGTACCTTGATGATAACATCTTGGATAACACTTCGATGTATACCAACTGAAAACTAGGCAATCTTAGGGAATCACCTATAGATATTTTCGTGAAATATTCGGAAGCATTAGGAAGAGAAGAAATCATGTCAGAAGTTTGAATTCTTTTGAACTGTGGAGTCCATAGACAGAACAAGGACTGTTTATGTAATAGATTCAGTAAAGAAAACTTTCCAATCTACTAAGCTTCACTTTCAGAGCAGAGACTAAGGCTCTCATTAAAGTGCCTGTTTCATAATATTCTAACTCAAGCAGCTAGAAAGGAGACAGACAAATTTGCTCCTATGAGGAAAAAATGTAATTTGATAGTAAATTTTGTAAGTTTTATAATCCTATTGAATCAGTTACTGTGGATGAAGAACTTGTGACCTTCCATAGGCACTGTCCATTCAGGTTATATATTCCAACAAAACCAGAAAAGTATGGAATAGAAGTGTACCCCTCATGTGACTCAAAAACAAAATACTGATTCATTGCAAATCCCTATGCTAGAAAGAACAACCATGAGAAAAACCACAACAGTAGCGCTGAAATAGAATGTTGATTTAAATGTCAGACTTGAAACAATCAGGAAAAAATATTACCATGGACAGAAGTTCACTTCCATTCCACTAGCATCCGTTCTTTTGAAAGAGAAAATAACTATAGTTGGTACTATATGAAGTGACAAAAAGAATGTTCCTACAGAACTCCATCCAGTTTTCCTAAAAAAAGATACAGTCGGGTTTGCCTTTAGTGATAATTCCACTTTAGTCATTTACGTGCCTAAGGAAGGAAAGGTTGTTACAGTATTGTCAACTTAACATTACAACGTGAATGTGATGGAAGAGAAGCCAGACATCATCCTATTCTAAAATTTTAGACAGTCTGGAGTGGATATATTTGATAAGTGTGTAAGAATGAACAGAGATGATAAATTATTTTTCAAAAGAATATTATAGACAAAAAATACCTAGCAAGAAAAATTATATATAAAAAATAGATGAAGATTACTCACCAGGCGAAGGAGCACAGGTGTGATAGTGGCACAAATAAATAGAACACACACACACACACACACACACACACACACACACACACACACACACACACACACACGCGCGCGCGCGCGCGCGCGCGCGCGCGCGCGCGCGCGCGCGCGCTCGCGTGCGCGCGCACAAGCTTTCGCAACCCAGTTGCTTCTTCAGGCAGAAGGGAAGGAGAAGGAAAAGGAAATGATGAGGGTTTTAAGGAAGAGGGTAAGGAGCCATTCCAATCCCGGGAGAGAAAAGACGTACCTTGGGGGAAGAAAAGGAAGGTAAACAAATACACACACACCCACACATTTACACAGATGCAAACACATGCATCTGTGTAAATGTGTGGGTGTGTTGTTTACCTTCCTTTTCTTCCCCCAAGGTAAGTCTTTCCTCTCCCGGGATTGGAATGGCTCCTGACCCCCTTCCTTAAAACCCTCATCATTTCCTTTTCCCTCTCCTTCTGCCTGAAGAAGCAACTGGGTTGTGAAAGCTTGCGTTTGTGTGTGTGTGTGTGTGTGTGTGTGTGTATTCTATTTATTTGTGCTAATATCACACCTGTGCTCCTTCGCCTGGTGAGTAATCTTCATCTATTTATTATTTTTCAAAAGAGATAGATTGGCTGACCAGTACTTACCTTTTTGCTGTACCGCTGACAGTTACACACAGAAAGAAAAAAAGACAAAAATAAAACTAGCTTTCAGAACTGTGTTCCTTCTTCAGGTAAGAGAGAAGGGAAGAAAAGAAAAAAGGAAGGGGAAGGTAATTCATGACTTTGGTCATGAGGATGTTGTTAGAGGATTGTGGAAGTCAGAGATACTGTCAAAAGTTATCTCTGACTTCCACAATCCTCTAACAACATCCTCATGACCTAGGTTGTGAATTACCTTCCCCTTCCTTTCCCATTCCTTTTTTCTTCCCTTCTCTCTTCCCTGAGGAAGGAACACAGTTCTGAAAGCTTGTTTTATTTTCGTCCTTTTTTCTTTCTGTGTGTAACTATCGGCGGTACAGCAAAAAGGTACGTACTGGCCAGCCAATCTATCTCTTTCGAAAAATAATTTATCTGTGGAGAATTTCCATCATTTAAGAATGAACAGATGCCATCAAGCAATACATCGATGGCCAATGACAGTGTTTTTAAACTTGATCGACAGCATAGCATATAATTTACGTTTTATATTTCAAGATACACACTAGGAATGGACAAAGAATCAATCAACAAACAATTCTGGAAGAAAGCAGTACCTGAAAGATCTTTCTTGGGAACTCTGTACATTCCACATGAAAGGACACACTCAACATGCTGTAGGTCTACACTCAAAATACACTAAAGCATTATCAACTTTTCAGTATAAATGCAATAAATATAAAAGTGCTGTAAGCAGAGGAAACATCATCACAGAGCCAAGACAGAAGGTAACACATGAATCTATGGATAAACTGCCAAAGAAAGGACACTGTTACTATGCACTAGGAGCACATGAAGGCTTGAACATCTTGCAAGAAGTATATTTGCACTGCACACCACAAGAAAGAAGAAGTAGTTCATATTGTAAAGTGTTCTGAATATAAGAAACCCTTCTAATTGTGAATTTAATATAAGTGTAAAATTATTTTTTATAAAATATTTAAACATTTTTGTGAGGAATTTTATAAAAACAAGTCCTGGAAACACCTTCCAAGTAATAATAATCCACATTTTTAACTTCTTGTCTACCAAAAAATGTGGAAATAGGTAATATGGTTTATCCTAAATAGAGAAAGTTTAATGGTAGTGGTAAGTTGCTGACCCTTATCATTGGCATTGATATGCAGCTGTTAAAAAAAAGGCAAACCCACATTTCTAGCTTTCAAAGATTTGGAGAAAGCTTAAGCTTTTGACAGTGTTAACTGGAATACACTCTTTCAAATTCTGTGGACAGCAGGGGAAAATATAGAGAACAGGTTATTTAGAACTTGTAAAGAAACCAGACAGCAGTTATATAAAATAAAAGAGCATTGAAAGGGAAGCATTGGTTGGAAAGGCAATAAGACTTTCCCCAATGTTATTCAAGCTGTAAATTGCTCAAGCTGTGAAGGAAAGCAAGGAGAAATTTGCAGGAAGAATTAAAGTTCAGGGAGAAGGAATATAAACTTTACAGTTTGCCGATGACATTGCAATTCAACCAGAGACAATAAAAAACCTAGATGAGCAATTGCATGAAATGGACGGAGTCCTGAATGGAGGTTGTAAGAAGGAAATTAACAACAGTAAAATAAAGATAATGAAATGTAGTTGAATTAAATCAGGCAATTTTAAGGGAATTAGATTAGCCAATGAGATAAGTTTAAGTTTTGATGGTTACAGTAGTGCATCTACATATACATGGGATACTCAACAAATCTCATTTAAGTGCCTGGCAGAGGTTCATCGAACCACCTTTATACTATTTATCTCCTATTCCATTCTCAAATAGCATGCGGGAAGAAATAACACCTGAACCTCTTCATTCAAGCTCTGATTTCTCGTATTTTATTCTGATGATCATTTCTACCTATGTAAGTGGGAGTCAACAATATATTTTCGCATTTTGGAAGAGAATGTTGGCGATTTGAGTTTCGTAAGTAGCCCACGCCGCAGCAAAAAGCGCCGTTGTTGTAATGATTTCCATCCCAGATCCTGTATCATTTCCATAACGCTGTCTCCCCTGTATCGTGACAATACAAAACGAGCTGCCCTTCTTTGGACTCTATCGATATCCTCTGTCAAACCCACCTGATAAGGATCCCACAGTGGGCAGCAATACTCCAAAAAAGGACGGACAAGCATAGTGTATGCAGTTTCCTTAGTAGTTCTGTTGCATCTTTTAAGGGTTCTGCCAATAAAACGCAGCCTCCGGTTCGCCTTTCCCACAACATTATCTACATGTTCTTTCCAGTTTAAGTCTGAAGTAATAGTAATTCCTAGGTATTTTGTGGAGTTTATGGCCTTCACTTTTGATTGATTTAGCTTGTAAACAAAGTTTAATGGATTTCTTTTTGTACTCATGTGGACGACTTCACACTTCTCATTTTTTAGAGTCAATTGCCAATTTTTATCTTATTCAGATCACTCTGCAGTTAGTTTTGATCTACAGATTATTTTACTAGACGGTAAATGATGGTGTCATCTGCAAACAACCTAAGAGAGAGCTAATTAGATTTTTTCCCAAATAGTTTATGTAAATAAGGAACAGCAGAGGACCGATAACACAACCCTGTGGAACACCCGATATTATCTCTGTTTTAGTAGATGCCTTACCATCGATTACTACAAACTGTGTCCTCTCTGACAGGAAATCCAGTCACAAATTTGGGATGGTATACCATAACCACACAATTTGATTAAAAGCCATTTGTGAGGTAAGGTGTCGAAAGCCTTCTGGAAATCAAGAAATATGGAATAGATTTGCAAACCCTTGTTGATAGCACTCATCACTTCGTGTACGTAAAGAGCTAGATGTGTTTCACATGAACGATATTTTCTAAATTCGTGTTGACCTTAGGTCAATAGATCATTCTATTTGAGATAATTCATATATTTGAATACAGGATAAATTCCAAAACCGTGCTGCATATTGACGTCAATGAAAGTGAAGTGAAGATATAAAATACAGAATGGCAATGGGAAGAAAAGTGTTTCTGAAAAAGAGAAAATTGTTAACATCGAATAATAATTTTGTGGAGACTTACCTTGTATGGGAGTGAAACATGAATGATAAATAGTTCAGAGTTTCTGGAATATCTTGACTAAAAGAAGGGATTGATGGGGTGACACATTCTTAGACTTCAAGGAATTGTCAATTTAGCATTGGACTTAAGTGTGTGGGGAGACCAAGAGACGAATACAATAAGCAGGTCCAAATGGATGTGGGTTCCCTTCTTACGAAGAGATGAAGATGCTTGCTCAGGAAAGAGTAGTGTGCAGAGCTGCATCAAACCAGTCTCTGGACTGAAGAACACAACAACAACATATTGATATTTTTGTCTTAAATATGCCAGCACTGGGTTTCACCACCACCTCTCACCATGGACACACAACACAGCCAACAAAACTCAGTCGTGTGTGTGTGTGTGTGTGTGTGTGTGTGTGTGTGTGTGTTTTGACAGGATATCCTTTGTGCTAGGACCAAGTAGTTGGAGGTTTGACAAAATATATTATCTAGTGTATTGGGCCAATAACTGATTCAAGGTGGAAGAGAGGTTTTTCTTTTTAATGTTACAGGAACAAGTAGTAGGCAGGATCTATTTCACTTGTGTCTGTGCCTATAATTCTGTATAGCATACCTCATATTTGACATCCACAACACCCTTTTGTTTTGCTATATCAATTACTTCTTCAGCTATATTTTCCTGTGTTGTGCCTCGTACATCTATGTACTGGCATTCTGAAGCAGCATAATGGCAGGAAATTGCTTTTCGAAAACCCTGAAAAGAAAAAAAGAAAAAATTAAAAACAGAACTACCATTTAATATAGTGTACTCAAACACAAACTCACTAATAATGAAATAGTGATTAGATATGGTAACATTTGTGCCAAAGCTTCTGATGAAAAATATCTTCATATTTGCATCCGATCATTCCTTTATTCATAGTTTTCCTTCAATGATACCAAGGAAAAATAGCATCAGAGATGTGACATGCCTCAAAAGATATATAATGTCTAGAAAGTTATACTATTTTAATAAGGAAGTGTAACCAAATGTTGTACTATTTATGCTTATATGAGCTAAATTCGAAGGAAATCCAACTTTGTTTTTATTGGACAAGACAGTATTTAAATGCAACATCTGACAAAGTTCGGTAAACAGTCCTGAAACATATGTAGATGATCTATGTACTACATTACCTTACTGTCATCTGAAAAAGTCACCTCCTATAACTAAGCACCGCTGAGGTCTGTGGTACATGTCCTGGAAACTTTGCAGAAAGTCTCCCTTTGGAATGATTGCCTTGTCATGTTTTGGTAGAGGTCAGGAAGGAAACTTAGGGTTTAATGTCCTGTTGACAGCATGGTCATTCAAGATGGAGCTCACACTCTGTTTTGGGCAAGGATGAGCAAGGCATTGAGTCATGCCTTTTCAAAGGAACCATCCTGAAATTTACCTGAAGTAATTTTGGGTAATCAAGAAAACCTAAATCTGGATGGCCAGATGTGAATTTGAACACCGTTCTCTCAAATGCAAGTCCAATGTGTTACCACTATGCTAAATCATTCAGTTGGATGTCAGGAATATCATCAAATATCTCTCAAGGAAACAGGAAGCAGTCTAGAGGATTGAGATTTGGTGTGTGTGTGGTGGATCTTCAAGTCACATGACAATGCTCACCCACACACAGCCAACTTCATCAAACAGTTCCCGGCAAAAAATGGGGATGGTGCAACTTGAATATCGACCACACTTGCCGGATCTCAATCTTCCAGACTTCATCCCATTCCCTCAACCCAAGCCACTTTGGAAGGACAGAGATTTAACAATATTCCTGACATCCAATGACAAGGCTTTTGAAGACCATCCCAAAGGAAGAGTTTGTGCAAAGTTTCCAGGACCTGTATCGCCGAGCTTAGCAGTGCATAGTTATATGAGGTGACAATTTCGAAGGACAGTAAGGTAACTGTGGTTCATAGTTCAGCCATTTTAATGCCATTGGACTATTCACCGGACTTTATTATCAGAGGCTGTATTTGTAATTAATACAGTCTGAGTTAAGTGAACCAGACAATGATTCCTCATAAAACTAAGTTGCTCTTCATTGTGGTAACTTAGCAGGCTCCAAGAAATATAATTATAATTTGAATTAGAATGGTGTAACAATGAGTGTTGATCTAATACATAAAGTAGAATTTTTGTGTGTTTGTGTGTACATGTTGCATAAAAATCTAAAGTTTTGTTCCAATCTTTATGAAATTTTGTACACATAAGCTTCAATCCATGACGATGGTCACTGGAAGTGTAATAATCATGTACGATCCATATTTCACAACACATGATGTCATAAACAATGAGATGCGTGAAAAACTGCTGCATTTAGCAACAGTGCTGCTCATTTTCTCCTAAACCACAGGACCAATTCCAAACAAATTTGGTACACACATTCCTTACCATAAGGTAACAATTGCTGCAGTGTGAAGAATCACATAAGACACATGTATCAGAAGATATTACATCATAAACAATAGGAATCACACGAAACTGCCACATATTAAACTTTTTCTCACTGACATCCATAGCAAAATGATGAAAGGAAAAAAGTTTCTCGCTTACTACTTTTTTGCTGTTTATGGAGTAAAACTACAGCATTCGGTATGACGTTGAAATTTATAATTTGTACACTACAAATAGCAGCCACAGGAAATTTTACAGACAGTAGGCACACATATATTTGAATTTACCTTCTAAATTGTATCACAGTCCAACACGCAGTTCATGAAATACGAGCACATAAACTGTAATGTTCCGCTGTTCATGGACTAAAAATACGGCTTTTGGTATGACATTACAATTTATAATTTCTACACTGCAAATTGTAGGTGCAGGAAATTTTTCAGCCAGTATATTCGCATATAGTTGAGTGTACCTACTAAATTGTATCACAGTACGAGATGTAGTTCGTGAGATATGAGCACATAAACAGTAACGTTCATGAAAAACCGCCCTATCACGCACCAAGTTTTAATCTATTACTTCTTTACTATTAATTGTATTCCCAAGAGATTTTAGACATTCAGCCCTTATACAAATGAATAGATACCTGAAAAATGGCAGAAATAAATACCCTGGCAATACCGGGTTCTCAGCTAGTTACATAATAAAAGTAATGTACAAATGGAATCATACTAAAACAATTTTGAAATTTTTAACTACTTACTGCTGAGTTGCTCAGACACAAATTTATACCATTATACCAGCTGTTGATTTAAATTTTCATCATTACCGGAAGTCACAGAGATAGTACCTTGATTATTTATATATATTAAGTGTGTTTGTGTTTGCTGTATTTATGTTTGCTGTCACTACCGGTGTTCCTTCGCCTGGTAAGTAAACTTCATCTATTTATATATATTGTCTGCCTAGGTGTGTTTGTGTGTGTATATGTGTGAGTGTGTGTGTATTTGTTTACCTTCCTTTTTTCCCCCAAAACACAAACACACACAAAAGCAAGCTTTCACAACCTAGTTGCTTCTTCAGGCAGAGTTGGGAAGGAGAGTGAAAAAGGAAATGATGAGGGTTTTAAGGGAGTGGGTAAGGAGTCATTCCAATCCCGGGACAGGAAAGACTTACCTTGGGGGAAAAAAAGAGGGAAAACAAATACACACACACCCACACATATACACAACTGCCCTCGTTGTAAAACCAGCCCTATGCACCCTTCCACCACCACTTACTCCAGTCCCGTAACCCAGAAGGTGTACACAATCAAGGGCAGAGCCACTTGCGATAGTACCCAAGTGATTTACCAACTGAAATGACTGCACTGTGAAGCGTTCTATGTGGGAATGACCAGCAACAAACTGTCCATTCGCATGAACGGTCACAGGCAGACAGTGTTTGTTGGTAATAAGGATTACCCTGTGGCTAAACACGCCTTGGTGCATGGCCAGCACATCTTGGCACAATGTTACATCGTCCACGTTATCTGGATACTTCCCACCGACACCAGTCTTTCAGAACTCCAGAGATGGGAACTTGCCCTTCAGCATATTCTCTCTTCCTGTTGCCCACCTGGTCTCAACCTCCGCTAAATTCAAATTCCCACCCACCATCTTGAACATATTTGCCTCGATTCTCTGGACAGAGCCTCTGCCTCAAGTGGTATCTCTGTCCAACTACCCCCTCAAGATAAGTCTTTCCTGTCCCGGGATTGGAATGACTCCTTACCCACTCCCTTAAAACCCTCATCATTTCCTTTTCCTTCTCCTTCCCTTCTGCCTGAAGAAGCAGCTAGGCTGTGAAAGCTAGCGTTTGTGTGTGTGTGTGTGTGTGTGTGTGTGTGTGTGTAAATTTATTAATTTATTTGTGCTACTATCACTTCCTGTGCTCCTTCACCTGGTAAGTAATCTTCACCTTTTTTTATATACATTATAGAGGAGAAATTCCTAGCAGGAAAAATGTGAACAAGTTAAACAAGAAATTAATGAATGAACAAAGTAGACATTACTTCATTTGGATTGATGATTTTTTAAGAAATATATTTAAAATATGTAACATAATTTATAACAACAATAGAGAAAGGATAGATTGCTACTCATGGCAGAGAGAAGGTGTTCAGTCACAGACAGCCATGGCAAAAAACATGTCAGCATATTTTTTCATAGTGCCTGTTGTGGGCAGAAATCTATCTTTCCCATTTTGTTGTCGTCATATCCTGTACTTCTCATTGTTTTACAGAGTTCTATAACATATTCTTAAACATCGAAATTACCACAATACCTTTAGGCTAAAATTTGAAATATGTAACATTGTAGTATTATATAAAGACTCCACAATTAATATTCATAGACTGTATTTTGATGTGACGATACATGCTTAGATATGCTCTAGCAATGACGATTGCTATCATGTAGGCCAAATCAATTTGCAACAAACCCAGTTGTTATGTGACAGATAGAAATTTTCCTTAGATAAATTTTTAATGGTTGACACAAAATAGACTCAAACCTAAATAAAAGCAATATGTTCAGATAGAAACTTCAAGCACTCTACTAACCTGTGTAACATTAATACCAGATCCATGAATCAACAATGGATGGAAAAATACTGTATCACCTTTTTCCATCTCAACAAAAATCTTTGGGTGGTTATCAAATCCCTTGATCCCATGAAAAGCTTTGTTGATACCATTCTGAAACGATAAAAGAAACATGGCCTTTAATAAAAATACAAATTACTCCATACATTAAAACCCAATTTTACACTGGGTGACTGGAAAGTAAAATGGACTAAATAAGATGTTGTTGTTGTTGTTGTTGTTGTTGTTGTTGTTTGGATGTTTTAGGGGGACAAAACTACGAGGTCATCAGTCCCCCGACTAAATAAGAAACATCTTTAATATTGTTGAAACGAAATAGAATGGTTGGCCAGTACTTACCATTGTGCTGTACCACCGATAGTAACACAATCGGCGGTACAGCACAATGGTAAGTACTGGCCAGCCATTCTATCTCGTTTCAACAATAAACATCTTTAATAGTAATAAGGACAGTTTACAACTCACCGCAAAGACATGTCGAAGAGCTGCGACAGGCACATAAAAAAGATACAAACATACAACACTTTCAGCTATTGACCATGGCCTTCTTCAGAAAATAGAACACACACACAATCACACAGGCACACAACACAGTCATACAACCATCACCTCCAGTTGCTGGACTTCGAATCGATTCGAAGGGCGACAGCTGGAGGTGATGGTTGTATTATTGTTTGTTTATTTGGGTTGTGTGCCTGTATGATTGTGTGAGTGTCCTATTTTAGAAGAAGGCCATGGCCGATAGCTGAAAGTCTTGTATGTGCGTGTCTTTTGTATGTGCCTGTCACAGCTCCTCGCCACGTCTTTGCAGTGAGTTGTAAACTGTCCTTATTACTATTAATAATTCCAACCTGGACTTTCCATTATTATAAGAAACATCTTTAATTGATCAAATATCTAACTTTACACCAAGTTGTTTCCAAGTTCTTTAACATCTGAATCTCAGAGTTTCATGACGTATTGAAGTAGAGAGGTAAAAAATGAAATATGTACTTTCAATGACTAGGTTTCATTTAAGGGGAAAAAAAGTGCACTACATCATCAACTGAAGGTGCTTCATATTATACAAAAGCAATTATTAATAATATAATGAGGATAGGCCACCCCCATGAACCACAGACATTGCCGAGGTGGGGTGGCTTGCGTGCCTCAACGATGCAGATAGCCGTACCGTAGGTGCAACCATAGCGGAGGGGTATCTGTGGAGACAAACATGTGGTTCCTGAAGAGGGGCAGCATCCTTTTCAGTAGTTCCAGGGGCAACAGTCTGGATGATTGACTGAGCTGGCCTTGTAACGTCAGCTAATGTGGCTTTGCCACACAGTTACTACGAACGGCTGAAAGCAAGGGGAAACTACAGTCGTTACTTATCCCGAGGACATGCAGCTCTACTGTATGACTATATGATGATGGCGTCTTCTTGGGTAAAATATTCCAGAGGTAAAATAGTCCCCATTTCGATCTCCAGTCGGGGACTACTCAGGAGGATGTCGTCATCAAGAAAAACAAAACAGGCATTCTACGGGTCGGAGCGTGGAATGTTCTATCCCTTAACCGCGTAGGTAAGTTTGAAGATTTGAAAAGAGAAATGGATAGGTTGAAGTTAGATATGGTAGGGATTAGTGATGTTCGGTTGCAGGATGAACAGGATTTCTGGTCAGGTGAGTACAGGATTATAAACAGGGAATCAGTTGGTGGTAACACAGGGGTAGGTCTGATAATGAATAAGAAAATAGGAATGCAGGTAAGTTACTATGAACAGAATAGTGCACGCATTATCATAGTAAAGATAGACACGAAGCCAACACCGACCACAATAGTGCAAGTTTATATGCCAACTAGCGCGGCCGATGATGAGGATATCGAAAAAATGTATGAGGACATAAAAGAAATCATTCAGAAAGTTAAAGGAGATGAAAACTTGATTGTGATGGGGGACTGGAACTGGAAAGGTAAGAGAAGGACATGTAGTAGGTGAATATTGCTTGGGAAAAAGGAATGAAAGAGGGGATCGCTTGGTAGAATTTTGCGCAGAGATCAATTTAATGATCACCAACAATTGGTTTAAGGCTCTTCTTATAAAAGACGTCTCTACAATGGAAGAGTTCATCAAGTGGTGCCAGTGGATTGAAGAGATGCAACAGAAGAGGGATGGACAAAAGAAGTATGACAGACTCCACAATGTAGTACCTATGGTTGTTGTGGAAGACCAGCATGACTTTGCTTCTCTCATACGACAAATTGTGAGAGAAGAATTACAACAGTTTATGGCAGCTGGGACAATTGTACCAAGCGAGCATCAGATTATGGCCATGGATGTAAGCCCTGTAAATCATGAGGAAGCTGATGCTGCTGAGGAAAAGATATTTCAGACATTAGTACCTGTCTGCCTTGACAGTCGCACCCAACATGAAGAATGGCCTCGCCCTACAATTACTTACACTCCAGCCACCAAATGACAGCAAGGAACTGGCTGACATGGCCACAACCAACTGCTCCGGCGACTAGGATGCCCCAAAGAAGAACAGATGTCTGGAGAGCAGAAGACAACACACCAGAGTGTTTCCACTGTGGGCGCCCTGGACATGTCGTACACTACAGCAGAGAGTATTCAACGATTATTTTGCCACAAGATGTCAGCCATCAGAGCAGTTCTATTCCAGGCAGTCACCTGCTGCTGAGTTCAGTCAACCTATGGGAAGAAGCCCCCCCACTATCCCCAAGACGAGGTCGCGCCCCATCGGGCCACTGCCATTCACCATCGCCGTACAGAGATACCAGCCGCTCCCCTAGCCGCCGTGCCCAGGAAAACTAAGCGGGGCAACCATCTATGGAGGCGAGGCCACTGAAGATGAAAATCCTCCATGGACGACAGTCACTGTGCTGAAGGTCAAAAATGGGAAGTACATCCAGCCAGCAGGAACTTGTGTCACAAGAATAACCATCAACAACAGGACCCAGCCATTTGAATTTGTTGTTTTAACAGAATGTAGTCATAATGTCATCCTCGGATGGGACTTCCTTCAGGCATTCCAAGCTATCATTGACTGTGCAAATTCTGAGCTGCAAACTGAGGAACTCGTTCCGATGGGCATGCGTAATACAGAATTTTCTGGGAAGTTATTTGCCGTTGACAATGAGACAATCCCGCCATTGACAATGAGAAAAGTTCCAGTCACAAACAAAAGATGATTGGTTAAAGAGTGAAGTGCTTGTTGACAGTAAAAAGTTTATTAGGCTCACAAAAGAAATTTACATACCAGCGGCTATCAAAAGCATTACCGGTGGTCGAGGACAGATTTGGATCACTAATTGTCAGGAGCAGTCACAACTTGTCCCCAAAGGAATGTATATCGGGATAGCTGAACCAATCCAGGACGATGAGCTCAACGTCATCAACGAAGACTCATGCTCTGCTGTTAGTACAGAAAACATGCTGGAGGAAACAACCATGGAATTGCCAATAGGACTGAGAAAGAAACAACGCCAGCAGGTGTTAGCTATACTACACCAATTTCTGGGTGCATTCAAACCCCAGCAGGAGAAAAGTCAGACAAAACAACCCACAATAAGGCACCATGTCGATACTGGGGGTCATCCACCAATTAGCCAGAGTTCGTATAGTGTGTCGCCAACTGAAAGACAGATACTTTGGGAGGAAGTGGAGAAGAAGTTGCACGATGACATTACTCAACCTTCAGAGAGTCCTTGGTCGTCTCCGGTAGTCCTTGCAAAGAAGAAGGAGGGCACGTGGCGATTCTGTGTCAACTATCAGCGACTGAACAAAATTGCAAAGAAAGATATCAACCCATTGCCGCACACTGACGACATGTTACACTGCTTGAAAGGAACGACATACTTCTCAACTATGGACATGCAGACAGGTTACTGGCAAATCGAGGTTGACAAAGCAGACAGGGAAAAGATGGCTTTTATTACAACTGACGGCCTGTATGAATTCAAAGCAATGCCATTTGGATTATGTAATGCTCCAGCCACATTCAAATGCATGATGGACAAATTACTTCGACACCTAAGTGGATGACGTGTCTTTGCTATTTAGATGACACTGTCATTTTCTCAAAAACATTTGAAGAACATGTGAGTCGCCTGTCAACTGTGTTGAAGTGTTTTCAGACTACAGAGATGGTGTCCGTCCTGACCCAGATAAAGTAAGGGCAGTCACAGAATTTCCAACTCCTCAGCACATTCGTGATGTGTGAAGTTTTCTCGGGCTGTGTTCATACTACTGACGTTTCATAAAAGGGTTTTGTAACAAGGCACATCCAATGCAAGAACTTCTGCAGGGAGATGCCAAGTTTTACTGGGATGAGACAAAAGAAAGAGCTTTCTGGGCACTTAAGGAGGCTCTAAATTCCACACCAGTTCTAACCTTATATGATGAAAATGTGGAAACTGAACTTCACATTGATGCTAGCGTGAATGGGATTAGTGCAGTGCTTGTGCAAATTCAGAAAGGTGCTGAAAAGGTGATAACCTATGCATCAAGAGTACTCTCAAAGTGAGAGGTAAACTACTCTACAACTGAGAAAGAATGTCTCGCAATTATCTGGGCTATCAACAAGTTCCGGCAGTATTTATTCGGCAAACCATTCACTGTCATGACACCACCATTCTTTTTGTTGGCTGACTAGCTTGAAGGTTCCATCATGTTGACTAGCAATATGGGCACTAAGACTCCAAGAGTATGATAACAGACTGATGACCCCGTAGTTAAGTCCCATAAGCTTAACAAGTATGATAACACAGTGGTATTCAAGAACAGGCACAAACACAAGGATGCTGACTGCCTTTCAAGAAATCCATTAGTGGAACACAACAGCATGAATGAAATTTCAGCCCTCACTGAATTGGGTGACATTACAGCTGAACAGAGGGAAGATCCAGCACTATTAAAAACCATAGAAGCCTTGGAGAAAGGAGAACCGACCAATGGAGAGTTCCAACTTATAAACGGGACATTGTATAAGAGCAACTACAATCCACTGGGCCCCAAATGACTACTGGTCATTCCAGCTCATCTCCAGTCAACTATTCTCATGTATTTCCATGATGCTCCAATATCCAGTCATCTGGGATTAATGAAGACCCTAGACAGAATCAAAAGCAGGTATTACTGGAAAGGTCTCTACCGATCTGCCAAGCACTATGTGAGTCACTGTAAAGAGTGCCAGCAACTGAAGCATGTGCTACAATTACCTCCAGGGCATCTTGTACAGATTCCACCTGCATCAGCTCCATTCCACCACCTTGGGATCGATCTTTTAGGGAGGTTCCTGACAACCAGTAACCGATTGATAATAGTCCACACTGACTACCTCACATTCTATGCTGTCACCAAACCTGTGCCGACTGCAGAAGCTCCATAGATCACAAAATTCCTTGTAGAAGACATTATTTTGAAGCATGGAGCACCTCGTGTCATGATATCTGATTGTGGAAAAGTATACCAGTCAAAACTAGTATCAGAGATAATGTCACATTGTGACATTGTCCACAGAATGACAACTGCAAACCATCCTCAGACAAATGGTCTTACAGAACTTCTTAATAAGCACATTAGCAGATATGCTGTTGAAGTATGTCAATGTTGAGCAGAAGGATTGAGATACAATATTGCCAGTCATGACATTTGCTTATAATACTGCAAGACAAGACACCACAGACTTCATGCTGTTTTTACTGCTCCATGGCCACGAAGCTGAGACGACAATGGATACGCTGTTCCCGTTCCAGCCAGACGACACTCAGGATGACTATGTGATACAACTCATCACCAGGGTCAAAGAGGCAAGACAGCTGGCTCACATACGGACACTGGACACCCAGGAGAATGACCATCAGTGGTAGAACAACAAGCACCAACCTGTTGTGTACACCCCAGGAGATCTGGTACGGATTTTTACCCCTGTATGGAAAGTTGGGCTATCAGAAAAGTTATTGAAGTGGTACTTTGGTCCATATCGTGTCATACGCTGCCTGTCATATGTCACATACGAAGTTGAGGATTATAAGCCGTCATCGAAACAACAAAAACGAAGAGACATTGTTCACGTCCTCCGCATGAAGCCTTACTACGATCCTTAAGAGCAGATAGGTGAAAATGGCTTCTTGTTTAAGGACTCAAAGGACGCTAATGATACTGATGAAGCCACAACAGGAACGCCTGTCAACAGTAATAATGCAGAAGGGAAGGATTCTCCAGAACTGCCATACGGAGGACACATGACGAGATCAAGATCCAGGACAATGCAGCTGGCTCCAAAGGGAACCTAACAGCATGTCGCTGTTTTTTCAGGAGAGGAAGCAATGCTGCAAGACCACAAGTTATCTGACTGCAGGCGTGGCACAATGGATAGCATCACCTATTGAGGTGCTGAAGGTCACTGGTTCAATCCCGTCCACCAGCAAAAATTTATTTCTTTGTATTTATCATTTCCAGAATTCTACATGTTTCTTATGTTCACTTGTAATTTCTACATGTTTCTTATGTTAACTATTCTTCTAATATCTGGTACATTCTGTCTGTGTATAAATAGCAGAGCACTCTGTCCGAGAGACAGTCAGTGCTGCGTGTATGTTTCAGTTCGTAATAAACCTGCTTTCAGTATAAGTGCTGTGTTCAATTGACAAACCTGCCTTCAAAGTCAAGCCTTCTTCCATTTCAACACAATAATATATCAAAGATATGGTGATTGCACAGCCTGTATTAAAGCAAGTCTCCCACCACAACACAAACTTCAATTCTACCTCATGTTCCTTTATAAACATGGGTTCGAATCCTGGCCATGGCACAAATTTTAATTCAATGCTTCTCCTTCAATTTAATAACTTTAGAATGTATCTAAGGCAAGTTGAATTCAGCATTCTAAGAATATTTCCTTGAAAATGTATTCATCCCTGGAACTTGACTTTGCTACACTGAAGGACATCTCAGTTACCTACATGATAATCATTCACCGCTCACTAGCATTAGGATTCAACAGCTGGTTTTAAAAGAGGAAGATTATTATAAAGCACCTTCCGTAACCTCCAAAGTGACCTTATCTCAACCCCATAGAGCATTTATGGGTTCAAGAGGACTAGTGGGGCAATTGGTCAAACCCTCCTGTGGGAAATGTGAATACCCTATGCTATTTGGTTCATACTTCGTGGGAGAGAATTACCATGGAATTGTAAATTCCTTGCCTCAAAGGATCCAAGCTGTTCTTGATGCTAACGGCATGTGGACAAAATACTGAAGCTATATATACCCCACTTTTCATTTTTCTGTAAAAGGGCTATTAAATTAATAGGCCGACAACATTAATTTCAAATTACGAATCTAATTGCTACCATATTATTTGTATTTTTATGGGACTTCAGATGAATATTACTCACAATGGATGATTATTTTTTATTGTTTCAAACATCAGATAAATATTAGCTTTCAAGGAAGATTATTTTTAGAGACCAAATTCAAACATCAAAATAAGTTACCATATTTAAGGCACATAATATTTAAAAAAGCAAAAAATAAAAAATACTGTAAGTATTCATCAGGAGCACAGATATTACATGTCAGACAAACAAGATGCTTTGACAATAAATTGACTTTTGAAGGAAATGTTGAGACAACTCCCGGCTACACTATGAGCCAAACTTCTGCACAAGATGGGTTATAGTGCATGCTGGCAATTCTGAGTGTTTCTAATTGGAAGATAAGCAGTTGTAAAACTTTCTGATAGATCTAACTGATATAATCTGACCTCATGGAAGATCAGTTTGGATTTAAGACACATTATAAATTATCCTAGAAGATAAGTTGAGGAAAGGCAAACTTACATTTGTAGATTTAGAGAAAGCTTTCAATAATGTTGACTGGAATACACTGTTTCAAATTCTGAAGGTAGCAGGGGTAAAATAGAGAGAACGGAAAGATATATACAACTTGTACAAAAACCAGTCAATATTATAAGAGTCGAACGGCATGAAAGGGACACAGTGATCGAGAAGGGAATAATACAGGGTTAAAGCCTTTCACCAATGTTATTCAGTTTGTACATTGAGCAAGCTGTGAAGAGATGCAAGGAAAAATTTGAAGAAGGAATGTAAGTTCAGGAAGAATAAATAAAAACTTTGCAGTCTGCCAATGACATTGTAATTCTGTCAGGGACAACAAAGGACCTGGAAGAGGTATTGAATAGAATGCACAGTGTCTTGAAAGCGGAATATAAGATAAACATTAACAAGAGCATATGAAGGTTAATGGAAGGCAGTGTAAGAAAATCAGGTGATAGTGAAGGAATTAGATAGGTAATGAGGCAATAAAAGTAGTAGATGAGGTTTTTTTTTATTTGGTTAGCAAAAGAACTCCTGATAGCTGAAGTAAATAAGACACAAAATGCAGACTGGCTATGGGAAGAAAGACATTTTTGAAGAAGCAAAATTTGTTAGTATCCGAAATTAACTGTTTTAACTGTTTGGAAGTTATTTCTGAAAGCATTTGTCTTTGTGTGAAGTGTTACATTGTACACGAGTGAAACATTGACAAAAAGAGTTCAGACAAATGCTGAAGAATAGACAGATAGATCACATAACTAATGAGGAGGTGCTGAACAGAATTGGGGAGAAAATCACAAATGAAGAGGGTTGCACAGGATAGAGTAGGGCGGAGAGCTGCATCAAACCAGTTTTTGAACTGAAGACCAGAAAAAAATAAGTAGATTCACATCTATTGTTACATATTGCAATTTTCTTGTCCACTCATACTTTGTTGTCCTATAAGAAGTGATGCTTGCACAGCAATAAAACTCTGCTGCCAAAACAATCAAGTCTGTATTGCAGAATGATAACAACTGAATGATGCCTCACCTCCAACTCGGGGTAGTCATGCTGCAGGAGCTTTCCCTTGTGGGTGCCAGGCATCACGTACAGGCAGCCGTTCCTTGTGTTTACCCTCTCCATGGCAGTCCAAGCCGCCACTATGCGATCAGCTGGCCTGAAGGGGAAGTAATGCAGGTCCTGCAGCAGAGCAGTCAATATACACACATCAACTGTACATTGTTATGCGCAAGTGTTAATTACAAGACAGTTTACTATACTATTACAGGGTACATATTATAGGGTTTGGATTTATAAAAAGAAATGAATGAAAGCAGAAATGAAAAGAGCAATGAAGAGAACAAAATGAAAGGAAGATGGGGATGAACTGGGGATCAATGGAAAGCAAAAACTTTGAAAGACTTTTACTTACTTGGTGTGCTGGGTGCACAGAGGTAGCCTTGCCAGAGTCTGGAGGTTTGTTTATAAGCATTGAGTGCATTGCCATTATGTTAGGCCCAGTAAAGCACTCAATATAGTCCAGCAGCTGCAATAAATGTAACAATATTATAACATTTTCAAGAATTTTAATGAGACATGGTTGATGTATGCTAATGAAAATGCCATTTAAAACATATTTTACTGGTTGATTTATTTATGCTGGCTAGACTGTCACATGCTATTGTGTGTCCTCAGTCTACTGTCTGTGCATATTCATTTGAACTGAGAACTCGGTTATAGTAATACAAATGAAGAAGGCTGAACAGTGTTAACATAACAACTGGTATACAACATATGGCATTTGACAGGTGACTCTCCGATTGAAATCGCTCATCTTGCCAGTTACAGGGCTGGTATAGGTGGATGCGTAGAAGATGTCTTGCAGCAGGGACCACTTAACTAAACAAGAGGTGGGCCTGCCTATATAAAATGAGACATGGAATATTCCATTGTCAGCAATGAAGAGGTAACAGAAGTCAGGAGAACTCAGTGATTTCAAGCACAGATGTCACCTGATAAACAAATCTCCTCCTAAAGCTGCCCAAGTTGACTGCTAGTGATATGGCTGTGAAGTGCAAAGGAAAAACCACAGATAAACCCAGACCCTGCACACCTCGTGTGCAGATGGACAGGAATGTCAGACGATGATGGTGGTGGTGGTGGTGGTGGTGGTGATGACACAAGGGCACTCAACAAAGAGCTTTTCAGCACCCGGGCATAATTTATCAGACATGAGTGTCAGTAGAGTACTTTAAAACACAAGTATAATAACACAATAAGAAATGCAGAATGCAAAAAATTAAGACAAATTGAGTCACAATATTGTAGCTTTGACTAAAGGAAGAATGTGGCTGAGGGAGTTAAAATGACATAACAGATTATTACAGCTGACTGATAAGCCAGCCACTCTGCAACTCACTAAAACCTTCAGCTTAAAAGCTTAGGCCAGAGTCCAGACATATCACAAAATTTTAAAACTTTTGTTACACTTGCCTTATCATCAAGTAAAATAGATGGCAAATCACCACCAAGATTTGTCTTCGTCTTCTGTGTGCAGTATAAAACACACTGAATTACAAGGTGGCTTACAATAATCTGTACATAATAGGCATCACACAGCGGGGTCTCCTCTTGTCAGAATAAGAAGCCGTGGGTGTGTGGACAGTACCCGATTGAGTGGCTGGCAGGAGACAGACTGTCAAGCTAAGCAAAGGGCAATCAAAAATTTTTAAAATAAAGGTTGCATTAAGTCAACAGAAGGAGTCACTTCAGAGTTCCAAAAAAGATGCCCCAACAGAGTTCCAAGACCACAAATGCAAAGGGTGGATACTTCACCTGTAAATGTCCACTAATAGCTGTCCTGATACTTCTGCTTAAACTCTTTCAAGCACTATGCCGCATTCACCTTGCTGAGTCCTTGTTCACTCCTCCTAAAACTGTGTGATAAGGTCATTATTCATACCTCTGTAACCATTTCCCCTGCACTCATATGCCCATCCTTTAGCACTTAACTCTGCTCCACTGTTTGAAAATCCCTTAACATAAATTGAAGAGCCAAATGTGATCCAAGCATGATCTGACTGATCGCACATTTTTTGTATACTGACAGCCAACACCAAAATGGTAGAGTACACAGACTGTGTCTGCCTTGGGGAGTCCCAGTACAAAGTTGTTAAGTAAGCTCTAGCTTTGAGTGTTTTGATCCTCACACCAGCCTGAGTTATGAAAATGTGAATTTGCTATTCAATATATGCCACCATTAAGTCACTGTAGTACATTAAACCTTCTTATACACTCTTCTCCATTTTTAATTGGTAACTTAACATACATATTAAATCAATGTCCAGAGACATAGTTTGTCTCGACCTATCAAAGATATAAATCTGAAGGAGAGGCACAGAATTAAAATTTGTGCAACAGCCAGGATTCGAACCCGAGACCTCCTGCTGGAGAGGTGTAAATTAAAATTTGTACCACAGCCAGAATTTGAGCCCAAGACCTCCTGCTTACTAATAAATGCTTACTAGTAAGCATGAGGTTTCGTGTTCGAATCATGGCCGTGGCACAAATTTTAATTCTATGCCTCTCCTTCAGATTAACTAACATACATGATTATTTACTCCACTGTTTGTCTTTTTTTAACTCTTTAGTTTCAAATTGCACTTCTCCCACATTTACTTCCTATTCTGTATTCCATCATATCTGCATTGAAGCTAGCATAGCACATACTAATGTACTATTTTTGAACTCACTGAAGCGTTCTCCTTCACCTCTGTCTCTCTTCGCTCTCACAACCAGTGTTGCCAGATGGCAGAGAGAGAAAATACCTATAGTCTCACAAAAATGTACCTACGTTTTCCCTCTTTTCTCCCTACCGCCTCATTAATATCCCCAACATCAGGGTCGTAGCCAGGATTTGCGTCTGAGAGGGGTGAATCTAGGAATCTGGCCAGTAGAGGTTAACCGGTTGACTAATGTGATATGTTACAATTTTGAAAAAGTTTCAAATAAATATTTGTCATCATGCTTTACTTGCTAGATATGTTTTTCCAGTGACTGATCGTTGCTGATTCATGGTGTCAAGTGTAGATTATGCCACAAATTCCAAGTGCTCTGTTACAAGAGGATTACTGATTTATCGAGTGGACAAGGGTACATCAAAAACCAGTCAACCATAAAGAGGAACAGCATTAATTAGCTTCCCCAAATAGGCCGCTGTTACACAAGAATAAGTGATTTATTGACCATACAAGGATACATCAAGACACTATCAACCATAGAGTAGGAACAGCAGTAATTATTTAGTTCACGGTCAGCACAAAAAAGAAAGTCCGTCACTCTACATGATTCGATTTTCAAAGAGTAATGCTATGTAGACAACGAATATCTAGCACTTTGTTCATTATAATGTTGGCTGTTATAAATGTTTTCATGTTTTCTTGTTAGCATCTTCTCATTTACAAGTACCATCTAGTATATCGTCCTGACGTAAATAAATAAGTCCAGTCAAGGTAATAAAACGTCTTTCGTTCATGGAAACAATGAATTTTTCTTGTGCTGACATTTTCTAACACTATTTCCAAAATGACTCTTCATTCCACTGATATAATTTTAAATCATATTTCGTATCAATTTTCTAGTGTCTGAAAGAAAGTTTTCAAATTAATATTGTTCACTATGAACAGAAAACAACTATGCCGTCTAAAATATCATTGGCTACTTCAAACTTTGCCACAATTGGTCGGCTTCATTCCCATGTGCTAACGCCCATTGTGTTGTCAACATTACCTGCTAGGCCTGTGTCGACGATTGTAAAATTTTACTAAAGTACCTACGCGTTGGAGACTTTTGGATGAAAATTCCTACATGATTTTAATGCTTAAAAGTACCTATGTGTAGGGAAAATTCCCTATGTCTGGCAACACTGCTCACAACAGCTATGTACCCCTCAAACTGGGCTCCTAGGAACTAGATAATAATTTTCCAACCCTTCCTAAATTAATATGTCACATCTTGAAGAAAGAGAAGGTATACCTTTCTTATGTATATATAAAGCAATACACTGATTTAATACGACTGCTTGATACAAGTTTCTGCCACAGAGAACATTAATTTCCACATATGAACAATGCTTGGCTTTGCTGATGTAGAACACAGTAAGAGTAGTGGGTAAATACTTCTCTAATAACCCCACATTTCCAATAATGTGGCATTCAATATTGTGAGATGCAATGCAACTGCCATTTATTAATAAACAATTTTTATCTATATTTTGTACTAGCTTATACCCGCGGCTCCTTTCGCGTGTTGGTTGATTATGACAGATAAGCTATCTTTCAGTAGTGTGCTATGAGAATTAAATGAAATGAAATGAAATACAATACCTTCTTTAGAAACAAACATTTTTAATCGACATTCAAATAAATAAAATTATGTGAAGTGCTTAATGATTTACAATAAATAATACATACATTATTCCTTATAGCCAGTGTTGCAATATCTCAACACGTATGGTGAGAGTAAAGTCCAAATAATAATAAAATAGAAAGTAAGTAGTGTAGATCAAATCACACATAAAAATGCACTCATTTCGAAGAATCCAATCACTAAATCAAACAATAATGATTATAATAGTATCACAGATCGATCACTTGATGTAATGCGCGAAACGTCAAATCGATTTTTTGAAAGAGATGTATTAAAAGAAATTTCTTTTTTACTGCTTTATTTATTTATTCTTATATTTCCTTATTCATATGCTTATCCTTACAGAGAAAGAGCTGAAGACATTTGTACCACGCATAGACCAAAGATATAGTCTGTGGCATCACGTTTCACTGTATGTAACCTCCTTGCTATAGAGTCGCAAACATCATCGCTGGCCTTCAGTCCGAATTTTGTTATAATTTGACGACTTTCAACTACCATATCTTCCACCCCCTTATAGCTATCGGCATGGAACTGCTATGTTGTACAACGGGAGACCGCGGACAACAATGAAACACCAATCATTTGTTCGCGCTCTGTAGTTTTCGCTGCAGAGCGAAATATTAACACATACACACACACACACACACACACACACACACACACGTAGAATTTTATATACACCGATAACTTTCCATCTCAATATACTCCAGCCTTTTATCATTATCAACCCTCAAGCAACAATGCAACCAATAAAACCATTTTCAAAGAGTAAATATAATTTTCAAAGAGTAATTATTGTTCCGCATTTCCAGTTGTATTCTTCAAATTACTAAATATCTATCAGATCACTATAAAAACCGTGCCTAAAACCTTCCTCAGGTATAAATTAGTAACTGTACAAATATTTAAGTCTCTGCGTCTTGTCGTTCGGACGTGATAAGCGTACACCGAACAGACATTCACATTAACATATATTGATAAATAGCTATTCGATCGCCATAAAACCGTGCCTAAAGCCTTCCCCGGATAGACATTACTAACTGTACAAATTTTCAGCTCTTTATGTCTTGTGGTTGAGACGTGATAAACGTACACTGAACAGACATTCACATTTATAGATGTAGATTAAGATTATATGTGAAAGTCATTTACCAATGGATGAGTGATGTACTTTGCAAAGATTTCATCCCATAAAATGTCTTGGGCTTTGTAATACAGATACTCTCCTTTTGCTCCAGTTTTGACCAGTGAAATATCCTTCATCAAAAGCATGTTTCCTTTGTCAGCTCGTCCATTACACAGGTCAACAAAATGGTCCCTGAAACAGAAACATGATACACAGAGAAAACAATTATAAAAATGATGGTTCAAACTTAAGACAGCTAAAACAACACTTCTGAAAACCTCTCTTCAATACAGTAAAAAGAGGTTGCAGGTATTGGTAAAAGATAAGCAGATAAGCACTAAAACTGGAAAGAGAGAGTAATGTACAGAGAAAATTACAGGTGTACTAAACAGATGTTTTTAAAAAGAATGGGTTATTAGAAGACCGGGAAAAAAATATGAGATACAAATGTAAAATTTTGGACAGTATCCAATAATGCAATACTATCAAGGTTCAAAAATTTCACAAAGGATCAAATGTGCAATAACATGAATTATTCACCTGCATTCATCCAGAAGATCATCTTCAATCAAGCTAGGAATAACAATATACCCATTTTCTTCATAAAATTTTCTCTGGGCATAAGTTAATAGTTTGTTGTCCAATGAATATCTAAATTCATTATTACTGCTTGGAAAAACTGCTGCAGATGTCAAATTTGGTGTCTGTTGTACTCTGTTAAGGAGAAATGTTACAAGATAAATTGACAGTTCTCTCTCTGTGTGTGCTTTTTACTGTACCTGAACACTGATATTATAAAAAGGAAGGAAAATTATGGTTTAATGTTCCACTGACAAGGTGGCAATTAGAGACATAGCACAAGTTCAGATTGTTTTTTGTTAAGGATCATTGCACTACCATTCTCGGTACTGGTATTATAAGATTCTGTTTATACTTAATTGAAACAGATCAATAACAGTAAATTTAATAAAACTGAAGTTCCTCCCTTCAATATTTCACAAATGCTCAAATGACAGACACATAGAGGAGACTGCTTCCAAGCCCTTTCCAAACAGCTCGTACTCTCACAAAAAACCTAGAGACAAGACCTGTTCCATACATCTTGCCACTACCACCAACTCCAATCCTGTCATATGTATCTCCTATCCTATCAAAGGCAGAGTCATATATTTAAGCTGTTGTCCTGTCCCAGCTAGATATGACACAACTTATTTCTCTGGGCAGATTCGAAAAAGTGTGTGTATTCTATGAAGGAACAAAGGTGGCCAATACCAAGGGAAGAAACAGCAGCAACAGGAAGACTTAACATAAAGCAGGCACAAAATAAGAGGCACAGGTAGTTATAGAATTAATGTTGGCTTTACCTAATTCTTGGGAAATTATTGAAGAGAAAGCAGAATACATGATTATACAAAGGGGAGGTATGACTACTGAAGAACTACACTTTCAAGAACACTTCCAACTTCAAATATGGTGTTATAAATATAAATGGCTGCAATGTAAGTCAAATACCAGTCTAGAATACAGAATTCAAAGTTTACTTTCCCCTCCAAAAACAACAATCCTCCAAACTCTTGATCAGGAGAACCAAGCTGAAATCTCAAACACATTCATTGGGCCAGTACTGTTGTATGGAGCAGAAGCACATAGCATGGCAAAAAGAGGAGACCACCAAGTCTCAGTGTTCGAAAATAAAGTGTACACATAAATCTTTGTGATAGTTATTCTCATTTCTAGTATTAAATCTATGAACTGAGTTGTAGATTTGAGAAACAGATGAAAAAATGTATTAGGAAGAAGTAGTTAGGGCGATACTGCACTATCAAATTTTCTTTGACAAAGAAAATTGTACAGTGTAATATAGAACTTTTGTCAAACTTACATTTCATCGAAAATTCTTTAATCAAATCTAGCTGCTTACCTTAGGTTTGATCAAAGTAATTCATAAGGTGTATCACTACAACAACAAAATTTATTCAGTTATGCCAGGCTGATTATGAAAACCGGTTCCATTGAGCTAGAAGCCAGAAGACAATTGCTGAGGCCATTAGCTATGAAGATGACTGGTTCCACAGCATGTGACAAAAAGAAAATTAATCTCCTGTACACCAGTTTTGCAGCAGAGAAAGCAAAAGTACATAATGACACAGTTTAATTCACTAAATATATTTATTCAGACAAATACTATTCGTACAAAATATATTCATGAATATTTACAAAAAATACGAATATTTTGAATGTTTTTGTTTATTGCAGACACAACAGAGTACTAGCAAAATTGGAAACACTGCACAGGATAATTACCAGCCACAAATGTACTTAGTTCCACCTCTTGAAATTCTTAAAGCAGAATACCACTGCAGACTTAAGAATGACAATTGTTGACAATCTTCCAAATGTCTAGCCACTGCAATTACTCTACATGCAACAATGAGAATAAATAGATATTTATACGGTACGTAACCAACAGCTGAGGTTAATAATGAGTATTCCTCAGCCATTTTTGATACATTGATTGTTTACCAAAGAAAATTTGATGGTGTAATGTCCCCTTTTTTCCGCAAGTCAAAGACTCTTTGTAAAATAATATTGGAGAAAGAGTCTTTATCAAAGAAAATTTGATTGTGTAATATCAGCTCCAAGTGTCACCAATTACTTAATCATCCTTCTGTAGGACGTTCTTGAGTTGAAACCACAAATAAATCTTATTTAACATTTCTGAGCACAGCAAACTTTAGCTTGGCTTGTTGAGTCGCCCAAGAAAAGCTACGGGTGCTACCCAGCCATAACATAGTATAGCCATAAAATAGTAACACCATCCGCAGTGCAAGATGTGTTGGCAAGGAAATTGAAAGCACTGAGCTTCCATGTGCAGCTATTTTACAGCTGAGTCAGCCTTTACCCTGAAGGACAAGACCTGGAACAGTTGTTGATCTATGGCAACCCAGAAGACCATAAAGATTGGCCCACTCCTTGGAGGAAGAGGCGCGTGTTCCAAGGGAAGAGAGAGAGAGCACTGCCAGCAGCCCTGTTAATGCAGTGAGCCATAGCACGGAGGTGCCTGAAAGTGAAGAGGATCAAGATCAGAATGAAGATACCGTAGATCCATCAGAAGGCTCCTACAAGGTTAAAGGGTAGTGTGCACTAAATTCACAAGAACCAGAAAAGGGAGGGTTTTGCAAGCAGAACTGTTGTATTAAAGTGGTCATCTAAACAGAAGTAAGAGCCCAGACTGAGTTACAAATTTCTGACACAAATTTAAGATAATTTCAAAAACTCAATTTGGCTTTCAAAAAGGGAAAAGTACAATCTATGCTATCAATGAATTTGTCAACAAAGTTATTTCCATCTTAGACAAATCACAAAAATCAGCAGGAATATTCTGTGATCTATCCAAGAAGTTTGACAGTGTGACCACTCCCTATTATTATATAAAATGGAAAAATATGGAATTATGGGTACTGCCCTACAGTGGTGTACGTCATATCTACTGGAGAGGAAACAAAGGGTTGTCATAACATTGAGCAAATGAAAATACTCCTCTAAGTGGATACCTATCCCACAGGGGGTACCACAAGGCTCAATTCTAGGCCCAATCCTTTTTCTTTTCTATATTAATGACTTACCCATAAATATAAATTATTATTCAGTTCTATTTGCTGATGACACGTGAGTACTGATTGAAAACAAAAAAGCAGACGAAATTCCTGAAAATGTCTTAAAGACCCTAGAAACCTAGATGTCTGGTTCCATCTAAATGGTCTAAAATTAAATATAACAAAAACACCAGTAATGCAATTTAAGACAAAACAGTCTAAATTAAATGATGTACAGATCAAGCGCAATAGTCAGGAACTACATGAAGCAGATCGTGTTAAATTCTCGGAAATGAAATTGGACAGAAATCTATCCTGGTCCCCACACATAGACTACCTAAAAAAAATTAAATAGCCTCGCATTTGCTATGTCCATCCTAGCCAATGCAACTAGTTTAGACACAAGAAAAATAGTGTACCATAGCTATTTTGAGTCAATTGTGAGATATGGAATCATATTTTGGGGAAATGCTAACACTATGATGAGAATATTAATCCTGCAGAAAAAAATTATTAGAAACATGTGTGGTGCAAATCCAAGAGAATCCTGTCGGCCATTATTAAGAGATCTAAATATACTGAGTGTTCCCTCATTGTGTTTATTTGAAATAATTCTTTTCATAAATAATAATCCAAAACTATTTCTTCGTAATAACTTCCAACACAGTTATGAAACAAGGAACAAAGACACTTTCATGCTCCCTACACACAGACTGTTCTTTCTTCCCGTGCGCAATTTGAGAATGGGAGATAAATAGTATAATGTTGGTTCGATGAACCCTCTGCCAGGCACTTAAATGTGATTTGCAGGGTATCCCGTGTAGATGTAGATTGCCCAGGCTCCCCAATATATGAAAATGAAAATATGTAATAAATTGAAAAACAAACATTTTTGAAAGGTTGAAACTGAATCGATGAAAAGAAAATTATACAGCACTCTGGTACAAAAATGCTATTATTAAATTGATGAATTCTTACATGATGATCTGAGTATTTGAGCAGGATAAAAAACATATAATTATGTACTGTGATTTTATAACTACATTGTATGTATATATTATTATTTTAAACTGACGAGTCTCCTGTACACTAAATCAGTGATTTAACTTGTATGTTATGAGAGAATAGAATTCAGATTCTGATTACTACTAGAGCAGTTTATACTCACACAGTTATTGCTTCCAATGTACTATAGAGAGGAATTCACTCATCAATAACATCTGTACGAAACAGCAAACAGAGCACTTGAGTTTCACTCTGCACAATTCTAAATGAATGCATACTAGCCACAAAGTGTTGGAGTATGGTCATCAGTAAAGAAAGTTTCTTGGAGGGCAATAGAGGTTATAATTCCAACAGATTACAGTAAGTGTATTTGGAAAGATGTACTAATGCACAACAATTTTACCTTTCTACAGTTCTATCGGAGCAACATGATGAGGGTGTTCCAGTTAGGCATGAAGGAATCAGGAAGACTGATTGTGTCCCAGGACAACTGTCTGTCACCAGTGCTGGCCGGGCAACACCAGTGAGCATCGGCTCAGATTTCTATAACATGAAGGGATGTGGCACCTCTGGGTTTAACAGATAAAACTTCTCCCAAATCTCTTTCTCCTCCTATTAACCAATTTTTGATAGCTGGGACTCTCAAACACATTTATCTGCTCTATGCAGAGGGACATATAATGAGCAGGCAGCCCAAGATCTTTAGCCACTGGCTGGTGTTAGGCCTCTGATTGTGTGTAACCAGGGACAGGGACCCGTGTCAATAATAAACAACTCATGAAGAAGCTACTTCTCTGGCCATTACCAAAGATGTTTTCGCAATCTTGAGAGTGGAAGGTGTGGTAAATCTGGGAAGGGGGTGGGAGTGACAAAAGGGACTTCGGCAAAATAGGTTAACACGCCAACACAATGTAGGCATTGTATTCGTGTTCTTTTATGTTTCAGCGTACGAAACATGGTCAACTAATTTATGCTCTTATATAAAGTACTGGGCTAACTGGTGAACATGAAAGTTTATTTTTGGTACAACCGACTCACAAAGGTGGCTGTTCACAAGGGCAACCTTAATGGACAGATTACCCACAGTTTCTACATTTTGTGTATGCCATGCAACAGGATGACATATGGCCAGAGTATGAACATTGGAAACACCTCGTAGGCAGTGGCATTTAAAGGTTTCAGGTTACACAACTGTACATCACAACTTTTACAGTTTCTCTGATTATATTTCCTTCAAAGGTTAAGATGAAAGTACTGTATTTCTATGGTTATCTTTGGTTGGTGTCTGGTTAAATGTACACTTTGGCATTTCACATATTCAATGTTTTAATAGGGGGCAATAGTCATTGCGATGTCACCCAGCTGTTGTCACGCTTGAAGAGCTTCACATTGTGCTCTTTATCTTTTGAAGTTTACGGACACTCATTCAATTTTGCAATGATTGAGTACTTTATCGGTAATCTATTAGAGGCCAACTTACCAGAACAGTTGTCAGTTGGTAGTAGTTGCAGTGTTATAACCTATACAAGATAAATGTTTTACACATACAAGTTATATGTCTAGTTTGACAAAGTCTTGCCAAGATGATTATTGGCTAAGCCCAGATGATTCGAGCCAGAAACTGATTGGATTACTGTTTTTAAAAAAAAAGAGAGGGGGGGGGAGGGAGGGAGGGAGGGAGGGAGGGAGGGAGGGAGGGAGGGAGGGAGGGAGGGAGGGAGGGAGGGAGGGAGGGAGGGAGGGAGGGAGGGAGGGAGAGAGAGAGAGAGAGAGAGAGAGAGAGAGAGAGAGAGAGAGAGAGAGCAGCTATATTAGCAAGTCGATTCAATAAGTCAGAGTTTCAGCTAATCTCTCCCCACATAAATTCAATATGTCTGTTCCCATTTGGTTTGTTATTCGTAGTATCTGTGCTTTCGAACACTGTTAAGAAGTGTCACTGAATTTTATGACCAATGATTTCACTGTGTCAACATTTGTCTCATTAACTAGGAGAAAAAGAAGGGCCGTATGAGCCTTTACAAGAACACTCAGCAATGGTTTTTCATCCTATGGCTTAATATTGTGAACTTATAGGTCATTATCAGCCTGCTGCCTTTGTGAGGTAATTGGCAAAGGATACGGGAAGGGGAGTCTCCCAGCGACGTTGCAGGTGGCGCTGTATGGTCTTCAGTCTCTCTACAGCCATGTTGCTTGAATTCTGCAACACACAAAAAGATCAAGTGCAATTAAAATCATCACAACAAATAATTACTAAGTATATGTTAAAATAAAAAGTAAGACCGTAAAAACTCATTGAACAATTTAAAACATGCAAATACGATTTTCAACCAATGATATCATTCAAAGGATTATGTAATTCTGTTGCATTACATTAAGTGGTGCCCAATTCTTCAAAATAAAGTAACTGTATAGTGGGGTGGTTGTTAGAATACTTCTTTTTTAAACAGCTCCCTATACTTGGATCAAATGAGTGGCAACTTATTGTTTCCAAGAGAGCTGCCACAGCACCAACCAATCAGAGCACAACTCTGGTCTCACCTTCTCTCCTCTACAGTTTAAATACAGTTCTATGAATTCAGCTCCCAGTTTGAAGCCAGTTGTGGAAGACAATCACTGTCAAACTAATGGGTGTTCAATAATAAGATAAGGACAGTTTACAACTCTCCGTAAAGATGTACGATGAGCCGATGCACACAAAAAGAGACATACACATACAACACAAACTATCGGCCATTAGCCTTCTTCAGAATACAGATCATTCACACAAACATACTTCACAGACATCTCCGGCTGCCACACTCCAAATCACACTCTGCAATGTGGGGATAATAGGAGAGAGGAGAGAAGGGGAGGGGAAGGACAGAAAGGTTGTGCCACAGCATGGTCTTATGGAGCATGTATGTACTAGATGGTTGGAGCGAGATGCAACTTAAGGATGGAGTGGAGGAGGAGAGGAAAGCAAAGCAAAACAAACAAGCATCCGCATTGCGCTGGTACTAGTTTTTAAGTGACTCAGAAATAATAAACAAACAGCTTCTTGAATGACCATGACTTCATACCTGAAGTTAATTAGCATCCCAGCAACAAAAATTATAATGACCATTAATACTAGTCTTCATATTCTTCTTAATAAAGTTCCTCAAATTGATAAATGAATTAATTCAAAATTAGATTCCACAGTCAGATCCAACAGGTTGGCACAACCTGAGTAAAATTTTAATTACAGTTGCTACAGGAGTCTATGTTTATTCTACAGCTCATCTATAACTGCTATCGATATCACAATATCAATAGTCATGCAACTTTAGTAACACAAAGCTTTGTAAGTTGTTAAGACCACATTCAAAATTCACTTTAAAGTATTCTTCACTTAAAAAAAGAATTAAACATCTTGAATAAATATTTAGAAATCTTGAAAACAATTTGAAGATTTCTTTGTTGACCTTCCAGGTGTGACAGGTGTGACAAATGTCTGCCTAAGTGTGTTTGGATGTGGATATGTGTGAGTGTGTGTGTATTTGTTTACCTTCCTTTTTGTCCCCTAAGGTAAGTCCTTCCACTCCTGGGATTGGAATGGCTCCTTTTCCACTTCCTTAAAACCCGTATCCTTTCCTTTCTCCTCTCCTTCCTCCCTCTTTTTCCCGAAGAAGCCACCACTGGTGGCGAAAGCTCGAATGGTTGTGTGTTTTTGTGTGTGTTTAGTGTTCCTATCGACCAGCCTGTACTTTAGGTAAGTGTGTGTGTGTGTGTATATATATATATATATATATATATATATATATATATATATATATATATTAGAGATCACATAGTTTGGTAACAAATTCATTGAGACCACATCTCAATACCAACTCTAAAAACAGACTAAACATCTTTAAAATCTCTTTTACATTTTAATATGTTTATGCAGGTTTGGCCCGAGGGAATTCTGACAATATATCTAATGGCCTTCTTTTGCAATATTTAAAGTCTTTTCATATGCACATATGCAGCACCTCCCCATATCACAATGCATTATGATAAATATGGTAAGATCAACCCATAGTACATTTTAAAAAGAATATCTTTGAATATAAGGAGATGGGACCTGGGTCACAATACAGAAGACATATTCAAATTCTTTATTCACCCAGTAAATCTTTACAGATACAGATTATGGGATGGTTATGTCTTTCACTAGTGCAACAGATTAATTCCATTTGGTCATGCTTTAGGCACAGTAGTTGTTTTTACACAGTCTTGAGTCAAGTTTATTGTACTTCATGTGATCTAGAAATTCTACCACTGAATAGAATCAGGGATCCAATAAGAATGCCCTTAGGGATTTACAGAATAGTGAAAATGAAGAACTAATTCTCTGTGGAAGACTATTGTATAGTTGTATAGCACGATTTTTAGTGGAGGATTTGAAGGCTGCTGTCCTTACTGACTGAACATGAGGATGATCTTTTAGTCTAGAGTCATGGTGATGTATGTCCAGATTTTTGTTTAACTCTGTGAGATTTTCATTAAAAACACAATGTATTACTGTTACCAGTCACTTAGTTTTACTGTACCCACAACATGTGTCGAGGGTTTAAACCCCCATCATCAGGTGGAATGACATTAAGTACATATAGATTATAATGGAAAGTTAAGGTTGGAATTAATAATATAGTAAGGACAGTTTACATCTCACCGCAAAGACCTGGCGACGAGCTGCTGGAGGTGATGGTTGTATGACTGTGTTGTGTGCCTGTGTGATTGTGTGAGTGTTCTATTTTCTGAAGAAGGCCATGGCCGATAGCTGAAAGTGTTGTATGTGTGTGTCTTTTGTATGTGCATGTCACAGCTCGTCGCCACGTCTTTGCGGTGAGATGTAAACTGTCCTTACTATATTATTAATTCCAACCTGAACTTTCCATTATTATAATCTATATGTACTTAATGTCATTCCACCTGACGATGGGGGTGTAAACCTTCGACACATGTTGTGGGTACAATAAAACTAAGTGACTGGTAACAGTAATACATTGTGTTTTTAATGAAAATCTAACAGAGTTAAACAAAAATCTGGGTGTACATCACCATGACTCTAGACTGAAAGATCATCCTCATGTTCAGTCAGTAAGGACAGCAGCCTTCAAATCCTCCACTAAAAATCGTACTATACAAATATACAACAGTCTTCCACAGAGAATTAGTTCTTCATTTCACTATTCTGTAAATCCCTAAGGGCATTCTTATTGGATCACTGCTTCTATTCAGTGGTAGAATTTCTAGATCACATGAAGTACAATAAACTTGACTCAAGACTGTGCATAAAGCATGACCAAATGGAATTAATCTGTTGCACTAGTGAAAGACATAACCATACAATAATCTGTATCTGTAAAGATCTACTGGGTGAATAAAGAATTTGAATATGTCCTCTGTATTGACCCAGGTCCCATCTCCTTATATTCAAAGATATTCTTTTTAAAACGTACTATGGGTTGATCTTACCATATTTATCATAATGCATTGTGATATGGGGAGGTGCTGCATATGTGCATATGAAAAGAAATATGAGATGGATTGGTAGGCTATATGACTTGGGAACATCACATACGGAAAACATAAATAAGCTAAAATTTATTTTAAAGAGAAAAATGTCCATCACACTGAACAAAGATGTTGTTGTTGTCGTCTTCAGTCTGGAGACTGGTTTGATGTAGCTCTCCACCCTACTCTATTCTGAGCAAGCCTTTTAATCTCCTCATAAGAATGACATCTCTCGGTCTCTCTCTGCATTTTTTACCCTGCACACTCCCCCCCCCCCCCCCCCCTCCCAACACTAAATTCACGATTCCTTGATGTATAAGAATGAGTTATCAACTGATCCCGTCCTTTGGTCAAGGTATGGCAGATATTCCTTTTATACCCAATTCTGTTAAGTACCTCAGTGGGAGGTGTGTGGGGTAAAACTCGCAGAAGGAGACCAAGAGATGAATAGAAGAAGCAGATTCAAATGGATGTCGGTTGCTGTTCTTATGAGGAGATGAAAAGGCTTGCTCAGGATAGAGTAGGGTGGAATGCTGCATAAAACGAGTCTCCGGACTGAAGACCACAAAAACAACAACCTCCTCATTAGTAACACGATCCACCCATGTAATCTTCAGCATTTCAAAAGCCTCTATCCTCTTCCTGTCCGCACTGTTTATAGTACATGTTTCACTCCCATACAAGGTAACACTCCACACAAATGCCTTCAGAAACGACTTCCTTACACTTAAATTCGACGTTAGCAAATTTCTCTTTTTCAAAATCGCTTTTTTCCCATTACCATTCTGCATTTTATACTATTAGAGCAATGCTCCATACACGACATATAGATTCCTGCAGGCCTCTCTTCCGTAAATCTTCAATCGTCCCACTCCCCAGTGCCTTTATCCTAGAAACAAGCAAACACGCAGGGGAAAATGTACAAGTTACATTCTGATGTAGTGTTGCTCTAATAGTATAAAATGCGGAATGACAATGGGAAGAAAAGCGATTTTGAAAAAGAGAAAAGTCCTTCTTCCATTGGCATGTTTATTAATATTGTGATTGGTCTTATCACGTACATTGCACAATGTTTAAGTATCCTGGTGAAAGCCATCCAAATCTTCTGATTTTTTTTTTTCTTTCTTTTTGTATTTCTTTGCCTATTCCTGTTTCATTTCTTGGCTTCATGAATAAACTGTTTGTTATAACCACTTTTGGCCTATATTGCTTCAATAACTTATCCACTACTGTACTATGATGCAGAATCCAGAACCCCTGGCCTTTATTCCATAAAATAAATTGGTTATATCAATGATTGGTGTAGATTAGGAAGCAAACCTATGTTCGAAATTGTCAAGCAAAAACACGGCACTTTTCACTACAGCACAGTGTTTTCGGTCACGATCACGCGCTGACCTTGTAAACAGCTGACTTGTTTTTAAATTCATAGGCCTAAGCACATCAATAATATTATCCAAATTAACTAGATGTAATTAAATGTGCTATAATTAATCACATTACTGTAAATTACTTCGTCAATGTGCTGATAATGCTGCTCAATAAGGTATAAATTGTTGAAGTCTATGTAAACTATCGCATGTGTACGATTATGAAATAATACATATGCCTAATAATAAAATGACATAACCTTACATACCTGTCGCAGTTACTGCGACGTACACTGGCGCAATGCTGTTAATGATGTCATTACAACTCATGAAACTATGACATCAAAACTCAGTTGTCATCTACTGAAAGCTAAAAAAATCTCTCTTTCTTCGGCTGCAAACATGCTACAATAGTGAAAAAACTATACCTGATAACGATACTATACGACTACGTTATCACCTATTTAGTTTGAAAGCCCAGTTACTCGAAAAAAATAAACATTCAACACAACTCTACGCAAAGATTGTACTCTGTCAAAGTTCGCTGCTGATATGTAGGACAAATACGTCAGCTAAAAAAAAAACAATTGTCAAGGTGAATGATTCGCTTCTTGACGACGTAGTGCACACACTCAATGTATCGCAAGTGTTGATAGATGAAAAACTCAGTAGGACAACGGATCCAGGAGTGGCGATTAAAAACTTTCCTGTGATGTGAATAACAACACAGAAGAAACAGGACCAGCAGCTGTGACAGAAAAAAGTTCTACCTTCCTATCTACCTAACTTTTTAGTAGAAAGAACTGGAGGGAAACTCATAACATAAACAGAAGTATGATATTATTTAATGGACCCTGCTTGCTTTTTACTATAAAAAGTTTTAAAAGGTACAACTGCCCCGCGTCTCTGTCAATTTTGAACTTTGAAGTGTGTCATTGTATTTATTGATCCTGTGAATCACAATACGTGGCGTGTTGTTCGTTACCGAGTTTCCAAATATAACAAAAATGTCGTAACAGCAAGAGCCACACAAACCCATCAAATTAACTGACACCATTTCCAATATTGTGTCCGCTGACATTATTCATATAAACACTGGTGTTGTCATTCAGGTTAAGGGACTAGAACTGAGCTAACAATTCAAGAATGAGAAAACTTGTATTTGGATTTGAAATGGACTTTTACACAGAAATAATCAAAAGTGTCAAAAAATTAAAATGGACTTAGCATTCGTAAATGAAAGGTTGGCTAATGTCGGGATCGCGGTCATTAGGAGCGTCGGCCGGTGCATCGATAGGGCACGCTGTAGTTGGTTCCGCACCTCATTTCCCGTAGCCAATGGCATGCCACCTTATAACTTAACCAATGACTGGCGAGAAACTGTGGAATGAGTTTATACCGCCGTATTTAAATCGGCTGTCTGGTATATTGTTTTTGCGTGTGTCTATTATAAGGCCACTCAATGAAATGGAAAAGCTGGTAGAAGTTGAACTTGGGGAAGATCAGTTTGGATTCAGGAGGAACGTAGGAACCCGGGAGGCAATACTCACTTTACGTCTTATCTTAGAAGATAGATTAAGGAAAGGCAAACACACATTTTTAGCTTTTGTAGATTTGGAGAAAGCTTTTGACAATGTTGACTGGAATACACTCTTTCAAATTCTGAAGTCAGCAGGGGTAAAATACAGGGAAAGGAGAGTTATTTACAACTTGTACAAAAGCCAGACCGCAGTTATTAGACTCGAAGGGCATGAAAGGGAAGCATCAGTCGGGAAGGGAGTAAGACAGGGTTGTAGCCTTTCTCCGATGCTATTCAATTTGTACATGGAGCAGGCGGTGAAGGAAAGCAAGTAAAAATTTGGAATAGGGATTAAAGTTCAGGGGGAAGAAATAATAACATTGCGTTTTGCTGATGACATTGTAATTCTGTCAGATACAGCAAAGGACCTGGAAGAGCAGTTGAATGGAATGGACAGTGTGTTGAAGAGAGCGTACAAAATGAACATGAACAAGAGCAAAACAAAAATAATGGAATTCGGTCTTAGAAAATCAGGTGATTCTGAAGCAATTAGATTAGGTAACGAAACAATGAAGGTGGTAGATGAGTTTTGTTACTTGGGTAGTAAAATAACATGCGATGGTCGCAGTACAGAGGATATAAAATGCAGAATGGCAATGGGAAGAAAAGCATTTTTGAAAAAGAGAAATTTGCTAACATCGAATATTAATTTAAGTGTAAGGAAGTCTTTTCTAAAGGCATTTGTGTGGAGTGTTGCCTTGTACGGGAGTGAAACATGGACGATAAACAGTACGGACAGGAAGAGAATAGAGGCTTTTGAAATGTGGTGCTACAGAAGAATGCTGAAAATTAGGTGGATAGATCGCATAACTAATGAAGATGTACTGAACAGAATTTGTGAGAAAAGGAATTTTTGGCATACATTGTCTAAAAGAAGGGATAGCTTGGTAGGACACATTCTTAGATATCGAGGAATCGTAAATTTAGCACTGGAGGGAAGTGTGTGAGGTAAACATTGCAGAGGGAGACCAAGAGACTTATATAGTAAGCAGATTCAAATGGATGTGGGTTGCCGTTCTTATGAGGAGATGAAAAGGCTTGCTCAAGATAGAGTAGGGTGGAGAGCTGCATCAAACCAGTCTCCGGACTGAAGACCATATCAATAACAATTTCTTTTACTTTTCGGCCTTTTTGGAAGACCTTCAATTGTGGCAAAAATTCATATATTTGGGGGGCGCCTTTTTTAAAGAACTTTCCAAAGAAAAATTACTCAAAAAATCTTATACTTTGAGTGGGCGTTCGGAAATAGCAAAACCCATCACAATAATCATTAATCATTCTTATTAATTATAAATGATAATATTTTTATTTCTTATTTATTTATACAAAGATGCTCTCCTGGGCTCTGTTCATCTGTAGGTGAAATATCAGTCTCAGACCATTGTTCGAACCACCTTTAAATTACTTACAGCAAAAGAGCATGACGGTAAAACCATATGTAGAATTATATCTGTAGGCGTGTGTGCCAGCTTCGAGAGACAAATATTTTAAAAAAAGTTTCAAACAAATAGTTACTGGATATTAAATTCTGAAAAACTTTTAGTGGAATTACTTCTTTTTTTTTTCCAATCCGACGCATAATAGCCGAGGTAGTGCCGCCCTCTAACAGCGTCTGGTTAAGCCGAACACAGAGGGAAGTTCTGGTCGCTGGCGGCCGTAAAATTTGGTGCCAATCGGTCGAACAGCACAACGTAAAAAGAGGGAACACATTACAGACAGAGAACAGACAAATATCTCTGAAACGGCGCGAAATATGCAAAAGAAATAACTGAGCAAAATTGTAGATAATTTTCTCGTGCTGTAAAAAATTTACAACGGTGGAGGGGGTGACAAAAAGAGTGACTCGGAGCGGGGTGGGTGTGGAGGGGCGCAATTATCTAGTTTGTGGCACGGTGGAGAAATTCCGTGTAGCCGGCACTGCTTGCAGCACAAATATATACTACGCAAGATCCGCCCACGGCAATGTTATTTCGGTATTTTTTTAATTGTTTGGGTGGGGCTTAGCCCATCGTATATCTACAACGCTTGGAAATTATTGGACTTAACGATATATTACTTTCCACTTTTAATCGCGTGGGGCATAGATGAATTATGAATAGTATGTACGGTACTGAACTGAAACGGTGACAAGTCTAGTGGATGTAGGTGGTGCACATGTCAACCAAAGATACAACTTGCAGCCAAATGAGTGTTAAAGAAGTGAGGTGTACTCACTCAACAGGCGATCGTGTTACACACACCCCGTCGTTCTGAGATGCACAAATCCACAAAGCGTAGAGTACGCTGTTCACGAGAGAGGAACGTGAGCAGCGCACTGCCAAAGACTGATACCGGGATGAAGACTAATGGACAGTGGATATTACCTGTCTGAACTTTAGCACGTACTAATGTCAAGTAGCAGGATTGTTTATTTACACGTAAGACTATTGTTTCCCAGCTATCAGATGTGATAAGTACGATAATACATAGAGATAAATCATGATGGAAGAAATATAGATAACCGAAATCCGACTGCACTTTGGAAGACGAAATTCACTACTATCTGGACGAACTTTCTACAGAATAAACAGATGAACTCATTGGAACTTCCTGGCAGATTAAAATTGTGTGCCGGAACCGGGACTCGAACCAGGGGCCTTTGCCTTTCGCGGGCAAGCGCTCTACCACTGAGCTACCCGACACGACTCACGGTCCGTCCTCACAACTTTATTTCTACCAATACCGCGCCTTCTACTTTCCAAACTTCACAGACGTTCTCCTGCGTACCTTGCAAGACTTGCACTGCTGGAAGAAAGGATATGGTGGAGACATGGCTTAGTGACAGCCTAAGGGATGTTTCCAAAATGAAACTTTCACTCTGTAGCAGAGTGTGCGCTGATGTGAAACTTCTTGACAGATTAAAATTGTGTGCCAGAACCGTCGTGTCAAGATAGCTTAGATGGTAGAGCACTTGCCCGCGAAAGGCAAAGGCCCCAGGTTCAATTGTCCCGGTTCCGGCACACAATTTTAATCTGCCAGGAAGTTTCATATCAGTGCACACTCCGCTTCAGAGTGAAAGTTTCATTCTAGATGGACTCATTCATTCATCTTGTTCTCTAAATACCACTGAAAAGCCGGAACACTATGTTAATATTCAAGAAATACAAATCGTTACATTCAACTTTCTCTCGAGTAAATCTCAATCACTCTTTGTTAGTTACTCCATGTACTCGTTTTCAGCAGTCTGCTGTAATACGACATTTCATACGCCTCTAATCTCATCCCCTCTGTACTGCATCAATAAATTGAGTGCTTCAGAGTCCGCCTCCGTAGCTCAGTGGCAGCGTCGCTGACTACCACACAGGAGGCCCTGGTTCGATTCCCGGCAGGGGACTGGGTGTTGCGTGTTGTCCTAATCATCGTCATCTCATCATCATTGGCACGTAAGTCGCCCACGAGGCGTCAAATAGAAAGACTTACACTCAGGCGGCCGAACAATTCCGTCAGGGATCTCCCCGGACAAGAAAACCATACGCTCATTTCATTTCAGTGCTACAGAATTTTACGAAAGACAAGGAGAGGCTCCGAAGTTGCGTTCATGGATATACTTCAAATTTTGGATACATTTAATAGGACATTAAAACAAAATAATGTGCCCATAGTAAAGTGGCTTACCTTGGAAATTCCGTTCCGGGCGTTGAGTTCATGGCGCCCGAGTGATGCCGGCTCGGCGTGTTCGGCCAGAGGCCGTCAAAACTGAGCCCAAAACTTATCGATCGACCTAGAACAAAGATGAGCAAACGTTAGCAAAGAGCCGAAGAGCAGTTTAAAAGTAGTGGTTAGCATTCGAGCTTTGGTAGACGAACGTGGATGAGGCGACGGTTCGATCCCCACTCAAACTTAATTTTTATCATCATCGTTTAAGACTGAATGTGCCTTTCAGCGTTCAGTCTGGAGCAGAATCGTCTTATCGTCTGATGTTAAGCCTGTTACTTCAAAATCGTTCCTGCCTGAATCCAAGAACTGTTTCCTTGATCTACCTCGACTTCTTATATACTCTACTGCCGAACCCATGAGTCTCTGGTTGACGTCGCTTGTCCCATGCTTGTAACATGACCCTACCGTCTCAGCCTTCTCGCTCTTAACTGCTTTATCTATGGTGGCCCTACACAGTTTTTATTTGATTTCCTCAATATGGACATCCTCCTGCCATTGTTCTCACCTATTAGTACCTGCAATCATCCTCGCTACTTTCATATTTGTAGCCTCAACCTTATTAATAACACAACCTGTAGCACCCAGCTTTCATCCCCATGTGCGAAAGATTGAACCTTGCACTACTAACTTAGCCTTGGTACTGACTTCTTTCTTGCAGACAAGAACAGATCGTAGCTGAGCGCTCGTTGCATTAGCTTTACTATACCTTCATTCCAGCGCTTTCACTGTGTTGCTATCTTGTGAGAAAATACATCCCAAGTACTTGAAACTGTCCACCTGCTCTAACGTTGTTGCCGTGGCGGAATGGCCGTGCGCACTGTGGCGCCTTGCTACGGTGCGCACGGCCGTTGCACGTCGGAGATTCGAGTCCTCCCTCGGGCGTGGGTGTTTGTGTTGTTCTTAGGCTACGTTAGTTTAAGTAGTTTGTAAGTTTAGGGACCGATGACCACTGCAGTTAGGTTCCATAACTTCACAAACACTTGAACATTTCTCTAACTTTGTTCCTCCTATTTTTCTCTCAATCTCTTTAAATCTTTTCCACACACATTATTTTGGTTTCGGAGTTGCTCCATACCGTAATCCTTAAATCTCTGATCTAGCTCTGAAGTATTAGACTGCAACCTTTCAATCGAATCTGCCATCACAACTAAGTCGTCTACATAAGCGAGAGTGCTTATTTTATTGTCACCTATTTTAATCTCACCTCGCCAGTCTACTATTTTCAACATGGAATCCAGAAATAATATGAACAATAGTACTCATAGATTACAGCCTTATTTTAACCTCGAAGGCCGTGGTGGAGTGGCCAAGCGTTCTAAGACGCCATGCCGCAGAGAGCGTGATTGCTCGCCGTCGGAGGTTCGAGTCCTGCTCGCCGTCGGAGGTTCGAGTCCTCCATCTAGCATAAGTTACTTTATATTAGTTGAAGGAATTTGTAAGCCTAGGAACTGATGACCAACGTAGTTGACTCCCTTAGATTTACAAACACTTGAACATTTTTTTCACCGTGAAACTGCCTTGAACCATGATATCAATTTACCGTCATCTCTAACTGCTTGCTGCCTGAGTATCTACGTTAAGACTAATTGCCTGCAGAAGTTTGCCTCCTATTCCATAATCTTGTAGAAGTGACAATAGTTTCCAGCTAGGAATACGGTTATAAGTCTTTTCTAGATATTTTTTCATCGCTGGTCATAGTAATTAATTTATATTACATATAAGAGTAATATAATCAAATCAAATCCGTGCATATTTGCATGAAGTTTTAACGAGTTTCATAACTACTTGCTATTTTTAATTAAAGTTAACTGTTATATCAAACACACATATAGCTATCGACAATAAACGAAGAAACGCATAGAATTTTCTTGACAATCTATACCTGTCGGAATATGCGAAATCCCTTATACATGCAGTCCATCAAGGTACCTGAAACTACCACCCACCTTCACCCTTCCACCTGCAGACAAGCAGATATGCTTCCGAATGAAAATAGAAAATTACTTATTTTCATTCTGAAACCTATACCAGTTCGCTGACTTTCCAATAGGAAACTACACTCCTGGCCATTAAAATTGCTACACCAAGAAGATGACGTGCTACAGACGCGAAATTTAACCGACAGGAAGAAGATGCTGTGATATGCAAATGATTAGCTTTTCAGAGCATTCACACAAGGTTGGCATCGATGGCGACACGTACAATGTGCTGACATGAGGAAAGTTTCCAATCGATTTCTCATACACAAACAGCAGTTGACCGGCGTTGCCTGATGAAACGTTGTTGTGATGCCTCGTCTAAGGAGGAGAAATGCGAAGTTTCCGAATTTGATAAAGGTCGGATTGTAGCCTATCTCAATTGCGGTTTATCGTATCGCGTTGGTCGTGATCCAATTACTTTTAGCAGAATATGGAATTGGTGGGTTCAGGAGGGCAATACGAAACGCAGTGCTAGATCCGAACGGCCTCGTATCACTAGCAGTCGAGATGACAGGCATCTTATGCGCATGGCTGTAACGGATCGTGCAGCCACGTCTCGATCCCTGAGTCTACAGATGAGGACGTGTGCAAGACAACAACCATCTGCAGGAACAGTTCGACGACGTTTGCAGCAGCATGGACTATCAACACGGAGACCATGGCTGTGGTTATCCTTGACGCTGCATCACAGACAGGAGCGCCAGCGATGGTGCACGCAACGACGAACCTGGATTCACGAATGGCAAAACGTCATTTTTTCGGATGAATCCACGTTCTGTTTACAGTATCACGATGGTCTCATCCTTGTTTGGCGACATCGCGGTAAACGCACATTGGAAGCGTGTATTTATCAACGCCATACTGGCGTATCACCCGGCGTGATAGTATGGGGTGCCATTGGTGACACGTCTCGGTCACCTCTTGTTCGCATCGACGGTACTTTGAACAGTGTCCGCTACATTTCAGATGTGTTACGACCCGTGGCTCTACCCTTCATTCGATCCCTGCGAAACCCTACATTTCAGCAGGATAATGCACGACCGCATGTTGTAAGTCCTGTACGGGCCTTTCTGGATACGAAAAATGTTCGACTGCTGGCCTGCAGTTAGAAATGTGCGCAGGTCATCTGCCACAAAAACAATCCACGTCGAAGTAAGGTGTCGTTAATAACTTTCCTTGTTGCCATGCTGAAACATGGTACGTGAAATTTGAATACAAAGACAACAGAATATTGCAATAAAAATGCGCCTGGGTCAGCTGTCACAAAAACATTCGACTAGAAAATAACGTATCATTAATAACTTACGTTGTTGCCACGCTGAAATAAGTACATATTTGTTGCAAAGAACACAGACAGATACAAGTGAAAAAATTCTGGATGTCACTACTCCTTTCACACTTTGCACTGGTTGCATGTCAACCATGCTTGATCAAGTGTTGTCGACAAGAAGTAAAAATATTTTTAATGAAAGTGTAAACACTCAAAAGTGTTGTGTCATTAACCACAGGAGCGACAGGAGAAGAAATATCTCAAGAACACACCAACACTAGGTAGAAAACTGGACATTTTTTATGGTGTTTATTTCAAAGGAATTGCAGGATACGTCATCTGAAGCTTCACTCTTGGGGCAGCTAAGTACCATTAGTCAGGAATTTTGTTTGAGTATAGACAGACTGAGATCAAACAAGACAAAACATTTCGTGTTCTTTCATGAATTACTTGTCATCTTATCACTTCGATTTGCGTATTTAAATGCTTGAACACACTTTAGGCATATTCAGTGGGAAAAATTGTACAGACAGTACACCCTAGATGCAATATAAACTAAATACAGCACTTCAAGCTCAACAACAGCATACGATAGACAGACTCCTCTAAAGTGTGTTTACCACCGAAAACATGGCGGCCGAGTTTACACAGGATGCCGCAAAGAATGCTGTGGCTCGTGTGTTAGCCACTCCATGAAGGGCGTAAGAAATAGAAGCGAAATGCACAAGCTTTTGTCTTACTTCCTCGTAGGAAGGAATAAATGAAGGTAGTAATTACAAGTACTCTCTGATACATCAGAGTAAAAATAATTACGTTGGCTATAGATTAGCGGGGGTTCAGCAGTACTGTAATCAAAAAACTTGCAAACTAGGTAAACTAACTTACGCTAAGGACAAAACAAACGCACTCATGTCCGAGGTAGGACTCGAACCGCCTACGGGAGCGGCCGCACAATCCGTGGAAAGGTGACTTATACCATGCGTCCATCCCATGTGGCAGAAGTAAGCTCCTAATATTTCCTTTTATTAAGTTCCATTACATTACGACGAGAGAGAGACGAAATGGATACTGGAGGAGATGGATAACAGATGGAACGGAATAGGGAGATGGGATGGGAGGAAGAGGAGGAGAAGGATGTCTTACGGCGTTTAAGTCGCGGCTGTGAAAAGACAGGGGACGCACTCTAAGCTAGGAAACCAGGCACAATGCAGATAGCTCCTAGACTGAATGAAGCGAAGTCGTGGGAAAGCTTCATGAACATCAAACGCTCTAAGGTGCAGTCTCACGTTAGGAAAAAAAATTGACTGTTTGTGAACTCTTAATGACCAAACTGCTGGGTCATCAGTCCCTAGTGTTCCAAACTACTTTAACTTATGTGTTGTGTTGTGGTCTTCAGTCCGGAGACTGGTTTGATGCAGCTCTCCACAATACCCTATCCTGAGCAAGCCTCTTCATCTCCACATAAGAACGGCAACCTACATCTGTCTGAATCTGCTTACTGTATCCATCTCTTGGTCTTCCTCTGCGATTTTTTCCCCACACACTTCCCTCCAACGCTAAATTCACAATTCCTTGATGTCTAAGAATGTGTCCTACCAATCTATCCCTTCTTTTAGTCAAGGTATGCCAGAAATTTCTTTTCTCCCCAATTCTGTTCAGTACCTCCTCATTAGTTACGCGATCCACCCACCTAATCTTCAGCATTCTTCTGTAGCACCACATTTCAAAAGCCTCAAACCTCTTCCTGTCCGCACTGTTTATCGTCCATGTTTCACTCCCATACAAGGCAACACTCCACACAAATGCCTTCAGAAAGGACTTCCTTAGGCTTAAATCAATATTGGAGGTTAACAAATTTCTCTTTTTCAAGAACGTTTTTCTACCCATTGCCATTCTGCATTTTATATCCTCTGTACTGCGACCATCATTTGTTATTTTACTGCCCAAGTAACAAAACTCATCTACCTCCTTTAATGCTTCGTTTCCCAATCTAACTCCTTCAGCGTCACCTGATTTTCTTACACTGCACTCCATTACCCTAGTTTTGCTCTTGTTAATGTTCATCTTATATGCACCTTTCAGCACACTGTCCATTCCGTTCAATTGCTCTTCCAGGTCCTTTGCTGTATCTGACAGAATTACTATGTCGTCGGCAAAACGCAATGTTTTTAATTCTTCACCCTGAACTTTAATTCCGTCTCCAAATTTCTCCTTGCTTTCCTTTATAGCTTGCTCAATGTACAAATTGAATAACAATGGAGAAAGACTACAACCCTGTCTTACTCCCTTTCCAAGCACTGCATCCTTTTCATGCCCTTCAACTCTAACAACCGCTGTCTGGTTTTTGTACAAGTTGTAAATAACCTTACGCTCCCTATATTTTACTCCTGCTTATTGAGGTCAAAACATACACACATGCTCGAGGGAGGACTCGAACCTCTGTCGGGAAACGCTCGCGCAGAAATTTCGGTTAGGAGAATTACGAGCTAACTGTATACAGCGGCTAGATGCTGTTGTAAGGTGTTGGTCGCCAACAAGCACGTTTTGACATATGTATGACGCATGTTTGATATGCTTGATCTTCTTCTTCTTTAGTTTTCAACCCTGAGGTTTGTTTCCATCAGAGCACCATTCCTCTCTTCTGTCTGCTTTCCTATTCATTCCCGCGTATGTATTACATCCAGCATCATTCACGACCTGTTGCATGTATGGCATCCTGGGTCGCCCCCGGTGATTTCTTGCTTCAGTAGCTCCCCTGCTGTTGTTTCAGTAATGTTGTTGCGCCTTAGAATGTGTGCTACTATTTTGCCTCTTCTTGTCTGGATGTGCCACACCAGAGATCTGGTTTCCCGTACTCATCTAAGCACCTCTTCATTTGTTACTCTGTTTCTCCTGCTGATATTTATCATCCTTCTGTAGGACCACATATCCATGGCTTCTAGCCGTCTTCTGTCTTATTTCCCCATTGTCCAGGTTCCACACCCATATAGCACCACACTCCAAACAAAAGCTTTCATGATACGTTTCCTTATTTTCAGACTTATATTATTGCTGGTAAGTTTTTTCTCAAATTAAATGCCATTTTGGCCTGCTGTATTCTGCTCACAACTTCTTTTCGGCTTTTGCCATCCCCTGTAATTTTGCTTCCTAAAGACGTAAATTTCTTTATCACTCCTATCTCATTTCTTCCAGTTCTTATTCTTAAAGGTCCATATGGTGTTTCAGTACTGCATACCATCACTTTAACCATTTTCTAGTTTATTCTCATTCCTTACTGATTACATACCTTGCCGTTGTTCTGAGGACTCTGTCTAAATCCTCTTTTGTCTCCGTGACCACAGAAATGTCACCTGCGTAACGGAGCATGTCCATCTTCCGTCCATTAATTTTGATTCCCACTTCAATAGTTTCGCGAACTTGGTCTATTACTGGATGTAAACGTTGAATATAATAGGAATGAGAGCACATTCTTGTCTCGCGCCTTTTCTGATTTTTGCCTCTTGTTCTTGAAGAAAATGCCTAATCATTGCCACTTTGTTCTTATAGAGACTGAGTATCACATGGTTGTCCTTGCACGTAATACCAGATTTCTACAGCAATCTTAACATCTCTTGACAGATGACATTATGATATGCCTTTTCCAGACAATATGTTGTTGTTGTGGTCTTCAGCCTGGAGACTGGTTTGATGCAGCTCTCCAACCTAATCGATCTTGAGCAAGCCTCTTCATCTCCTCATAAGAACGGCAACCTACATCCATTTCAATTTGCTTACTATATTCATCTCTTGGTCTCCCTCTGTGATTTTTACCCCACACACTTCCCTCCAACGCTAATTTCACAATTCCTTGATGTCTAAGAATGTGTCCTACTAATCGATCCCTTCTTTTAGTCGAAGTATGCCAGAAATTCCTTTTCTCACCAATTCTGTTCAGTACTTCCTCATTAATTACACGATCCACCCACCTAATCGTCAGAATTCTTCTGTAACACCACATATCCTCTTCCTGTTCGCACTGTTTATCGTCCATGTTTCACTCCCATACAAAGCAACACTCCACACAAACGCCTTCAGAAAGGACTTCCTTATGCTTAAATTAGTGTTCGATGTTAACAAATTTATTTTTTTAAAAAACGCTTTTCTTCCCACTGCATTCTGCATTTCATATCCTCTGTACTGCGACCATAATTTGTTATTTTACTGCCCAAGTAATAAAACTCATCTACCTCCTTTATTGTTTCGTTACCTAATCTAATTCCTTCAGCATCACCCGATTTTCTTAGGCTGCACTCGATTACCCTTGTTTTGCTCTTGTTAATGTTCATCTTATGCGCACCTTTTAGCACACTGTCCATTCCGTCCAATTGCTCCTCCAGGTCCTTTGCTGTCTCTGACAGAATTACAATGTCATCAGCAAAATGCAATGATTTTATTTCTTCACCCTGAACTTCAATTCCTTCTTCATATTTCTCCTTGATTTCCTTTATAGCCTGCTCAATGGACAAATTGAACAACATTGGAGAAATGCTACAACCCTCTCTTACACCCTTCCCAACCTCTGCATCTCTTTCGTGCCCTTCAACTTTGATAACCGCTGTCTGGTTTTTGTACAAGTTATAAATAACCTTCCGTTCCCTATATTTTACTCCCGCTGATGTCAATATCTGGAAGAGTGTATTCCAATCAACATTATCAAAAGCTTTCTCCAAATCTACAAAAGCTAGAAATGTAGGTTTGCCTTTCCTTAATCTATCCTCTAAGATAAGCCGTAAAGTCAGGATTGTCTCCCGAGTTCATACATTTCTCCGGAATCCAAATTGATCTTCCCCAAGGTTGGCTTCTACCAACTTTTCCCTCCTTCTGTAAATAATTCGTGTTAAAATTGTACAAGCATGACTTATTAAACTGATGGTTCTGTAATTTTCACACCTGTCTGCACTTGCTTTCTTTGGAATGGGATTATTACATTTTTCTTAAAGTCTGAGGGTATTTCTCCTGTCTCATGCATCTTACACACCAGGTGAAATAGTTTTGTCAAGGCTGGCTCTCCCAAAGACTTCAGTAGTTCTGCGGGAATGTCGTCCACTCCAGGGGCCTTGTTTAGACTTAGGTCTTTCAGAGCTCTGTCAAATTCTTCTCTCAGTATAATATCTCCTATTTCATCTTCATCTACATCCTCTTCCCTTCCTACAATATTGTCTCTAAGTTCCTTTCCATTGTATAGTCCCCCTATATATTCTTTCCACCTTTCAGCTTTCCCTTCTTTGCTGAGAACTGGTATTCCATCTAAGTTCTTTATATTCATACAGCTGCTTTTCTTGTCTCCAAATGTTTCTTTTATTTTCCTGTTGGCGGTATCCATTCTTCCCCTATTTATACATTCTTCCACTGACTTGCATTTGTCTTCTAACCACTCCTGCTTAGCTATTTTACACTTCCTGTGAATCTCATATCTTAGTCGTCTGTACTCCATTTTGCCTGTTTCATTTACTGAATTTTTATATTTTCTCCTTTCATCAATTAATTTTAGTATTTCCTGTGATATCCAAGGATTTTTGGCAGGTCTTGCCTTTCTACCTATTTTGTCCTCTGCTGCCTTTACTATTTCGTTTCTCAATGCTACCCATTCTTCTTCTACTGTTTTATTTCCCCCAGTTTCTGTCAATTGTTGCCTAAAGCTCCCTCTGAATTTCTCAAAAATTTCAGGTTCCTTCAATTTATCCAGGTCCCATCTCCTTATTTTCCTACCTTTTTGCAGTTTTTTCAGTTTCAGCCTATAGTTCATGACCAACAAGTTATGGTCAGAGTCTATAGGTTGATTTATTTCTAGCTATTCGCTTTTCGATGAGGAGTCTCTGTGCTAGAATTACTTTTCTTGTTCCCAATCTCTTAAGAATCCAAACTGATCTACACTCAGCACCTCCTCCACCTTTTCTTCAATTCTCCTCAGAACTATTTTGATGAATATTTTTGATGCTGTGATATTAGGCTTAAGGTTCGCTACTGTTCACATTTTGTAGCTGCCGCCTTCTTCGGTATACGAACAATGATGAGTTTATGGAAGTCTGTCGGTGTCTCTCCTGTGTGTAGATGAACGTAATCAGCTTAAGCAGACTGCCACCGGCAGTTTTCATTAGTTCTGCAGGAAAATCATCAATATCCGCTGCTTTGTTGTCTCACAGGTCACTAAGAGTTTTGTCAAACTCATTTTGCAGAATGTCGTCTGTTTCTTCCGATTTCTATTTTTTTTTTTTTTTTTTTTTTTTTTTTTTTTTTTTTTTTTTTTTATGTCCTCAGAAAGAGATGTTCCGTCGTACAATTCCTCAATGTATTCGTTACATCTCATCACTATGTCTTCCTTCTTTGCTTTCTATTGCACCCGAATTCGTTGTTTTGCGTTTGTTAAAAAAATTGTTTGCTTTTCTGTAAGCTAAATCAGTTCTTCAAGAAAATTTTCTTTTGCTTTTCTAGGTTATCTATTGAGCAAATTCCTTAGTCTTCTGTATTCAGTTTTTCCTTCTTCATCATATGCGTTTTTGTATGGTCTCCTATTTTTTATAAGCTGAATAACGTCTGCTGTAATCCTCTTGTTTTTTGGTGTAGTTTTCCCAACTATTTTTCTGATGCTTTGTATATTGTACAAGATTTAATTTGTTACTAGTCTTCATTTACTCCACCATGTTGAAAATTTTTAGGTAGAATATCTGTTTCGTGAAGCTTAGTGCTTTGTCAGTCACTCTGTGTTCAGATTTTCTACTTCTAATTTTAATTTTACCGTCTTCTTCTACAAAAATCTGAATTAACTTTTCATCGCGACCTGGTTATGATCACTGGCACGTCCGTAGATGGGTAGCTCCTGCATTCTTTTACCTGGTTCCTAAAATGTTATTTCACTATAATGTAATCGATCTGTTGTCAGCTCAACTCTCCTTATGCATTCCACGTGTATCTTCTTCGATCGTGATGTGAGAAGAGTGTGTTTGCAACAATTAATTGGTACCTCGAGCGAACCTCAATTAGCTGGTTACTTCTTTCATTTCTTCTTCCAAGTCCGTATTTGCCAACAATCCCTTCACCGGGTCTTCGCCCACTATCGCATTCCAGGCCCCCATTAAATCAGCATTTCATCGTCCTTAACATGTCTCATCGCATTACTTATTTCTTCGTGTATTTCGTCAACAACCTCTTCTTCTTCTGTAGCTGTTAGCAAGAAAGCTTGTATTGTAACTGTGTCCTTTGGTTTACTTTCAGGTTTGACTAGTATTAACCGAGAGCAATATTGCACATACTCTTTACACGTGAGCCAAATTTTTACCTCAAAGTTATTCCAACTCCTTCCATTTGTGGTCTATCTTGATCGGTTCCCGTGTGAAAAGTCACCTGAAAGGGGCCATCCGATTTGTTTAGGATATCGATTTCCACTCGTTCCATTTCAAATTTTAGTTTTTTAATTCCAAAAAGTTCAAATGTTTGTAGAGTCTATGGGACTTAACTACGGGGTCATCAGTCCCTAAACTTACAAACTACTTATGAACTACTTACAACTAAGGACGGCACAAATATCCATGCCCGAGGGGGGATTCGAACCCCCGGCCGTAGTGGACGTGCAGACCGTGACTGAAGCGCCTCAGTCTCCTCGGCCACCGCGGCCGGCTTTTTAATTCCCTTAAATTCCAAGTTACTATTTTAAATCAGAAATTCTTTATCTTCATCTTGTCTCTATCTTTTGCAGTCTCCACCCAGAGATACGATTGGTGGCTCCTTTATCTCCGGAAAATTTTTACCGAAGATACTGACATGTTCCACCCTCATGAACCACAGACATTGCCGTGGTGGGGTGGCTTGCGTACCTCAACGATGCATCTAGCCGTACCGTAGGTGCAACCACAGTGGGGGTGGGGGGGGGGGGTATATGTGGAGAAGCCAGACAAACGTGTGGTTCCTGAAGAGGGGCAGCAGCCTTTTCAGTAGTTACATGGGCAACTGTCTGGATGACTGACTGAACTGTCCTCGAAACATCAGCTAATGTGGCTTTGCCATACAGTCACTGCGAACAGCTGAAAGCAAAGAGGAACTACAGCCGTTACTTCTCCCGAGGACATGCAGCTCTACTGTATGACTATACGATGATGGCGTCTTCTTGGGTAAAATATTCCGGAGGTAAAATAGTCCCCCATTCGGATCTCCGGGCGGGGACTACTCAGGAGCATGTCGTCATCAAGAAAAATATAACAGGCATTCTACGGGTCGGAGCGTGGGATGTTCTAACCCTTAATCGCATAGATAAGCTAGAAAATTTGACAAGAGAAATGGATAGGTTAAAGTTAGATATGGTTTTGGTTAGTGAAGTTCGGTTGCAGAATGAACAGGATTTCTGGTCAGGTGAATACAGGGTTATAAATACAAAATCAGTTGGTGGTAACGCAGGAGTAGGTATGATAATGTATAAGAAGAAAGGTATGTGGGTAAGTTGCTACGAACAGCATAGTGAACGCATTATCGTAGCAAAGGTAGACACAAAAACAACACCTTCCACAGTAGTGCAAGTTTATATACCAACTAGTTCGGCCGATGATGAGGACATCGAAGAAATCTATGAGGAGATAAAAGAAATCATTCAGAAAGTTAAGGGAGACGAAAACTTGATTGTGATGGGGGACTGAAAGAAAAGAGTAGAGAAGGAAATGCGGTGAGTGCATATGGACTGGGGAAAAGGAATGAATGAGGAGATCGCTTGGTAGAATTTTGTGCAGAGCACGATTTAATGATCACCAACACTTGGTTTAATCATCTTGAAAGAAGGTTTTACACGTGGAAGAAACCAGGAGACAGATTGACTTTATAAGGGTAAGGAATAGATTTATAAATCAGGTTTTAAACTATAAGACATATCCAGGAGCAGATATAGACTCTGACCATAACTGATTGGTTATGAACTGCAGATTAAAACTTAAGAGATTGCAAAAAGGTAGAAAAGTTAGGAGATGGAATCTGGACAAATTGAAGGAATCAGAGGTGGTTGAGAGTTTTAGAGGGAGCATTAGGCAAGGATTGGCTGAAACGGGGGAAAGTAATACAGTAGAAGAAGAATTGGTAGCTCTGAGAGATAGGGTAGTGAAGGCAGCAGAGGATCATATAGGCAGAAGGACAAGGCCTAATAGAAATCCCTGGATAATACAGGATATACTGAACTTAATTGATGAGAAAAGAAAATATAAAAATTCAGCAAGTGAAGCAAGCAAAAGAGAGTACAAACGTCTGAAAAATGGGATTGACAGAAAGTGCAGACTGGCTAAGCAGGAGTGGCTAGAGGACAAATACAGAACCGTAGAAGAATGTATAACTAGAGGAAAGATAGATACCGCCTATAGGAAAATAATAGAGGTATTTCGTGACAGGAAAAGAAGCTGTACGAATATCAAGAACTAAACGAAAAACCAGTTCTAAGCAAAGATGGGAAATCTGAACTGTGGAAGGAATATATAGAGGGCCTATACAAAGGAAATAAACTTGAAGGCAGTATTCTAGAAATGAAAGACAAAGTGGACGAAGATGAGATCGGACATATGATACTGCGAGAAGAATTTGACAGAGCGCTGCTAGATTTGAGTCGAAACAAGGACCCTGGAGTATATGATATTCCCTCTGAGCTGCTGATATCGTTAGGAGAGACACTCAGGAAGAAATTGTTCCACCTGGTATGGAAGATATATGCCAGAGGAAATACCCTCCGACATCAAGAAGAATATAGTAATTCCAATTCCAAAGAAAGCAAGTGCAGACAAATTTGAAACTTACAGAACTATCAGTTTAATAAGTCATGGTTGCAAAATTCTAACACGAATTATTTACAGACGAATGAAAAAACCTTTGGAATCACAGATAGGGGAAGAACAGTCCAGATTTAGGAGAAATGTAGGAACACGGGAGGCAATACTCACATTACGACTTATCTTAGAAGATAGGCTAAGGAAAGGTAAACCTACGTTTTTAGTATTTGTAGATTTGGAGAAAGCTTTTGACAATGTCGACTGGAATACACTCTTTCAAATTCTGAAAGTAGCAGGGGTAAAATATAGGGAGCGAAGAGTTATATTCAACCTACACAAAAACCAGACAGCAGTTATTAGAGTCTAAGGGCAAGAGAGGGAAGCAGAGGTTGGGAATTGAGTAAGACAGGGTTGTAGCCTTACTGCAATGTTGTTCAGTCTGTACATTGAGCAAACAGAAGGTGAAATTTGGAGAGGGAATTAAAGTTCAGGAAGAAGAAATGAAAACTTCGCGGTTTGCCGATGACATTGTAATTTTGTCAGAGACTGTAGAGGATCTGGAAGAGCAATTGAATGGAATGGACAGTGTTTTGAAAGGAAGATGTAAGTTGAACATTAACAAGAGTAAAACGAGGGTAATGGAATGTAATGACAGAAAATCAGGCGATGCTGAAGGAGTTAGACTAGGTAATGAGACAATAAAATTAGTAGATGAATTTTGTTAATTTGGTAGCATGATTACTTCTGATGGCAGAAGTAGAGAAGATATAAAATGCATAATGGCTATGGAAAGAAACGCATTTCTAAAGAAGCGAACGTGTTAACATCCAATATTAATTTAAATGTTAGGAAGTCCTTTCTGAAAGCATTTGTCTGTAGTGTACCTGGTGAAACGTGGACAATAAGGAGTTCAGACAAAAAGATGACAGGAGCTTTTGAAATGTGGTGCTACAGAAGAATGATGAAAATTAGATAGGTAGATCACATAACTAATCAGGAGTTCTTTAACCGAGTTGGGGAGAAAAGGAGTTTCTGGCATATCCTGACTAAGAGAAGGGATAGGTTGGTGGGACACATTCTGAGACATCAAGGAATCGTTAACTTAACATTAGAAGGAAGTGTGTGTGATATAAACCATAGAGGGAGACCGAGGGGCGAATACAGTAAGCAGATTCAAAAGGATGTAGGTTGCCGAACGTATTCTCAGATGAAGAGACTTGCACAGGACAGGGTAGCATTGAGAACTCCATCATAGCAGTCTGCGGACTGAAGACCACAACGACAACAACGACATGTTTTGTGTTAATACTTTGTATGTCCGCGGATCTATAATGTGGTGGTTTCGCTTTTACTTGATACTAGCTTCTGAGAACATAAATATTTTCAAATGTTGAAATCTTTGTAAACTTATGGGACCAAACTACTGATGTCATTGGTCGCTAAACTTACGAACTACCTGAACTATCCTAGGAACAGCAGATACACTCTTGGCCGAGTGAGCACTCGAACCTCGGACGGGATTGGCCACGCAATCCCTAACATAGCGCCTAGAACCGCAGAGCAAAATAAATAATTATTTGCGATGAAAGACTAAATACCCTTTACTTGGATATTAAAAGCGTGGAATGAAGAAGGTTCCGCCTTCAGCAAGTATTCATACATGATGTAAACAAATCATCATGTTAATACCTACGTGAACATGAACATTGACGTACCGATTTGTAAGATTTATTACACAAGGACAGCAATGAAACTTACATAATTCGATAGATGTGCACGAGACATAAACGATGTGTATATTGTAACGATAATGCTGACCCCCTCATCTCAATGTCATCCTACGATACCGTCTGCGTCGGTTCCGGAATCGTGTGGTTCAGTTGTGATATATGTTGCGTGTGAAGTTGAAAACGTAATAGCCAGCGTAGGAATCAGTATAGGACAGTGTCTCAGTGATACTGTGATTAAAACAAGTGCAGGGTGGCCACTAAATCTTCATTTTCAAATTCAAGGTTTTTTCCCGGTTTTCCAGGTTAAAAATAGTTATTTTCCAGGTTTTCACGAAACTTTATTTTGCTCAAAGGGTTTAGCAAACAACTATACCGTAAAGAAACTAGTTACATATTTTTAAGACACATTGCATCCAAGTTGAACCATGTCACGCTGTAATATACACCAAGCAGTGGCGAATCCTGGATTTGGATTGGGGAGAGAGGGAGGGAGGGGGGGGGCAAAGCTCATACAAATTGTGGCATTGTATCTCAAACTGATCTACAAAGAACCAGGTTCTTCCTCATGGTTTTGGGGGATGTGCAGCCCCGTAGACCCCCTTCCCCACCCCAGATTCGACACTGACACAATGTATATATTTTAAGTTGGCAAACCAGAATAACTACAGAAAAAAGTATAAATTCAACAACGGTTTTCACCATTATTAACGGACGGCAGAGGCGTAGGAAATGATACTGAACTTGAACTGACTCCACCGTTTGGGAGCGGTGTGGGTGGCTGGTGTAAAATTTTAAATGGAAACTCCCATATTTTATTGCAGATTCAGATTCTACAGACTAAATCATGTATAGTTTGGTTGATTTTTTAAAAATTCAATTGCCAACATATTGCACCGTAATGGTAAGAATGATTTGCCATACTGCTGAAGAAATGTACTACCCAGGAAAGAAAATAAAGATTTATCATATTGATGATGCTTCAGAACCCAACTTTGAGGTTTTTTCTTACTAAAACTACAGGGACTACTTATTTACACTTAAGTACATTTCGAACTGGTCGTGTAATCTGAGCAATAGGCTATACACGTGAACGATCCGTTAACTCTTAAAGCCGCGAGATCTCATGGGTTAAAAATCCCGGTTTCTGGCTGAAATTCAAGGCTTTTTCCCGGATTTCCCCGGTTTTTACAAATTCAAGGCTTTTTCCCGGTTTCAAGGTTCGGTGGCCACCCTGAAGTGATAAATTTCATTAATTAAGAGATTCACATATTTTCTTTCTGGACAGTTCTATAAACAATAGTTGCATCATTGTATGTTATTTCAAGACTTAAACAGACGAATTGTAAAATCTTTTGTAAAAAACAAAAAGAAATGAAAATTAATAGCATTGTATGTATGTTAGGCTCATAAACAAGTTGTGTAGATCAGCTAATTGTTTTAATTACTGTAAAGGCGAAATTTGTATATTGTGTTTCTTTGTATATATTGACTCACTTGATATTTTAAACCTAGTTTCAGAATTGACAAGATAATTGATAGCTCAATATATGTTAGGAACTTGTATGATGGACTCATTAACTAATTAATTGACATTTTACATTTGGCTTTGTTGTCAACAGAAAGATAGGAAATTTCGTCTTAAAAATACGTGTGCCATCTAAAATTATTGTATGCGTAGTTTTCATTTTATATTGTGATTATTCTTGTGTACATGAAATGTTTTTCTGTTATGTTTGTTAATTGTAAATCAGTATATGCTATTGTTACGAACAATGCTTAATGTAACATCATTATTGCCGATGTTATATATTTGCCTCACCGCCTTGCGTGGGGGGTTCGAGTTTGGTGTTTTGTCGAGTACTTTGGTATCTGTCAGTGTTGTGGTAATTTGTGGACGTTATTGTAAATGTTTTGTTGTTATGTTTTGGTGGAGGAAAAGTTGGATTTAGATTAAAAAAGAAGTGAAAATTGGACATATCGACTATTTATTTCTACCACGACGCCCCAGGAGAATAATGTTGCAGCGAGCAGAACCCCCAATGTTGAAAAGCTGAGTATCGGTAGAATGAAACAGTAATTTACTTAAAATATATGAAAACGTTTCAATATGTAGCCGATAAGACTGATAAGAGGCAGTAGATCTATAACTCGGATGTTATCTTACCTATCACACACTAAAATCTCCAACTATCATTATAAGTGGTCATCGAAAAATGAAGCGCTGCCAACTTCTGTCCTGCATACTGATCAGTAGCTAAGATTAAAATGCCACACGAAAGTAAAGTTCGGTGTAATCGTGTTGTAGGGGCGCTCATGTTCAAATGGTTCATTTTCGCTAAAACACACCATTCTGTAGTTGCGAGGTTCCGAATGTTGCCAGCAGTGGAAGTAAAAACATCGTAGTAACAAAGTCTGTAAACAACGTTGTTTAATGGTGTCGTTGTCTTTTGTTGCTTCGGGTCTTTTTCCGCCATTATCACAAAATCTGAAAGTAAGTGTAAAACGTTGAAATGTCACTAAACTACAGTGGTCGTCGGTCGCTAGACTTACAAACTACTTAGAGTAACTTACGCTAAGAACAGGCTACACATACGAATTTCCGAAGGGGAACTCGATTCTCCGACAGGCTGCGGCTGCGCAATCCGTGGCAAGGTGCCTCAGGCCACGCAGCCATTTCCGTGCGGCATTAGTAAGTTCCTAAAACTTAATTTTATTCAGTTTCCTCAGATACGACTGGAGAAAGAGGAAACGGATAGAGGGAGGAAGGAGAAGATGGGGGGTGGGAGGAAGAGGAGGAGAAGGATGGGACAGAGGCGGTGGAGGGAGAGGTGTGGTGGTGTACGGTCAGAATGTAAGAAGCGAGTGCTCTTCTCAATACGCGGAGACGGGAGGTCATTTTACATTTATGTTTATGCAGAAACCAGGCAGTCAAGAAGTTTAGTCAAAGCACTGGCTACACACGATAAAAATATTTTCGGAGAATACGACTTTCATTTAATATAGCCAAAAAAACACAAAGCATTACTTTCACATGTACTGTTGGGGAAGTCCCAGGAATTTAAAATCAAGGAAATATTGCTTCAAATCCATAAATTCCCAAGAATTTATGATTAATTTGCCATATGGCTCAATAAAACTCAATTAATAGGTTTAAGGCAGTAATTGTGTAGTTAAACACAAAAATTGGAACATATTTTAAGAAAAAATTATAATTAACTAAATTTCTTGAGAATTTATAATTTTAAAAACGAAATCGCTCAAATTGATAGGTCAGTGCAGTAATTGTATTATTAAAGCAAACACGAACACTCTTTGGATAGGTTTAGCTTTATACCGATCTGGACTTAATCTCCTTGTTTGAAATAAACACATTTTTCGGTTTTCGATATTTTAAATGTGAATTAATTAGCCCTAGAACTACCAAGCATTGAAATTTACGATTCTTACGTTTCCTAGAACTGCCAACCTCGAAATTCTCAAAATTCAGAAAAACTGAATTTATAATATTGATATGCCATCTAATGAGTGGCTACTAAATACTAAAATACACAGGGAGGTTTGTTTATGCAATTTGTAAAGTTTTCTGTCGATATTAGTGATATTTTAGGCTATAAGGTTTAAAATATACTGGTGCGAAATTTGTAAGCATTAGTCAATGAAAATGGCATTTCGGGGAAAAATTATGCAAATAAACCGGCCGAGATTTATGATTTACTTGAAAACACAAGTGTTTTATTGTGCGTCCTAATTTAGAGTATTGCTGGGCATTGTGGGATTCCCACCAAGTAATAATAATAATAATAATAATTTCGCGTGGCCCACCAAGCGGGACTGACAGACGATTTAAGGAAGTACAAAGAACGGCAGCTCGTTTTGTACTCTCGCGATATAGGGAAGAGAGTGTCACAGAAATGATGCTCAAGTTGGGGTGAAAATCATTAAAAGAAAGATCTATTTGCGAAATTTCTTTCAGCAACTTTCTCTTCCGAATGCGAACATATTTTGTTAGCACCCTCCTACATATGAAGACATGATCATGAAAATAAAACAAGAGAAATCAGATCGAAAACGGAAAGATTTGTGTGCTCCTTTTTCCCGCGAGCTGTTAGAAAATGGAACCGTAGAGACACATAAAAACGGTTCGATGAACCCTCTGCCATTCACTTCAATGTGGCTTGCAGAGTATTTATGTAGATGTAGGTGTAGAACATTGTAAAATATTAATTAAAGATTCTGAAACTGAGACTGATATTTTAGAAGATAAATTTTTATAAGTCATAATTCATCGCAGGAATTGAGAAGTCTTTGAATGCTGAAAGTGAAACAACTCTATAGTCATTCATTTGGAAAAATTAAAAAAATACTACAGATGACGGCCGGTTGAGAATTACACCTCCAGAGAAATATTTTGTAAGTTTAGGTTTCATTAAGAGAAATGTGGGGTTTCAACTTACCGACAAATTGTAGCCCTAGCTAATATTTTAAATTATTTTTTCCACCAGACTTAAGTACATGATGTTCTTCATGTGATTAGCAAAGAAATTATGCAGAGAATGATAAATCTTGGATTAAAATGTATGTATTTACTTAGTTAACCTAGTTATAAGGTTCTTTAACTGTTAATAAGTGTTAAAACTTTCAAAATCTAAAATTATTCATAAATTCCCAATTTCTTGCAGTCTTCCCGAGCCAAAGAAATATTCCCGGCAATATTCCCATTTTATAAGTCCCTTCCCACTGCGAATATTCCCGGCCCACATCACTATTCCCATGTATTTCATATCAGATCAAGACATAGCATAAATCAGTAAAAAAAAAAAAAAAAAAAAAAAAAAAAAAAAAATCCAATACAGTGCATGAGAAACGTGCTTGATATTTTCTCGTCGTACAGAAATATTTTGTCTCATGTAACTGTAGAATATGCGGTCCCAAAGCAGCAGAAAATTAAGTCTCTACATAGATGTACAATAGGTCACGATCTTGTTATGTCAGCAATTTCCATCTGTGGACTTATACAAGTTATGTATACTTAGAGCAGAGGAGCCCACCCCAAAACTGCGATCAACCCCACTCCTCAACATCCGAGATATTTGGATTCCGACTCGGTTGCACAGTGGTAGAGTGCCAGACTACATGTCTCATGTAACTGTAGAATATGCAGTCCCAAAGCAGCAGAAAATTAAGTCTCTACATAGATGTACAATAGGTCACGATCTTGTTATGTCAGCAATTTCCATCTGTGGACTTATACAAGTTACGTATACTTAGAGCAGAGGAGCCCACCCCAAAACTGCGATCAACCCCACTCCTCAACATCCGAGATATTTGGATTCCGACTCGGTTGCACAGTGGTAGAGTGCCAGACTACATGTCTCATGTAACTGTAGAATATGCAGTCCCAAAGCAGCAGAAAATTAAGTCTCTACATAGATGTACAATAGGTCACGATCTTGTTATGTCAGCAATTTCCATCTGTGGACTTATACAAGTTATGTATACTTAGAGCAGAGGAGCCCACCCCAAAACTGCGATCAACCCTACTCCTCAACAACCGAGATATTTGGATTCCGACTCGGTTGCACAGTGGTAGAGTGCCAGACTACATGTCTCATGTAACTGTAGAATATGCAGTCCCAAAGCAGCAGAAAATTAAGTCTCTACATAGATGTACAATAGGTCACGATCTTGTTATGTCAGCAATTTCCATCTGTGGACTTATACAAGTTATGTATACTTAGAGCAGAGGAGCCCACCCCAAAACTGCGATCAACCCTACTCCTCAACAACCGAGATATTTGGATTCCGCCTCGGTTGCACAGTGCCAGACTACAAATCCAAAGGTCGCGGGTTCGATCCCCACCAGGTCCTAGCATTTTTATCTGTCACTTTCCACTTCTTTCACCTCTGGCAGTATTGCTCATGTGAAAAATACCGAGTAGCACCGTGGTTCGGAACCTACGTTAAACTGTAGGTGCCCCAATAACTGGCTGGGTAAGTCAGTTCAAAGGTCGGAGGAAGGCAGCGGCATACCACCTCCAAACAGGACCATGCCTAGTAAAGCACTGTGGTGTTCAAACCAATCTTCGGATTGTTGACTGCTTTACCTCACCAGTTTATTACCTAATAAATTTGGTTTTGCCATTTAATATTGAAATTAAATATCTTTTAATTCACGTTCTGTAAATTGTTTTATAAAGCTGCCCCTCCCCAGCCTGGCCAAAAGTACTAATTTTTCATCCCCCTCCCCTCCAGAAATTTCAATAGCGCAGTTTCCGTCATGCCCCCCCCCCCTCCCGCACTCTGTGGGCACCTCTGGCTTAGAGTTTTGATCACAATAATGCAGGCTGTTCCAGCTCACACGCTCCCCCGCGAGCTAGGGAGAGTTCACCTGCTCGCAGGCGAGGCAGCCGCCTGGCTTAAAACGATAGATATACCGGTCTGAACAATCCGCCATTTTGAATCCCAAGCCGACGACAGTGTCGATTGTAGCGAAGTGAAACAGCGAATATTTCGTGATTTTATTATTTCACAGTGTGAAATGGTTGGTTGTGCTGTTCCAAACTGCTCCAATAATAGCAGACATGGGCGCTATAAGTTTCATCGGTTTCCTTTTAACATAGATCGGCGTAAAATATGGCTTGTAAAATTGCAGACGCCAAGTTGTTGTTGTGGTCTTCGGTCCGCAGACTGGTTTGATGCAGCTCTCCACGCTACCCTGTCCTGTGCAGGTCTCTTCATCTGAAAATACGTTCGGCAACCTACATCCTTTTGAATCTGCTTACTGTATTCGTCCCTCGGTCTCCCTCTACGATGTTTACCCCACACGCTTCCTTCTAATGCTAAGTTGATTCCTTGGTGTCTCAGAATGTGTCCCACCAACCTATCCCTTCTCTTAGTCAGGATTATCCAGAAACTCCTTTTCTCCCCGATTTGGTTAAGCACCTACTCATTCGTTACGTGATCTACCCATTTAGCACCACATTTCAAAAGCTTCTATCATCTTTTTATCTGAATTCCTAATCGACCACGTTTCACTCCCATGCAATGCTACACTCCAGACAAATGCTTTCAGAAAGGACTTCCTAACATTTAAATTAATATAGGATGTTAACAAGTTTCGCTTCTTTAGAAACGCTTTTCTTCCCATAGCCATTCTGCATTTTATATCTTCTTTACTTCGGCCATCAGAAGTTATCTTGCAACCCAAATAACAAAATTCATCTACTACCTTTACTGCCTCCTTACCTAATCTTTGCTTCAGCATCGCCTGATTTTCTGACATTGCATTCCATTACCTTCGTTTTACTCTTGTTAATGTTCATCTTATATCTTCCTTTCAAGACACTGTCCATCCCATTCAATTGCTCTTCCAGATCTTTTGCGGTCTCTGACGGAATTACTATGTCATCGGCAAACCGCAATGTTTTTATTTCTTCTCCCTGCACTTTAATGCCCTCTCCAAATTTCTCCTTCCATTCCTTCACTGCCTGCTCTATGTACAGATTGAACAACATTTGGGAAAGGCTACAACCCTGTCTTACTCCCTTCCCAACCTCTGCGTCCCTTTCTTGCCCTTCGACTCTAATAACCGCTGTCTGGTTTTTTGTATAGGTTGAATATAACTTTTCGCTTCCTATATTTTACCCCTGATAAACCTGTGGTTGGGGATGGTATGGTGTTGATTGGCTCTGTTGCTGGAATTGTGAAACGTACTGGGCAGCGTTACCTAGATGGTGAAGAGGTGCAGCCTTTTGTTCTTAATATTGGAAATGACTCTAAGAACCTCCATTTGAAATTGAAGCCATTCATTACTATCAAAAGTCTCTGTATGAGGCAGCAGTCTGTGATAGAAGGACATTTGGGAGTTTGGTTTCTCAGGTTCAGTTTTTTTCCAGTGCTTTTAAAATCTTCAAATCTATTTCGTCTATTTTCTTATGTTTCTTTCTTGGATGATTATTGGAAAGGGTTTCTCCCCCTTTGTTCCAGTTGTTATGGTTACTTCATGTTCTGTGTTCTGCGGAGTTTGTTCCCAAGAACCATTAGCTTCCTCATTGTTTTCTTCTTCTGCGGCGAAACTCTCTGTTGTCTCTGTTGTTTCGTATAATTTTTTTAAGAACTGGAGTTCGTCGTTAAATATGTACTTTCTTTTTCTGCTACCTCGTGAACCACTAGTTTTACTTTCTTTGCCCTCTTTTCAGACTTGGCGAAGGCGTCACGTAGATGTTTCCAACGTTTTATAACATCCTTAAAAAAAAATTAAGTACCATCCAACAGAGAACTTTTTATGTTCTCTTATTGTAACACTAGAAGTAAGTTAAAAGTATAATAAAACATTATAAAAAGTGCCGTTTTTACTAGTTTTCCATTTACGTTTATATTTCTACAAATAAACCATTTGTTAACAGCCCACCTTAGTTGACACGACAATAAAACAGATGTAAAAGTAAATATGCTGTGCGACTACAGAGTGTGAACACTACCACTTCTAGAATTTCTGAATCGAATTTCGTCCAGTGTCTACATATAATATGAGAAAAGTATGTAATTACCAAAATCATTTCTCTGTCTTTCGTCCAACACATCAAAATCGCTACGAATTTCCAGACAAACTTCACGCAAAGCATTTCTGGTAGCGTCTCGGTCCTTGTATATGTCGAGGGTTTTATCCCACAAAACAGGCCTTTCTTGAATTAATGAAATTAAAATTTCGTTATCGATATCGAGATTATTCATGTTTTCACGAGAGAAAACTCCGGTTAACAACTGTGTAAGCTCAGAAGGCTCAACTCGCACTGAACAAAACCACTATCGACGGTAGAAAAATCGCCGTGCATTTGGTCAAGTGCGCCACTGCTTGGACAGCGACGGCGAAACTACCGCGCGTTTTTTTTTTTTTTTTTTTTTTTTTTTTTTTTTTTTTTTTTTTTTTTTTTTTTCCGCTTAGTGTGCAAGCTCCCATTTACTCCAGTGCACTACTGTTGGAAGGGCGGCGACGGTCAGTTGAATCCGCCGTGTGTGTAACGGGCCTTAGCTAACGAAACCAGACGTTCATAGTTGTTAAACAAATTTTTTACCTCAAATCTACTCTGAAATATGGCGTGTGTAAAATATGCGAGACTAATATTAGAGGGGGGGAATATGGAAAGTACAGTACCGTATCGCAATTTAACTGTTTTCGAAAGCAATTCTTAGTTACCGTAAACGTATGTGGACATACCGTTTATAAACAACAAAATACGATAATTGTAATGTATTTGGACTGTATGTGGTAAATATTTAGAACGGAAACATATGCCTTAATTTGGAATGAAAGTGAATATACAATATTCATCTAACCACTAACTTTAATTTTCTTGCCTCATACAGTCAGATGTAAGCAAATAAATTTACTATGTTGTAACATTTTCTGCGTTGGGAAAGTATATTTAATGGCCTTCACAGAATGTTGTTGTTGTTGTGGTCTTCAGTCCAGAGACTGGTTTGATGCAGCTCTCCACAATGCCCTATCCTGAGCAAGCCTCTTCATCTCCACATAAGAATGGCAACCTACATCTGTCTGAATCTGCTTACTGTATCCATCTCTTGGTCTTCCTCTGCGGTTTTTACCCCACATACTCCCCTCCAACGCTAAATTCACAATTCCTTGATGTCTAAGAATGTCTCCTACCAATCTATCCCTTCTTTAAGTCAAGGTATGCCAGAAATTTCTTTTCTCCCCAATTCTGTTCAGTACCTCCTCATTAGTTACATGATGCACGCACCTAACTTCAGCATTCTTCTGTAGCACCACATTTCCAAAGCCTCAATCCTCTTCCTGTCCACACTGTTTATCGTCTATGCTTCAGAGAATATGAAAAGTGTACCGTGGTCTTTAAATGCGCGCATTAATATGAAGCCGAGAGAACGTATCCGCTTTTACGTTTTGATTAGGGATGGGACTGTGAGGCGCGGCGACTCGAGCGCACCGAGAATTTCTCGAGCTGCCGGCGCTCGAGCGATTTCTCGAGAAGCTCGCGAGAAGCGTGCCGCTGCCCGGAGGTTGACTGGGGCAGCACACGACACGCCACGCGCTGCGGTTGTTTGCAACGCTCGCAGCTCGCTCTGATTGTCATTTAAATGTGGGCGTTTAATACAAGAAAACCAAAGTCACGCGGCTGGCAGTGCTTTACGGAGGATGGAGGTGTCTGTTGCAGAGCTCCGCAGTGTAGCAAAAAAATACAAGCATGATAAGACATTTAAAATTATATAATACAGGGTGAGTCACCTAACATTACCGCTTGATATATTTCGTACAAATGTGGTAATGAATGTCGCACACGCCGCAGTACATCTGGTGTAATGTCGCCGCAGGCTGCCTCCACTTCCTATGAAACGCCCGTCGAACATCCTGTCAAGGGCCAGCCTAGTGTTAATTGCGGAATGTGCAGGTGCGCCATCATGCTGATACCACATACGTCGACGCGTTTCCAGTGGGACATTTTCGAGAACCGTTGGCAGATCATTCTGTAGAAACGCGATGTATGTTGCACCTGTTAGGGCCCCTGCAATGCAGTGAGGACCAATGAGGTGGTCGCCAATGATTCTGCACCATACATTTACAGTCCACGGTCACTGTCGCTCTACCTGTCAGAGCCAGCGAGGATTGTCCACGGACCAGTTATGCATGTTCCGTAGATTCACTGCCCCGTGGTTTGTGAAACCCGCCTCGTCGGTAAAGAGGTAGAAATGCAACGCATTCTTTGTTAATGCCAATTGACAGTATTGCACTCGATGATTAAAGTCATCTCCATGTAATTGCTGATGTAGCGACACATGAAACGGATGAAAGCGGTGACGATGCAGTATGCGCATGACACTACTTTGACTCAGTCCACCGGCTCTCGCAACGTCCGTGTACTCCTGTGTGGGTTTACAGCAACAGCAGCTAACACACCAACTGCATACAGTTGGCGGTAGATGTTTTGAAATGTGCGGCATGTTGGATGCTCTCTCTCCAGGTACCATTCTGCATACATCCTCCTGGCTTCAGCTGCATTTTGTCGACACTCGCCATAGATGAGTATCATCTCCGCCTTTTCAGAGTTCGAATACACCATGGTCACAGTTCCTACAACACTACACTGTCACAGACGTCTGGTAACTCAGTGTACTACAGTTAGTCTGCGTGCAAAGACGAATGCAGAATAACAATAGCAGCAAGCGCTACACGCGGACAATGCGACAGCCAGACCAAACCAGCCGGCCGCGGTGGCCGAGGGGACTGAGGCGCTACAGTCACGGTCTGCACGGCCGCTACGGTCGGGGGTTCGAATCCCCCCTCGGGCATGGATATTTGTGCCGTCCTTAGGATAAGCTAGTTGATGAGTAGTTTGTAAGTTTAGGGACTGATAACCCCGTAGTTAAGTCCCATAAGCTAAACAAACATTTGAACATTTGAAAGACCAAACCACAACAGTGCACTACAGCCATACTCGTAAACACGATCGTCATCGTAAACATGTCTCTGCAGATGCTGCTCGCCGACCGTGGCGTTTCTTACAACACGCAACCGAACATCGGAGATTTCAGACGTCAACTTTAGGTTACAATATCTCCGGATGTAATTAACATTTTACAATGCAGCAAACGGCACTGATTACGTATTTGTTTATATGTTCAGATATGCTTACAAAACTAACGGCGTTCCATTTAAAAAAACGTAGGTTTGTGTTAAAAAACATACTTCCGTGCATTTCTTTATGGTTTGTATTAACCAATTACACTAGCCCCTCTCCTCACGTTCGGTCTATGGAATCGGTGCGTCAGTATTTGATGTGGTTTACGAAATATATCCAGCGGTAACGTTAGGTGACTCACCCTGTATATCTTGCAATCAGATACGTTCCCAGATACAGCAATGCATTTTTATATTAATACAAGTCAAACAAAAAGCCCAGCTACGGTGTACGTTATACAATCACACTACAGTAAAAGGAAATTCGGTAAAAAGGTTGCATAGTGCCTGATACAGTCCGCCAGTATCGGAAAACTGTAGTCTTTAACTTGGCTGCGATAACGTACAAAATGCATCAAAATTAACACTATACAAAGTCTTTAACAGAATGAGGACATAATAATCAACATTCAGTATTCTAGTTGTAAATTATGGTGCATATATTGAGAAAGTACCTGAATTTTAAGCTGAAGGACTAAGCTTAGGTATGTGACGCTGGCTAATACTGTAAACTCTGCCGAATTTTTTGCTACAATTAGTAAATGTATGAGTTTTTGGGTGAAACAGTTGTAGCATTTTTTCCCTCATGTAAGTACAAATATATGCAGAATGCATATTTGTTTTTGGTAACAAGTAAGTTCTTTTTCGTGTGAGGTACTTTTTAAATAATAATCCTGTGATTTATGTTTTTTTGCGAAACATTCTACTACTATGGTCGCTATTGTTGTTAACCTAAGTGGAAAGATACGTTATAGCAGGATAGTGAATAAAATAGAATAGTACAACACGCGCTCCAGTAATGGAAGACAACGATTACAACTACGTTGTCGCAATGCTTTCTTGTTGAGTAGTTCTTCTCAGCCTCTTGAGAGTGCAGCACTGTCGACAATTTCTCGAGAGTATTCGAGAATTTCTCGAGAATTTGCCTTAGCGTCGCGCGTTTGTCGAGAGCCCTCGATACCACTGAGACGCTAAACGAGTCTTTTTAGTTTTGACCGCCGAGTCGACGTGACTCGGCCACACCCATCCCCACCTAAGGAGTAATAGAAAGCGGAGAATTAAAACAAGCATAACCGAAGATCGCAAGGAGGTGCAAAACCGCACGTTAGGTTGGCTGGAGTCAAAGGTGTCCCCCCACACTCGAGATATTAGGTCCTGGATAAATATGGTTTTGCGATTTACATTCCTGGCCATTAAAATTGCTACACCATAAAGATGGCGTGCTACAGTCGCGAAATTTAACAGATAGGAAGAAGATGCTGTGATATGCAAATGATTAGCTTTTCAGAGCATTCACACAAGGTTGGTGCCGGTGGCGACACCTACAACGTGTAGACGTGAGGAAAGTTTCCAACCGATTTCTCATACACAAACAGCAGTTGACCAGCGTTGCCTGGTGAAACGTTGTTGTGATGCCTCGTGTAAGGAGGAGAAATGTGTACCGTCACGTTACCGACTTTGATAAAGGTCGGATTGTAGCCTATCGCGATTGTGATTTATCGTATCGCGACATTGCTGCTCGCGTTGGTCGCGATCCAATGACTGTTAGCAGAATATGAAATCCGTGGGTTCAGGAGGGCAATACGGAACGCCGTACTTTATTCCAAAGGCCTCGTATCACCAGCAGTCGAAATGCCTGTCATGTCGACTGCTGGTGATACGAGGCCGCATCGCTGTAACGGATCGTGCAGCCTCGTCTCGATCCCTGAGTCAACAGATGGGGACGTTTGCAAGACAACAACCATCTGTACGAACAGTTCGACGACGTTTGCAGCAACATGGACTATCAACTCGGAGACCGGAGATCATGGCTGCGTTTACACTTGACGCTGCATCACAGACAGGAGCGCCTGCGATTGTGTACGAAACAACGAACCTGGGTGCACGAATGACAAAACGTCATTTTTTCGGATTAACCCAGGTTCTGTGTACAGCATGAAGGTGGTCGCATCCGTGTTTGGTGAACGCTCATCGAAAGCGTGTATTCGTCATCGCCATACTGGCGTATCACCCGGCGTGATAGTATGGGGTGCCATTGGTTACATGTCTCGGTCACCTCTTGTTCGCATCGACGGCACTTTGAACAGTGGCTGTTACATTACAGATGTGTTACGATCCGTGGCTCTACCCTTCATTCGATCCCTTCAAAACATTTCAGCAGGATTTTATCAAAGCAAGACTTATTAGTCTCCAGGGAGTTATTGCGATCGTTATATGAATAAAATTCTTGAATATCCGTCTCCAGATGGCTTATATTTTATAAAACATGTTTTAGAAAATATAAGCGATCTGGAGACGGATATTCAAGAATTTTACTTCAGCAGGATAATGCACGACCGCATGTTGCAGGTCCTGTAAGGGGCCTTTTTGGATACGGAAAAATTTCGACTGCTGTCCTGCCAGCACATTCTCCAGATCTCTCACCAATTGAAAACGTCTGGTCAACAATGGCTGAGCAACTGGCTCGTCACAATACGCCATTCACTACTCTCGATGAACTGTGGTATCGTGTTGAAGCGGCATGGGCATCTGTACCTGTACACGCCATCCAGCCTCTGTTTGACTCAATGCCCATGCGTATCAAGGCCGTTATTAGGGCCAGAGGTGGTTGTTCTGGGGTACTGATTTCTCAGGATCTATGCACCCAGACTGCGTGAAAATGTAATCATATGTCAGTTCTAGTATAATATATTTGTCCAATGAATAACAGTTTATCATCTGCATTTGTTCTTGGTGTAGCAACTTTAATGGCCAGTAGTGTAATATTGAAATTAAATCTTTTATTTCACGTCTTGTAAACTCGGTTGCACAGTGGTAGAGTGCCAGACTACAAATCCAAAGGTCCCGGGTTCGATCCCCGCCAGGTCCTGGGATTTTTATCTGTCACTTTCCTTTTCTTTCACCTCTGGCAGTATTGCTCATGTGAAAAATACCGAGTAGCGCCGTGGTTCGGAACCCACGTTAAACTATAGGTCCCCCTATAACTGGCTGGGTAAGCCAGTTCGAAGGTCGGAGGAAGGCAACGTCATACCACCTCCAAACATGACCATGCCTAGTAAAGCACTGTGGAGTTCAAACCAATCTTCGGATTGTTAACTGCTTTACCTTTTTAAATTGTTTTATAAACCCCCTCCCCCAGGCTGGCCAAAGTACTAAATTTTACCCCCTCCCCCCCCCCCCAAAAAAAAAGAAAAAAAAATTCAATGACGCAGTTTGCGTGGGCACCTCTGGGCTGGAACATCCAAAGATGTTGTGGGATTTCAAGAGAAAAAGAAGCTGTGAAAGGTTACGCCAAAGCGTCTTCCATGCAAGCAACACCGCTTATTTATCCCAATAGCGATGAGAGAAATAAAATAAAGAATACACATTGTCGTCCGAAAGCTAAATACACTCGTCTTTTTGTAAGCCTGTGACAGCATCATGCTTAACTAAACGTGCTGTTAAGGTATGTCTTTTTGAAGAAACAATTATGTGAATTAGACACGTATATTTGGAACCTGTAAGGACAATAATATTATGTTTTTGTAGAGGGATATTAACGAAACATGGAAACATGTATGGCACAATGTGGACGAATCTCAGTTGGCCGCAGTGGCCGAGCGGTCTGCGGCGCGCCAGTCACAGTCTGCACGGCCGCTACGGTCGGCGGTTCGAATCTCCCCTCGGGCATGGATGTTTGTGTCGTTTTTAGTATAAGGTAGTTCAAGAGTAGTTTGTAAGTTTAGGGACTGATGACCTTGAAGTTAAGTCCCTTAAGCTTAAAGAACATTTGAACATTTTTGACGAATCCCAGAGTTTGTCTTTCCCGCGCCAATCGTGAAGGATAGGTTTTCACACGCTGGGGAGCCCCCCTGTCCCTGGATAGGGTCTCTATCACACGCTAAACCTCAGTACAGAACTCTTAACACACACCGCCTGTAGCGGTATAGCTTTTAGAGCTGCACTCTTCATAAAATCGAAGGAAATTTCTCAGATACTTTCGGAGTTATTTGGCGATGATTATTCTCATATTCCTAGTGAGGGAATTGATTTTTTTTTTTTTAGTTCAGCGAACTATTGCAGTGATTGTGTCATTATTAGACTTGTAATGATGTGCAATGTGACAGTGTTTTCAAATGATTCTGACTAGAATAATGAAGGTTATTCTGTAATTACCAAGGCGTCCGCCGGGGGGGGGGGGTGGCAAGAGGGGGCACTCCCCCCCCCCCCTGGAAAATGGTGTGCAAAAGCCACATTTCTTACAGGCTTTACCCCTCACTTGGTAAGTTAATGCTATTTGATTTTCGATCAGCAATGTTTCAGCACTGCCTCACAGCCAAGTCAATTGCAAAACTAAGCAGGAAAAGTAAAGTAGCAGCGGGAACTTCAGGAAATGTATCAACAGGAAAATCGTCGCCAGAAACGTCTGAGACATCGCGGTCAGCAGCAGTGCACAGTCTGGATATTGGAATCTGTGTAAACAGCAATACAATATCTTTCCACCTAAAAATGATTTACTGAGGAACTGTTGGACTCCAGCGAAAAACTATGGTTTCAAAAATGACAATAAATGTAGTATGCAACATTGGACATATTTTTTTTTTTTTTTTTAGCAGATCGATTTCGATCATTTAATGATCATTTTCAATGCACCAGTCAAAAAGCGTATCATATGTCCATATGTCATATTAAATGAATTGGACATAGATTTTTTGAACATTTCAGTATAGTATCTAACCATGAAATGCTGCATACTACATTTATCATATTCATTATTTTGTGGTCGTTGAGCACAGCGTTCCAAAAAATGGAATCAAACCTAAAAATAATGATAGTATTTGCAAAAAGAGGGTCTTCCGTCACGCCTGGCTACAGCAGTACAAATCTTGACTTGCATATTCAGCGCATTTGAGGGCAGCTATTTTTAAGCTTTACGTGTTATTTCCACAAAAAGCGAAAAGGGGCTACAAAGGGGCATCTATTGCCACTGCCTTTGTAAAATACAAAAACTTTCATGAAGCGGCACAAGCTCAAGTAAATTCCCAGTGGCATAAATTGTATAACATTGAACCCAATAATGTGATGTCTATAACAGATGGGAAACAATAGCCAATAAATTTACAAGTGCATAGTGCTGCTCAGACTACTATTAAATTCCTCTTCGGGGTAAATTAAGTACAAGTGGAAACTTTCAGAATTTATTGCACTTTAGAGATGAAGCAGGGGATGTTGTTTTACAAGTCCACTTGGAAACCTGCAGAAAAAATGCCAAATATTGTTCGGTGAGAACCCAAAATGAAATAATTAATATTTGTGGAAACATTGTTCGAGATGATATAGTTGCTGCTGCTAATGCTGCAGTTGGATTCTCCATTTTGGCTGATGAAACAAGTAACATTGCATAAGTAGAACAATTATCTATGGGAGTAAGACTTCCTGAGCACATTAATGGGGAACGTATTATCAGGTAGGAAATTTTGGGATTTGCGCCAATCTTTAATCGTTGCTCTGCGATGGCAGATGGCGTGTTGTACACGACTTAAACGAATTAAGTGAAATTCGGAATACAGTTGGCACAATAAAAGCCGTAATACATTTTTAGGCAAAGTTCTATCAGAAGAGGTACAGTACCGAATATTCCTTTGTTGTGTGAAACTTGGTGGACACAAAACACAAAAGTATCCGAATATTCGCCGGTAATGTTGTAAGAATTGTGAACCAACTACAGCACTTTTCGAGGAAGGCAATAGAAAGTCAAAACAGATGGCATACCAGTTATACAGTGCTTGCACCCACTCCAGTCCAAAGCCATTATTTCTCTTGTAGTAATTATTGAGTACTCTTCTATACTACTCAGCCAGTAAGTCGGGCCTTAAAGGCTGTTGAATTAGTTTTGTTAAAAGTATATTCTCATATACAAAAAATAATAGAAACCCTGAAGCAACACAGAGAAAATTCTGAATCTGTTTTTGGGGATATAATTACAATTGCTAAAAATATTATAGACGAAATAAATGTTGATCTTCCAATGCCTAGACAAGCTGCTAAACAACTTCACAGGCCAAATCATCCGTGTGAGTCTTTAAATGAATATTATCGACGATAAATTTTTGTTCACTACATCTAGTTCACTACATCTAATTAGATATAGTGGGGATTAGTGAAGTTCGGTGGCAGGATGAACAGGATTTCTGGTCAGGTGAGTACAGGATTATAAATACAAAATCAATTGGGGGTATCACAGGAGTAGGATTTATAATGAATAAGAAAATAGGAATGCGGGTAAACTACTATGAGCAGCACAGTGATCGCATTATCATTGTCAAGATAGATACGAAGCCAACATCGACAACAGTAGTACAGGTTTATATGCCAACTAGCTCTGCCGATGATGAGGAAAACGAAGAAATATGTGAGGAGCTAAAGGAAATTATTCAGACAATTAAGGGAGAGGAAAACTTAATTGTTATGGGAGACTGGAATTCGGTAATAGGACAAGGAAGGGAAGGGAGGATAGTAGGTGAATATGGTCTGGGCAAAAGGAATGAAAGAGGAAGCCGCTTGATAGAATTTTGCACAGAACATAATTTAGTTATAACAAACACCTGGTTCACGAATCACAAAAGAAGGTTGTATACGTGGAAGAGACCAGGAGACACTGGAAGATACCAGATAGATTTTATAATGGTAAGACATAGATTTCGGAACCAGGTTCTACAATGTAAGACATACCCAGGGGCAGATATAGACTCTGACCATAACTTGTTGGTTATGAACTGTAGGCTGAAACTAAAGAAACTACAAAAACGTAGGAAAATAAGGAGATGGGACCTGGATAAATTGAAGGAACCTGAGGTTCTTAAGAATTTCAGAGGGAGCTTTAGGCAACAATTGACAGAAACAGGGGAAAATAAAACAGTAGAGGAGGAATGGGTAAAATTGAGAGATGAAATAGAGAAGGTAGCAGAGGACAAAATAGGTAGGAAGGAAAGACCTACAAAAAATCCTTGGATATCACAGGAGATACTAAATTTAATCGATGAAAGGAGAAAATATAAAAATGCAGTAAATGAAACAGGCAAAATGGAGTACAGACGACTAAGAAATGAGATTGACAGGAAGTGCAAAATGGCTAAGCAGGAGTGGCTAGAAGGCAAATGTAAGGATGTAGAAGAATGTATAAATAAGGGAAAAATAGATACAGCCTACAGGAAAATAAAAGAAACATTTGGAGATAAGAAAAACAGCTCTATGAATATCAAAGACACTGATGGAAAACCAGTTCTCAGCAAAGAAGGGAAAGCTGAAAGGTGGAAAGAGTATATAGAGGGGCTCTACAAAGGAAATGAACTTCGAGACAATATTGTAGGAAGGGAAGAGGATGTAGATGAAGATGAAATAGGAGGTACTGTACTGAGAGAAGAATTTGACAGAGCCCTGAAAGACCTGAGTCGAAATAAGGCCCCTGGAGTAGATGATATTCCCTCAGAGCTACTGAAGTCTCTGGGAGAAGCAGCCATGACAAAATTGTTTCACCTGGTGTGTAAGATATATGAGACAGGTGAAATACCCTCAGATTTTAAGAAAAATGTTATAATCCCCATCCCTAAGAAAGCAGGTGCAGACAGGTGTGAAAACTACAGAACCATCAGTTTAATAAGTCATGGTTGCAAAATATTAACGCGAATTATATACAGAAGGATGGAAAAGCTGGTAGAAGCCGATCTCGGGGAAGATCAGTTTGGGTTCAGGAGAAATGTAGGAACACGGGAGGCAATACTCACTTTACGGCTTATCCTAGAAGATAGATTAAAAAAAGGCAAACCTACATTTCTAGCTTTTGTAGATTTGGAGAAGGCTTTTGACAATGTTAATTGGAATTAACTCTTTCAAGTTCTGAAGCAAGCAGGAGTAAAATATAGGGAACGTAAGTTTATTTACAACTTGTACAAAAACCAGAGAGCGGTTGTCAGAGTTGAAGGGCATGAAATGGATGCAGTGGTTGGAAAGGGAGTAAGACAGGGTTGTAGCCTTTCCCCAATGTCGTTCAATTTGAACATTGAGCAAGCTATAAAGGAAAGCAAGGAGAAATTTGGAGAAGGAATTAAAGTTCAGGGTGAAGAATTAAAAACATTGCGTTTTGCCGACGACATAGTAATTCTGTCAGATACAGCAAAGGACCTGGAAGAGCAATTGAACGGAATGGACAGTGTGCTGAAAGGTGCATATAAGATGAACATTAACAAGAGCAAAACTAGGGTAATGGAATGCGGTCTTAGAAAATCAGGTGATGCTGAAGGAATTAGATTGGGAAACGTAGCAATAAAGGAGGTAGATGAGTTTTGTTACTTGGGCAGTAAAATAACAAATGATGGTCGCAGTACAGAGGATATAAAATTCAGAATGGCAATGGGTAGAAAAGCGTTCTTGAAGAAGAGAAATTTGTTAACATCGAATATTGATTTAAACCTAAGGAAGTCCTTTCTGAAGGCATTTGTATGGAGTGTTGCCTTGTATGGGAGTGAGACATGGACGATAAACAGTGCGGACAGGAGGAGGATTGAGGCTTTTGAAATATGGTGCTATAGAAGAATGCTAAAGATTAGGTTGGGTGGATCGCGTAACTAATGAGGAGGTACTGAACAGAATTGGGGAGAAAAGGAATTTCTGGCATACCTTGACTAAAAGAAGGGATAGATTGGTAGGACACATTCTTAGACATCAAGGAATTGTGAATTTAGCGTTGGAGGGAAGTGTATGGGGAAAAAATCGCAGGGGAAGATCAAGAGATGGATACAGTAAGCAGATTCAGACAGATGTAGGTTGTCGCTCTTATGTGGAGATGAAGAGGCTTGCTCAGGATAGGGTATTGTGGAGAGCTGCATCAAACCAGTCTCCGGGCTGAAGACCACAACAACAACAACATCTAGTCTTTAATTTCGTCTTTACATTCTAGATTTTCAGAGAAGCGTACTGAAATATTTAATTTATTTAAATTATTTCCACAACAAATGAGAAACCTCTGCAAAAAAGAATTTGAAGAAGTAGAGAGAAATATTAAAAAATACCATAATATTGATAATTTCTTATAAGAAGCAACGGTTAATCTTCCAGTCACCAGTATTATTGATCAACATACTGAGTTTTTTCCTGCCATTAAAAAGGCTCTACTAATCATTCTTGCTTTGCCTGCAACAACATGTACAATTGAACGGTCTTTCAGCACTCTTCGAAGAATAAAAATATGGCTACGTTCGATAATGAGTGAAAATAGATTTTGTGGTTTGTGCGTGCTAAGCGTTCACAGAGAAAAAGGCGACTTTATTAATTTAGTAATTAACAAATTTGGGAAACAGCTTCGGCGACTATTATTGGCTGTCAGAGAAGATCCGGGAAAATGTTAAGCCTTTATTTAATGTATTTTTTTGTTTCGTGTTATTATGCCATTTTTGTTGTTTATGTGCAAGGATGTAAGTTCCTTAACTAGCTCCTGTTACTAAATTATAATTATGTTATTATTAAAACGTATAGCTTTTCAGATTGTGATTGATGTCATTTGAAGTCTTCTTTTAAGAATCTATAAAGCTGAGCTTGGTGCTTATTTGAATAAATGCTTGTTCATACCACTTTGATTACTTTTTGTTGAAATGAACTATTATGAATTTTTTCGTAGTAACTGTGAAAAATGCGATTTGTCATAGTAAAGATTCCTGGCACTGAGATAAAGAAGAGTTCAGAACTTCGTTCAGTAACACATCTCTTCTGTAACTAAGTATTATTCTGTGTGTAAATATATAATTAGAAAGAAAGAATATTTTGTTTCAACTGATTACATTTCAAAAAGTATCATCTCCATTTTATAAAAAATGTACTTCTAACCAAGTCTAATCCTGGGAACCCAAATACATCACCTAGGAATAAAATATGCCATTTTCTGGAATATAAGTGAAAAACAGAAGTGACATTGTCATTAAGTTAGCAAACGTATCATGTGCAGGAGTTGGTACATTTTCGACTCTCATGGAGTGGCAGTACTTACAGACATTCAGTTCAGTTACCTCGTGGCCAGTTCAGTTCCCTTGTGGCTCTATGATGATGTGTCAAAGTGGGGATCGTATCAGTTCGATTCTACGCTGTTAATGAGTCAGATTTACTGGTAACACTTCAGACACACGTCCGAAAAAATTTAATTTGCGTGAAAATTCGTTTAACATTATTTCTGGCAAACTTTCCACTTCTTTGCCTTCGAGCAGTATTAGTTAGCGCTTTTCCCAAATGGAAATTTATGTTGACACTGAATAGCATTTTCCCACTCTGCTTTTTTATATTTCAGATTTTGCACCAAAATATCAGTTATGTGCTAGTGGTGTGCAAATCAAAATTATTTTAGATTTATTTCCTAATTTGTTCCACATTTCCTTCGATACATAAGGTGTTTAATTACGTCAGAATAAAATTACATGTCATGATGCACAAATAACAGCCACATTCATAATCATTTGCTGATAGAAAATATGTGTAAAACAAATAATAATTAACACATTCGTAACTTTAAGTACAAAAGTGATCTCCCTCGAAGTAATTTTCATTTGGTAATTATCAATTGTTTCTGCTGTAATACATTTTTCGAGTAAGACGATGTCCTTTAATTACGGGAGCTCGAAAATCATGGTTGGAGCGAAAGGGGAGGGGGGGGGGGGCCCGGGCAATATCTCACCTAATCTCATATAATGGGAGGGGAGCGTCAATGAAAATTTCACATCAACTTTTTTATCAGAGAATATAGATTGTTATAAGAGATAATAACTGCATAGAAGACTTTTTTGCAGGGAAGACATGCTATAAGCGTTTTTAACGGTATGAGGAAAACTTATGAACACGTAAAATAAATTTAAAAATTATCGTAACGTACATCTCAAGGAGTGGGGGAGGGGGTGTCCGAACAAATCTCATCAAATCTCACCAAGGAGGAGCGGGGCTTCAAAATGTAAAGAAAAGAACCTCACGTAGTTAATGGACGAGTGTGACACGTTTAAACTCGCTCTCACGGTTGTATAGAAAATTGTAGACCCTGCCCCCCCCCCCCCCAGACCAATTTCTGTGGACGCCCATGGTTAGAGCTCCTAAATACCCAGGCTGAATCGTCCACCATTTTTTCCCCAACATGGTTGGAATCGCGCTGCACTAACAACATTGGAGGCGCACGCCCAGCAATCTTTCACTAACTATTACGCAAAAACTAACAGGTAGAAAAATTTAATTTTTTCGCTGCTTAAATCTTTATGCGTCAGCATTGTGACGAAGTGCGCATAATTTCTAGTAAGATATTGGCTTTGAAATAAAGAGACTGCGGTAGATTAGAAAACGTTTGCAATAAAAGTAGGGGCTGGTATAATATTCCGTCTGGTGCATGTTACACCATATGTTGCCGTGGATGAAATTTTCCTAACGCGTAGAAATTTATTTTAGGCTTAGGAAAAAAATGTTCAAATGTTTGTAGAGCTTATGGGACTTAACTACGGGGTCATCAGTCCCTAAACTTACAAACTACTTATGAACTAGCTAATCCTAAGGAGGGCACAAATATCCATGCCCGAGGGGGTATTCGAACCCCCGACCGTAGTGGCCGTGCAGACCGTGACTGGAGCGCCTCAGTCCCCTCGGTCACCGCGGCCGGATGGACTTAGGAGGAGATCTTTACGTTTCACCAACGTCACTAAAATTTATTTTATGTCGCGAACTCATTTCCGACGGCGATAAGGCCAGAATGAAATATAGTGTGTCTCATACACGGTTAGAGGAATCAGAATGATAGTGTGGCAAATGATAACATGCAAAGAGGGGCGTATTTTGCGATATAATTATTAGGCAAAACTACACTAACTGTCACATTATTCAAGGAAATGTAGATTTTTGTTATTATTTATTTATTTTTCTTTTTTTGAATAAGAAAGTAAAGTTAGTGATTTATTAATCGGTGTACAGGTATTTCTTCATCAGTCACAAATGGTTATTTATTTGCTTGTTGTCCATCGTGTTTCAGAGCTACTACTCCGTTTTCGAAAACTAATACGAGTTACATTTCCTTCAGTTTAACACCAAGTAGTAACAGAACGAACGTTACTAGATCTAATGTGGATTTTATACGAGAATACTACAAAATGACAAATACAAACGAACTGACTTGTTCTCAATTCCTCACATAATAAAGTACTCTGTATTGAGATATTTACAATGTCCTTTTCATATACCTGTAACTGAAAAATTGAAATTGAATATTATATAGAGACACAGCACTTTTGTAGTTTGCAACTATTAAATTTAATGAGATAAGAAGTCAGTCAGCACCAGTAGCTTCAAGTATGAATGTTATTCAGTAGCAAGCAACCTGTGCCTAATTATTAGCCGTAATACTGAAGACGAGGTATTACTATATATAGACGGGCGGGCGGATTCCAGTGCTTCATATTTAACTCACATTATCTCAAGTTATAAAATTCTCCCAGAGTTTCTGTTTGGAGATGATGAAATTTGATGTATTTTCAACATTTTCATTCGCTTAATGTGTTCACCTAACTTCAACAGAAAAAAAGTTCCTCGCATGCCGAAAATTCCGTAACGTAGACAGAAAGTGCATGTTTGTAAACTGTCAGTATATCCTCTTAATACACTATTACTGCAAATGAAACCAAAATGAAAATGTAGTGTAGGCCTAGTTTGTCACGAATCATTGATGAACATTCCACGTTAAAACAGCGTGTAGCGTGCGAGTGTGAGCGAGTTGAACGAAACGCGAATAACGCTTTATCTTCGTCTGGAACGTGGCGACTGCTCTGCTACAGCTTGGGGAAAAAATGGCGGACAGTTCAGCTCGGGTTTATAGGAGTCTTACCCATGGTTATTTCGAATGATTGCATTTGTCATAATGCATGTCACATGTGTTTTATTTTGCAATTCACAGGAGAACTTTCTCACAGTAAATCAGCCATATAATTTACTTAAGTTGATAAACACACGACTTAACCTGACGCAGGATATGTGAAAAATGATGTTTCCAGATAAAGTTATCAAAAACGGTAAAGATATTGTCTTAAAATAAAATAAATAAATACATTTAATTGGAAGTTATTTCATTTAGGGCACTTACTTCAGCAAGCATCGGTGGTTCAGTGGTAGAATGCTCGCCTGCCACGCGGGCGGCCCGGGTTCGATTCCCGGCCGATGCAAATATTTTTCCCTCTATTTCTGTATGCACGTTACAAAGATAAGCTTATAATATTGGTAATAATTGGAGTTGCAACGAATATTCGGTTATTATTAGGTACTCGGCTACTTTTTTTATATTCGGCCGAATACATGAATGAGGTGTATTTTTGTGTAGCCTGATAATTGTTAACATGAAAATATTGGTTTATTTTATAATAATAATGTATGCCTATTTTTCTTGTAATAATTAAATCAGTCATAGGCACATAATCAATTTCTGAATTATAATTAACAAAGAACTAGGTATCAAATTAAACACCAAACGTCTATACATTAGAATTGTCGTAATTACAATTTAGAAGTTTCTGATGCAAAAGCGCTATTTTTTTCTGCATTTCTAGGCAGTAGTTTGCTCCTTTTCGTCTCAGCTTCAGAGAAAACATTTTGGTGAAATATTTGCCAAACACGAAAATTCATCTTTTCTTGCTTCCCACCTTGTGTATTGTCTTGAAGTGATATATTCTTAATAAGGTACTTCAATAAAGGTCTATTTCAGTTGCAACTCTGTTTTTATCATTCGATGTCCCAATATGAGCTATGTTTTCTTCTGCAGCCATCTCTTCGAAGCAATCCGTAAAAGATGAGTTCAGGCTGGTTTAGAATCTTATTCTTCAGTTCTCATCCGCCGCTGCTTGCTTCACTGCTTTTTAGCCTATCGATCAAAATATATTGTCTTACTTCTTCTCTTTGTAGTTGACTGGTGAAAACATTCATTTTAAAGCGTGGGTCTAATGCGGTAGCTACCAAATAATTTTTACTTTTTGTGATGTCTTCAAATCGATGTTGCAATTCTTCTTGTACGACAAGCCTCAGCTAACTTAATTTGGGCGTAAGCTCTAGTATGCTCATTTACTCGCAATATCGCATTTATGTAAGAACATAGGAATAATTTCAGAAATGCAAGAGTATCCGGAACTTGTAATTCTTGTTAGCTCCTCAAATGGTTATAATAAATTCAAAAGTTGCTCTAAAAGCTCCCATTGAGTAACCGTCAGATTGGCTATGTCGCAGTCGTGAGATACAGTGAAATGGCCCGTTTTTGGCCCATTAACCTAGCAAGTATTTAATGGGTAGAATGCCATCGCGTACTTACATCTTGCACCAATTCATGCTGAGGGATATCCAAATGTTTTTGTATAGAATGCAGTTTTCCTGTGCATTGCCAGAATGATTAAAATGACTGACGATTCTTCTACTTGCTGCTATCATTTGATCCATATCTATCTGTGCCTTCAGACAGTCGGTAACAATTAATTGAAGAGTGTGAATGAAACAACACACAGAGGCCAACTCTGCGGCCGGCCGCGGTGGCCGAGGAGACTAAGGCACTCCAGTCACGGTCTGCACGGCCTCTACGGTCGGAGATCGAATCCCCCCCTCGGGCATGGATATTTGTGCCGTCCTAGTTTGTAAGTAGTTCATACGTAGTTTGTAAGTTTAGGGACTGATGACCCCGTAGTTAAGTCCCATAGACTATACAAACATCTGAAACATCATCTGCCAACTCTGCATTAAAAAATGTTACTATATCCCCCCCATTAGCATGAATAACGACATGATTTCTGCCACTTGGATGTCCCATGAACTGACAATTTCTTGTAAACTAATCGCTATGTTTTGTGCCGTGTGTTGACCCTCAAAATGCTTGATGCTCAGTACTACATGTATTACATTTAATTCACAATCAATAAATTGTTCAGTAAAAATTAAAAAAACTGTTTTGATTATGCAAGCATGTTCGCATGTCAATTACACGGAAATATAATGTCTTTGAAAGTAATGTTTTAATTGTCTCAACCATCTTATGATATATCTCAGGAATTATTTTGTTGGTGCTTTTTTTAGCCCCAGTATCATTAATATCCCATGATTTACATAATTCAGCAAATTGTTCAAGGCTCAATCTCTTTTATTTGAAAGCGATGAATTACTTACATTTTCCTACCCTTCTGGAAGCGTAGACTGCAACTTTCGATATTCATATTTTTCAAATGATTCATCATTCCTGATGAAGTGGCCTTCTTCCCAACACCACAACGAGAAAATTTTTATTTCCCACAGTTTGCACACAACACGTTTTGGATTATTTTCATCGTGCTCGAAGTATGACCCTATGGGCGATTTCTTTTTAGAAGCCATAATGGATTATTTTACCGTATTAGTTCAACACAATTTCACTTAAACAAATGAGAACGCTGAATGCTACTAACCGTGCTTACGATCAGTACCAAACACTAGACCTCCTAAAAACACAGGCTGACGCATCCGCCATTTTCATTCCTACGAATGCTAAACACAGCACGCAGCTTATACGAACAGTGTTGTTTTATTTAAGTTTAGTGAAATATTTAACAATTGTCCGGCATAGAGCCTTAGATAGTGCTACTTTGAGCTAGCATTCCGCTCTTGTTTACATCGATATGTGGATTAGACACAAAAATCTCGCGTTTTCTTTACTTATTGCTGCTTCTGTCCAAATACAGAAAAAGAGCAAGAAACATATTTCTGTGATAAAAGTCGCGTACTACGTTCAATGCTGCCGAAACTGGTCATCTAAATAAAAGTTTTAAGCGATCTTGGCTTGTATTTCAATAATGACTGTCAATATGCGAGGTTTGTTTGCCGTCCTGCAGTAAGTGTTTATTGTCTGCTTTGACAAATTCACCACATCGGATTTTTATACTCACATTGCTGAGTGTACTTCTACTACATTATTGAGAAAGTTTCAGAATGAATTACAAACACTAAAACTAAAAAGAATATTAGTGTACAGGATCTAAAGTTTACGGTCGTAGAGGCACACGGTGCCGATGTTGGCAACAACCTTTGAATGCTATTTGAAAACCTAATCGTATAGAATGTGTTGATCATGAAATAAATAATCTTGTTCCTTCTCTAAGGGTGACAGATTTTTCGTAAGTAACAGTGCCCTTGTCTTATCTGTAAATTAATAATCCTTAGCTGGCCACGGTGGCCGAGGAGACGAGGTGCTCCAGTCACGGTCTGCATGGCCACTACGGTCGGGGGTTCGAATCCCCCCTCGGGCATGGATATTTGTGCCGTCCTTAGTCATAGCTAGTTGATAAGTAGTTTGTAAGCTTAAGTCCCATAAGTTCTACAAACATTTGAACGTTTGAATAATCCTTATAAAGCAAACATTTCGTTGCCAACATTAGCACACTTCGCCGCCGCAGCCGTAAGTAAAATTTACCCAGTATTATTTGCCAGTTGTCTTACAGCCTCTTATAGATAAGCGACAATATTGGCATTTACTAATAAGAAATTAAATTGAGGGTGTGTTTTGTAATATAACATCAGGTACCGTACTATTCTGTCAAATTGCATACTACAAGTTATGACGCAAAAAATTCAAAATACCGCAAATATCATTCAGCGGTAGTTGCCTGTATCTGCACAGTACGCTGCCACAGCCGTAACGAAACTTTTTGTCCAGTATGTTTTCCGTTTTAGTGTTTGTAATTCTTTCTCGCAATAACGTAACAGAAGTATCTTCAACAATTTGTGCAATGTCAGTACAAAACTTTTTGATGAGGTGTATTTCTCAGTATACTATATAAGACAAACATATTGTGCTCTAAAACCAGTATGTTCTGGGATGCTTTGCTGTAAAATATTTTGCGGCTGCTAATTCCCTACAGGTATCTTCTCTGTTAAGAGGTAGTACTTTTAGAAGAGCTAAACAAAACCGTAAGTTCAAATATCACAAACGATGTTTACTATTAAATATTGGTTCAAGTCATAATAATAACTATTTACTTCCAATACATAACTCTGGGCTCGGTTCGGATTCCCAGTTTTTGCGCCGGCATTTAATGATCCGGTTTTTTTTTTTTTTTTTTTTTTTTTTTTTTTTTTTTTTTTTTTTTTTTTTTCCTTCTCTTAGAATCTCTCGGGAAACTAAACGTTCTGTAGCCACCTCCAGAATGATTTGAGCAGTTTATGGCAACACAACCACCCGTAATGTCGTGCTAAAGTGCCGTGACGCAAATCCTATAGCACCGCAGTGTGTTTAACTTAGGAGCCACGAGAATGAAAATGACGGATGCGTCAGCTCGTACTTATAGGAGCCTTATACCAAACTAAACCTGTGTAAGGGATCGACCAGTGTGGATCCCCTCAGCAGGGTAAAGTGAAGCACGAGTTACCGAGACTCTCGAATACCGACGGCGGTATCGGACATTTCGATTTAACATAAATGTTGATCAAAGGGCAATGTACAAGGAGAAAATCGGGTGTGTGTGTCGAATATAAAGCGTACATACAGACATTACTTGCGATTTTGGTGATAAAAAGGATTAAAACGTTGGAGCGAACATTCGAGAAACGATCATAGTAATTAAAAAAATAAAAATTATATCAATTGAAATTCTCTCGCAAATGTGACTATTATATTAAAAAGACTTTGTAAAACAGCATCACTTACATTGTAATGAGGCTGGCGGTAATTAAAAACGAAATCTCGTGTAAGATAGCCTACTAATTTTTCGATTTTGTGTTTGTATATTTTGGAATGACAAACATAAAAACTATTATCGTAAAAACTTACCGGTATTCGTGCAGAAACTGTGTAAATGTTAGTAAAGTTATTCATTCAGTATTTACTTTGGTAACCACGTCTTAAAGCATGTGATTGTTTGTAAATAGTATAGTACTAAATTTACCAAAGAAGTAAAGAAGAAGAACTATAACTTTGTATAAATATATGTACTTTGTATTCGCTGTTAAATTACATTGTATGTTTTAATTAACACTAACTTTTGTAATTGTAAATCAACATCTTGTAATTGTTGTAACAATAACCCTATATCATGGTATTGTTAAAAATAACATACATACGGATGTTAAAAAAACATCGCTCTGAAAAACGATACATCGATGTTTTCCCAATGTTTCCATACGTTTAAGAAATATTAGGAAAAACACACAAATGAAGCTGTGTTGCCAGAAAGTATCTGCCTTATTTATGTTCTTTCACTACGCTACGGATACACAGCGAAATGGCATATTAGAATGAAAAAGTAGTGGGGAATAAGGTTTCGCTACCTATTGCGCTGATTTTACTGGGGATTTACATCGATTTGTTCATTACATTCGAAATAACTTGAGTTTTGTTGACGTATTGCATTTTTCTTAGCTGTCGACGTGGAGAAAATTAAACATTATGCATCTTTCAGTTATTACTTAATAATGTATTTTTAAAATGAATATTCATCAATGACGTTTATCAAATCATGTACAGTACCTTGCTGAAATGAAAATCTATGTTATACTTGGCGTGTTGGCTTTTGTCTCGGAGTTTTCGTCGACTTTTGTTTGATGTTTTAACTGACGTTTTGACAGTACGATATCAGTCTGACTGGGTAACACTGTCAAAGATTCGATTCCACTGATATTGGAGGGTGAAATTTCAGCAATGCCAGCAGCCCGTGCTGGACAAACATCAAATTAATCATCAAAGATCGGCATAAAAAACGAGATAGACTCCAAGAGGCAATATGACAAATAATAACCATAAAAGCTTGTAATTTTGTTTAAGGATTTTTCTTCGCAATATCTGCATTCTCCAGTGTCGTGAAGTCACTAATTTAATAATTACCGGTACAAGAATAATTCTAATGCACACTGTTTTAATCAATATTTCAAGTTACTGACTCCTTTTTGTAGTAGAACAAAAAGCTTCATATAAAATGCAAATATGAAGCTTTGTAGGTTCGTTCTGTTTAAAGAAACAGAATGCTTCAGAAAATTTAACTAATGAAATGACGCTGCGCACTTTGTTACAGAATAGGGTCTATTACCAGAAAGTTGAATATGATCTGACATCTCATACAATACAAAAACCATTAAAAATACAAGTATGAGAGATTGTATACCAGTTACAAACCGACTGGTGGTTACCCTTCAGATTTAGCTACTGGTAACTAGCCAGAAATTCAAGTACTTCTTTCAAGCGCACTAATCATCAATGAGTCTCATGATACTGACAGGTTTCATTAAGGGAATTTTGAAACATGATTTCGAAATTTTTTGTTATTCTGAAGTCATCGGTGTGATATTACAGATGCGATATTTGTGTGCATCACTTTCAATATCCCATAGAACTCTAGATTCGGATTTATAAAATTGGTAGTCCTTGCGTTTGACCACTTACTGCTGGACACAACAAACCCACGATAGCAAACTACTACACGTGCGGCTAATTGGCTATATGTACGCGTACAAACTGTCCAACAAAAGTGAAACATACTATTGTTTTCACTCGAACAGGTGACTGCAGCACTAAGAGAATAGGTGAGTAAAGGATATTGTTGTTAGTTTCATATTTCACTTACCTACCATTTCAAAAGTATGAAAACAGCGACGACAGCAGGAGCACCGAACTTGAGCTGACGCTGGCTGAGCGACTAATAAAGTAATAATGGAGTTGACAATCAATTGTTGAACGATGTCGATAGTTTTGGACTTCTGTCGTCGATGCATCGGCGATATATCGCTGTTCAAAACATCAATGTTTATGGACGAAACATCGATATTTTCAAAACATCGATGTATCGTTTGCATCCCTAAACATACATAGTAGCGCACTCCAGCGCCACGGCAGTGGTGTGCAGTTAACCTCAGTTACTTCAGGTTTTCTGTTATGTATCGACGCAAAGTCTGTGCTGAATGAGATTCTGTATGTCGAAGTGCTGTGAACATTCGAAAAAGTTACATTATGCAATAGATTGCTGAAAAAGTTTGTCAAACAGGTTGTTGTTGTTGTAAATATTGAGTTACATCCGTGAGAATAAATTCAGAAAAGGAGTTTTTCTAACTTTCATTTAAAGCTACGTACCTGTTCTCCCACGTCAACACTAGACCCAGGCAGACTTAAGATAAGTATTTTTAAATGTTATTCACTCTACCTGACATTTTAGTGACAATGTAATCATTAGGTATGAGTGGTAACTTTATACCTGTCAACAAGACACGCAACACTGTAACAACCTTGTCTAGCTACCTTGGTGCGGCACTGTGGCTGGAGAGTAGCTGTATTGTTGTCACAGAGCTAAGAAAACGGTTTGACTGTCGCAACACTTAACACTGACATAGTGTACTTATGTCAGACGAGCTGCAGATATACCGGCGATTTCTAATTATAATCGTATTTTTATCACTGAGTTACGAAACGCAGTGCCGAAACATCCTGCAAATTCAGTGGAAGTTATTGCAAGTACTAAATTTGATTACGAAGCGTGTTCTGTATGTAACTGCTTTATTAGTGTCAGTCAGTGATTTTTAACATCTTGCTAACAGTAAACAGGTAATATTAGCATCGAGTTAACAAAACATATTAACAAACTATTAGTATTGAGAAAAAGGGGACATGTCAACTGCAGCTACGCAGAATGTGTTCCAGTTTTCTCCGAAAATAATATCGTCACCCAAAAGTACATACATTTGAACACAGGAGCGGAAACAAACACGTCGATACAAGTTTTCCCGCCACACGCCAGCCGAAACATTTTTCATAATATTCGGCTAGAAAGCCCACAGAATATTCGATATTCGGCGTGTAGCTGAATATTCTCTTCGTTGCAAGTCTAAATATAATAAGGAAGTGAGTGGGGTAACAATCGCAGAGTAAGCAGATTCAAATGGATGTAGGTTGCTGTTCTGATGATGAGATGAGGAGGCTTGCTTAGGATAGAGTAGGGTGGAAATCTGCAAGAAAATAGTCTCCGGACTGAAGACCACAACAACAACAATACTGTTAGGAGGAATGATCCAGGGGGGAAGAGCCCAATGATGAGTTCACATTAAAGAATAATTCGCAGATTCATTTCCTCCAATTGGAATTAATGGATAGTTTATTTATTTGTATTCTAAACATCTCCCCAGGGGAACAGTTTTTTATGATCGCGTTTTAGTTTATTATATTGGCATGCCCTTACTTTGCATATGTTAAAGCCTTAAAGTAGAGAAATATATGAACATAGTAACACGCAAATGAATGGCGAGGGGTCTCAAACAATGGATGTTCTGGAGTAGTGTAAGTCGTGTCCTGATGCAACACATGCTCTTCCTTGTCTTCCTGTTTATGTATATCCGACGGATATTTATTTTCTTCGCGTTGAGACCTGCCAGTCCCTTCAACAAGCGTCGATCATACATTTCGTTACAATTTACCAGCGTTGCGAATTCTCTGCATAGAACGGCATCTTGACCTGTACTACTAGTCGACAGTGGATTACTATGCTGATCATTTCAGTAATTTAGGTCTGCTATATCACCCTTTTCGCTTGTGTCCATTTTGCAAGATGTTGTTGGTTTCTAAAAGGAGTAATTTTTTTTACGAGGTATATTTTCTAAATATGTGCAAATTTTATGAAAGAAGAATTTTGTGACCTTGGATATATTATTTTCGAGCCGAAAATATGTTTAAGGAATGTCCAAGAAACGAAAAACACTTGTGCTGTTGACCTTTTTTCATTCAAATCAATCTGCTTCCTTTATTTCAGAAAAGAAAATACATATTCGCATCGATTTACTCACTTAATGTAATTCTCCTGTTTTGTAGACTATGATATTACACTACTGCCCATTAAAATTGCTACATCAAGAAGAAATGCAGATGATAAACGGGTATTCATTGGACAAATATATTATATTAGAACTGGCATGTGATTACATTTTCACGCAATTTGGGTGCATAGATCCTGAGAAATCAGTACCCAGAACAATCACCTCTGGCCGTAATAACGGCCTTGATACGCCTGGGCATTGAGTCAGAGATTTGGATGGCGTGTACTGGTACAGGTGCGCATGCAGCTTCAACACGATACCACAGTTCATCAAGAGTAGTGACTGGCGTATTGTGACGAGCCAGTTGCTCGAACACCATTGACCAGACGTTTTCAATTGGTGAGAGATCTGGAGAATGTGCTGACCATGGCGGCAGTCGAACATTTTCCGTATACAGAAAGGCCCGTACAGGACCTGCAACATGCGGTCGTGCATTGTCCTACTAAAATGTAAGGTTTTGCAGGGATCGAATGAAGGGTAGAGCCACGGATCGTAACACATTTTAAATGTAACGGTCACTGTTCAAAGTACCGTCGATACGAACAAGAGGTGCCCCGTACCTGTAACCAATGGCACTCCATACGATCATGCTTCCAATGTGCGTTCATCGCAATGTCGCCAAACACGGATGGGAATCATGATGCTGTAATCAGAACCTGGATTCATCCGAAAAATGACGTTTTGCCATTCATGAACCCAGGTTCGTCGTTGCGTACACCATAGCAAGCGCTCCTGTCTGTAATGCAGCGTCAAGGGTAACCGCAGCCATGGTCTCCGAGCTGATAGTCCGTGCTGCTGCAAATGTCGTCGAACTGTTCTTGCAGATGGTTGTTGTCTTGCACACGTCCTCATCTGTTGACTCAGGTATTGAGACGTGGCTGCACGATCCGTTACAACCATGCGGATAAGATGCCTGTCCTTTCGACTCCTAGTAAGACGAAGCCGTTGGGATCCAGCACGGCGTTTCGTATTGCCGTCCCGAACCCTCCGATTCCATATTCTGCTAACAGTCATTGGATCGCGACCAACGCGAGCAGCAATGTCGCGATAGGATAAACTGCAATCGCGATAGGTAACAATCCGATCTTTATCAAAGTCGGGAACGTGATAGTACGCTTTTCTCCTCCTTACACGAGGCATCACAACTACGTTTCACGAGACAACGGCGGTCAACAGCTGTTTGTGTATGAGAAATAGATTGGAAACTTTCCTCAAATCGACACGTTGTAGGTGTCGTCACTGGCGCCAACCTTGTGTGAACGCTGTGAAAAGCTTATCATTTGCATATCACAGCATCTTCTTCCTGTCGGTTAAATATCGCGTCTGTAGCACGGCAACTTCGTGGCGTAGCAATTTTAATGTGCAGGAGTGTACTTTGCTGCTATGCTAAAATCAATGCCAAACTTACAATTAACATCCGCTCATGAGTTGGAATAGTATTCACAGACACTCGAGGTGTTGGTGCGTCAAAAGCTAGGAAGTAATCGGCGCGTTCCTACTCTCCTTGAAGTTGGTCGCGTGTTTCCTTCTCCAGTCAGTCTCCAGCGTTGCATTCTTGGCCGATGTCTGGCTATGATCAGCTGCTGTGGCGGCTGCGTCACGCCGTCATTACCTTCACTTAGTGGACCACTAAGTAGGGGCGCACTTCCTCGTCTGGTCACCATTGTTAAGGACACTTTGCACTTCACGAACGTCACATTGGCACCGAGAGATGTGCCGCGCTGATAACAGACAGCGATCGCATTCGGGAAATGCACTTCCTTCCACCCACACTTACGATGTTCCATGATTTCCGTAAATCACTCCAGGCAAATGTCTGGATGATTCTTTTGACAGGACACGGCCGATCTCTCTTCCCAAACTTAAAAAGTGTGATTGTCCCCCCCCCCTCCGCCCCTAAAGACCCCCCCCTCCAGTCATACACCGGGTGATCAAAAAGTTATTATAAATTTGAAAACTTAATAAATCACTTAATAACGTAGAGAGAGAGGTAAAAATAGACACACATGCTTGGAATAATGACGTGGGATGTATTACATTAAAAAAAAAGTGATGCCATTTGTATTATGTAATGCTCCGGCCGCATTGGAACGCATGATGGACAACTTGCTTCGACACTTTAAGTGGACGACGTGTCTTTGCTATTTAGATGACACTGTCGTTTTCTCGAAAACATTTGAAGAACATCTGAGTCGCCTGTCAACTGTGTTGAAGTGTGTTCAGACTGCAGGACTCCGCCTCAATCAAAAGCAGTGCCGATTCGTCGCCAAAGAGATAAAAATCCTGGGGCACCTAGTCAACGGAGATGGTGTCCGTCCTGATCCAGATAAAGTAAGAGCAGTCACAGAATTTCCAACTCCTCAGCACATTCGTGATGTGAGAAGTTTTCTCGGGATGTGCTCATACTACCGACGTTTCATAAAAGGATTTTGTAACAAGACACGTTCATTACAAAAACTTCTATAGGGAGACGCCTAGTTTTACTGGGATGAGACAAAAGGAAGAGCTTTCCGGGCAGTTAAGGGGGCTCTAACTTCCGCACCAGTGCTAGCCTTGTACGACGAGAATTCGGAAACGGAACTTCACACCGACGCCAGCGGTTATGGGATTGGTGCAGTGCTTGTACAAGTTCAGGAAGGTGCTGAAAAAGTGATAGCCTATGCATCGAGAGTACTCTCAAAGTCCGAGATAAACTACTCTACAACTGAAAAAGAATGTCTCGCAGTTATCTGGGCTATCAACAAGTTCCGGCCGTATTTATTCGGCAAACCATTCACCGTCGTGACAGACCACCATTCTTTGTGTTGGCTGACTAGCTTGAAGGATCCATCACGTCAACTAGCAAGATGGGCAGTAAGACTCCAAGAGTACGACATCACAGTGGTATTCAAGAACGGGCGCAAACACAAGGACGCCGACTGCCTTTCGAGGAATCCATTAGTGGAACACAACAGCATGAATGAAATTTCAGCCCTCGCTGAATTAGATGACGTTACAGCTGAACAGAGGGAAGATCCAGCACTATTAGAAACGATAGAGGCCTTGGAGAAAGGAGAACCGACCAATGGAGAGTTCTAACTTATAAACGGAACATTGTATAAGAGCAACTACGAACCACTGGGCCCCAAATGGCTACTTGTTGTTCCAGCTCATCTCCAGCCAGCTATTATCAAATATTTCCACGATGCTCCAATATCCGGTCATCTGTGATTCGTGAAGACCTTAGACAGAATAATAAGACGCAGGTATTACTGGAAAGGTCTCTACCGATCTGTCAAGTATTATGTGAGTCACTGTAAAGAGTGCTAGCGACGGAAGCATGTGCCGCAATTACATCCAGGGCATCTAGTACCGATTCCACCTGCAGCAGCTCCATTCCACCGTGTTGGGATCGATCTTTTAGGGAGGTTCCCGAAGTTGACAACCGGCAACCGACGGATAATAGTCTGCACTGACTACCTCACACGCTACGCTGTCACCAAATCTGTGCCAACTGCAGAAGCTCTAGAGGTCGCAAAATTCCTTGTAGAAGACATTATTTTGAAGAATGGAGCCCTGCGTGTGATGATATCTGATGAAAAAGCATTCCAGTCAAAACCAGTTTCAGAGGTAATGTCACGTTGTGACATTGTCCACAGAATGACAACTGCATACCATCCTCAGACAATTGGTCTTACAGAACGTTTTAACAAGACGTTAGGAGATATGCTGTCGATGTACGTCGACGTTGAGCAGAAGGATTGGGATACGATACTGCCAGTCGTGACATTTGCCTATAATACCGCAAGTCAAGACACGCCGTTTTTCCTGCTCCATGGCCGTGAAGCTGAGACGACAATGGATACGCTGTTCCCGTTCCAGCCGGACGACACTCAGGATGACTTGTGAAACAGCTCATCACCAGAGTTAAAGAAGCAAGACAGCTGGCTTGGATACGGACACTGGACACCCAGGAGAAGGACCGTCAGCGGTATAACTTTTGTGTCCCAACTTCGTCGCCGCTTTTGTGTCCCAGCCTCGTCGTAGGTGTCGGTGGCCGAGTGGAATAAGACCGTCACAGGAACAAAAATAGCACGCTGGTGCAGGTACGGAGGGGAGCAGCCAGAAACTATAAACACTCGAGTAAATTAGAAAGAGATATATATTGCACAGAATGTAACAATACTTAACTTTTACATAGTACTGCAGAATGTTGATACATAGTTGTTAGAGGCCTGCCTAGTGCCTGTACAATAGCAAAGTCCTCACTGGTGCCTATCTGATTACGAAGGTCCTAACTCGTTGCTATCTCCGTCCGAAGTCTTTTGCACAACCTAGTTCCGGCGAAAACAAGTCACTATATTTGTCACACAATGCATTGATTTTATCCTGAGGCACTATTGACGAAATTTGAAGCACATCTCTTTGAATTGATAAACCAAACAAGTCAAAAGCATCTAGTCCAAAAATGTTCTGCGTAGATTTGGCCTGAAGAACCACAAAAGCAACTGTTTTCGTAACACCTTGAAAAGAGGCAGGCAGACTACACGTTCCTAGCACGGGAATATTTTGACCTGTATAAGCTGTTAACACTTGCTGTGACGGCGAGGAGTGATAGAACCTTGGACCAGCCCGCTTGCAGCAGCCAGACAGCAGCAGTCGGAGCACGCAGAAATTGCTCCCGCCCACCCACCCTTAATATAAGAATTTTGGGGGAAGATATTTTGTTACGTGTTTTGTGGACTTTTTTGTTGCAGAGCGTCCTCTTTCATATTGCATTTGTGTTTTGTTATAAGTTACTTGTATGCGCGGCGCCTAATCGGTCAGCATGGCCACTACCCCGAACCCAAACTTAATGGAAATTATTCAGTTACAGACGGCGCAAATAACGCAACTCCTCCAGGCGGTGTCCCAGCTCACAGCGCAGGCAGCTAACCAACAACAACAGCCGCCGCTTCAGCAGCCCACACCTGCCGTCGCAACACTTCCTACGTTTCGCCAATACAACGAACGTGAGGAAGAATGGAGCGACTATTTCGCACAGTTTCAAGAACTCGTCGCGGCTCATCAACTTACAGGTCAGACTGTTAAGCATCTTTTATTGTCTGTGGTGGGCCCCAAAACTTTTGTGTTACTGCAGAAACTGTTCCCGCAAGCATCTCCTCGTAATGTAGACTTTGAACAAATAGTAGAGGCACTAAATGCTCATTATGAGAGAAAAGTTCTAGTAGCTGCGGCACGGTACCGATTTTTCAGACTTAAAAAATTACCGCAGCAGTCACACCAAGAGTGGATTACGGAATTGAAGGGCTTAACCCGCCAATGTAAATTTACTTGCTCTTGTGGACTTTCGTATAGTGACGTGATGTTGAGGGATGCGATTACGCAGAATATTCAGGACCCCAGAATTAGAGCAGCAATTCTGAAACAGTCTGACCCCTCCTTAGACAGTGTACTGCAGCTTATAGAAGCGCATGATACTTTTGACTTAGCTGATGTAGAAATGCAAAGCCACAGTGTAAATTCAGTGCGCCGCAACGGTCGCTTTCCTAGCCGTAGTTCTCAGTGTAGCACTAGGGATTCTTATTCCTCTATCGGCCGTGCTGAACAGACAGTGAACAGTAGCCAGTGTAAAAGTGCGACGCAAAGGTCGCCCCGTCGTGTTAGAAACAGTAATTTGAATAACGGGCGCCAACGCTCATTTCAGAAAAATGTACGTAAATCTTGCCCCCAGCGTGTCGGTCTCATTCCACTCGGCCACCGGCACCTACGACGAGGCGGGGACACAAAAGCGGCGACGAAGTTGGGACACAAAAGTGGCGACGAGGATGGGATACAAAAATAACGACAAGCACCGAACTTTTGTATACAGCCCAGGAGATCTGGTATGGATTTTTACCCCTGTACGAACAGTTGGATTATCAGATAAGTTATTGAAACGATACTTTGGTCCGTATCGTGTAATACGCCATCTATCAGACGAAGTTGAGGATTATGAACCGTCGTTGAAACGACAAAAACGAAGAGGCATTGTTCACGTCCCCGCATAAAGCCTTATTACGATCCTGAAAAGCAGGTAGGCGACAATGGCTTCTTGTTCAAGGACTCTAAGGATGGTAATGATACTGATGAAGCCAGGAGAGGAACTTCTGTCGTCGATAATCCTGCAGAAGGGAAGGATTCTTCAGAACTGCCATACAGAGGACCCATGACAAGGGGGTAGCGTCACGGACTGCTGTGCTGAAGGTCGCCGGTTCAATCCCGTCAACCGGCAAAAATTTAGTTCTTTGTAATTAACATTTCCAAAATGTTTTACATGCTTCTTATGTTCACTAGTAATTTCTACTTGTTTCTTATGTTAACTATTCTACTAATTTCTGGTACATTCTGTTTGTGTATAAATAGCAGAGCACTCTGCCCAAGAGGCAGTCAGTGCTGCGTGTACGTTTCAATTTGCAATAACCCTGTTTTCAGTGCTGTGTTCACTCGACAACCCTGCCTTCGAAGTCAAGCCTGCTTCAATTTCAACGCGACAATATTGCTAGAATAAAATATGATAGATGGTCTAGACAAGTTCTAAACTGGAGCCCAATTTACCAAAAAAGACCTAGAGGAAGATCACCAGACAGATGGGACAGAGACCTAAGGAAGACAGCAGGAATCAGTTGGCAGCAGGAAGCTCAAGATTGGAGGAAATGGAAGAAACTAATGGGATCATTTATTACACACCGACTCAAAAGAGGCCACATCATCAAGTGACAGGACTGGCTGATAATGATGATGACACTGCCACTTTGATTAAGTTCGTATTTTATTAGCTACCACATCGTTCATCCGATTGCGATAAAATTTTGCACACTTGACCTGCAAAACAAGACGAACAGCTCTGTTTACGCCATAATTAGCTCGGTGCATTACAAAAGACTCCGATACTAACTACCAGTGGCGTAACTAGGACTTGGCTTTGGGGGGGGGATAGATCTGCTTGCCGAGCAAAATTTTAGTCAGTTTCCAGACAGGCTACCATCTACAAGTCCCGTTGAAGAAACTAATTCACTCCCTTCCAATGAAAGCTTATGGTAAAACACCCCAAGTTTCAAATCTTTATCAGATTGTAGTTATATGAGCGTTTTTTTTTTTTTTTTACTTTTCTGGTTCGGGGGGGGGGGGTTCTATCCCCCTCATCCCCCCATAGTTACGCCATTGCTAACTACAGTTTCATCCTGAACTTGATGAAATTTTGCACACTTGACCTTGATAACAGGAGAAACAATACTGTCTAAATGACATTTCGTACAGTGCATGTCGGAAGGTATGCTGCTCCAGACCGACACTGTTAGAACCATCACCATGAAATTTGTGCAATTTTTCATATTCAGCGGAGGGAGAAGATGGACAGAGAGAGAGGGCAGAGGGAGTTTAGCAGAAAGAGAGGAGCAGTTAATGGCAGAGGCAGACCCTTCTCGGAAGTCCGATTCTACTACCCAATCTTCCAGTTGGACTACAGTTAAGTATGGGCGAATACATTGGGGACAGGGGGGGGGAGAAGGAGGAAAGGGAGGAAGAAGCGGAGGAGGAGGAGAAGGAGGGGAGGAGGAGAAGGTAGATAAAGACAGAGAGAAGAAGGAAGAGGAAATGAACAGAGACTTTCGCCTGATGAACGAAGTGCGAGCACATGGAATATCCGATCAACTGTGACTGGATTGAGGCGTTTCTAGCTAACAGAATACAGAATTTCTCTTAAAATTTCCGGGCTGATAGGCCGTGGTCGATAAGTAAAACTATTCCCTAACGTTTCGTCTTCAGCTGCGGAAGGCGAAACGTTAGGGGAAAGTTTTACTTTTCGACCACGGCCTACCAGCCCGGAAATTTTAAGTGAAGATAACACCGGCCGCGAAAGCCTACATTGTATGACGAGAACGCAGAATGTCATTCACAAAGGAGAGTCTTCAGACATTAAAGCGATCTCAGGGGTGACCCAGGAGAGTGTTACAGGTGCTTTATATATATATATATATATATATATATATATATATATATATATATATATATATATATATATATAGTTAGCATCGGAAGTTCCATGAGTCTGAAGAAGTCACTACACCAGAAAAAGATATCGAAATGAGGGATGATCTACAGCGTATTGAAGCATGGTAGGCGAAAGTCGGGAAAGAGTACGCACTTAGTATTTAAGCCCTTATTTCTAGTAGATGAGACGGCTAAAACGAACTTTTTTACACCAACTTATCGCTGGTTCATTTATTAACAACATATATCAGCTACAGCCGTCAACTGTATGTCACAAACCTTAAACATTAACAAATATAAAAGTCTACTCATTCGTACTCTTATCCACAGCGCAAGGTGTGGTCAAAGAGTACGCACTAACTTAAATCACAAGAAACATTGCCATGTCCTTCATAACCTGCACATTCTCTATGCCAGCATCTCGAGCAGTTGATACACGTTATCTAGTCTCCTACAATAGACGCCTTGTACACTTCACCACACCCAGGGCAGCTCAACACATGAAACTCATCATTGGATAGTAATAGGGTAACAGGCGTTGAAGTGCTGTGAGAATCGCCTGTCGATGCTAGTGTCATCAACGCCAGGTGCCCCCTTCACACTTGGCCAATTGCACCACCTCTGATCAAAGGATGCCGCCACAATCGAACAATAACACACTGAAGGATGATTAACAAGTTACATGTAATTACACTTAACAATGACGCACTTGCAGGACACGCAAACACCTACCTGTATGCTGCCGCCTCCAGACTGACGCCACCTCCTCCCTCGGCCACTTGCCTGACCGCTAATAAAAGAACGCCACCACCTGCCCATCCTGGAAGGACAGGACAAACAATACCGCACTTAGCGATGATTGTCATAACCGCCTCCGACAACCGCGCACTTGTGCGAAGTCTGACCTGCCCCCACGCCATCCACCACCGACCCCGAATGATTTTATTAAAATTATCAATTTAATTGTAACAACCTATGTTTTTATCAGTAACAAGGGCAACTGCTCCACAAGTAAGCACTTGCGTGAGCACAGCCCTCGCATCCCCACCCACTACCACCCCCCACCAACAGCCCTACAGATAGCCGACCGTACGCGACCCAGTCCGGGACTCAAACCCGCACTTCTAGAAATTATTTTACAAAAATTATTACTTATAGGCATACATCAAAATTGGAATAAAAAAAGGAGCCAATTATTCCCTACTTACAACAGTACAATTACCTGGAATAATAACATCGAACATGTCCGCATCCACAAGTGGACACTTGTGCGAGTGCCACCCCACCTCTGCCCCCAGGTCATCCACCACCGACCCTATTATTTTGTGCATATCAATTTAATTTATGCATTAATAACTAAAACATTCCGTAATAAATATGCATATCAGTTTAATATTAACAACCTATGTTTTTATCAGTAGCAACGGCAACCACCTCCACAAGTAAGCACTTGCGCCCTCTGCCCCCAATACCGCCCCACCTCCGCCTCATGGACAGCCCTAAAGATTGCCGCCCCAGAGCAACCCGGTCTGGGACTCGAACCCGCGCCCCTAGAATTTTTGTTTTCAAAAGTTATTACATACAGATGTAAAGCAACATTGCCAAAAAGGAGCCAGTTATTCCGATGTTAAATGTTAGAAGAAAATATCATAACGTTTTATTACTTGAAGCATTCTCTCTCCATGCTCTTCGCATAGACTACATATACAACAGCCGATAGACGTGTTTAATAATAGCGAATGTTAGATAATAAACGGGATGTAACGGCAACGAACGTCACAAACTTACATATCAGTCTTAATTAATACTCTGTCAATTTCCAGATAATTTAAAAACAATTCTAACCAGAGTCAAACTTTTGGGACTACCCAAAAGAAAAGAAATGGCCAGTTTCAGAACTCGACCGCCACCTTAGATCTATAAGCAAAATAAATTTATCCCTTTGTTTAGACCATGTCTGCAACAGACGACGAACATGTTAAAAATAGCGCACGTTAGATAAATAGCGGAATGTAACGGTAAACGAACACTACAGACTTGTATGTCAAACACTCTTTCAGTAACACAAAAAAAAAAAAAAAACAGCAGCAGCAGAAGACATAGTGTTTATAAAAAAAATTCGAATTTACTCGTGGAAATAACGAAAATCGGCAAAGACATTTAGCACAACGTCTGCATAGAAACTAAAGATTTCTAACACTGCAGCTTACACACATGGCATTTTAACGAACATAGTGAAAGCTGCTCTGTCAGTCAGCCACCGTTATAACAGCACCAAGCTGTTAGGAATGGGTCTAAATATACATCTGAAGGACCGTTAACAATCGTCATGAACACAGACCGAGGAGTAACACACACACACACACACACACACAGTGCTCTCTCGGCAGGCTACATAAAACAAACATATGCTAAATGTTTAAACAAAATATCATAACGTTTTAGGCATTCTCTCTCATGAACACCTAAGTCACATCTCCAAATTATCAAAACCTTCTACGCAATACCTCTGCAGACGCACCACTTTGACAAGGATAGTGCGGATTGCATTTATGTAAACACGCTACGATGGCCAGGCCAAAAGTTTCGAAATTTAATACTCTCTTTCTTTAGCGAAACTGCCCTGTTACATTTCCTTATATCGAGTATAGCTGTCGTCCAGCCAGTAATTCGACAGTTAAGTTTTCGGTCTTCCTGTAATCCACATAATATCCAGTTCTGCGCCTTCCGAGAATTTGGGTACTTTAATTTTACCCCTTACTTCCTTGCTATTGCAGTACACATTTTCTTGCGCATACCCATCTAAACATAGCAAAGGGAATCTCTCTGTCCTGTTATATTGCAAGCGATTTTTTACAACATATATCTGACACATGCCAAATACTGATAATCGAGCTCCCCAGAAGACATTTAAACCCTATTGTACCACGGAGAGTCGCAATAAAAAAAAATTGCGTGAAATAATTTAAGATCAGCAGTTTACCGATTTCCGAACGTCTACAATAAAACTTTTTTTTTTCAAAAGGACTAACCTAACAACATTCTTCTTCGACAATACAGTAACCACAGAACCGAGGTAGTACTTTACCCAAAGGATATCTAGGAAGCAACACACAACAGATTTTCGGTTCTGTAGAGCAAGATCGGCCCGCACTTTACCCAAAAATCTCTTACTCCAAACACAAATCAAACTCATTTCCTGTGTTGTTTTTTTTTCATTACACATTTCACAGAGGCGTTTATATTTTATATTTTACCAGCTCTGTTTCTTCCTCTATACCCCGTCTAAGATTCATAGGATCGTTTGGTAAGATACATCAAAGCTATTGCATGTTGTACTTATCTGTGTGGAGTCTAAATGTGGCCGGCCGCGGTGGCCGAGGTGACTGAGGCGCTCCAGTCACGGTCATCACGGCCACTACGGTCGGGGGTTCGAATACCCCCTCGGGCATGGATATTTGTGCCGTCCTAGTTCGTAAGTAGATCATAAGTAGTTTGTAAGTTTAGGGACTGATGACCCCGTAGTTAAGTCCCATAAGCTTAACAAACATATGAACATTTGAGTCTAAATGTCTGATCTATCGATGCGATTTCCTCTTAAACACAAATATGTGGCTAGTTGCATGATTCGTACAGCCTCGCGATGTGTTTGGATTTAAATAGTTCTCCAGCTACAATATTATAAAAAAGCATCATTCGACTAACATTCCACTGTTTTAATTCGAAGGTTGTGGTGTGTATTTTCTCTGATCTGTGGGTCTATTTACCTTAACAAGAGATAGAAGTGTGTTGTGATTTTTTTTCCGCAGCCTTGTGCTTTTACCCGATGCAGGATGTGACATATAAACAACCTAGATGGAGCGCTGGTCTAAATTTCGTGCGTATAAATTACATATACAAATATTATTTGTTGTTTGCTGTAGAACATAAGACGAGCAGTGGAACACGTGATTCTTCGTATAGAATGATCTTGTAAAAAGCACATTTCTAGTAACATTTGTGTGTTTTACTAAGTGTGGTTCGTTTTGTCCTAAAACAAGATTTGATGTGAAAATCATCGATCTGTAGGTCGCTTTGCCCTAAACAGAGTTAGAATTGGATCTGATGTGTTGTAAGCTGTAGTAGCACATTATCTTTTTCGTCATGTGGGAGTAGAGTTAGACGCATTGTAGGTTTCTTCCCTCTGTGGAAAGAACCTTATAGTCTTCTGCCGTGTATATAGACCAACTTTATGACGTGTTTGCTGCAGGTCCTAAGATCTGTAGGGGTATCAAGTGTGTTGAGGAGCACTCCAACGTCCATGTGATTACCTAAAATATGTAATAGTTTGCATCTGTAATAGCTATTTCTTGTTAAGACTTATAGCTTTTTCGTGTAGAAAGTTTCGGTTTTATAGGTCTATGGATCTAGGAGAAAATACCGGAAGAAAGGTTATGTATCAGAAGAGTAGTGCTTCGACTGATAGAGTATCTCTTAGTTGGACAGGTATCGGAGATGTACTTCTGTGTTGTTTTAGTCTGTAGCTAAGCAAGCGTTCGTTTAAATCGATGTCCGATACGTTAGTGTATGGACTGGAGTTTGACTTTACATCACGATTTAGCGCTGATTCGAATGTTTGTGTGTGTATAAAACAGGTTTTCGCTAACTATATTCACATCATGTAGTTTATAACGGTTGTTGTAGTCAACTAAATACGGTAAATACCTCGTTTGTGTCAACTGCAAAAAAATGATCTATAGAAGCGTTGCAGTTTTGTCGGATAATATGATTGTGTGTGGATGTCTCTTTATGATCTGTAGAGGTTAGTTAAAGATCGTGGATGGAGCATTAAGAGCGATGGTATCGCTGTGATCAATCGTTGGCGTTCGATAAAATTTTCGGGTGTTATATTAGTTCGAAATGGTCTAGACTATTTGTTTTTCGTTGTTAAAGTAAGGAACAGATATATACATATAATAACAGAGCTTGGTGTTGATTGGATCGTTCCTTGTTAGCTGTTCTGTGTGTGTCAGTCATTTTATGGTGTAATTGGGTGTGTTACAGATGTTTATTGGGATAATTTGTTAGAAGGGGAAATATGATGACTGTTTGTGCTCGAGTGATTGTCAAACTTATGATGTATGTGGTCTAGTGATTGATAGAAAACGTTTCAGAAATACTGTCTGGTGGAGTATGCAATGCAAAAAGATGCATGATCAATCGGTTAGACGTTCGAGAGGGGTCCACCAACAACGCAGAGTTACCGAGATTGTCGTTTGCTAGTTAGTTTAGAGATTTAGTAGAAAAGAGCTGCGATGGTTAGATCCTCTTGCTATACTTCGGTCATTGGGTTGTAGATGGTTGTTGTTACACAATGTCGCAGGCTAAATGGGATGGAAATTAAGTAAAAAGTTTTTAAAATATGTAATGCAGTGTGTTTCCAGTTATGGATGATGTGTTGTGATAGACCTCTAAAGAAGTCAATTTAGGATTATTGCTGATCTTTTAACTTATACATGTGTAGTAAAATCGACAAGTTCGTCATTGCAAGCCATGGAGACAAGGCGAAGTTACCATTTCTCCTACCTGGCGGCAGCGTTGTGATAGCACTCAGAATACTGGAGAAACTCTGCAAGGAACCGCTGGAGAACATCCAGCAAATCATTTGGCTGTACCTTATAATAAAATAACAATACAATTACGGGTAGTCACCTTATCTACTTTATAAGATGCGTTTGTGGGATACTTTTACCTCTCCGTTTGGCACTACCAGACTGGAGGCTACAATATACACTTACGGATTGGACTGGAAACGAGGATAGGCAATATTTACCAAGTGCAGCCCTGTACTGTGGATCAATCCCACCCATGTTCTCGGCTAGCAGATTCCTTAGATAGCAGTTGTGTTGTTGTTTTTTGTAAATCCTCTGCCGAATAGGATGTTTGCGGTCTTTGACTCTCTTCTCGCACTGTGTGCTGTCGTTTTAGAGACCTCAGGGCCGCGCAGGAGTAGCCGAGCGGTCTGGAGCGCCACGTTGTGGATCTTGTGATCACCCGCGTCGGAGGTCCGAATCCTCCCTTGGGCATGGATGTTTGTGTTGTCTTTAGTTTTTAAGTTAATTCATAAGTAGTTTGTAAGTGTAGGGACTGATGACCCCAAAGTTAAGTCCCATGCGCTTTACAAACGTTTTTTGAGACGTAAGGTGTACTACTTTCACCTTTAAGTTGTTGGTTTAAATGTTTTTGTTTCTGTAATACTATAGCTCATACGACCTCGTTGATGAATGATTTCACCTCTAGAGGTCCTACTAAATTTCGATGTGTTTAATCATTGCCTAGTATTATTATTAGGATGGAACATGTGTCATCGACTGTATTTTGACATAGGATTTCGAAATATGTGAGGTTTGTTGGTTGGTGTTTTGCGGTGATTCTAGGCATCTTCATAAGTGGTGCACCTGTCGAGGGGGTTGGCGTACAAGTATGTGTTTACATGCAACAAGGTGGTGGAAAGGTAGTTGAAAGGTAGTGGAAAGGTACTGGAAAGGTAGATCCGAGTTAGGTTTAGAGGAATGAAAATAGAAATTACAGGCAAGGAGCTTGATTTCTATTTGGAGTAAGATATTTTTGTCTATATTTTGGGTAAAGGGCGGTCGATCTTGCTCTACAGAACTGAAAATCTGTTGTAAGTGTGTTGCTTCCTAGCTATCGGTTGGGTAAAGTACTACCTCGGTTCTGCAGTTGCTTTATTGTCGAAAAAGAATGTTGTTAGGTTAGTCCTTTAAAAAAAATAGTGTAGACGGTTGTAAATCGGTACTGCTGATCTTAAATTATATCATCCATTTTTTCATATTTTTTTTAATTGCGACTCTCCGTTGTACAATATTGTTTAAATGTCTTCTGGGGCACTCGATTATCGGTATTTGATCTGTGTCAGATATATGTTGTAAAGAATCGCTTGCATTGGAACATGACAGAGAGATTCCCTTTGCTAGGTTTAGATGGGTATACACAAGAAAATGTCTACTGCAGTAACAAGGAAACAAGAGGTAAAATTAAACTACCCGAATCCTCGGAAGGAGCAGAACTGGATATTAGCCGCGGTGGAGTAGCCGAGCGGTCTAAAGCACCTCACTGCGGAGCGCGCGGTTGCTCGCCGAGGAGGTTCGAGTCCTCCCTGGGGCATGGGTGTGTGTGTTTGTCCGTAGGTTAGTTTACCTAGGTTTAAGTAGTTTGTAAGCTACGAACTAATGACCACGTAGTTTGGTCTGATAGATTTACAGACATTTGAACTGGATATTATGTGGATTACAGGAAGACCAAAAACTTAACTGTCGAAATACTGGATGGAGAACAGCTATACCTCGATCTAAGGAAACGTAACAAGGCATGATCACTAAAGAGAAAGAAAGAGTGTGTGTTTAAATAAATACAATGCACGCTATCCTTGTCAAAGTGTTGCATCTGCAGACGTCTTGCATAGAAAGTTTTGATCATTTGTTGTTTTTGAGAGAGAATGCTTAAAATGTTATGATATTTTGTTGAAACATTTAGCATATGTTTGTTTTATGTAGCCTGTCGAGAGAGCACTGTGTGTGTGTGTGTGTGTGTGTGTGAGTGTGTGTGTGTGTGTTACCCCTCAGTCTGTGTTCAGGACGATTGTTAACGTTGCTTCAGATGTATATTTAGACGCATTCAAACAGCTTGGTGCTGTTATAAAGGTGGCTGACAGACAGAGCAGCTTTCGCTATGTTCGTTAAAATACCGTGTGTTTAAGCTGCAGTGTTGGAAATCTTTAGTTTCTATGCAGACGTTGTGCTAGATGTCTTTACCGATTTTCGTTATTTCCACGAGTAAATTCGAATTTTTTTATAAACAATATGTCTTCTGCTGCTGCTCTTGATGTTGTGGGGTGTTTGACATACAAGATTGTAGTGTTCGATGTAATTATTCAAGGTAACTGTACTGTTGGAAGTAGGGAATAATTGCCTCCTTTTTCAATCCAATATTGGTGTATGCCTATAAGTAATAATTTTGGTAAAATACTTTCTAGAGGCGCGGGCTCGAGTCCCGGACTGGGTCACGTTGTGTCGCCTATCTGTAGGGCTGTGCTCACACAAGTGCTTACTTGTGGAGGCAGTCGCCCTTGTTACTGATAAAAACATAGGTTGTTACATTTAATTGATATGCAACCTTAATAAAATTAATCGGAGGCGTGGTGGATGGCGTGGGGGCAGGTCAGACCTCGCACAAGTGCGCGGTTGTCGGAGGCGGTTATGACAATCATTGCTAAGTGCAGTGTTTTTTTGTCCTGTCCTTCCAGGAAGGGCAGGTGGTGGCGTTCTTTGATTAGCGGTCAGGCAAGCGGCCGAGGGAGGAGGTGGCGTCAGTCAAGCGGCGGCGGCATACAGGTAGGTGTTTAGGTGTCCTGCAAGTGCGTCAGTGTTACGTGCAATTACATGTAACCTGTTAATCAACCTTAAGTGCGCTATTGTCCAAGTGTAGAGGCATCCTTTGATCAGAGGTCGGGCAATTGGTCGAGCGTGGAGGGGGTATCTGGCGTCGAGGACACTATCGTCGACGTGCGATTATCACTGTGCTAAACGCCTATTACCCTACTACTATGGATTTGGAGCTGTTTGTTCCTGAAGTTGATGGGATGGATAAATCCACATTGGGCTTAGAAATTCTGTTGTTCTCTTCAGTTGTAGATTGTCTCCATTTGGTTCTGTCTGACTTGGACAGTTTTTCTACTAACGCATTTCTCTAATGAGATACAGACAAAATCTCGGATTTCTTTGCCATCATTTTCTTTGTTCTGGGTCGATAATAGTTGGAAAATGGATACGTAATGGTTAGTCCGAAGCATAAACATGCCTGTACATCAGATCTCTTTTCACTTGTTTTATGTTTCTGGTGTTTTTCTGATGACTGCACGTGCACATCATCAGCATTACCCATTGTTGTCCTGTTGAGCTGCTTAGTCTTCTTCAATTTTCGGACATTTGGCTCTCTCACTGATTTCTGATGGGGCAAAATCTTCTGCTGTGGAGACATATGCACTGAACTGGAGTATTGCCAGCAGAGCATGTTAGAAAAGTAGGGCATGGCTCACGTACTCTTCCTTGCTCCATTTAGCGTACTCTTAACTGATGCATCGAATAGTGCAAAAAACATCAACAGATGGCATTGACTGCACGGTCATGCGGTTTGTTGTACTATGGCTTGTTCCTCACAGAACGATTATTCTTATGGAAAATAGTGTTATTTTCTATTCATATGTATGTAGTGCATATTGCTTATGATATACAACGTAAATATTACATCAATTGAAACGGAAACTTTTATTTTCGTGCTATAACCAATAAATCTGTCGAAGTTCTTCAGTACTCCATGTGATGGCGTCGGTAAAGAAACAACAATTGAATGTAGTTTTCCATCGTCGCTCAGTGCTGCCAATGTAGAGAAAATGGCACTGTGTACTCTTACCAGATACGTACTCTTACCCGACCTTACTCTACAGGGAATGTCAGTTGAGTCTCAACATAAACAAGTGTACCGTGATGCGTTTATACAGAAAGAAAGATCCTTTATTATATAACTACATTATAGCAGGACAAAAAATAGAGGCAGTTACTTCCATAAAATTTATGGTAGTAGACATTAGGGGCGACTTGAAATGGAACGACCATATAAAATCAGTCGTAGGTAAGGCAGATGCCAGACTGAAATTCATTCAGAAGAATCCTCGGGAAGTGAAGTCCATCAACAAAAGAAGTACCAGGTTACAAAACTTTAGTTCGGTCAGCACTTTAGTGTTGCTCAACAGGCAGGGTTGATAGAAGACATAGAGAAGATCCACCAGAACAGCAAACTGTGTTGTGGGCTCCTTTAGCAGACGCTAAAGTGTCACGAAGATGATGAGGAAACTACAGTGGCAGACACTGCAAGAGAGGCGTTCTGTATAGCGGTACGGGCTTCTGTCAAAGTTCCAACAGCGTACGTTTCATGATGAGTCAATCAGCATATTGCTTCCTTCTACGTATACCTCACGAAGTGTCCACAAAGATAAAGATTAGGGTTCACACAGAGGCATACAGGCAATCTTTCTGCCCGTGAACCCTACACGACTGAAATATGAAGAAATTAGAATGGTACTCAAAGTATTCTTCGCCACACACATTGAGGTACCTTGTAGAGTATGGATATAGATGTACTAACAGATTATTGTAATTAATAAATACCCTGCAACGTCTGGTTTCCAACTAGTTAATCTTGACAAAAAAATTAAGAAGTCATAGAGGGACGTAAGAAAAATGTGTTATAAAAGGAAAACACTTCCTAACATTCTGAAAATAATATGTATTTAATTGCTTGGTTACTAACCGATTTTCAGATGACTCAAGCTGGGCTAGGAAACCGAAATCCGGTTAGTGACCAAGTAACGAAATAAATACTGCATGCAGAACATTTGGAAGTGTTATCCATTTCATCACGTTCTGCCAAGCACCGGAGGAAAAGTGAATTAATTGTAATAAATATGCATAGACATGGGGGAAGTAACGTGCAGAGAGATTAGGGGTAGGAGTATAGGATGGATATCCAATTGACATGCAAATTTAGCAGCTGCTAAGCACTGCCAGATCTGCTAGTGTGATACAAACTACGCGTGCTACCACCTGTCCCCACAACAGCGTCATTTCGCGCCACAGTTCTGTCAACACCTTCAGCAGCAAGGCCTCACAACAGTCCGTGTCACATCATACGGAGTAGTCTGCAATCGCTAGCTGAGTGGCTGGCCGCTGGGGCACAGCCCACTGTCTCGTAGCGGCCTGTCTGAGGCCTACGAGAAAGACAGGCCCCAGCGCAGTCATCATGCCACATAAGCAAGGTAGTTCCGAGCCGGCGCGATCGCTAGCCGATTGGCCGGCCGCTGGGGCACACCCCACTGCGTCATAGCGGGCAGCCACTGAGCTAGCGATCGTGCCGGCTCGGAACTACCTTGCTTACATGGCAAGACGACTGTGCTGGGGCCTGTCTTTCTTGTAGGCCTCGGGCCTATCGGTATGACTGTGACACAGGCGGTTGTGAGACCTTGTCTCTAGAATGTGTTGGTACTGCTCAGTAGGCACTAGTCCCCGTCACTATGACATCATGGTTTCGACTAAAAACACAGACTGGCGCATCCGCCATTTTCATCCCCTGTGGATGCTAAACACAACACGTAGCTTATGCAAACAGTGTTGTTGTGTTCACGTTTAGTGAAATATTTTACAAGTGTCTGGCATAGAGCCTGACATTGTATTACTTTGAGCTTGCATTCCGCTCTTGTTTACATCGGTATGTGGATTACGCACAAAAATCTCACATTTTCTTTACTTATTGTTGCTTTTCTTCGCTGTCCGAAAAAAGAAAAAAAGCGCAAGAAACGTATAGATTTCTGTGTTAAAAACCGCGTACTACGTTCAATTCTGCCGAAACTGGTCATCTAGATAAAAGTTTTAAGCCATCTTGGCTTGTATTTGAATAATGACTGATAATATGCGAGCTTTGTTTGCCGTCTTACAATAAGTGTTTGTTGTCTGCTGTGACAAATACAGCACATCGGATTTTTGTGCTCACATTGCTGAATGTACTTCTATTACGTTATTGATAAAGTTTCAGAATGTATTACAAACATTAAAACGGAAAAGGACATTAGTGTACGGGATCTAAAGTTTACAGTCGTAGAGACACTCGGTGGTGATGTTGGCAACAACCGTTGAATGCTATTTGAAAACCTAATTGTATAGAATGATGGGAATAATCCGTTGTGTTGAGCATGAAATAAATAAGTAATTCTGTTCCTTCTCTAAGGTTGACAAATTTTTGAATGTAACAGTACCCTTGTCTTGTCAGTAATTTAATAATCCTTGTAAAGCAAACATTTCGTTGTCAACAGCACACTACGCCGCCGCAGCTGTAAGTAAAATTTACCCGGTATTCTGTGTCAGTTATAGTCTGTTATAGATGAGCGTCAATATTGGCATTTACTAATAAGAAATTGAATTGAGGGTGTACTTTGTGATAAAACATGAGGTACTATTCTTTCAAATTGCATACTACAAGTGATGACGCTAAAATTTCGAAATATCACAAACAGCATTCAACGGTAGTTGCCTCAATCAGCACAGAACGCTGCCACAGCCGTAACAAAACTGTTTGCCCAGTATATTTATATTTTCCGTTTTAGTGTTTGTAATACATTTTTGCAATAACGTAATAGAAGTATCTTCAACAATATGTGCAATGTCAGTACAAAACTTCTTGATGTGGTGTATTTCTCAATATACACGATACACATATTGTGCTCTAAAAACTGTTTGTTCTGGGATGTTTTGTTGTGTTATGATATTTTGCGGCGCTAACACCCTACTGGCAGCTTCTCTGTTAAGAGGTAGTACTTTCAAAAACTTACGTTCGATTATCACATACGATTTTTACTATTAAATATTCCTTCGAGTCATAATCTATATCTATAAATGTGAATGTCTGTTCGGTGTACGTTTATCACGTCTGAACCACAAGACATAGAGCTAAAAATTTGTACAGTTACTAATATCTACCTGTGGAAGGCTTTAGGCACGGTTTTATGGCGATCGATGTGAGTGTCTGTTCGGTGTATGCTTATTACGTCCGAACGACAAAATGCAGAGACTTAAATATTTGTACAGTTACTAATTTATACCTGAGGAAGGTTTTGGGCACAGTTTTATAGCGATCTGATAGATATTTAGTAATTTGAAGAATATAACGCGAAATTCTGAGCAATAATTAATCTTTGAAAATTATATTTACTCTTTGAAAATGGTTTAATTGGTTGCATTGTACAGTAAAAAGTAGAAACACATTTTTCCTCTGTCTGTCCCTTTTAACCTTTTATAACTCGAGGAGTACCGAACTTATCGTCATGCGGTTTCTTTTAATTTCTTCTTTAGAAGCCTGGGATAATCTTAGGCTATATTTACTGTCAATACGAATACATAAAGAACCTAAGATAAGAATCATAACGTAGAATCTTTTACCGCCTCTGCACTTTATTCAGCTTTTAGCCTAAACCATAATAGCTAGGCGAGTGTACTTATTAGAAACTTTCAGAACTCACAAACATCTACAATAAACACGCGAGAGGATGTGTCTTACTTTTATGAATAAACCACAGTTATCATTTTTCTTTAATAAAACGCTGGCGCCAGATGGCTTCAGATTACAGGTATAGTAATTATGGGAGATCTGTAAAAGTTAGACATATGATCTCGCGGTTTTATTATTTATTTATTTTTAATCGTCGTGAGTTCTGTAATTCTGTACTATGTACTTTGGCGCAGGTCTCATAGTTTAGGCTGTGCTACAAAGGTCACGAAAGTGCGAAAGTGGTAAACCTTTCTACGTTATTATTCTTATTTCAATTATTTCTCATTTTTGTGTTGGCATTTAATATAGCCTACGTTGAAGACAGGATTATACCGAAGAAATTTAAAGAAACCGCATCACGATACGTTCTGCAGTTCTCGAGTTAAAGTAGTTTAGAGATTGATTACCCGTGCAAAGCCGGGGCGGCTCAGCTAGTAATAAATAATATTTACTTACAGTACATAACTGTGCGCTCGGTCCGGGTTCCCCGTTTTTACGCCGACAGTTGACGATCCATTTTTTGCTTCTCTCAGAATCTCTCGGGAAACTAAACATTCTGTAGCCACCTCTGGAATGATTTGAGCAGTTTATGGCAACACAACCACCCATAATGTCGTGCTAAAGTGCCGTGACGCAAATCCTGTAGCTACGGGAATAAAAATGGCGGATGCATCAGCTCGTACTTATAGGAGCCTTAGTTTCAACTGTCGCCATCCGCAAAAAAGAACAGTTGCACTGTAATTGCTCGGTGAACGTGAGTCGTCCTTTTTCCACGCACCCAAGACTTCCTCCTCGTCCATTGTGAACAAGAGAGAAGACGCCCATGGCAGGGAAAGCCACAAACTGACAGCAGCCGAACCGCCGAAACCGAACAGGGTGCGTCCCTGCCTCTTCAGATCGTACTCCGCCTCCATGGCGGTGACAGTCACCCCGTTTACTTGTGCTCCCAAAACCGGATTTCGTAAACCGATTTCCCAATCCCGCTATTGGTTCATCACGTAACCACTCCAAAATCGATTCTGGAAATCCACTTCTCTAAAGCGGTTTTCCAGTTCCCCAATCGATTTTCGTGCCCATGTAAATGCAACCGTTTTTTGAAGCGTTCTTCACTTGTCAGATTGTGTTTTTTTGTTAAGAATTTTTGGCACATGTTGACAGAGTGATATTTTCTAATGTGAAATAAAAGTATAAATATTAGAGTGAGCATGAATCTGTGTATTTAATTAAAGAAAAATAGCGATTGTGCTGACTAAATCAGGAACTGAATCAGCTGTTTTTCAGCCGCCATCTTAAGTGGATTAGGAAATCGGATTCAGGCTGTGCCATGAAAACACGACAGCGAAAAACGGTTTACGAAAATCGGTTTTCGTCTTCCGGAAGATGTGTTACATGTAAACGTAGTGAGTCTTGCGTTTGGCGTGCTCCGTGTACGTCACCGCGCCGCGGATCACCCTCTCCAGGAATATCATGAGCACCACAGACGTGTATTACTGGACTGGCAAAGCCGTATACAGTCTGAAGTCTTGTCGCCATATTTCTACACTATAAACGAGTGAAGAGTCGTGTGTGCAATTACAGAAAACAGTCGTAAAAATACAGATAAATTGTCTTTACAGCTTTGACATAGTGGTCAATTCATGAGTAGTGTATGGCTGTAATTGTTTGTACAGAAAACGGAAGATACATACGGTAATGAGTAGCATCGATTCGCTAATTTTATTAATATGTTGCCAATTTTATTGAATTTCGGCATTTCTTTCAGTGGTATGGTCATTGTAAAAGCACTATTTGTCGTATATGACACGTATCTTTATTATTTAGAGATTTCATACGAAATGTACGGTCTGCTTTGAAAATTACACTAATGAGTCGCGTTAATTTTCTGTTTTTATTTATCTGTTACTAGTTTCGATCAGCTTAGGCTATTCTTTCAATATTATGACCGTTACAAATTTGGTATTTGTCGTGGATAACACGTGTGTGTATTCTTCTGAGTTGTTTTGAGATAACTTCGGTCTGTCTGAACTATATGTGATATGTTCTTCTCATAACACGATTCTACTATGTCATCATCATTATTTTCCAGCTCCAGTTTCCTGGGTGTGGTGTACAAGCGCTCGCCATCTCCTCCTGTCTTCATACATCTTCTGTTCCAGAATGTCTTCCCATTTGTGTCCTTTCTCCTCCATATCTGATCGTACAGTCTCTATCCAGCGTTTCCTTGGTCTTCCCCGAGGTCTTCTTCCCATGAGGTTGAGGTTGAAATACTTTTTAGCACGTCTTTCACCATTCATTCTCATTAAGTTCCCATATCACTGAAGTCTTAGGCGCCTCGCTGAGGAGCGCACGGATGCTCGCTGTCGGATGTTCGAGTCCTCCCTGGGGCATTGGTGTGTGTGTGTTGTCCTTAGGTTAGTTTACCTTAGTTTAAGTAGTTTCTAAGTTACGGACTGATGACCACGCAATTTGGTCCGATAGATTTACAAACATTTGAACATTTTTTTTAATATGTTGTTGCAATCATTCAGTTTCCTCTGTGCTTCAGCTTCTGTCTCTCCCCATACCATTAAAAAATAATCGGCAAACACAAGGACATTAGGTTCACTGTCTATTTTCTTGACAGATTTTATAATTGTGTCCATTACTATTAGAAATAGGAGTGGTGATAGGGCACTTTCTTGCTGGACATCTCTCTTTGTTTCGAACCATTCTGATCGTCCGTTGCTTATCTGGACACAGAAATAACAATTTTGGTGTAGCATTGTGACTTTATCAATCAGATACTTTGACACCTTTAGGTTTTACAAACAATCCCATATCTTGCTTAGAGGAACACTGTCATATGCTTTTTCGATGTCTACATTTCTTCAATATTCCCAGTACTCTTCTGTTGTGATTCTACTATGTATGTATTAAATTTAACTACGAAAGTGCTAGTTAAAATCCAAAGCATGTTTAAACCAACTGATAAAGCTTCTTATAATGTTAATTTTGTGACACAGGCAGATCACAGTAGAGCAATATGGAAACTTTTTGACGTGAGGTGAAGCAAGATGGCGCCACCTAGACTGTGGAAGCGCTTCACAGTGGTGCCTTGACCAGCCCCTTTCCTCCCTGGTTTATGAGGTGTGTCGAAAAAATCAGCAGCAACAGCACCGTGAGTCAGCTACTAGCACACAAAAGACAAAACAATGGACCAATGTCATTAACATCAGTTGGCTGTAGAAATCTTCAACACATTCTCAGTTCTAATAAATTTCCTTGAAACCGAATCTTCTGTCCACATTTCAGCATGGCTTTAGAAAGCATCAATAGTAGTATATTAATGTGAGTTTCGCCCCACTGAGATTCTACCCATGATGCTTTGCGCGAGTACCGCTACCCCCAACCCCTCCTCCCTCGGCCAATTGCAGATCAAAGGATGCCGCCACAGGATGATTGATAGGTCTTCCTGGAAGGACAGGATGATTGACAGTTTACATTTAAGTCCTTTTGATTGTCATCAACGCTACTTGTCCGACCACTAATCAAAGGACGCCGCCATAACGCACTTAAGGATGACTGACACATCGACATGTCTGTACTCGCACCCTCGGCCACACCCCCTCCTCCATCGACCGCTTAAAAAAAAAACAATACCGCGACTATTGTCTTGACCGCATTGACATCTCTAAAAAACACCGACCCTGCCAGCCGACCCCTGCGCCCAGGGCGACAGCGCCCCGCCAGGTCAGCAGCCAATTTAATTGCATATTTATCACTAAGTGCTGCAGTGATCCATAAGCCAGATCTCGATTTATGTAACAATTTCCGCCGTTTATTATTATTCTCAGAAAAAATAAAGCTACCACAGTGTTCTTCCTATGTATTTTTAACAAGAACTTCGGTGTATTGCTAAAAAACAATTTAGAACAGGAATCTTTAGTTGGTCTCTGCACAAATATAACCGTATACTACAGCTTGTAGTAAAATATTAAAACTCGTATGCAAAATGTGCAAGTAAGAATTTATCGATGCGCAATCAATCCCATCTCTCTCCTTGTTCTTCGCATAGACTACGGCCGACAGACATGTTTAATAATAGCCTTTTGAGAATCATTCTAAGAATTTATTCTCCACTGACATAGATATCGCCTGCGTTATTCCACAAGTCCTAAGAAGAAGGGTGAACGAAAACTGTGTTATATTGCGAAGACAAAGGCTTTAAAGGAGGCTATTGCATATGTACAGGCCCAGTTTAAACAGATAGTGTGGGGGAAAATATTTGCTTTTACACTAAACAGGAGGGGGGATTGGTCTCAAATTGTTGTATTGACGGAAATTAGTGGAACACATGACAAACGTGTTTGTACTGTGTGTGACTCCCATCCATTCCTTAGAGAGCTGGTTATGATCAATGTATGCGGGCGTTGGTTGCAATATAAGTGTTTGCAAACATTATGTTGTATATACTCAGTTGTTCTGTAACAAAAAAAAGTGTAAACACTCCATGTCCTATATAGGATCAGGTGTTGCGGTGTGTAGGTTAGCATCTTCATTTGCAGTAGACATCTACTTGTAATTAAAATAATAAATCTTAGTTCGGATTAGTGGAATGTAAAAGAAAGGAACTTTGAGTAGGAATTTTTGTGGGTAAAGGGCGGGTCGAACATGTTCTGAAAATCGGTGTTGCATTGGGCAGATAAATTACTACCTCGTTTTAGTGCAGACGGTCGGACATCGGTAAATTATTTCACTTTTTTTTTTTATTTCGACTCTCCTTTGAACAATAGGGTTTAAATGTCTTCTGGGGCGCTGGAATATCGGTGTCAGATAAATGTAGTTTCCATCATAACAGGACATAGAGATTCCTTAGATGGGTATACGCAAGAAGATGTGTACTGCTGTAGCAAGGAAATAAGAGGTAAAATTAAACTACCCAAATTCTCGGAAGGCGCATCTATACCTCGATCTTAGAAGGAAACCTAACAGGGCCAGATCGATAAAGACAGAAAGAGTGTTAAATTTCGGAACTTTCGGCATGGCTCAGCTCCATTAAATAAATGCAATGTGCACTATCCTTGTATTGGCCTAACAACAGAGGTCTGTGTCTGCAGAGGTCTTGTGTAGAAGGTTTTGATGATTTGGAGATGTAACTTAGATGTTTGTGTTTAAACATTTAGCAAATGTTTCTTTTATGTAGCCTGCCAAGAAAGCGCTCTGCGTTCTGGACGATTGTTAACAGTGCTTGGAGATGTATATTTAGAGACATTGTGCAAGATGTCATTGCCGATTTTCGTTATTTGCAATTTTTGTATAAACAATATGCCATCTTCTGCTGCTGCTGCTGTTGTTGTGTTATCGAAAGAGTGGTTGGCATACAAGTTACATTCTGTTTGATGGCTATTGCTTGCATCGTCTAAACGAAGAGATACATTTATAGATCTAAGGTTGTGGTCGAGTTCCAAAACAGACCATTTCTTTTCTTTTGGTTAGTCCCGAATGTTTGGCTCTGGTTAGAATTGTTTTTGTATATCGAAAGGGTATATTTGAAGATGGTTACGTAAGTTTGTGGCATTTGTTACCGTAACCTGCGCTATTATTAAACACGCCTGTTGGCTGTTGTATTTGTAGTCAATGCGAAGAGCATGGAGAGAGATGGGATTGATTGCGCATCAATAAATTCTTACTTGCACATTTTGCATATGAGTTTTAATATTTTACTACAAGCTGTAGGGTTATATTTGTGCAGAGACCAACTAAACATTTCTGTTCTAAATTGTTTTTTAGCAATACACCGAAATTCTTGTTAAAAATACATAGGAAGAACACTATGGTAGCTTTATTTTTTCCGAGAATAATAATAAACGGCGGAAATTGTCACATAAATCGAGATCTGGCTTACGGATCACTGCGGCGCGCTTAATAATAAATATACAATTTAATTGGCTGCTGACCTGGCGGGGCGCGTTCGCCGTGAAAAGAGTGCAGTACGCTCCTGCCCTGGGCGCAGCAGTCGGCTGGCGGGGGCGGTGTTTTTTAGAGATGTCGGTGCAGTCAAGACTATCGTCGCGGTATTGTCTTTTTTGTTCTCGCGGGTCGCGGCGTCCTTAGAGAAGCGGTCGCGATTGTGGAGGAGGGGGTGGCATCTGTCGGTGGTGGCGGCAGCGCCGAGGGGTGGAGGGGGGGTGTTGTCGGCCAGGGGTGTGGCCGAGGGTGCGATACAGACATGTCGACGTGTCAATCATCCTTAAGTTCATTATGGCGGCGTCCTTTGATTAGCGGCCGGATAAGTAGCGTTGATGACAATCAAAAGGACCTAACTGTAAACTGTCAATCATCCTGTCCTTCTGGGAAGACCTATCAATCATCCTGCAGTCCGGCAATTGGCTGAGGGAGGAGGTGTGGGGGTAGCAGAACTCGCGCAATGCATCATGGGTAGAATCTCAGTGGGGAGAAACTCTCATTACTATACTACTATCGATCGTGCAAAATTCAACTTGCCCTTTTCACTAATGACATCTTGCGAGCTTTGAATTAAGTGCAACAGGAAGACTGCATATTTCTCGATTTTCGAAACATTTGACACGGTGCCGCACTGCAGATTGCTGAGGAAGTTACGAGCATATGGAATAGGTGCCAAAATATGTGAGTGGCTCGAAGACAACTTAATAGAACCCTGTGCGTTGTTCTCGATGGCGAGTGTTCATCAGAGACTAGGGCAGCGGGCCATTTGTGGCGCAGCAAGCTAGTCGTCCAGTATTCAAAATATCACAATAAAAGTCTCTAATGACTGGCTGATAAAAATGGGCGTGGTGCATACACACACACACACACACACACACACACACACACACACACACACAACAACAACAACAACAACAACAATGACAAATACACAAAACAACAGTGCCAGTGCCCTGCATTTAAGCAGCTCTTTCTCCACAAGGCACATCGTTTGTTGTGAAGCAGGCAATTAGGTTGTGACGCGCTTGGTTCTTGGTCCACCAAATGGAGACTGAAACACAACGCGACTAAGAGCCTGGCTGTCGTCTTCACGAGAAGGAGGAATCCCTGACCTACCCCCAGGACAATAATGAACAGGCCAATACCCTGGAGCACAAACGGGCGGAACTTAGGGATCACCCTCGACCAGAAGCTCACGTGGCAGCCTCACATACGGGACATAAGGGGTAAAGCATTTGACAGATTGAGAGCCCTTTACTCGATTCTTAATCCACAATCGAAACTTCCCCCCCCCCCCAACATGGGATTACAATGTACATAGCAACAGTACGAACCATGCTAGAATATGGAGCCATAGTGTTTGGGAACGCCGCCCCCAACCACATCGAGTTATTACAAACAGTGCAAAATCGCTCACTAAAAACAGCCTTAAGACTCCAAATGCACTACCCGACAAGGCAACTCCATGAGGAGACGGGAATCCAAACGCTGCACCAGAGATTTAGAAAATTAGCCAGAGATGTCTATGACACAATCTAGAAATCTCAAAACAGGCTAATTAAAGCACTGGGCAAGCCAGTGCACCATAGGCCAGGGACACGTTGGCCTAATAAGCTGAGAGAGGGAGACTAGGCACATCTCCACCCAGCCCATTATGTTACACATACACACACACACACACACACACACACACACACACACACACAACAACAACAACAATGACAAATACACAAAACAACACCAAAGGACAATTCACACAGAAAGGTACACAAGTAAACAAAAAAGAGAGGAACTGCAGGAACAACTACACAAGTTTAAACTGCACAAACGCCAAGCCGCGGTGGAGTAGCCGAGCCGTCTAAAGCGTCTCGCTGCGGAGCGCGCGGTTGCTCGCCGTGGAGGTTCGAGTCCTCCCTGGGGCATGGGTGTGTGTGTTCGTCCTTAGGTTAGTTTACCTAGGTTTAAGAAGTTTGTAAGCTACGGACTGATGACCACCCAGTTTGGCCCGATAGATTTACAAACATTTGAACATTTTGAGCAAACGCCAAGCTATCTTGGCTTGCTAAGATACTCGCAGTCGCAGTCAGGCCCCACTCGAGTGTTGGCTGCCCCGGTGCTTTCCCCCTCCCTGTGGCAGCGCGTACAGAGCTCGCAATCGCGGCCTTTTCGGTGCGCTGAAGTATCCGTTCTGAATCCTATCAAGTGTGACAATCTATCCTGTGAGCGTTCAGCATGAGTAAAGTAGGTTCGGATATAACTTTGCATTTTTTATGGTTACTGGGAAGATTTGTATTTGTTTGTAAAGTGTGTTGGGAAAGCACTGTGCTTAATACGCAACTCAACCGTAAATATCGAAGCACCGTCAGTGTACTGTCACTACGAAAATAAACACTCCATAACACACGACGGGAAAGGCAAAAATAAATTAATCGGTACTATGCTTGACTGTGGTGAAAGTTTCAAATTGCAGCTTTTGATTTTTAAAAGTCAGCATCAATAAAGAAATTTGGACAATTTTTCTCTCTAAAATCCTTGTATTTACAGACATTGATGAAAGAATTTGAATATCGCTTTAAAAAAATAAAACAAGTAAAACCTTCACTCAGATTTTTTTTATGGTGCCTTTTTCGGTGCGCCCACAGGATGGCCCGTCAAGAGTCCAATTTGAGTTGACAATAATACCGTGCGATTCAGTTGTGACAAACTGCTGTTACCATTAACGTTTAACCAAGTTAACTTTTTTATTAACGGGTTAATGATTAATGAAGTTAACTTTTTGGTTAACGCTGTCCAGCTCTGACAAGTACCATAGTGGTAGTTCACAGTAATCACTCGCCCTGTCTGCCTTGAAAAAAATCGCTAAATGTCATATTCCATTGATTAACGTAAGTTACGAACAAAGATAACAAAAACGCAACTGCTTGGAAATGGCTGTCAAAAGGTCGCAGCAAAGTTTCAGAGGACCACTTAAACTTTTCAAGTTCTGACATACCTTTCTTTGAAATTAATTATGATTCGTCCAAAGAAAAGTACACAAATTCTAAAAAACTAAGAAAATATTAATTAACAATACGTTCATCTATATTTTTAAAAAAGCAACATACTCTTCTATTAACAATTACCCCCCGGTTCTTTCGTGAGTACGTGCGTTGCCAGCACGGGTCCCCGAGCTAATGCAGTCTTCCTTCCTTCTTTACTCCATGGAGTGCATTTTCTTTCCATTCCCCTCCAGAAAAAAACCCAAAGTATTGCTAGACGCGTGAAAGATCTTTTGCGCGCGTCGTTTGGGGATGATCGTGTGCCCAGCCGCCACTTTCGTCATACTTGGCCTTCCAGGTCCCCAGACCTCAGTCCGTGCGATTATTGGCTCTGGGGTTACCTTAAGTCGCAAGTGTATCGTGATCGACCGACATCTCTAGGGATGCTGAAAGACAGCATCCGACGCCAATGCCTCACCTTAACTCTGGACATGCTTTACAGTGCTGTTCACAACATTATTCCTCGCTCTACAGCTATTGTTTGAGGAATGATGGTGAACTTATTAAGCATTTCCTGTAAAGAATATCATCTTTGCTTTGTCTTAATTTGTTATGCTAATTATTGCTTTTCTAATCAGATGAAGCGCCATCTGCAGGACTTTTTTGAACTTTTTTGTGTGACTATTTTTACCTCTCTATCTACATTATTCCGTGATTTATTAAGTTTTCAAATTTATACTGACTTCTTGATCAACCAGTACATAAATGATCTGAGGATCAGATTGAGCTGCAATCTGCGGCTGTTTGATGATGACACCGTGCTGTTTAGGAAGGTGTCGTAATTGATGACTGCAGTGAATGCAGGATGACTTGGACCAAATTTCTAGGTGGTGTGAGGAATGGCAACTAGCTCTAAATGTAGAAAAATGTAAGGTGATGCAGATGAGTAGGAGAAACAATCCCTTAATGTTTGAATGCAGTATTAATAGTGTGTTGCTTGACAGAATCGCGTCAAATATCTAGGCGTCACACTGTATGGCGATATGAAATGGAACGAGTATATACGGCCAGTCGTGGGGAAGGCGGATGTTCGACTTCAGTTTATTGGGAGAATTTTGGGAAGGTGTGATTCGCCTGTAAAGGAGACTGCGTATAAAACGCTTGTGCGACGTGATCGGTCTGAAGGAGGACATAGAAGCTATTCAGAGACGGGCGGCTAGGTTACTTATTGGTAGGTTCGATTACTGCGAGAATGTTACTCAGATGCTTCGGGAACTCAAACGGGAGTCGCTGGAGAAAACGCGACGTTCTTTTCGAGACACACTGCACTGTTGAAGACATTTAGAGGGCCGGAACGATTCTACTGCCGCCAACTAGCATTTCCCGTCAAGACCACAAAGATGATATCACAGAGATTAGGGCCAATACAGATGCATACAAGCATTCATTTTTCCCTTGTTCTCTATGGGAGTGGAACAGGAAAGGTACCTTCCGCCACGCACTTTTGGATGGATAGCGGAATATGTATACAGAAAGCATCAAGCGATAGAAATATTCCTCGTCCATAGGAGTTACATAAAATTCCGACTTCACGAAGAGTAAGGAAAAAAAAAAAAAAAAAGAAGATTTCACATGAGAGGCAGAGTTAGATGTTCGGTATGTGATTTAAATGTCCTTTTTCTTCTGCTCATTGAGTTGTGTTAAAACTTAATTGGTTTAATTCACATTCATTGCTAGAAACATGTAGCACATTTGAAGAAAAGTAACATTAGGGTTGAAATAGTCCAACCAGATGTGTAACTCCCACACTAAAAAAAGTATTATTATCCGGTTGGACCCTTTCAGGGTTTAACGTCCCGTCGATACCGTGGTCATTCGAGGCGGAACAGAGGCTCGGAGCCGGCCGCGGTGGCCGAGGAGACTGAGGCGCTTCAGTCACGGTCTGCACGGCTACTAAGGTCGGGGGTTCGAATACCCCCTCGGGCATGGATATTTGTGCCGTCCTAGTTCGTAAGTAGTTCATAAGTAGTTTGTAAGTTTAGGGACTGATGACCCCGTAGTTAAGTCCCATAAACAATACAAACATTTGAACATTTTGAACAGGCTCGGATTGTTTTTGTTTAGAGGAACCATCTCGGCATTTGACTGCCGTGATTGAGGAAAATCACAGGAAAACCTTAAATCAGGATTGATTTGATTTGATTTTTCCAGGGAACCAAAACAGTCTTGATCCAACCCGCCACTGCCCGCACCGAAACTAAGTTTATTGTGCGGTATCGCTCCCTGTATATCTAATAAAGCCAACCAATGCCCTTGAACAGTGCAAGGAGTCCCTATGCCAGTTCTTTAATAGACACAATTTCTTCGGGTCTGGTTGTCCCAAACGTTCTGTGCCTTTTATTCTCCAATGCAATGCATTCGAAGATTAGATGTGATGCAGTTTCATCACCGTCATCACAGATCCTACAATGAGGGTCCTATTCTGTTATTCCCATTCTATGTAGGTGTTTTTTGAAATTCCCATGGCCTGTCAGCAATCCAACCATGAGTCTAATCTCTCTCCTGTTCAGGCCCAGGATTGCAGAGCTTCTTTTAAAACATGGCTTTGGCATCATTACCTTGCCATGTTTTTGTTTGTAGACTTTGGTCCAATATTCTACGTGCCGTCTTCTGAGCCAGTTACGTAGCTCCAATTTGATCATTGCCTTGGTGATTGTCAGAACAGGTTCCGGTCCAATAAATGGAGTCTCTGCCCCCATCCTGGCTAATCTGTCGGCATGTTCGTTGCCACTGATCCCCGAGTGGCCAGGGACCCACAATAGGTTTACTCTATTGCTTTCCCCTAGCTCCACCACAATAGTCGGAGGCAGGATATGAACCGCAGTCCTCCCGAATGAGAGTCCAGTGTGTTACCTCTGCACATTTCTCTTCGTGTATAGGGAATTCTAGATCTGATCAGCTTCTACAAATGTTGTAACAGAGGTGCGGTGTCAGGGGAAAGACAAAAACGTCCTCAATGAACGGATGTGACAGGAAAAATGCCCAGTATTTACCAAGCGTTCAAATGTCTTGTAAACGTATTCGATAAGGGCCGACCGAATATTCGGTTTCCGTTTCGGCCAAAATAATGGTTTCGTCCGCAGTTTCGGTTTCGCCCAAAAATCAGCCAAATCTACGGCTTTTACCCGAAACTTCGCGATGGATTCTGTCAACAATAACGGCGCGCCGTTTAACTGCTAGGACTCACCTCGAGCGTACAAATTGTGGGTATTTTGTTGTTAAGCACAATATAACGCAATCTTACCTTATACTGCTATTCTTAGACAAATTTTTTTACAATTTAACTCAGTCAGTATTGCAACTTCTTATCACACTGTCATGCTGAAAAGTTTTATTAATATGTTTCCTTGAAAGCGAGAAGCTTTTTAATAATTAATATTGGTTTGGGAAACATTGTACATGTGGTACGCAGCTTTTCCTGTTCAATAGGCGTAAATTTATGGTGACAACAATCATACTGTTAGTCGGAACTGTGACCTTATTTTTCAAAATACTTTCTGCAGCTCTGATTGAAGCTGAAAATTCAAATGTTCAAATGTTTTTATAGCTTATGGGACTAAACTACGGAGTCATCAGTCCCTAAACTTACAAACCACTTATGAACTAACTAAGACTAAGGACGGCACAAATATCCATGCCCGAGGGGAGATTCGAACCCCCGACCGTAGGATTGAAGCTGATTTACTGGCTGTAGGGCGGGGACTACTCAGGAGGGTGTGTTCGTTCATCAGCAAAGACAACACTGGTATTCTACAGATGGAAGCGTGGAATATTAGATCCCTTAATCGGGTAGGCAAGTTAGAAAATCTAAAAAGGTAATGGATAGGCTGAAGTTAGATACAGTGGGTATTAGTGAAGTTCTGTGGAAAGACGAACAGGACTTCTGGTCTGGCGAGTACAGGATTGTAAATACAAAATCAGTAGGGGCGATATTACAGGAGTAGGTCTGATCATGAATAAGAAAACAGGAATGCGGGTAAATTACTATGAACAGCGCAGTGATCGCATTATAGATAGGAAGCCAACACCGACAACAGTAGTACAGGTTTATATGTCAACTAGCTCTGCCGATGATGAGGAGATCGAAGTAATGTATCAGGAGCTAAAGGAAATTATTCAGACAATTGAGGAAAAGGAAAACGTAACTGTGATGGGCGACTGGAATTCGGTAGTAGGACAAGAAAGGGTAGATAGTAGATGAATATAGACTGGGCAGAAGAAATGAGCCTGGCAGAATTTTGCAGGGATAACAATTAAATCATAACAAACACTTGGTTTAATAATCATGAAAGAAAGTTGCATACATGGAAGAAACTAGGAGACACTGGAAGGTTCCAGATAGATTTTATAATGGTAAGACATAGATTCCGGAACCAGGTTTTAAACTGTAAGACATACACAGGGGCACATATAGACTCTGACCATAACTTATTGGTCATGGACTGTAGGTTTAAACTGAAAAAACTGCAGAAAGGAGACGGGGCATGGATAAATTGAGGGAACCTGAAGTTCTTGAGAATTTCAGAGGGAGCTTTAGGCAACAATTGAGAGAAACGGGGAGAAATAAAACAAAAGAAGAAGATTGGGTAGCACTGAGAGATGAAATAGTGAAGGCAGCAGAGGACAAAATAGGTAGAAAGGCAAGACCTACAAAAAATCCTTGGATATCACAGGAAATATTACATTTAGTTGATGAAAGGAGAAAATATAAAAATGTACTATATGAAAATGGAGTACAGACAAGTAAGAAATGAGATTGACAGGACGTGTAAAATAGCTAAGCAGAAGTGGCTAGAAGGCAAATGCAAGGATGTAGAAGAATGTATAAATATGGGAAAAATACCGCCTACAGGAAAATAAAAGAAACATTTCGAGACAAGAAAAACAGCTTTTTTGAATATCAAGAACTCAGATGGAAAACCAGTAGTCAGCAAATAAGGGAAAGCTGAAAGGTGAAAAGAGTATATAGAGGGGCTCTACAAAGGAAATGAACTTAAAGACAATATTGTAGGACGGGAAGAGAATGCAGATGAAGATGAAATAGGAGATACTACACTGAGAAAATAATTCGACAGAGCACTGAAAGACCTAAGTCGAAACAAGTCCCCTGAAGTGGACGACATTACCTCAAACTACTGAAGTCTCTTGGAGAGCCACCTATGACAAACCTGTTTCACCTAGTGTGTAAGATGTATGAGACAGGTGAAGTACCCTCAGACTTTAAGAAAAAATGTAATAATCCCCATTCCAAAGAAAGCAGGTGCAGACAGGTGTGAAAATTACAGAACCATCAGTTTAATAAGTCATGGTTGCAAAATATTAACACGAATTATTTACAGAAGGATGGAAAAGCTGGTAGAAGCCAACCTTGGGGAAGACCAGGTTGGATTCAGGAGAAGTGTAGGAACACGGAAGGCAATACTCACTTTACGGCTTATTTTAGAAGATAGATTAAGGAAAGGCAAACCTACATTTCTAGCTTTTGTCGATTTGGAGAAGGCTTTTGACAATGTTGACTGGAATACACTCTTTCAAATTCTGAAATGTGTTGTTGTTGTTGTTGTGGTCTTCAGTCCGGAGACTGGTTTGATGCAGCTCTCCACAGTACCCTATCCTGAGCAAGCCTCTTCATCTCCTCATAAGAACGGCAACCTACATCTGTCTGAATCTGCTTACTGTATCCATCTCTTGGTCTTCCTCTGCGATTTTTACCCCACACACTTCCCTCCAACGCTAAATTCACAATACCTTTATGTCTCAGAATGTGTCCTACCAATCTATCCCTTCTTTTAGTCAAGGTATGCCAGAAATTTCTTTTCTCCCCAATTCTGTTCAGTACCTCCTCATTAGTTACGTGATCCACCCACCTAATCTTCAGCATTCTTCTGTAGCACCATATTTCAAAAGCCTCAATCCTCTTCCTGTCCGCACTGTTTATCGTCCATGTCTCACTCCCATACAAGGCAACACTCCATACAAATGCCTTCAGAAAGGACTTCCTTAGGCTTAAATCAATATTCGAGGTTAACAAATTTCTCTTTTTCAAGAACGCTTTTCTACCCATTGCCATTCTGCATTTTATATCCTCTGTACTGCGACCATCATTTGTTATTTTACTGCCCAAGTAACAAAAATCTACCTCCTTTATTGCTTCGTTTCCCAATCTAATTCCTTCAGCATCACCTGATTTTCTTACACTGCACTCCATTACCCTAGTTTTGCTCTTGTTAATGTTCATCTTATATGCACCTTTCAGCACACTATCCATTCCGTTCAATTGCTCTTCAAGGTCGTTTGCTGTATCTGATAGAATTACTATGTCATCGGCAAAACGCAATGTTTTTATTTCTTCCCCCTGAACTTTAATCCCTATTCCAAATTTTTCCTTGCTTTCCTTCACCGCCTGCTCGATGTACAAATTGAATAACATCGGAGAAAGGCTACAACCCTGTCTTACTCCCTTCCCAACTGATGCTTCCCTTTCATGCCCTTCGAGTTTAATAACTGCGGTCTGGCTTTTGTACAAGTTGTAAATAACTCTCCTTTCCCTGTATTTTACCCCTGCTGACTTCAGTATTTGGAAGAGTGTATTCCAGTCAACATTGTCAAACGCTTTCTCCAAATCTACAAAAGCTAGAAATGTAGGTTTGCCTTTTCTTAGTCTATCTTCTAGGATAAGCCGTAAAGTGAGTATTGCCTCCCGTGATCCCACATTTCTCCTGAACCCAAACTGATCTTCCCCGAGGTCGGCTCCTACAAGCTTTTCCATCCTTCTGTATATAATTCGTGTTAATATTTTGCAACCATGACTTATTAAACTGATGGTTCTGTAGTTTTCACACCTGTCTGCACCTGCTTTCTTTGGAATGGGGATTATAACATTTTTCTTAAAGTCTGAGGGTATTTCGCCTGTCTCATACATCTTACACACCAGGTGAAACAGGTTTGTCATGGCTGGTTCTCCCAGAGACTTCAGTAGCTCTGAGGGAATATCATCTACTCCAGGGGCCTTGTTTCGACTTAGGTCTTTCAGGGCTCTGTCAAATTCTTCTCGCAGTACAGTATCTCCTATTTCACCTTCATCTACATCCTCTTCCCTTCCTACAATATTGTCTCGAAGTTCATTTCCTTTGTAGAGTCCCTCTATATACTCTTTCCACCTTTCAGCTTTCCCTTCTTTGCTGAGAACTGGTTTTCCATCAGTGTCCTTGATATTCAAAGAGCTGTTTTTCTTATCTCCAAATGTTTCTTTTATTTTCCTGTAGGCTGTATCTATTTTTCCTCTATTTATACATTCTTCTACATCCTTGCATTTGCCTTCTAGCCACTCCTGCTTAGCCATTTTGCACTTCCTGTCAATCTCATTTCTTAGTCGTCTGTACTCCATTTTGCCTGTTTCATTTACTGCATTTTTATATTTTCTCCTTTTATCGATTAAATTTAGTATCTCCTGTGATATCCAAGTATTTTTTGTAGGTCTTGCCTTCCTACCTATTTTGTCCTCTGCTACCTTCACTATTTCATCTCTCAATGCTACCCATTCCTCCTCTACTGTTTTATTTTCCCCTGTTTCTGTCAATTGTTGCCTAAAGCTCCCTCTGAAATTCTTAAGAACCCCAGGTTCCTTCAATTTATCCAGGTCCCATCTCCTTATTTTCTTACCTTTCTGTAGTTTCTTCAGTTTCAGCCTACAGTTCATAACCAACAAGTTATGGTCAGAGTCTATATCTGCCCCTGGGTATGTCTTACACTTTAAAACCTGGTTCCGAAATCTATGTCTTACCATTATAGAATCTATCTGGTATCTCCCGGTGTCTCCTGGTCTCTTCCACGTATACAACCTTCTTTTGTGATTCTTGAACCAGGTGTTTGTTATAACTAAATTATGTTCTGTGCAAAATTCTACCAGGCGGCTTCCTCTTTCATTCCTTTTTGCCCAGACCATATTCACCTACTATCTTCCCTTCCCTTCCTTGTCCTACTACCGAATTCCAGTCTCCCATAACAATTAAGTTTTCCTCTCCCTTAATTGTCTGAATAATTTCCTTTAGCTCCTCATATATTTCTTCGATCCTGAAATGAGCAGGAGTAAAATATAGGGAACGGAAGGTTATTTACAACTTGTATAAAAAAAACAGACAGCAGTTATCAGATTTGAAGGGCGTGAAAGGGATGCAGAGATTAGGAAGCGAGTAAGACTGAGTTGTAGCCTTTTCCTACTGTTATTCAATTTGTACATTGAGCAAGCTATAAAGGAAAGGAAGGAAAAATTTGGAGAACGAATTAAAGTTCAGGGTGAAGAAATAATAACATTGCGTTTTGCGCCGGCCGCGGTGGCCGAGGAGACTGAGGCGCTTCAGTCACGGTCTTCATAGCCACTACGGTCGGGGGTTCGAATCCCCCCTCGGGCATGGATATTTGTGCCGTCCTCGTTCGTAAGTAGTTTATAAGTAGTTTGTAACTTTAGGGACTGATGACCCCGTAGTTAAGTCCCATAAGCTTTACAAACATTTGAACATTGCGTTTTGCCGATGACATTGTGATTCTGTCACAGACAGCAAAGGACCTGGAGGAGCAATTGAACGGAATGGACAGTGTGTTGAAAGGAGAATACAAGACGAACATTAAATAGAGCAAAACAAGGGTTTTGGAATGCAGTCTTAGAAAATCAGGCTATGCTGCAGGAATTAATTTAGGTAACGAATCAATAAAGGTGGTAAATGAATTTTGTTACTTGGGCAGTAAAATAACATAGGATGGTCGCAGTACATAGGATGTAAAATGCAGAATGGCAATGGGAAGAAAACCTTTTTTGAAAAAGAGAAATTTGTTAAAATCGAATATTAATTTAAGCATAAGGAAGCCCTTTCTGAAGGGATTTGTGTGGAGAGTTGCTTGTATGGGAGTGAAACATGGACAGTAAACAGTGCGGACAGGAAGACGATAGAGACTTTTGAAATGTGGTGTTACAGAAAAATGCTGAATATTATGTGGGTGGATAGCGTAACTAATGAGAAGAATTGGGGAGAAAAGGAATTTCTGGCACACCTAGGCTAAAAGAAGGGATCGATTGGTAAGACACAAAAAATGTTTGTAAATCTATCGGACCAAACTGCGTGGTCATCAGTCCGTAGCTTACAAACTACTTAAACCTAGGTAAACTAATCTAAGGACAACACATACACCCATACCCCAGGGAGGACTCGAACCTCCACGGCGAGCAACCGCGCGCTCCGCAGCGAGACGCTTTAGACCGCTCGGCTACTCCACCGCGGCGGTAAGACACATTCTTAGACATCAAGGAATTGTGAATTTAGTGTTGGAGGGAAGTGTGTGGGGGTAAAAACCGCAGAGGGAGACAAAGAGATGAATATAGTAAGCAGATTCAAATGGATGTAGGTTGCCGTTCTTATGGGGAGACTAGATGAACCCCCGCTGCTTCGCATGCATAAGCTGGTTGGTCTGCACCAGTTGTTTCTTTTTAATCCTGATGAAGAATCCATATCTTAAGTTTCGTAGTTATAGCTTGAAACAGCACCATATTTTTGAAAATCAATTTTTGCATCTCGTATTTCACCCCCTTATTGGTCGAATTTCCAAAAATACCGAAAAACGTGTCTTTTTAATCCTGATCAAGAGTCCATATCCGAAGTTTCGTAGTTATAGCTTAAAATTTTAGTTAACAGCAAAATATTTTTGAAAATCAATTTTTGGCGTCACCTATTTTACCCTCTTATTTGTCGAATTTCAAAAAATGCCGAAACACGTGTCTTTTAAAATCGAACCTGAATTAAAATCCGAAATTTTGTAGTTCTATCTTCAAAATTGCGTAAATAGCTACGAATTTGTAATAAACGTTTCATCCCCTATTTCACCCCCTTATGGACGGAATATCGAAAAATCGCTTCTTAAATGACGTCTACAGAGTAAGATCAACACCCTCCACAAATTTCAACTTTCTATCTTCAGTGGTTTGGGCTGGGCGATGATGAGTCAGTCAGTCAGTCAGTCAGTCAATCGGGACACTTCCTTTTATATATAGAGATGAAAAGGCTTGCCTCAGGGTAGAATAGGGTGGAGAGCTGCATCAAACCAGTCTCCGGACTGAAGACCACAACAACAACTTATAAGCATTATGTATTTAGGAATGCTAATAAGTTGTTTGTCGATTGCAAAAAAAAACGGAAATTAAGATGGCAATAGAAAGCTAGCGCTCCTAAGAATTTTTTGTTTAAGAGGCTGCTTATGAAACAGATTATTACTTTCTATGTATTTTGTATTATGGTAGTCATCTCCAGGTTCTAGCATTTCGTAGTAGTTACTTGGCATGTCTCTTGTGTGCCTGAAGAGTATCTTCCTACAAGAAGATATGCAGGACTGTGTAACTTTTGTGGTGGCTATGCAGTAGAGTCTCGTTAATTCGAAGTGATCGGCACCGGGACCATCTCGAACTATCGAAATTTTTGTGCAAAAAGAAGTAAATCTACATAGAACACATTTGTCCAAAAATATGAACTTTTTTTAAACAAATAGGCATTTACATTGGCTTTAAAGTCTTTTAATATTTACTTCGCAAAATAATGGTGAAATGCCTTTTTCAGTGGAAACAGAATGTAACCGCAGTTTTTGTTTTGTTTTATGACGCTCGGATTTATGGGCAGCTCGTAATTTTGAGACTCGAAATATCGAGAATCCACTGTATCGAGTTTAGTTTACTCCTTATCTAACTTACTTTAATTTTTTCAGATAGAAAATGTCACAATGGGGAGATTAGAATCCAATTTGGAAGTACTTAATAAAAGTACCGTCGATCTGTCTGAACCTGTTCGTATCCCATGCCATCTTCTACGGACTCCTGGTTAGATTCAAACACACTCAAGTTGGCTTAATACAGGGAGCGGATCTTGTGAAATGTGCAGAAACTAGTGATTTGTGGTGTAATGTAATTTCACCTGAAATTTTAACTTGATTACGCACGTTTCGGTTACGGTTTCCGCTGAAACTAGAAGAGGAGCGGAATATGCGGTTACGATTTCGGTCGGACTCTAGTATTGGGCCAAACTGCTATGTCATCAGTCCCTAGACTACTTCAACTAACCTAAGGACAACACACACACACACACCCGTGTCCCAAGGAGCAACCGCGCGCCCTGCAGAAAGGCGCCTTAGCCATCCCACCACGGCAGTTTTTACCATGCATGCCCGGTGCACTCGCAGTTAATAGATTAGATTAATACTTGTTCCATAGATCATGAATACGACACTTCGTAATGATGTGGAACGTGTCAGTTAAATGAAATGTGTCTATATATTAATATTACATGAGACTCGATATTTGAATTTTTTTACTTTTTTTATTTTTTTTTTTTTTATTTTTTTTTTTTATTTTTTTTTATTTATTTATTTTTTTTTTTTTTTGCTATGCCATAAATCTCTATCTATACCAGCTGAAAAATGCTCCTGCCGGAGCACAGAAAAGGCGAATATGTTCTCTGACACAAAAGTGTGGAACCAGCTGCTTCAATCCTCATTCCGACTTCCTCGCCAATTTTGGCTTGCGAAAATATTCGCGCACTTTTTGCGCATAACTTTGTAAATACTTTTGCCCAGTTAAGCCATCATAGTCAGCTATGTCGCCTCACTGTCAGTGTCTATATATGTCTGTGTCCGTTTCTTTGCTGTTTCTCCCACTGCCGCTGTCTGTCAAACTTTCAATGTCTTCATCCCCTTCCCTCGCGATTCCTCACCGCTGTTTCTGCCACTTTCATTGTCTCTCTGTCCCATTCACTTCCTATCCTGTTGCCAGTATCCTTTCTTTCTCACTTACAGTCGGCTTCCATTGTCTTCAATCACGTCTCCTTTACACATATGTCCATGGGGGTGGTTTGCTTGGGGGTTGACCTGTAGACCGGAAAACTTTAGCACACGGGTACTGGGGGTGGAAAAAATTGGACAAATTGTTCCGTGCTATAGTATTGGAGAGCCGCACGCTCATGCTCTATGTATGGTCTCCATTCGTCTCAGTTTCCCACTGTTTTCACTTTTGTGTTCCAATTGCTACTATCTGCATCTGTCTTAGATTGTTGTTGGCACTGTTCCTGACTTCCGACATCTAGTTTCGCTTCCCACTGCTGTTTTCATGCATATGCCTTTCTCCTGAACTGACACTTTCTCTGTTCCATCATATATGGCTCTCTCTGCCTGTTGCATTGTGTCTGTCCTACTCACATTCAGCCGAAAAAAGCGCGAATATGTTCGCATGCCAAAATTTTTGGTGAGGAAGTCGGAATGATGACTTAGGCAGCTGGTTCCACACTTTTATGTCAGAGAACATATTCGCCTTTTCTGTGCTCCGGCATGAGCATTTTTCAGCTGGTTCCCGTCCTTTTCCTGTTACATCAGAGTGTACTGCTTATGTAACATGAAATCAATGGTGAGTAAAATTTGGATAGTAAAAATTTCGACGATTTGCCATGAATAGAAGTGTAGATTTGCCAATGCAAGCAGTTGGAACTTTCGATACGAAAAATTATAATTTTTTTAGCTTATCGCGATAACGAATACACATTTCCAAAAACGGGAAAGGGATTTTCCAGATAAACACCTAAACAACATACACATAACATTTCAGTCATTTCCTATTCGTCAAGATACGCTACTTCACAATCAGAAATAGTTTTCGAACCTATTACAGTCGCGTGATTTCATTCAAGGACCGATATCTCAAGAACCACATAAGATATCATTCTGCTGTAAATTTTAAATAAAATTTCGATATGTTATCTACATTTCATACGCAGCTATGTGTAACCTAAAATCAACCATACGAGAAGTCTACGCAAACTCTTTAAAATATGTAGCAATAGTTCACTAAACCGGATGCTGCATATTAACCCCCTTCATCGACCAAAGATTTCATTCTTTAATATGTACAAAAATCAAATTTTTTCGCCGAGTACCTTTTTTCAAATCGCATGGTAAGTTTCAGAGCTGTCCGAACGCCGTCTTTCAGCACACTACGAACTTTTTCGAGCAAAATATCGCGGTTTTTCAGTCGTATCTTGCTAACGGACTAAGATTTACGAAAACTGAAAAATGCTGTTTATAGGTAAATGTTTACAGAATGTATTGTAAATATTTGAAAAATTTTCTATTGTTAGTTATTTAGATATTTGCGATTCACGGTGCTAAAACGGCTAAAAATCGGGTTTTGTGATCTTGTGCGAAACTTTGATAAGTTTCAACCTCTGGATCCCGGTAACGGATAACGATATCGAAAAAATTAAAAAGCGGAGAATATCATCATAAGAACATATGGTAAAAATTTCTAAGATTTGCAGTGAATAGAAAGTATCGAAGTGACCATCCCCATTGCCGTGCGCGGTGTGATAAAAGCGAAAGAACACTCACTCACTTAATGACTAAACACGAAATCTAGAAAACTAATTCTCCTATGACGCTGAAATTTGGCCCGAATGTAGGTTATAGGTAGAAGACGTCAGCTAAGAAAGGATTTTGCGATACGACCGATAGTTCAGGAGATATGACATCACAATCAATAAAAACTTCCCCGTCATACGGCACGTGATAGTGTCACTTTATCAGTCCACTATATTAGAAGGAGAGCATTTAGCGACTTGCAAAAAACTTTCAACATAATTTCAAACCTTGAGGAAACGAACAATTGTAAAAGTTATAACTCAATAAACGTGAAATCACATATACCGCGATGGGTAAAAACGTTTCACATCAGGCACCACGTTTTATTACATTTCTTATTCACTGCTAAGACACTCCTATATTCCAGTGAGCTATGGAAATTCCTGAAAGGTGACACTGCTGTGGAGAACTTTGAAGCAACTTTGAACTGTGAAGCGCACACCGCTATATTAAGAAGCAACAGCCTGCTATAGAGCGTCAAGGAAAAAGGAAGATAATGAAACTGTACATGCGACGAATACCCATTATTTCCGACAAATCTGGCTTTTAACTTTAAGTGACTGTAGATTGCAGTGAGACTTACATTTTCTATTATGATTGATAAATCACAGGGCAATCTACTGAAAACTGTAGACTGTTTTTGAAATCTCCATGTTTCTCGCACGGACAGCTTTTATGTCGCTTGCTCAGGGATGGGCTCACCACAGAAAATATTCATATTAGATCCTGGACAAGTCACAAGAAATACTATTTATAGTCAGGAAGGAAGAAATATTAGTGTTTAACGTCCCGTCGACAGCGTGGTCATTACAGGCGGAGCTTACGGTCGGATTGTTTGGGTAAGGAAATCGGCCATGCCCTTTGACAGGAACACCCCGGCATTTGCCTGGAGAGATTTAGGAAAAACACGGAAAACATAAATGTGGATGCCTGAAGGCTGGTCTGAACCGCTGTCCTCCCGAATGCGAGTCCAGTGTGCAACCACTGCGCCACCTCGCTCGGTGTTGTTTATAGTCCAGTTGTGAATCAAATGAATGTATGAATGTTACATTTCACTTGTATTTTAATTTCTATCTTTCTTTGTTTGGATACTGTACTTGAATTTTATGCATTATGCAAGGCAGTCTTATTTTTTATACAAGGGTAAGTTATTTATTATCCGCTATTTAGTTATATTTTTGTTTATGTTGGTAGTACTGTCGTTTTACGTTGGTGACGCATGCTTTGTTTATTTGTTGTTATATCTTTGCACTGCACGGCCACTACGGTCGGGGGTTCGAATCCCCCCTCGGGCATGGATATTTGTGCCGTCCTAGTTCGTAAGTAGTTCATAATTAGTTTGTAAGTTTAGGGACTGATGACCCCGTAGTTAAGTCCCATAGACTTTACAAACATTTGAACATTTTTTATATCTTTGCAATTTTCAAGCTGCTACGTTAGTTTCGTTGTCGCTGCCGTGCTGTTAATCATGGCTGTTCCGCTGTCTATTTGCACCAAAGAAGAGCAACGTTCAGTGATACGTTTTTTGTGGGCGGAAGGTGTATCAGGGGCTGAAATTCATAGAAGACTTTCAGTACAGTACAGGAGCAGTGTTTTGCCACAAAGAAGTGTGTACGAGTGGACTAAAAATTCCGAAATGGTCGCACGAGTATTAAGCACGATGAAGGAGCCGCACGACCGTTTACCGCCACAAAGAAACCATTGAGCGATCACGTGAAATGATTCTCTTAGACAGACGATTAACTAACTATTGATGAAGTGGCTCATCGTCTTCAAGTTAGTCATGGTTATGCCTACGAAATTATTCACAACAGACTTGGGTTTCGCAAAGTTTGTACAAGATGGGTCCCAAAACAACTCACACAGTTGCATAAGCAAACGCGCCTCGACATCTGCAAAAAAAAAAAAAAAAACCATTTGGATCACTATGGTAACGAAGGGGACAACTTCTTAGAGAGAATCATTACTGGTGACGAAACATGCATCCATCATTACGAACCGGAGAGTAAACGGCAGAGTATGGAATGGAAACATCCAAATTCGCCGTGCAAGAAAAAGTTCAAGACCCAACCGTCCGCAGGAAAACTGATGTTTACGGTTTTTTGGGATATACGAGGTCCTGTACTGAAACGTTAAGATGAAAGGGGCACAACAATAAACTGTGTACGTTACAGTGAGATGCTTACTGACAGGCGAAAGCCTGCAATTCGAAGGACTGCTGTCTGAAGGTGTTGTGTTGTTGCACGACAATGCCCGTCCGCATACTGCTGTCCACACTGCTGAAACGCTGCAGAAACTGAAATTCGAAGTACAGGATCATCCTCCATATAGTCCTGATCTTGCCCCTTCTGACTGTTACTTGTTTGGTCCACTCAAACAGGCATTAAGGGGCCGTCATTTGACTCGGACGAAGCAGTGAAGGAAGCGGTGCATTCCTGGCTCGCAGCTCAACCGAAAACCACCTTTTATGAGGGCATAAGGAAGCTTGTAGAGCGATAGACGAAGTGCATTGAAAAGCAAGGAGACGATGTCGAAAAATCATGTTCTTGTAAGTTTCGTATTTTATTACAATAAAATTTTATAATTGCTTTGCGGATAATAATTGAGTTACCCTCGTATATTCTCTAATAAATGTAACATGTTTTTAGAAAAAAGGAGAGACAGAGACAGAAGGGATAGGAGAAGTACTAACTCAAGGCTTGAATAAATAAATAAATACCCGGGAATCGCCGGGTTTTCCGCTAGTTACTGCATAAGAGAAGAGAAACAAGATCCCATAATAGTTCGTTACACAGCTGCTCCTGTTCAAACATTACTGACGTTAATTATCTCGCATTGACACACATTACAAGTCACGGCACCATCCTATTAGATCGCTGGCAATCGTAAACAACAGGCAATATATCCCATTCACAAACCAGACACACACAGTCACCCATGATTACGTTTACCAGCGCCAACGCGGCGCTCAACTCCAGTTACGTTGTGATTTAAAACACGTATACTACTACCAGAGTGAGAAATGCTTGTATCCCAGCAAACATATGTGGAATATGCCCTGGCCAGAGTCAAAACTGTAGGAGGAAGCTTGAAAAACATTTAAATTAAAAAATCTTGTGATATTCACGCATATGAAAAGTAACACCCCTCCCCCTCCCTAGAGGGCTCACTTTGCTCAGGAATTGGGTTTAACTCGTAAGAAACAGTGAATATGTGAACTTTTTTTCATTAAAATGTTGTTTGAGCTGCCAGATAAATCGAGATGCTAGTTCTATTTTTATATTTTGACTGGTAACGACATAGAATGTTAGCCTTTTGATCTGCTCTGATAGGAGCATGTTTTTAAATTCTAGTTCACAGCTTGTATTCAACCATTCTTGATTATCTGTCGTAGGCAACAGGCGATGTGAATTTGAAAGTATTCAAAATTTCTTCACGAAAAATTACATAAACACCGTCTGTATTATTACTTTAATGTATGTACTTACAAGCTTAATGCAATTAACGTATAAATAACGAAACGACAGTTTTCTGTCCAAATACTGTCAGCATTTAATTACAGCGCTATCTCAGCATCCAACAGAACTCAACGCGCGCAAATCATATATCGACAACGGATAATGATTATTGGATTAAAAAGTAGCTTTGAATTTCTTCATTTATCTAAATTCGTACAAAATTTGAACTGATTCGTACGATGTAAACGAAGGCTTCCGCGGCCGTTGTCTGCAAAAAAATTTCTGGGTAATGGAGCGCATCCTCAATATATTATACTAGCTGAACCCCCGCTGCTTCGCATGCGTAGGCTGATTGGTCTGCACGAGTTCTTTTTAATCCTGATGAAGAATCCATATCTTAAGTTTCGTAGTTATAGCTTGAAATTTGAGTTAACAGCACCATATTTTGAAAATCAATTTTTGCATCCCGTATTTCACCCCCTTATTAGTCTAATTTCCAAAAATACCGAAACACATGTCTTTTAAATTCGAACCCCGAATCCAAATCCGAAAATTTGTTGTTCTAACTTCAAAATTGCCTAAATAGCAACAGTTTTTCGAAAAACATTCCCTCTCCAATTTAACCCCCTTGATGGTTGAATTTCCAAAAATACCGAAACACGTATTTTTTAAATCATAGCGAACAATACAAATACCAATTTTTGCAGCTATAGCTCCAAAATTGTCTTGACAACAAAGTGTTTTTGAAGAATTTTTGACCCCCTCTTTTACCCCCTTAGTTTTTGGATTTCCATAAATACCGAAATTCGTGTCTTTTTAATCCTGATCAAGAGTCCATATCTTAATTTTGGCAGTTATAGCTTGAAATTTGAGTTAACAGCAACATATTTTTGAAAATCAATTTTTTGCATCCTCTATTTTACCCCCTTATTGGTTGAATTTCAAAAAATGCCCAAACACGTGTCTTTTAAATTCGAACCGCGATTCCAAATCCGAAAATTTGTTGTTCTAACTTCAAAATTGCCTAAATAGCAACATTTTTCGAAAAACAACCTCTCTGCAATTTAACCCCGTTGGTGGTTGAATTTCCAAAAATACCGAAACACGTATTTTTTAACGTCTAACCAACTAAACAAATATCAGTTTTTGCAGCTCTAGCTCCAAAATTGCATCAATAGCAACGTGTTTTCAAAAATAATTTTTGATCCTCTATTTAACCCTCTTACTTGTTGAATTTCCAAAAATACTAAAAATCATGGATTTTTAATCCTGACCAAGATTCCATATCCGAAGTTTTGTAGTTGTAGGTTAAAATTTAACAGCAACATATTTTTGAAAATCAATTTTTGGCGTCACCTGTTTTACCCCCTTATTTGTCGAATTTCAAAAAATGCCGAAACACGTGTCTTTTAAATTCGAACCCTGAATTAAAATCCGAAATTTTGTAGTTCTAGCTTCAAAATTGCCTAAAGAGCTACGTACTTTCAAAAAACGTTTCATCCCCTATTTCACCCCCTTGTGGATGGAATATCGAAAAATCGCTTCTTAAATGACGCCTACAGAGTAAGATCAACACCGTCCACAAATTTCAAGTTTCTATCTTCAGTGGTTTGAGCTGGGCGATGATCAGTCAGTCAGTCAGTCAATCGGGATACTTCCTTGTATATATAGAGAAGAATAAGATTTCACCATTTCCACCACTGTTGCATGCGGCCTTTCTGCAGTATGGGGGAAAACTAGGAACTTAAATACTGGTGGCAACAGTTACTACACCAACATTTACGTTCCTAGCTTTCCCTCATACCACGGTAAACATGACACCTAGACGAAGGCCGCTTGCAGCAGTGGCCGAAACGATGGCTGAATTTAATTTATTGCCGATGCGGTCCAGTACCCAGAAGAATTTTATGTCTCGTGCAAATTTAAAGGGTGGAAATCACGCGCTTCAAAAACCTCCTAGATAACAATTATTTGTACGTAAAATTCATATAAAATGCGAACAGTGCACATAAAAATGCTGCCATTGAAAATTAATTTCAGCCGCGGTGGAATGGCCGAGCACTCTAAGGCGCCTTGGGGCGGAGCGCGCGGTTGCTCCCCGTCGGAGGTTCGAATCCTTCCTCGAGAGTGCATACGCGCGCGCTCGTGTGTATGTGGGTTTTGTCCTTAGGTTACTTTAAGTTAAAGTGGTTTGTAAGTTTAGGCACTGATAAGTCCCATAGATTTACAAACATTTGAAATTTTTTGAACTGATATATTTTGCCGATTGAATGAATCGAATCTCGTAATTTTGTGAGTTGGTTTACGTTATAGGAGGCGATCCACTTATAATATTGTAAAAAGATATAAAAAAGCCAAGATCGCTGAACATCAATTTTTATTTACGACGACCGGTTTCGCTGAACTATGTCAGCATCATCTGGTCAAATAAAATATTTTACAGGGCCATAATCTTGTAATGTCAATCAGTTGTTATATAACAATTTACAGTGCATAGGTGCACTATGTCATTATAATAAAACATAATTATCACAGTGAGTGGCAATAGCAAAACTATTGCTATTGTCACTCACTGTGATAATTATGTTTTATTATAATGACATAGTGCACCTATGCACTGTAAATTGTGATATAACAACTGATTGACATTAAAAGATTATGGCCCTGTAAAATATTTTATTTGACCAGATGATGCTGACATAGTTCAGCGAAACCGGTTGTCGTAAATAAAAATTGATATTCAGCGATCTTGGCTTTTTTATATCTTTTTACAATATCGTAATTTTGTGTCGGCGTCAGCTCCGGTTAATCATCCCAACTTCGCTCATATACTCTAACAAACCGACAGTTAGTCGGGGCTGGTGGTCCCGGCGGGAAGTGCTCGACTAGAAATGTTCAAATGTTTGTTAAGCTTATGGGACTTAACTACGGGGTCATCAGTCCCTAAACTTACAAACTACTTATTTACTACCTTATACTAAGGACGGCACAAATAACAATGCCCGAGGGGGGATTTGAACCCCCGACCGTAGTGGCCGTGCAGACCGTGACTGGAGCGCCTCAGTCCCCTCGGCCACCGCGGCCGGCGCTCGACTAGAAACCGGAGGATGCATATTTGAAACCTGGTCGGATCACGGGTTTTTTCAGTGTGCGTCTTAACCACCCTTCTCAACGATGTTAGGAGTCACCACAAGTGACACGTGATTCGCATTCCGTTTCCACATTTAACTGGAGACGGTTAATCACCCTAAGGGGATCAACAGAAGCACGGGTACCATCCGTCGAATTTTGACTCCAGACGTCAGCGTTTTGAGTTATATGACTCGAAACATTGATCATGTTTCTTTTGTTATGGATTTGTCATAACTTTTTAAATTACAAACTGCTCAATTTACGTTCATGCAACCAGCTAAGCGAGCTCCATGTATTAAGACACACCAATCACTTGAAAATTTGACCGTTCGTAAATTCCTTGGTAGAAGGAAAGTTTCTTTGAGCGTAATGCAAAGTTTTATTTAATTAATTACGCGTTTAAGAATATTGTTTCTGCATTATTTTCCGTTTAGCATGTATCCGTTCATAGCGTCATGGGTCAAGGCAGGCGCATGGTATCGGGTCCTTCAGTAGTGCCACTCAACCCGCCGAAGGAGCATCCAGACGAAAGACTTGTACCAGGTAACTGTCCATACACTAAATTATTATTACAATAAGATATGGTAATAGGGCAGTTGGCGCCGGAGCATAGCTTTTTACCCGTGATCTGATATCAATTAGGAACCGAGCTATGATCTTGAAAAATCGGGAATATGTGTAGGGAGTGTCAGGCCACTACATAATTATAGTTTTGTCGGAAAGTTTTTCGCTTTTGGAGGGGTTTTCATGTTCACGTAGGTATCTTGTAAGTATTGTGTGGACGTTTGGTGGAAACTGAATTGACAACAACTATTCACTGGTTTGAAAAATGAACCCGACGTGAGAATATCCAAAGTTTTCTTTGTCATTTGTTTTACAATGACATAGATTTTTTCTATTATTATTATTATTATTACAAAAGTTACGTTCCAAGTTGGCTTCCAGTTCTATCATCTTCCAAAGATTTACGCTAAGGATGTACTTTAGGAACAGGAAAGGTCTGAAAAAGCTTTTAGTTCAGTCACACAGATATTTTTTTATCTTACATGAGGAGGGGTTCAGGTGTGTTTATCAGCAGTTAAACTGTGGCACAGGGTAAACCGCGAAATGGGAAAAAATGCTTTCGGCTTTGAAGGAGTGTGTGTGTGGTGGGGGGGGGGGGGAGGGGAGTTGGATGCCTCCTCACCTCCCAGTGACTAATAACTCATTAAGTTCATGACATTTTTGAGGAGGATCCTTCTGATAAAGGAGATCTGTTGAAACGGTATAAAATAGATAAAAATAATGCACAGCTTATGCGTTAAAATAATTCAGAAGTCACTGGTATATCGTTGACCGCATTAAGTGATAATTGCAATTTCCAGGGCTTATGTTAATTGGTATCTAGATTCCTGAGTCTATGAAGACCATAATAATTTCCTCAGAATAATGATACGATAATTTAATCAATGGACAAGAACTTAGCCCACTTCCTTTAAACAGTTGAGACAGCAGCAAAACCAAACGGAAGTGTGAATTCCGATGCCTTTTGAAATTTTGTTTTGTGTGCGAGGCAGTATAAAAAAACGTGAACAATGTACCGCAATACTGAAATGAAGTAAAAAGCAAATATAAAATGAATTTACATGGTACTCGTTATTCCCAGAAATATAATTTTGTTGTATTGTGCGCTAGGTTGTCGTAAAATCAAATCCTCACCCTATGTTAGTAATGAATACAAAGTACGATTAACTTAGAACTATCATGATGTTTAATGCGAAAGGTGTAAACTTTTTCTGCTTCCATATGACGCAATCTGTCTTGTGTGTCTGTTAACATTGATTTCAGACGGTTTCAGTTTCTTTCTTTTGCGATTGCACATAAGCATACGTATACACTTACACTCAAGTATAACACCGACAACGTTTGTTTACCTTAAATGTTTAAAGCAACACAATTATAATGCCCGTTGTTTACTTTACAGGTTATCGAAACGGTAGTAACAAATGACGAACGAAATGCGACTGTCGCAGTTGCAGACGCCGGAACGTGGGTATCGATTGTCGTTGGCGTTCCTCTCGATAGTGCAGCTATTATCGACGCCTGTTATTTTGTACAACCCTACCCATGGTTCGCTGTGGATAGTGGCCATGTTGAATCGGGTCTGTTGCAGTGTATTATGAAGTGTGTTACTTGTCGGTATTTTTGTTCGTATAAACATTGATTTCTGGAGCTTATGTTTCCCGTGACCTGTCTTTTAAGTGTCATGGATTATGGTTTTCCTTGTGTTTACTGGTGTAGATGACGGTTTGAGGAGTACAACTCCTCAAATCTCACAGTGTTCGGGAGGTGGCCCGTTTTCGACAGCCTAACATGGCTGATAATTTAAGTCAAAAATCGCCGAAGGCAGGTGAGAAAACAAAAGTTAACAGCGTGTTGACGCGTATCAACAGTGACGTCGATAAAAATCTAACCACATCATCAGCAACTCCTGTCACAACACCGAGTCAAAGAAAGAAAACACCAGCGTTTCAAATAACGAGTGTCACAGTTTTGCCTAGTATAAGTGCCGACGGAGGCGAAGATTCGGCTGACGATTTGGATGAATCTCACACGGATGACACGTCTGACGTCGTAGATAATTCCAGAATCACTGACATAGAAAACGAAACTCCGAGTTTTTCAGAGGATACCTTTTCCAAAGAAGACGTATTTTTCAACGCCACTGCAGCATCTCTGGGATCGGCTCCTGTTATTCCTACAAGTTCACAATACGGACTTGCTATTGTCGCTAACGAAGCCGGCAGTGCAGCTTCTAATAACGGTAGTGTACCTACATCGAACGCCGCAGTTAATACAACAGGTGATGTGAAGGCTTCTGCCACTGATTCCGCAAGTGCTGTCAGCAATTCCAATAGTGTAAACAAACAAGAAGCAGAAATGAGGGACGTGCACGCTCCAGCTAGTAGGAACGAACGTTTTAAGGTGGTCAAAATTGAAAGCACCGTACCCTTTAAGAGGGGCAGGTGGATGTGTATGGATTATTTGGACCATACAATGTCTCAAAACCAACAGAATTCGCAACAAGCTATTATAAACGTTGTTAAAAATGTAGACAGTGAAACAAGTACCAACTCCGTAAAGTACGGAACTGATAGTGGAGTTGTGATTACAGATGGTCTCATTGTTCGCAGCATAGATAGTCAAGGTATAACAAGTCAAGATTCGTCAAAGTCTCTGTTTGTTAATGACCAGCAGCAGCAGCAACAACAACCGCCGCCACCAGTTGCTTACGTGACACAACAAGGAACTGGAAACTTTACACCAGGCCAGAGTGTAAACATTTCTCTTTCTCCCGGACAAACACTGCAACAGCCATATGTTGTTACAAGTCAACAAAATAGCACAATTCCTGCACAGGTTTCACAGCAAAATTTACAACAGCAGCAGCAACAGCCAGTTATGTTACAGCATCAGATGTCGGTGATAGCTCAACAGCAGCTACAGCAGCAGCATCCTGCACAGGTACCAACACAGAATATTGCCATGCATCATGCACAAAGCATGTCACAGGTTCCTATGCAGCACAATGCAATAACTGGTCAACTTCAGCAGCACCAGAGTTTACCTCCACAACAGTTTCAGCAAGTAATATCAACAGCCAATTCTCAATATATCCATCAGCAACAGAATGTGCCAGCAGGACAGCAGGTACACCAGCCTCAAAGTATTACACCAAATCAGCAGATGTACCATCAGACCATGCCACCAGCCTCTACACAGCAGCAGCAGATTAACCAAGCAACATATATACCACCACCGACACAACCAGTGCAGCAGCCGCCGCCACAGCAGCAGGTTCCTACTGGCATAATACCTGTACAACAAGGGCTTCCACAACAGATAATAGTTCAGCAACAACCACCACAACAGCAGCAGCAACAGCAAATGCAAGCCACATACTATACCCCACAACTGCAAGGTGGTATGGCAAATGTAGCAGCTCAGCCCTCTCAACAAAGTGTAATCACAATGGGTCAAGTTCAACAAGGAGTGAATGTTATTTCACAGCCTCCGCCAGCTGTGTCACAACCGCATGTTGTCCAGACTTCAGTTGCCAGTCAACCAAAAGTGCCAATTCAAGGTCAGCAACAGCCACAAACTATTCCTTCATCTCAGCCGTCTACTACACAGCAAGTACCAAACAGTCTACCAATGTCTACTCCAGTGGTGTCAAAAACAACACAGGCACAAAAGGCTCATCTTCCACCGATTCAGATAGTGAATTCACAAATCCCGCCATCACAGGATCAAGTCCATCAGCATATTCCTGTCTCACCTCAGCCTCAGCTGCAGCCACAACAGCAAATGCCATTACAGCAACAAGTGCCAGTGCAACAACAGCAGATGCCATCTAATCAGCAACATATTCCACAAATCCATCAGCAGCAAATAATTAATCAGCAGATGACTCCACAGCAGCAGGCGCCACCAGTTCACGGTGCAAATTTGCAACCTTTGCAGCAACAAGCACATATCATACAGCAGCCACAGCAGCAGCAACAACCACCACCTCAGCAACCACCGCAACAGCCTCAACAACAACAACAGCAGCAGCAGGGACAACAGCCAGTAACCAGTGTTATGGGCCAGCAACCCATGATTCCTGTGCAGACATCTGTTCCTATATCCACTATTACGGGACCTGCACAACAGATGTATTCAAATAGTGCAACACCAGCACAGTCTTATACAAATCCACAACCTGTTACTGTCGCAGCTGCAAGGACTCCAGTTAATCCTGTTTTGCAACATCAGGTTTCTGTAAGTGGTGTTGGTGCAACAAATATAAGTGTGGCTTCAAATTTATCAAATGTGGTGGATCCAAGCTCGGGTGCTGTGATTGGTATTGTCAATAATCCTCCCGAAAACCAAATTTCCCAGGCAGAAATTAACGCTGCTAAAACTGAATCGCACGATACTGGAAAAAATGCCGAGGAGAAGCAGTCTGCCATTGCTCCAGTCGAGGACCAAGAAAGGTAAGTTCCTTTTGTATTTGTATGCTGCTGCTGTAGCTTGTTACCTATTTTGTTGTTGGTGACAATTAAATTTGTTTTGGAAGTTAGGCATATTCTGTGTACCGTACTTAAGATCAGATTTCTGCCATAACATCTCAGTAATTCCTGTATTTGCAAAGTCAATTCCTGCTTTAAATGATACAAAAGGATGTGCCTTACGGTACCATTGGGCATAATGGTCACATTCCTATTTTCTGAGTAGCTACAGTAACTTGTCGTTTAAATGGAAACATTTTATTTCATCATTCACATGTTAAATATTCAGTGACCTTGCAAGTTACATGCACAATATTGATAAAATCAAGTTGGGCGGTTTCTGCTTTCTTGGAGACACAACAATTTCTGTGACATAGTGCAAATCTTATAAACTGTGATACATATACTATACAAATATAAGCTTCTTAGTAATATTTCACCTAGAGTGAAAATTATTTTCTATTTTGTTGGTGCAAGTAGGCCTCATTTTACTTAATATGTGAGATCATTTGAATCTGCTCCAACAGGAGTAAAAGCAGTGATTCCTCGTAAATGAATCCTGTAAAAATTTATTCTTTAATACCACTTCCATTATTACAGGGTCATAAGTTGCAAATCACACAGTAGGCTTACACATACTTCGATACTTGCTTACAACCGTGATTTGTGTAATTTTGTGTATTAATAGACATATTTATTCAAAATTATCTTGTATATGGGTTGCTGTTAATTCCTATGGATAACCTAGGATGTTTGGAAGCTAAAAAAAAAAATTACAAGTGGATTCACAGTGTATTTGAAAGATCCTACTGTTGTCAAAACAAGTTTTTTAATGTTCTGTTAATTGACAATCTTTGTTATTACACAGGAGGGAAAAAAAGCACACTAGCTATTGGAAGAATAATTATCTTACTGTATGCTCGAGATCTAACAATTTAGGTACATTTAACAATGGAAAATCCTGTTGGAGTATCAATAATGGAGGATAGATAACAACTCACCTTAAAGAGGGTCACTATGCTGCTGACAATCACATTCACACAACTTAAATTTTTGGCCATGTCCTTCACCCAGACAGTTATACGACACAGTCACCATGTCCGGCCACTCCAGTGCCACAAGCTTCTTGACTGTCTTGAGGTGGGGAATGGAAGGGTGCTGAGTATTGTATGATGATGAACCAGCTGTCCATCAGGATGAATGGTCACCATCAAAATGTGACAAAAAGCAAGGTGGAACCCCCCCCCCCCTTGTGGCACAGCATGTGGATGAATACAGCACTCTGAATTTGACTGCTTTACTACGCAAATCATCTGGATCCTCCCAACCACCATCAGCTGTTCCGAACTGTGCAGATGAAAGTTGGCCCTTCAATATGTTTTCCTATCTCACAACCATCCTGACCTCAACCTAAGATAACTTGCCATTTCTACATCCTATCCCTAAAATTGCCCCCCCCCCTTTCCCCACTCATTATCCACCAGTTAATGTCTTCCTTGTAACTGTGTGTCGCCTCTTACAACATCCTCATAATTAATTACATTTTTACTTTTTCCTTATTTTTATCGTTTCAAATCCCCACACTCTCTGACACCTCCCTTTAATCCCCCCCCCCCTTCCCATCACTGTATTCAATGGCACAACTCACATTCCCACCTATCGATGCCCTTACACTCCATTGCGCATCACAGAACTTTCCATCCCCACCCTTACCTGGCATCCTTCGCCCCTCCACCCGCCACCACACTCAGTCAAGACGCTTGTGTTACTGGACTGGCCAGACATGGTGGTTGTCTATGTGTATAATTGACTGAGTGATTGTGCTAATGTATGTGGGTGTTTTTTTATGATTGCCGTGGCCGAAAATTTTAAGTTTTGTGAATGTGATTGTATATTTTTCTTGCCCGGCAGCTCACCGAGCCTCGTTATGGCGAGTTGTTATCTTTACTATGCAATGTTGATTGATAGACTACCAAACTACCCCTTGAATCACTTTAACACTAGACAATCAATCGGTAGTAATAATAATCAGATCCCTACTGTGAGATATGATTCCTTGAAATTTCAAAACTGACAGTAATATGACTGCAGCAATGATTTATTTTAAAAATGTGGAAATTATTTCGTTTTGCATTATTACCGGTATATCTTTGTTTGCCTCTCTTCAGTAGTGTGATGTTATTTCCTAATGTTACTTTGTTCTTGAATTCCCTTTGCCAGCTGCAAGAAGGTATAGACGGTAAAATTTTACAATGCTTGTTGCCAGGCTCCAGTGCTTATATGTTGGCAACAGATGAACAATGAGGTGTAGAATTGTGTTAATATTTTTCACCAGCTACAGAGTAAGTCTTCTTGCTGCTCATTTCACTCGCAGCAAAATTAATGCTGTACCTGCTCTACGGTTACGGGTCCTTGTATGTATCCTTGTCCATTCAGAAAAAAGTAATTTTCGTTTTAATTGAAGTTGTCAAAGCAAAACATTTATTGGTAATCTGAGTTGCCGTCATTAACCATTGGTGCCAACATAACCACGGAAGCTTGGTAAAAAGTGTAGTACAATTTAACTGGTAGAGGCAATGGGGCATAACTGTAGACTGGGATACCACCTGTCTCCTTTGACCCATGATGTCATCAGGATGTCGGAAAACCATTATACGGGATAGCTTAATACTTCTGTATTGTAGATACAAATAATCTGTAGTTATTATAGATAACATAATGTACCATTGATCACAGGTCTTAGCCCATAAATTCATACCTTTGGCGCTCCCGTATGAAGAAAAAATCTCTCGGTTAACCTACACCTTACCATCATAGAGAAGCTACAGATCACTGTTCAACCTCCACATAATCACTCACGCCTTCTACTAACACACGCGCACCTCAAAACTACCGAGCTGCGATGATGTCACGGGTCAAAGCTGACGGACGGTATCCCCGTCTACAGGTGAGCCGGCTATGGAACTTAGGAATAATCCATTAACCTGCCATCAAACTCAAAACTAGTGTTTAAATGGTCCTTTCAAATTGTCAAATCAAGAAGTTGAATCGTTAAAGATTGATAATTTGATTAAATTGGACACACAATACGGACAAAATGGGGGGGGGGGGGTATGCAAAGTAGAAAATTATTTGTGCAAAGCAAGGACCAGAAACTATTATGGATCTCTACTTGTTGCTGATTCATAGTTACTATAACTGCCTAGTGAATATGACAAAATTTGTAAATTTTGCTTTTAATAAATGATTGCAGAAACCACCTCTTAACACCCAAACATGGATAAAATGGTCTTCATTGTTGAGAGGTAGTTTAACTGAAAGTAAAAGGAAGATTGAAGTTTAATTTAAAGGGGCTGTATGGATTCTGGTATTGCCACCATGATTTGCTAACTGGATGGAAACTAAGAATAAGTAAATAGTTATTGCAGGGAGCAATATCATTTGAACAGCTTTCTGCAGTAAAGTTAAATCACACATTGCTTGGTTCTACACTAAAATGAACATGTAGGCCTACACTGATATGCTAGAGACAGAATTGATTACAGTGCTTGAAAATGTAGAAGACAAATGTGTAATGTTACAAAAAGTTTTGCATCTCTGCATATTTCTTTACAATCAGAAGGTGGTTTGAAGAGAGAGATATCACTCTTGCCCAGACCTCCACATATCACTGTTTTCAACCTTGTAGAAGTCCTTTGAGAATACGTTTATCACAATGGAAGGCAGTTTGACACAATATTGAGCTGGAGAGAGGGATTTGAAAAGAGAGGATGGCAGTTTCACTGCAAGAACTAGAAACCCTAAAGAGAATTTGTGAGTTAGTCTAATTAGTAAGAATGGGGGTTTGAAAAAGGACTAATAAAGCAAAAACACAACAGGCCAATTAATACCTTTTATATCAATTTCCACCCAGCATATTCAGATGTCGTATTTTGTTAATTGTTGTATGGAAGAAACGGCTCACCTGTAGACTGGGATACCGCCCGTCAGCTTTGACTCGTGACGTCATCACACCGCGGTAATTTTGAGGTTTGTGCGTGTTTGTAGAAGGCGTGAGTGATTAAAAGCTTTTTTTTTTTTAAACTGTAGACTGGGATACCATCTGTCTGCTTTGATCCATAACATCAACATGTTGGAAAACCAGTATACGGGATATCTTAATACTCCTGTATTGTAGATACAAATAATCTGTAGTTATTATATATAACAGAATGTACCATCGATCACAGGTCTTAACCCAAAAATTCGCATCTTCAGCGCTCATATCTCATATACGGAGGGGGGTATTAAGTAGATAAACTTTCATCTGTATTAACCATGCACAGAATTGCTCACATATGTAGGCCTATGCTTGTTATTTGACAGATAACATTTTTCATAATTTTTTAATGATGGTGATGTGTATAGAGGGGCAGGGGATTACTTAGCAACTGAAATGTAGCTATTGAATATGAAACATATAAAGTAGACCTAATATTTTATGTTCTTTTCTTGTATCCTTTGTTCTTGCTCTTAGCAGCTAATGAAAAGAATCGGACTTCTCTGTCACATGCAAATTGTGGAGTGCCTCATTTAGGGAACTGACTGTTGTAAAATTCATCTCTGGTATACAGTTTTCCAGTGTTTGCTGAGCTGTAAAATGTTATATATATATATATGAGTTACTATTTGAAAAAATGTAAAGTCCAGAAAGGATTATAACAGTATTTTGAAAAGAATAGTTTGCTATTTACCAGGCAGACATTTGTTTGGTTAGTTGCAAACTATCCTCAAAATATTGTTGTGATACTTCCATTTGGATTTCCATGTAATTTATATACTTTGCATTTTCCGAAGGTTGCCAGCAGCACTAATACTTGAAAATCATTGATCTCTCGGGTAAATTCTAGAATGAGCTGCACTGCTCACGTTTGCGGTGCAAATTTTGAAAACGCCTCTGCTGGGCATTTGGTAGACAGAAAATACAATACTTGAAAACTAATTGCAGGTAGTGACAGAGTGAACTGGGGAACTGTACAGTAGCCAGTGATTGAGGTTAGGTTAAGAGACAACATTTTGATTGTGAGTTGGTAGAGCAGAAAACCTGATGTGGTGAAGAATGTACTGGTGAAATTCAATATTTCAAACTAGAACATTGCTATTAGCTACACAATTCACCTGTACCACCATCTCAGTTCCATCCCACTCATTGTATATGTTACCAACATACAGCTTAAGGCAAGAATACATGCCAATCTTTCTACAATTCTACTGACTGCTCTGTGCTGGTGCATGATCTCAGATTAAAAATATGTAAAATTGCTTGCAATTATTGGAGGTGCCACAACATGCTACTGACGAATATAAAACAAGAAATTAAAAAAAAAGAAAGAAAGTGCAGATTCTAAAGACAATTGAAGCTGTACTAATTCTTACAAAATGACTTATTATGTATACTCAGTAATGGGAAACTCTTTATGTTGTAGATGATAAGTACCGGTAATATAGTTCATTGCAAGGAAATTCTTTAGAGGCTGTGTTATATAGTGTGGCTGCAGCATCTAAATGAGATATCGAAGTGATACATATTGAAACAATAGATAATGAATAAGCCAATATTTTAGACTAGTTACATATAAAATATGTCATGATTTTAAAGGATGTGGTTAGGCAGGAACCAAAGAGTACAGCTTAAATTATGAGTGAACATAATTATGCCAGTGTCATTGTTGCTTGTTAACTCACAACAATTTAAGCTGTACTCTTTGGTTCCTGCCTAACCACACCCTTTAAAAATCATGACATAATCATAAAAATCATAATATTCAGTTATTCGCTCACAACAATTTAGGCTGTACTCTTTACTTTCCTGCCTGAACAATTACCACAAGCTGTTTACTATATTAATGACTTGGTCTCCTCCTGGAATATTTACAACCCTTACTTCCTCACATTACTAAATTGAGAATTCCTTGGTGCTTCAGGGAGTGTTAACCAAATCCCTTCTTTTTGCTCAAATTATGCACAATTTATTTTCTCCAATCACTTCTTCACAGCCTTTGTCATGTATTCTATCCATCTAATTTATTGTATTCTCCTGCAGCACAATGTTTCAAAAGTTTCTGCCTTCTTGTCTGAAATATCTACAGTGTATTTTATATCTGTATACACTTCACATAAGAACATTTCATAAAATTTAAATGTATCTTTTTCAGAAATGCTTAACTTGCTGTTTCCAGAGTTCTATATCTTCTAAACTTCAGCCATCTTCATCTTGCAGTCCATATTTCAATACTAATCGAACACTTTAGTAGGCCTATCTCATTTTCTAATCTAATTTCCTTAGCATTACGTGATTTCGTTAGAGAGTATCATCCACGTTTCACTCCCATACAATGCTACACTCCAGACAAATGCTTTCAGAAAGAACTTCCTAACATTTAAATTAATATTGGATGTTAACAAGTTTCGCTTCTTTAGAAACGCTTTTCTTCCCATAGCCATTGTGCATTTTATATCTTCTTTACTTCGGCCATCAGAAGTAATCTTGCCACCTAAATAACAAACTTCATCTACTACTTTTATTGTTTCATTTCCCTCATTTAACTCTTGTTAATGTTCATCTTATATCTTCCTTTCAAGACACTGTCCATCCCATTCAATTGCTCTTCCAGATCTTTTGCGGTCTCTGACAGAATTACTATGTCATTGGCAAACCGCAATGTTTTTATTTCTTCTCCCTGCACTTTAATGCCCTCTTCAAATTTCTCCTTCCAATCCTTCACTGCCTGCACAATGTACAGATTGAACAACATTGGGGAAAGGCTACAGCCGTGTCTTACTCCCTTCCCAACCTCTGCGTCTGTTTCTTGCCCTTCGACTCTAATAACCGCTGTCTGGTTTTTGTACAGGTTGAATATAACTCTTCGCTCCGTATATTTTAACCCTGATACCTTCAGAATTTGGAAGTGTGTATTCCAGTTGACATTGTCAAAAGCTTTCTTCAAATCGACAAACGCTAAAAACACAGGTTTCCCTTTCCTTAGCCTATCTTCTAAGATAAGTCGTAATGTGAGTATTGCCTCCCGTGTTCCTACATTTCTCCTAAATCCAAACTGATCTTCCCTGAGGTTAGATTCCACAAGTTTTTCCATTCGTCTGTAAATAATTCGTGTTAGTATTTTGCACCCATGACTTATTAAACTGATAGTTCTGTAATTTCCAAACTTGTCTGCACTTGCATTCTTTCGAATTGGAATTACAATATTCTTCCTGAAGTCGGAGGGTATTTCCCTTGTGTCATACATCTTGCATACCAGGCGATACAATTTTTTCATGACTGGCTCTCCTGACGACATCAGCAGTTCAGACGAAATATCATCTACTCCAGGGGCCTTGTTTCGACTCAAGTCCTTCTGCGCTCTGTCAAATTCTTCTCGCAGTATCATATCTCCTATCTCATCTTCCTCCATTTCGTTTTCCATTTCTAGAATACTGCTTTCAATTTATTTCCTTTGTATAGGCCCTCTATATATTCCTTCCACAGTTCAGCCTTCCCCCCTTTGCTTAGTACTGGTTTTCCGTCTGAGTACTTGATATTCATTTAGCTGCTTTTCTTGTCTCCAAATATCTATTTTATTTTCCTGTAGGTGGTATCTATCTTTCCCCTAGTAATACATTCTTCTACTGTTTTGCATTTGTCCTCTAGCCACTCCTGCTTGGCCAGTCTGCACTTCCTGTCAATCTCATTTTCCAGACGTTTGTACTCCCTTTTTCCTGTTTCACTTGCTGAATTTTTATATTTTCTCCTCTCGTCAATTAAGTTCACTATATCCTGTGTTATCCAGGGATTTCTATTAGGCCTTGTTCTTCTGCCTATATGATCCTCTGCTGCCTTCACTACCCATTCTTCTTCTACTGTATTACTTTCCCCCATTTCAGCCAATCCTTGCCTAATGCTCCCTCTGAAACTCTCAACCACCTCTGGTTCCTTCAATTTGTCCAGGTTCCATCTCCTAACCTTTCTACCTTTCTGCAATCTCTTTAAGTTTTAATCTGCAGTTTATAACCAATAAGTTATGGTCAGAGTCTATATCTGCCCCTGGATATGTCTTACAGTTTAGAACCTGGTTTCTAAATCTATTCCTTGTGTCTAGCAAAACATAAAGGCATTCATAGGTGGGAATGTGAGATGAGTAAAGGGAGTGAAAAGGAATAAAGAAATTCGATAGATCTTCCCATTCAAGTCCTGGGTTCCTTAGTGTATGCCACTTATTTTTTTAATATTTCTGTATATCAATTTATACCACCTCTTTTCAGTCCTACACGTCTGTTTTCTAAGCTGCATCTCGCATCCCAACTATCACTGCCTTTACAGTTTGCCAGGCAGTGTGGAACATTCTATCCCCCTCCCCCCCTCTCTTATCCTATATCCTTCCCCTCCCCTCCTCATTTTTTGTTAAAGATATGAGTTGGATAGTAGCAGCCAGAGATAGCTGTCATGTGTACGAGTTCTGTCTGATTGATTGTGTGAATGTGAGTGTATGCTCTTTTTTTGATGAAGGCTGTGGCCAAAAATTGAAGTATGTGTGGATGTGATTGTCTTCCCTGCCTGTCTGCAGCTCAGCAGATGTCTCTACTGTGAGTTGCTGCCTATCCTCATATTATTAATAGGTATATTACAAAAAATCTCAAAAAATACTTGACCAATTTACTTAAGATGTTTACACAATATACTCTTATGAACATTCTGATGATTAAAGGCTACCATAGTTTTAAGCACCAATGTAAGAGTTTTATGTTAAAAGACAATGCTGTGCTGTGAAAATGAGCAGTTTAGTTTTCTTGGAGTCAGATTGTTGTGATACCTGGCCATTTAAACCAGTAGGCATATTGTTTTTCCCTGTATACATATATATTATACATACACACTTACTTTCTTCTTGTGTATAATTTCAAATAAAATATTTAAACACAACACTATTCTGTTTTATATTCTTCCTTACATCTTTAATAGAAAAAAGAAAGTTTTATTAATGACTTTGCTTATATTGGATACAATAACAGTCTTTAGATTGCAAGACATTTTAATATTCTGCCAGTTTTGTGATTTAGACTTCTTTTATACAATAGAATTCATCACAGATTGCTACTCCTCCTAAAGCCAATGTTGTCTGTATTCATTATTGGCTTATGGGGAGAATTCTGCATTAAAATTTTAATCACCTGAAACTTTGTAATTTTACCAGCTACTCTTCTCGCATATTGTGCAGCTGGAGAGGTCTCCCTCAAACTGGGTATACCAATAGCACCAATCACTTCACCCAAAATGAAGATATCATTTTCAATAACAGTAAACAAGACTCAAGATCAGAGATAGGGGGAAGAGAATAAGAATGCAGGAGGAATTAGATATAGAGAGCAGATGGAGGACTGAGATTGGGGGCAGTGGGGGAGGAGGGGGGGGGGGGACAGACAGAGGGCTGAGAGAAGTTGGGCAGAAATGGGGGAGTGAGCTTAGGATGTGTATGTAATTTTCATGCTGGGTTCTCTACTGAATTCCCTGAGGTAACAAGTCTGGGGATAGTGATGTACCGTATACAGATGACAGTGGTATTGGTACACTATTACAGAAGGATGATGCATTGGAAGAATTGTCATTTGTACTCAGTTGATTCAGGTTAAATGGTTACTGACATGATTATGGTCACATAACAGAAATTAACAGTCTATGAAAGTGAAATGATAGTTTGAGCTATGCATGGAATGTTCCATTTTGGAAATCATCAGGAATTTAAAAGGTCCACAATCTGCAGTTTCAAAGGTGTGCTGAGAAAACTAAATTGCAAGCATTACCTACCGCTCACCATGGACAACACAGTGGTTGAGGGCCTGCATTTAATGACCCAGAGGACTGGCGTTTGTGTAGAGTTGTCAGTGTAAAGACAAACAAGACTGTGTAAAATAGCTGCAAAAATCCATGTGGGATGTATGACAAATGTATCCATCAGGGTAGAGTGAACCAGTTTGGCATTAATGGGCTGTGGCAGCAGGCAATCAATGCAGGTGCCTTTGCTAACATCATGACCTCTCCTGGTCTCGTGACCATATAATGAAGCACTAGGTGACTGGAAAGCTGTGGCTTGGTCACGTGAGTTCCAGTTTTGTTTGGTAAGAGCTGGTGGTACAGTTTGATAGTGGCACAAACCCCCAGAAACCATGGACCCAAGTTGTCAACCAGAGACTGTGGTAGCTCTATAATGGTGTTGGCTGTGTTTACATGGCATTGTTTGGGTTCTCCGGTCCATCTGTGCCATTCATTGACTGGATATTTCCAGCTACTTGAAGTCCAATTGTAGTTATTGATGGACCTCATATTCTCAAAGACTGAATTTGTACAAGTGGCAATGAGCTGTCGCTCTGGCCCACAACTGTTCGCTATTGGTTTGAAGAAATTTTCCAGCCAGATTGTCCGACATGAATCCCATTGAATATTTATGGAACATACTTCCCAAGGTCAGTTTGTACACAAAATCCTTCACCTGCAACCCTTTCACAATTATGGTAGGCTATAGAGATAGCATAGCCCATTATTCCTGCAGGTACTTTTAATGACTTAAGTTCATGCCATAAAGAGTTTCTGAAAAAGGAGTTCCAACACAATATTGGGATGTAACTCGTGGTTTTCATCACCTCAGTTGATAACCTTGCATCAACCAGTCATTTTACCAGACTGATGTGTAGCACATAATCACCTTTTATGGAGTATAGTCAATTGTTGCATGTTATCATAGTTTTTTAAAATTTTATGTAGTTGGGTACATTCTACTTGGGTGAGAAGTTTCTATACTTTCATTTGCTTTCTTTTGGAAAATGGATTTTTGACATTATGAACATAACCTGTTTTCTATAGCACAACACTTTTAATATTTTCAATAGTGTTTATCTAGTCTATTTGTTACATATTTGCTGTTACCATACTAAACAAAGCTGTTGAGTAAAAAACAAACAAAGTGACTGAGTTTTGTGCAAATAATAAACATTCATGATGTGAAAATGCAGACATCATAAGGAAATTTGTACCAAGACCAGGCTTCAAATCAGGGACTTCTGCTCACTAAGCAGTTACACTCACCACTACACCATGGTGGAAACATGGCTTGCACATCTGGAGGATATAGGGCCTGCTCCAACACACACCACCCTCCTCAGTCCCAATTCTCGCCTCTGCCTCTGTCTCAATGGTGTACACCTAAATTTGAACAACACTGCAAAGGCTCTTCAAATGGAATAGCACATACCCAAAGAGTGAAAGGTGGTCCTGTCTGAAACCGAGGCATAAGTGTTTTATACATATTAATATACAATTGTAAAAAGTAAAGAAAGTTTGACTTATCAGGCAAAAAGGCACTGGTTATTTGACACACACATAAATAAACACACACACACACACACACACACACACACACACATGCACACACACGCCAAGGCAGACATATGCAAAATGCAAATTGTTGGACAGAGATACCCAGTTGAGGCAGAAGCTCTGTACAGAGATTGTAGGCAAAGATGTAGAATGCTGGGCGATGTTTAAAACTAACAAAGCTTGAGTCGTGGTGGGCAATGGGAAGAGAGAATATGTTGAAGGGCAAGTTCCCATCTCCAGAGTTCTGAGAGGTTGGTGGTGTCAATGGGAAGTATCCATATAACCCGTACAGTGTAACACTGTGATAAGATGTGCTGGCCGTGCACCAAGGTGTGCTTAGCCACAGGGTGATTCTCATTACCAACAAACACTGTCTGCCTGTATCTGTTCATGTGATTCACACTGCAGACATGTCACCTGGTAAATTGTAGGTGCTGTCGCAAGTGGCTATGCCCTTAATTGTGTACACCTTCCGGGTTACAGGACTGGAATAAGTGGTGGTCGGTGGATGCATAGGGCAGGTTTTACACTGGAGGCAGGTACATGGGTAGGAGCCGGAGGGTAGGGAAGGTGGTTTGGGATTTCATAAGGATGGGCTAGGAGGTTACGAAGGTTAGGTGAGTGGCGGAAAGACACTCTTGGTGGAGTGGGAAGGCTGTCATGAAGGATAAGTCTCATTTCAGGACAGTATTTAAGGAAGTCGTATCCTTGCTGCAGAGCCACATTTAGAGTCTGCTCCAGTCCCGGAAAATATCCAGTGACAAGAGGGGCACTTTTAGGGTCCCTCTGTTGGAGGTTCTGGGTTTGGGTGGGAAGAGGAAGTGGCCCTGGCTATTTGCTTCTGTACTTGATCAGGAGGGTAGTTGCGGGATGTGAAAGCTATCATCAGCTTATTGGTGTACTGGTTCAGGGATTCAGGACTGGAGTAGACTCATTTGCCACGAAGACCTAAGCTGTAGGGAAGGGACCGTTTGATATGGAATGGATGGCAGCTGTCATAATGGAGGTACTGTTGTTTGTTGGTGGGTTTGATGTGGACCGATGTGTGAAGTTGACCATTGGATAGATCTAGGTCAACATCGAGGAAAGTGGCATGGGATTTTGAATAGGGCCATTTGAATCTGATGGAACTAAAGGAGTTGAGGTTTGAGAGGAAATTCTGGAATTCTTCTTCACTGTGAGTGCAGATATCATCAATAAATCAATTACCAAACTTTGGCTTGACAGGCTTGGGTATTCAAGACACACAAATAAAAAACCACACACAAATGCTTAGCTTCACAACCCTAGGTTGCTTCTTCAGAAAAAGAGCAAGGAAGGAGAGCGAAAAGGAAAGGATGCGGGTTTTAAGGGGGTGAGTGACAAGTCATTCCAATGCCGGTAGAGGAAGAACTTACCTTGGGGGGAAAAAGGACAGGTAAACAAACACAAACGCATGCATGCACACCAAGGCAGACTTAGGTTTTTTACATATGGCTGCCTTTGTGTGTGTGTGTGTGTGTGTGTGTGTGTGTGTGTGTGTGTGTGTGTGTGTGTGTGTATATGTGTGAGGGTGTTGTGAAAGCTAAGCATTTGTGTGTGGTTTTATTTGTGTGTCTATCAATGTGCCTGTGCTTTTTCGTCTGGTAAGTTAAGCCATCTCTATTTTTATGTATATTTTCCCTATGAGGAATGTTTCCCTCTATAATACAATTGTGGAGACTTAGGCAGAGGCGGGCTGCGAAGGGTGGGGTGACAGGGTAGATCAGTGCAGTTGTGTGTAAAGCCACTGTTGTATGTTGGTTGAATGGTAAGTGTAACTACCCTTGTGTGAATCATAGGTTTGGTACAAATTTTTACATGTTGCTTCAATCTGCTTCTATAAAACTGTTGACTGCTGCACAGTTGCCCTTTAAACTTTCTCTCCCACCTGCTGATCCACTTTGTTAATGAGCAAAGACAGAGAGGCATATGCAAGGCATTTTCTCTCTTAGCAAATATATTAAGTCCTTTTTTGCATATAACCGTAGTATTTCATCATTTTACAATAAGTTAATGTTTAATAGTAATTGATATGAAACGGACCTATAATGATATTTGACAGAATAGGAGCCTGTACTTAACCAACCATTGAAGATGGGAGCAACTGGCACAGACTCAACAGAATCATAAAATTACAAATATGGATGACACTTGAATTAAAGCCATTTTTTCAAATGAGGACGTAATAAAGGGAAAATTAGGGGATAAAATACCCTCAAAATTCCAGACCAGAAGAGTTAAAGGGTACATGGAATTAAGAAGAGAAACTGTTAGTGGAATGCAGGTAACAGTGATTAATATTTCAAATTAATCTCTTGTGATTCACTTGTTTTCTGTTTATTTACTATGAGTCAGGGTTGCATTTTTTACACACCAAGACAAACTTAAAGATTATTGTTGCAGACATTCCAGAATTTGCACCTGGGCCATTAGTGAACCGTTTCCTTGCAGTCATGCCCCTCCCCCCCACTGACTTTCTCCTCCATTAAACTGTTGACAGCTTCATTCAGTTGAATGAATGCAACAACAAAACAAAAACTGTAAACTACACTTCAGTACTTTCATGAGTGAGTGTGGGAGGGTCATGCATTGTACTAAACTTAAAAATTTCTCTGAGTACCACCAATAGTCACACAAATAAAAGAGAAACTTAAACATGCAACAGAAGCTTTCAGAAGTTAATTCCTTTGTCAGGCAGAAGAAAGGGGCTAAAGGAATAGGTGTAGGTTGTGACTAACTCTTCCCTTCTATCTTCCTTTCCTACATGTCAAAGAATTAACTTATAAAAGTCTCTATTGTTTTCATCTCATTTTTGTGTAACTCTTGGTGATACTGAGCTAAAGTAAGTACTGGCCCCCTCTCTTTTTTTTTTTTTTTTTTTTTTGTTTCACATCTCTGTGGAGAATTTCCGTCAGAATAAAAAAAATTCTCTGATACTGGTATTTATTTCTGTTCTTCTTTGCAATCTTTAACAAAATCTGCTCTCAGTACAAAAGAATTACACACATAAGCTGCATATAAGCATTGAATTACATCAATGGGAAAAGTTGAAAATATGTGCTGGTTTGGGATTCAGACCCAGGTGATCTACTCACTAGGCAAATGCGCTAAACACGATGCTACCAGGACGCTGATCACAAGTGGACACACTACTCTGTCATGTCTCTACCATCAAACTGACCATATATATTTGTGGGCTTTCAAAGACCAATGATTCTGTTCACAGTAGTACTCTGCTTGGTGTGTTAGAAGATATGGGACTGGATGCTACAACACATGCAATACTAAAGGAAACATTAAGCGACACTACTGCTAGGATCAGGCATCGCATTATGCTGTCTTACAACTTTTAAATAAAAACAGGATTCGACAAGGGGATGGATTGTCACCATTTTTTTATTTTATTTTTTTTTTTTTAACAGGATTTTGGATGAAGTATTGAGATAGTGGAAATTACTAAATGGTAACATGAAAACCAAAGGTCTAGAAATAGGGAACAAGATCAAACGTAATGCAACAGTGGACTGCCTGGTATTCACAGATGACATGACACTGTTAAATGAGACAGAAGAAGAGGCAAAGGCAACACAAAAAAATCTAGCTGAAATAACAGGAAAGATCGGACAGACGTTTCCATATAAGACTAAGACATTGGGTCTAACTGGAAGATAGATGGCCAATTGGTTGAGAAAGTCAAGTTATCTGTGGGAGAAGGTTAACTGTTGGAATACAGAGTAACAGTAGCACAATAGAAAGGCCACAGCTTTTGCAGAAGTTTCGGTATATGCTGAAAAAGAACACATGGCAAAAAACTATGTCGCAGAATGCCAACTTATGACATTACACAGAAACTGCAAAAAATGCTGGACTGTCTGCATCAGATACAATCACACTCTGTAAGAGAGCTTGTATACAGTTGGAGGAGTGGAAAATTTTGAGAGACACATAGGGAACCAAAATCATTGAGCTGTCTGGATACATACAACACAACAAGAACCGTATGAAAATATTGAACCTATATCGAGTGAGATATGTAAGAGGAGGTTAAGTTTTGTTGGACATATCATGAGGATGAATGATGAGAGGTTACTAAGAAGATATGGAACGCAACATGTCATACAGGAAACAACTGGGTGAAGGAAATCAGGGATGATTCATTCTCTCTTTTGTTAGTAAATTTACGTGCTAAAACCATTTTCTCCATTGTTTGATTCAGTACCTCCTTGACACTTAATATTTAATGGTCAAAAGCTTTTTAGAAAGTTGTATCTGTTGTGTGTGCCTTTCTGCAGCTCATTGAGATGTCTCTTTGGGTATATATTGTTGAATCCTTTCACAGAATATTAATATTTAGATTTACATTAGGTTAATAAACTACTCTCTTTTAGAAATCCTCTTTATGCTGTAGCCAGTCTTGATTCTGTTTCATCTCTGCTCTGACTGCTATAGATTATTCAACTGAACTACTAAATTTAATGACTTGCATCATATTATCCTTTCTGTACCTTCTTTTACGTTCATTTTGGAACCATTTTCAATCTGCTATCGATCCTGTACAGCTGCCATTCCCAAAAGAATTATATTGTCATCAGAAATTGTCATTAATATTTCTTCCCCTTGGAGCTTTCATTCCTCCCCCCCCCCTTTTTTTTTCTCCTTCCTTTTTTCCTTTTCAGATTGCCCATTTTACAGGGGAAATAATATTGGATATATGTTACACTCCATCCAGTCTTGTGCCCTTCCTCCATTTCATGTCTTAGTCTAATAATAGAAAGTTGAGGTTGGACATAATATAATGAGGATAGTTTTCAACTCACTGCAATGATGTATGATGAGCTGTGACAGAAACATAAAGAAGACACACATACGATTGGCCACTAGCCTTCGCCAGGAAAGAGAGCACTCACAGAGGTACACTTCACAGACATACAACCGTTATCTCAAATCACCACACTCAGAGTCATGCTCCACTGTGAGAGTATAGGAGGTAAGGGGAGGGAAGAGGGTGAAAGGCGGGTTGCAAAGTGTTGGTTATAATGGTTAACAGCATATCCTTTGGAGCATGTTGGTACTAAATGGGTGGAAAGATACACAGTATAGGAATTGGAATGGGGGGCTGAGGGAGAGGAGGGAACCAAAATACACACACACACACACACACACACACACACACACACACACACACACGATCCCTGTGGCCCAGGTTGTGAAGCAGCCACAGCATGTTCTGCAACAGGGTGTTGTACCTTGTTTGTCACAGTTTAGCGATGCCCAGCCATCCTAATGGACAGCTGGTTAGTGGTCATGCTAATATGAAAAACTGTACAGCGATTACAGCACAGTTGGTAAGTTACATTGCTGATTTTGCAGGTGGCCCAGCTGCACATTATGTAGGATAATCTTGTGACTGGACTGAAGTAGGGAGTGCTTGGTGGGTGAATTGGACATGTGTTGAGAGTCATAGGAATGGACTAGGATGTTAAGGTGGTTGGTTAGTCGACAGAACACCACGTTAGGAGCTGTGGGGAGGATCTTGGGCAGGGTGTCTCCAGAAAAATTAAACCTTGCCAAAGGATGTAGTAGTTACACTCCAGGGTAGTATTGGGTGATGAGGGGAATGCTCTTTTGTAGCTGGTTACTGGTGGTGAAGGGTAATCTGTTTGTGAACTAGGTTTGTTAAGTGGTTTCTGTCTATGAAGGGTTTTGTGAGACCTGCAGCCTATTGAGAAAGGGAGTTCCTGTCACTTCAGAGTGAAGATACACTGTCCAGTTGGATAGGTTGTAATGGAAGAATTTTTTGATGTGGAAAGGAGGGCAGCTATGAAATTTTAGATGCTGTTGGTGATTGACAGGTTTAACATGTACAGAAGGGTGCATGGAGCCATAAGTGATGGAGATTAACATCCAGGAATGTGGCACGGTGAGATGAGGAAATTCAGGTGAAACGGATGAGGAAGGAGGAGTTGAGGTTGTGAAAGCAGGAGGATAAGTTGTCCCAAGTCCAAATCATAAAAATATCATCATTTACTCTAGATGTTGTGGAGTGTTGGTAAGGATTTTTTTGGAGGATGTGGCAATTTCAAGAGGTCAATTGGGCAAAGTATAGGTGGTGTGAGAGATAAGGATTGGGTTGTGGTGCTCCATTGCAGCAGTACTATGTCACCAGACTGGATTGGTGTTTGGAGTGCTCCTCCGGTTGCTGGAGACTAAGGAATTCGATCTGAAAGATTGGATGTATGTAGTTTGTACTACATATTAATGGTATCTTGTGGATGGAGATGAGATGGTTAAGGGATTTATGTGCCATGGAGAGGTGTTTTTGTATAACTACGTTTGTGAGGGACAAGGATTGTTGGAAACTGAAAAGGTGCAGGTCACTTCCTATTCCTGTCCCATCACAGGCTTGTCCTGAATAATCAGAGGCCGGGCCACCTGTGACAGCAGCCATGTAACTTACCAACTGTGCTGTAATCACTGCATCACTTTTATATTGACATGACCTCTAACCAGCTGCCCATTGGATGAATGGGCACCACCAAACTGTGATCAGAAACGAAGTAGCAGCTGAGCATATGCTTAATTTCTACAGCTGCTTCACAATGTGAGCCATCAGGATCCTCCCTCCCACCACCATCCTTTTTGGATGGTCCCAAAACTATCCAATTCTCAATCTACAATAATCTCCTTTTCTCCCCACCCAACAATTCATGCCCCCACTGTTCTACACTTACCCCACTGTTCTACGCCTCTCTCTCTCTCTCTCTCTCTCTCTCTCTCTCTCTCTCTCTCTCTCTCTCTCTCTCTCTCTCTCTCTCTCTCTCTCTCTGTGTGTGTGTGTGTGTGTGTGTGTGTGTTACAACTTCCTGTTTCCCCCTCCCCTCTCCTCCTGTCCCCTCACCACATAGTGATTCAAACTGCGGTGTCCGGAGATGAGGGTTGTGTGTCTATGAAGTGTGCCTGTGTGATTCTTTTAAATTCTCTTTTTTCCGAGGAAGGCTAGTGGCTGATAGTGAAATGTTGTATGTGTGCGTGTGTCTTTTTTCATGGGACTGTCACTGCTTGTCGTACATCTTTGCAGGGAATTCATAACTAGCCACATGTCTCATTCTCATAGCTAACTAAAAGTTGCAAATACAATTTTTGAAACTTCCTGGCAGATTAAAACTGTGTGCTGAACCAGGCAAAGAAGCATGACAGGATTGTTTAGCCGGTAGAGTGCTTGACTAAGAAAGGGAATGGTCCCAGGTTAGAATTCGGTCCAGCTCACAGTTTTAATCTGATAGGAAGTTTCATATCAGCATACACTCCAATGCAGGGTGAAAATATCATCCTGGAAATAATTTTTTTAGTTATACAAGCTGTAAATAAAGTTTCCCTCCCTGAATTTTTCTCTTTTTGTTTCTATAAGACAGTTTGAATGGTGTGTGAGGAACTGAGAGCATATAGGCCTTACTTTACTTTATCAGATGTTATCAGGTGCCACAAACTTCTATCTCGCAGTGCTTCTTCTGGTAGACCCCTCCTTTCCACACCATTCATTCCCCTCCAAATTGCCCTCAGTTGCTTCTCCCTAGTGGAGACTATCATTGTTCCTCCACCAATCTGATATGTTGGTATTTTCTCTGTGCTTGATTATTAATGAACTCTACATACACCTAAATACAAAGTAATTGTATAGTGACGTGATGAAAATAACATGAATCTGCACATATTAAAAGAAAAGAAGTAGTCACATAATTTTAACAAATGCCCAGTACAGTGGCAGCAACAAGTTAAGTGTACTTAAATAGTTTTCTTATTATTTGTGAAAAGAAGCACAAATATGCTGGGGATGGAGTGTTGATTGGATGGTGGATTGAGCATGAGAAGAGAAAAAGACCCATTGTTTTCAGTATAAAGCTGGCTCGGTGTTATGACATAGTGGAGTTGTGTTATAATAAGGACATTATTTGTGAGGATTTTTTCGGAATTATTGTATTTGCAAGCTACACAGTGCGGTCTGAAATAATCAGGTTTATAAAACTTTTAATGTAATTAAAGCATGGTAAAATGAATTTACAGAAGAGAAAGTAAAGGTAAATAAAGTACCTTATAGAATTGAGTCAGTGTTCAGAATTTTGTTAAATATTACTCTGTGTGTGTAGGTTGTCATGGAGTGAACATTTTTCTGAAGTGCAAGCATAATTGTGTAGCCTACAAAAGTCATCTTCAGTGTTTCCCATGATCTGCTCTTTGTGATTATTACACTTTCATTAGAAATTTGCTCATGTTATTATTGTTCTGATGTTATTGTGAACTGTGTGAAATACACTCCTGTTTTAAGATCATCACTTCATTTAATGGAGCTCATTTACTTTCACCATTTGGTTTCGATCTGTTTACCAATTTGACAGAGGACCAAAATTTGTTAGGGTTTCCTGCCGAGTTGATACACACAAATTTGCTCTGTCATTGATCACCTCTCGCATGGCAACCTGTACACCAATTTGGCATCATTTAATTTATGCTTCTAGTGTGTTACACTCATTAAAAGTGCTTTATAAAACATTGTGTGAATCGAATCAGCACATCACCCTATTTCTATGACATCCAAAATTTTGGCTTAACTTTGCATAATAATCAGTAGTGGTTGTATTTCAGTTCTGAAGAATATCTTCCGAACAGAGCCAGTGAAATTTCAGAAAATGGTGGCCATAATTCTTGCAGCAGTATCACAACATTTAGGAATGGTCCATAGTACTTCCACTCAACACTCCAGTCTCGTCAATCATATTGGTAACTGTAGAGACCATTCCCTTCCCAACATTGCCCTAAAAATTAGTTTTATATAACAGCTGGTATCACCAGGGTTTTTATCACTTGTCGTTTTTTGCAGCCAGCCTGTTGGACTTGTCTCGCCGCCTTTGTCTCTCAAAGTAAATTATATGTGGCCACATGTTGTGAATTTCTTAACATGTGAGCTTATTGGGCTGGTTTTTTTTCTTCCCGCTCTTTCTACAGTGTTGAACCTTGGAATGAGGGTTTCATTTGTGGCATAATTGACCATTGATTCACATTTTGTGAATTGGATTGTTAGTCCCCAGTGTGCATCTGCAGTTGTGACTCATCTCTCAGTGAGGCAACTTCTCGAGTCTTCTCACTTCTGTATTCTCACAGCATGTGATGATGTTGTTGGCAAGTCCTTATTTCCGTATAGAGGAAAAACACAAACACTGGTTTCAGCTTTGGATACACCACTGATAGCAAATTTATTATCTTCACATGTGACAATACTTTCCATATTATTAAGAAACTTTCTCATGGTATACTAGTGAAAACTGATTTTTAGTATGATATTATACTCCTCCAGTATTTCACCATAGGGAAACAACCAAGTGTCAGTGGTCGAGAGATTCGTGTGCTGTCTCAAGTGAGGTGGCACAGTAGTCATCCAGATTTATGTTTTCTGTGATTTCCCTAAGTCTGTTAGGAGCAAGATGGTTTCTTTGCAAGGGCATGGCCAGCGTTGTTCATTGTACTGAATGTTGTTTCATCTCCAATAATCTCATAGAGGAGGGCCTTAAAGCTTATTGTTCCTTCATTTTGTTGTTTCACACACAAAAATACCGTGTACCAGGAATCTTGGAAAAGAATTGAGGTGATGCAGCAGATCTGTGAGATTATTCAGTTCTGAAGGAAGATTCATTTGAGATCTTGAACAGGTACTTCAGTTTCTCCCACTCCTCAGTAATACATGGTTAGGAATAAAGTACCACTGGGCTATCAGAAGACAGAAAGTACACATCCACCAGTGTATGTAGCATGTCTGCAAGTTTTTAATTTGCATTAAAGGGAAGAGAAAGTATATGAACATGAGATGAGATATGTAATACTTCAATAAAAATTTGACAGATCACTGAAAGAAAGACATAATCCACACATTAGATAAGTCCCTTAAAATTATTGAGGTTCTTGGGAGAGAAAAACATAATTACACTATTTCACTTGATGTGCTGGATATATCAGATGTAAGAAATACCATCACTTCGAGAACAACTCAATAATTCAAATTTTAAAGAAAACAGATAGCGACTTGTGACTTTTATTGTAACAGATAGTAGCAGAACACTGACACAAATTATTTACAGATGAATGGAAACAGGTACCGGTATACTCTGACTGGAGAACTTTAGTTTGGATTCTGAAGGAAGCGAGGAACACACGAATCAGTAATGGTGTTATGACTTCAGATAGAAGTATTAGGGAAAGGTAAACCTATGTTTATAGCTTCTGAAGATTTTTGGAAAGCTTATGACACTATTGATTCAAATACAATTTGTGAAATTCTGAAGGTAGCAGGAATAAAATAAAGATCTGGTCAGACGAAGAATCAAGAGGCATGAAAGAGAAGCAGTGATTGGGAAGGGAGTGAGACAGTGGAGTAACTTAACCCCACTGTTATTCAATATGTACATTGAGCAAGTTAAAAAGAAAAACAAGAAATAAAAGGTCATGGACAAAAGAAATTCTGTCAGAGAAAGCAAAGTACCTGGAAGTGCAGTTGTACAGAATGTACAGTGTGTTGAATGGAGGTTATAAAATGAACATTAAAAAAGGTATTGGAATGTGGTCTAATTAAATCAGATTATGCTTAGATACATTAAGAAACAAAATACGGTGTTGGTGAATTTTGTAATTTTTGCGTTAAAATAACTGATCATGACAGGTAGAGAAGATACAAAAAGCAGATTGTCAATAGGAAGGATCTGAGGAACAGAAATTTGTCAACATTGAATATTAAGTGTTTGGAAGAAGTCGTTTTGGGGGACTGTTGATCTGCACGAGAGTGAAACGTGGGTGGTAAGCAATTCAAGACAAGGAGAGAACATAAGTTTTCCAACTGCGTGCTACAGAAGAATCCTTAAAGATTATACGCATATATCATGTAACTAATGAGAGGGTACTGAACAGAATTAGGAAGAAAAAAAAAAAAAAGTAGTTTCTGCCGAAACGTGACTAATAAAAGGAAACATTCTGTGGCATCAACGAATAATCAATTTAGTACTGTAGAAAAGAGTGCAGCATTGCGGGGGAGGGGGGGGGGGGATCATAGAGGGGACCAAGAGACGAATATAGTAAGCAGATTGAAATGGATGTGTGGTAGTTGTTGTTCCGAGATGAAGATGCTTGTACGGGTCTTCAGCTTGAAGACCACAATAATACTACACAATACAGGTACTTGGTATGGACAGTCTGTCACCCCGTTTACATGGGCTCCCAAAACCGGATTTCGTAAACCGATTTCCCAATTCCGCTTTTGGTTGGTCATGTAAACACTCCAAAATCGATTCTGGAAATCCGCTTCTCTAAACCGTTTTTCCAGTTCCAAAATCGCTTTTCGTGCCCATGTAAACGCAACCGTTTTTGAAGCGTTTTTGGATTGTCAGATTGTGTTTTCTTGTTAAGAATTTTCGGCACATATGGAAAGAGTGATATTTTCTAATGTGAAATAAATGTATAAATATTAGAGTGAACATAAATCTGTGTATTTAAATAAAGATAAATAGCGGTTGTACAGACTAAATTAAGGAACTGAATCAGCTGTTTTCCAGCCGCCATGTTAAGTGAGCTAGGAAATCCGATTCAGGCTATACCATGTAAACACGTCAGCGAAAAACTATTTATGAAAATCGGTTTTCGTTTTCCGGAAGATGTGTTGCATGTAAACGTAGTGTGAGGCGCGCCGATGCAGTCTGGTGAAGTCGCCGGAGCCACAGCGGTCGCGCGCTCCGCCGTCTGGCAGAAATAATCCGCGCTACAGGACGACATGGCCGGGTCTCGTGCTCTGTTCCAACTACTTGTATTGTGAATAACTGCTGCCTCTACTAGTGTGTTTCTGTCCCCTGTGCGCCCGTGTTTATCTAAAGAGGCCTACACGTGTGAGGGCACGGACATACTATTGCCGCAGTAGTAATTGCTTTGCGGAAGCTGATAGCCGAGAGCATATTTGCGGATATCAACAACAATTATTTTGCCGTTTATTTTTAAGGGAAAGTTCGATATTTTTATTCTAGTCTGTTTTCATTAACGTGATGACACCATGTAATAGTAATAATTGTTTTTGTTTTAAATCCCTATCATTCCTTATTCATGACGGAAAAACACTGTAAGAAAAGGACAAAAATTGATTTCAGTGAAGTACATAGTTTTTCGAGATATGTTTGAAGTTCCTTCGTTTGTTTTGTAACATTCCACCAGTTAATAATAATAATAATAATAATTTCGTGTGGCTCATTGGCATTGGTGCAAGTCTTTCAATTGAACGCCACTTGGGTGTTCCTAGCCTACCCCAGTTATCAAACCGGGGAAAGGGGACCTACAGCTTAACGCGGAATCCGAAGCACGTGTCGTTTCCGGCGACTCCGCTCATCGTTGAGAGTTGAAGGCTGGGTTAAATCAAAGAAGGAAAAAATTCCGAGACCCGATCGGGTTTCGAACCCGCGACTCTTCGGTTTCCAGTCGAGATCTTTACCCCGAGACCACAGGGCCCGACAATAGTTAATAATAAACTGAACTGTGGTTCAAACTGAAATTAAGTTGAACTTCTTTTTTTTTTCATTTTTAAAGTCATTATAAACTTGTGTCTTTTTCTTCTTTTCGAACACTAGCTCTCACGAAGGTCCCGAACATTGTTGTGCACCTCTACACCACTCGTAATTTTTTCACATTTTCTGTGATGTTCCACGAACTGCAAATTTTGTATGCATCTACCTACAGACCACAGCAAAGCAACTTTGCACATGACCTCCCCAAAATTCCGTAATATATACTGCACTATCAATGGGTGACCATCACGAAAATGTTTAAAAAAACACTAATGTTGATAATTCTTTTTAGCAACAACATACTTTTAAAGATTTATTGGTGTTTAAGTAGGGTCTATAACCTTAAAGAAATATCTTACAGTGCTGTCTTTGGAATATCAATATATTTTATTGGAGACATTAGGACCATCACAGTAACTAAAAACTATAAATTTCATTATTTGTTGTTGACTATTATTAACAACATATGCTTTAAGGAATTTCTGATGTTTGGATAGGGCCAGGTCCTTAAAAAGGCGTATTTATTATAAATTACCTTACGAATTCAAGTTCATTTGTTCAGTTCAACTGATAAAGTTAAACCACTTATAAAATACTTTGGAAGAAATAATTGAAAACAAATATTGTTTACAGAGTTTTAAAAAGTAAACTGTGTGACTAGGTCACGGATGAGCATAAAGCAGCCTCTGTCCCTTCCTGTTGGTTTTGCGAGGCTTGAAGTCAGGCGGCACCTGATTCAGCCAGACTATAGCCACGATGACTGTCCAGAGCATGGCTTTTCCACAACACTGCTTCCGCATTCCACCCCTGGGTAGCCGCCTGCCCCGGCAGCTCAGATGGATGCAGCTCGCTGGCGCGCTGACTCACCGCTGGAGGCAGATAAACCTGTTTGGAGTGGATAGGACACGTTATTTATAGGTCCAGTCGCTTCAAAGGCCGCTGCTATGGACCCCAAAGTGCAAACATTTGAGTTCGGCACTCGAGTTGTCAGGCGTCTGCGACATCAGGCGTGGCAGGAGAACTGTGCGTTATCTGTCTCAAGCTCGCCAAGTGCTATCGTATATGAAATCTGATAATAAGCAATACACAGTAGAGCAAGCGATAGTCAGAGAAATCAGTCTTGCCCCATGTATTATGAGATGTGTATATTCTCTTGGTTAGTACTTAGATGTTCAGAGCTTGAGTTCTCCATGTTTAGGAGCGTGGTGGACACCTGTGTGGTAGACTGTGTTAAGATACGGGTGTAGTTAACGAGTGCTTCTGAATCTGTTCATTGCCTACTGTTATTTTGTTCTGGATGCGAAAAAAGAACAGTCAGTCACGTTTGAATGATACAGTCTTTGTCATTGAAACCATCTTGTTCCGAAAGTAACTTAGTGTTGGCAGTAGACTGATTTATAAAAGAGACTAGCAAATTATACGAATATGTACTTACACGAATGTCTATTTTTCGCAGTTTGCCAGAACTTTTAATTTTATCGTGTTTAAAATAACGGATATTTCCCTTAAGGCCTAAAAATGAAAGTTAAACAGTACAAGATTTGAAACTTCCTGGCAGATTAAAATTGTGTGCTTGCCCGCGAAAGGCAAAGGTCCCAGATTCTAGTCCCGGTTCCGGCACACAATTTTAATCCGCCAGAAAGTTTCATATCAGCGCACACTCCGCTGCAGAGTGAAAGTTTCATTCTAGTTCAAGATTTGACAAGAATTCACAGGTAGGTCTGCCTCTTTCGCAGCTGAAACGTAATGTGCGCGGGAAAGGATGTATACGGCCCGGTTGACCCGTACTGTTGCCCTCACCATCACGTGACGCCGCGGCCGAATAGCCGTGCGCACTGAGGCGCCGTGCGGCGGTGTGCACGGTCGTTCGCCGTTGGAGGCTCGAGTCCTCCCTGGGGCGTTGGGGAGTGTGTGTGTGTGTGTGTGTGTGTGTGTGTGTGTGTGTGTGTGTTGTCCTTAGGTTAGTTTACTTTAGTTTAAATAGTTTGTAAGCTACGGACTGATGACTACGCAGTTTGGTCCGATAGATGTTCAAATTTTTGTATATTTTTTACTAATAACCAAGCAGTTGAGTCCCATAGATTTACAAACATTTGATCATCGCGTGACCTGCCGCTGCCCCACAAAGCGAGGGGTCGGCTTCTGGAAATCATAGACATGGTGTCATAGGTCTGGCTTGCAAGTATCACACACATTGGGGCCTTAATCATTATTGTGCACTTCTCTGTGTAATTACTGTGTAATTTTGTGCATATCCATTTTTGTAAACACATTGAGCTACGCGCCAACCCGCAAAGGGCGCTGGAGAGCTCTGCGGTCGCAAATCATGATGAGCAGCACGTTATTTTCCGTGGGATGTAGCAGCTCGCTTCAGAACATGTTGTAGCTAGATAGACAGCACGCCAAGACGAAATTTTCACTCTGGAGCGGAGTGTGCGCTGATATGAAACATCCCGACAGATTAAAATCGGGTGCCCGCGAAAGGCAAAGGTCCCAGCTTCGAATCCCGGTTCCGACACATAATTGTAATCTGTCAACACGGATTCAGAAAGTATCGCTCTTGCGAAACACAGCTTACCCTTTATTCACATGAAGTGATAAGTGCCATCGACAAGGGATATCAAATCTATCCCATATTTCTGGATTTCCGGAAGGCTTCTGACAAACTGTACCTCACAAGCGGCTTCTAATGAAATTACGTGATTATGGAACATCGCCCCAGTTGTGCGATTGGTTTCACGATTTCCTATCAGAAAGGACACAGTTCGTTGTAATTGACGGTAAGTCATCGACTAAAACAGAAGTGATACCTTGCGTTCCCCAGGGAAGCGTTATAGGTCCCCTACTCTTCCTTGTGTTTATAAACGATTTAGGAGACAATCTGAATAGCTCCCTTAGAATGTTCGCGGAAGATGCTGTCGTCATTTATCGGTTAGTGAAGTCAACAGAGTATCAAAAGCAACTGCAAAGCGATTGAAACAAAATTTCTACATGGTGCAAAAATTGGGAATTGACACTAAATAAAGCAAAGCGTGAAGTAATACACATGGCCACTAAAAGAAATCCGCTGAACTTCAATTACGCGATAATTCAGTCAAACCTTATTTTCGTAAATTCTACCAAATACCTAGGAGTTACAATTACGAACAACTTAGACTGCAGAGAGCACATAGAAAATATTGTGGGGAAGGCGAACCAAAGGTTACGTTTCATTGGCAGAACACTTCGAAGATGCAACAGCTCCACCAAAGAAACTGCCTACATCACACTTGTGCGTCCTCTCCTGGAGAACTGTTGCCCAGTGAGGGACCCTCAGCAAGTGGGACTGACGGAAGGCATTGAGAAGGTTCAGAGGAGGGCAGCTCGTTTTGTTTTATCACGTTACAGTGGGAAAGCGTCACGGAAATTAAAAGAAAGACGTTATTCATTGCGGCGAGATCTATTTACGAAATTTCAATAACCGACTTTTACTTCTGAATGTAAAACTATTTTGATAGCACCCACCTACATAGGGAGACATGACCTTCCCAATAAAATAAGAGAAAACGGAACGATCTGTGTGTTCTTTCTTCCCACACGCTATTAGGGAATGGGCCGGTAGAAAAAGGTTATGAAAGTGGTTAATAAGCCCTCTGCCAGGCACTTAAATGTGATTTGCAGCGTATCTATGTAGATGTAGATGTCAGTAAGTTTCAAATCAGCGCACACTCCGCTTGTGTGAAAATTTCATCTCGGAAACATCCCATACGGCGTCCTCACACGGGACGTTTTCTCCCAACGTGGCGCACGCCAGGCGTGCTGTAACATGTTCTGAAGCGAGCTTCAACATCCCACGGAACATAACGTGCTGCTCATCATGGTTTGCGACCGCAGAGCCCTCCAGCGCCCTTGCGCTGGCGCGTAGCTCAATGTGTTTACAAAAATTGATATGCACAAAATTACACAGTATCTCTGTTGGCGATCGTCAAAAGAAAAAGGAAAAAAGAACCCTGAGTACTGTAGCTTGTGAAATGCAACTGCACCAGCTCCACTTGTGTGTTATGTGTTTTTACCTCTCCAAACTTTTTAAAATATGTTGCAGTATTTGACTTAATTTGTTTCTGCACGAATAACGAGAATAAAATTAACCCTTCATCCTGCGAAATCATAAGATGTATAAAAAAATCAAATTATCTTCGCCGAATAGATTTTCAAAAAGCAAGTAGTAAATTAGTTTTCGGAACGCCGTCTCTCGGCACAGTTGGCACGTTTGTTACCCAAACACCATGATTGTCGGCAGAATCTTGTTGCGAGTTTACTGGAAATATTGTTAAAATTTGAGCAATTTTCTATCCTTAGATATATGCTACTCACATCGCAAAATAAATAAATACAATAAAAACATAAGATGGAAAAAAGAAAAGAGAAATTAATATAAAGTATCGGAATAGTCATCCCCATTAGTCGTGCTTTTGGCATCCAAAAAGCATGGTTTTTCGTTGTTTTCTCAGGAATCTCTCTTTGAAAAAAATTGTTCTTTTGTAAGTCATATAAAGACTACCATAGACCACACACAATTTGCAAAAAAACAAACAGATTTGCTCATCTTGGATTGGCTCCAGGGAGTTTGTAATATTTTACCCTGAACTGTAGGGTAGCCATTCTTCTAATATTTATACAAACCATCACCCATACGAAACGAAAATTCTTCTCAATTAATAAACATATCACAAAGAAAATAATAAATTACAAATAAAAGTTAAGAATTAAAACTTTTTCCCCTGGTAGAAACTGTGAAATTAATGCATGGGCAGCAGATCTCAGCAAAATGAACCAAATAATGGCATAAATTTTCTTGTAGTAGCAACAATATAAATTCGGCATCTATATAATGCCCACCACCACAAATATCAGCTGCAACAACTCATCAGGGTGTCCCCAGGAAGCCAAAAATGGCAAATTTCGGAGCCATAGTGCATACACTGAAGCCAGCAGTTACATAAGAGTCACACAAATTGTAATTAAAACAGCTGTTCTTGATTATAACTACGATCCTAACATCATAACATAAAAAAAACTAAAAACAGAAGCCCCCAAGTTTTTAGAGTAGCTCTTTTTACATTCAAAAACAAATCAGCCTTCCACAGAGGCTAAACCTGTATATATTGTTGTTATATACTTTGCGCAGTACCAAGTCAGGTAGCAAATTCATATAAAAAAAGATTAATGAAATCAGGTTATCTGCAACAGCAAGTTACAGGAAAGAGTAATTCGTTATGTAAATTCTTCAAAGGCTGCAGTATCAGGAATGTCTCCAATCTGATGTGTATCCAAAATTATACTTTGGGCATGCATGCAGAAGTTTTGAGATTCTAAAAACAGAACATCTTAATGCACTAGGAGTTGGCAACATGAACAAAGGTACACCTGCTGCTCACATTGCTGACCAAAACTGTTCTATGAAAATAACATGAAGAGTAAAAGAAATACACACATATCTAATATAACGTCAAATAGGTGAGTGAATTTGCTGAAAATTTACAGGAAATACTCTTCATACTTTAATATAAATTATGTTTCTCAACCTATTTTCGGGTCAATTAACGAATCCTATGACATTGAATGACTCCACAACAGTCAATTATTTTCATGTCACTAAGTATCAGTAAAGTTTAATATACGACCATTACATTTCAAATAAAACGTGAGGGTTGCACATACTTTCTACATTTATTCCTCTGTCATTTGTAAACTAAGTTCGAATTTATGTATCTGCAATTAATGCCCTACACCTAATGGAAATTTGTAATGGAATTGTAAATTGATACCTCCTTTCCCAAATTGCTGTATATTTGTAATATATCACTGTATTGCAGCATCTTTCACATTAACGTGTTTTGTAAATTCGGTACTTTTTTTAAAGTCGCGTGCATTACAAAATCTTTTTACCATAAGGATTTGTTTATTAATGCAAATCGGCGAATGTGAGTGTGCAGAGACAAACATTACAAACTAAAATGATTTCCAATCCATGGTGTACAACAGCAATCAGAATAAATATTCCTTCAAACCGTCTTGATTGCAAATTTGCAATCAAGACGGTTTGAAGGAATAACATTACAAACACGATTTGTTGGAAGAAAAGGCAGTTTCCAGAATTTGATAGAACGCGAACGCTTGCAAACTATATATATCGAAAGTGCGACTATGACGGCTCGATATATCAAGAAATGTAGCATCGAAGTCAAATAAGTATATGAGAAGGCTCCGTCAAACAAGCGCGGGCAGGACGCGCTGTTGTTCGCCTCGTTCCCCAGCAGTCAGACACAGTGCGGGCACCTTGTAGTGCGTGTAAGGCGCGGAGCGTATAAACACAAGCAGCAGTTCAGACGAGGATGAATTTCTACTTCTCATTTCGCTTGCTTCAAAGAAGCGAAGATAATAGGCTCATGAAATTAATATGAAATGAGAACAACATCGTGAATTTCAACGTCTTTGGGAAGAGCTTTGGTTGTGTGAAAACCGTTTTTTCAGTTATTTTCGAATGTCCCGCTAACTGCATTGGCAGCTAGATAGAAAGCATGTACGGATACAATGTCCAAGAAAGTAGAGGCTCAATTTATTATTGTTATAAAAAATCGCACTGACGTGTTTTACGGTCCACTTTAGATTTGTAGTTTTATCAGTTGTTACAAACATTTTGAACGAAAATAATAAACTAAATAATAAAAAATTAATTAATAAGAATGTCTGAAACCCTTTTAGGAAAAAAACAATTTAGGTAGTGGTGGGTTCCGAACCACCGACCTTTAAGTGTCATAGTCCAACGCCTTGCCCACTACGCTACGGATATCAATCAAAAGATCAGTTCTTTAATCTCACACTATTGATGGCCGTTGTTAACTGATGCTAATATGGCATTTGTAGACACTGGATTATTTATCGTACGAAGAACGATGTGTTTTTGCTAATTCTTCAGTGCCCCATTGCTTTGAAATAACAACGTGTAAGTTACAATAAGAAAATCATCAAATACGCAACGCAAGATTGCGTATGTCAGAGAGAGTTCTGGGCAAGGAATGTCACGTGACGTCTCCGAACGGCTGGTTTTCGTTAATTCAGTGGAGGGTGTCAAATCTCCGTTATTTTTGAAAATATGTCTCAAACGATACGGCCGGCCGCGGTGGCCGAGGAGACAGGCGCTTCAGTCACGGTCTGCACGGCCACTACGGTCGGGGGTTCGAATCCCCCCTCGGGCATGGATATTTGTGCCGTCCTTAGTCTTAGCTAGTTCATAAGTAGTTTGTAAACTTAGGGACTGATGACCCCGTAGTTAAGTCCCATAAGTTCTACAAACATTTGAACATTCAAACGATACGATATATGAAAAAAAAAAAAAACATAAGAGAGCAAAGTTGTAGAGAATTTTCTCCTCTACAAATTCGGTTATTCAATTTTTGTGTCAGATGAATAGTTAAGCCGTTATTTTCATTTAAATTTCGAGCTGTCAAAAGACGATCGCAAAGGCCCACTTCTAGTGTTACTACCGTAACCTCTAAAGTGGGCCAAAAATTCAGTTGTCTCTAAATGTTCAAATGTTTGTAAATCTATCGCACCAAACTGCGTGGTCATCAGTCCGTAGCCTACAAAGTACTTAAACTAAGGTAAACTAACCCAACGACAACACACACACACACACACACACACACACACACACACACACACGAACCTCCGACGGCGAGCAACCGCGCGCTCAGCAGCGAGGCGCTTTAGACCGCTCGGCTACTCTACCCGCGGCTCATTTGTCTCGCTTGTAGTTGTTGACCATGATTACAACTTTGTGGTTGTTGATGTGGGCAGCTATAGCAGACACAGAAACAGTGTTATTTTTTAAAACACTGCGTTTTTTACGAATTTATATAAAGAGAAAAATAAGAGTATTCTGCCTCCAAAGCCATTGCCGGGTAAAAGCACCCATGTGCTTCGCGTATTAGTAGGTGATGGTTTAAATTGCAGAATTTCTTAACATGTCCCTTTCCTAAAGTTGAAGCCTTCCAAGATCCTAAAAAGGTCATTTACAATAAACGTCTCTGCAGGACACGGCATGTACCGGTAGTGGAAATGTGGCGTGTCTTTTTAGGACTCACAGACCTGCCAACTGATGCTGAAGATAATGATGTGGTAGCAGAGTGCTGTCTACATAATTTCTTCCATAGCAATGATGCAATTACGTGCCGACTGAACAAGAGGAGCAGATTGATAACCTACAGGCTAATGCATTTTCGAATACGCCAGAACTAAAAGATAGGTTGAGTACTTCTGATTATGCTGTGCCAGAGCAATGTCTTGCGTATTTTGTTAATAACCATTAACAAGGTAATAGCATCAAGTTGTATGTACAGTTTGCAGCCAACAATTACCTCCTGCAGCATTTCTGCGTTAATGTTTACCAACCACATTGTTTTCCTAACGTTTTACGTGATTTTACACAACACACCCAGAAATGTACCGTAATTTTCAATATTTTGCTTAAATTCATTTTCATGTATAATTTGGAGTAGGCAAGTACGGTACGTATACATTGGTTTCTAATTATGAAAAATAAATTAATATGTGTTTCATTCAGACTTCTTCCTAACTCCTTTCAAGTTTCTTCCTTCTTAAGTTCGTAGACGCATTTTTGTATTCTGGATCGTGTGTGTCATTTAGGAATGGCTTTGGACGCACCAAATCGATCAGTTTGTCTGTTCCGTCACACTGCTCCCGCTTGTCTGGCGCGGTCGCTGTAGAAAATCACAACCAGCGCTGGTTGCGAGGGGTTACCCCCCTCCCCACAAATGTCACTGTCCTCCTTCATGGATTCGACAAGTTTAAGTATAGTTTACTGAAGAACTACCTCAAAGTCACCGGCATACAGCTCTAATTTTAGAGCTGGTGTGTTTAACTTGAACATGCACAGCTTGAAACTGCATAAGTAATTTTATATTATATTTTGACTTTTATATGTCTTTGCACCTCTCATTTGGTCCTACGCTGTTTGCACTTTCGTTGTATTACATCTGTCACTCGTAGTGTTAAATATGTATTGTTTTATGTCTTGTACATATGACTTTTCTACTTTTATTCTAAGACTGTATGATGTGAGATACCTATTAATATTATGATATACATTGTAAGAATTTCAGTTCTATTGTAATGTTGCCACTGTAATAACCGCTGGCTGTATGGTCACTGTAACCAAAAGCCATAAAAAGAAGAATAAAACATCACAGGCTGCACGCGGCGGGCAGCGCGGGCGACCGCTCCCTGTTTAACCGAGTCGGTAAGACAGAACGTAATACAGTGCACGCGGGAACAGAGCGGATTTACGACGTTCATAAGAGTGGTTCGCGATATACGGAATGTTCACTTTACGAGGATGATTAATTTCTGACCGGACGAGGCTACATCGACAACATGTCAACCGCAGAGCAAAATAGCATAAGCGACTGTTAAGATTTTTACATTTACCGTATGTCATGACTTTACAGAAAGTGGTTAGGCAGGATCGTAAGAGTACAGCTTAAATTGTTGCGAGCCAGCAACGCTGGCACTGGGATAATTATGTTCGCTCACAACAATTTAAGCCGTAGTACTCTTAGGTTCCTGCCTAACCACATCCTTTAAAATCATGACATATTCTATGTAACTAGGCCTTTTCATTCGATATATATCGTTTGCAAGCGTTCTATCAAATTACCGAATTTCTGGCTTCGTAAAGAAAACTGTTCTGTAAAATTCATCGCCATCTCTGTTTTACGTACCCGATGATCAAAAAGTCAGTATAAATTTGAAAACTTAATAAATAACGGAATAATGTAGATAGAGAGGTAAAAATTAACACACATGTTTGGAATGAACTGTGGTTTTATTAGAACAAAAAAAAAAAAGTTCTAAAATGGCCGACATGTGGCGCTTCATCTGATCTCAAAAGCAATAATTAGCATAACAAATTAAGATAAAGCAAAGATGATGTTCTTTACAGGAAATGGTTAATATGTTCACCATCATTCCTCAACAATAGCTGTAGTCAAGGAATAATGTTGTGAACAGCACTGTAAAGCATGTCCGGAGTTATTGTGAGGCATTGGCGTCCGATGTTGTCTTTCAGCATCCCTAGAGATGTCGGTCGATCACGATACACTTGCGACTTCAGGTAACCCCAAAGTCAATAAACGCACAGACTGAGGTCTGGGGACCTGGGAGGCCAAGCATGACGAAAGTAGCGGCTGAGCACACGATCATCACCAAACGACGCACGCAAGAGAAATGGGGTGGAGCGCCATCCTGCATAAAAATCGTATGTTCCAGCAGGTGTTTATCAGCCAGGCTGGGGATGATGTGATTCAGTAACATATCGGCGTACCTCTCACCCGTCACGGTAGCAGTTACAAAACCAGAATCTCGAAGAAAAATGTCCCGATAACGGTAGATGTGGTAAATCCTAACCCATACCGTGACTTTCTCGTCGTGCAATGGAGTTTCCATGACAGTTCTAGGCATTTCGGTAGCCCAAATTCTGCAGTTGTGGGCGTTGACAGACCCTCGGAGCGTGAAATTAGCTTCGACGGTCCACAACACGTTACTCAACCAATCGTCATCTTCCGCCAACTTTTGTAACGCCCACACCGCAAATGCCATTCTCTTCTCTAAATCGCCAGGTAACAGAGGCAGGAGAGGTGAAGTGATTATTATTTTCTGTTCGATTTTCTGCGTTACAGTGTAATTGTAGACACAATTTCGACATCATTTTGTGAAGTACAGTCATCATTAAACGGTTATCTAATGAGTTCATAGAATGTATAAATCCTTAGTCTCGTTTTACATTGTTCTTGTGGTATAGTTCAATAATTTATATGCTTTAAGAGATTAACTTTCTTACGGACAAAATGCCTCATGCCTAACGCAAATTATTGTATATAAAAATATATAACAAGTCGCAGAAATATAAACGTAAAGTCTCATAAGTAATAATGAAAGGTTCTGGGTACCAGTAAAATATACATAAAAAATTATTACAAAACTTCAGAAAATTTTCGTAAATTATCAGAATGAGATTTTCCCATGTCTTTGTCACGTGCCTAAGAGATGTAAATTAATTTATTTTATGTACTAAAATAAAATTATAACTCGTATTTAGTAGCTTTCCTAACTGTATCATTTGGTAGAATTATTTGTAAGTTGGAAGTTACAAGACCAATATTAACGAAAAGTAGTATTTTAAATGTCACATGCCCCCAAAGAGTTACATTACACCTTTTTATACTGTAGTATAGATTTGAAATATTCGTCAGTGATACACTACATGGAAGAATTTGCTAAATGAGAATGCTTCTAACAGAAAAAAAAATCTTTGTAATAACTTATAATTAGCGTAACTTAATATAAATGTTTAGGTACAATATCTAAGCCTGTAGCATAGTGTAAGGGACGGTCAAGAAATTTCTGTTGAAAGAGCATACAGTCGACTATCTGCATGGCAATCGGGTAGTATCGCTGTGAGCATTGAGCCACTCAACGCACCAGGTTGAAGACGCCATTGTGATAGAACTCAGTGTTCTGCACACCCTCCTCCGACAGAAATTGTCGACCCTTCAGGGTCATTTTTAAGGGACCGAAAGCGCGGTAACTGCATTGAGAGAGAAAAGGACCGTAGGGCGCCCGTTGAAGTCTCCACCACTCGGCGTAATTTCTGCTTTACGCCATTTGCGATGTTGGTACGTGGTTTATTATAAAAGATCCGACACCCCTTCGCACAGCTTTCTGAACAGCGGCTTTCCATAGGCGTGTTGTCCCGCACACATTCTGATGGATGTCTGAGAGTGTTGGCCATTTGGCAACGAGGAAAAGTGTAACCGCACGTTGCTCCAGTTTGCACACGTGTGATAATAACGACTCTGTGGTTTTGCGTTTCTGCATTTAGCTCGCGCACATCGGAAAGACACGAATGCCACACACATGTCGCGCTGCGTTGAATATACGGTGCAGCAATACCGTCTATCGGAAAACGTTTTGATCGCCTCTTGTGTCATAAGTGTAAACCTGTCTTCGACCAGGAGGTTGGTTTAACCACCACTGCCCGTAATAGGCATGCTCTAATTGTCCTTGATTTCCTTTTACCTTCGAACCGATTTTTCCAGTCACTAATAGGGCCCTACATTTTAAAGGGGGCACTAAACCACGGCGCAACTCTGCGCCTGCCATTTTAAGTGAAAACTACTTTTTCAAAAGTAACTGCCTACAGTGATTAAGTTATAATTGAAAGGTTTTGTTAATTCTCAGCTGTGTTTTTAAAGAATTCCTCTTTTTCAGTTCCTTGAAAAAACACAATAGTCAGTATGTCCAACAGATGGACACGCAGCAACAGCTGATGTAGCAAATGCACAGGAGTTGGCATTATATATTTTGGTGTAGATGCTGTGATGAAAACTTGAAGTGGAAGAAGCATATTATTTAGTGAGCGTTCAAATATTTAAGTTCAAAACCTTCATGTAATTGATAATCTTGAAAACAAACTAATCAACCTCCTGACATGTTGCGTATTTCGACGTATTAATGCCTTAACAAAAGAGATAGCACAAAAGCGAGCAGTGAGAACATACTGCAACGTGTGAGAGATGTGACGTTCACCAGCAGTGAGTTTATAAACACTGCATCACAGTGATGATGTTCTTGCCTGCAACACCAGAGGAGAAAATGACCTTTTTACCCATTATTAAAGCTGTCAAACGCTGAGAAAGGAGTTCCGTATACAGCAATTTTTATCGCCTTATATTCCATGTGCGAATTTGTATTAAAAACTGACAGTAGTTTCATACGTAGTAGTCGGCAAACTTGTTAGCACCAATTGCATTTCAATCTTTGAAGAGGCGCGTTGCTCATCTTCTCGAGATATATATACGACACAGTGTGTCAGTAAAATCAGGTGCAGTTGAGCATGTTACAGAAGACAACGAAACAAGATAGAAATGTGAAACCTTCACCAAATGAAAAACTCTGCAGTTTTACATCAGTGCAGTGGTAGATGGCTCCCATATGTAACTCTACCCATATCTAAACGCGATTCTAGTCCATTGCACAGGAAATCAGGTGTAACGGAGTGAATAGCGTCTCTGATTCTCTGCTTTAAATGGTCAGTGTTGTCGACATGAACACTTTGCTTCACGTACCTCAGAAGGAACAGTGTAGCGGCGTGAAGTCCGGAGATCATGGTTGCCTTGCCCTAAATCTACCGACTGCTATCCATCGCTGGGGAAATGTATCGAGGAAGTCGCGAACAGTTGTGGCGTACTTCAGAGGAGTGCCGTTTCATGGGAAGATGACACCTTCATCTTGAATTTCTGACAGCACGCAATTAAAAAATATCCAGGTAGTTGTTTGACGCCCTAGTTTGCTCCGTAAATGAGAGACGTTCACCTTAGGGGAGTTACGTTGGTACTAGAGATGGGCAAAACCGATCTTTTCAGAGATCGGATCAGAAATAGTCACTCACTGGCATGAACTAGGTCTTTTTCATGCCTCACCGACTCACCAACTGATAAAAAACGTAAAACGATGTCACATTGCTTTTTTGTCACTATACATTTATCTGATTTGGCCATATTGTGAAAGAAGAAAGAAGAGTAATCATTTTATTGTAAGTCCTTAGTAGTTTCTAGAATTAAAATTTGTTAGTTACGCATACATTAATAATTAAAAATGTCATAACAATTTAATTTTTTTTTTTTTTTCAGATGAAATAATTGGAAAAAGAAAAAATTATTATGTTTATATTTTTATACTTTCAGTCAAAAAAAAATACAATAATTGCAGAATAAAGTGATACTAGTTCGATATTTGTACGGTGAGTAGTTTGCGAGTTTGAGCGAGTTGAATGAAACGTGATAGCACAAGAGGTTCAAGCAGGACGTGGCACCTGCCGCAGCGAAATAGCCATGCGCAATAATGGCGCGTACAACGTGAGCGACAAAAGCGAGCGACAGCGCGCGATATTCAGCGACACGACACGGCAGCTACAAGCAGCGACATTCGGCGACACAGCTTACGTGAGGGCGACAGCTTCTCGCTACAAGATGGCCGCTAGAACCGATCACCTGTTTGTAAAGTCTCACACCCATAAAAAGTAAAATAATGATAGCTCCAGAGTAAGCAATAAAGTTTATTTAATTTAGTAAATAAGACGTCAAAAGACTAATGTCCATTAAATTTACAAAGCGAGGAATGTTCTTGACTGTTTCATTCATAACTTCAAATACGAAAAAAAGACTGAAGATCTCTAGTCAAATTCTTCGAAAATATAACGACGAGTACAGATACTTTTGACTATGTCGTCAGTGAGGTTTTCTTTTGTGAGTACAAACCATCAACAGCTGATTAAGTTCGAACAGAGTCTTACCGAAAGAAATAATTAGATAAATAACTGTGGTGATACTCTTACAGTCGGCGTACAGCGGGCTTTTATGATGATGTGAGGGCTTTTAAATTCTAAGTTTTGCAGTTGCTGGTACGATTTCTGTTCCATCTTATATTTTAATTTCTGTAACTACAACCCTTTCACCTGTTATTTGTGCAAAGTTTTATGTATTCTCTATACAGAGCAAGTCAAATTATTTTTAAGGGCTTCCCAATATATTTTATCTTTAATTGCAAACACACACATCCCGCTGTACCAAACACATTAAATTCGTAATGAAATATAAATAGCAAGATATTTTACTCAGAAACGTAATTTTAGACACATCTCGTTTGACATCCTAGTGTTTTCTCTCTCTCTCTCTCTCTCTCTCTCTCTCTCTCTCTCTCCCTTGGGAAACAACTTTGTTGTCACTGTCAAAGATTTGACACCAGCAGCAAAAATTTCAAATGGACACATTCGCGAAACTGAATGGTTTCAGAGATAGAAACATTAACGCACATTGTCATTTTCTTTGTTATTCGATTATATAGTCATTGTTTTCAAAGTGCCAAAATAGTGTATATGCATAAAAGACCTATAATTTGATACAGGACATTTGTCTATCAAGTCAGGAAACTGCGTGATATGGGCTTACAAAACCTATCTAAACAACAGTGAATTCAGATTGCACAAGACTTTGTCTCTCTTGCTCCATTCATGCAAACTACAAGTCTTCGAGAAAAATGGAGTACTGTCTTTTTCGCGGAAATTTTATGTGGTTTAATTTTGTACTGCACGCGTTTTTGCGACAGACTGCAGATTTCCTGTTATTAAGAAAAAGCATAACATTAAATAAATACGTTTCATTTCGAATACTATTCGGAATACATTTGCCTATATGACGGTTTCTGTTGCTTCAGATGATCGTTTCTGTAAGCGAGCTGCAATATTTATTAGAACACAGGAGTTGAGAGAGCAGAGAGATGCGCGGAGTCGCTTTGTTCGGCACCGTGCGGTTCGCCGGAGGAGTGGGGGGGAATAATGAGCAGTGCACCACACGGGCGGCTCCGCAAGCGAGCGGAGTCGGCAGAGTGGTGGGGAGAGGTGAACCGATGAACCAGCTAACTCACCGACTCAGTTGGCGGTCGGATCGCCCCGATCGCCGGAGTCGTGGGGAGCAGCGAGCTAGCGGCAGTCGGGAGCCGCGCGGTCACTGAATCATGCTGCTTGCGCGACTTGCCGACTCTCGACTCACCTATTCTCAACTCGCGGAAGCGCTGCGCGTGTTCAGGCGCTCATTTTTTGCTGTTTTATACTTCCACATGGTCTATACCACATTTATTTTGTAGCTTAGGAAACTTCTGAAGCATGTGGCAAGGGGTTTAGGAAACTTCTGAAGCTTGTGGCAAGTGGTGCTTATGCAGCTCATTGCTGTCACCAGAGGGACTTTTCGGATCGGATGAACTACCACTCTTTTTTTCGGATTCATCCATCACTCACTCCTTAGGAGGATCTGGCTCTTTGAATCAGTTCAGGAGTAGATTGCCCATCTCTAGTTGGTACTCGGATGGGTCTTCTGTCGTTCCCTAGCTATTTTTCATTTTTAATAGAAAATGAAAATTTTCAGTAAAAACCAGTAGGTTCAAGATAATCGTAAAAAAGGCTTTTACAGTTTCATACCTTTCAGGGATCTTAGGAAACCTAAGAAAAACAAAAGTGGAGCTATTTTCAAGTTGTTATTTATTTCTATGGCACACGTTTCCTAGCGTAAAAAGTAAGTTAAAATCAATAAACGACACTATTAGCATTCAACCAATGTCGTATTCAGAAATGTAGCCCGCTGGCTGCTTGGAGCGCTGCTGTTGCAGCATATAAAAATCAGTGGGTGTGTCGTGACACGTCAGCCTGCGGTACGGCTGTGAGAGTCGTTTTAGCGGGACAAGGCGGAGAGTGGAAAGGAGGCAAAAGCGGCGCGCCTGTCTGAACTTGCTTCACGGTATTGAGTCAGTTGTTGTGCGGCAATAACGCCAGCTGAGTCATATATTTCTTTAAAATTAATGACATTTAATAGACATATAGAGTAACAAAAATTACAATTTTACAAAATTTTACAGCAATGCAAGTTTCAGTCAAATAATATTAATATGAGCTTTAATATTGCTGAGCACTTGTAGATGGAACTGTCCTTGGAGAAAAGGTGTATTTTTCGCTGCCTCTACCCATTTTGGCCCACATTAGGTTACGATAGTAACACTAAAAGTGGGCCTTTGCGATCGTTTTTGGACAGCTCGAAATTTAAATGAAAATAACGGCTTAACCATGCATCTGACACGAAAGTTGAATAAACCGAATTTTTAGATGGAAAAATTCTCCACAACTTTGCTCTCTTATGTGTTTTCCACATCTCTTATCGTTTCAGAGATATTTGCAAAAATAACTGCGATTTTGGGATATCTGTCTGTCTGTCTGTCCGTAACGTGTTCCCTGTTTGTAAGACGAACGTTGAAACTATCAGCACCAAATTTTACACACATAATTGTAGGCCGCCAGAGACCAGAACCTCCCTTTTTCAAATTTTTCGGATAAAAATACGATAGTAATACCAAAAAAGCCGTTTGTAATGTAACTGTAATTGCAAACGAACCGTTCATCTGACACGAAAATTGAATAACCTAATTGGTAGAGAACCTAATTGTTAGAGGGGAAAATTCTCTACAACTTCGCTCTATTATGTTTTTTTTTTTTTTTCATATCTAGCATCGTTGCAGAGATATTTGCAAAAATGTCTGGCTCTAACGTGTTCCCACTTTTTAGGTCGAACCGTTCAATCGATCGGCACCAAATTTTACCGACATAATTGTTGGCTACCAGAGACCAGAACTTGGCTTTTTGAAATATTTCGAACAAGAAATACGTTAGTAATACACAAAAAGCCGTTTGTAATGTAATTTTAATTGCAAATAAACCGTTCATCTGACGCGAAAATTGAATAAACGAATTTGTAGAGGAGAAAATTCTCTACAACTTAACTCCCTTATGTTTTTTTTTTTTTTTTTTTTTTTTTTTTTTTTTTTTTTTTTTTTTTTCATATCTCGTATCATTTGACAGATATTTGCAAAAATAACGGAGTTTTGACACCCTCCATTAAATTAACGAAAGCCACCCGTTCATAGATGTCACGTGACATCCCTCGCCCAGAACTGTCTCTGGCATACGCCATCTTGCGTTGCGTATATGACGATTTTCTTATTTTAACTTACACGTTGTCATTTCAAAGTAATGGCGCACTGAAGAATTAACAAAAAGACGTTGTTCTTCGTACGATAAATAATAATCTAGTGTCTACAAATGTCATATTAACATCAGTTAACAACGGCCATGAATAGTATGAGATTAAAGAACACCTTTCTTAACTGTTAGCTGTAGCGTAGTGGGCAATGTGTTGGAATGTGACGCTGAAGGTCTGTGGTTCGGAACCCGCCAGTACTTAATTTTTTTTTTTTTTTTTTTTTCCTACAAGGTTTTCAGACATTCTTATTAATTTTTTATTATTTAGATTATTATTTTGGCCCAAAATGTTTGCAAGAACTTATAAAACTACAAATCTAAAGTGGGCCGTAAAACACGTCAGTGCGATTTTTTGAACATGTCTTGGTTCTCTGAGACATAGTGACAAAATTCTGCACAATCGATTTTGTAGTTGTACAGAATCTGGAGGATTGCTTCAATAAATTCCACCTCCACTCTAGTCCTTTCATCAGTCCTCTGGATATTAACGGAAATATTCGTTCCACATTTGCATTATAGACTGGGATTACAAATAAATACCTTGCAATTATTACCAACTCAGATTAATGCTGAAGATAGTCATAGCTTTTAAAAGAAAACTTACGACTTCTCAAGACACTGCAGTGGTGTTTTGTTTTCATCATTTAACTTGTGAAGACTTTCTTCAACGAAATTTGTCAATATGGCTCACTGATCGTTTTTAAGATTACCTTAATAGAAGCGGTGGTCTTTGGTGAGCAGCACACCACGCCCGTGAGCGCAATTGTAAACATTGGCTTATCTTGTATCATCAGAGACCACCGCTTCTATTAAGGTAATCTTAAAAATCGGTTTTATATTTCTCATATCTTTACCGTGTATGTTCCAACTGTAATTCGTTGTTACCCGATCATTTGTAGGGCTACAAGGAAATCCAAAAATTCCAGAAAAATAGAAACATCGCAAAACAACTTACGGTGTCACACCACGGAGAGCGCATTGTAAGCTTTGTTTACCATTTATACTGTCTTCTTAAGACAAAATAAGCCCATGTACCATTATACCCTTTTGTAATTCCGCCTTGTAATTTTGTGTAAATTCTGTCACGCAGATAATCTGAAGATGCCCTGCTAAAGGGCGAAAAGCGTAATTAATTAATAATACAAATTGCAATCAAGACGGTTTTTTTACTGAAGAAATATGACTGCCTTGTCTTACCGCAGATACTGCCGTGAACCATGAGCTCAATTTGCTGTCAGTTCTATTGCCAGACAATCTATGTAAAGATTTTTAATTCCATGCAGACTTTGCCTCCTATTCCTGCTAGGAACCTTTTATAAAGCTATGAAACATATATATAATTTCTTTTTCCACTCATAGCATTTCTCCATTATCTGTCGTAAGCTAATGATCTGTTCCTGACAGCCTCTAAGAGGCCGAAATCCACACTGATATTCGTCCAACTTCAACTAATACTTGCACTCTCCTTTCAACAATACATGAGAATATTTTGCCCACAGCGCTGATTAAAGAGATACCTTTGTAGCTGTGACAATCTTTTCGGTTTCCATGCTTGAAAATGGGTGTCGTGATGACGAGATACTTGTGAACACACTTCTTCGCCGATTCGAGGCCATTCTGAGGGCTGGGGACGGAGGTTACACGGTATTTGAAAGATGTGGAGGGATCCCATTTTTATCCAGGGCGCATGTTGGCACCGAAAGACTGCTGCGCACAACCAAAACAGTGGCGAAGCTGGCTGTTGCCGGCAGAAACTGTTGTTGAGCCCTGACCTGGCTCGGAACACCTTAGCCGACCCGTCTTGGACTTGGCGCTGTCCCACGGAGACTCAAGTGCCTCAATGACCTAACTGGCTGGCCCAATTGTGGCCAATTACCCGTGAGCCTGCAATTTGGCGAAGGTTTGCTCCTGCGCTGTCACCACGTGCCCTGCCAGTAGGCGCCCACACTGCCGCTCCTGTCCTCTTTCCCAACTTCTCTTCCATTTTCGCACAACTCTTATAAAATTAAGTTTTCCGTCTTCATTTGTAACCGTACGGTGCACGACGTTGCAAATACATTCGATGGGGCGGAGTACGAAAAAGTGATTCTTCTGAGGCCCTTCATAGACGTAAGGGGTGAAATGTTTTCAGTAGTTCTTGGCCTAGTTACTTTTTCTATACGTAGCAGAAAAAGACCATTCTGCAGAGAGGCTATGTCCCGACCACCAAGGAACCTCCCACCGACTTCACGAAATCTACTCGAAAATAATACACTTCGTACTTTTTTTATACCACACCGCTGCGACCGTTAAAATTCTTTACTAAGAACTCACGACGTGTTTTGCAAATTATATTTGCATCGTTGTTGTTGTTGTTGTTGTTGTTGTTGTGGTCTTCAGTCCGCAGACTGGTTTGATGCAGCTCTTCACGCTACCCTGCCCTGTGCAAATCTCTTCATCTAAGAATACGTTCGGCAACCTACATCCTTTTGAACCTGCTTACTGTATTCATCCCTCGGTCTCCCTCTACGATTTTTACCCTACACGCTTCCTTCTAATGCTACGTTGACAATTCCTTGATGTCTCAGAATGTGTCCAACCAATCTATCCCTTCTCTTAGTCAGGATATGCCAGAAACTCCTTTTCTCCCCGATTTGGTTAAGCACCTCCTCATTAGTTACGTGATCTACCCATCTAATTTTCATCATTCGCCTGTAGCACCACATTTCAAAAGCTTCTATCATCTTTTTATCTGAACTCCTAATCGTCCACGTTTCACTCCCATACAATGCTACACTCCAGGTAAATCCTTTCAGAAAGGACTTCCTAAAATTTAAATTAATATTGGATGTTTACAAGTTTCGCTTCTTTAGAAACGCTTTTCTTGGCATAGCCATTTTACATTTTATATCGTGTTTACTTCGGCCATCAGAAGTTATTTTGCTACCCAAATAACAAAATTCATCTACTACCTTTATTGTCTCATTACCTAATCTAATTCCTTCAGCATCGCCTGATTTTCTGACATTACATTCTAAGAGATGGATACAGTAAGCAGATTCAGACAGATGTAGGTTGCCGTTCTTATGTGGAGATGAAGAGGCTTGCTCAGGATAGGGTATTGTGGAGAGCTGCATCAAACCAGTCTCCGGACTGAAGACCACAACACCACCACCTTCGTTTTACTCTTGTTAATGTTCATCTTATATCTTCCTTTCAAGACACTGTCCATTCCATTCAATTGCTCTTCCAGATCTTTTGCGGTCTCTGACAGAATTACTATGTCATCGGCAAACCGCAATGTTTTTATTTCTTCTCCCTGCACTTCATTGCCCTCCTCCAAATTTCTCCTTCCATTCCTTCACTGCCTGCTCAATGTACATACAGATTGAACAACATTGGGGGAAGGCTACAACCCTGTCTTACTCCCTTCCCAACCTCTGCGTCCCTTCCTTGCCCTTCGACTCTAATAACCGCTGTCTGGTTTTTGTACAGGTTGAATATACCGGTAATTCTTCGCTCCCTATATTTTACCCCTGATACCTTCAGAATTTGGAAGAGTGTATTCCAGTCGACATTGTCAAAAGCTTTCTCCAAATCGACAAACGCCGTGTTCCTACATTTTTTCTAAATCCAAACTGCTCTTTCTCGAGGTCGAATTCCACAAATTTTTCTATTCGTCTGTAAATAATTCGTGTTAGTATTTTGCAACCATGACTTATTAAACTGATAGTTCTGAAATTTTCACTTGCTTTCTTTGGAATTGGAATTACAATATTCTTCTTGAAGTCTGAGGGTATTTCCCCTGTCTCATAACGTTTTTATGACTGGATCTCCTAACGACATCAGCAGTTCAGACGGAAGCATCATCAGGAGCTTATTTCAGATCTTAACCATATGTTACACTGAGTCTAAACTAGCTGATCCCCATCATTGAGTGCTCTAGCAGATTTTAATCTTCTTTTACCCCCTGACGCGGCTTTCATGTTGAATACCGTTCTTAGTGTAATGTTTTCTATCAGACGTAGGCCATTGGCTGATGAAAATTTACTGTTTTAAGTATGGGATTTTATTCGGTTTTTAATACACGTTGACGGAGCCCCACTTTTTGAAAAAAGGGATTTTGTAGATGGTTTTATAGGCAAGTGGGTTACAACTCAAGAATAATAATGGGGATCAGATAGTTTAGAGTCAAAGTAACATATGGTTAAGATCTGAATGAAATGAGCACCTGATGATGCAAATTTAATTTGCGAAACCGGTCGTTAGTTCTTAGTAAAGAATTTTTAACAGTCGAAGCGGTGTGTTATCAAAAAAATGAATCAATTCGACTGTGATTGCCCGATGAATAAAGTATTGTTTACTTCGTACTGTTTATCTTCGCTCGATGAAGATTGATTTTCGCTATTAGTCACAGTTATTGTACAGCATCAAATTATGCCTTGCAACATAAAGGCTGGCGATCTTTAACTACTAAAATCCGTTCACTCTTCGCCCGCTCCTTTATCCACTTGTTGCTTTTTTCCAGTTTAGGAGTTTACAAACCTAATCAAACCACCCTGTGTGATATGTGCAGAGATGTTGAGTGAAGAAACAGATAACAAACTGTGAGAAAGAGACAGTCGGTGTTAATGTGAGACGAAAATAACGGGACGCAGAAATGGTGGAAGAGGAGCCACTGGTAAGGAAGGTCGAGAGAAAGAGTCCTGTGACGTTGGCACCCCTTTTTTTGGAAAATGTACATTTTTTTCAGAGTTCTAGACAGATATACAATAGTTCTGGAGTTCTCTGTACAAAATTTAAATAGTTCTGCATAATTTCGCCGAAAAAATAGGAACAATTACCACAAAATTTAGTTTTTTCAAAATAATTTTCTGCCTAATTATTCAAACATAGTTCTGATCACAGTTCTAAATAGCTCTCAATGGGTTCTACAGGAAATCCTAATGACATTTTTCTGTGCAGATTATACTTCAGGAGATAATTGCACAGAAAAATATCATTAGGATTTCCTGTAGAACTCTTTGACAGCTATTTAGAACTGTGATCAGAACTATGGTTGTGCTAATAGGCAAATGATTATTTAAAAAAAAAAACTAAAAAAACTCAAGTTTGTGGGAATTTTTACTATTTTTTCGGCGAAATTCTGCAGAACTATTCAAATTTTGTACAGAGAACTCCAGAACTATTGCATATCAGTCTAGAACTCTGAAAAAAATTTACATTTTTGAAAAAAGGGGTGCCAACTTCACACGACTCTGGCGGAATTTTGTGTAGTTTTTCTCCCTATTTACGCAATTAGCTCGTGAACTATTATCTGGGCAAAAAAATATCATTGGGATTTTCTGCAGAACTCTTTGAGAGCTATTTAGAACTGTGATCAGAACTATGTTTGAACAATTAGGCAAAAAATTATTTGGAAAAAACTAAAATTTGTTACATTTTTTGTAATTTTTTCTCGAATTAGTGCAGAACTATTTAAATTTTGTACAGAGAACTCCAGAACTATTGCATATCTGCCTAGAACTCTGAAAAAAATGCACATTTTTGAGAAAAGGGGTGCCAACTTCACAGTAACGTGTAAATGGATTCCCCATTATTGCAATTATCTCATTAAGTATAATCTGCACAGAAAAATGTCATTAGGATTTCCTGTAGAACTCATTGAGAGCTATTTAGAACTGTGATCAGAACTATGTTTGAACAATTAGCCAGAAAATTATTTTGAAAAAACTACATTTTGTGGTAATTGTTCCTATTTTTTCGGCGAAATTATGCAGAACTATTTAAATTTTGTACAGAGAACTCCAGAACTATTGTATATCTGTCTAGAACTCTGAAAAAAATGAACATTTTCCAAAAAAGGGGTGCTAACTTTACAGGACTGATAGAAAGGGGTGAAGACAGAGACGGGGGAGGGACAAGCACGAGAAAAGGGAGAGAGTCGGAGAAACGCATTTGGCTGCGAGAGGTAATGAAAACTTTACTACGATCGTGGTTACGTTCGCGTATCAAAATGTTTGACGAGGGATGCGGAATAAGGCTGAGGTATCTGCTTTTCCAGGTTTCTGTCGCTGTGTTTTAAACAGGCACACAGTGCTCCGATAGGAACATTTTTCAGATGTTTGTTTATTATATATCTAATTTTGGGTACAGTGCCATTTTAAGCAAACGACATAGAAACAGTGATTTACGGCTGTTTCAGCAGTTTTTGTGTTGACACTGGCGAGAGCGTGCTGTCAGTCGCTGTCGCTATCACTGGTCTTAGGCAACTGCTGCTGCCTAGTTATCCACTCAGTTGTGTTCTTCCTGCAGTCTCTATTTTGAACATGTTTGTGTAGGAATTGTACACATGTGTACGTCTACCATCGCGATAAAATTAGTATTTCTCAAGTAAATAAACTGTTATAGAAATTTGGCCATTATAGAACTTTAGACCTTACGTGGTTCGTTCGCTGTTTCAGCCATGAAGTCCCATTTACAACGGGCACTGATCTAGCTGTTAGTTTCCTAAAACACCAATCATCATCATCATCCCAGTTGCAAGAGTCATTTCGAATCAATGATCCAAACAGGAGACAAGCGTTGTTGTAGTTTCCAGTTTGAAATAACTTCTCCCGGACAATTAGTTTTATGTAAAAATTGCAGTATGTATTTAAAAAAAATTAAAACTATACGTACGTTTAGGACTTAATTTTTGTATACAATTCTGTAAACTGACTTGCTACACACAATTTCGATACAGAGAATCGTTAATGTAATCTAACAAGCGACAAAGATAATAATCACAAACTTAATTTCCACAGTTGCTCCGACAGATTTAAAAACTAAATTGGACCATTGGCTTTTCGTGTTGCAAGCTTTACAGAAAAGGGATCGCACGAAACTATAGTTTTTGGAAAAAAAAAAAAAAAACCATGAAGAAGGATAGGAAAGAAAGGATTGACAGTGGCCGCATTTGGACATTGGTATTAAGCAATGGCGACAAGTGAAAATGAGTCAGACCGGGAATCGAACCCGGGTCTCCCGCTTCGGGCTAGCGGTCGCCTTAACCACTTGGCCACGCGTGCTCGCCTCCCGTCTTTTGCAAATTCTCACATGTCGCACGCTATGTTCGTAGCGCCCCTATCGTCCATACCCTCTTACACTCGCCATTACGGATTCCCGTGCGAGGTCGGACGTATGACCGCATCTGCGATGAAATAACTCAAGCTAACGCCGTCGTCGCGTTTAATACTTATTGGATTTGTTGTGGTGTCTGTTCTTTCGGACGTCCGAAAGAACTGCAATAAATACTAAAATCATATAGGTGTGTCTAGACTTATCAGCAGCATAGGCAACATGGCTAGCACGTGGGGCATTGTAATCTGAACAGTTACATTGTTATGAAATTTTGAAAAAAGAAATATTTTTATCTGATATTCCCGTTACGTTTTTATTCCAATCTCAGATTAGAAAATCGTATGAAATTTGTCTATAGCCAATAAACAGTTTATTTGCATGTTTTTGCAAATGCGAACTTAACGAAATTATGATCCTGTTTGTGGTGACCTACTGGGCTACATACAAGTGTATTATCGACAATGTACGTGATATCCTGATTTAGTTCGACGACAGTTATCTCCAAAAGCGTATTAGTGTTTCCAAAGATGAATGGTTACTCATATCAGGCAGACATGGAAATATGTTTTGTGGTTTGCAGAACATTCCAGAAAATTGTGAATGTTTTTAGTTTTCATTATTTTTTACGTGAAATCCCTTTGAGTATTCTCCTTTGCTTGAACGAAAATATGTTGTTAGGCGATAAATTGAGTGAATAGGGGCAGTAAGTCTTGAACTCTTATGTCCATACCCGTCAGTTAATCAACTATTGCCGCGGTGGAGTAGCTGAGCGGTCTAAGGCGCCTCGCTGCGGAGCGCGCGGTTGCTCGCCGTCGGAGGTTCGAGTCCTCCCTGGGGCATGTGTGTGTGTGTGTGTGTGTGTGTGTGTGTGTGTGTGTGTGTGTTTGTTTGTTTTGTCCTCAGGTTAGTTTACCTTAATTTAAGTAGTTTGTAAGCTACGGACTGATGACGACGTAGTGTGGTCCGATAGATTTACAAACATTTTTTGAATCAACTATTTGACTTGCCGTGTGATAACTGGCTTTGTCGGCTGGAAGAATGCGGCAATTTCTACAGGTATTGTGCTTCCTGATGACTTACAGCAAATGCTGTTTTATACCACTTAACTTTGAAGCAGTGCTTTCAACGTTTCTCTTTAAAATCGATTTCCTTGGGAGTGCGGCGATAGGAAATTTTTATTTAATTTTGTAACAGTGACTGCTGCTTAGCTCCCAGGTAGTACCAATATTTCCAAGTGTCTACCTGTAATGAAATATGACAAAGTGTCAGTTAGTGGGGTAGCCGGAATCAATACAGAATTCTGAAGAAAAAAAGGTTTGCCAAAATATTATTGACTGTCGTTTCGCGTTTGTGGCGTTGATTAAACGAGTGCGCTAGACATCGGTACAACATGATTTGTGTTGTATATTTGTGATATATAGTTTATGACTTATTGATATTCCTTGTTACCTTCTGTTGTAAAATTATACATCACTATGTGACTTAAAAGTTTGTAAAGATTAAGAACCTGTATTATGTTAAAAGATCGATAATGACAGCACAGGTCTGTCCAAAGAATCAATAAAAATATTTTGAAGCGATCTTGGTAAAAAGGATTTTCAGAATATTGTGACAATGTTGTGCATGAGTTTTCAGTTTCCTTGATGGAATTTTAACTGTTTCCTTTAAAAAAAAAAAAAACAGTTTTTGATATTTGCTCAGTTTTTTGTACAGCTGTGTATTGTAGCAAATTAGAATTTATTGCAGGCTCTGATACGGCTAATGACGTCTCCATTTGTGGCAAATCGCATGCCCATTCCCCTCAGTCAACGTCAAATTATTTGGCGCGACTGAAGCAGAATTTTTCTGAGGGTGCTTGATTGTCAAAAGTTGAATGAAAGCTATTCGAAGTATCATTCAATTAGGCCATTATGAATATCGTGAAAGTCATCCAACTTTCACATAATTTCCATCTTCCGCAACACTGCAGCTTAATTTGTGAACCGCCACTGGCACAGTTTACACGACAGCGACCATTTCCGGATACGTCGACACACACAGGCCCTATGCTTGCTTTGCTGCCGAAGTTCGTAGTGGCTATTTGTTATATACTTATCTATTTTGTTTTCCATGTTCCACAGGACCCATTTGAGGAGCAAGTCATCATGCTCATGGAACGACTCACTGCAAGAAATTGTAACAGAAGAGTAACACTAGATAAAAAGAAGTGAATAGGAATTGTATGCAGACGACAAGGCGTAAGTTTAAGGGGACCAATACGTGGAGCGTATTTCCCTATTCAGTCCATGTTAATTTTACATCAGACGTTTTTCCCCAATTGTGAGAAGCTTATCCAATATACAGCAATGAACTTTATGCCAGACATTAAGTATCGTACTTACTGTGCATTATACTGAAATTAAAAACATATTTTTAAGTTGCTTTTTTTTCTAAACATTTTTTGGAAATGAAAGGATCCAAAATTTTGTCATTTTCTTCATTTATATATTTAGAAGAAAATAATAAAAATTTCATTAGTTGAGCTTCCGTAGCTAGATATTGTAGTTATCTAGATATATACTAAATTTGATTGAGTTGTTTTAAATAGTTCTCGAGAAAAAGGACTTTACTAGTAAAAAAATCACGTTTAAAAGCGTAAAGATAGACACAGAGCTTGGTTACAAGTACTGTATTCAGTGTAGAAATTATTAGCCAAGAACTGACATTGAAATGAAGGAATATCACTTTAAATTGATAAAAACTCCTGTCGTAAAAATAGGTGTAATTGCATGATTAAGCAACTAAGATATTTGCCATAATAAGGACATAAATCTATATAGCAAATCCATGAAAATCCTTTAGAGGGCATTTGAACAAGATTCCAAAAGCTCCCTTTTTACTTTTACCGTACCACGTATTGGTCCCCTTAAGCAATAGAAAAAACAACGTTATACAGGCATCACCTTATTTTTGTAGTTCTTACAGGACTTCCTGACAGTATAGAAAAAATGAGACCGACAAAATATTTTCTGATTAGAATTATAAGTGCGTGGATTACTGAAAAGATTTTGCAATTCTTGCGGTAGCTTATTGAAAATGGATGCAGCAGACTTCTATGTGCATTTCTACACAAGTGTAAAGCTGCTAACTCCGACAATAACCTGATATTGTTAACAGATGACATAAAAGTGGAATTCCCATTGCACTCTTAATGTTTCACTTCACCGAAGATCATTTCGACTTCCCAAGCTCGGAGTCATTCCTTCCCATTATAAATTCTTTTCCCATTTCTAAACATTTTTCCTGCAGCCATTTTCCCTTAGTTATACTGCACCTCATTCGTAAGGGATTTATATTTCTGTAACGCTGACTTCCCCAGAACAATTTTGTACTTCCTTCTTTCGTAGATAAGTTGAAATATATCCTTTATTATCCAAGGTTTCTTCGTAGTAACCATCCTAGTACCTATGTTTGTATTTGTGAGTGCCGTTTTCAGAGATGTCCACTCCTCTTCCACTGAAATGTCCACTTTGAATTTCCTGTTACAGCAGCGTCTCACTGTTCCTGTATCTGCTCCTCGGCACGCTTTACAGTTCAGTATTTGATTTCTGAATCTCTGTCCGAGCTTAACGTATTCCAGCTAGAACCTTCCCGTGTCTCTGGTTCTGTTACAAGTATAACTTCTGTTCTTTTTATGCTTTAACTGAGTATTCCTAATTGCCATCTTAAATTTATCGCAGAGCTCAGTTAATGATTCTCCTCTTTCATTTGTATTGCCAAGACCATATTCTCCAAAACTTTTTTTAAATTTCTATTCTTATATTTTTAGTTATTCCCAGATTGCTGGGTGGCATGGGTAGCAACGTGATTAATCTATATCTGTACTAATAATAAATTCTGTAAATGTAGGCCTAAATGGCTGTGGGAAGAAAAGCGTTTTTGAAGAAGCGAAACTTGTTAACATCCGATATTAATTTAAATGTTAGTAAGTCCTTTCTGAAAGCATTTGTCTGCAGTGTAGAATTGTATGACAGTGAAACGTGGACGATAAGGAGTTCAGACAAAAAGATTATAGAAGCTTTTGAAATGTGATGCTACAGACGAATGATGAATATTACATGGGTAGATCGTGACCATTGAAGAGGTGCTTAACCGAATTGGGGAGAAAAGGAGTTTCTGGCATATCCTGACTAAGAGAAGGGATAGATTAGTAGGACATATTCCGAGACATCAAGGAATTGTCATCTTTGCATTAGAAGGAAGTGTGTGGGGTAAAAATCGTAGAGGGAGATCGAGGGACGAATACAATATGCAGATTCAAAAGTATGTAGGTTGGCGAACGTATTCTCAGATGAAGAGACTTGCACAGGACAGGGTAGCGTGGAGAGCTTCATCAAACCAGTATGCGGACTGAAGACAACAACAAAAACAACAGCCTGTCGCTCTTCACTCCAATCTTCAAAACTACCGGACGAATCTTCATGCGGTTTTCACAGGAAACAGGAGAAAAGTTGGGTCGACGCATAGGCATAATTTTATCAAAATCGGATCACGGAAAAAAGAATATCGTAATTTGAATTTTTTATCTACGACCGTCATGTCTGTCTCATTGAACATGTTTATATCTAAAATTACTTGACAAATTTTCATGGGGTTTTCACACGTAACTTGAGCATATCATGCGGTTACATAAAGGCTTCAATAATTAAAATCGGATCAGAGAAAATAAAGATATCATAATTTAATTATTTGTTTAAAAGCCATCGTGTATGTCTATTTGTTGAGGATAATCTCCAAAAATACTACACAAACTTTCATGGGTTTCCACAGGTAAATTGAGAATATTTTGGAGTGTAACATATGCTTTGTTTCATCAAAATCGGACCAGAGTTCTATTACACAAGGTCGATTTGAACTTCGTGCTTTGCGAAGTAATCACTGCTGGACGTGGGGACATGTATTAACTGAAAGAGTGGCCGAAGCTGCTAACACAGTCAAGACAATTCACTGGAAATACTATATTCATTTGAAAGTTCTATATAGACGATCAACTGACGTCATTCCTTCAACGATTACGCAGACTTAACTTTATCGCAAATTGATACCACCATGGCGTCTTATTTAAATATTCAAGAACTGCTCCGTTGATTGAATTACCAGATATTCAGAATTCGTAGTTTTCGATAATAGGGAGCACTGCATACAGAATAACTACATTGTCCTCAGTGCAACACTTCAACATACTAATACTTCAGCATACTGTACACTTATTGTGAGAAATAAACAGTTTAGTACTACACCATAGAACCAATACATGGCGCTGTAATTATTATTATTATTACTATTTCTCATCTCAACGATAGAAGTGTTTTCAGAAGTTTACGACAAACAAACAATTACACACCGCAGTCTTAACTTCATGAACGCAACCGAACATTGAAGTTACATCGTTCCGGATTTAATTTCACTTTTTGTATGAAATGTTTTATGAACATTCATCGTTTTCGACTATGACTTCTACTTAATTTTGACATTTTGGCTAGGAGAACTGAGTTTATTGACAGAGCGATCCAACAAGGATTCAATTTTTGCTGACCTAGGTCCGGAACCTTAAAAACCATGATACACTATACACAGGTCCCTCTTTAACAACCGTTACGAAGCACGGGCATATAAGCTAGTTTATTATAAATATCCGTCACAGTTGCACAGAAGTTGTTTCTTATTTTATTCAGACATTTTAGTCCATTATCAAATCACCAATAAGTCCTACAATATATCGGAGTCTGCTAAGTAGAGAAGCCCAGATCGCTAGATGAAATTGCTTTATTTAGACCGGTTGCCATCTTCAAGTCCCTTAACATTTAAATATTTATATGGTAATATTTCGTCACATTTACCTCGTGTTCTTCGATATGGGTATGTCGAAAGTAAAACCTTTTTTGCTTCTATTGTAAAATATATTGCGCCGATATCGCAAGCTCATCACTCAGAACGTTTGTTTACAGTCAAACTCTTGTTATAAAAATAGACGCAAAAAATGTTTTATTTTCGATATACCCATACCCAAGACCAGAACATAAATGTGACGAAATATTACCATATAATATTTAAATGTTAAGAGACTTGAAGATGGCAACTTAGAATTGCCGAAACCGATATAAAGCAATTCGTAACTGACAATCTGGGCTGCTCTGCTTCTGCAGATTCCATTACAAGATATTAGATCGCGCCCCCGCCTTGAATGATGTCAAGCATATGCAAAAAGTCCTACAGTATCAGAGCGTACACTGTTGACCACGTAATTTTCATGTGCGGGTTAACAATCTTCTGCACTGTACAGTATACAATTACGTCAAACTCGATGTATTCCCCTACACCCGCGTTCCAATCCCCCGTTACTGTTACATTTTCATCTCCGTTTGCATCCTGAATTAGCCGACAATATCCTTAGGCTTATATATTCTTTACCTATTCGTTCTTGCGATTAGAACAAGTATACTTTAACTACTGTTGTCGGTACTGGTCTATTGAGGCTAACCATATCTCTGAACTGTTCAGATTACTTCATCTGATTCTTCATTCGTAATGATGCTACTCTCTTGTTCCATTGACCAGAAATCGTCTTTTTCCATTTCAGATTTTTTTTTCTTTTTAGCTTTCCTATATTCTAACATTGACATTCCATTCTCAGTCTCGTGCCTTGTTACTTCTTCGTTGATTATTCAATCTTTTTCTCGTGGCCACCTCCCTTTTAACAGTCATCTCTCTGAGATCCATATTGAGGAACTAATATGGAATCTTTTGTCATTGGAGAGATCATAAAGGCGGTTTTTTCAAATACAGGCCACATGTCCTGTATCTTTAACGCAGTGATTTCTATTGCCTGCTGCAGCCTCATACCGAATATCATTGCTGAGTCCCCAGCCCTTTTGGGTCAGTTTGCACACACACCCCCCCCCCCCCTCTAACAGCCACAATAGACCCTAAGCGTGTGTCCGCTTCTATGTTCTTTTTATACCATTGCTCGGTCGCCATTACTAATGATTTTTATTCGAAGACTGCTTAACCCGCTATTGCCCGAGTATAAATGCAATTTTCCATTCTTATATTAGAAACGGAATTAAAAATTCGGAAAAGATTTCATCTTCATGTAATCATGAAAACAGCTCATAAATGATGCTTTCTTATCTTAGTGCATCTCGTTCTTTCCTTTCTGTCCATCAGCTTCTACATTACTATCCCTCCATTTAAGTTTGATTTCCATGCAGCTCAATACTTATGACATATTTCCTTGAATTTATGTTCTACAATACTATAATTTTCCAGATTTGTAGATAGTAATATTAGGAAACTGTCTGCAATGAATAAATAGTGGATGAATGAACTCTACTAAATCACGCGTCGCGTGGTGGGAAATTTTTGTTTACGACGTCTTATATTCTGAGCTATGTGTCGTAGGTAGTTTTTAACGCCACAGCGATTGTTGTCTGATAGTAAGCAATATGTGTACCAAGTTTTGTTGAAATTGGTCCATTATTTAAGAAGGAGAGGGGAAAAATAGCGCATGATGTAGCAGTTATTCGAAAATTTCATTGTATATGATGTCATATCTCATGAAGTATATGTCGAACTGTGATATAGTATCGAAGGGACATTCAGTGGTATGTATGTGTACTGTCTGTGAAGTGTCTCGCGAATACTGTTTACAGTGTAGAAGTAATAACCTGCAATGTCATGCCAAATGCCGTAGATTTACATCATGAATATTGAAAAGTAGTAAGCGAGAAAAAGTTTCGTAAAGATTTGAAATTATGTTCAAAGTTTATAGCAAGTCGATAAGTGCTCTCATTGTCAAATAGTTGACGAATAAATTCACGCTATTACGCGCCAGAAGGTGGGGCATTTTTAATTGTTTATGACGTGATATCGTATGAACTAGTATCGTAGGTGGTTTTTACAACAATAGCAAAATGATTCCTGACCTTAAAGAATATTTGTGCCAAATTTAAAATCGGTCAATTAGTTTAGGAGATGTAGAATACTGTATTATCGTATGATGCGGCCGTTTTTCACGACTGTCATTGTTTATAACGTCACATCTTCTTACGTATGTGTAGTAGGTGGTTTTTCCCGGAAGCGATTGTTGACTGATAGTAAGGAACTTGTGTACCAAGTTTGGTTCAAAACGGTCTAGTAGTTTAGGAGGAGATGCGGAACATACATATATACACACATATAGCATATTTTATAAGCTGTATAGATTAACCAGTAGCTGGGTCCGAACCCGACACCCAGGAAGGTTTGATTATAAATGAAAGACCTTATTCCTAGACGGTGGCTAGTAATACCTATGCATTTTCCGTTATTAGTAAATAACAATATCAAAAAGCTACTAATTATTAGTTTCTCTATCACTGGATACTTCCTGTTGCCGCAACTGTGGTTCAAATTTAATGAAAAGTCCAGCTCCAGTTGCATTTATTGGTGCTTTATTTAAAGTCTTGACGTTGCTTTCTCTACGGCATAATGTCTGTTACACTTGAAAATGGCCTAACATAGAGGCCGAAACCGGTAGTGTGGGCTTAAATAAAGCACCAATAAATGCAACTGGAGCTGGACTTTCATTAAAATTAAAGCTACTAATTGTTATTGACTGATGTGTATGTAGAGTTTAGAGCCTTGAAATTATATTTCAGGGCGCTCTTAACAATATCAATTAACTTCCTGTAAAGTATTTTAACTCATAAGCGGGTATCATATAACCACAAGAAAAAATTAAAAAACGTAGTTATCGGTAATTGTTATTGCCTGTTTTCTGTGTAAATAACGTCCTGAAAACGAAAATATGGAATATACCTACTGTTTCCCTGAGGAGAGCAAGCCAATCACGAAACTATCCCATCTGACGTGCAAGGTGTATGAGAGGCAAAATACCCTGAGACTTACAACTCATGGTCGCGAAATACCAACACTAATTGTTTACAGAGGAATGGGAAACTGGTAGAATCTTTACATCGGGGAAGATCAGTTTGGATTTAGCAGATGCGAAGGAGTACTCGAGGCGATAGCGACTCTGCGTTTTGTTTCAGAACAACTCGCAAATCTACATTTTTATAAAGTCTGTAGATTTGAAGAAAGCTTTTGACAATATTGACTGGTTCCCATATACAGTCTTGTTCTGAAGGTTGCAGATGTAATAATATACAGAAACCAGTCAGCGCGACAAATATTGCAGCGTCACATTATTTTCTCAGTTTCTCACCTCCATGAGGCCAGACGACGAATGCATCATCGACGTAGCGCTAAAACTTGGCTCTGCTGGAGCAGTGTTCAAGGTAAATTTCTCCATAGCTAGAGGACACTACCTTGAACAATGCACCAGCACGGCCAAGTTGTTTTTTAGCGCTACGTCGATAGTAACATTCGTCGACTGGCCTCACGGACGTGAGAAACTGGGAAAATTCTTAGATTTTAACAGCGTTTTCGACCACATGTAATTCACGATGGAGGTGGAAAAAGACTGTGCTTTGCTCTTCCTTGATGTCCTCGGGGGCTGGGAAACCAATGATCAGCCGCAGTGTCTGTATGAAGCGCACTCATACGGATCGGTATGTGAATGCGCAGTCAACACCGCCCAGCACTTCTCAATACCCTGTTTCAGTGTTTTCCAACCTGTACTTGCACCATATAAAAATGTTCAAATGTTTGTAATTCTATGGGACCAAACTACGTTGGTCATCAAACTACTTAAACTAAATTACAAACTACTTAAACTAACCTAACGACAACACACACATCAATGCCCGATGGAGGATACGAACCTTCGATGCAGGAGGCAGCTCGATCAGTAACTTGGCGCTCCACACCGCTCGGATACTCCCGCGCGGCCGCACTTTATAACAACCAGCCCAGTGCACCTCTGACTACGAAGAGTTCCATAATGGAAAATATAGGCCTAATAAAAGATTATTGACTTTCCCTTGAGGTTATATATATCTTGTGTAACATTAATTCTGAATTGAATGAAATGTAGAATTTTTTATTTATTTTTATTACACTATGTTATCGATGAATAAGCCCAAATTCTGCAAACTGTTTTCGGGAACCATTTGTTAGATAAATGTACAAGATGCAATAATTAATTATAAGAAATTTAAAAAAATTTGCACAATTCGGTTCTGAATAAGTTCGAAACACGCATTACGCAAAATGTACATCTCTGTCAGAAACTATCTAAAAATAATGTCTTCCATTCCGATAAATACACATTAAAAACAGCGTCCAACAATTTGCATTAAAGCTGTATCAACAGAAAGAACATTACATTCGTTACCTTTGAGATAACAAACCTATTTTTTGAGTTCGTGTTGAGGTGGGGGGGGGGGGAGAATATTTCTAATTAGAAGGGGTTACATCTTGGAAAAGGTTGAAAATCACTGCCATATCGCAACGCAAGGCGCTAATGGGCTACTACGTACATCTCCAGATGCATTTTCTTATATTTACATTAAAATCTAATTACATTCTGCACTTCATAACTGGATAACTGGCACGAGCAATAATTTTCGAAGTCGCCGTTAACCGTCAACTGAATCACTACGTTTACATGCAACACATCTTAAGACGAAAAACGAATTTCGTAAACCGTTTTTCGCTGTTGTGTTTACATGGTATAGCCTGAATCGGATTTCCTAGTCCACTTGAGATGGCGGCTGCAAAACAGCTGATTCGGTTCCTGATTTCGTCAAGACAATAGCTATTTCTCTTTTCTTTACACAAATTCATGCTCACCCTAATATTCATACCTTTATTTCACATTGGAAAATATCACTCTGTCGACATGTGCCGAAAATTCTTAACAAGAAAATACAATCTGACAAGCCAAGAACGCTTCAAAAACGGTTGTGTTTACATGGGCACTAAAATCGATTGTGGCACTGGAAAACCACTTTAGAGAAGTGGATTTCCAGAATCCCAGAATCGATTATGGAGTTTTTACATGACCAACCAAAAGCGAAATTAGGAAATCGGTTTACGAAATCTGGTTTTGGGAGCCTATGTAAACGGGGTGAAAATGTCACACGTCAACAATCAGTAGAGAACACTGCGTTCGCCTTGCTTTGCTCTGACAACAGTATGTGTCAAATTATTGAAATTGTGTACTACTACTACTACTACATATTGTGTGTGGATGTGATCTGATGACAGTTTCGTTTAAGCTGATGTATTTAGAGGATATATAAATAACTTTTCTAACAATACCCGTGTTCTGAACCTAATTTTCGTTTTCTTCTGTTCCAGGTGAGTACCCAGTGTCGAATGCCTGTGTACCACACAAGTCTTAACCTGGTGAGTTCTATTTAGTTTGTCTTCTCGTTGCACGACGATTTCCAAAGCCCTACATCTCGAAACAGTGCAGAAAACTATACCAGGGTTTTGAATATACACAAGCTTTGCAGTAAAATGTGAAATTTAAAAGAGAATTCCTTACGAGATACGGAACTTTGTTTGTACTCACATTTGTTTGAGGCTTTGAGGATATCCCATTTTCTCGGAGACATTCTTGACAGTGATGCTTACCATTACACGCTTTCAGTATAATCGTCCCCATTATTTATGACCTTCTGCCGAATCTCTGGAAGGCGACGTATACCATATGCGCGTCTATTTTTGATGACGCCGCGTGGCCGGCCGCGGTGGCCGAGGGGACTGAGGCGCTTCAGTCACGGTCTGCACGGTCTGTGGGTTCGAATCCCCCCCTCGGGCATGGATATTTGTGCCGTCCTTAGGATAAGCTAGTTGATAAGTAGTTTGTAAGTTTAGGGACTGATGATCCCGTAGTTAAGTCCCATAAGCTATACAAACATTTGAACATTTTTGACGCCGCGTGTTGCCCGCCGTATGGCGTAGATGAGTGTGTTTCAACCTGTGGGGATGCAGTAGCAGCCAAGTTGGATAGGAAACCTACGTTTCGCGACGTTCAACTACTTTGGCAGAAGGGGCACACGGAAGTGACAGGGTTTTGGAAAAGTCGCTTAATTAACAAGTCATTCGTAGGTGAAAAATTGCCTCTGTTGTGACATCAAAAGAGTGACATACAAAATGTACCTATGCCACTTTTGATTTCTGATGTTGGGCCGACCGATACGCGTAACAATGAAGCCTTTTTTTCACCTCACGATTAATTGTTAATTAAGCGACTTAACAACCTTTGTGTAGTACTTCTACAGTTATTTACAATAGTAGCAATATTCTTGTATGACTTGTCACATGTTCAAATATTATGTCAGGAAAATATCACTAACGTAATATTATTTTTAGTCAATACATAATAATACCTTTTTACTACTGGGTCATAATAGTTGACTGCTGGTTAAGAGTTTTCAGTGCAGTATTGTTTTTAATCAACTGTTATCAATACCATTTCATTAGTGGATCATAGTATTTTTCTAGTAGTTAAGGGTTTTCTGTATCCCTTTGAAGAAATCCAATGTTTACGAGCACCTTCGAAATACTAGGAAGTGATGCATCAGTTATGATGGTATCATACTAGCGCAATACAAAACGTCGCCTCAAATTACGCATTGTGGTTTATTATTCATGGCAGCAAAACCATACATCAAATACGTGTAGTCTGTAAGTATTTTTTTTTTTTTTTTTTTTTTTTTTCAGTTTTTATTCGTTTCACCAGATGTGAATGGCTGCGCAGATACATCTAAGAAAGGAAATGAAATACTTTGCCTTTGGAATCAACGACATAGATTTGTTACGGGATTGGAGGGGGGTCGCCGGTCATTTTTACTCGGAAAGGGGAGCGCGGGTTCAAAAGGATTGAAATACTGCCCTAGTCCATCGTTTCGGACGCCGACCTGCTTGCCACGAGAAGAACCCATCCCTGAAGAGTCTCGAGGGAACATAACTATAGTCACCGCCGTATACAACAACCCATTTCTTGCGAAATAAAGCGGGAGAAGTACGTATGAAGAAGAGAGCAAGAATCTTGTATTATTTCTATTCTGTGGAAGAGTGCCAGGAAACATAAGCGGCTCCTGTAGAGGTACTAAATTGCGTCTGTGTTTAGGCCACCACAGCCAAAATATTACAGCTGATGAGGCCTGTAAAAAACGATCTAAGGCACAAGACACCGAGAGTTTATAAGTTACTATCTGAGTGGCTGCTATTGGACAGACTGTACGCAGTATGGAACAATACCGGGCAGAATACGAGAGGTGCTTAACGTCTTCGCTACCTGGGGCAAAATCAGCCATGGCAGAACATTTATTAGAAAATCGACTCCGAATTCGATCCGACGAAACTTTTGCCATTGTTAAAACAAAAGGATATTGGGATAGAGTTATAAAAGAAGCAATTGGAATTGAAATACCGGAGAACACCTGGCCATAGCGAGGTTAAACAAGTTTACTGCCCTCGGCACTAGTCATAATGTATCTGTGAAATTATATGATCTTTGTAACAGAAAGATGATGCTTTCGTTCATAAGATTTATTTTTATTTGTCGCGGAACTGTTTCGTTTGTAGGAGAGCGACTCATTCACTTAACATCGCTCTTGAGTTCGTACAGGGTGTCCAGAAAAGGGCTCCCTGATTTCAAAATTAAATATTTCGAAAACAAAGATCGACAGAGGAATGCAGTAAACGGTATGTTTATTGTGAAATCTGTAAGAAGTTTATACAGCAGTTTGAAATAATAGTTACACAAGCTGCTAACAGATGGCGCTGTACGATGTACAGCTCATATCAGCATACATAAGTGAAATAATCGTATGAAAACACTCTTTGCAAACAATCACGTCACAATGTTTTCAAAATGTTCACCATTGGCACTACAGAGGTGGCGCAAACGAAGAATGAAATTCGCCATCACACTTCATAGTGTCTCAACCGAAATACATTCACATGCCACAGAGATCGCCGATTCAAGCTCGTTCAGCGTGGCGGGGTGCTTCGCGTAGACCATGTCTTTCACTGTGCCCCACAAAAAAAAGTCACAGGGAGTGAAATCCGGCCAATATGGAAGCCAATCCATGCCTGCACCAGTAAATTTTGGATATTCCAAAGCAATGACTCGATTCACGAAGTATACCTCAAGAAAGCGAAGCACTTGTTCGGTCCGATGTGGTCGGGCTCCATCTTGCATAAACCATTCATACCTGGTCGATCCTCTAACACTTGCTGTGTGGCGACAAATTGTTTCAAAATTGCAACGTAACGTGCACCAGCGATAGTTTCTCGAATGAAAAAAAAAAAAAAAAAAAAAAAAAAAGGGCCAATAATGCCTCTGCTGCATACTGCAGCCCACACAGTAACTTTAGGAGAATACAGGGGTTTCGCTTCACACCAATATGGCTTTTCGGAACCCCAAAATCGCCAGTTCTGCGTATTCACGTATCCATTCAGGTGGAAGTGTGCTTCACCTGTAAACCAGAAGCAGCCAACATCAAATCCTTCACTATCAATCATTGAGATCATCTGATTAGCAAAGGCAACCCTTTTTGCACAGCTCGTACGGGTATGGACTTGTGCGTTTGAATTTTGAATGGAACCATGTGTAGGCTCTTTCTCAGTATTTTCTGCGTGCTGGAACGCTCCCAACCAGTCTCAAATGCAATTCTACGGACGGATGACATTGGATTTCGCTGAATAATTCCAGAAACTGTTGCGATATTTTCAGGCGTAACTGCGGTTTGCTTGCGGCCAACATGCCCCACTAGATCACCAGTTACGCTGCCTGTTCGTTGAAATTTTGCAAAGAGCGTATGAATGGTTTTCGCATCATGTCCTTTTGGAACATTAAATCGTGCTTCAAAACTTCGCCTTGTTGACGTAGGACTCTTCTAATCTGTGGTACTCTATCACCAGAAACGCGTTATTCAATGGAGTACATGATTTTAATCTCTTCCTTCGGTACGCTAACCTCCTTTCACGTTTCAATAGTGGAACTGATCGCTGTGGGCTTCGGATCACTATTTATACTAGGCATTACGTATGGCGATTACAGCGCCATCTGTTAGCAGCTTTTGTAACTATTATTTCAAACTGCTGTATAAACTTCGTACAGCTTTCACAATAAACATACCGTTTACTGCATTCGTCTATCGATCTTTGTTTTCGAGATATTTAATTTTGAAATCAGGGAGTCCTTTTCAGGACGCCCTGTACATAGGCTTGCTCTCTGTTGGCACGCTGCTCTCCGCCTGTTTTCTCCTTACTCAACGTGCCCCCGCCTAATGCGAAGCGCGGAGCAGGTGGCTTCTCGTGTTTCTTAGTGCGCTTGGCTTTCATAGTCGTTCTTGCACAAGGACGAAAATTAATATCCTGGGCTTTGTAAGTTCACGTGAATATTCATCCACACGAGTAATGTTCGTAGTCTACAGTGGTCTCCGGCAGTAACTCTCGACTTATTTTCCATTCCCCGAGTGGAAAACGTGATTCTTCGAAAATTGCTTTATGACGGAGAACACTCACTGTCGAACTCTTAGAGTTTCGAAACATTTACAGACAGTAATCATCTTTCGTCTTGGTCCGTAAACGACTTTTACCACTACCTAAACACAATTCAGTTCCCCGAAAAAAAGTCTGTTGATCCTAATCAAAATATAAGTACAGAATTCTTTCTGCGTCCTATTTGATGCTTTTGATCCACGCTTCCAAAGGTACATGCTTATGCTCAATGATGTGGCGCTTAACCAAAGACTGACGTTTTTGGGTAATGTCGGAGAATGTCCTAGTCTTAACACAGGCTCTGAAACACTGTTTTTGGACCTGCATACAGTGTCCTCAGCTAGTGAGAAATTCACTCTGTATCAGGTAGCAACAGTAACATTATTAGATAGCTCCGGAAGTCTGCGAAAAGATCAGCCGCTCTTTTCACGTAGGCACACTTAGCAGTGTATCTGCGGTTTTAGCTTACCGGTTTAGAATGTTGTGCTTTGCCCATGATAGTTTTCCTATTCTGTTTTTGTGGAACCCTCCTTCGGGCATGGATGAGTGTGTTGTCCTTAGGACAAATTGGTTTAAGTACTTCGTAAGTCGAACTCAAGACTTAGGTAGTTTGTACCTTATGTTACAAACATTCGGAAAATACTCATGTCGAAGAACAAAACAGACACATATGGTTCTGCTCAGCGACCTCAGTCCTAATTCGACCATAAAGTTTCGCGTGCGTACATATTCGCACTTTTTCCACACCGGGTATGCTAAAATCCTTTTACCCAGTCGCTCCTCGTAGTGTTTTTATACACAGCATCTCCTTACTGCTGCTGCCTTTCCTCTAATACTTTCACTATTTCTTCCTCCATTGTCTATGTCCTGATGCCACTAATTTCTCTCTCTCTCTCTCTCTCTCTCTCTCTCTCTCTCTCTCTCTCTCTCTCTCTCTCTCTCTCTCTCTCTCCAAATGTTCAAATATTTGTATAGCTTTTGGTATTGAACTGCGTGGTCATCAGTCCCTAAATTTACAAACTACTTATGAACTACCTTACACTAAAGACAGCACAAACATCCGTGATTTGAACCTCCGACGGGGAACAACCTCGCTCATCGTAGCATAGCTCCTCAATGCGCTCCGCCGCGGACCTTTCTCTCCCTCTCCACATGTTCTTGAAGACGGATTGGTCGGATTGTACTGAGAAACTAGCTTTAGGTATACGTAGGCAGTTTCTTTTGTAGAACTGTTGCATCTTCTAGGTGTTCTGACAACGAAACGTAGTCTTTGAGTCGCTTTCCGTACAATATTTTTTGTATGTTCTTACCTATTTAAGTTGTTCGTAATTGTTACTCCTAGGTATTTAGTTGCATTGAAGGCCTGTAGATTTGACTGATCTTTTGTGTATATGAAATTTCTTTTAGTGCTCATTATTCAGGGTCAGTTGCCAAGTTTCACATCTTACAGATATCAAAATCGTTTTGCAGTTGCTTTTGATCTTCTGGTGACTTTTCTGACAAGTGACAGCGTTATCCGCAGACAGTTTAAGAGTTGCTCACATTGTCTCCTAAATCATTTACGAAGATAAGGAATAGTAGAGGTCCTATAACACTAACCTGGGGAATATGCTATATAGCGTTTCTGTTTTACTCGATGACTTCCCGTCAATTACTACATACGGTTTCGTTTCTGACAGCAAATCACGAATCCAACCGCACAACTGAGACGATATTCCGTAATCCGTACCGTGTCAAAAAGGCTTCCGCAAATCTAGAAATATGGAATCGATGAGATGTCGGTAGCACTCATAAGTTCATTTGAGTAATGAGCTAGCTGTCAGGTGAAATGCAAAAAATGTATTCGCAGTAGCGAATATGAATCAACGTCGGCTGTTCGTTTTAATGGTGACGTGTGAAAATCTGTACTGGTCGGGACTTACGTCGGTCCGAGAAGCGTACGCGGATGTTGTTGTGGTTAATGCAAATGCTCGCGAAAAGCGGGAAGTCCGGGTTCGAATCGTGGTGACAAATTTTCACGTCACCATTGGCTACCATTGGCTACAAAATTGGTGAAATTGAAACAGTTATAGTGGGTCCACAACCTTTGAGATAGCTTGCCAGTGGTTGTAATTACACATTTATTGTGTTACGGACCTCGGCAACGTGTACCGCAAAACGACAGTGTACCTTACAGTATTTGTTCAAAGAGATGACCGCGGTCATTGCGTGGCAGGAGGTAGGAAAATCCCCACATCGGTGGCGACCACCAAAGACACACGGGCAGTGTCGAAGATTACCATGGACTTCATGCCTCCTCGTTTGAGTGATTCACATCTTTTAGTGTTCACGAAAACAGCCTCTTACCCGCAAAAGGTCGAAGGCTCAGACTGCCCGTCTCCTGATAGATCGTATGTCAGGGATCTTTGAGAGAGTGCGGAAGAGCTTAATGCGCCGATGCCGTGCACGCATTGAGATTGGCGGTCGTCAGTTACGACTGTTACTATTATCTGCGATGTATAAATATGCATTTCCTACTATCGGTTATTGTATCTTGAAATAATCGGTTGCGAATCCACTATCACCCTGTTTAATTTCACTCACAAATCTAAACCTTTCGTCGCGCCTTACAGTAATCAATGCTTCTTGTTTCAGATATAAATCTGAAGAAGAGGTATTGAATTAAAATTTGTGCTACGGCCGGGATTCGAACTGGGGACCTCTCGCTTAATTCAATGTCACTCGTTCAGATTTATCTCTTTGATATATATCCAGACAAAATATGTCTATGATACTGATTTATTGACATTTATAGCTTCTTGTTTAGTTGTAGAAAGTTATTTAATTACTTGCGAATCGTCAGTTTCTTTTAATCGGCGGTAAAAAAAATTGGTATCGAGTTTCATCTGTTTGTGTTTTACTACCTAAAAATTTATGGGTTTTCGGGCCTTCTGTAATTTTTATTTATTTACTTAATTTTAGTATTTTATTTTGGACCTTAGTGAGGAATTCAAAAAATGTTGAAATGTTTGTAAATCTATCGGACCAAACTGCGTGGTCATCGGTCCGTAGCTTACAAATTACTTAAACCTAGGTAAACTAACCTAAGGACAAACACACACACCCATGCCCCAGGGAGGACTCGAACCTCCAAGGCGAGCAACCGCGCGCTCCGCAGCGAGACGCTTTAGACCGCTCGGCTACTCCACCGCGGCCATGTGAGGAATTCGCCGCCCCCCCTCCCCCCCACCACACACAGTTGTTTAAAAGTTATGCTACTTCTCGTATTTCAAATACCATACTGCTTGTTCGTTTATGGGATACCGAAAAGTTGGTTTGAGTGCGGAACTTACCTAGAAAGGAGTCAGATTGCAAAAGGGTTGTTTTACCGGCGGGATGCACTTCTAAAAGGCGCGAAATTTTGTTGTTAAAAATTTGAGTATGATGGAGTATCTATAGTTTAAGGCCGTTGGAAGTCTTCCCAAAGCGCAGACTGTGTGCTGTAATCACGGCTCTGAGCTCGTTATCTTAGCGGCGCCTGATACCCGGAACCCACACCACTAGAGAGGCACGCGTAGGTGTTGATACCTTATCGCTGCCCCAGCTTAAGCGAGCTTGCCGTCGCGTGCCCAGCGCTGCTGACCTACCCGGTGAACATGTTGCCCTCTGCTCTCGTTACGAACGCTCAAACAACATTATTCCTATGTGCTTTTCCGGCATTTGCAATTTTGCATATACTGTTGCCTTTTAAATAGCATTTTACTGATTTTGTGAGTTGCAAAACCCTTACAGGAACACTTTGTTATCCGACTGCAAATAGCCTTTTTTTCTCACAATCTTCTTATTCGTCTCTCATGAACGGGTAATCGTATCATATTTAATGTTCATATTTAGATCTTCAGTCCCTTAGCTGTGTACAAATTTTAAGAGTCTTATTCGATGCAGTCAAACGGCAGTGACATGTACGTCACATAATTTGACACAATCTTACTCATCAAATTATTGCCAATATTAGATGCCTGTATTCCGCACTCTTTACGCTGATAACACGTATAGAATGTTCTAACACACAGTAGTGTCAAAAGGTCACATACAACCTCTGACAATAAAGTTTGGTGAACAGTCCTCGCCGTCCGAGGTTCGAGTTTAGCACAAGTTTAAGTAGTTTCTAAGCCTGGTAAGAGCAGCAGTTAAGTCTCGTAGACTTCAAACCTTTAAACATTTGAATTTGAATAGTCCTGTAACATTAACGTAGATGAACTATGAAACTACTGTTACCTTACTGTCCTCCGAAATAGGCACCTCCCATAAATATGCATCGCTGAGGTCTTCGATACTTGTCCTGGAAACTTTGTACTGAGTCTTTCTTTGCGATGGTGTTCCAAAGCCTCGTCAGTTTCGTTGGATTTCAATAATATCGTCAAATCTCTCTCCTTTCATAGCGAGTTTGAGTAAAGGAAATAGAAATCTGGAGGATTGAGATCCGGTGAGTATCGTGGATGTTCAATTTGCACGACAACGCTCTCCCACACACAGCCAATATCGTCAAATAGTGTCTGAAAAAAAAAAGGGGGGGCGGTTGACCTTGAACATTTACCATCCTCGCCTCATCTCAATCCTCCAGACTTCTTCCTATTCTTTAGATTCAAACTCGCTTTGAAAGAGATTTTACGATATTCCTGACATCCAACGAAACGTAACAAGTGTTTGAACACAATCAAAAAGGAAGACTCCGTGCAAATTTTCGATGACACGTATCACAGAGATAGCTATAGGTGGTGACTATTTCGAATGACAGTAAGGTAACTGTAGTTCATAATTCATGTGCGTTAATGTTACAGGACTGTTCGCCGAATTTTTTGTCAGAGGTTGTTATAGTGTGGAATGGTGTTTTCGAACATACCACTTGACTCGCCTAGACGTCATGAATGGAATGCCGAAAATGTAACACTGAAAGAAAACTTTCCGAAAATGGCTGTTGGCAGACGTCTGTCGAGTCTCACCAGAAACCCAAGAGGTTATATATCAGACGATGTGAACGCATTTGCAGTAAACACTTCCCACATCATGTTAATATATTTACGAAATTGTTGTAATACGTGGAAAAGTACATAAGCTAAACCGAAATTCCACAAAAAACATTAAACGTTGTAAGTCTTGCAACCGATATCTTGCCGGTATTGTTATCAATTAAAGGCAAGAATAGTGGAGATTCTCGATTCTTTGGATGGATGAACTACGTAGCTATATAATGAAGTTTGTACGGATCCCTGGGTGGCCGGCCGCGGTGGCCGAGGGGACTGAGGCGCTTCAGTCACGGTCGGCACGGCCACTACGGTCGGGGGTTCGAATCCTCCCTCGGGCATGGATATTTGTGCCGTCCTTAGTTGTAGGTAGTTCATAAGTAGTTTGTAAGTTTAGGGACTGATGACCCCGTAGTTAAGTCCCTTAAGCTTAACAAACATGTGAAAATGTGATCCCTGGGTGCGCGAGCCTCACTCTTACTTTCATGCATTTTCTCTTTTTCCGTATATATACGATATGTGATCAACAACAAAGTAGGAACAAGGAGTGTTTCGTGTAACGGGCGTTAGTGTGGAGGTTACTGTACCATAGGCATCCATTCGCAGCGATTCAACGACGCGTAGATATTGATAGTTTCTCTGGTAATATAATCGAAAAAGCAATCCCATGGTTGTATATGAAGCTCTGATTCTTGCTTCACAGTGAGACAGAAGAGTAGGAGTGTCATGGATTGATTTGTTTTATTAATACATCGTACAATAGTGTGATTGGCTGTACATGAAAGGACTGTCTGTAAAAATTGCCGAAAACAGAAGTGCAATGTTTGAAAACGCGTATCAAACCCACCAGTCGGTGCCAAATTCGTTGATAATAGTTGCCTATGCATTGAAAATTCTGTGGAGCCAAGGTAAAGAAATGTGTGCAAGGTTTTACCTTGTGGGAGTAATTTACATTATTCTGTCTGCTGCTCCTTTTACGTAGCTGAAAGATGATTGTGACTAGAAGCTGAAGATACCAAGTAGGTGTCTTGATGACATGCTTCAGCACGGAGTGACTCCTCGCAGGCAGCAGAGAATTACGGAAGTTGCTTGTTAAACAGGGGGAGGGAATAGGCGAACATCAGTGTGAAGCTGTTGCACAGTTGTTTTTCCCGCGTCGTGTTCGCCATTTAAATAATAGGTGTTTAATTGCATTATTTATTTATTTTATTTATCGTATGGCAGTGCACATCATTTAGCAGATCTTATACAACTATACATACAAAAAATACAAAAATGTGTAAAACATACAAGAACGCAAAAGAGACTTAAAATAAGGTATATAAGATGCATAAAGCACATAAAGAATAAATTTCACAGTCAGATACAATCATCGAGGTTGCGTATGTAGTCTATTGCGGCGTCTTTTGCAGTCAGGAAATCGGAGAAGTTCCTTATCTTACGATCTTATCTCGCAGTCTTCTATTACGTGGCGTATGGTTTGCCTATCGGCGCCGCAGTCGCAGTTGGGAGATGGAATTTTACCCCATCTGTAGAGAGAGTCTGCGCATCTTCCATGGTTCGTGCGAATTCTGTTCAGGAATGACCCGGCTTTACGGGGCAGCTCGTATCCAGGCGGTCTCTTGGTGATGCTCAGTACATGCCTGCCGCCATCTTTCCTTCCTGTACTCTATTAGGTTGAAGTCCGTATTGTGTAATTCCTTGGCTGTTTTCATTGTTGGGTGTCTGGACCGCAGTCTATTTCTTTCTAGGTCAGGTGTGTCATGGTGTATGGGGAGTCGAGGATTGTTAGTTATCTTCCTGTATTCCCGGAGGAGAGCATTGCCGCGGCGCAGATCAGCAGGTGGAATGTGTGGCTCTGGATGGACAGCCAGGAAGTTGGGGTTGATCTAATGGCTCCGCTGACAATTCGCATTGTGCCATTCAACTGCACATCAATCTTCCTTGTGTGAGCACTATTCATTGCAGATATTGTGTGTTAAGATATAGTATAGAATGGCTTTTCAGAAAAGTGACACTCTGCGAACTGCATTATTGTCTTCTTCTTAAAATTGCATATTTAACGTAAAATTTAAGGCGTTGTAGTTATTTGTAAGAGCTGTTGTTGCCCAGGCCGTTGGCGAGCAGTGTGTTTGGAACGGTTGTGGCGGCGGTCTCCTGTCGGGGTGCACTAGAAAGTGTGGCGGCGGAAATAGCTGGCCTCTGCCCGCCTCTCACGTGATGCTCGCGGCTCAAGGGTTCGCCAGTATTGCACTCTCTAATTGCAGAACACGCGTCAAAACATCAGTCTTAACACATTTTTTTTTTCTTTCGTTAGTCAGTCTCATGTTTATATTAGAGTGACCAGATGTCCTGCTTTTCGCAGGATACTCCTGCTTTTTTTTTTTTTTTTTTTTGTTCTGCTACCCGCGACGAGGTCAGAAAATCTTAGAAATATCCTGCATATCAATACTAATCCTGCGAAATTCGATTCTTGTCTTATTCGAGGGAAATCAGTATTTATACAAATAAAAAAGAATGAAACTCTTATAGAAAAGAGTTTTTATGGAGAAAAAGAAGTTTTGTTGATACAGTAGCGTCTGCTACGCGTGTCGTCTGCAGTCATCGCAGACGTAAACATCGTTCGCGTCGAGTAGAGATGAGAAAAATCTGCCAACGAAGGAGGTTCCTCCTTGTCTATGACGAAGAGCTGTTGGAAGTAAAATTTAAGCTCATGTTTCATTTCATCATTATCATTAGTTTTACCTCATGTAGAGTGACAAGGCCTTGAGTGGATTACTATTGTACTTGTTGCATGTTCCGTTCATCACTTTAAAAAAATCAAATGTAACATGTGTAGTAAATTTGGTAAAATTATGAGCATAATTGAAGCACACAATACCCTCAGTTGGCCGTGACCCATGACGCCATCAAAATGGATAACCCTTATTTCAGACATAGTCAGTTGCGAATATTCAATGTTTCAATTGATTAGTGTTTTTATTTAAATCATGTGGTTCGCTAAAATTTTACTTCCTGACCTGGTGGCCTTGTATTATTTGCCCAGGTGTTAATATTCTTTGAAATCCCAACAACTTGCTTCGTTTTTTGTACAGACCATAAAGTAAATAAATAATGTTGATCCTGGTCTGTGGTTGACAGGTTTTGATATTCCCTTGTCTGCCCAGTAAAAGTAATTGCCCTCGTAAAACGAACAGCTAGCTACCACATAGCCTTCTATACAATATACCGACGCCATGGATCAAAGCCGAAGATGGTATCATGTGCTTCACGTAACCCACCAGTAGAATGTAGCTTGGGATACCACCCGTCTGCTTTGACCCAAGACGTAAAAGTCGATGGGTGGTATCTTGTACTTCAATAGACACGAGATATGTTGCTTTCTGGATCTGAAAATATGGTCACCCTAGTTTATATTACTTTTGTACAAAATTATTGGATTTGCTATTTACTCGCGAGTTGAAACGATATGTACCGTAGCCTCGTGGAGAAAAATTTATTCCATTCATAAATATTTTGTAAGCCAAAGTTAATTACTCCCAATTATGTCTGCGCAGTGAACGAGGGTTGGAACTTAATTAGTGAAAACACTGCTGTGGGAACACTATGCACTGGAATCTACTATTGTCGTTGATAGCACAGATATTACCATACCTCCGAGCAAATGGACTTGCCCGTCGCACATCACCGGCGTGCGCTCAATCGGAGGCTATCAGTCACTTGTGAGCGAGCGGTCTAACGTAACGCATTACGTTCCTCCAAGGCAGACCGCCAATGCACGGTATTTCTGTTCGTTTTTGGAGCATCACCTGCGACCAGCTTTGCGAAAGAAGCGGCAACACTTTCTGAGCAACCGACCCATCATTTTGCACCATAATGCGCGGGCGACTGTTTAATCCACCATAATTTCCGCACTTCAGTTCAAAAATGTTCAAATGTTTGTAAATCTATCATCAGCCCGTAGCTTACAAACTACTTAAACCTAGGTAAACTAACCTACGGACAAACACACACACCCATGCCCCAGGGAAGACTCGAACCTCCACGGCGAGCAACCGCGCGCTCCACAGCGAGGTGCTTTAGACCGCTCGGCTACTCTACCGCGGCCCGAAGTCCTTATGACTTTGATTTGATTCGGAAAATAAAAGAACCATTTCGTGGCATTCTCTTCAGAACTGTTCCAGAGATTCGACATGCAGTAGACCGCTCCATTCGCACCACCAACAGAACAGACTGTGCTAACGGTATATTACGCCTTCCACATCGCTGGGTTCTACACAACGCTGGTGACTACTTTGAAGGAGAGTAACAGGTGCAAACATGTAACGCTTTTGTATCGGTTGTGAATAAATAGTTGCCTCTATTTAAATTCCAACCCTAATATGTAACAAGATTTTACTGATTTACATTTCATAGCGGCCGAGCGCATTGAGGCGCTACGCTACGATGCGCGAGGTCGTTCCCCGTCTGGGGTTCGAAACCCCCTCCCCCGTCGGGCACTGATGTTTGTGCCGTCTTTAGTATAAGCTAACTCATAAGTAGTTTATGAAGTTAGAGACTGATGACCCCGTAGTTAAGTCCCATAGCTCTACAAACATTTGAACATTTTTACATTTCATATAATCTAAAAACAAGTTTGTGTGTTCATTACATGATTTGGTGTATAAAATTAAATCTTCATTTCTTGACTTCCATAAAATATTACTGGATGTGATATAAAATTACAACTACTCTTAAATGAAGAGAAATTTGTCCTGGTGTCAGTCATAGAGTATATGACAATACACTGAACTCCAAAATAAGGCTTATATTACACAACGGCTGGTCTATATAGCAATATTTACGTTGATATTAATATCTGCTGGCTTTCACAGAGTAACTTCGTCTATATTTGTTGGTGATAGCTTAGTGCAGACAAAGGAATTCAGTATTTCAGTTCGCAACGGGACGTGTACTGATAGTGGAACTTCCTAGCCGCGGTTGAGTGGCCGAGCGTTCAAGGTGCCTTGCTGCGAAGCGCGTGGTTGCTCTCCGTCGGAGGTTCGAGTCCTCCCTCAGACACGTGTGTGTGTGTGTGTGTGTGTGTGTGTGTGTGTGTGTGTGTGTGTGTGTTAGCATCAGTTAGTATAAGTAGTTTGTCAGTCTAGGGACTGATGACCGGAGCAGTTTGGTCCAATAGGCTAACAAACATTTGAACATTTAGAACTTCCTGACATGTGAAAAAAGAACTCGTACCTCAGACCTCGCTATTCTCCACAGTGCTGACACCGACTGAATATTTCTTTTAATAGAGACCTTCATCGAGGTTTTTAAAAATATTTCGACTATACACAAATCTCGTCAATTATTTTACTTAATTTCCTGCGCCAAGCACTTTCATGAATTAAATCTAATCGGGTGAATTATTAACTTTTAAACTAATCTATTTGTACTGCCCTCATTTTATCTCAGTTACTTACGTGTATATAATTCCGTTTTAACTACACGTAATAATTTTCATTTTAGGCGCACGTATGGAATATTTTAAAGATTACATTTTTTGTTTTTTTATGCGAAGTGCCGTATCTGTAATGTAGTCAAAACCATGTCAGACTTCCACTCTGACGGAAAACGTGTCACAGTATCAGCGTAGAATTTTTCAACGCGCTTCGTTAGAGAGAATTTTATATTAGTATCGCAGCGTAATTATTTCGCTCGGTTATATCTCTCAGTGACCTTCGTTTGATTTTCCACGCCGTGCTGAGCAGGACTGCGTTTGCTTGCAGATGGTAATGGAAACACCAAAGACACGACATAGCACCACGTTTAAATCGGTGTGGGAAAACAGTGGCATTCAAAACGACTCGTAGTCGTCTCTGATGTGTTAAATACATGTTCTGTATGGAATCCTTATACCAACCTAGCTTTCTTCCTGTAAAATAATGGTACGTTCAGGCAACGACGATGGGCAGAAATCAAGCGCATTTGTCTACATAGTAAACCACAAAGGCCCCGTAAGCTGAGGCACGGAGACTGCGGTGGCCAGAACATATAAAATTCACGTCCGTACTCCAAAACCGGCATTGGCGATCCGAGGGGGCTGCAGCATCCCCCGCAGCTGAATCTGTATTTTCTAACATGTAGTACGTGTATTCTTTAACCAGTGGCATTATGTGGTTGAGTTGAGAATTTGTGATGATTACTGGTTATTTGTTTATTTATCTTTGTAAATATCAATGTAAATAGAAATTCTCAAACCCTGAGACGGTTTTTCGTCTCGAACATGTCAAAGACATTAAACATAAAAGTGAAGCAATGAATTAAAATTCGCTGGTGATGCGGTGATCTAGCGGTAAGACGCCTGCCTAGTAAGCATGGAGGTCCAGGTTCGATTCCCGGCCGCATCACAAATTTTAATTCATTGCTTCACCATTATGTTTAATTATCGTTGTGTTGCCTACTTTGTTAGGGTTGAAGAACAGAAACAATATCCTATAAAGTGGATGTTAGGTCTAGCCAGATGAATTCTACAGATAACAAAGTTGTATCAACAAACCATTTTAAGAAGAGCAATAAATAACATAGACTTAATATTGCCATTTGTCGAAATTCGACCAATTGTGTTAGAAAGCAACGAAACGCGACTTTTTTTTTAATGTAATGGGATTGTATCGGTATGCAGACTCGTAGTTCCTACGTGAATCGTGCATTTCCACATAATTAGGGAAGCAGGAAGTCTTAGCTATTCAAAATGAAGTAATTGAAAATTAGGCACTTACTTGACGTGTCTGGTAGCAGTTGCCGATGCATAAACGTTATTCTCTGGTTAATACGCGAAATAATGGCATCAAGAAGTATCTTTATACCGTTACCGCGAAATTTTATTTCCTTGCTGACAGGACGGTCAACCTTGTAGTTCCATCAGCTCTACTGCTAGAGAGATGTCGTGATAGACTGTAACTGTCGCGGTGTATCGTCGTCTAATACAACTTTTACAAATGAAATCTTCTGCTTCCTTTGATCACTCTTAACGGCTCTTTACACACATGATTTTTGTTTTTTGGCACTTCTGTGTCCAAGCCACTTTCGAAAGATTCATTAATCTCCTTGTATAGTAATATATATTAAAATAATATAAAAACTAAAGTCAGTCAGCCGGGCCGTTCTATTCGGCCACATTCCTTCATTTTTGTTTTAAACGTAAGGCATTCATCTACAGATTTGTCATCAAGTATCAGAATTCACCGAATAGTCGCCTTCCTTTATTTATTCTCAAACGCGAAATCCTTGTGTCCTTGATGTGAATATTGTAACGGTTTGTTTCACGATATCTTAGGTTGTAATTAAAATACGCAGTTCTTTTTGGCCTAAGAACTGTCACCGGATCAAGCTATTTGATTTGCACTTTTGAACACTTTTCATTGATTCTTTTTGAAGAAAGCTATGAGTGCACATTCAACTTCAATTTTTCGCAACATTTTTTTATGGCTTCACTAACGGTGCGCCGGCCGCGGTGGCCGAGGGGATTGAGGCGCTCCAGTCACGGTCCGCACGGCCACTACGGTCGGGGGTTCGAATCCCCCCTCGGGCATGGATATTTGTGCCGTCCTTAGTTGTAAGTAGTTTGTAAGTTTAGGGACTGATGACCCCGTAGTTAAGTCCCATAGACTCTACAAACATTTTTACTAACGGTGCGGAGTATTCGCACGGGTCATCTAGTTGGTATTAAAAATCGGTATTTCACTTTTGGTGTTCACGTGTTCATATAATGAGCATTTTTTGCACATTTTCCTTATTTATTTCCTTTTACAGTCATAAGGTAGTCTGTAATTCATTGTGTTGTTAGATTAAGTGGACTGTCGCTTATTTATTCAGGCCTCGTAAAATAAGCTTCGTGAAGCCGTAGTTCCTGTTACTGTTAATCCGTAACTTGTTAGTGATATATTTGTAACGCAACTGGTGAGGTCGGGTTATAGATGCCCGATAATTTCCATCGCCCTCATACTTCTATGGTGAAGGAGAAATGAAAAAAGTTTTACTTACATTTCAAAAGTAACTTTTATTGACACCACTGAACAACTTTTTGCAGCAGAATGTTATTTACAGTTAACAGAATAGACAGATTTATTTAAGTCCATAAAAAAATTTGCAATGTGTTACACAATCCATATATTTGCTAATTTTTTTTTATAAAGAAATAAACCAAAATTTAGTATTACAGTATAAAGAAATAATGAACCTGTATAAAAAACATTACACTTTGACAAATTATTACACAGACAAGAATTTGCAAGCCACTACTCAACGCAATCTCGGCATACAGGAATTGAGCAGGCTCTGCAGATTGGTACGTTCCAGCTGTTACAGATCTGTCAGAGCCTGGTGGTCACTTCTTACATCTCACTTATTTACCCAAGTCTCGTCTGACTTCGTGTAACTGGTATCTGGAGTATTCTACTGAGATTTGGCCGCAATTCACGGGGCAAATGGTTGTTTTGACGTCGACGATTGAGATGACGCTCTACAAGTTCTTGTCCAAGACGCGGCTGTTAACTGCGACTGCGTCTCGCCCCCCCCCCCCTTTCTTCTCTCTTTCCTATTGTATGATTTACGCTTTACAGTCCTCCATACTTGTTTTGATTCGTAGGTGGTGTTCTGTGCTGAGGTTCTATAGCAACGTCTTCCTAATTGCGATCTTCTGTGTGCATTTTGTGAGTTTCATAAATTTCATTTATTTGAACTATACAGAATTTTCATTTCATATGACTGAAGATGCATAAGTAGTAATCAACAGAAATAAAAATAAATTGGTTTTTGTAGACATTACAGCAGGCCTACATTCTTGTTTGCAGGACAGTGTATATAGCTGTAAAATTATTTATTTGTACAACCTACTATTCCTCTTTTGGTCACATGAGTGGATATAATTGTGCCTTAGCGTATGTGAAAACTAAAAAATCATTTACATAGATACATGCAATATCAGATGATTTTTAGTCTGACATGCGCAAAATCACATTTATTTCCATATTATAACGCCACATGGCGAAAATCGCAGTGCCGAGTTTTAGAAACAATTTTACGGTCAAAAAGATTACCACGACATCATTTACGAAGTTTGGTCGATTGTAAACAACAGCCACAAAATTAATGTTCGTTTTTTATTTAAATTTCTCGTATATATTACTTTGCAAGGTCTCAAAAACCTTTTTACGAGGTCCACCCTCAAAGAATACATGAAAAATATTGTCATCTAACACCTATATAACGTTTTTTCATTCGTGTATTTAGAAGTAAACATATGGATTTTCGCGCCACATTTTTCAGATTGAAAGTTCACTGCCAGGCCACTAGTAGCGCTGCTGTCGTTCTGTGTTTCCGTGTGATAACATGGTCTTTGCACTTCTATTATTTTTGGTGTTCTGTGACACTCACTGCTGCAAAAGTTGTTACCAACTGACGGCTGCATCGACACTAGCGCTCCTAGCGGTGGGAAAGCCACCATAGTTGTGATGTTTGTTTATAATTACTTTTGTACATAATTAGCGAAATAGTTCGTACAATTTTTGCGCTGCAAGCATTAGTAAAATATCAAGAGACGTACATTAATACGAAATTAATGTAAAAACAGTCAATTTTACTGATTCAGTGGTATAAAAAACAACTTCTTGAACAAACACGAATATCTGTGTATTTCAATCTTATTCCGCTGAAAGTAAGTAGACTATAAACATTTTTTTTTTATTATTGAGATTGTCCTCATTACAGAGGTTTCCCTCCAACATATTAATACGCCCAGAAATGAATACACATAGTACGTAAGGTTTTACACTAATTATTCACTATAAACATAAGAGAATAATAAAATTCTATTATGGTGTTTTGTTACTATGACAGGAAGTTTTTTTGACGTGTATAAATTCTGTGTGGAGTATAATGTTTCGCATAGTTTTACACCTCATACGTCTTCCTTAAACATGCATATTATGTTCAGTGTAATTACTTGAGCTTAAAAAGGCAATGTTTTGAAGATTCTTGCCATTTGTGATTCAGCTGTAGCAACAATAGCGGAATTGCATACGTCTTTGTTGGAAAAGTTTCTTTGTTTTTGCCGTTTTATTGCCATGTTTGTGACGTGTTTCCTTCAGCTACAACTGTTGAAGTTGATTTGGTACGTTACGTACTATAGTTATTGCATTCTACATACGTTTGCTACGTTCAAAGTTGCTGATTTAACTGGAATTATAGTGAAGAAACTTTAACGTTGTTTAGTAGAATAGCGACGTCTTTCTGCCAAAGGAAAGGTCTTATGGTGTTTCCTAACAATTTTTTATTTTCAATATAAATGAAATTATTTATCAGAAGCCTGTAGATTACAAGACAGCGGTGAATAAACTATCCCGTAATGTACCGTTTCGTACATTGCCAGGGACCCTATGAAACTTAATTAAGACAAAAGTAGAGCTGTTTTTAACTTATTACCTATTATAAGGTATTACATACGTTTACTAATGTAAAAAATATGTTAAAATCAATATAAACGATACTATTCGCACCTTCGACCATAGATACTGGTAGACTGGGCACGGCATCGTATTCATGGCACCAACATCTCTGCAGCTAAACGATTATTTTGCCAACAGTCACGTGGAAATGTACAGATGTGATACAGCTTTCCCTAGGTTTATACAGAGGTTTTTGATAAGGCAAGTAACATTAAATTCCAAGTGAAAGTATTATTAGTTTAAAATAATGACATTTCTTGAAAACTGTCGCGTTGTTTGTTATATGCGTCTAATGTTTGCCAACAGTCATGTGGTCATATGTTTGAACCACGCCATATTTATAGCCGCTCTGGTGTTTGGCCGGTCTGTTAGTATCTATGGTCGAAGATTCGCACTCATCAAATGTCGTATTCAGAAATGTAGCTTTCCGGCCGCTTGGAGCGCTAGTGTCGCAGTGTATAACAAAAATCTGCTGAAGTGTCGTGACTGTGTATGTTAGACTGTGGCAACACGAAGGAAGCCGCTGCCGTTTCCCTAGACGCTGCTCTGGTCGGAAATTCATGACGAAAGTAAAATTTTCGAATTTCTTGCTGTACAAAATACTGCCTGTTAAGGGAGCAAAGCTACATCAGTTCCTATATCTAATTTTTCGTTACAGATTCTCGTTTTCCTTTAAAAAATTAAAAAACCCTACTTTCGGTTGCGCGTTTTTTTTTTTTTTTTTTTTTTTTTTTCCACTCGTTATTACATCTCTGTCGAGTTAGGGAAACTAACTCGCGAAAAAAAAATTGGTTTTTGCATATCTTGTAGTTTCATACCCCAGCTAGATAACGAAGTGTCTATTTTCTCAAAATTCCTCATAGTTATTCAGATACTTAATTTTTAAGTAACCTGTTGCATTAAACTTTTGAAGTGTTTACATCGAAAAATGTAGTCGCTGGCGACTTTGCGTATGATTGATTTTAGGTCATACATCGTTGCGGATAAAAAGAAGCTAATAAATCGAAATTATTTTTAAAGTTGAGAGCAGGACGATACCTGTCTCCGTTTTCGAGATTTTGGCTCTTGTATCTACGGTAGGAGAGCGTCGCGACTAGCGCACCAGTTCCCTCCACGTGCAACGTGAATTGTGACAACCATCACATCTAATAAACTGTTAAAGATATTGAACATTTTTTGAAAGGAATTCATGTTTTACACAATCATTAATACTCAAAGCTTTTTTTATCTAATGCTGTATAGAAATAACTATTGTTCTTGCGATGAAACGAGGTATTATTTAAACCGTATTTAATATTTGCGGAGGTTTATTTCCGTCTATTGGAACTAAATGAAAGGCGTTTCGCTTCTTTATTTGTGGAGCATCATCAATGGCAGTTTTTTAGTGTTAATTCCATGTGCGACTTCATGGAGTTGTGTGTGTATTCTCCAGAGGGATGGAAGTTTTGGATCTTCATTTCATCACTTCAAGTACTTCACTATGACATTGGAGATTGTAACTGTCAGTGTTTTCTATATATTAATTATATTATTATGACACATGACCATGTACGCTGATATTTTTTTTATTATTAACAGGCACCTTTTAAATGACGAGACGAAATTCGTACTTAAGTTTAGATTAAATGTCAGTCAGTTTGCATGTGAAGTGGAACTTATAGAGTGTGACATTCAGAGAGAATCCTTCAACCGGTTCAACAAATCCATCAGTGGAGCTGAAAAAATAAATAAATAAAAATAAAACGCAGTGACGCTAAGCTAACGTAATTATTCTTTTATTTTCTTATTTACGATTGCGACGCTGTTTATGAGACCAGCAGTGTGTTTGTCTGAAACTCTTGATGTAACTTGCATCTCTCTCGTCTTTTTCATTTTTTCTTTTTTTTTCTGTTTTCATTTTAACTGATGGATTCACCTTTTGAAGTAAGTCCCAGTGTTCGAAAACGTACAGTTGAAATTTTTTCCAAGGCAGCTCAAAATATAGCAAACATACCAAACAAACGATTTTTTTGTAGCTCGTTAAATGTATCAACAATAGTTGTAAGAATGTTTGCTGTATTGTTATAATTTATTTCATTCTGACCGGTCTCCGTCCTAAATCATCTTCCAAGGAATATAGAAAACAAAAAGATTTTAAAATATCAAAGATGTCATCCATACTGTACACTTGACATTTTAATCTAAATGGCACACTACAACACATGAACTAAGATAACTTTTAACGTGCGCCACAAAACGGACTATATTGGTGTGAATGAAATTAATGAAAATATTACATTAACATTGTCATCCATTTCCTTACACCTGTACGTATCACCTAAACAAAACAAAAAATCAGTAACCACCGGTCACATTTATTATTTCCAAAATCCTAGAAGCCAAAACTGGTCCTTTCCCAAGCGTCTTTTCTCTTTTATTTCTGAATATTTGGGATATATCACTAGATTGCCACGAAATCTGAATCTGTTCAACTTACAAAGGCAGTAGCTTAATGGCTAGACAAGCTCCTATCTTATGAGTGGTTCATATCCGTTTTTGTTCGGTCTGCTTTGCTCGACATCTTTCTGCCAGTGCCTTAATTCGTCGCGATTCCAATCGCAACACTGCTCACTGCTGTAATGTTGCGATTGCCATCGGATCAGCCGCGCGCCAAACTCAAACTGCGCATGGGCGAACAGCCAGCCTCTGACGTCAAGGGCCGCACAGCCGCAGCCACCAGTCGGGCCTTGGACAACCCACCTGTAGCTGGGTATTTGACACCCAACATCACCAGTTACGGGTTAAAATCGAGCTCGTGAAATAAACGACAAACTTATTTTTTTATAAAATCCGTCCGTTGTTTTTTTTATAACGTATTAACGCCTTGCCTTGTTGTTGTACATGGAGAGTTAAGCGTCAGTAAGGTTGGGTTTATGTAAGTGTCGGTTGTTGTGGCGGCGCGACCTTGGCGCGGCGCGCCAGCTGCCGGCGTGGCTGCAGGCGGCGCTGACCGGAGCGTTGCACCGCGGCCCGCTTTCTCCGCCAAAGTAAAAAGCGGCTAAAAATAGACGCCGCGCCGCGCATGCGCACTGCCGCCGTCTGGCGCGCGGCGGACAGGGCTTTCCCACTGATGGGCGGCGGGGGCTGCCACTGCCAGCGCCGCCGATTAGCGTAGCGCCGCGACGGAGGAAATTTAATTTTGTGTTCTGCTAAGACCAGCGGAAGGTACTGGCCAGCCAGTCTCTCCCTTTCGAATAATACTCGTATTTTCGAGTGTCTCATGTTGCTGCATAGGGTCTATTATTTTGGATTAATGCATTTTTTTACGATCTTCATCAAATCCCTAAGATCTTCCTCAACGTGTAGTAACGCAGTTCAAAACGATAAAACCATGTTCTTGCTCTGCTCTGTTCAGTGACATACATACACCCAGCGAGCATAGAATGTTATTCTGAGCCGGCCGCGGTGGCCGAGGTGACTGAGGCGCTCCAGTCACGGTCAGCACGGCCAATACGGTCGGGGGTTCGAATCCCCCCTCGGGCATGGATATTTGTGCCGTCCTAGTTCGTAAGTAGTTCATAAGTAGTTTGTAAGTTTAAGGACTGATGACCCCGTAGTTAAGTCCCATAAGCTTTACAAACAGTTGAACAGTTGTTATTCTGACATACACCGTCCAAGTATTTCTGGCTTCCTGCCCTGGAATCACCCCTCTATTGAAATCACACACATCAAAAGGCGAATGGGTTCTGGCTGGAGCAGGAGGTTCTTGAATTATCAGGCCGCTTCTAAAACATTTTAAAACCCTTAAATGGTAACACCGGTCTCTCAGACCATGGCGCTCAACTTTTTTTGTGATGTTGCCTGCACTGATTATGTCGCGAACCTTCAGTGCCTCGTTATGCGTTACATGAACAGTTGCCTTTGATGTGGCTTTGCGAATTTTCCTACCCATTGTTACAACGTTATCAGAAAGGCTTCGTAGGTGTTACTATTAACTTTGCATATTTAACGTACTGCTGGGCTCTTTATTTTACGCCGCGGTGCAGTGGCCGAGCGTTTTAAGGCGCATTACTGCGGAGCGCGCGGTTGCTCGCTGTCGGACGTTTGGGTCTTAGGTTAATAAAAGTACTTTGTAAGTCTAGGGACTGATAACCAGAGTAGTTAAGACCCATAGATTTACAAACATTTGAACATTTTCTTATTTTACAAATCGTCGTTGCTATTTTCCAGTGTATTACAAGCAATAGTTCATTCTCGTAGTAGACAATCAACTTAGGTAGCTTATCGATTTTTTAATATGTCCGTTTGAATAAAATTGACGAAAAACGCCCAGAATGTAAATGTATCACGCTGAAGTCAGCTGATGGCCCAGTTATCTTTACAGACAGGCTAGAAAAATGCAAGACATGCCACTATTGCCCATATGAAAATTACAGGAAAACTAAGTGAAACTGTCAAGAGTGGGACAGGAATTGTTAACTATGTTCTAAGAAGTTGTGCAATGAATGTGAATTGAAATTATAACTTTTTTCTAGCTGAGAATTAATATTTACGAACAATAAATACACTACTAAACATGATGTTGTTGTTATGTGAAATAAATTACGTATATGTCAGTGTAAAGTAGAGACATACAAAAATGAATTTCACACGAGGTTCATACTTATCCAATAAGGTTTTTTTGTTACTTGATTGTAATTTGTTGCTACAGAACTGTTTCATTATATTAAAAACATGACACATGTATGAAAAGTAAACTCGATAACATAATCAAAAGGTGCAAATAAAAGCGAAGGAAAAGTTACAAGGTCTCTAGACCTATAACGTGACATTTTATTACCAATTAAGGGTTGCCGGCTGCGGTGGCTGAGCGGTCTGCGGCGCACCAGTCATGTTCTGCATGGCCACTACTGTCGGGGGTTCGAATCCCCCCTCGGGCATGGATATTTGTGCCGTCCTTAGTATTAGCTAGTTCATAAGTAGTTTGTAAGTTTAGGGACTGATGACCCCGTAGTCAAGTCCCATAAGCTCTACAAACATTTGAACATTTTGAATTAAGAGTTAATAAAAAAAGCTCATCACATATTCCAACTTTTTATTTATTTTTACGATTCCAACGTAATTTTCGAGCACCATGCTTCCGCCAAGAAGGGTCGCGGTGGGATGCATCTCTTTAGCATCTCCTAATACTGAGAATGCCTCAGTGGGAATGCATTCGTCCTACACTTCAATGACATTTCTAGTGCCATATTGCACAACACGAGAAATGCGATGTTGGATGACATATAGTGTTACTTTACTTATATGCGATTGTTTTATTTATTTTTTATTTAAAGTGTTTTTTTTTCAATATTTTCTCACTTAACATATGTAAAATGTCGTACGTCTCATCACAATACAGACATGACATGTGCTATAATCTGCAACAGTATGCGTCACATGAGATGCTACAAGGCAGATGGTGTTTCACATTCCACAACAAAGTGTGACGTACCTAGACTTTACATGTCACTTGTCATCTGCCAAAATGTGACATCCAATGTAAAATATGTGCATGACGTGATGTTGCACGACAGGACATGAAGTGACAAGACTGTATTGGGGCTTTATACGTTGCATCATGTGACATACCATGCACGCATGAAGTGATGTGGTTTCTATGACACGAGAAGTGATGCGACGCACAATTTAACGTTGGTAATAATAGCACGGATTTTCGGGAAGTAAAGAACTTTTTTTTGTTTTTACATAAATTTGTGATGTAATTACCTGAAACTATATTCTTCGTAAAATTTCATACCGAACAACTTTTACCGCAGTCGACGTTCAGACTTTTCTATGCCTTATGCTGCCAAGGTGTTGAACTATTCATTAACGGCTTCTTTAAGTTTTTCTGTGTTTCCATAATGATGCCCACACAAAAAAATCTTCCATCTGGTAAATAAGTGATAATCACTGGGACCTAAGTGGCAGGTGTTGGAACTTTTCCCACTGAAACAGCTGAAGCAAGTCCTGTCACTCCGCCGAACGCGGATGTGCGTTATCGCAGAGCATGACGACTCCTGCGGTTACCACTCCGCGACGCTTCTTCTTAATGGCGCGTAGGCTATGAGCAGAACACGCCACATCCTTCTTGTGCCCGGAATTTTTTTCCGTTTACGTTGGAGGCTGTGATGCCGTTCAATCGATTGGGGTTGTGTTTCCTGTGTGAAGTGTGATCCAAAAATTCATCGCGTCCTTTTTATAGTGACTAAGAAAATATCAGTTCAGCTGCCATTCCCTTGGATTTGCATTCGTTTGACAGATGGGGGGAGCTCATCTCGCGTACACTTGCTATAGGCCAGACCTGCACAAACGACGGACTGATGACCACGCAGTTTGGTCCGATAGTTTTACAAACATTTGAATGCACTAACGGTTTCGTATAAGACATTTATTAACATTTGTGGAACGAATGAGCAGAGCCCATAACGATGAAATGTCTGTCGACTTGGATTTTTGTTTCAATCCTTGCTTTGAGTTCATCACTTCCGAAATGACGCTCAGTTATCAGTCTATAAATTTAGATGGGTTGCACTTTTTGCTTAGCCGGCCGCGGTGTCCGAGGGGACTGAGGCGCGCCAATCACAGTCTGCACGGCCGCTACGGTCGGGGGTTCGAATACCCCCCTCGGGCATGGATGTTTGTGTCGTCTTTAGTATAAGGTAGTTCATAAGTAGTTTGTAAGTTTCGGGACTTATGACCTCGCAGTTAAGTCCCTTAAGCTTAACAAACATTTGAACATTTGCACTTTTTGCGCATTGTAACCCTCGAGCGGGCGCCAAATATAGAATACACTGTTAATACCGTCCCCTTATCTTACAAAGCTAGCGTGAACCAATTCCTCTTTCATTGTTTCATTTAACTCGTGTCATGAATCTAGGTGAGAACAGCCAATACAAAATGAAAACAGAATGTCATAGTATACAATGTACGCCACCGTCCCCTTATGTAAGTAACATTCCTTTGTTTTATTTCGTTGCCTTTTACGACAGCAATATGTAACACGTACTAACATACTGCTTCTTACCAAGCTGTGAAGGATGAGGTCAAAGCTGACTAACTTCGAGCTTGAGTGGCTACTCGACGAGGATTCGAGGTTCAACACCGTAATAAAAAACGAAACTGATGATCACTCTTGAGGGAGAAGAAGAAGCTGTCACATAAAGTGGTCACGATTCAGATGATGAATATCAGCGGCAAGTCATACCTATCGATATTTTTATTGAGACGGATAACACATGTAAATAAAATGAAATATGTCCTAATGGACCAAAAAACAAAAAGAAAGAATATTGTAAAAATGTTTCCTTGGACTACACGTGTTGCAGAGGGGTCAAGTGAAACCGACTCCCTGTGGACAATACTTTGCCTGGAAATGACGAAGAAATAGTAAGATACTAGGAACTAGGTACTTACATATTCATTTTAAAACAATATTTTAATACAAATGTTTGTAAATCTAAGGGACTCAACTACGTTGGCCATCATATTAAACTAACTCAAAGTAAATTATGCCAAGGACAACACAAAACACCCATGCCCGAAGGAGGAATCGAACATCCGTTGGCGAGCAACCGCACGCTCCGCAGCAAGTCGCCTTATTCACGCAGTGACCCTATTTCTTAAAAAAAAGTTTCCTTTTGGCACAAAACACTTTCTCCAACATCGGACTGTGATTTGAATGTCGATTATTGACATGCATAAACAAACATTGTTTTACCATGTTATTCTCTTTTAGTCACCTTTGAAGATACGGATTCAGAAGCAACGTGTGGGTTAACTAATGATTTTGGGTGTGTAAGTACTTACACATGAATTTTATTTGTATTATTCGGAAACAATTAAAATGTCATATCAAATATGTAATGTCAGAGTTTTCAATTTTACTTCGTTCCAGAAGGACGTTCTATTATGTAGAGACTTGTTTAAAATCAATGTTGTAAAATTTGAAAGATTTATTACAGATGTAATAAACTATATTTTATACCAGAAACAACCGGAAAAAAATCAGGAACATCTTAAGAACGAAGCTACACAATATTCCAAAGAAAGGGATGATAAACTACGTGGCGTGAAACAATTTAATATTTTATCATGGCAGCAACTGTGGTTTATAGGTTAAAAAAGAACCACCACCAGTTGCAGGGTTTCAGATTTGTTAACAACCGGTTTCAAGCAATTATTGCCCTTCTTCAGGTGTCTGTAATTGTGATTACTGTACACTTTGGGACTTTAGTTTATTTTAATTAAATATTGTGTAATGTAGCTCATAAATCAAATGTTCAAATGTTTGTTTAGCTTATGGGACTTAACTACGGGGTCATCAGTCCCTAAACTTACAGACTACTTATGAACTAGCTAATACCACAGTCTAATATATTCAGTCGCGACACTCACTGCTGTGAAATCTGTTGCCGTCTGAGATTTGGAGCGACACTAGCGCTCCAAGCGGTCGTAAAGCCGGATGTCCCTTAACGCCGTATACGACACATTAATAGAAACCCTTCTAATTACTTTTCTGTGTGGTTTGCTAAATATTGCCTATATTCTTGCATTCCAAGCTTTATTTAAGTGTCGTTACACATGATTGAGCCTAAAAGAAACGTTAACCGAGCAAAAACTCGTTGTGATCTGACACAAACTGCAATATATTACGAAGTACTTCGTTAGAAATTGCTTGCAGCTTACCTAGCTGGTAGTGATAGTAAACATAGTATTTTGCTGAGACAATCCTATAATTAAACTTCCAGGGCACAGTTAAATGTCAATAAATGTAAATTTAGAAAAAAAATCCTGAATAAACTGACGCTAACTGCAACATATTTATGACGAAATTCTTCAGACATTGCACCTTACTTTGCTGGTAAACACAGTATTTCGCAGATGAGAAGCATGTAATTAGCCCTCCCGGTGTTAAAAGGTGCGAAAAAAGGCTTTTTCCACCCCCCTGCTTTTTACTTATGAGAACACCCACTGGCAATGAAACTTTCGTCTAATATAAATTTCCTACGAGGCTATTTCAATTATGTTATTTTAAGATAATACGTCGATTACACGACAGTGTAAATGTCATATTATATGGATGATCCTCAGTCATTATCACAGTCTATCATTATATGGTTAATAGAAGAGGGAGAAGTGGGAGGGGGCGGGGCGACAATCGTCTGTAAAATAAAACGGCTCTTTAATTTCAAGTAAACAGGTTTATGTATTAGACTGTGGTTTCCATTAGATAAAACAGAAATCATATTTAACCTTTCAATCATTAATAATGGCCACACTGAACACTTCTTTTCCATACATTTGCCTCAGTAGTACATTATTTTCGAATGCCCACGCAGAAACGCTCAGCAGTAACAACAACCAACACACGTCTCGTATACGATATAGAACAACGTGGCTTTACGTCCGCAAGGAGCGCTGCAGTAGCCTAGTATAACAAAAATGAGCGGTAGTGTCGCGACTGTATATATTAGACTGTGCTAATACTAAGGACGGCACAAATATCCATGCCCGAGGGAGGATTCGAACCCTCTACCGTAGTGGCCGTGCAGACCGTGACTGGCGCGCCGCAGTCCCCTCGGCCACCGCGGCCAGCAGCTCATAAATGTTTTCCACTGTAGCAAGATGACAGCTGTTAGTTACATGTGTACAAAGTGCGTCCCGCGCCCGCTTGTGTTTTGAAGAACGGAGCGACGCCCGAGGGTTTAAAGTGGAAAACACTGCGCAGCTCACACCTGGCGTGATCGTCTTGTGACGTCGCACGTTTTAAAGCCGCACAGCTAAGGCGTAATCAACCACGTTGGGCCGTAGCTGCAGCCAAAATGAAGCGGGAGACTGCCAAGGTCGCCGGCAGTGGTGGCGGGTGCGGTTCCGTGTAAAACCACAACGTTTTTAAAAGGCACCATTTAAACGTGCTACATTTAAACAGCAGATTATGGGTATTGCATTAAAAAAGTCGAGTTATCCATTTATCTTCCTGCATAATTAGTACCGGTATATACAAGGCTAAAGTGTACGCATCAAAATGAAGGTTTACACATAAAATCCGAAAAGTTCACATAAAATAGTGCAATTATCTGAATATTAATTTACCCTATTTAACGATTTTTGAAAAAGGACTTCATGATGCACATAATTTGCCTGGACGCAGCCGATGTGACGTAGCTACAGTAAGACACGTGTTCTAATGGCTGTACAAATGACCATAGGTCCTGGCTAAATCTAAAACTTTAATCCTGTGCCCAAATAGGCGCGTGACCTTTTCAAGCAATTTTGTTACAGTGATTCTAGGGCGTAACTAATATGTTCCGTTCTCTCCATTTGGCAATCCAATTTCTAGTGTACACGGCTCCACTATATATCTCCAAATGATAAAATGGCTATTATATGTAAACTGCAAACAGCGGCAGCAGTAAACTCCAAATAAAAACTGAAAATCTGTTAATAAGGCTATAGCTAGCGGTTGACCACCATGCGAACGAACACGCTACCGACTTATGCATCAAACTAATAATTAAACCTTAGTTTGAACAGTCCTACTCCAAACAGCACGAAATGTTCGTCGCTTAGGCAAGAAAAATTGTTGTCGGAAGTCAGCACCAAACGTTGCAGTAATTCCTACGAATACTGACTGCAGAAAACAGTTTTAATGCCTTCAATGAAAATTTGCGAAAAGAATGAGTAGTTAACAAGTAAGTGATTGAACACTCATGCGTGAATTGTTGTGATTCCTCAAAAGTTCCAAACTGTTTCTCGTTTTGAAATTTTCATCAATGCAGACAATTTTAGACGTCCTAGCACTTTTTCCTTAGAACTTTCCAGTTGCCTAGTATATCTAGATATAACGAACTGAATTAGTGTGCATTATAATTGGTAGTGAGTCTTTCGCAGAAAACGAGGGCCGCGGTGGAGTAGCCGAGCGGTCTAAAACGTCTCGCTGCGGAGCGCGCGGTTGCTCGCCGTGGAGGTTCGAGTCCTCCCTGGGGCATGGGTGTGTGTGCTGCCCTTAGGTTAGTTTAGTTTAAGTAGTTTGTAAGCTACGGACTGATGACCACGCAGTTTGGTCCGATAGATTTACAAACATTTAAACATTTAGAAAACGAGGAAATGATATTTTGAAGAAGATGAACATTAAAAAGAGATAAACAAAGGTAACTGATTACAGTCTAAGAAAAATCAGGTAACGAGACAATAAAAGTTGTAAATGATTTTTGTTGTTCGGGTACCAGAATAACTTTTGATGGCCGAAGTACAGGAGATATAAAATGCAGAATGGCTACGATAAGAAAACCATTTAAGCAAAAGATAAATTTTTCTTGGCCTATATTAATTTAAATGTTAGGATACCCTTTCTGTTTGGAATGTAGCTGTGTACGCGAATAAAATGTGAACGACAAGTAGTTCCGACAAAAATATGTTAGAAGCATTTGAAATGTGGTGCTACTGGCGAATGCTGACGATGAGATGGATAGATCACGTAAATAATGAGAAGGTGCTGGACAGAATTGGGGAGAAAAAATTTCTTATATATACTCGCAGAGGGATCGATTGGTGGAACACTTTGAGACATCATGGAATCATCACTTTAGTACTGAAGGGAAGTGTATGGGTTAAAAATCGTAGAGGGAAGCAGGTTCAAATGGCTTGGGTTGCCGTTCTTACCGGGAGATAAAGAGGCACAGAATAGAGGAATATGGAGAGCTGCCTCAAAGCATTCGGTCCACTTAAGAGCAGAACAACGTTTCTTCTGTTGCTGCACGTGTGCTTGGATCGTTTACAATACTAGTGCAATTGAAAACAACTATTTCTGCTTGTTGTATGCCAAACGGAAGGTCGTTTACTTATTTGATAACAATATCGGAGCCGAGTTTAAGAACCTCGGGCGTGAATTCTGCCCTGGTCATAAGTCTCCCCTGGTTACGTTGGTTGAATGACCAAGTACAGAAAAGATTTTCGCGGCGTTTGCTTTCCGCGCGGAACACACGCTCCAGCAGTACATTCTGCTGCAGGGGACCGGGGCTCGGCCTCCGCTGGGTGCCGGCTATCCACCTCCACCTCCCCTCCTCCCGTTACGTAAATGGCCTTCAGTTTCTACTGCGCAGCTTCTGCAGCTCATGACTCACTTTGATGGCCAGCCGGGCTATTTATTTGCCCACTAAAATCGTCTCTGGTCAAATTGCAAAAGTGCCGTGAAGAGTTTTGAACGACAAACGTCAACGACACCAGCCTTATCTGATAGGCTACGTTCTTCAGGGAAAAAGGGCCATTCACCACAATGTAGGCTGGTGCAGATGCAAGCCGATTTCTGGTGTGGCGTCTATACGCCTTATAGTGCGAAATTGTAATACACATATGCTCCCTCGCGCTGGAGGCCGATGATACATTACGGTGCTGTAGCCGTAATTGGTTTCTGGCAACAGCGCAAATGTTGCCGCTGCCTCAGGCCGGACCAGGTGACTTGTTCAGTCGTCGCTGCGTGCTGCTGTTTCACTACAGACAATAACTTCAATCTCTCTGCTTGATAATTAAAAAAGGAGGTTCTGGTCTCTGGCGGCCTACAATCATGTCTGTAAAATTTGGTGCTGATCGGTTGAACGGTTCGTCTTAAAAAGTGGGAAGACGTTACGGACAGACAGACAGACAGACATACATCCCAGAATCGCCGTTATTTTTGCAAATATCTCTGAAACGCAACAAGATATGAAAAAAAAAAAAACACCATAAGAGAGCAAAGGTGTAGAGAATTTTCTCCTCTACAAATTCGGTTATTCAATTGTCGTGTCAGATGAATAGTTAAGCCGTTATTTCCATTTAAATTTCGAGCTGTCAAAAGACGATCGCAAAGGCCCACTTTTAGTGTTACTACCGTAACCTAAAGTGGGCCAATAATGCTACAGTAAGTCTGGCACTCTGGATGATAAAGAGCTGAGTAATTGATTCTTTTAAGTACCACTTTTAGTACTGTCGGTGCAGATTAAAGATGTGGTCGCGCAGCGCTACCCTCACACACCAGTGTTTTTCAGCCTGGTTGCGACCCCCTGGGAGTCTTGTTCCGGGGTCGCGGTCAAAGGAGGAAGTATTAATACTGTAAAACAACCAATTCTGTGCATGTCTGGCTACTAGCAGTTCTGCAAAACCAAAATTGCCTGAAAAGGGGAAATTTATTTTATACCAAAACTATGTAATTCCTTTTTATCATCAATTCTGATTTGAATAGAACGCCATGTTATCGATGAATAAACGAAATCCTGAAAACTGGTGTCAGGAACCAATCGATAGATAAATTAACGAGAGGCAATAAGTAATTTTGAAAAATTCTAATTTTAAAAAATCCACTTATTTAGAAATTTCTTATATAGTGGGACTTAACAGCATAACTCCCTTCCGGATCTTACCTGTAATGTGACACACTAGTCATGCAATACATACTTTCTGTCGAAATTAATGTAAACGTAGGATAATGTGTTCTATTCCGGAATATACACTAAAAATTAACCCTATATGTGGAATGCTGTACTGTTTCTAAAAGAGAAGTTTTTATGAATAGAACAAAAATAAAAATTCCCTTTCTTTGAGTTCACATTCATAGCTGTGTTAAGTACGGTGAGGACGGGGTCGCAGAATATTTTTACTTTGAAGAATGGGTGCGAACTCAGAAAGGTTGAAAAACACTGCCATACACGATATGACGGCGCAACTTGTGTAAAACTGAAATAAATTCTAAAAAATATCCTCCAGTAAAAGAAAAAAACGCATATTCGTATACAGTTTTTTCTTAAGAACTTATTTGCAACCCAGTATGTTCAAATATTTGTACAGCTTATGGGACTTAACTACGGGGTCATCAGTCCCTATGCAACCCAGTAGCGACTGCAATGAAGTAGTCGTCATACCCCGGGGTACTGTATTTGCAAACTATTATCGACTGCAATGAAGTAGTTTTCATATCCCCGGAGTACTGCAGATTATCACGCATGACGCCATCTGCACGAAGGTTCAATGTCCTATTAACCAAACTTACAAAAAAATTAAATATAAAATTTTTTAAGCAAGTAAAAATTCGCTTGACGCCTTCCTGTGATAATCTCCATTCCTTCCAGACTGACAGTGTAGACCAGATGTGGTTTAAATTCGTAGTATGGACGGTACTTCAGAGATTCAAACCGCATAAATTACAAAGAGACGGAACTGATCCCCCAAGCTACATAAAACAGGTCAGAACACTGTCGCAGTAGCAAAGAAAAACAGCATGTCAAAAATTTAGAGCAATGCAAAATCCCAGAGACTTGCTCAACTTAACATAATCTCGAAATTTATCGCCGATTAGAAAATTCGAAATGCTTTGTCATTTCCACGACGACGTGGGGTTCTGACAGGCTTCTGTGTGAGCAAATTATTAGGCGTTGTCAGACAGTAGTGTTACCATACTGGGGCCTCTATCGCAATACAGGAGACGATATTTTACTTCCAAATTGTGTAACTTTGTGTGTCAAGAAACGGAAACCATTAAAAACTAATTTTTAGTTTACACGAATTTCGGACAAAGTATATACTGAAAAATAATGGATGACCACCAGTTCTACCTCTGCAATTGCACTGGAATATCCGTGAACTTTTTAGCCGTTTTGGAACCTGATGCCCCGGTTAGGCATAGATTTGCAACTGACAGTAGGTTTACAGTTGTCTTGGCTGAATGAGTCGCGATGTAACACACCTGTTGTTCATTGTCTTACTTTTATCTTAGTTACAGATAAGACGGTGGCAGTAAGCAATGGTTTTGTGTATAGTCTTTGCTACTCGTCCGCACCCTGTCGGAATCGTATGTATGACTCGGCAACCTTGTCGTTATAGTGAGGAGTGAAATCAAGTTGACAGAGTTCCTCGCTGGAGGCGGAATCTGCAAGGAAGTCACTCCCTACCGTTCCCCCCCCCCCTTTCTTCCCCACGTTCCCTACGCTTCCCTCAACGGGCCATGAGTGCGAAGTGCGCCAGACACTCTGAAACAGTGCGCTACTTTCCACGAGACAAGCGCATCGTGATTTGCAACTGTATCGCGCTCCAGCGACCATTGCAAGTTACTTTCGGCGCACAAGTTATTCAGTGTTTACAAAAATGGGCGTGCGTAAAATGGTTGTCTTAACCCCTGACCAATAGTCGAAGAACAGCGAAGAAAAAGAGAGAAGCGAATATTTTGAGCTCAACCATGGGTTCAACAGTGAATTGCTGGTAGAGAAACACTGCATATTTCAATAGAATGATCTGGAATGCGTACTAGCACAGCTTATTCGTCAACTGGATCTCCATCACATTTTCGGATTTAATTTTAATATATTTAAATTAGTGTACAGTGACAGTTTGCACAAGCAGAATATCCATATTCTGTTGTATTTACTACTATCAGCCTGAAATAACGTACTACACATTTTAAAGTCGACATTGTCTTCGTAATTGCATTCGAATGGAACTAGAGATTTTTTCGATCGTACTACAACCACTGACGAATATACCGACTCGGAGGTTCGAGGCCTCCCTTGGGCATGTGTGTGTGGGAGGGTCCTCTATCTTAACAAACATTGGATTTTAATGCTCAAAGGTTAAAGATAGGTACCAAAATATTTTTTGCCATTGGAAAAATATTCCAGTTGTTGGCTTATGTAACAATAATTACAGCAGATTCATCAGTTACTCGTATTATAAATAACAATACTGCTGCGTACAATTCTTCCTTTTAAAGTAATGAAAGTAGCCAGAAAGTGTTAGAAAACAACACATGAAAATTTTATTGTAAAAAAAAATCTGACCTAAAAACGACGTATTTTCGATAGACTTTCAGAGTGCTGGAGCTTTCAAGCATCTTACAACACGTGCGCTGTATTAAAAAGGCCCACTAAATAAACCTGTGTTCCTTTCCGTCATAAACTAGCAGTCACGTTAGTCCGGTAAACATCCAGTAGTTGGCCTAACAACATGTATTTAGAATAAATAGCCTTAACTATTGAAGATAATAGTTAAATTGAAGTAATGACTTAGATTCCTTTAGGGGGAAAAAAAGAAACAGTTTGTGGAGTCGGGTAGGCGCGAAGTCGCTCCCTTCGCTTGGCGGTTAACGACACCAACTCTGCAATGGCCTCGGTATAGAAATGGATGCACTAGTTACATACTGTTCTGGAAAACCTCTACTTTCAAATATATGTAATCATGATACGCAGTATTACAGCGACGCGCTTTTCATTGTGTCATATGCCGTAGCACTGAAACGTTATATTTCTTGTACCATACGAATTATATCATTAAGAACATTAAATACGATCTGCGTTAAACTATCGATATGTGGTTTCCTATAATTTTATCATAAGATTGTCAAGCAGCGTATTCTCTAATAAAGCTTATATTTATACCACGTACGCTGTAATGGTAGACGGCACGAAATATTCGCGCAACATTACGCTTAAGAGCGCTGTTTGTGTCGTAGAAATCAAGTCGCATCTCGTTGTGCACGTTCCACCCCATCTAACTTTTCGGATCGTTGATTCCACTGTGTGACGTCAGAGGACGGCTTTAGACGGTTCCCCCCACGCCAGCTGTTGAGACTTCCTAAACCGTCAGCAAGTATCCCGTCCTCTCCCCGGCCCAGTGGGGATCACTCGCCGCGGCCTTCTGCGGCGAAGAGGCCGGTCGTAATCCTGTAGAGGCTGCCCGTAAAGAGGCCCCCAAGAGGAAACCGCAGCCTCAGGGCTGATCACTGCCGCTGAGCGAGAGTTTCCCCAGTCTCACAAACGTCTGCCAGCCAGCAAAAGGCGCCATTTCACAAAATTATTTCAAGTACTATTTTTGTTACGTGCTACAACACTTCAGAAGCGAATCATTTTCCGAAACATGTCGGACAAAATCTAAATAAAATGAAAATGGTGAGTAATTTTATAACAACTTCAGTATTTCGAAAACATTCATAATGAGTAAAATAATAAAAAGATCATCAAGTCCAGATTGACTCACGCGTCGACGGCGATTCAGCGTAGATGTCTCGTCCAAAAAAGAGCCATTTTCATTGCATCCCAGGTGTGTCCGATGGGGTTCAAGTCTGGAGAACTCGCTGGCCATTCTAATCTTGCGATGTCGTATAGAACGCATTCACAAGATGTGAAAGAATTGCCGTCCATTAAGACGAATCCCTCACCGAAGTGCTTCCGATATGGTTGCAGTACACGTCGGAGGACGTCATAGCCGGTTGATTGCCTTCCACGACCAAAATATCCGGGAACAACCACCTTACTGCACTCGTTGGCCAGTGCTGACGAGGCTGCCTCCAAAAACGACGAATGTATTGTTGAGGACAGAGGAGTGTTTATTGTGACTAATAATATTTTAGTCATATATTTTCCGAAGAATGCCGTTCTTTCTTTGCAAGTTCATAATAATAATGGACATACAGGCATTAATTTCAATTTTGATAAACTGTAATCAGTATTACTTTTTTATTACGATATCACTCGCTGTTCGCTTCCGTAACTAAGACATACCCGAGATAGCTTCTAATATAAACAAACTGCCAATCCCTCAATTGTGATATTTATATCTTTGGTTAACGTAATGCAACCACTACAAATACAGACATTTTTCACTGTTAATACTTGACAGTTTAACGTAACACCTGTAAATACAGTGTTACTCACACATAAAACAATTAAATACGTAATAGTGAAGCTTGAAACATTTACACTAATAGAATAAATAAATTTTTAACACCATTACTTCCATTCATTTCACTGGTATCTATTTTCCATTTCTTTTTATTTAAACATACTTCGCCAGAAACCCACACACCAGTCTCTTCCAAGAAATTATTAGTAGTTTAGTTTACAATTGTAATTAACATATAGCTTTGGCCACACTAAGCACATCAATATCCCCAGCGATATATCATTATTTTTATTTAGAGTCCCCTGGCTCAACGCCGTATCCCTCTGGGGAGGCACGGCTGTCGGCTGGAAGCTGCAGCGGCCAGATTCCTTCACTGCCACAGCTTGCTGCTGCCAGTCGTCGTCGTCGTCGTCGTCGTTGATTCAGCGTTCTCGATCACATGAAACAAAGAAAACAAACGAACAAAAACACAGTACACGAAACATAATAATTAAAGGTAAAGCAGTCAACAATCCGAAGATTGGTTTGAACACCACAGTGCTTTACCAGGCATGGTCCTGTTTGGAGGTGGTATGCCGTTGCCTTCCTCCGACCTTCCAACTGACTTACCCAGCCAGTTATAGGGGGACCTACAGTTTAACGTGGGTTTCGAACCACGGTGCTACTCGGCATTTTTCACATTAACAGTACTGCCAGAGGTGAAAGAAGTGGAAAGTAAGAGATCCCGCGACCTTTGGATTTGTAGTCTGGCACTCTACCACTGTGCAACCGAGGCGCACACTATAATTATTATATATATAAAAATCGCACTGACGTGTTTTACAGCCCACTTTAGATTTGTAGTTTTATAAGTTTTTGCAAACATTTTAGACCAAAATAATAATCTAAATAATAAAAAATTAAATAAATAAGAGTGTCTGAAACCCTTTTAGGGGAAAATTTTTTTTAGGGCGCAGCGGGTTTCGAACCACTGACCTCCAGCGTCACAGTCACATTGCCCACTACACTATAATTGACAGTTACGAGTTGTGTTCTCTAATCTGAAACTATTACAAACGGCTTTTTTTGGCATTACTAACGTATTTCTTGCCCGAAATATTTCAAAAATGAAGTTCTGGTCTCTGGTAGCCAACAATTATGTCTGTAAAATTTGGTGCCGATCGGTTGAACGGTTCGACCTAAAAACTGGGAACATATTACAGCCAGACAGACATCGTCAAATCGCCGTTATTTTTGCAAATATCTCTGCAACGATGCAAGATATGAAAAAAATAATAGAGCGAAGTTGTAGAGAATTTTCTCCTCTACAAATTCGGTTATTCAATTTTCGTGTCAGATGCATGGTTAAGCCGTTATTTTCATTTAAATTTCGAGCTGTCAAAAGACGATCGCAAAGGTCCACTTTTAGTGTTACTATCGTAACCTAAAGTGGGCCAAAAAATTTAAAAGAAAGCTAAAGTACTTTTTCCCTCTTTGAGTGAACATCGTTTTGTTACGGTTCGTGACGAGTGGACGTAGTCGCTAGATTATTTGTATCTGGAAGGGGGTCGCATATTCGAAAAGGCTGAAAAACACTGTTATATGGTGTTCGTGAAGTCGGGAGCGAAGGTGCATATCATACAGCCTTTAGTCGAAATGCGACGTCCTGAGGCTACGCAAAAAATCAATGTTCACCTAGCGTTCCTCTCAGAGGTCCTCCGAGGTTAAATCCATATGTAGCGCTCATCAGGCACAGGGAACCACCACCACACTTTGGGAGGCCTTATCGAGGAAAGTTATCGGCAGTTCCTGTGTCTTGTTCGCCTCCATGACCGAACATAACTTTGCTTCACTTTGAGATTACAAGAAACTTGCCTCGAAGAGAGCCCTTCCTTACAGAACGTAACAATGCGGATACTATGATACTAAGGAAGTTACGTTCTAGGCGTGACAGAACCACAGAAAACACAAGCAGCGTGCTTCCTTGCTGGTGTTATGACTAGGCGCTGCTCGTGCACGGTTGTTTACATCTGTTGATTGACTACTGTGAATTGTAAAGGGCTGTGTTACGGTGTTACAGACATAGTTCGTGTGAGCTTGAAACCGGGGTTGTGCCAGACAGTTTTGGCGTGTTCTCACAGCCGTAGTGAAGTGAGGCGAGGCGGGTCGTCCTGAGCGGAAGCGGAAGTTGCAGACAGGCCGCGTGTCATCTGCCCCCTCTCCTCTCCATTGTGTTGCAGCGTCGCGGTCGACCTTGCCGCCCGCGTTTCAAGGCAGTTGGCAGCCGCGCCACACGTATTGCTAGGCCAGCCCGCCGCCGTGTTCACGTCCAGAAGCAGCACTCGCGTGCACCCCGCTATTCTCGACAAGTCACGCAGTTTGCACAAGACGAAAATCTAATTTAGAAACACAAATACTTGTGCGCTGTCTTGATTGGCCTGAAACTATTTTACTGACCCGATCAAATACCGGTTTTCGAGTGTCGCTGATATGGAATGGATTGTCTATATCTGCTGGCCCATTTAGGCAACCCTTTGAAATTATATCATCAGCGCTTTAGTAGGTACCCTCCATAGAAAGGAGAAATGATCAAGAATATCTAATATATAAAGCAGAATGTCCGTATGTTTGTACGTGTTGCATACGAATCTACAGTTTTGTACCAATCTTTATAAAATGTTGCACACACAAGCTTCAATCCATGAGGACTGTCGCCGTAGATGTACGAATCACGTATAACCCAATGTTCACGAGCTATGACGTCATGCGCGATGAACTACTGCATTAAGCGACAATGCTGCTCATTTCCTCCTAAACCACTGGACCGATTTCAATCAAATGTAATACGCGTATTCCTTACGTGAGATAACAAAAAACAAAGAAAAAAAATGTTCAGATATTTTGCTAAGCTTATGGGACTTAACTACGGGGTCATCAGTCCCTAAACTTACAAACTACTTATCGACTATCTTATACTAAGGACGGCACAAATATCCATGCCCGAAGGGGATTCGAACCCCCGACCGTAGTGGCCGTGCATACCGTGACTGGAACGCCTCAGTCCCCTCGGCCACCGCGGCTGGCCGTGAGATAACAATTGCTGTAGGAATAAGAACCGCATACGTCACTTGGTTCAAAAGATATTACGTCATAACCAATAGAAATCGCAAAAAATGCCGTATAATGCGGCGAGACTTTCGAAATACACTTATGAGAATGACAGAACTTAGCGAATTGCAACAAACTTTAAACATGCTGACAACCATAGTAAAATGATGAAAGGAAAAACGTTTCTCGCTTACTACTTTGCCGCTTTCTATGGAGTACAACGACGTCATTCGATATGACGTTACAATTTATAATTTGTACATGACAAATTGTAGCCGCCGGACATTTTACAGACTGTATACACACATATAGTTGAATGTACCTTCTAAATTGTGTCGCAGTACGACCCATAGTTCATGAGATATGAGTACATAAGCAGTAACGTTCATGGAAAACAGCCCCATCACGCACCACGTTTTAAACTATTACTTCGCTACTGCTAACTGTATTCCCCACCCGGGCAACGCCGGGTTTACAGCTAGTATGTTTTAAAATCTTATCTATCCAACACGGTTTTCTTATTCGCACCAAGTCAGGCGCACTATGCAAATTTATTGCGATGTGCTCATTGCAAAAGAACAGTTTTGGAACTTCAATTGCTAGAAATATTCCCATGAATAAGACATTGTGAATAATTAACAAATAGTATACTCTATTTTAAACGTCCTATGATATTAAAATTTAGTACAGGATTCTGTCGCAAAGGGTTAGCGTAAAGGTCTAAGTTCAGGAATGACATGAAAGATGGTAAGAGTTCAATTCTCATGTGTTTTTGTTAAAACTTCAACAGAATGACTTTATTGTTTTTATTCAATTATATTTTGTTTCTTATCCTTCGTGGTCTCCTTTTAATCGTCGTATTTTATTACTTGCTAACCATCTTTCAAAAATGTATTCATCTTCTTCCCCTTCGACCTTTGTGAATTACCGAATATTTGAAATACTAGGAAGTTACATGCACGAGACCTTTTGTCAATAAGGGAACCAGAGTATCATAATTAAGTTTATCGTAAAGGACAATTTTTAAACCTGGGAGAAGGTGGGATGTTTGTATTTTGAAAAATTTCCTATTTCTGAATGATTCATTTCTTTCGCCTCTAGTGTTGTCAAAAATACCGAGTTGCACCCTGCACCCCTTATAATTGGCTGGGCAAGTCTCTTCACATGGAGGAAGGCAAAAACATATCGTTTCCAGCGGGATTATGCCTAGTAAAGCACCGTGGTGTTAAAACCAATCTGCGGATTGTTGACTGCTTTACCTTTTTAGTCCGATATAAGAGATGTGAACCCGGAACGAAATCCATGTCAACTCCTGCTTGTACAACGAATTATCACCGGCGATTTTATTCTACAACATTTGTCACGCACTGTCACTTTCCCAACATTTATTAACGGTATTACGTATGAATCCTTGTTTAATGTAAACCTCTGGCAGAGTTGTTTCCGATTCTTCATTCTTCCCAAAAAAAACTAAAATTATGTAACATCAAATTTGTTTCAAGAATATTTTAAACTAAATTCTACGGACAGAACAGTTTCTCCCCTCGCCCGGATGTAGAATTATGTCCGACAAAAGGTGTTTAGTTTTCGAGAAGGTTGGTATTTCTTAACATGATTCGTATAAAAATTGTTGCCTGATAATATGTTTGCCAGTATCGGTAATGGAATACTTAACTGTAACTACTTCTTTGGAGTAGAACCTGAACACTGCAGTCGGATTTGAGTATCTCTTTCCAAACTATCCTGTCAATCAAGTTATAAATTTCACGTGCGCGTTCCGTCGCCTTCTTCGCAGCTACAATAAATCCATTCTCTTCCCAGTTTCTGATTGTCAGCGTTGTTCATGACTACAAAAAAACTATCGAGCCTTCCCTCGAGGAAATAGTTGTAGCTTCCATTGTCTTACTGCGACGTACCAACACACGCCACATTACCACTTGGCCTTGTCGGATAAAATTTATAGGTATGTCTACTTAGCTATTTCTGATTTTTGTATGTTGAGCCAAAGCCCCCTATAGTTGAGCGCTCTTCTTCTCGTGGAAGGCTGTTATAATACATTCATTTCAGTGTTGATGCTGTATATTTTGTGTGTAGATTGTGGTTGCGACTGAATTTCTTTCTATTCGCACTACATATTTATTAGACTAGCCAACTTTTGACCGATGCCTCGTCGAAAACCTAGTTGTAATTGCTGCTTTCTTTAGTTCAGATTGCGCTCTTCATTTTCATCGGTCTCTTTTTATCGTGGCCATTTGCTTATATTAATCATGCAGACTTTCGCATAATCCAAGTGTGGGTTCCGAAAGCGATTACAAGAAGCCACAGAGGCGAAGTTGTTGAGAGGAAGCAAAGCTCGTAGCAGAGTGCATCCTATCAACCTACCCGCTATGAACTAAACATCTTCGCAGTAATATCGAAGAGTACACGCAGAAATGCTTAACAGCTCATTTGCAAGAGCAAAGAGCGAATGTCAAAGAAACTGTTGAGTAGCCATCTGTTTATCTCTAATATTTTCTGCTTAATTATGATGGAATTGGTAGAAGTAAATTTGTAGACCTCCTTTTCGTAAAGTTAAAGATATGTTGCCACTACACCTCCGTGATCCAGAAGTCTATATCGTCTACAAATACTAAGAAATCAAATTAAAAATTCTTTTTCTCCGCAAATTTGTGTTACACTTCCTGACTACTCCATTATTGCTAATTATTATGACGAATTCCCGCCTATGAGGAAATGAACCTCTGTGCAGGGTGTCCATGAAATGGTTTTACAACTTCAAAATTTTATTACAACGGTAGTTGTTGAAAAACATTTATCAAAATTACTTTTATTGTAATCAGTGTTCATAAAAGTTTTTTTAACAGTGTTTAATATACCTCTATAAGGCACCTTTTGTTGCACGAAGCACATCAAGACGGTACTCGATTTGTTGCGATATTCGCTGTGGCATAGCGTCATCAGTGGTGCAATAGCATCACGAATCCTTTGCTTCAAGTCAACAATGTCCCGTTTCTGTGTTTGATACACGATATTTGTTTTAGTACCCTCATAAAAATGTTCAATGGAGTGATATCCGGCGACCGCGGTGGCGAAGGAATTGGCCCAATCCATCTGCCTACAAATGTTTCATTGAGGGGCCGACGAACATGCAGTCCCAAATGTGGTGGTGCACCATATTGCTGAAAAATATTTGGTTGTAAGTAAATCTGTTGTGGTGTCACATATTCGGTCAGAAGGTTGAGGTAAACATCTGCTCGTAAATAATAATAATAATAATAATAATAGGTTGCACATGGTTCTTACACCACATATTCACTTTTGGACTATCCCGGTGAAGGTCCCTAGTCACATGGGCGTGTTCAGATCTCCAGATTCTCGCATTATGTCTATTTAATGTCCCAGAAACATGAAGCGTTGCCTCGTCAGTGAAACAAACTCACTCGAGGAATGTTTCATCCTCTGAAATGCATTCCAGCCTGTTGAGTGTAAACTTTGCCCGTTTTGGCTTGTCATTTGGCTAAAGTGTATGTTACAATTGCACTTTGTAAGCGTACAGCCGTAGCGCCTAGTGGAGGACCGTACGCATTCCTCGGATGTTCTTGGTCGCCCGCTCCTCCCTTTATCCAACACTGTCCCTGACTGCATAAATGTTTTGTGCCATGCACGGATTGAAGGCGTGATGCCGGATCTCTTCCATACTTCGTTCTGAAGTTCCGTTGAGGCTGAACATCTGATTTTGTCTCAGTAAACCAGGACACATGTTGTGCCTTCTCTTGAGGAACTGCCATTTTATAGAGGTTCAGCTCCTTCCATCAACAGAGTATCTGAAACACAAAATTTTAGTGTATATAAAAACTTTAGTAAACAGTGATTACAATAAAAGAAATTATACAGATGTCCCATTTATCTTGACCACCCAAAATATTTTTGGAACGACAACAGCTATTGGAAGACGACTTCCACCGGTATCAATGTAAGGCAGGGGCTCAATCATGTGAATGTTTTAAAACATTCTAAAACGAAAGCGTGTGTGTTTGTAACAGAAAACTTATGGATTTTTTTTTCTAAATTGACACCCTATATTATTTCATCAGCAATCTGTAGCATGACAAATGACCCGCCCGGTTAGCCGTGTGGTCTAACCACAGAGTAACATATTTGTCTGTGGTCTAACGCACCGCTTTACGGGACGGGGCGGTGTACCGGCCCCGGTCCGAATCCGCCCGGCGGATAAACGAAAGGGGTCGAATACCGGCCAGCCTGGATGTGGTTTTTAGGCGGTTTTCCACGTACCCCTAGGTGAATACCGGACTGGTCCCCAAGTCCCGCTTCAGTTACACGATCCGCAAACATTTCGTAACACTTTTCACTTTCACACACATATTACACTATACGCAGACATTTGGGGTACACATTTCCTTCTGGAGGGCATGGGGTGGCGGCAGGAAGTGCATCCGGCCTCCCTGTAGATATTAACACATGCCAACTCCGCGTTTAACACAGAGCCGGCCCTGCATGTGCGGGAGAAGGGCCAAAGAGATAGGTAGGATAGGTAATCTGTAGCATGACAAATCACATAAACAATGGCGTTAATTGCATCGCAATATTCCAATTACATCCCGAGATATTGCGAAGCGAAGTGGACGCTTGAAATCACGCGAAACGTGCGGCCAGCTCACGTCCTGAGCAGCATGGTGTTCTCGCCTATCTCAGGACGTGCGCTAGCCGTGCGTTTCGCGTGATTTCAAGCGTCCACTTCGCTTCGCAATATCTGGGGATGTAATTGGAATATTGCGATGCAATCAAAGCCATTATATATGCGATTTGTCATACTACTGAATGCTGATGAAATAATATAGGGTGTCCATTTAAAAACACGTTTGATAAAACCACATATGGTTTCGTTTTAGAATGTTTCGAAATGTTTACATTGATTCCGGTGAAAGTCGTTTCACAATATCTGTTGTTGTTCCAGAGATATTTTGGGTGGTCAAGATAAATGGAACGCCCTGTACGTATAGCCCGTCCATGACAGTCTTCATCTTCTCCAGTGCCGGCGTGACAACGCAGTATTCTGGCGAGGGGCCGTCAGGGGAATGGAAAGGTGTCAGTGGGAGAGCGGCTGCGACCTGCTGCCCTACCTCTGACACGTTTTTCACTTTCTTCACATCCTTTCATTGCAGCAATTGTCGTGTCATCTTACTATATATAGAAATTGAGGTGTTTGTGCCTATATTTCACTCTGCAGCCAAAAGTACACATCGCAAACGAATAATATGTGGTAGTAGGTATCAGTCTCCCATTGTGCACTATGGTGCTAGAGGGTTGATAACGATAAGGGGGTGGAAGACATTGGAGTCGAAAGTTATCGACTTCTATAAAATTCTATACACTTGGGTTGCTGGGAAATGAGAACAGAACAGAATTGAATAATTTTAGATGTAGTTTAGCGAGTAGTACACAATATCACTTTTTTGTGTGTAGGGGTACTACTTGTAAGTAGTTGCGGATCGCGAGGTCTCCCGCGTCGGATCTTCGAATCCTCCGTCAGGCATGGATGTGTGTGTTGTCCTTAGGTTAGTGCAACTTAGTTGAAGTCGTTTCTAAACTGCGGACTAATAACCTAGTAGCCGAGTCAGATAGATTTACAAACATTTGAACATTTGCCCTAAATTATAAATGTCGAGGCATTTTAAATCACTAGGGGAATAATTAAGGTTGTAGGTTGCAATGCTACTCCGAAATGAAACGGTTGGAAAAGGAGAGGAGTTGACAAAGGAGAGGAGTTTGTGGCAGGTCGCATCAAACCAGTCAGAAGACTGATGATTAGAGATGCAAACAATACGTCGATGTTTTGCCCAAAAACGTCGACAGTACAATATCAGAGTCTAATTGTGGTAACACTATTGAGAGAGACACACACACACGCCAGCAGGCAAAATGTCGACTTTAACATTGATGTTTTGAACAGCGATGTATCGGTGATAGAAGTCGAAAACTATCGACACCGTTAAACCCTGGTTCTAAGCCTTTTTACTGTATATTAGAAGGATGTTCTACAACAATGTATGTTATTTAAATTTCCATCTGATTAGAAAACTAAGGAAGAAACAAATGTTTGGGTGTTTATTTCCGAAAAAGTGACAATTTTCGAAGTTTTGGTTAGGTTACAAAATTACAAATGTTCAAATGTTTGTAAGCTTAAGGGACTTAACTGCGGGGGTCATCAGTCGCTAAACTTACAAACATGAACTAACTTATATACTAAAGACGACACAAACATCCATGCCCAAGAGAGGATTCAAACCCCCGACGCGGGAGGCCGCGCGATCCGTAACGTGGCGCTCCAGACCATTCGGCTACTCCCGCGCGGCACAAAATAAGTTAATAATAAATTGCTGCCCTCAAAACGAACCACTAATTATCTTCTTGGATGTGTAGAGTCGGAGAACGAAGTACATTCACATGGATAAGTATTTCTGTATTTAAGACATAAAAAAAATGTTCGAATGTTTGTAAATCAGACACAACTGCTTGGTCATTACTCCGTAGCTTACGAACTATTTAAAGTAAGGTAAACTAACCTAAGGACAACACAAATACCCTTGCCCGAGGGGGGGGGGGCGACTCGCACCCCTGACACCGAACGGCCGCACGGACCGCAGCACGGCGCCCCTGTGCACACGGCTAATCCGCCGCGACATTTAAGATATAATAATAGAGATTATCCATAGATGAAATCTTTAGTACACAAAAATGTTTCCACCCTAATCGATTTTTGTCTAAGTAGTGTGTGCATAAGAGGATTTTATATGCTGCTTTTGGTCGACTAAAAAATAGCACTTAATTGAACATTGAATGAAATGGTGCACATTAAAAGTTTTTTCTTGTACGGTACCAGAAATGATTGTAAAAATGACTGAAGAAATTATTGGATCTTTACGACACTGGAGAATGCAGAAACTGCAAAGACATATCCCTAATCCTTACCTGGAACAAAATTATTAAGGCCTTTAGGGATACTTTTTGACTTTCTGCCTGCTGGTGTCTGTCTGTCTTTTATTTTTTTTTTTTTTTTTTATTTATTTTTTTTTTTTTTTTTCGGCGTTCGATAATTAATCAGATGTTTCGGGCGGCTAGCATTGCCGAAATTTCATCTTCCAACAGCAGTAGAATCGAAACTTCAATAGTGTTACCACAATTAGACTCTGATATTGTGCAGTTGTAACTTCAATTAAAACATTAAACAAACATCGGCCGCCGGCCGCGGTGGCCGAAGGGACTGAGGCGCTCCAGACACGGTCTGCACGGCCACTACGGTTGGGGGTTCGAATCCCCCCTCGGGCATAGATATTTGTGCCGTCCTTAGTCTTAGTTCATAAGTAGTTTGTAAGTTTAGGGACTGATGACCCCGTAGTTAAGTCCCACAAAAAATAAAATAAAAACATCGGCCGAAAAATTCGAGACAGCGGACAAGAAATTTGAAGTACCTATAACACGCTCACCTCCATTTCTGCTACGTACATGTTTTTGTAAAGGTCATAGATGAATAGTGCAATCGTTTTAAAAATACAAACATGATTAAATAATAAATGATACACACATAAGGTTTAATTCTTCTCCACATCGACGACTAAGAAAACATGCAATACGTAAGCAAAACACAAGTTATTTCACACGTAATCAACACATCGATTTAAATCTCAACTCAATCAGCACAATACGTTGCGAAAGTCATTCCCAACTTCGCCTTTATTCAAATCTGCCGTTCTGCTGTGTATTCGTAGCCTAGACAAAGAATATATTGAGGCACATATTTTACATTTTAATACCAAATTACAAACTCCCCGCCGCTAACGGTTGTGTAAAGAAACAGGTAATTATTTCCAGTTCTTTTGTGTTTCAAAATTTCTCTGACAACACACTTTCAGTTATTATGATACCGACAAATAAAATCATTTCAATTCTCTTTCCATAATATTTCTGAAAAAGTATTAAGACATCGATATTTTCAAACATCGATGTATTTCAGAGCGATGTTGCATCCTTAGTGATGACTCAAAGTTTTGTATTGTTTTCACAGATGATTGGCTTGTCCTGAAACTAATCATAAATAAAAATTTGTGACTGCATCAAATATACCATGTTCTGTCTACCGACTATTCGTAATAAACCTACTCACATCATACTTTTATCCAGGCTTTGGACTGGCTAAAAGGCAGAAGTAAATTGTCATTTAGACGTGTTTAAAATCAGTTTTTTAAAGTTTTTTATATTCTTTTTTTATTGTATTTTTGTTTTAATGTTTTTTTAATGTTATATTTATTAACCTTTTTCCACGTTCTTTTGTCTAACAAGACACCTAAAAGTTACTTCATAGTGACCACATGGCTTTCCCTTGTTAGTTGTTGATATCTCCATATCGAACCTATAAGCTGACAAACACACAAGCTGCAACTGAACTCTTATGATATTCAGAATCGTTCTGACAGCAGTCATCCGCTGAGGCGGACACAAGGACCTTGGGACTGCAGGCAGACGGTGTCGATAGAGCGTTTCCGGTGAGCGAGGACTCCCGGAGGTGAGGGTAGTTTCCAGTCAAACTGGGTGCAAATATCACAGATTTTTGGTTGGTTGCAAATGTCACTGAGTGCAATTGTCACATATCCCGGAAGAGCAGGAGAGCGACGCCATGCTCACCTAACGTGTTGTTGCGGGTAATAATGGCCGGAGATGTTTTCTCAGAAAGCCGAACAAAGCGTAACCAGAATGCAAAACACTCTAATCGCAGCACAGTAAAGGCTACCGAGTCAAAGATGGACTTAACAGAATTACGTAGCATACGCACTCGCGGATGCTTGCTGCAACACGCACAAACGCTCACTGCGCTGGCTCGTAAGAAAGAGCGAAAAAATCGAGAAGATGCCTGATATGTTGAGGAGCTAGCTCTCCTCTTCGACATCTTCCTTTCTGGCCACGGCATATCCGCTATTTTTGTGCAGTATTTGTCATTCTGGTCCACAACTTTTATTATATCATCGTCGATTGGCTGCTGTAGACGATCGAGTTAATGTTCTTCCTTAAGAGCTTATTGCAGTCGACGTATAAGTAATAATTAACTGACAAAACCTTATCAACTTTGCCGTTTATAATTGGCTAGACTTCAAACGATTTTCATATGATAAATGTAATTGTACTTTAAACGATAGTACCTCTCCAGTGGCTAATAATTATTCGATAAAACTTCGTGCATAGATTGAACAGATTCGTATTAAAGTGTAGAAGTGACACGCTACAAATACCTCCCACGAAAACATGTTATTTGCAAGTACAATAAAATTCGAACGGCGTACATAAATATGGTACCATTACTTTAGCATTAATTTCAGACCAGTTGAGATGGTTCTCAAAAGCAATCGATCTGTTACCATAATTTGTCGCATCGCCAGCTCCGGTTCGTCGTTCAAACATTGCTTATGCACTCTAAATTGCTACAGCAAGGCAGATGTTCTAATGACCATATAAATAGGCGCTGGTACGACCTAAACCAACAACTTTTCGTCACATGATCACAGAGGAAATGACAACCAAGAAACCCAAAATCGCAATTTAGCCCTCGGTCGCAGAGTTAAAGTATTTAGCCTGGTTTCGGCAACAACTAAGAGTGCCTTCGTCAGAAATTACTAAAATTGCATGTCACATGATAAAATACCATCTGAGCAATAAAGCTTAAGTCACATTTGTTATAAAATATCAGGCTAGCAACTAAGGCCTGCTCACATTCGTGAAGGAGGCACGCATATTCATTCCATTCCAGTAATGATTAAGATATTACTTTGTAATGAGCAACCAGTCACATGTTCCTTATATCGGAGTACTTAATAAAATTTCCTGAAGAACCTTCATTTGATGTCGTGTCTCTCTCTCTCTCTCTCTCTCTCTCTCTCTCTCTCTCTCTCTCTCTCTCTCTCTCTCTCTCTCTGTGTGTGTGTGTGTGTGTGTGTGTGTGTGTGTGTGTGTGTGTGTGTGTCCTCATGATGTGTTAAATATCGGTCCTTTCCACCTTTGCGAATGTGGAAAATATCGTTGAACTATGAAAATACGCAGGAGACCTTTACGATATATAATAGTCTGATTCATGTATACGATACTGCGTCGGTTTCCCATAAATACATGTTTTTTTTATCATCACGTTAGCCATAGTTTGGGAGTTTTCCCGGTCGTATAAATCACTGATTTTCCAAGTCAATTAAAGGCGCCTGGGAGTTTAAAAGGCATCCCAAGGTCTCTAGTAGTTGACAGCAATTAGGAGTTGTGGCTGCAGGATACAGATGAAGCTTTCTAGTAAACGTGTTGTTGTTGTACTTCGGCTCGAGATCGTTTACAAATGCTTGGAAGTGGAAAACCACCTGCTCCATTAGCATGTGATTTAGTTATAATGGTGTTACGTAGTGTTTGAAAACCCAATTTTGCGAATATAGAAGACTTCATCGTACTGCACAAGGTAAACTGGAACATGAAATGCATGACCCGAAGACGATAGACTGGAAATTTTTAGTCATACTATATTGCAAGGTAGTGGGAAGAACAAATGACAAATGCAAGTTATTTGGGATGTCCAATGGTCTCAGTTTCTGCATTAAGTTCCTGGTCGTTTATCACAGACAGTAAGCCTTGCGTGTTACAGTGTCTTTTTTTTTTTTTCTGTGAGACGGGTGCAATTATATGTGTGGAAATTGCGCGAAAAAGTGCTGAACAAGTGTGACTGCGAAACTATGTCCGCAGAGAAGAGGATAATCCACGTGGTAGGAAATTTAATGCTGGTACATTTCATTTTAAACGAATAAGTGTGAATCTGTCCAGAATATAATAGCTAATTCAAGATCGATCAGGTACTTGGAATACTGAGATACCATATTTTAACTAGAGATGAGGTAAGATGCACATTTTAAAAATAACAGAGTAATTCGAAGAACAGGCATTACAATAATAACCGATAATGAGTTATTTGTCCCGTCAGTAATGCCAGCTCGGAAGTTTATTTGATAGATGAGCAATGGCAGACTCTAGAACGCTACTAGAAAGTAACAATTGCGTTACCTCATTTATTGCTTAAGTGCCTAGGTGGACACATTATAAAAGTTTGCCCACCAGCAGCCACAGTCTGTACTGTGCATTCTGCATTTTCTAATTAATATGACGCTGGAGGAAATCGGGTACTGCATCGTGTTCATCGTTTTGAACTTCATTTTCTGCAAATTCTGATATACTAAACGAAGTGGAGCTTTACCCGTGTTTTATGGTACATAGACCTAAGTTCTGCCGCGGTGGAGTTGTTATTTTGAGGGGACTAAAAAGCTAAGTTATCAGTCCCCCGCGGCGAAGTGGTCGAGCGCATTGAGGCGCTATGCTCCGAAGCGCGAGGTCATTCCCCTTTGGGGGTTCGAATGCTCCCCATGGCATGGATGTTTGTGTTTTCTTTAGTATAAGTTAGTTTGTAAATGTGGGGATTGTTAACCCCGAAGTTAAGTCCCATAAGCTTAACAAATATTTGAACCAATTTTTTTTATGAATGAGAGGAGATGGAAATGGGTTAATAATTATGTAACGAGAACTTCTTGGTTTTGTGAATAGTTTCACCTAGACCGCATAATTTTTAAGTATATTACTTCTCTGCATATTTTGTAAATGCTGTCATCAGTTGCAAACTTAGAACTGCGAAACATTTCATTATGAAATTGTATAAAATAAATTTTAAATTGCCATTACAATGATTTAAGTATGTTACTAATATCGAGATGATTTTAGACGTCTCGTCTTTTAAAGGTCTGCGAGGAAATACGAATGCTGCAGTATCCGCAAATTGGTTTACCCGCGTCCGCGACTGATCTATTCGCATCCTCAGCCAGACCTGACATTTTGTCTGTTCATAAAGCTTCGATTGTAATATGTATAATGCTAATCATGACTACAATTCGATCCAAGATTGTCAAGTTTTTGACGCATTTGATAAATTGGAATTTTTCCTAGTTATTACGGAAACGAAATTCTGTGAAATCTTCTGATGAACTTACCCACAGATGAGTATAAGGTAGTTCATAAGTAGTTTGTAAGTTTAGGGACTGATGACACCACGCCGCGGTGGAGTAGCCGAGCGCTCTAAAGCGTCTCGCTGCGGAGCGCGCGGTTGTTCGCCGTGGAGGTTCGAGTCCTCCATGGGGCATGGGTGTGTGTGTTGTCCTTAGGTTAAAGTTTACCTAGGTTTAAGTAGTTTGTAAGCTATGGACTGATGACCACGCAGTTTGGTCCGATAGATCTACAAACATTTGAACTTTTTTATGACACCGCGGTTAAGTCCCTTAAGCTTGACAAACACTTGAACATTTGAGATGAAGCTCCTTATAACTTGCGGCATCTGGGGTACAAAGGTAAACGAATAAGAAGTATTTGAAATTAACTTTCTTCTTCTTCTATACTGAGTCCTCTTCCACTTATCCTGCTTGTTAGAGTGCAGCATGGGTGAAGGCTGAGGCTATGGCGAGACCTGTAACGAAATGATTGTAAATCTTATGGGACCAAACTACGTTGGCCATCAGTCCCTAGACTTAACAAACTACTTAAACTAACCTAAGGACAATACACACATCCATGCCCGAGGGGGGATTCGAACCCTCAACGACGGACGGCCGCGCGCAACGCAACACGGCGTTCCAGTACGCGGGGCTAATCCGCTGCGGCGACCTGTAACGTACCCCACCTGCCCATCAGTAGAGGATTGCAAAAAGACGAACTTTTTTTGAATCAAATCCGTGGCGAGGCGCCAGATTTGATCAAAGAAAATGGAAGAAAGGCGACATTTCACAAAGGTGCCCTTTTAACTATGTTAAATATATTGGACAAATCAACTTGAGTCAATCATTAGGTAGTGTAACGAAATATAGTCTATCATTATGCTAATATTCGGAAGTGTAACTTTTGAGTGATTCAGACAATAATAATACAGTTGATTAATATCAATCGCACTTGTCGCAAATGGACGAAAATCGTAATATGGATTTCGTTCTTCAGTATTTATTGTTGGCAGTATACACTGATGTACCCTCGCATGTCCGCATAATCCTAGGATTTTCTTTGGCAAGAAATTGTTCTTGTATGTCGGTGTGCGTGCTGTAGACGGGTGCGAGCGAGGGAAGAGGAGCAAGCGCTGAGCATTCGCGCGCCAGCCTGTCAGGTTTGTTTACGAAGCCGGCAGCGACGGGGCGGTGAATGGGCGGCCGCGGTTAAGAATAGCCGCGCGGCGAAAGTACTCGAGGCGCAGATAACGGGAACGTGGAGGGGCGATAGGGGGGGGGGGGGGGGCGGCTGGAGGCGCGCCCGCGCTGACCGGTCTGATGCGGCACAGGCACAGGCAGAGGCAGACGACTACCTGCTCACTGCGTGTTCCGCAGCACCGCGTTCAGGAGCATTGGTCGTGCATACCTGCCAACTCTCCCGATTTAGGCAGGAGTCTCCTGATTTTTCACTTTTTCTCCCGCCTCCTGATTTTGCCATTATTTCTCACGATTTTTAGCTTATATCCTCAAACCCAAGATACGTTTTTTGACCAATGGTCAAAAGTCCTTTGTTCATTTATCAGTTTAATCCAAGTACGTATCGAAATTAATAGATATTAGGAGTTGCGCATGACTTATATATCGGTGCTGTACACTATTTGAATGTGATATTTTGTCATTCTACGTAAGTGAAATCACTTCAGTGTTTTTTTTAATCGATGAAAACCTTTTGAGCATAATTAGGAGCATCAGTTCCATATGCGAAGTGTAGAAAGGCAAATTTCGTATAAACAGCTATTTTATGTAACTATGGGAATTCAGTTCTACGGTATGTGTTTAAGTATGGCCAATAATAATATCCCTTTTTAAGCAGTTTTCCGAACATTATTTGTATTTCGCACTCTTTGTCGATGTGTTACTCCAACATCACGTGGTAGAAAAAGTGATGAACCGGAATACGTCCAGAGAAATGAAAAATGTGTGAGTAACAATAAAAGACTGAAATCACTGAGAAAAGTGAAAGCGATCATGCATACATGCAGAGTGCTTACTTAAATTGTTTATTTTATGAACGGTTTACCAATTAAATGCGAGGCTATGTTGGTGACTTGTTCCATAAAATATTCCCAGGTAGCAGTATAGCACAAAAATACAGTTGTGAACATTTTTATTTTAATGAAAAAAATCAATCACTATACCTGGACTGTATTCAACATTGGGTTAATGCAAGTGTTTTTTGTAGCCATTTTGCAGCGTTGTGAGATGATAGGAATAGGCTAAAATCAATTATCTTAAGGTTTATAGTAAAGTGTGCCGCAGTTTTTGACAGAACATATCTCCTGATTTTTTGAAGAATCTCCCGATTTTTTTAAATTAGATCTCCTGCTTTTTACGTTTTGAAGGTTGGCAGGTATGGTCGTGGAACCGAGGAGTAAAAAGGCTGAAGTCTAACGCTTAGCACTCCTAAGCACACGACAGGTTAAAACATAAGTATACAGAACACACGACACAAGACATTAGCTTAATTATTTTTAAGAAAAGTCACCAATTCTCTCGACAGAATATGAAGAATGGGCCATGAGGTAACTTTTTAGTTTAGCCTTAAATGTGATTTCTTTCGGCAGCTTATTAAAAATGGACGCGACAGCATACTGCACACAAGGTCAAGAAGGTGTCATCCAAATGCGGATTCGATTTCTGTTTAGTATTGACCCGTAACTGGTGAAGTGATATTTTTGTAACACAACTGGTGAGGTTGGGTTATAGATACCCAATAATTTTCATGACCCTCATACTTCAATGATGGAGAAATGAGAAGTTTCTACATACATTGAAAAAGTAACCTTTATTGACATCTCTGAACAACTCTTCGCAGCAGAAAATTATTTACAGTGAACAGAATAGACAATTTCCAAATATATGTAAGTCCATAACAAATTTTGCAACATGTCACGAAATACATATATCTGCAAATTTTTTATAAACAAATAAACCAAATTTGAATATTACATTATGAAGCAACAATGAACCTTTATAAATGCACACTATTTTTCGAGAAGTTAATACACACAGAAGAACTGGCAAGCCATTACTCTACGCAATCTCGGCATACAGGAATCGTGCAGGCTCCGCAAATGGGCATATTGCAGCTGTTACAGACCGTTTTGTTTTTCTGTCAGAGCCTGGTGGGCACTTCTTACACCTAACTTGTTTGCCCATGTCTCGTCTGGCTTCACATGGAACTGGTATCTTGAGAATTCTGCTGATGTTTAGCCGCAATTCATGGGGCAAATGGTCGTTTTGAAGTCGACGATTGAGATGAGGGTCTAAGTTCCTTGGCAAGATTTTCTTGTATTCCAATCTGGTTATCTCTGGGAATCCACGGTAGATAACATAGGCATTCACAAGGCTAATGTTCATTAGCGTGAAAAATATGGTTAGGTAACTGACGTGGTTATCATTAAGCCATTAAGCAGAGTTTCTAGTCATAATGAATCAAATAAACTCACTGCTTTGATGAGAACTGCATCCAGGGTTATTAGTTATCACAGGAAACCTGCTAGATGCCATAATACCTATAAAATAGCATACGCGAATATTCCAAAAAAAAATCCGCAACTGGTGAGGTTGGGTTAAAAACACCCAGTAACTTAAAAAATCGCGTATAAAATGAGACAACTCAGCGCTCTGTTGAGTACCGCGCTCCAGGCAGACTCACAACAAACTGAATTGATGGTATAGGAATCAACAATGATGTACTCACGACAATCTGGTAATAATGGGGCTTCAAAGATTTAGCTGAGTATCTGACACCCAACATCACCAGTTACGGGTTAACTGTTGGGACTAGCCAAATATTAACAACAAACGGCATTAAAGATAATATGTATTGAGAGGCTAATGGCAGAATTCACAGGCTATTAAACAGGGATCGACAGGAGGTACACGAGCTTACCCCCACCACAGAGTAACATATGTCTGTGCCCCCACACATTCTCGAACCACCACCGAGCGAGATAGCGAGTGGCAACGCACTGGACTCGCATTCGGAAGGACGGTGGTCCGAATCAACCCCCGACGATCCTGATTTCGGTTTTCCGTGATTTCCCTAAATCACTCCAGACAAATGCGGGATGGTCCCTTTGAAAGGGAACAGCCTTCCCCATCCTTACCCAAATATCCGAGCGTAAGCTCCGTCTCTAATGATACACAGTCAACAGGACGTTAAACTGTCTTCCTTCCTCCCTTTGCTGGAACCACCCCCTTTGAATCAGATGATTTACCCCAAAAAAATAACTTAAATGTCATAACTGAATGAAAATCAGCAAATTATACTACTTTGCGTGTTGAACAATCACCAATTTCAGAAACTGTCCGAACGGTAAACAACGCAGCACTTAGTTTTTGAACAAGATCCTTTACATTCGTTTCCATGACAGGTTACTATCTAACTGAACGCCTAAAAATTTGAACTGTTCAGTCTCACTTATCATGTGCCCATTTTGCGTAATTCAAATGTCAGTTTTTCTTTGTGTGTCAGAAACTGCAAAAACTGAGTCTTACTGTGATTTACCATCAGTTTATTTTCTAGAAGCTGTTTTGCTTCTTCACTACCAAGCTAGTCTCATCAGCAAACAGAAATACCTATTATACCACAAGACAAAGCATGTATATAAATGAGAAGCAACAGACGTCCTAGAACAGAACCCTGCAATACCCCCACTCATCTCAACCCCAATTTGAATACATATCACTGCCATTTTCAACACTGCATAGGATCACCTCCTGCTGTCTATTATTAAAGTAAGAAGTGAACTAATTGTGAGCTACTTCCCTTACATTATGATGTTCCAACTTTTCCAACAATATCTAGTAATCATTACAATCCAAGAATAGCCTAGCGTTTCTTTTATTTAATCCATCAAGTGTCTCAGAGAGAAAAGAGAATATATGATTTTCGGTTATTAGACCAATTCTGAAACCAAACTGTACATTTGATCACAAATAATCGAAAATGAAATTATCAATTAACCTTGAATAAACGGCCTTTTCAATAACTTTTGCAAAAACTTACGGCATAGAAATAGGTCTGATATTGTTTACGGTGGTTCCACTGCAGAGGTCTTCAATCGACCAGGGAACTGACCATCTCGAAAGGAAAAATTTCAAATATGACTGAGTAGTGGGCTAACAGAGGCGGAGCAATATTTAAATATTCTGCTAGATACCCTATACTTCTCCCCAATACTAACTAAATTGACCATTTCATGATGTCTCAGAATGTGTACGACCAATCGATCCCTTCTGTTATTCAAGGTATCCACAAATGTATGTTTTGAAATAAAAACAGTTTTGGTTGCACATAAGTTTATTAATCCTTAATGACGTGTTTCGCCCTTATAGTAGTGCACCAATATCGGCGTGACATATATAACACAAGAATTTCTAAACATTTGGAACCCTGTGAAGGGGGAGGGGCATGTACTTATTTTGTGCTATAGAGACGTCTATAAAACGTCTATTAAAAAAAACGGGCAATTTCGTGGCATGACACCGTTCGTCGGCTTTATGACATCAGAAAAAATAACCCTATGTGTCGCTCCTTTTAAGGCAATTCGACGTCAGTGTTGTCATTTTTACATCAACGCCCGTCTGTTCCTTTTCAATCTTGTTATTCGATCATTTTTTTTAGGGTTTTATGAAAATTACAGAAATACAGCTATCTGGGTACGTCAATTGAAATGGAGGAGGAATGCATCGGCAAACTACTCCAACTGGATCACGCCTAGTAAAACACCACGATGTTCAAATCAATCTTCTTTATGTTGTTCATGAAACTTAATGTAACTTAGGTAGAACATACTTACGGAAGTAAATCTACATTTTTAAGGTATTTAATGTTTTATAATGAAAAAAATACTATAAAACTGGTGTCACTAAATGCTCAGGAGACATGAGACAGGGGAGAGAAACAAAACGAACGAACTCTCCCTCAGTCACAAAAATTGTGTATTTGTGGGATTTGTACAGAATACAGAGGACTCATCATCAAATTTCTCTATGATTTTTTACACATATTTAAAGACCTGGGCTTATTAAACATTGGTGCACCATGACGTCAAATAATGTATGAGTGATTGTTGTTAAATAGTAAACAGCGGGACAGTGAAACGAAGGAAAGAAAGAAATGAATGCAGAGACAGATGTACGAATATTAATATTCCTGTTGTTTGCTTACTGTACAGAGTTTATGTGCATTATTCAGCTATGATTCACAATACTATTTTTTTTGCAGCATTTTAACTTTATTGATAATGTTTTAACATTGTTCTCTTTGTCTTTCCTACAGGTAAGCGGTTCGCCCACCGACGGCGATTGCGTCAGAAATTTCCTGGTTGGGATCCTAAAACTACTGTGAGCAACTTAGTCGTAAGTTATCTTTAGACAAGTAACCGTAATGCTTTGTCCAGTACTAACGTTGGAACTAATTAACGCCAGCTTTTGTAGACACGTAGAGATAGTTTCACATAGAGCATGAGAGCAGCTGGGTGCCTCAAGGTGACGCTTTAAAATATCTAAGACAATTGAACTAGCATACTGCTGCCCCAGTAGTAATGACTACCACTGTGTGTGTGATCTACCATTGGGACGTCATATTGCAATGCAGGTGACTTCTAGTCTTACGTTTCGTACGACTTTTTCTATTTTTCATACCAACATTCAGTGTTAAATTAGAACTAATAGTGAAACCATCTCAATAGTAGTCATTTACAGCAGTTGACAGGTTTTATCATTTATATTTGTAGATCCTATCCTGATCATCGTAGTCTTAAATTTCTATCCTTTATCATTATTCTACTTTTTCACTTTGACTTCTGCCCTCTTATCGAAGCTACTGATGATTGAACATGCGTTGTTTTGTGAAGGTAGCGTTTATCCCTTTCAAAATACGTTAATACGCAGTGGACAGTAGCATCTTAACCACTCTTTTTGATTTCACTCGTGAGAACATTTAGTCACCGCCGGACACACTTTTTCGCAAATCTCTACGTTGAGTGTTAAAGCGAACTTGTTACCGTTGTGAACTTGCTATATAAAATAGCAGTATGCCATATATTTATGAAAGTTATAGGTTTAGTTTTTAAGCGTGTAAGATGTTCCAGGAAATACGAACATTGTAAGGTTTATTGTATTAATAACATTGTCAGTGGATCCGTGATGATTGTAGCGAAACCATATAAATGATCAACAAAGGAATTTACGACATTAGCTGCCAGTGGGCATTGAAATAAATCAACGGCGAAAGTTGATAATTTGTACCCAAACGAATTCGATTCCGGTCTCCTGCTAATTAGGAATTGCTCTGCTCACTTCGCCACTGGACACAGTGATCACCGCGACTGCATGGATTACGCTAGCACGCTTCCCTTCAAACGCAACTTCTCAACTTATCCTCACGCTATTGACGCATTATTTCTGGCGATTATCAATCATTACACGCTGCATGTCGCCTGTTCCCGTTAGTCACAGCCTTGTGTACATCTGCAATGAATAGAGACTTCGGGTTTCCATAAAAATGTCAAAAACCAGTAGTATATTTTATAAGCGTATTAATTTTGTGTGTCAATATATATCCGTGGGTCCTGTCTTCGCTATACGTGGGCGCAATCCACGCAATGTGAAGTGCAGTCCAGCTACTGTGGTTGTCCCCTGCTGGGGCGCCCAGGAGGAAGCAAAGGTGCTGCGCAGATGAACGGTGCTGAGTAGCCGATAAACTTTCCTGTGGGCTGTAAAGGCGGCAGCTTATACTGCGCCACGTCTCGCTTTATAGCCTCCCGGAAGGATCGTAACAGATTGATACAATGCAGCGCGGGACGTAAAAATCTGGCAGAGCTTCATGCGGGGAAAGAGCCTCTGACATGTGCGTCTCTGAATCTGATCAATATTGCATGGACGTTAATTATGCCAACCAAAGTCACTTGACCAGGCTGTTCTATCCGGCTGATTTCCTTCATTTTTGTTCTAAATGAAAGTTATTCATCGACAGACTCGTCATCGGGTATCAGAATTTACTTCCTTTATTTATAATCAAACGCGATTTCCTTGTTTACATTGCCTCACTTGAAAACGGCTTGACCGATTGGCTCACTTTTTTTCCTCCTTGTGTGTTCGTAATTCCCAGGAAAGGTTGGTATGAAAGAAAATTCCTGGAAAATTTGAGATAAACTGAATGAGCGTATTTCGGTGTATTTTTGAATGTGTAAACACCATATCTCACGATTCTGACGTTGGAAAGGCGATTTTTTGCTTTGTTCAGTATGATCCTGGAGAAGTTTTCTGGGGGAAAAGAAAAGTAACAGGACGTTACGAACGAAAGTCGGATAATTCCAGCAAAGTGCAAACGTGATAATTTTCAAGATGTCAAAAAGAACGACGTATTTGGTTTCACTGATCACCGTCTAATTAGGCACATTCTGTATTTTTTCATCGAGCCTTTTATGCTCTGCAGTGCACCGTATGATGCATAGCAGAAGGTACCTTGCAACCGTAAGAGACATCAGTAGAGTTCATCACCGTTTTACCGATTATCTAGATACTTGGTTTGTGTACGTGTGTTTGCAGGGAGAAGTTTATTACCCTCTGCAAGCCGCTCAATGTGCATGGCGGAGCGTAAGTTGCTTTAGGCTTCGACACCGATCACTCTCCATGAAAGTTGCCAGCTGTTTATAATTTTCAGTAATAGCGGGAAGAGACAGGGGCAGGAGGAGATCTCCAGAGAAAGGCGAAGGATCAGGTGAACGTAGAGAGGAGGATGGAACAGGTGGTTGAATAAATACATAATTTAGGAACTGTTACAGTGAATTATGCGTACCATTGGTTATATCAGGAGGAGGGGAGAAGTGCAGAAACAAGGGGAGGCGGACGAGTTGGACGAGACGAAGGCGGGGGTAGGTAGAGGAGAGAGCAGGAGATAGTGTGGGAGAAGAGATGTGCAGGGGTAGCTGGCCTGCTGAGTTTTTAACTCCGATGCCGTTTCGCCAGTATAGCTCCAGTTATTTCGACATCTACGGCTACGTGTTCACACTAGGTGGTTCCTGGTTCATTGGTCGACTCTTCATCTCGTCCCGCTTCAACAGTTGGCGACGTATAATGGGGGTCAAAAAGATTACCCGGCCCGTATGAAGTCCAAGAACAGGACATTGCGCATAGTTCCCAAGTGCGTGTGTTGCCCACTCTAGCGGTCTTCAGAGCTTCAGCTTCAGTATATGTCGAGACTCATAGCAGCTTAACTCACGTGTCATTTATCTTGGAAAACGTTATTCGAGCACATAGAAGCAGTTTAGATATAAGAAAGTCACTTGGGTAGATTTAATACAACGAACCGCTTCTTACATATGTTTCGTTGGCTGAGTGGATTGGCTGTCGGTTTACGCGGTTGACGAATACAATAGGCGCGACTTCGAGTACCACTGGACTCAACTTTTTAAAAATTTTTGCAGGTAATATTTTTTTAACATCAATTCGCTACGAACTGTTCAGTTATAGGCTTTTCTAGATTCCACATTCATAAACATACTCCATTTTGTACTAGCATATTCATTACACAACGAGACGAATAATAGCCATAGTAAAAGTGTTGAAAATGGATGCATGTGTTTGTAATTGCTTCGATTGCCACATGGAGAATCTATAGTGTTCAGCTTAGATAAATATATCAGCAGATAGGCATAATTATGTAAGTCCTTTCGTGCGGTTCACACGAGTGAGTGGCTGTGCCTTCCATTATCAGTTGTTTCCAGTTTCATATTCGTTCAACTCCGGTAGGACGATTAGACCCTTAGGTAACGAGAAAGGACAGGTAACTCATTGATATTATGTCGGCCTTCCTGGTTAAAGCGGTGTGCATCGGGTCGAATGCACCCAAAGCCTTTACTTTATTTTATTTGGTATTTATTTATATATTTATATTTATATTATTTATTTTATAAATCGTCAGCGCAATTTGTACTTTCGGCACAATCTGGAGGGGCGTCATTTCATTTTCATGGACTTCTTCCACTTACGCAAATGCCATTTCTTGGTGCATAAGCAGAGACCATTAATACAGTTAATTGCCGATTAAACAAGATCTTTAAGAAATTATTGTGCTCACCGACAGTAGATCAAAGCTATTCTCTGTCGCTAAATTCAGGAAAACGTTCGTGGCGTCAGTAAATTCTTGTTTGCTTTCTTCGCTCATTTTTCGCCGATATCTGCAAAGTATTTAACATCCTGCACTTCATATTCCGCTGGCGAACGTGACGAAGGCTGTTTCTGTGTCGTTGCGATGCCTCAAGTAAGCCAACACGCGAACAGTGACATGCAACAATTTGTTCACTCGCCAAGGACACTGAATTCATGGACAGCAGTGATGGCACGGGTTTTAATTGGTCGGACACTTCACTGCGGACGTTGCTCTGCTACATGCGTAGAGTTACGGGAGCATTTGGTGTATTTTGGCACTGTGTATCACAGAGAAAATAAATGTAAACAGATTATATACCAATTTATTACTCACGCTTCCCGATGCTTTTCTTCGCAAAAAAGGCACAGAAAGATTTTCCAAATATCACAATACCATCAGATATAACGAAATAAAAATTCGACAGTAACATAGCCATGACCAAGGTTTGAATCGAGGCCCACTGATTTGGTCGTCTTCCACCTTGACCACACGACCGGCGAGAGTGCTCGGTCGGCTACTGTAAAGCCACAGCATGAAAAAAGAAAACGAAGGTTGTTAACTTTGGAACCCATATTATACTTTTAAAAAAAACTGTCGTTTTTAGACGCTCTTTCGGTGTATAACGTTTTGTCCTAAAAACAAACAGGTTTTTTTAGTATGCTCTCTCTCTCTCTCTCTCTCTCTCTCTCTCTCTCTCTCTCTCTCTCTCTCTCTCTCTCTTCTCTCTCTCTCTCTCTTAAACGCTCTTGAAGGACAAAATGTTATACCCAGAAAGAGAGAGAGAGAGAGAGAGAGAGAGAGAGAGAGAGAGAGAGAAAATCTACCAAAAATCCGAAACACGGAAGGTTCATGCAGTATTTTTATCAAAATCAGTGACCAACATGTCAGACCCTCTCCTTGTTAGATTCGCGGGAAGCTCTTAAGAATTTTGTTTTTCTGATAGCTAATAACCGACCCATACTTCATTCCCAGATTTCTGCTGCTTGGTTATTTATAGCTATCCATATCACTGCGTTATCACTCTTGGCAACTTAGCATTTTTCGTCAGTAGTAGTTATCCAGCACCAGCATCTGAAAACAGGTTCATAATGTTGCCGAAAGTCTCCTCTTGCAGAAAACCGCGCAGAAAGCCTGTTTTATTGCGTGAGCTTCTGGTACCACACAGATAGTTCATCGCCGTTTGACACACAGTTATTAACTCTTTAACTAGGATTGATATCGCTAGAAGTGGACTGTACTGCGACCGTGTAATCGGCTGGGAAAGAACCGTTCTCTCAAGTGGGCTACTGCCGCAGCCTGCGTGTTTACCGCTCGACTGCTTAGGAACGAAGTCCTTGGTGGTGATGTCGAAATACTCCACATGTTTCGCCCTCTTTCTTGACTATAGGCGTATTATTTTTGTGTTAGATTTTATTTTGAAAATGAGAAAATATTTTTACTGAGCCGAAGAAACCTTGTAGGTGCTATCCGAATGGAATTTCGAGGCCGACAGCGAAAGTGAATCTGACAATGCTTCATTACAGGCCAATCGATACTCGGAGGCTCACAATGCTAGATATACACTTGATAGAAAATTAAATGTCCCTTATATAAAATACCGAAGAAATGGTAATTAGTGAATATATATGCGTTCACGGCAGTCCAAAGTGAAAATATTAAATCAGGCAATACACGACCTCTTGTAGGGATGAGAACAAATAATAATGGTGGTTGAACGTGTGTAGATTGCGTGCTAGCGGATATATCAGATTTGTGTTTTAGGTTCGAGGGATTAATTCCACATGTGGGGTATATTACACGTGTTATCTAAGAGGCAACTGGATTTGCAAGGAAGAAGGTGCAAATGTAAGCTCAGCTGAATCAACGCTACGTTGGTAGTTTCATATAGCGACGATAAGAAGTAGATAAGACACGTATCTGCGAGCAATACCTTTCTTTCGGTACTATATGGAAAACTCATTAAGCTTGAGAGGTCGTGAAGGTTAGGTGTAATGATGGAGCTCACAGAAAGTCACGGGAGATGATAAGAAGGCAGTACAGTCAATTATTTTAAAGGGTTCAAGAGTGCTAACTTGTATGAGGTACCTTTGTGCTGATATCAACTATACAAGGAGGCCAATGAATTAGGAAGGAATTTTTCATTGATGTGCACAAATAAAATTTAAAAAACCTGCATGTATATGGCCGTAAAGAGTGGTAAAAAGACGTAGATCTATAACGATGTTGCTGTCTATATCACGCTTGTAATTTTCCAATAATACATAGAAAATTCAGTGCTAACAATCTAACCTTTGGTATACAAAAAGAACGTTTCGTGAAATCTCAATCTAAGTGCGTTCAAGTTTAAATGTTTCATTTGCAGAACCACGCGCATCCTGGAATGTGCCAAATGCATGCTCAATTTGTTAGATCGACAGTGTCAGCAGTGGATATCAAAACATCGCAATAACCAAGACTGTAAATAAAATCGTTTATTGCCTTCGTATTTCGCTTATTTTTCTAAAAGAGTAACTTTCTGAAAACTTGATAACGTCAACACAAAATTTGAAGCATCTTCAGTTTTTTTCAACTTCATATTTGGAACACCTACGTCAAGAGAAAATGAAATGAGGAGAGAGGGAGGTGGACGAGATCGTGAGAGGTGAGAGGAGGTAGGAGGTAGATAGAAGGTAGAAGTGTGGGAAGGAGGAGATAGATTAGCACTGGTTACAGATGGAGGAAGAAGAGTTGTACAGAGATGACATAGACAGAACGTGGAGAACGAGTTGGTTTCTCAAGGGCAGTCACACTTCGCATGCTTCAGAAAGACTGAACAATCTGATCAATACGTGTATACAGAAAACAAAAATATTTCCACTGGCTTCAGAATAAATGATTTCCCGAGAAAACTTCTTTCTTCCAACTTTTATACTACAGAGCCACAGCAGTGTAGAACAGTGCACTGATTTGATTGCTGTATTATCTGGTTGCGTTTATGTTTATACTAATTCTTACATTTAGTGTCCCCTTTGTTTCACATAATACGGAGCCAAAGCGAAGCGTGGCCTTGTGTAGCTAGTTCTATTTAATGTACGGTTGTAAAATTTCGTCCTTCGCCATTTTCAAGAACGTAATATGGAAGCAGTATACATCAGATACATTAGTGTGTTGCGAAGCTCTATAAGCACTGCCGGAAATAAAAATTATTACACCCTCTTAGAGTTTTCCAATCCACTCAAGATTTATTCTTGAAACCGAGTCTACTGATCACAGGAAGTGATTACGTTTATATATCCATAGCTCAAACAGTAGTGAGTTACCAGGCGTCGATCCACGCTGAAACACACGTTGTGTGTGGTGTAGCCTCCGAGGGCGGCATCTGTTTGATCATACAGATGGTGAATTCTGTCTTGAGATACATTACTCCACGCTTGCTTGACCTGTTCTCGCCCCATCGTACCCCACAAGTGTTCGTTTTGAGTGAAGTCGGCGATCGCGCTGGCCAGGGAAGCCCCCATAACCTAATACAACTTTCTACGTACACCACTGTTGCCATATAGTTCTCCGGCCATCGACCAAACTCAGATCCATCCATCGGACTGGCGTGGCGTCCCTCTTTACACTACCTCTAGCATTAATTACAGAAAGTTGTGTTCACGTGAAGCAGCCCAGTCGCCGTACCTTCGTACGCACAGTCTGACTACTTGTGCAACATTTTGAAAGCCACGAATGATTCTTCCACCTATTTTGTGCAGATTTTTACGGCTACCCTTCCCCGTGCTTCTCACGAGGTCTGTCTTGGGTTAGCGGTGGGCCTTCTATGCGTTCCCACCTCACTATCTCACCAATAATCGACGTGGGCAATTATAGCAGGGATGAAGGTCCCTATTCTTATAAGTCCGCTGGGCTTATTCAAGTTTTAACACCGAGGATGGTCACTATGTGATTGAAAACCCTTTGTTCGATAATAAAGAGCAAACACTTTACGACCAATCCTGGATTTCCCTTGTTTATTACAATCTAATTAGTCAAGCTACCGCGATTGAGTTTCGGTCTGACATATTTTTAATTTGCTTCAAATACTATGGTACAGGCTGTTGACAGGAGTCGTTTTGATGCTTTCGCGTGTAGGTGACATCAGCCATGTAGAAGCCCGAGAAAAAAATCTTGGCAGAAAGTTAAAGGTCGTAAGCACAGTGTGCATGTGCTGCTCGCTCTTTCGTTCTCAGGTTTCCTCTTTAAAATGAAGTTTATTTTGAATCTGATAAAGCCTTTACATGTCTCTCTTGGAGGAACATCATTTAGATTCGGCAACTTTTGTTTTTCACAACCACGCGAACAAATCTTTTCGACTGAAATTTATAGTCGGTATGAACAAATAATACAGGGATACTACAGAGATTCATTCATGTCCGAAGTACATCTACATAAAGTTGCGCGTGTGTCTCGTCACAGTGCTGTGGGATTAGAACCGGACTTCAGAGGAAAAGAGAGAGAAATAAATATCAGAGTTATAAGCAGAGATGAAATAGTTTTAGTTCTTTGTAGCAAATTTGAATAGTTCGTCAGAATTAAAGGGAAAAACACAGACAATTTCAGTATCATTTTGCATGATGCTATACCATTGACGCTGACCATGACCATCTAGGCTATCTTACCCAACCGACATGAGGTCCTGTGTTTATGATCTTTTTATTTATTTATTTCAAAGTGAATTCCCACTGTGAGGGATCCGGTACAACACCAGAGATGACAGCCATGCCGTATGGCGGTCAGTACGGGATATCGACAGAAATAGGCTTAGAGATGGTTTACGACGTCTACGGACATTTGGCAAAAGGTCATAATAACGAGAGGCGATTATATTGAAGGTGTGTAGCTATCAGTCCTTTGTCAATAAAGTCGCTTCAGAGAAAAATACTTCATTATTTCGTATCCAAGCCTTTGCGTTTTGAAATAACACAAGAGTTCGAAGAAATTTTCACAGTAATGATGTTCATGATGCTCCAAATATTTGCACCATGTGAACTGCAAGACTGCATAATACATTGTGACATACCGTACGAAATTTTATGTCATTCTTGAGTTTATCAAGATAAAGTAATACGGCCACCATTCTCGACACTAGACCTACTAGTCTAGCTGGTTAGTTTCGACAGATCGAGACGTCATCGTGGTCATCGGGGTTTTAGTTTTCATACAAGTCGGGATGGCTCCTTGGACCGACCTGTTCCACCAGCCTGGTCCGCCCGGGTTAGCGCTCAGCCCATAATTAGTGGCTCATGCCGTACGTTAAATTCCAAGTGGCCTCCTTTCTAGTACCGAGACTGGACGTCAGACAACAAACAGGAACAACTTGTACTGCGTTGTTACAATATCCTTACAGCATATTCTGATGTGTCCCTTATTATTATTATTATTATTCATCGTTGCTATATGATGGTAAATTGAAAATGAAAATTTTGCCGTGTAGATACTAGTACAAACACTAGCAATCACTTTATCTTTTATTGTTTGGCGAAACGTAACGCACAGAATTTTTTTAAATTTTTTTTTTATTTTTTATTTTTTAACTCATAGTATAATGATCATTTTCGTTTGTGTAAAAACGAAATTTCGATGTTACTTGTTTAGATCTAATAATTGATATGTACTAACTCTTGAGTAACGAACATAATATGAATCTTACAGATACCTGCAAGTCAGTAGACGTTATTCTCTGAACTATGTACTATACACCTGCATGTTGCGGGAAACCTTTATTAACTAAAGAATTATTGAGCTCGTGATTACGCTAAGATCTCTCCATCATAAATTTAGGCTATTTCTTTAAGTTTAAAAGTGGACTTAGTCGTTGTACTTAGCATTAATTTGAGATACAGGCATACATGCCCAGGTCCAAAGCCTCATATGTGATCGATAGCTTATCATTTCGATTTATCAGTTTAAAAGAAATTGCGTCAGACTTGAAGAAATATTCTTTATTCAGCACGTTTTCTACCTACACCATGTACCTACTCAATATGCCTCACGAGTGTTCGCAAATTTACTTTCGAGGGATACCATTAATTCTCCGTATTTTTAAGTCTGTTATGTTGTTTATCATTCTTTCCGCGAATATTTTTCTTCGTTGCAATCGCAAATTCTGTCTGGTTTAGTTCGAGACAGTATGATACACACATTGTACGTATTTTTGAAGCTACACTAATTGATATGGTAGTAATGCATGGCTAGCCAAAGTATGTCCCAGCGGCCGTAAAAATGCAAATAAAGACGTAAGTTGAAACTTCCTGGCAGATTCTGGAATATGTAAGTTATTTATCTTTATGTGAGTTGAAATTGGTCTTGCGAAGTGACGATGGAAGAGCCCGTCAACATGTAAGGAACTGGTGAACAACAGAGTGCAGTGGCGAGGCCACGGGGCCTGATGGGCCACCTGTTGGATTCTGTATTGATTACGCAACGGTAGCCGCTCCTCTTCCGGCAGCTGTTGCCGGGCCAACGGGGGCAGCCGGGTGGAGACGCGAAAACACTGCAGAGTGAAGAAACACACGAACGTATCTCCAAAAATGCGATTGTTTTGTGTATGTCCTCAGGCTAATCAGGTCCTTGTTGAGTCAAAACGGGCTATCTATCTTCTCCTTTCTAAAATAAGCAGCTGCGTATCTCCAAGTTGCGAGCTAGTTTTAGAGACAAATAGACGTTCTTCTCTCTCGAGTCAGGGCACTCCTATTTTCGAATCAGCAACACGTTGCTCTGACTGCTTGCTTCAAGAAGTACATTTGGAAATACGTTTTACCCGGCAGATACCGTTATCTGCTTGATTTGGATAATATCATTTTGCTGCATTTGCAGAGATGACAAGTTTCGAAAGAATCTATTCGTCATGTGGACAAGAGGGTTGGAGAGGAGAGATGGTACCAGGTTTGAAGTGCAATTTTGACACTTGAAAAAAATTGCGAAAAAACGATGAGTCCTTGTACACCATTCGACAACGTGGGCAGTCATTTGCATTGCTTTGGACTACGGGACACGTCGGGATAGATGGCAACGAGCTGGCTGACAGGCTGGCCAAAGAGGGCACCCACAAGCCTGTCCTCAATATAGGCATTCCATCTGCTGATCTCCGTTCTACACTACGCCGTAAAGTTCTCGGTTTGTGGAGTAGTGAATGGCGCACCCTACTGGTGCCCAACAAACTGAGGCTTATAAAGGAGACAACAAACGTGTGGAGGACCTCTCTGCGGGCCCCTCGCAGAGACTGTTGTTCTCTGCCGGCTGCGTATCGGCCATACTTGGCTTACGCACGGTCACCTTCTTCGTCGCGAGGATCATCCCGAGTGTCGATATGGTGCGCGTCTGACAGTCGTCCACATCGTCTTGGAATGCCCGGATTTAGCCACTCAGAGGAAGAATTTTAATCTCCCTGACGATTTAAATCTTGTTTTTGCTGACAATGCCTCAATGGCTGACGCTGTTTTAAATTTTATTCGTGTGAGTGGATTGGGCCGATCTATTTAATTTTTTCTACAGTGTTCATTATATATTTGTTCTCCGCTGGCCTACCGCTTTTAGGCACGTGGTTTTAATGTGCAACAGTGGCCAGATGCCCTACTACCTTATCTGTGGTCACCTGGCCAGGACACTGGTATCGTCTTTCCACCTTTCTCTTCTTTTACCAGTTTTTGCTTTGATTATTTTATTTCTTGGCGTGTTACACACTTTGCTTGGTGAGTTTTAACACATCGTTTTATACTACGTTGTAGTGCTTTTTATTCTAATCTCTACGGTTGGAACAAGGGACTGATAACCGTAGTCGTTTAGTCCCTTTAAAATCAAACCATCCATCAACGATAAATACAGCTATTAATTTTAAAAAACGCTGGAGGAGTACTGGTGACTTTAAAACAATTACCACTAGTTTTACTTCACCAGAAAGAGATCGAAAACAAGTGCGAGAGTTAATAAAATAGTGCGCAAAATTTATTTTCACTTGATAGTAACGTAACAGCGTGAGCACCTGTGCGCAAAAATCATAGCATTACTACAAGTTTACGCACCCACAGCATTGAAGGTAGTGAGCCACCACAGTAGTAGACAACTTTAGTGTACATTATAGCCTGTGCTTAGCAGATCATAAAAATGCATTGCGCTATTTCTGAAATAATACTGGTTCACAAAATATTTCAAGATACTATGTAGCCAACTACTACAATTAAATAGCGAAACCCGTAATTTCAAAAGGGGCTTACGTAAGATAAATCGCGATAATTACGAAAAAATCGTAATACTTAGCATGTCTGCATTCGTGTGCTATTTTCCTGTGTGCTGAAAGTGAAGTATATGTTGTCTAGCAGCTAATAACAAAGCTTGCGACGCCAAATAGAAAAGTCGCGTCACGTCCTACAGTTGAATTATTCATCTGTTCATCAGTTCTTTAAGTACTTGACGTACGACGATTCAAGCCATTGTATTTTCTTTGAAAACATCAGTAAGTGGAGAAGCTATAAACAATGCCCTTTGAAAGCATCGTCAACGCAATCACATTGCTTTTTATTGTCACGTCACACTTTGTTTAGTATTGTGTAGTATTCACTGGGAAGAGGTTGATGCTAATGTGCGCTCTCTCGTAGATAAAACTATTTCACGAGGACGGAGATTGGTTGAGCTACTGATGTAAAGTAACTGCAATGGCAGGAATTCAACATCCGATGAAGGTAAGACAAAATACTATTGAGTTTTTACCAAGAGACAGTCATCCGCGGAGGTACAGAACGTTAGTCTGATTGACTTGGCTCATATTCATTTTTTATATATTCTAGAAATTACAGAAGCAGAGGAAAAGAATTACTGCCGACAGAGAACTCAGCGACAGTTCTCACCAGATTTGAATATACGAATAATGCACGAACTGTGTTTGAAACGTTGCGAAGAGGAACAGGTTACTGCTGCTAAGTATTGGCTCTACACAGATATATTCAATACAGAGTTTAACTTAGGATTTCATGTACCAAGAAAAGATGCATGCGACCACTGCTATCGCTTTCAAAATAAATCTGAATAAAATCAAGAGGCAGAGAAAGACCAGCACTGATTCACCTAAAGAGAAAGGAGACAGCTAGGAAAAAAAAAAAAAAAATAAAAAAAAATGAAATGAAGGAGCAGGCCCAAAGAGGAGAATGTCATTTACTGGAGTTTGGCCCAGAACCGTGAGATACTGCCTACACATAGCAGCTCAAGGCATTATTATTATTATTATTATTTTACAAAAGAAGACTGGCTGTGTAGAACCTCACAGTATACAATAATGTTGCCATAAAAGCTAGAAATTACATGTGGTATGAAGGTATAGCTAAACGCGGATCAATTGAAGTAGCATCATGTATATTCATGAACTACGGAAGATTGCAGACTATTGAGCAGTTGTTTTGTTCTCCGACACCTGTGGAGGGCGGAATAGAAACGTCAACATGAGTACCATGATTCTTCATGCTATGCAACATTCAACATTTCTATGTTACAGCAATGCTTCTTTGAGTCTGGTCAATCTTTAACGGAGTCCATGTCCGAATAGAGAATGCTGCAAAAAAATTTAATATCCATGATCCTTCGGCATTGTATACTGCTGTCCAGACTACTATAAAACAAAGACTGTATTAAGTCGTTGAAAGGGATCAGAATGACTTGGGATTTTGATGCTAAGCAGAAGGAAAAGATGAATAATACTAAAATTGACAGCAAGGCAAATCCAGTGACGCAACATCAGTATCGCAAAAGTGATGTTAAACACATCGTTTTCAAACATTTTCATCATGACAAATTCAAAAGTTTGCCGGTTTCCAGAAAATCCAGAAATTCTGATACTATCTTCCAGTTGGGATCGAAATACCATGGGGCACTAAAACTTCAGGAAGAGAAGGTAAAAGACCTCCTGTACCTGTGACGCATCAGGGTTGTCAAGGAGTAGTATCACGCATTTTACAAGAGTCTACGAGAAGCGAAAGCTGGAGGTTCAGATTGTGATGTTAGCTAGAAAGTGAACATTCATTGCTGACGTTGATACGAAATTCCCTTAACATGATTTTATTTCAGTTATACCTTATCTGTTTCACATGGGTAAATTAACATTTTATGTTATATTTTGGCCAACCTAATAATGCATATCTCCAAAGTGTAAAACCTCTGTGTAGACTAATTCATTTGGAGTCATAATGACGTATAGCACTATATTAAGCAATTAAAAATGGTAAACCAGTAATGAATTTTTTTATAGAAATACTACCATATGATAGATTTTATGTGTATTTAGTTAGTAAAATGTGACGTGGTTGGGAGAAGTTGAGTACACGTTTTCTGATCGAAGAGTATAACTTATCAGCAAGCTTTATAGCTTGTTTTACGTCACTGAAAAACGAAATATAGGTCTTTAGTTTTTCGCCTCTCCTGTAAAGTAGGCAAAATGGAGTTAACGTGCCTCTGATCCTCACAGTACGACATGTTTTATGTGTTGACATAACTGCCGCCTACACATTTTGATACGGTATTGAAGCATCTCAAATTCTCATCGAGCGGGTGCCGGAGCACTCGTATGGAAAAGTCCCCACCTCGGAGATGCTGTGCCCTACCTCTCGTGTGCCGACTATAACTCCACATTCAAACTCTGTTAAATCGTGATAACGTGCTGTCGTAGGAGCAGTAACCGATCTGACGCCTGTTACAGCAGCGCTGTCGTCTGAGTATTTACATTTCTCTGTGTTTGCAGACGCACGCCGATACAAATTTCTTCAGTTTTAAACATTCTCCACAAAATTATAAAATTCGTTAAATTCTTTGTAGGAAAAAGAGTAGCGGGCAGCTTTAGCAGTTCGGCCAGAGACGCTGTATCATCTCCAAAGGTGCCAAAAAAGGCTGTAGTCGGCACAGAGTTGCCCAAAAGATTGTGGACAGCGTACTCTGGTTGCCAAGTCTGTTGGTGTTTGGTGCGTGTCATACTTTGTTCTGCGTTGTCGCTTGCTTGCGGCTGGATTCAGTTCATATTTAATGGTTGGTTGAGGTGTTTAAATCAAAAGCTGCGTCGAGAGTCCCTCCAGAGCTGCGACTGTGTCGAACATACGTCAGGTAGCACCTCAAAGGTTGTTTCGGTAAGACGATGTTACACTCGGTGATTTAGAGTCAAATTATGGTTGCAAAATGCCAGGACGACTGGAAGGATTATCAGCGCCTGGTGCAAAGTTCACAGCTGACTCATTAAGTAAATGCAATATAACGGCCGGCCACGGAGATCCGCATTGTTTGACGACACGACACGCAGCAAGGTTGCCAGCCCGCGATTCTCTCCTCTGCTTGTTTGACCTCTTCCCTAACGGAACGGCAGTGATCAAATAAGAAAATGACAATTCGTCGTAGTTTGTTAGTCAGGTGAGAAGCAGTATGCCGGGTATAACTTATCAGTAATTGGCCGAGAATTGCGAATAGTTTCCTGTCGCGTCTGTTGTAAGCTTTTTGTGCTGGTCGACGCATCGATCAAGTTTACTTGAGTGGCTACTACCTTATCCCTTCTATTGGGTATTGCTGCATCCAGCAGTTTCCCTTATTGCTATAAATCTATCTTACCGTGTGATTTTAAGAAGAGGAGATGGAATGTCTCTGGTTGCTACAAGCGTGATGGGAAAATTAACCAGCTGAAAAAAATGCTCCTGTCAGAGCATAAAAAAATTTGTTGTTTTGTACACTCAGAATAGCGGGAAACAGCTGCCATGGTCCTTCATTCCTCACCAAAAATGTTGCCATGCGAACAGATTCTCACGCTGTTTTAAGACAAAACAGGACAAATGCTTTTATACATGATGGAAGTATTGCAAATGTCCTTTCCATATGCATGCGTGTCTGAAAGAACGGACATGCAGCGTGTACGATTTAATGATGGAAAGTGAAAATTTATGTCGGGCCGGGACTTAAACACGGATTTCTCGCTTTTCGTGGGCGGCCACGTTAACCGCTATGCTACCTGCGCACGCCTTCCTGGCCGACCCTAACTCCCATATGCCACACACTGCCTACTGCCACAGAGTAACATATTTGTCTGTGCTACTGCCCACGAGTGCTCGCGCATTTGACTATTATTCCCCACAGGTAGAGGCGTTCACTACAGTTTTAGCAAGTCACACACCGATTTTGGACGGTCGGTAAAATATCGGCCGTCCACATTTTAGCAGTGTCGCATTGGAGGGCGATGTATGTTGCACACAGGCCGGCGACAGAATGGCACCGTCAGAAAGCCGGTCAGCCACTGCAGACCGCCGGGCCCAAACGTTAAGAACTAAATAACGTGTTCCTGGAATGGTATTTATAAATGGCAGTTGTGGCCGGTGCCGGCCATACAGTGGCGCACGTCGTCAAATGGTAGCTTGCATACGCACGGATTTTGACCGGCCGTCCTCCCTGCCACAGTGGCCTTCTCGCCACACAGTCGACGTACCGCATATAGCACTAAAATACAGAATATTGATTTTGCTGTGAGTTCTGTACACAATAAATTACAAATATGTCAGATTCTCGTCTGTTTCAGGGTATTCAATTAAATTTAATCGCGAAGATGACCGTTTGTGCCAAACTGGGACTCGAACCCGTTTTTTGTGAAGATTTATTATTATTATTATTGCGGATTTACCAGTAGGTTGAATATGCTGAAGCCTAGGCTGCAGATTTTAGGGGCGGAAAATATTGGGCCAAAATTTGTAAACTGTAAGTAAATGCCAGAATGAAACTTTCACTCTGCAGCGGAGTGTGCGCTGATATGAACTTCCTAGCAGATTAAAAATGTGTGCAGTTGGTACAACACATCAACAACATATGCAAATCCATGGCCATGATTGTTCACCATAACAAGTACTACTCACTGTATGTTTCGCTGCTCGGTAGACCATGTACTTGCATACAAATCTACACAAATATTTGCACAGCGGCACTTTCGTTGTTGTTATACTTGCAAGGGGAATACTGACAGGTTCGTGATACTTAGTTTGCGCACTTTTACGAAATATACTAGAAATTTGGAGAAGGAATTAAAGTTCAGGGTGAAGAATTAAAAACATTGCGTTTTGCCGACGACATAGTAATTCTGTCAGATACAGCAAAGGACCTGGAAGAGCAATTGAACAGAATGGACAGTGTGCTGAAAGGTGCATATAAGATGAACATTAACAAGAGTAAAACTAGGGTAATGGAGTGCAGTGTAAGAAAATCAGGTGATGCTGTATGAATTAGATTAGCTAACGAAACAATAAAGGAAGTAGATGAATTTTGTTACTTGGGCTGTAAAATAACAAATGATGGTCGCAGTACAGAGGATATAAAATGCAGAATGGCAATGGGTAGAAAGGCGTCCTTGAAAAAGAGAAATTTGTTAACAGCGAATATTGATTTAAGCGTAAGGAAGTCCTTTCAGAAGTCATTTGTATGGAGTGTTGCCTTGCATGGGAGTGAAACATGGACGATAAACAGTGTGGACAGAAAGAGGATAGAGGCTTTTGAAATGTGGTGCTACAGAAGAATGCTGAAGATAAGATGGGTGGATCGCGTAACTAATGAGGAGGTACTGAACAGAATTGGGGAGAAAAGAAATTTCTGGCATACCTTGACTAAAAGAAGGGATCGCTTGGTAGGACACATTCTTAGACATCAAGGAATTGTGAATTTAGCGTTGGAGGGAAGTGTGTGGGGTAAAAACCGCAGAGGAAGACCAAGAGATGGATACAGTAAGCAGATTCAGACAGATGTAGATTGCCGTTCTTATGCGGAGATGAAGAGGCTTGCTCAGGATACGGTATTGTGGAGAGCTGCATCAAACCAGTCTCCGGACTGAAGACCACAACAACACTACCAGGCTCGTCAATTCGCAGCTTCCACAAAGTCGGACGGTACTTGATGCACATCCGCATTCAATTTTTACTTCAAACAGGAACCTACGAGTGGCCCTCTCTCGCAGTCACATATCAAGCAAATGTTACGTCAAATATTCACTCGTCACACCATATCTGTTATCGAGCATCGCTAGTAAGTGCATTAAAAGTTATTTAATTACGTTTACCGTATGTACATTAAGGTATTGAGTAAGAAGTATTAAGGCATACCTTATCGCCACATTGTTAGTAGTGTGTGACCGTGCTTTTACTGGCTCAGAGATATAAACGAAAACTATTTCTTGTGAAGTTCGAACCAAATGGTTGGGTTGTAACAGCAATCTAGTAAGTGATACCTGATCCTCTAGTTCACAGTGTAACTTATTACGGAAAATAGGTGGTGTAATTATGACGATGGTGCACAAAACAAAAAGCTAAAATTTCATTGACAAAAAATTATAACTAGTACGATTGTGAATTAGGGTATCGAATTGTAGAGGTCGGTAGGGGTGGCAAAATTTGAATAGCCTGCTGGCAGCAAATGTGAAAATTCGCCACTGCTTTGGGTAGATTGTGTCTTTGTTCCATGATGTTGCTCAGATTTTCACTCTGTCTGTTTTATTTCGGAGGGCGGCTATCCCTCTGAGCGATCGGCAACAAGTTTCTACTCCTCCCCCAACTTGCCGCGTACTACGAGTGTCCATTTTCCCGCAGCTTTATCTGCATTCCCGCAAAGGATCGAACTCCTTTCTATAACCGCACAGAAATGGTCAATAGCCTGTTTGAGGCATGCATACAATCATGTATGTATACGTTTGCGTTGGATTAAGAGTTAAGTGATGTATGTATTTCGGTAGTGGAAGCACGAACAGTTTTGTGGAACAAAATTTTGGACACGTTTGAGGATAGAAATGTGACTAGGGGTACATAAAGTTTCCTCCTAACTAAATGAAGGTTTTGAGGGAATAGAGAGCAAAGGAAAAAAAAAAAAAAATGCATTTCGTAACTGATATACTAACGTGTGATACGATACTTCATTAGTTCTTTGTTTCATGTCAGCAATATGTGTCCTAAAATTAGGCAAAATCTTTTGGAATCAACTTCACTCGACTACGATAACCAAGCGACTGCTCGTTTGAACGGTAAAATTCCGGCGTGTATGCAAGCAGCGCTCCACCGATTAAATACTGGCCGATATTTAGCTGCCGTCCAAAAGCGGTGTGTGCAACCAGCCGTACTGTGGCTCATTTAAATACGACGCGCAGTGTCCGTGTCTATCGAGGGAAGCATCCTAAGTGTCCTTCAGATATTGACTGGGTCTGTGCGAGGGGCGTGCGCGGGTAGCGTAATGTTTCACGCGGCCGCTCACGTTGGAGGCCGTTCCGGTACAAATTTTCACATGTCGCCATGAAATCGTACAGCTAACATATACAGTCACGACACTCCCGCAGATTTTTGTTATACACTACGACTGCAGCGCTCCAAGCGGCCGATAAGCTGTTTCTGAATACGGTATTGGATGAGTGTGAATAGTATCGTTTATATTGATTTTTACAGACTTTTAACTCTGGGGAACGTATCTAGTGCCATAAAATAGGTAGTAATTTAAAATTAGCTCCACTTTTGTCTTTATTAGGTTTACTGAGATCCCTGATGAGGTACGAAACGGTACATTGCAGGACAGTTTATTTACAATTATCTTGTAACCTACAGGCTTTTGCTGGATGATATTTTCTATTAAAAATACGAAATGGCTAAGAATCACCGGAAGACTTGCATTTGACAAAAAGTTGTCGCTTTTCTACTAAGGAACGTTGTGGTTTCTTCACTATAATTCCAGTAAAATCGATGAGAGTGGAACGTAGGAAACGCATATAGAATGCAATAACTACAGTATTTAACGTACCAAAGCAGCCACCACAGCTGTAGCAGAAGGAAAAACGTCACAACAATCTCTTTTCAACAAAGAAAAACACAATTCCACAATTGTTGCTGCGGCTGAACAACAAACGGCAAGAGTCTTCAGAACTTTTATCTTTCGAAGCTAAAGTAATAACACTCAAACGAATATGCGTGTATCAGAAGGACGAGTGAAGCCTTAAAATGTTCGAATCATTAGACTACACACCGAATCGATACGCGTCAAAAAACTCTTATAGTGTGAACAAACCATAACAGAAATTTATGTTTCTCTTATGTTTATATTCTACTTACTTTCAGCGGAATAAGCTGCAAAATAACACATATTCGTAAGTATTTGTTCATGACTAAGTTATTCATTACACCTCTGAATCAGTTAAATTCGTCTGTTTTTACATTAATGTCCGTGTTATGCAGATCTCGTAATATTTTACTGATGCTTGTAACGCAAAAACTATACCAACTATTTCGTTAATCGTATTCGCAATTGCGAATACATTTGTAGTATTTCAATGCTCTTACTGTAATGAAGTTTACATCCATACATGTCTCTCTCCCAATGTCTGCCATAGGCATTTCACCTCCCACAGCCACTCTTCATTCCTGTCTCTTCCTCTAGCTTGCCACGCATGTCCGATGCGCGTGGCTGCTCCCCGTCGGGAGTTCGAATTCCCCTCGGCCATGGATGTTTGTGCTGTCTTTAGTGTAAGGTAGTTCATAAGTAGTTTGTAAGTTTAAGTTCTAATGGCCCCGCAGTTAAGTCCCATAAGCTAAACAAATATTTGAACATTTTTTGCCGCTGCTTGTGCCACGTTCACTCCATTCCAATTGTGGTGGCTGGTGGAGCAACAGTGGTAAATGAATCAAATAAGCAGCTGCATCTGTTGCAATTTTTGTTTTATTTTTATCCAATTACTCGTTTCTTGCGGTTAGCGTATCATCGGACTGTAACAGGCAAATGTTTCATTTGAAGTCTGGGTACCTAGCTGGCAGTGAAACTAATAGGCTAAGGTGAGCAATTTTGAAAGAGCTGTAAGCGGTGATGGGGAGCAGTTTAACAATTTCAAATGCCTCAAAGCCCCAGCTTTGCATCCAATTAAGTTGCAAAGTTTTCAAAATTGCTGATCTTCGCATTGCTAGATTCACTGCCCGCTAGGTACATGGACTTCTAATAAAATATTTTCCGCGATACGCATCATCGGATAAAATAAACACAAAAAATGCAACAGAGACTGGTGATAATTTAATTCATTTACTACTTTCACCGTGTTTCTACCACTGCCTGTGCCCCACGCTTTTCTTCTCACATTGTCACTGTCTTTCTTTCGCAAAGTCCGTTGTGTGACTATTTAGCCACCATTGTCTCCATTCTTGTAAACCCTGAACCGAGAAACTGTAACGCTTGGATAAAGGGACTGTTAAAGGTGGACACAAATTTTTTCTTGTAAAGGTTCACCGGTGTGGAAGTTACAGACCCTCTCCTCTGCTACCGTCTCCATACATTATCTTCTTTTCTGCATTCTCTCCCTTTCTCTCTCCTGCTGGCACTGACTCCTCTTTCTGCCACCCTCATGTGCTACTCCTTCAGCACAAAAAAGCGCGAATATATTTGCTTGCCAACGTTTTTGGTGAGGAAGACCGAATGAGCACCGACGCATCTGGTTTACCACTTAGATTCTTTCTTGTCTGTGCTCTGATAGCAACATTTTTTAGATGATTCCCTTATTTACCTTGCTACAACATGATGTGTCGCTTATAAAGAACAAATTATATAAACCTATAAGGAAGGAAAGGCTGGAAATTTAGAATTTACGTCCCGTCAACGTGGTCATTAGAGACGAAGTACAAGCGTGAATGGAGTAAGAACTCGATGGGTTTATAGAAAAGAACCATCTCTGAATTTGCCTGGTACGATTTAGAGAAATCTGCTTGGTCCGGATGCGGAGGATTGTAACCTCCGTCGTCTGCAATGCGAGCGCACTGTGGATCTGCTAAGACTTGGCTTCTTTATATGCTTCGATATATTTATGTACATGGTAAAACAAGAATAGTCATTTATCGCGAGAAAATCCGCGGGAGTAGCTGAGCGCTCTAAGGCGCCTTGCTGCGGAGCGTACGTCGGCGGTTAGACTCCTCCCTCGGTGATGGATGTGTGTGTTACTTTAGCATAAAGTAGTTTGTGAGCCTAGGGACTGATAACCGCAACAGCTAAGTCCCTTAGATTTACAAATATTTGGTTAGCGTCAGAAGATATAAGCCTGTAAGGTGGCCAAAATCAATTTTCTGTACAGTTTCCTTATAATGGTTTCCTAGCGTCCACCCAAGTCCGTGCGGGTTCGCTCGCCGGATATGAAATCAATATCTCGAGAACGCAACCAGAAATAGCTGTTCACTCCATTTTAAATAACATTTCGATATCGCAACTGGATTTCATAAGGCGTTACGTATGACTGAAGCCAACCAAACTCAAACTCTAGACACTGCTTTATACCTCTGCAAAACATAACTATACGCAATTTGATGCTACACGCTAACTGTAACGGATAACAAAAATAAAATCTCCCACTTATCGGACGAATGTACCAAAATGTAAGCTTTGCAAAAACTTTCATGGCGGCTCGAATGCCGTCTCTCAGTGCAATTGCCACTCTTGGTAGCTAAAATTCGCAGTTTTGCCAATGTATCTGTAGAACAGATAAATATTTTTGGTAACGGAAAATATCGATTTTAAATAAATGTCTACAGAATGTATTGTTAAAATGTAAGCCATGTTCTGTGGGTAGTTGTTTAGATATTTGCATTCCACTGCGGAAAAGCAACTGAAAACCGATTTTGTCTTTTGTACATAAGTTCGGTTCACTTTGGATTTCGGTGACGTATAAAGAACTCAAAAAGTAAAATTAAATAAATAATGTTGTTATAGAATTTAATCTTCAGAACTAGTGGTAAAAATTTCGCCTGTTTGCAATGAATGAAAAGTATCGAAGTGGCCATCCCCAGTTTATAAAATGCATAAAAATCACCCTACACCATGTATCGTGCGAAAATGAACCGCTTTGCTTTATTTGACTGGACTGCAGGAAGTGTTACTATTAAATGTTGACACTTTACTGCAGAAGAACTAGGCTGAAGGGTATCCAAAACACTTTATCCTCTTATCTCTCTTTAATCAATTGAACCAGAGTTTGGGTGAAGAATTGAAATTTCCCTCGTGGCATTTTCTAACTGTGCACGGCATGGTTAGAAATGGAATTGTTCAATTTCGTCACTTTTACGTGTTTGGTTATTGTCAAAATCGTTATAAATTTGAGTGTATAAAACATAAATATCTAGTGTATGGTCGGGACGGGTGAGGGGAGGGGGAGATGGAGATGTGAATACGAAAATGAAAGTACTATAAACGGCTGATCCATAGACATGGAACGGCTGACAGATTGTGCCCTAATAATGCACGTTAGCACAATAGCAGGCTTAAATAGCAATGTAAACGGTGAATATTTAATCTGATATCTATTTGCTATTTTGTTTAGCGCATTTCAACAATTTTAACAGGTAGAGTCTGTGTGTTTATTACCGTTACCTCAGATTCGTAGGGTGAAAGCAGCGTAATATAATCATCTTTACGGCGAGTTATTATATATCCCCCATTATTGACATATCAGAAAATGTTTGACACTAATAAAACAATGGAAATAGTTTTCAGAACATCTGTTTGTAATTCGGCGCGACGAAGAAAATCGTTTCACTTTAGAAAGAATAATGCAAATAAGATAGTGCTACACTCGATAGTAGCCGAAGTGTTTATGAAATTCGTTATAAGACTGTTGTTCTACAGTAAACTGGCAATTGAAATATTAGTATGTACTTTTTCTGCAGTAATGTATCAGTGGCCATGAAGTACTAATTCAGGTATTAGTATTGCTTTGTTTCCTGGCATTATGTTAAGTGAGAACGAAAACTCTGATTCAAGGAGCATCTCACAAAATTTATATACGAAGTAAACGAAATCAGAAGTTGATAGTATTTGTAACAAAAGAAATATGCTTCGATACTGTAAAACAGTTCTACAAGGTGCGCAGAGCTCGGAGCCCGGATAGCTCAGTCGGTAGAGCATTAGGCTTTTAACCTAAGGGTCCAGGGTTCGAGTCCCTGTTCGGGCGTTAATTTTTTTACTCTTTATAACCATCGCTATTTGATTCAAACAAGCAAAAACCATAATGCGTGATAGTGTTTAAAGTATTAGTTATTCATTAATTGAATGAAACCAAATACATTTCCTGGTAGGTCCACCGAATAAAATATTTCTCTATCAACGGACTGAAGTTGTCTGTTTCCGTACATCCGAAAAGTGGAAATAATGTATAATATAGTACATTTTGTGACGAAAACATTTTCTATTTTTAGTTTAAGATGCAGCCACAGTTGCACGTTAGTATCTTCTCCGTTAATATCAGATCTCATAAATTTTGTTGTATTTGTGTAGAGCAAGCAACATGTACTTGCACTACAGAAATTGATGTTACGAGAAACTTTAGGTAGGCTGTCGTAGTGCTTTATCGCTTAGACATAGAGAGCAGCACTTACCGACTGCAATGCGACTTGATGCAGGTTAGGTTCCATTGACGTTGCTGCAGAAAGTTGGCGCTGTGGCCGATAGACGGCAGCACATGGCGGCCACCAGGAGATAGTTACAGCAGTCGAAGGTAGATGGCGCTGACAGCGTTCTCGAGCACTTCTGATGTCTTTGTGAAGGCGATTCCGAGCAATCGTCCACATAGTTTTCTGTATACCTCGTGATTTAATAAATGGAATTTAAATATGCACAATCGCTTTATTTTTCGAATTTCCATAGTTTGAATGCAAATGTGTTAAACACTGTTTGGCGTTTGATACCTACTAACAAAAGAATAGTAAATTGTAATTTTTTTTTTACACACCGCTACACAGTTCCTGATGGTAGGTCGGCACAGATTAAATATTTTTCAAAATCAGTGGAGTTGAGTTGCCTGTTTCCTAATAGCTGTATTGTAGTGACCTGAAAGACGGAAATAGCGGTCAGTAAACTTGGTGTGAAAAATGGCACTACCTTGCGCTGCATCCGGAAGTGGAAGATATTGAATAGATTTTATCCTGGTAGTGTGTAGATTTTTAGAATTTCGAAAGCATAACTTTATGCCAAATTCTTCTTGTTGTTGAAATAATTCCATTGCGTTAGCGGGTTTAACTGCATAGCTTTGCTGCACAGTTTGTTAGCAGTAATTCCAGACCTGTTAATTCAGGAGAGTTGAGTAAAAGGCATTGCATTATGCCTTACGAGATGTGCAGTGTAGTGAAAGAATAGTTACGTTGAACATAGAGAAGGAAAAATAATAATACAGGCCTACCTGACAAGAACATGCAGATGAAGTGAGCGTATACTTAGCTTACCAAAGGAGAAGCTTGACGTAAGCAACCACAAACGCTATGATTGGTATTTTTAATAGGTACTATACGTCTGCATTGTCGTATTACTGTGTTACTGTAAATGACAGTTTAAGATATTCTAATATTTTCGTTTATCATGCGGTAGCTATGACGTTTTTAAGTACTTTTTGTTAACGGTCGTCGTGATTGAAGGGCCGGTAATAAAACTGAGAAAATATCTGATTATTTACTGCTCCATAGTAAAGTATGCCGTGGAAAATCATAAGAAGTAGTCAGAAGCCGGTTCTTCTTAATGTTTTATACAAGTTAACAGAGAAAATTGTATTTGAAGCTCCGAGTTACTGTACTTCTTAAGGTTGATTTTTTCCCCTCAATCAGTATGGCGAAGTAAGAATATAGTTCGCCTAGATGGAATAGGAATGGTTTTCAGTCTCTGGTGTGGCGTAGGTGCATGTATTTCGTTGGTTTATTTAAACAAAATAAATAAACAAACACGTAATTTTCATGTAAAATTCAACAAATATTTTCTAATTAATGCACATGTAAAAACATTTTTCTAATTCACGACCTGTTTTTCATGATATGTCATATAATTCCAGCTTTCATTGCAAATAAAAATTGCTAGTTATCGATATTTTATCAAGTATTGTTTAATTTCAGAAAATTATACAAATCAAATACCCGGCTATTTATTTGGACTACATCCGTTATTTTATACCACAGTAGAGCTGTGAGCATGGCCGGATCTAGGGGTGACAAAGGGGGCAGTTGCCCCGGGCGGCAGAATTTAGAGGGCGGCAAATTTTGAACGACTCTCTCTCTCTCTCTCTCTCTCTCTCTCTCTCTCTCTCTCTCTCTTTTTAGAATGTATCTTTCTGGTATAATTTAATAAAATTATCTAACTCAGAATTATTAAAAGTAAAATGACTGCAGGAAATACCGAAATCATTTAATAAAACTAAAATTCCGGGTTGCTGACTTAAGTGTTGCCCTGTCACAGGTACTTCAGCTAATCAAACTTTAAAAATCTACTAGATACTAGCCAGAATGAGGGAGATGTTTGCGTTATTGCTTAAGTGAAGGCACAATGTTTATTAATTTGCATAGATTTCCTTTTTGATAAATGGATATTCATATTTCATATGATTCTTGTACCTCTGAAGCTATTTCTGAGGCCAAAATGCTAGCAGAAGATGATGAGGTATCAACGGTATTCTCCGAAAAAAGGATTCGATGAAAGAAGGAAATGGCCGTTGAGATTTGTAAGGATGAAGTATCCAACATTCACAGAAAAAATAAGGAATAATTGACAGAGCTTAGTGCCAGGTTTACCGCACTTGAGAAAATTGGTGCAAAAATTAGTTTTCTGTGTGATGTGCAAATTCGAGAAATGGAAGTGGAGGACTTGAAGGCCAAAGCAGCGGAACTGGCAGAAGATGTTAGCGAGGAAGAACTTGAAGTTGAAAGTTTCAAACAACATGCGCTGGCAGTAGAGAGAGCCTTGCAAGATTCCACTGCATCATCAACATTAAGTTTAATTTATAAAAATAAATTGGTAGAGGGGAATCCCAATCTTACTCCAGCGTTAAAATATATCTTACCATTCCAGTTTCTGTTTCGTCTGGAGAAAGAAGTTTCAGCAAGCTGAAACTAATTAAGTACACGTGAGGAGCACAACTGCTTAACAAATCTGAGTATAATATCCATAGAGCACAAACGAGCTGCTTCTCTAAACTATGATGATATCAAAAACAGTTTTGCAGCAAAAAAAGTTCGAAAAGCGAAATTTTGAATTGATTTTTGTACGATGAGTAATCTTGTAATTTTTTGAATGTATTAAAGTTGTTCTGTTTTCCTTTGATCTTAATTCAGTCAATAAAATAAGTTCATGTTGTGAGATTGTGACATTTATTTACAAAAATGTAACCCAATTAGCGTCAAAAAGTCGATTCTTACAGGGGGGGGGGTGAAAGAAGGAGCGGCAAATTTAAGCTTGCCCCCGATTGGCAAATGTCCTAGATCCGGCCCTGGCTGTGAGAGTAACGAAAAGATGTGTATCCGTATCTGTTACTAAAAGAAACTAGTCATTACAAACGTATCGTTACTCGTTACTCTCGTTACCGGTGCCGCCCAGGAAAACGGCTGCTACATTGTCAATGAACCAAAATGTTCAAATGTTTGTAGAGCTTTTGGGACTTAACTACGGGGTCATCAGTCCATAAACTTACAAACTACTTATGAACTAGCTTATACTAAAGACGGCACAAACATCCATGCCCGAGGGGGGATTCGAACCCCCGACCGCAGCGGCCGTGCAGACCGTGACTGACACGCCGCAGACCGCTCGGCCACTGCGGCCGGCAATCAATGAATCGTTACTGTTAATACTACTTGAACATTTAATTTGTCATGTAGGTACTATTGAGGCAATTATACTACTAAGGAAAGGATCGGTACAGCCCGTTTCCCTCGTGATTAAAATACAATTGTCATACAAATTGATCAAAATTAGCGAGACCCACTCGTGACCTCCATTTTAAGTACTGTTCCCGTACTTTACTTATAGTGCACGAAACTTTCTCAAAAATTTCTTAATGATGGCGGATGGAGAATGGCACGTTATAAAGAGGAGAAATAGTACCAATTGTAGACTCTGTCGTTGATGATAGATCACGCAGAGAAGAATACCTTGTGTTTATGTGACAACGTAAACTTCTCCGGCGTAATAATTGATGATATTCTCGTTTGGCCACCATCTGCACACTAGATTTGTACAGCCTTAAGATGTACATCGATAATAGTAGAAAAGTCATACAATTACGGCGAATTTTACTGTTCATCCAACATTTGACATACCATTCGTTGTGTGATAAGATGATCAAAAGAGATGTAGAAGACTTTGAAGATTACGAAGAACCCAATGAGAGCCGAAGATAGCACCACAGCGTACCGAAAATGTTAGTCACAAATGAAAGTATTATTGGGAACAAATGATCCGTGTCGTGTTTCAAGTGAAGTAAGATCCTCGTGATCTCACTGTGAGAATACTTACGTATTACTGTGTTTTTTTCATGTGGTTTAAAAATGATTCGACACTTAAAGATATTAGCCCATTGTTTCTCCGCTCGTCTCTTGTTAGGCCTTAACTCGTGAGGTACTTACATTGGAAAATAGTTTGTGAGGTGAGGTCTGCCAGGACGCTTTGCTTTGTTTCTTTCCCAGAATTACAGAAAACTAAAATATTATATCCTTACAATACAGAATAGTATTTAGTGAGTAATAGCAACTAATGAAATACTATATGTTAACCAAACTACTTTTATATGTACTTGCTTTAATTCAGCTTAAAAATGTATGTGAAATTTACTCATATTGATTCCGGTCATCTTGCTAAGGGGATAAGTAAAAATATTAAGAAATAATTTTAGCGACGATAACACACATCGCCAACGTGACTTCCGCTGAAACGAAATCTATTGAAATTTCATATTTGATGAACGGGTTGTTCTTGTTGCCGTCTTCGGTCCGGAGACTGGTTTGCTATTCTGTCTGAATGACTGCCCCCCTACATTTGAACTCGCTTACTCTGTTCGTGTCTTTTGCGTTTTCTTACCCTCCTCCCCCATTTTATTATAGTGTATGATTGACCAGAAATTTTAACAAAGCTAATAACAAAGGTGCAGAAATTGTCTAAAATGGATTGCAATTTAATCTTGTCAAATTACCGCCTTTTCAAACTGCAGGGAACTACTAAAGTAAGCAATGGGATGATGCAATATTTTTTTTTTCTTTTCCTCTTATCTTCTTTTAACAGTCCTTTCATGTGCTTTCATGTGAAAATTACAGAACCATCAGTTTAATAAGTCATGGTTGCAAATAATAACGAGAATTATTTACCGAAGGATGGAAAAACTGGTAGAAGCCGACCTCGGGGAAGACCAGTTTGGATTCACAAGAAATGCAGGAACACGGGAGGCAATCCTTACTTTACGGCTTATCTGAGAAGATAGATTAAGGCAAACCTACATTTCTAGATTTAGTAGATTCGGAGAAAGCCTTTGATAATGTTGATTGGAATAAACTTTCAAATTCTGAAGCAAACAGGTGTAAAATATAGGGAGGATAATGTTATTTACAACTTGTACAAAAACCAGACAGCAGTCATCAGAGTAGAAGGGCATGAAATGGATGCAGAGGTTGGGAAGGGAGCAAGACAGGGTTGTAGCTTTTCTCCTATGTTACTCAATTTGTGCATTCAGCAAGCTATAAAAGAAAGGAAGTAGGAATTTGGAGAAGGAATTAAAGTTCAGGGTGAAGAAATAAAAACATTGCGTTTTGCCGAGATAGCAAAGGACCTGGAGGAGCAATTGAACGGAATGGACTGTGTGTTGAAAGGAGCATATAAGATGAACTTTATCAAGAACAAAACAAAGGTGATGGAGTGCAGTCTAAGAAAATCAGGCGATGTTGATTGAATTAGATTAGGTAACGAAATAGTAAAGGTGGTAGATGAGCTTTGTTATTGGCAGTAAAAAACACACGATGTTCGCAGTACAGAGGATATAAAATGAAGAATGGCAATGGGTGGAAAAGCGTATTTGAAAAACAGATATTCACTAATATCGAATCTTAAAGTGTAAGGAAGTCCTTTCTGAAGTCAGTGTATGGAGTGTTGCCTTCTATGGGAGTAAAATATGGACGATAAACAGTGCGGACAGGAAGAGGATAGAGGCTTTTGAAATGTAGTGCTACAGAAGAATGCTGAAGATTAGGTGAGTGGATCACGTAACGAATGAGGAGGTACTGAACAGAATTGGGGAGAAAGGAAATTTCTGGCATACCTTGACTAAAAGACACATTCTTAGACTTCAAGGAATCGTGAATGTAGCGTTGGAGGGAAGTGTTTGGGGTAAAAATCGTAGAGGGAGACCAAGAGATGAATACATTAAGTAGATTCAAATAAAATGAAAGTTGCTGTTCTTATGAGTTAAAAGAGGCTTACTCAGAATAGAGTAGGGTGGAGAGCTGTATCAGACCAATCTCCGGACTGAGGACAACAACAACAACAACAGTAAATTCACCCCACTGCGAGGCCAGGTAGTGCACCTCTTCGTCCGAAACAAATCGACAGCCGTGGACGTCTATTTTGACATATGTTATTAAAAGACACAAGTAATTTTTATACGATGTTCATTTGTTGAAAACCTCTCCCGAAGTCAAATCCTAGCTACGGCTATGCCTATACCTATTTTCTCGGATAGTTTTAATTATTGGATTTCTTTATAATTGAAAATGCCGCTACCAGTCGCGTTTTTTTTTTTTTTTTATTTAACACTTTTTCTGTGATACGTCATTACATTTGTGTGAGAGCTCCTGCTTCATCCTGCGATCTTTAATGTATAAACACGAACGATTTTAGTTGACGGTTCGCCTTTATGCGGAGTTAATAGCAAAATTTTGAAAAGATTTTAAACTTAGTTTCCTTATAATTCATTTGTGGCGAATCCCACTCACATTAAACATCACATACAACATTCATTTGTGGCGAATCTCACTCATATTAAACATCACATACAACATTATTATACAATATACATCAGTCATCACAAAATGCACATAAATAGTTACAAAAAAATTCTTAGCTTGAGTTTAACGAAGATACATTTTCCATAGAGTGTCGTACATTTTTAAAGTTGATAGTTTTCTTGTGATATTGGTATTATTTTGTTTATGTATACTTTCAGTGTTATTCCAATTTGTTAACATTTTTATTAAAGTATATTATCGTAACATCGGAAGAAATTTACTGATTGACTTACCAGTGTTTAACGTTTTCTGTCTTTTTTTATATGTCCTGTAATGTGAATACACTTCCATTTTCTCAAATAGATCAATTTTATCCACTTTATGGAATACTTTGACATTCTTCTTGATTTTTTTTTAATGGGTGTCCTGTATTGTGTATTCAAGAATTTAAAAAAAGGTCATGATTGCAGTTCGTTGGTTTTAGTAAAGCCGATTTTTATTTTGTGGTTTTTAAAGGCATTTGCAGTCTTCTGTGATATATTGACAATGTATGCATTTGTTTTGGTCTTTTTCAGTTGTAGTGTCGTTTGTTTAGCATTGTGTCAACCATGAATGACTTACAATCATTGGCAACTGCAGTTTATGTGCTATGGTTATTTCCTGTTTCGTGTTTTCCTGGCTCAAAGGTGTTTTGGTTGTCCTGTGTAGCATTGACCTGTATGCTGCCTGTTTATGAATGTTTAACATAACATGAGGTTGCAGGGATTATGGAGTTTGTCATTGTACTACTACTGTTAATTTTCAATGTGCATGTGTTGTTGAGTCTTGCAACTGGTTATCAACATTTGTGTCATAACTCCGATGTGTACTGTGCAATAATGTTATAATGTGAGAGTTTCTTCGCAAATGTAACACAAGTAAGTAAATCTGTTCAGAATTTCGGTATTAACTTCAAATGAAGATCATCTATCAACTAAAATCGTTCGTGTTATATATTACAGTAAAGACATGAGAATTACAGTTTTTACAGAAGAATTGAAAAACTGTTAAAAGCTGCCCTTGAGGGAGATCGTTTTGGATTTAGGAGAAATGTAGAAACGCGTGAAGCAATACTGACTCTCTTACTTATCTTAGAGGATAGGGGAAACGGAGGTAAAGTTCTGTTTACAGCGTTTGTAGATTGGAGAATAGTTTTGGCAGTGTTGACTGGAATACACTCTCTCAAATTCTGAAGATAGTAGCAGTAAAATACAGGGTATTAAAAGTTGATTCAACTTGCACAAACGCCAGATAGCAGTTTTAAGGTTCAAAGGCTATGCAAGGGAAGCATTGATGAAGAAGGAAGTAAGGCAAGGTCGTAGCCTTTACCCAGTGCTATTTAGCTAGTACATTGAGCAAGCTGTGGCGGAAAGCAAGGAGAAATTTGGAATCAGAACGTTTTGCAGATTACATTCTCATATTGTGGGATGCAACAAACAACCTGGAAGAACAGTTGAACGGAGTGGACATTGTCTTGAAAGGATGGTATAAGCTGAACATTGACAAGAAAGGGGGAAAAAGTAATGGAATATAAGTCTCTAGACTTAAAAACTTCTTTAACTTACACATGCAATCTCCGAAGGGAACGGCCGCCCAGTTCGCAGCGTGATGCCTTAGACCTCGCTGCCATTCCGCACGACTACATACGTAAAACTGAACTTCATTTACATGTTGGGATAATAAATGTTACTTCTGTGCCGGAGCCGGCCGCGGTGGCCGAGGGGACTGAGGCGCTCCAGTCACGGTCTGCACGGTCACTTCGGTCGGGGGTTCGAATCCCCCCTCGGGCATGGATATTTGTGCCGTCCTTAGTCTTAGCTAGTTCGTAAGTAGTTTGTAAGCTTAGGGACTGACGACCCCGTAGTTAAGTCCCATAAGTTCTACAAACATTTGAACATTTGATCTATGCCGGATTTGAGCAACCTCGTAACGGTATTTTGCGAATTCGGGACAAAATTGGCTCTTACCGGAATAGGAAGGACCCGGATATATTGGGAGGATGGAAATATGCACACATCTGGCTGTCTCTCAGCCCTGTGGTGAAGCCCGCTGTAACTAAGCCGCGCTTTACCCTTGCCTGTCTCACAGGTAGTAAACTCGCAGTACATCGTTTTATTTCAAAACCTGTGCAGGAATTAGGAAGCTTTAATGTTCCAGTAAGATGTGGGTGAAACGGGAGTGTGGTATGTCAGATAACATCATCACTTGCTGACAAGTTCATTTCCGTAAACAGATTTGACGTAGCCGTTATGGTTGAAAAGTTGTAACATTTTGTTTGGAGATTCAGAGTGGACTGTTGCCCATAAAGGGCAATCATGTGGTCAGCGTGCTGTTCCTCTTTCTTGACGCTCATCTGAAGGGGCTGAATCCAATCGTGGTTGCACTCACAAATGGATTTTCGGAGCATCTTCTGCAATGAGTTGATTGAGATCGTTTTTTTTTTTTTTTTTTTTTCGTATATACTACGATTTGCTTTAAATGGCCCCACGGATAGAAGTCAAATGGTGAGAGATCATGTTATCTGGGTGGACATTCAACAAAACCAAGTCAGCCATTCCTTTAACCAGGATCTGACAATCTAACGACTGACGAACAACTGCTCATTAGTGTGGTGAAGTTCCATCGTACTGATAATAAGAGGAAAAGCTGAAGGGGAAAACCACTTCTTGCAACATTTGCAGGTAGCTTTGAGCATTTAAGTTCTGGTCAATGAAAGTGGCACCACTCGGACGCGTATCACATATTCCACAGGACACCATAACCGTTGTGTCAAGGTTCCATCTAGTGTGGATTCTGGCCGCTCCAGGATCTGTGGGTGTGACGGTTGACTTCACCACTGACAAAGTTTCCCCTCGTCACTGAACAAGATACCTTGGGCAAGATGGATCATGTTGTAACTTTTGATCCATAAATGCTACGTCGAATGTGTTTACTTTACGGGAATTAACGTGTCAGGAAATACTAATGTTACCCCTATTTGTTACGTCACATGACCCGCTTTCCATTTACAAAAAATTGACTTAGATTCAAGATGGCCAATTTCAATATGGCGCCCACGTTCGGGATATATTGGCATAAAAGATGAGCCACCTGACCCATATTTTACTGAAACGTCCAGGTCTCCCAGTTCCTGCGATTTTGACTCACCTGCTTCAGTAGTTCATAAAATTTCAAGTGACAATAGATATTACTGCCTTTGATTTTTGCTGTTTTACTTGTTGTCGTAGAAATATCGTCAGATAGATACGTTGGACTCGGCTCGATATATTATCATTAATTAAATCAGATAGTTTGATCTTAAGACTGATGCAGCATTTGGAAAGTATTTGATGTTAGCATCGACTTTTCTTTCTTTTTATGAGGGACTTTAATCATTTCACCATTCAGCCAACATTGGCGCAAATGTAAGAAGTTCCAGCCTCGCTTGTCACTGAATCCTCCCAGACTAGACAGAGCTCTAAACGATTTTAGTAGAAACAAGGCCCCTTGGAGCAGACGACGTTCCGTCTGAACGGCTATCATGAGACAGGAGGCTCTCAGACTTCAAGAAGAATATAGTGAGTCCAATTCGTAAGAAAGCAAGTGGAGACAATTGTGAAAATTATAGAACTATCCGTTTAATAAGTCATGGTTGCAAAATACTAACACGGATTATTTACAGACGAACGGAAAAACTGGTCGAAATCGACCTTGGGAACGATCATTTTGGATTTAGGAGAAATGTTGGGACACGAGAGACAATACTCAAATTATCACTTACCCTAGACGATAGGTTAAGGAAAGGGACACCTACGTAATTAGCGTTTGTGGATTTGGAGAAAGTTGTTAACAATGTTGACTGGAATACATTTTTCAGATTCTGAAGGTAGTAGGGGTAAAATATAGAGAGCGAAGAATAATATTCAACTTGTACATAAACCAGACAGTAATTATTAGAGTCGAATTTCAGGAAAGGGTCAGGGTCGCAGTGGTTGGGATGGGAGTAAGACAGGGTTGTAGCCTTTCCCCAATCTTGTTCAATCTGTACATTGAGTAAGCTCTGAAGGAATGCAAGGAGAAATTTGGAGAGGGAATTAAAGTTCAGGGAGAATAGGTAAAAACTTTGCGGTTTGCTGATGAAATAGTAATTCTATTAGACTGGAAAGGATCTGGAACAGCAGTAGTTGAGTGGAATGGACAGTGTCATGTAATGAGGGTATAAGATGAGCATTACAAAGAGTAAAACAAGGATAATGGAATGAACCACATACATTGCCGAGGTGCAGATGCAACCACAACGGAGGGCTATCTGTGGAGAGGCCTGACAAACTTGTGCTTCCTGAAAAGGGGCAGCAGCCTCTTCAGTACTTACAGGGGCAACAGTCTGGATGACTGACTGAGCTGGCCTTGCAACATCAGCTAACATGGCTTTGCCATACACTTAATACGAACGGCTGAAAGCAACAGGAAACTACAGTCGTTACTTTTCCCGAGGACATGCAGCTCCGCTGTATGAATATATGATGGCGTCTTATTGTGTAAAATATTCTAGAGGTAAAATAGACCCTATTCGGATCTCCGGGCGGGTACTACTCAGGAGTATGTCGTCATCAAGAAAAACAAAACAGGCGTTCTACGGGTCGGAGCGTGGGAGGTTCTAACCCTTAATCGCGTAGGTAAGTTAGAAAATCTGAAAAGAGAAATGGAAGGAAGGAAGGAAGCTTAGGGTTTAACGTCCCGTAAGAGAAATGGATAGGTTAGATATGGTAGGGAGTAGTGAAGTTCGGTGGCAGGATAAACAGGAACAGGATTTCTGATCAGGTGAGTACTTGTTTATAAACACGAAGTCATTTGGTGGTAACGCAGGAGTCGCTCTGATAATAAAAAAAATAGGAATGCGGGTAAGTCACTATGAACATCATAGTGAACGCATTATCATAGCAAAGATAGACACAAAACCAACACCGGCCACAGTAGTACAAATTTATATGCCAACAGCTCTGCCGATGATGACATCGAAGAAGTGTATGAGGAGACAAAATAAATCATTCAGAAAATTAAGGAAGACGAAAACTTGATTGTGATGGGGGACTGGAACTCGGTAGTAAGAAAAGGAAATGTCGTAGATGAATATGGACTGGGGAAAAGAAATGAAAGAGGAGATGGCTTGGTAGAATTTTGTGTAGAGCACAATTTAATGATCACCAACATTTGGTTTAAACATCATAAAATAAGGTCATATACATGGAAGAGACCAGACACTAGATGGTACCAGATTGACTTTATAATGGTAAGGAATAGATTTAGGAACCAGGTTTTATTTAAACTGTAAGACATACTGAGGGACAGAATAGACTCTAACCGTAACTTATTGTTAATGAACTAAGAGACTGCAGAAAGGTAGAAAAGGTAGGAGATGGAACCTGGACAAATTGAAATAACTAGAGGTGGCGAAGGTTTCAGAGGGAGCATTAGGTAAAGGTTGGCTTATACGGGGGGAAAGTAATACAGTAGAAGAAGAACGGGTATCTCTGAGAGATAGAGTAGTGAAAGCATCAGAGGATCATATAGGCAGAAGGACGAGGCCTAATAGAAATTCCTGGATAACACGGGATATACTGGACTTAATTGATGAGAGGAGAAAATATAAAAATGCATCAAATGAAGCAGGCAAAAGGAACTAAAAACGTCTAAAAAAATGAGATTGACAAGAAGTGCATACTAGCTAAGTAGGAGTGACTAGAGGACAAATGCAGAACAAGAGAAGAATGTATAACCAGGGGAAAGAGAGATACCGCCTAGATATTTGCAGACAAGAAAAGCAGCTTTATGAATATCAAGAACTCAGACGAAAAATCAGTACTAAGCAAAGAGGGAAAACTGAAATGTGGAAGGAATATATAGAGGGCCTGTACAAAGGAAATAAACTTCAATGTAGTATTCTAGAATTGTAGGATTGTATGGGAGTGAAACGTGGACGATAAGGAGTTCAGACAAAAAAATGATATATAAGCTTTTGAAATGGGGTGCTACTGACCAATGATGAAAATTAGATGGGTAGATCACGTAACTGATGACGAGTAACTGAACCGAATTGGGGAGAAAAGGAGTTCCTGGCATATCCTAATGGAAATGGTAGATTGGTTGGACACATTCTGAGACATTAAGGAATTGTCAACTTAGCATGAGAAGGAAGTGTGTGGGGCAAAAGTAGAGGGAGACGGAGGGTCGAATACAGTCAGCAGATTCAGAAGGATGTAGGTTGGCGAACGTATTCACAGATGAAGAGACTCGCGGAGGGCAGGGTAGCGTGGAGAGCTGCATCAAACCAGTCTGCGGACTAAAAACCACAACAACAACAAACATATTGAATTGTTCACGATCTGTCTCCCAACACAGACGCAACCAGGAAAATGCTAATACACAGCTTCAGGAAGTCATCGCCTGTTATTATTTATAAATTCTTCTGGCACTCTTCATGATTTCGATAATGTGGACTATAATAAAACTGTAAAACCGCAATGTCTGTCGGTAATGTATTTGAAAATCCTTATCTATAAGAAGAAAAGAAAAAAAAAAAACTCCTGTTTTCCATGGGGATTTCAGAGGTAACTTGACGCAGCTCGAGGGACAGAGTGCACAATTGTTTCTTAGAGCCGCAGCCGAGCGCCTTGAGGCGCTATGCGACGATGCGCGAGGTCGTTCCCCGTCGGGTGTTCGAATCCCTCTCGGGCATGGATGTTTGTGCTGTCTTTAGTATAAGCTAGGTCATAAGTAGTTTGTAAGTTTAGGGACTGATGACCCCGCAGTTATGTCCTATAAGCTTTACAAACGTTTAAACATTATGTTTCCGGAGGAATATTAAATATTTTAGCAGGTGGTAGTATAGATGATTGGCATTAAAAATTCAAAATATGTCCAATTTTTATGAGTACAGATACACAACTATCAATAATTATAAAACCCACACTAACTTAAAGCTTAAACAAATAACGACATTCTTCCATTGGGTCTTGGTAGAATATAGTCATACTGCATTAAAAGAACAATTTTGTGTGTGATCTGCTACTTTATTTTTATTTATTTAACGGACAGAAGAATGTGTAAAAATGTCCTCATTTGCCATTAAGTTTCGTTGGATTGCATATTAACAGCCATATATCTGCACTCAATAAAAATTGGACATGTTATGCAGCATTTTTACTGCAATTCGTCTATTCTATCTCTAAAAATATTTACTTTGCTCGTGAGACACCTTGTACAGGTTTAATTTTATCGAATCCGGATCACTGAAGACAGATATATGGGAATTTAGAGTTTTATCTAAAACCGCCGTGTCGTGTCTAAACTGCAAAATGTAGACGAATTTTTATAGGTGTTTCTTACGTAAGTTGACCATGTCTTGGTGATAGATGCAGCCTTTTCCTTTTCATCAAAATCCGATAACATAGAAGATATCATAATTTAAAATGCAACTGGGGGAAAGGCAAACAAAAGAAACGTTTTGCAGAGGAGAAAATCAGCAGCATGAATATCAAGAGCTTCGATGGAAAATCAGTACTAAGAATAGTAGGGAAAGTTAGAAGTATGCTTTGGTAAGGCGAGTGTCAACAGCCGTAATATATTTCATAAAATGCATTTGATAGTCTGTTCTTACCTTTTATGTTATGTTTCATAAGTTTTATCTAAGATGACCACTGTAATTTTATCACTTTTAGTTATACTGACTCCTGTTTGTCTCAGCTAAGTGTATTTTATTTGATGCATTTTACCATTCAGTTTTAACACCTTTTTATCCATGAAGATGGTCTATTGACCGAAACTGGTAGATATATAAGGTTCTGAATAAACAGCTGATGACTCCGTTCAAATAGAATATTGTAATTCCAGACTAACTTGACTTTGGGGAATCTTCATTTTGGATATAGAAGAAATGTAGACGCATGCGAGGCAATGCTGGCATTACGATTTATCAGAAGATAGATTTAGGAAAAGCAATCCTACTTTTTAGCTTTTGTTGTAGATGTGTTGTTCAATCTGTACATTGAGCAAGCAGTGAAGGAAATCAAGGAGCAATTTGGATAAGGAATTAATGTTCTTGGAGAAGATATAGTAACTTTGCGGTTTGACGATGATATTGTAATTCTGTTAGAGATGGTAAAGGAACTGGAAGAGCAGTTGTACGGAATGGACAGTGTCTTGAAAGGAGCGTATAAAATGAACATTAACAAGGTGGAATGTAATGTCTGAAAATCAGGCGATCCTGAAGGAATTACATTAGGTAACGAGACAGTGTAGTAGATCGGTATTGTTATTTGGATAGCAAAATTAGTTCTGATGGACGAAGTAAAGAAGATATAAAATACAGAATGGCTATGAGAAGAAAAGCATTTTCGAAGAAGCGAAATTTGTTGACATCCAAAATAAATTTAAATTAGCAAGTCCTTTCTGAAAGCACTTGTCTTAGAGTGTGGCATTGTACGCGAGTGAAACGTGGACGATAAGGAATTCAGAAAAAGATGATTGAAGCTTTTGAAATGTCATGCTACGAACGAATTCTGAAGATTAAATGGACTGATCGCGTAACTAATAACGTGCTGACAGATTGGAGAGAGAAGTAATTTCTGGGACATCTTGAGTAAGAGAATGGATCGATTGGTGAGACTCGTTCCGAGACATCAATGGAACGTCACTTTAGCATTTGAGGGAAGTGTGTGGTGTAAAAATGTCAGAGGGAGGCCGAGAGATGAATAATATTCAAATGGTTGTGGGTTACCGTTGTTATTCAGAGAGAAGAGACTGCACAGAATAGTGTATGGTGGAGAGCTGCAGCAAACCAATCTCTAAAATGAAGACCCCAATAACATATCAGCGACAGAATTAAGCGCCATGATATTATATTAAACTTGAAAGTTTTTGAGAAAATTGATTTATATTTAATTCTTGGTTAGGTAAAGCTATTTTATTGACTTAGTGAATCTGTATGGGTTGCTATTTTACCGTGTGCGGTGCGGAATCGTGCAACGCTAGAGTTCACGAAAGGCCAATTTTTAAATTCCATTGCGAAACACCGGCGTCATACCTACTCACACAAAATCGATGTTAGGTAATAAAAAACCCTGTGATTTCATTTGTCAGTGAACAATTGCCAGGCCAATTAATTATGTTTGCTGCTAACCAAGTCTTTAGATATTCAGAACACGTACTACAATAGTTACATATGTAAGTTTTTTGTATTTTTTATGTTTTAAGAAACAGTTTGCGCCTCTCCTGCAAAATGTAAGAACTGAGCTTACGAGATTTTCATTGTCCACCATGTAAATGCTTTTGTTTGAATACCACCTAGAGAGGGAGAGTGTAGTACAATATTTACTTATTGGAACTTTGAACAAAAACCAGTTTCCTTGAACCTCACGAAGATAACACACTGAGAATACATTTTCCTAAACTGAATTGGCAATGTCGTGCTGAAAGTGTTATTGACTCATATTTTGATTTAATAAATTATCAACAAAACTATTATTTTTTATTTGTTTGAACGTTAACTATTGCTTTTATTCTTCACTTAAAAACAGAAACATTTTTACACCAAACTTCGTTGATAGTATTCGTTGCCCCCCTACTGTTTCAGAATTCTGAGTCGCACGATTTGTATGTTCTACACAAGCCGGTAGCACGTGAAATGATGTGCACACTGCTTGTGTCATTGAACATTTGGCTTCCGTAATAACCGATCCACGTGTTAAGGACGTTCTTGTGCTAACGCATCGTAAAGTTTTGATGTTAATGGTAGTATTACGAAACGAAAGACTGAGGAAGTAATCGTGGTCATGAGTGCGTTTGGAGAACGTAGTACGGCGTTTTGCCGCTAGGTGCCGCTGGCGTCGTTCTGAAGAGAGGCAACGTCTGACTCAGTTCCGCAGCGAGTTGCTAGATGGCGTTGGTGGTTCAGTCTTGGCTTCTACTTCAAAGACCTGATGGAGACATTTAACAAACTGCACGCCTTTCTTTTTCTATACCTAAAACTGCCTGATGTAATGTTTCTCGCGGAACTTTCGCGTCTACAGAAATTTTCACGAGAGGAAGCAAAATTATGTTGCCACGTTTATGTAATTAGTGTGGTTATTTTGTAATCCTGTCGTCCTTCAGGAACTCGATTTTAAAGGAAATTTATAGAACTACTTGTATATGAAATGACTGATAATTTCCCCTTGAATATTGTGGTAGGTACCTTAACGACAGGGTGTTTGTCCCAAAATTTCCGTTGCCAGCGAGGCAGCAAATGGAGAGTAGTGTGACGGTCAAAGTGCTCGATGATGTTCCGTGCACACACACACACACACACACACACACACACACACTACTATTTATGAAGCTTTAGTTAACTGATTTTATTCCATTACACCCGTCGTGTCTGTTTTAAATGCCAGAAATGTAAGAAATATTTTACCAGATTATGCAGACCCCTCCCTGCACCATCGAATAGATCCTTATGCTGAACATTTCGTTGAGAGATTCACAGTATGCGTTAATTTGAAACACCATTTTTATTTTATTTTTCTACGTGTTGCGTTATAGCAGTAGCGAATATATTTATTTTTGGTTGTGGATGGCAAAATTAATGTAAAAAAAAAAAAAAAGTGATTATAAGTAGACCCCCACAAGATATTTTCTGTCAATTTTGGTCTTCATATTCATAGGATAATTTGCACCGAAGCCCCTTTTACGTTACCGAGAACAATCTTCTTTATTTTTTACTTTAAATCATGAAAATACAGCTATTTTTGTATTCGTTATTTAGGGGAGGTTAAGTAGCAGTATAATGCATATTGGCACATTATTGGACAATTGGGAATGAAAACAGAAAACTTAATTACTTGAAGGTTATTATATCGCATGTATTTTGCAGCTGATGTTATTGTTGTTTACGAGTATGTTTACGAGTAAAAAATATATCGAATCATCGTTCTGTCAAGTACTCTCCCATCAGTTTTTATTTTTTGACTTTAGATGATTTTGTAATCTCGGTGTTAATATCGCTCAACGCAGCGGAATAGGATGGAATATTCCACTCAAATGAAATTTTTAAAACATCACGTAGCGACAATCGCCGAAGAAGCGGAACATTCCACTGAGTCTTATCAGTTGCAAGCACCTTATCGCAATGTCTTCACAAATATCACATGCTGCTCGAATGTGATGTGTTTATCGATAAGTAAGATTTTAATATCCAGTTGACAGTGTAAACCAATACTCACGTTTTGACGTTACAGATGGAATCACTGAACTTCAATCATAGCGAATAATCAGAATTTTGCCTTGTGGTAAAGCCTTCTTGTACTCAAGGTGGTGTTTGTTGTGACAAGACCGAGTTTCAAATGTTTGTTAAGCTTATGGAACTTAACTGCGGGGTCACCAGACCCTAAACGGCCGCGACGGACTGACTGAGCGGATTGAAACGCTATGCTCCGATGCGCGAGGCCGCTCCCCGTTGCGGTTCGAATCCCCCTCGGGCATCGATGTTTGTGTCGTCTTTAGTATAAGGTAGCTGATAAGTAGTTTGTAAGTTTAGGGACTGATGACCACGCAGTTAAGTCCCTAAAGCTTAACACACATTTGAACATTTGAAACTTACAAACTACTTATACTACTGAGACAGCACAAACATTCATGCCCGAGGGGGTGTTCGAATCCCCGAAGGGAAACGGTTCGCGCATCGGAGCATAGCGCCTCAATGCGCTCGGCCACTTCGCCGCGGCACAACATGTTTAGGTATGAGATCTAGCTTTCCTGAGTTTCCTTTCGTGTAATGTGTCTAAGCTTTATTCCTAATCATTCCGGACAACTTCGATGTGTAAGGCTACAGCAGTTTCTCTCTTTGGTTCTCACAAAGTTCTCACATGAATGTCCCTCAGTCTAAGACAAGTTAGTATTGTACAGTATTCTACTGCAGCCCAGCAGACTGTTTTCTACTGTATTAGAAATCCATTAAGTAGAGGCATGGCGCAAGTAATGGCTGGTTCATACAACAGGCAGATAAACAGGTAGCAACTTTGGCGGATTTTTGACATTATTAATAAGTGTGACTGTATCAAATAATAAATATTTATAATTTCTGATACCAGTCAATTTATTTATTTCTTTTTAACTTCTCCTATTGGACACTCAATATGAGTAAATCTGTTTCCCACAGACATTACTTTCGTTTCGGATATGGTGAACTTCATAGTATAATATAACTGCAAGATAAAATATCTATTCTTTTGGACATGTCAGAGAAAACACATCCCGTATACAACTTATCATAATGTTCAGATGTTTGTAAACCTAAGAGACCACACTACTAAGGTCAGCGGTCCCAATCTCCATTTTAGTTTCCTTCGACTGGAAGGCCTGATTGCTTCTCTGCATTATTTGATAGATCTAACCTAGATTCTGTCCCACTAACCGTTTCGTCGTCTGCCCGATAAGTGATAATCAAAGAAGTTGCAATCTTGTGCGTCTCTTCCACAATAGCTACAGAAGTTGATGTAATAGCGTTGTAAACTCGCATAACAAAGCGAAAATTTTGCCATCAGTTTGACCTAGACGAAAACATCAGATAGGGTTACGGCCTTGTTTGCGCTAGAGCGGTATTTTATAAGGTTGTGATGTATAGGTCAGGCTTATTCTTCCTATCGTCATCCAAACGATCACTGCAGAGAAAAGTACGAGACCTCTGTGGCAGTGATAACCTCAGCCGAACTAAGACCTTTGCCGTTTGTGACCAGAGATGTGCTAACTAAGTTGCTTCTGTGCTTCTGAAGGTCAGGAGTAGAGTCCTCCCTTTGTCATTGTTTATGTTCTTTCGTGAATTCCTATATCGGGTATGCAGATTTCGCTGAAATCTTACATTCTATAGTGTAGGAAATGCAGTAGTGTAGTCATCACGGCATACCTTTGCTTTCGATCTATTGTGAACGAGACAGCCTGCTTCGGACCTGCTCTAGGTCTCCGCTAGGAAATACCGACCGGTTTATACCGGTATTTCTGAACAACGCTAATCTTCCGTATTTATTTGGTCTGTTCAATTTTGGTAATAACCGGGTAAAAACACTTGTATATAAATTTGCCATAGCAGTAATGTTAACATTTTTATGTTACCATGGACTTTGAAACATTGAGTGGCTACAGGAACTGAGAAACAGCAGTCAGTCCCGAATTAATAACAGTGCAGACGGTTGGACCTAGCAACAAATACTTGTGCAGCGCGTAATGCTTGTTTCCAATTGGTCCAAACAGTAGTTTCTCGCTCTCATCCTCGGACATTGGTTGCATTACAGAATGGAACGATCCCTTGTTTGGAAATATTTTACGAACTGTGATATCAGTGGGACATATAGATGTTGACTGATGTATCCATGGTTTTATTTATGTGCTATAAATGTGGGTTACTAACTGAACCATCAATTTTGTGATTGCTTCAGGGTGAAAAATTGATTCTATTAAAAGACTATGCAACAAAGTAGTCAAGTTGTCATCTTTAGTTCCCGCCATCGCCATTCCTGGCTTCTCCACGCTTCCTATGTTTACATGAGACAGTGACACGAAATTTTACTCCAGGTCGGTTAAACTGCAGTTTATGCGGCTCGCGCTCGCTAGGTTAAGGAATGACAATGCAGCCCATCAGCAGTCGATTTATGCCGGCCAATAAGATTTCGTGATTCATGACGAGTAAATGTGGCGTCAATTTCGAAGTTTATTGGAGGATTTCGGTGCGACGTTTCAGTGATTGTAATTGATTTTCCGTTTATAAGAGATTTTTTGGTAATTGTATTACCATCATACGTGACCTATTATTAATACAACACAGCAGGAAACCATAGAGCAGGTATAGAATGTTTCATTTAATGATCTGTACGAAACAGTGTTCATTTTAAGTGAAAGGTATAGCTTAAACAAGAAGTGTTTTTCTTTAGTATGTGAGGGCGTGTAGCGCTCTAATCTCCGGATCACGAACAATAAATCGTTACAAACGTTTGCATACACCGCTTCGATTTGTTTACATAGTACAATTGTAACGCTCTTTCTTATTGGCCGCGGCATCGCGACTCCTTATTGGCTGTTCTGCTGCTTCTTAACCTAGCGAGCGCGAACCGCATAAACTGCAGTTTTGCCCCCCTCCCCCCCGCCCCGCCCCCCCCCCAGGTCAACCCCGAAGCAATAACCGAGCGATACGTGCAGGAATAGTTGTGCGGTTCTAAGTTTCATATCAGGAACTGCGCGGTAGTTTCCGCCGGATGACCGAATCCTCCTTCGGGCATGTGTGTGTTAGACCTTAGCATAAGTTAGTTTTAAGTAGTGTGTACGACTGGGGACCGTTGACCACAGCAGTTGGGTCCCGTAGATTAACAAAAATTCCAACATTTGATAAGTAAGCGAGGTGGCGTAGAGGTAACACACCGGACTCTCATTCGGGAGGACGGCGATTCAAATCCATCTCGAGCCATCCTGATTTAGGTTTTCCGTGGTTTCCCCAAATCATTCCAAGCAAATGCCGGGATGGTTTCTTAGAAAGGGTACGGCTTATTTCCTTCCTCATCCTTTCCCAGCAATCCGAGCGTGAGCTGCGTCTCTAATGACTACGCTGTCAAGCCGCTGTCAAGCTGCTGATGACGCGAGTGATGGAGAGAGAACTGCCGCTGCCCTGTTTTACTGAGCCGGCTGGCCTTCTGCCGCCGCTGCCCCACTAGGCTAATGCGGCCTGTTTACCGCGCCTCGTGTTAGTCGCTTGCATCGTAATTCTCTTCACGGCTGCAGGTATTTGTTACAGATAAGGCGCTTGTATCGGCGCGTGAGAACCTTTTCGTTCTGTTGGCACCTCGCGCATCCGTAAACAGATCCGGCGTCAGAGGAATAACAACACCTCTTGTTTGCGGCAGACAGCAGCCGCTGCTTGAACCGAGGCTACCCGTTAATAACACCCGTTTCGAAATGACTGAAGCAATTCCTTGTGGTTACGAGGTAATTCGAAATAACCGTGTAATGTAACCTTCTGCATGAGGAAGAGGGAAAGGAATCTCTAAACGACTTAAAACTACAGATACTCTGTGGGACATTCTCGCGACTAATCGTAAAACAGAAGTACTATGCTAATGTTTTTTGTACTTCTTAAGTTATGATCTAGACAAATATTAGCTTACATAATCCTCCTCAGATAGACTTTGTGTGCCTAATGATATTTTGCCTCTTTCTGTGGTTTTCCCCCACAAGAAGTAGCGTCTTTCCTAAGCAGTACGTGCAGATTCAAAGAAAAAACTTCTAGGTCTGATCCTCATCTTAAAAGAAAGACGTTGATATTTGTAGAGATTTGTTACTATACAGCTTCCTTCACATGAGTATTGATTATGAAGCATTTGTTAGACGCTGGAACAGTATATAATACAACCATATGGACAGATATAGGCAGCAGTCGCCAGCGTGCGGTTAACAAATGTGTTTGGAAAGGCCACACGCAGAATCGCTAATTGGAGGGGGGTGGTTCGTTTCGTATTCGAGGGACTTGCCATTAGGACATGGGACTTATTGTAGCTATGTTGCAGTACATGGGTAAAATTTCAACAACCAACCAGACATGGTTCCCAGGCAGATCTTGCGAATCGATTAATTCATTTTGTAAAATATGTCGGTTTGGCTGAAATTTGTGCTCAGCTAATGGCACAATTTCCCCTAGAGGGCTCGAGGTTCTTTCGTGAGTTCGTGCGTGGTGAGCACGGGATCTCCAGCTAATGTAGTCTCTCTTTCTTCTTCCCTCCCTGGACTACATTTCCTTCCCCTTCTTTCCTATCCTTACTCCGTCCCCTCCACACTAGGGGACTGATGACTTTCGCAGTTTAGGCCCCTGTCCCCAACAACTCATCCATCCATTAATGACATCTTTTTTATGTGCTACGTAAATAGAGAGAGAGAGAGAGAGAGAGAGAGAGAGAGAGAGAGAGAGAGAGAGAGAGAGAGAGATATCATCAAAGTCAAAATGGTGTTTTATCCAATAATCATCGTTTTGGAAATATGGCGGATGATGTCTAGCTAAATTTAGCACGTGTTGAGATTCGTTGGTTGATCAAATTGGTGGACCAAAACGTTGATACCATTTAGCAGCTGATTATAGTTTAATTGTTAGACATGCGTTTGTTTAATGTTCGGTGAAGGAATTTTGAAGAACTTTCAATTATTAATGCGTGTCTACTACACAGCTACTCAGCTGTGGTGGAATAAAAGTTGGGAACTAGAAGGAAAGCTCTGTTGAATGTATCGTGGCCGAGTTAAAATATGTTAAAGATGTAACCAGCTCCTTGACTTATCTTGCTGCCTCAGAAACGTGTAAATAAAACATTGTGACACATTCGCACTTTTTACTTGTTTTATCATTCATGTCACTGGTTAAATTGTGCCTCGTCTCACTTCTATTTTGTGCACTACTTCCCACATTACGTTGTACGTGTATCATGTCTCATGATTTCACAGAAGTCCCTTGTAACTCTTGAGACTTCATGACATGTCGTTTATCACATCAGGCACATATGTTGCATTGGATGTCACATTTTGCCAGATGACAAGTGGGGTACGTCTTGCCAGGTTGTGGCATCTGAACATCATCTGCTTTGTAACATATCATGCGACATTAACATGTAATATTAGTATGTAATAGGGTATGTAAAATATATTGTGCCCCATGATAAAATTTAATTCAGTGTATCACATCGAGTTTAACTCCACAAAGTACATCTTGGACACCCATGTGTTGTTTACGAACAGCAACGTCCTTACTATGTGTGTTCACTGTTTCAAAACAGCCATAGTTGCATAAAATGTTAGTTTTGTTGACGGATAGTTTAGTGCTGCCCTGAGCCCATTATCAAGTCATCGAAGTTAGTGTCACTCTAGAAATTGGCTGCAGTGTATATAGAGGGTGGAAAAATATGGACACAGCAAAAGCATAATCGATTAAGATGTCTGATACGGTGTAAGAAAAACATTGCCTTTCAAAGTAGTTTGCAATCATTTCGGAATGGCCACTGCTGGTCCTGTACGGTTTTCAAGGGAATCTTCCTGCGAAATAGTGGGAATTTGGCGGAATCGGTGACGGAGGTGAATACTGATCAATCAAAGTAAACCATAAATGCTCAATAATAATTAGATCTGGTCACTGATGGCTATATTCATCCTCGTACATAGAAAACCAGTCCCGAACGAAGCGGGGTACGTCACCAAGGGGAACCTGTCGTCTTTGCACACAATGTTCAAATGTTTGTATAGCTTATGGGACTTGAATACGAGCTCATCAGTCCCTAAACTTACAAACTACTTATGAACTAGCTTAAACTTAAGGGCGGCACAAATATCCATGGCCGAGGGGGACCGTAGTGGCCGTGCAGACCGTGACTGACGCGCCTCAGTCCCCTCGGCCACCGCGGCCGCTTTGCACACAGCGAACATACACCGTACTCTAGGATGTACCCGATCAGCTGAACTGGTCATTTTATGTTTGTCAGTAATAAGACGTCACAGAGAATGCAGAGACGTCGAATGGTTGCGCAAATCGCGCAAATCGACACCGAACCCTCGACACTTTTGACTCCAGGGACGTAAATCCGGCCAGAAGCTGGGGACAGGTGCAGCGATACTTATCTGATGAAATGACTTTGTTCCAGCGCTCCATAGACTGGTTTTCTGGTTTGAGCAGCACACTTTCTTGTTACGGGCGTATGCATGACTGATCAGTTGCTTCGCAGTGGACCTGACGTTGCGAACCCCTATTTATGGAGCTCGCTTTGCCTTACTTAGTGCTGGCATCTGGTGAGTGCTGCAGTCAGTTCTGTAGTAATCTCCAGTGACCATCCCTACGATTCAACAAAACCTTGCGTGCACGCCCATGGGTGTTGTTCTGTCGCTTTCCCTTATGCGGTATAAATTTTAGGAACGTTGCCTGTTGAAACATGAAGCGGCTTCCTCGGTCTCGCTATTTGCCCACAATTGAATTGTCTCCGAGGTAACATATTAACCAGTACAAAAGAAGACATGTCCTAGTGGAGGACATGTCGCAGGTGTCTTTTGTGGTCCCTTCAAGCATGGGGTCTACTTGTATAAAGCGCAACAGCTAGAGAACTATGTGCAACTCAGGCCACAAGTTGCAGGTAAGAATGGTAGTGATACTTGCCCAAAGCGCGTGACAGTCTGAGTGACAGGCGGTGCAGAGTGATGCGGTGTGAAGTGACGTTGCTCGGGTGACATTTTGCGGACAGCTACGTAACGTCCACAAAATGCCAGCCGCTGTGACGCCATTGTCGGCGCTCTGATTTATGGGACGATAGTAGAAGGTGACCGTGTTACGTGGCCTTGCCGAGTTGCGAGACCTTGGCGGCAGTCGCGGCGGTGAAGGGAAAGGACCCAGCCCCGAGGAAACTAGCAAAGCGACGTCGGCGATTCTGCCTGCTACAGCCGGGCAGATTTTCGTGACCTTTCGTCACGCTGGCTCGTCGCCATCCACTACCAGTGGTTATTAACCCTCTTGACGATGGGGGCAATCATTATTCCGAAATGTCACAAAATGTAGACGACGCTGTAGGGCCAACCCGTAGGTACTTAAAATGACAGCTTTCGCGTTTTCCTAAGTGAGCTAGCGCCATGTTTTCCAAAACCCTGGTAAATTCAAAGAAGGGTGTTAATTTACGATTTTTCTGCTGTCTTGAGCAGCGTGCGCCGTTCGCAGATCCATTCCCTGTCTGCGATCTTGACAGGGCCCGCACTTCTCGAAGAAAGGAGGTAGCGCAAAAATTCACCAATATTTCACACAATGGTGTTACGTATCAGGATCTTCACGAGTACATTAATATCGAAGCACTATAGCGTAGTTTCTGTTCACATGCATTTAATATGTTGACGAATGTGAAATTCATATAATGAAACTTCGAAACAATCTTGCTAAGACAATTTTTACTTTTTTATTTTTATAAAGGAAACGAATTTCCTGTACAAGTCCCCGACTTCTTTAACAAGTAAAAGTTGAGTGTCACTAGAATAGGTACAGATTTTATCAGTGAAACTTTGCTTCTAAAGTTAGGTTTTTTCCCATCTAATGATGGCAGCTGCCGAAATGATATAAATACAGTTTTAGCAATCAGAACTTTTGTTTATATCCACTAAAGAACAATGCTCAAGTTTCTTAAAATAGTAAATTGAATGTCACTACTTCATAGGCAAATTTATAATTCTAGAAAAAGTTTTGTGCAATACTCGACGAAACACAATAACCATATTGGAATTTACGTAGTTGTGAAGAAAGTGCTACGTTTTACTTACTGCTGCTGCTGTCGTCGTCTTCGTCTTCAGTCTGAAGGCTAGTTTGACGCTTCTCTTCAGGCAATTCTATGCTGCAAACTTAATCATCAGAAAATAACTATTGCGATTCACACCAATTTGGACCGGTACTGTACTAGTCTACCTTTGTGGTGTTTATTTCCCACTCTTCCCTCCACGATTGCTTGACATCTCAAACTGTCCCAACAAGCTATTCTTTGTAACAGGCAACTTATGCCACACGTTTTTCTCCACATTCCTGCTCAGCAACTCCTTATTGCTTATGTGATTTAGGTATCTCATCTTTAGCGTTCTTCTGTAGCGCCACATTTCGAAAGGTTTTGTTGTCTTCTTCCGTGAATTACTTATTATCTACTTTGAACTCCTATATAACGCTGCACTCCAGAAATCAAGTTCAGAAAATACTTAGTAACACTTATAATTAATTTAGGTTATATGTACGTGGCGTCTGTTCTTTCGGACATATCCCAAATAACAGACCCACTTCTTATCCAGTAGTTATTATCTATTCATATTCATGTAATGTATGAAATTAACTGCGAATTGGTAAAGTTGAAAATGTGTACCCAGCCGAGACCCTAACCCGAGTCTCCTGCTTTCTAGGCTGTTACGCTGACCTCTACACTACTGGGGACACAGCGATCAGCACACCTGCACGGAATTACTCAAGTACGCCTCCCCTCAGATATAAATTCTCAACTTTACCCCTGACCATTAGAACTCAAACTCGTAGTTACTTTAAACTAATTCCCGTAAGAGTAAGGGCTGAGGAGTGCCTCCACACCGAAGAAAAGCTCATTGCCCGTCATCAGCATTTATATAAGTTATATAATAACTGCTGGATCAAAAGTGACGTCTGTCCTTTCGGACATGTCCGAAAGAACAGAAGCCGCATGTTATATACATGTAATTTGCCGATGACGGGCAATGATGCTTTCTTCAGTGCGGAGGCACTCCTAGGCCTTTTACAATAATTACGAGTTTGAGTTGTAGTGGGCAGAGGTAAAGCTGAGAATTTGTATCTGACGGGAGGAGTACTTGAGTAATTCTGTGCAGGTGTGCTGATCGCTGTGGCACCAGTGGTGTAGAGGTCAGCGCAACAGCCTAGAAAGCAGGAGACTCGGGTTAGAGTCTCGGCTGGATACACATTTTCAACTTTACCCATTTGCAGTTAATGTCACGCATTCCGCGAATATGACATAAATTTGTCGTATAACAACAAATTTCTCCTATTGAGAAGTATTTTTTTTGCTTTCTTATGCAATGCCTGTCTACATGCTACATCGTCCCTACTAGGTCATCATAAGTTATTGTATTTAAAAAAATTAAAATTAATTTTGTTGTCTCGTTTTTAATGTACTTCAGAATCAGCTGGATCTACTTCGACTACATCCTATTATTGTTGTTTTCTCTTATGATTAATCTTACAGCCACCTATGACGTACTGATCAGTCTACTCAAATGCATTTCCAACCCCTTTCCTAATCTCAAAGTTTTTCTTCCCTCCCCCCCCTCTCCTCCCTTGAATTCGTTCTCCAAATTTTTCTCTGTCTTGCTGAATGTACAGACTGCATAACACTGGACATGGCATTGCCTTCTCTGGTACTGCTGCCGAGACTTCGCTTCCGGCCAGAGCAAAAGTTCCAGTGTTACCGTGACACGTTTGAAGCGGAAATTGGCGGTGTCTGGACAGCTCACGGCCGGTCGCCAGGCTGTCTGTGCGTACCCCGCGCCACTCTGTCTGCCAGAGCGAGGCCGCTGCCCCACATAGCCGGCGGCCCACATCTGCTCAAGAACAACTGCGCGGGTCTTCAAACATTGCAAACCACCTATTGCACGAATTAATCAAGTATCTCTGAAGCGGCTCTTTACTCATATCTTGTAATCAGCGCTATCGGCAAGGGATGTCAAATCGATTCCATATTTCTAGACTTTCAGAAGGCTTTTCACACTGTACCTCACAAGGTCTCTTAATCAAATTGCGTGCTTATAGAACATCGCCACACTTGAGAGATTTGATTCGTGATTTCCTTTCAGAAAGGTATAGTATGTAGTAATTGACGATTAAAACAGAAATAATAACTGGCGCTCCCCAGGGAAGTATTATAGCCCCCCTACTGCTTCTTATCTTTATAAAAGATTTAGGAGACAATGTCAGCAGTTATGTTAGACTGATCGCGGATGATGCTGTCGTTTATCGATCAGTGAAGTCACCAGAAGAATAAAACTAACTGCAAAATTTAGATATCGCATGGTGCAAAAATTGTCAATTAACCATAAAGAACAAGAAGTGGAAGCCATCCATATGAGGACTAAAATAAATCCGTTAAACTCCATATATACTATAATCAAATCTAAAGGTAAGGTAAAGCAGTCAACAATCCGAAGATTGGTTTGAACACCACAGTGCTTTACTAGGCATGGTCCTGTTTGGAGGTGGTATGCCATTGCCTTCCTCCGACCTTCGAACTGACTTACCCAGACAGTTATTGGGGGACCTACAGTTTCACGTGGGTTCCGAACCACGGTGCTACTCGGTATTTTTCACATGTGAAATACTGCCAGAGGTGAAAGAAGTGGAAAGTGATAGATAAAAATACTAGGACCTGGCGCGGATCGAACCCGCGACCTTTGGATTTGTAGTCTGGCACTCTACCACTGTGCAACCGAGGCGCACCTACAAGCTATAAATTCAAGTAAATACCTAGCAACAACAATTACGAACAACTGAAACTGGAAAGAACACATAGAAAATATAGTACGGAAAACCATCCAAAGGCTACGATTCATTCGTAGAACATCTAAAAGATGCAGCAGTTCTTCTAAAGAAACTACCTGCATCACACATGTCTGTCCTAGTTTGGAGTATTGCTGCGCATTGTAGTATCACCACCAAGTGGGACTGACAGATTAGGGGACTACATGACACTGAACTTGTTATCTGCGCCATGCGTTGATTTGCGGAGTATGTTGGAAATAATTGAGTTTGGTTCAAATGTTTGTAGAACTTATGGGACTTAACTACGGGGTCATCAGTCCCTAAGCTTACAAACTACTTATGAACTAGCTAAGACTAACGACGGCACAAATATCCATGCCCGAGGGGGGATTCGAACCCCCGACCGCAGTGGTCGTGCAGACCGTGACTGAAGCACGTCAGTCCCCTCGGCCACCGTGGCCGGCTTGAGTTTGGTGATTCAAATGAATTTCTAGCCAAGTTTCGTTACCTGTCATTGCAATAAGTGTGAGCCGCGTCTTTTGACATTATGCAAGCTGCGGAGCCAACACTGACTCTGACAGCCGTCGTGGTGTATTGCAGACTTAGTAAGGTTTGATTACAGACCGTAACGTCACTATATTGAAACCAACATTTCCATCGACTAGTTTCGGCATCCATTTGCAGGCCATTTCTAGAATACTCTTCATTAGGTTACTTGCAGTATGTTTAATAAACATTTCTTTGTTGCAGTGTTGAATTCGTGCGTATTCCTTAAGTGTATTGACTAAATATTAAAAAAAAAACCATGCGAGACCCCTTTCCGAATCTAAGTGAGTGAAATCAGAAGTTGAAACGAGGAGAGAGTAAGTTTCACTGCATATGCTAATGGTATTCTATTTGTGTGCAAACATTACGAATAAATGGCATGAGTGGGTACATGACGTAGCAGCGTGGTCATCGGCCCTAGACTTACAAACTACTTCAACTAACGTATGCTGAAACACACACACACACACACACACACACACACACACACACACACACACACACGGTGCCAGAGGGGAAAAAAAGAATCTCTGATGGTAGCGGCCGCGAAATCCGTAGCATAGCGCCTTCAACCGCGCGGTTTTCGTTGTTCCAAAGAACTTGGCTTTACATATGCCTATTCTCGGCATTTCGTAATGTCAGTGATTATCAAGGGAGATCTGGTGGGCTGCATAATACACTGTGGCGTGAATAATGCGTATTTCATCACAGTAACGTACGTGTATTACATCGCATACGAACACCTGCGTGCGAATTCCTTCTAATGGAGGCAAGAGTCTAAAATGTCAATATTTTCCTCAGTGCTCTGTCTCTGAGTTGAATATTATCTGACGCACTTACAGGAATTCATTCAAAATACACAATGCTTTGAGCTGAAATACACGCGTTATTTATGCCATAGTATATTATGGGGACCAAGGATCCTTGCTTATTATAGACTGATCTTAGGAAGAGCCGAGAATTGTATTATGTAAACTGTTGGTAACTTTGATTTGAAGATAGACTTTGGTAGTAAGTACTGTCAGTCTCGGGTCATTTATAGGATGCGATTCCACCCGTCGGCTTAATGACCCGTGGCATCGACTGTTTTCATGTGTGACGTCATCACTGCGCTGTAGTTTTGAGGCGCGTGCTTGTACGTGCTGTGAGAAGTTATGTGGTGGCTGCGTTAAAGGTGATAGTTTGTTTAAAGCAGAACATAAATTATAGATTACGATTTTGTGTTTAAAAAGTTATATGAAACTTCACTGTGTTAGTGAGGTATAGGTTAACACAGAGGTTTTGTTTTTCGCAAGTGAGGGCCGAAGGTGCTAATTTTTGGGCTGAGACCTGTAATCGATGGTACATTCTGTTGTGGTAATCTGTAGTTTACTAGGATAACCACAGGTTATTTATTATCTACAGTACACAAGTATTAGGATGTTATCCCGTATATGAGTTTTCCGACATGTTGATGACGCCATGGGTCAAAGCAGACGATTGGAATCGCGTCGTAAAATACTGCCCCGGACTCTGCCACGTCAATAGCTGCGTATGTGTCTGTCCTAAAAGTACGTTGCTCTCAGAAGTGTTGTTAATATCTAACTCACTAAAAGTCATAAAACAATAAACACTTATTTCGTCTTAATAATCTCGTGAAGGCAGCACACTTAATGATTTGCAAGGTAATAAATAAATCAGCTGAAGAACAGTAATTCTGTCACCTGTAAAAAGAATCAATTGCTAATACAATGTTTCGTTCTGTTCGTTACTGTTTTCACCAGAACAAACATGAAAACGATAACCGCCCCATTCACATCGCGAATTTTGAATAAAGTGGGGTAACTGCTATTTTGTGTCCAATACAAATATTAGCTAAAATGGAAATCACTTTGCACAGCGCGCAGTTACAGAAACTAGACTGTTTGCCATCAGTCGGCCAAGTGACTTAATGTTTTCAAATCTTGTAACACAGCGATATAGGATTGTACGCGGTCAAATTCTGAAAAGGCTAGAAATGTGTTGTACAATTTTTGTAAACATTCGTCATAACGAGCTGTGGCTTTTCCTAGCTGTGGCACCTTGGGAGCAAGCAGCCGCCACTCCTTCGGTATTTGTTGTTGAGTGTGTTCGGCACGCAAAGCTGGCGCCATGGCGGAGCGGATTTCCTGTTTGTGCAGATACTACAGCTGACGCGACCTACTTCCGCCTCTGCTCTTGAAGCTGTTAAAAAACGTCTCCAGTTTCACAGAACGCTGATCTGATCAACACTTTGCATTCAAATATGTTTCTTGTTTGTATAACTTACAAGAGTAAGTCCTATATTTTCAAAGCCCAAAACAAGACGATATGCGTTTCTTTTGTGGGCAAAATAAATTTACTGTCGTGTGTTGTCTTCTTATGAACAAGGTGTGTGTGTGTGTGTGTGTGTGTGTGTGTGTGTGTGTGTGTGTGTTTAAAGTCCCCAGACAAATTGGCCACAAAATCTGAAGAGAATGCGATAACAAGTCCAGGCATATGAGGGTCGTTAATCTGTCGTTAGAAGTGTCAAACCGGAAAGAACGCCTTCAGATGCGAGAGTGATATTTCATGTTTGAAAACTACATTCGACTGTTGGTGGTGTACGGATGGAGGAAAGGGGGAGGGAGTGAGAATCGCCTAACCCTATGCACTTCCCCGGTGTTACACGAGCGTAATGTATGGGCGTCCACGGCTTAAAAAAAGCTGTTGTCTGTTCTCTGTCGTGCCCTTGTCAAATGAGCTAGCGAAGTGCCCAGTGGCATTTGAGACACGTTAAACGCTTGACATTCTCGCTTCCAACTTTGTCCTGCTAGCACGAAGGGAGAAGTAGACAGTTTGTTGTCTCACAGATGGGGAATTCTACAGAATCTCACAAACTTGAAAGTGTGGCACTGGAAACTAAGTGAAGCATCGCTGGCGGCCAGACAGGCTCTACTTGAGAAGTTGCAGGTAGGACTGACTGACACGTCCAGCTGTGGTAACATTATTGCTGGCGGTCGTGTCAGCGACTTGTGCGATGCAACAGTTGTATGGAGCTTTAATCCCAGGCGTAGAAACACGCGCATTCACTATCTGCCATTTGAGTTTTTTAGTGACGGACCTCCAGTAGTGGTCAGATTCCGAATCTATATCACGAGTGTGGCAGAATCCAGTTGACATCCTCCCCGCCCAATGTGATATAAATATGATGAAATATTACCTTTACATTTAATAGTACTAAAATACTGATCGCAGTTGTGTGTTCCATTTAGTACAGTTAAATAAAAGGCTTTGGTGATAAGACCTACTTCGTGTTTGCCTGGATTAAATGAGTAGTATATTCGCTTCCATAATTAAAATAAACTAGTTAACCCGTGCGAATAATTCGCAATCTATCCTGATCCGTCACAGATACGTAAGACAGTAATGGAGGAAACAATAGATGCAAGTACATATGAATAAAAAATAATAAACTTTGAACAGTAATAACAAATATTAGTCTGATTGTAAAAAAATTTATATAATTAAATACAATGTGATTAATTGTGAAATACACAAAAATCAGGTAATGACGTTTTCCTGTTTATTTTATTTTTTGAAAACTTGTTTACTTCACAAAACTTTTTTGGAAACATTGTTCGTAGTTATAATGTGATCATTGTTAACTTTTTGGCTGTATGTGTCTTTAGCACAAACATAAATATCACTGAATGAGCAAACTCCTGCAAAAGCCACGTATAACTCTCCGGGGGGGGGGGGGGGAACAGGTTGTGGTGAATATAATGCTGTCCATTGAAACCTCTGACTTTGTGCTTTATTTATGGTCATTGCGAAGGCTAGTTTTATTGGGAATAATTGTCTTCTTATCCTTTGGAAAGGCATGGTTGGATCAGAAGGTGTGAAGTTAATGCGGGGTATTAGCACAGTTTTATCGGAGTTGCTGTATTTAGCAATGATGATATTCTCGCCTAAGTGAGTCACCGCTATTCTTGCACCATTAATTAATCACTGATTAGCGTTAAAATTTCTAATTAACACAATTATAGTATTTTTCTGGGTATAACTGTAAATATATGTCCTGTTTACGATCGATCGGCGGATATCAACTTAGATTGTACGAACAGTACAATTTGTTGCAAATGAAAGATTCTTTTGTGAAAATAATAACTTTAAACTATCTGTGTAATTTTCGTCATAAGTGGAGAACGAAACCTTGAAAATGATACCGCAATCATTAATTTTGGATAAGTAATACGGGAGATGTGGTGTACCCACAAAAAACACCAATGAGAAATAGTATATACGATTAGTGGTGTTTATTAAAAGGTCTAATATGTATGTTAGTGCGTGTGGAACCAGTTACAACACTGCTTTCCGTGTGCGCTAACATTGTTTCTGCCAACGCTTATAAATTCGTTTCACTTAATCCCTCTTTATGAAAACTTCTATTCGGGCTTGTAAATTTTTGTCGTGTTCCGTAACTTGATTTCCAGCGCTTGCTGAGTAAGCACGAGAATAATGTACCCAAAGCTGTGTCGCGTAAACTAGATCATTTCCCTTGTCTCCGTGTGATATAAAGCCGCACGTCGGCAGGCTAAAACCGGATATTTATGGGCCTGTTTATCGCGGGGATACTGGCGGAATCTGCGCACAATTTTTAGCCTGACCTTGCTGCGTGCCGTGGAAGAAGTTACTGCGGCCTTGGTGCGCGCTGGCCGGCTGGTAGGTTTCCGCCTCGCGTTTTGTGTGGGGGCGCGTGCGGCACACCTGCACGCTGTGTGTAAATAAAGCGCTGCGCTGGCGGGCTCAGCGCATTGGGACCGGTCCTCTGATTCCCTCACCTCTGTCTTTATTTTCCTGAAGTCGTCTGCAATGAGGATGTCGACGGGACGCGCAATCCAGCCTGCCATCGTTAAGCAGTGTTTACATCAGTCCACTGCTGAAGGCCAAGCGCCACTGCTACCGTGTTGCACTTAGGTGGTGATCCTGTTTACACCACCTGACTGGCCAATATGGTTAATCTAGGAGCGTGTGCTGCAGCCGATATATCCGTAGAGGCAGCCACCGGTTAATAAGCACGTATCTTAATTTTCCTTTCCCAAACTCTGGAACTGACAATCTTTGCGTCTTATGACGTATTCCTTTATGCCTCTATACCTAACTTTTGTGCCGCACATATTGCGCAAGACCACAAGTTACCAGACTGCCGGCGTGGCGCAATGGATAGCCTCACTGATTGCGGTGCTGAAGGTCGCCGGTTCAATCCCGTTCACCGGCAAAAAAATGATTTCTTTGTATTTATCATTTCCACAATGTTCTACATGTTTGTTAACTATTCTTCTAATTTCTGGTACATTCTGTCTGTGTATAAATAGCAGAGCACTCTGCCCGAGAGGCAGTTAGTGCTGCGTGTATGTTAAGTTCGCAATAAACCTGCTTTCTATATAAAGTGCTGTGTTCAGTTGACGACCTTGCCTTCGAAGTCAAGCCTGCTTCCATTTCAACGCGACAATATTACATTTTGGCATCTTCTATAAACACATCTCAAAACCTCTCGACTTGCGAAGCAAACTTTAGTGCATTGATAACATCTATGCCTAGTCAAGTGACAGTTAACTTCGCTTCGAAAGTACGTTGTTGATGGCATATGCTGACGAAGTATAGGGCAGTAGCTCCCTAGTGTTCCAGTGTCATGTGAGAGTGTTCTCAGGTGCCACTAGGTACAGCTCTGGCGCCGGCCGCGGTGACCGAGGGGACTGAGGCGCTTCAGTCACGGTCTGCACGGCCACTACGGTCGGGGGTTCGAATCTCCCCTCGGGCATGGATATTTGTGCCGTCCTTAGTTGTAGCTAGTTCATAAGTAGTTTGTAAGTTTAGGGACTGATGACCCCGTAGTTAAGTCCCATAAGCTCTACAAACATTTGAACATTTTGGACAGCTCTGGCTATTAATTGATACTCCAAGCAACTCGGTACTGAATTGTTTGTTCTCTGAGCATCTTGACATCAGTCACAAAATTCAAATGTTCCTCGTGATCGACATAATTATTAGCGTGGAGTAATCTAGGAATGAAATTATTCCATTGGTCGCTCTTGAAAATTCATTGGATGGTCTCTGGAGCCGCTTGCCGTACTAGTATTGACAATTAGTAGGAGATACCGTAAACTTATGAATGACTTGTGTTTCTTTTGTGGGACGTGTGGATGGTATAGGTATTGTGGAAATTCTGAATAGTTCATTGTTCCTCAAACTCAAGTATTGTTAGTCGCGATGGTACGTGCAGTTGTACATCACATTCTCTCTCTCTCTCTCTCTCTCTCTCTCTCTCTCTCTCTCTCTCTCTCTGTGTGTGTGTGTGTGTGTGTGTGTGTGTGTGTGTGTGTGTGTGTGTGTCGTTTAGTACGCAACTCTACTAATATATATCTTTTTTAATTTTGGACATACTTCATCCGATGGGCAGTTAAATTATTTAGTAAATTCAGTTATTAAACTAACAAATAACAAAGTATTTGATTTGGCGTTGCAGAAATTAAGAAAAAAATAATTACGTTCAACTCGTTGCGACAGAAGTAGTTGGCAGAGCATATTTTTCGGATGATTTGACTCTTCAGCAAGTCTTTTTCCCTTTCAAGTGCCGGTAGTTTTGAAACTCCACGCAAGTCGGAGCACTGGCCCAGTCCCCTGGAGCAGCCTATTTCTAATCACTTCACTGGACCGACGTCAACCGAAATACTCTTTCCACAGTGGCATTGTGTGCGGGAACAGAAAAAAAATATTCCCATAATTTTGGCGGTTGTGATTCGTGTTAAGGAATTTCGGTTTCCTTAAGAAAGAAACATTTAATCCATGAAGTGTCAGAGTCATGCTTAGTTTCTAAAAAGCTCTTCCGATACTTATAGGCCTATTACTCAAAGCATTTGTCGGTTTGTTTAGTTAGGTATGTACTAAAGAGAAGTTTGGAATTTTCTCCAATGAAGGCGCTCGATCTAGAAGGTGCTTGCATCGTCGATAACGAGATGTGTAACATGCAACGCCATCTGCGAGGTGACCTTATCAACGTTAACTTGTTGACATACATAAAACTGAGGCAGTATTTACATTTTGTGCTAGCAGATGGCGTTACTCCAGTAATGGAGTAAAGCTCGTAACATTATTTTCCGAAAGCGGAACAAAACTGGGTCTCTTCGGATTTTGGGACAAGAAGGCCCATGAATCTGTTCAGATGGCGACACTAGCAAAGCCAACTATTCTCAGCGGAAGGGAATGAAAGGGGAAACCGCCAATGATTTGTGGGCTGTGTAGGAAACTGTTCTCTAACCTGCCGCACTAAACTTACGTAGCTTCAAAGCGCCTACAGCTGATGTGGAAGACGGAAATCTTACACGATTTAGCGGAAACGAGAACTGTGATTGACAGCACAAGCTAACATTTTAAGTGCTACTAGATGTAACATGTTAATCTGCAAAAACGCGGCAAGTCGTGTCGCTATTCGGGGAAGAGGGAATAGTGTTGATGCGGATAGTGTGAGCAGGAGACGGAAAGCCGAGCGTGCGCTCTGCGCTGTGCTGCCGCGAGGCGAGCGAGCTGGCAACGTCCCACGGCAGCGCGCGCTTCGCACAGGGCGGGCCTTTGTGGCGGTTGCGCAAGCAGCGCCTCTGTTAGCACGCCGCAGATTGTTGTCTGCTGCGCGGCGCGGCTACACCTCCACTGCGCCAAAAGTAAGCTGTTACACAGGAAAATAAATTTAACCTTTGTACAGTTATAAATGAAAGACTATTTCTAAAAGTAGTACCCCTTGAAAAATAACAATAAATTGAAAGCCAGTACCCCCGTCCGCTGCTATAAAACTAACCTGGGTGTATCACTACGTTTACATGCAACACATCTTCCGGAAGACGAAAACCGATTTTAGTAAACCGTTCTTCGCTGTCGTGTTTACATGGCAGAGCCAGAATCAGATTTCCTAGTCCACTTAACATGGCGGCTGAAAAACAGCTGATTCAGTTCCTCATTTGGTCAGCAAACTCGCTATTTTTTCATTATTTAAATACACAGATTTATGTTCACTCTACTGTTTATACTTTTATTTCACTCTTTCCATATGTGCCGAAAATTCGTAACTAGAAAAGACAATCTGACAAACCAAGACCGCTTCAAAAACGTTTGCGTTTACATGGGCACGAAAATCGATTGTGGAACTGGAAAACCGCTTTAGAGAAGCGAATTTCCAGGATCGTTTTTGGTGTGTTTACATGACCAACCAAAAGTGGAAAAGGAAAATCGGTTTACGAAATTCGGTTTTGGGAGCTCATGTAAACGGGGTGTATGAGAACAAGCCAGGCGACATATACTGGACTCGTATTCTCGATCACCTCTTGTGTATAATTATGGCAGAAAAATCTTTGTCAAACGAAAGGGATTACATAATTATAAATTTTGCAGATCTCGAAAGGCTTTTGTCTCGGTCCCATTTTAGAAACTGTGGCCAGTTTAAGAGAAATCTGGAATAAGGTACATAAATACAAAGGAAAGTATGTATTTAGATATAAGGCCGTAGTACAGATCGGATTATTGTACCTCTGGCCCATTTTTAACAACAAAGGGATGAGTTAAGCAAGGATGCTGTCTTTCATCCACTTGATTTTAAATATACCTCAGTGCGGCTCTATTTAAAATGTACTTGATCGCGGCTTTGGAACATTGGATTAGAAAATGTAGTCCGAAGGAAATACATAACGGAGATAGGCATTTACATTCTGTTCCCTTTGCATATGACTAAATACTAATACTAGATCAACAGGACTTATATGATTGATAAGTTAACTGAAAAGTATACTAAATGAAGGTTCGAAATCAATACTGAGAACACTAAGTGTAGTATATGGTAATGGGAAGTAAAGGAGAAGAGAGAAAACTGAAAAACAGTGTGAGGAGTTGGAGTTAATGTAGATGGAAGGGATTGGGAGAACATACGGAAGAAAATAGGGAAAGGAAAGAACAAGATTAACCCCAACATCCGATACTGTGGAATACTAACTTCGCTAATCAGACAAACAAAAATATATTTAAGGAAATAATAGAACTGTCAACGTATGGCTCAGAAGTGTAGTTCATAGATAAAAATAGTGAACGGAAAGTATTGGCTGCGGGCATGTCATCTCAGCTCCTCTCTGACACAGACAAATATATATGTTACTCTTTTTCTCTGAGCACCTTCGTTTCTACTTGAAGTTCCGATGCGGTAAGCCGAGCAGCACTCGAGGCGCTGCGCGCAGGAAAGTTAATAGAGAATTGTTAAAAGGCTAACATCTGAAAGGTGGCTGCACCACTTTAAATTTTCGGAAGAAGTCATCCTTACAAATGATTTTTTCACCTTGTTAGTCGTAGTTGCACCTCAAGTACTATTACTGGGTATTCCCAGTTGCTGATCGAACTGCGGTTAAGACCAGAGTGGGCTAAGATTTGACACAACCACAGGTTAATTCCCCTATGGTAGACACAGATCTAGTTTTTTTTCCCCGCGATTTCTCTGAACCACATAAGGGGAATACTGGTGTGGTTCCCTCGACTAATAACACGTCTGACTTCTTGCCCTAGCGCTCACGGGTCCGCGCTTATTATCCGTCTTTGATGCGATTGCCGTTCACATGACGGGACTGCTTAATCATTTTTTTTTTCCTCCGCAGACCTCTCAGTAGCTTACGTAACACGAATGGAGATGCAGCTGCGCGCTTCGCTAATAGAAATGAAGAGTTTAGATTGAGCCGAACGGCCGTAACCGACGCACAGTATCGTTCCGACCCCAATAAAACCGTCAGACGATCAAGCGCAGGCGTGTCACAGGTCAGCGACTCCGACAACGGGGCAGATTGTAATGTCGCGACACCAGAGTGCAGTTGCCGTGTGAAGGAGATACCAGGCGGTGAAGGTGCGCTACCCGGCACGGCGAAGGTGAGGACTCACTTGTTTACGTGACTAAGTACAGTACAGTTTACGTGACTAAGTACAGTCATCCCACTTAAAAGTAGCGCGCGCTGTTATCAGAGTGTGGAGTGCGAAAAATGAGAACGACAAAGGTCAAAGGTGTGATAATGTCGACAGGAGAGCCAGCAGATGTTGACCAACAAGCTTTCTACCATTCCATCTGTGGACTTTGATTATAAAAAGTGCCGAACTGAACGACTCAGTATTTGTGGGCGAGAGAAAATAACACATCGGATTTAAAGCGAAATTGTGGATTCATGCAAACTACTTTTTAAATAAAATTTGCAAAGGGATAGTGTGCGAAGAGTGTTACCAAACAACAGTGCTAGGCAGTTCACTATTTTGAATATAAAGTTTCGTCTAGTATTCACTAAAGTTTCGTCTAGTATTCACTTCTTATATGGGATTACAAAAAGAAAATTTCGAACTGTCGTCTTGAAAATTGCAGAAAAAAAAACATAGAAAAGATGTGGGTCGATTTTGACACTAATTAAGGAACACCAGCGTTTTCATCTTTATTCTAGTGGTAAATTCGAGAAAAACGAATCTCGAGAGTTTTGTAGGTGTGGAGAAAGTTGAGATGACGGTGACACAGTAGGCAGCGTGTTGGCTTTACTCTGCTGCGACCTATTATTGTTTTTCTTTTTTCTTTCAGTGTACGTAAAAATAACGCCTTGTTCGTCTACTACTTGAATACTTTGTGAATGAACCGAACAACTAAAAGCAGTTAATGGAGGAGTTATTTGAAAGTGTTTTAGTATTTTTTATGTATACATTTCTAGGACTTATCCCTGTAGTGCCTTGTCAATAATGTAGTGTGTGAGATGGGGCTGTGGCAAATGTGCTTTCACGAAATGTTAGAGGTGAAGAGAATTTTTATCCTTCGATTGATTATACGGTCGATATTATCCAGGTGATTGCTCCGTATCTCTCTGAAGAATACACATAAGCAAAACTGAACATAAGAATTTATTTGAGAATGAGGTAATAGAAGATGAGAGCCAGAAAATACCATGCAGATATTATATACGTATGAGATTTGCGGTGCCGCGCGAGAGTGGCCGTGCGTTCTAGGGCGCCTTTCTGCGGAGTGCACGTCTTCTCCCCGTCGGAGCTTCGAGTCCTGCGTCGGGCATGATTGTGTGTGTTGTCTTTAGTATAAGTTATTGTAACTATTTCAAAAATGTTCAAATGTTTGTTAAGCTTATGGGACTTAACTGCGGGGTCATCAATCCCTAAACATACAAACTACTTATATTTGAAATTTACTGTTATGTTCGTAGTTTTGCAGTTAATGTAAACCCATTGTATCCCATAACTTAATAAGAACGACCCCCTGGACAATATTCTGCCGAAATGGGTAGACGAAAAAGTTTAAAAAGCTGTCTTCTATGGACATGCGTAGATACATTTAAAAATCAGTAGCAGGATTACGAAGATTAAAGCGCGACGTTAGCTGCTGTGCTAATGTTTCGGTTGAACCCGGCAGCCGCTGAAGCCACTGCGGTAGCCTTCGTTAAAGCCTTTGCTTGCCTTTCACTTACAAGGACAGGGTCTGACATGGGGGTCACCGATTTCCAGGGATATTGCATAGACTTTTTACGCTGAATATAGAGAGACACATGTTTCGGTTTTTGACTGACAGTAGTTCTCGGAAAAGCAAATAATCAAGGTTAAAGTTGACTGTGTAAATTCGCTACGCATGGAAAAAAGTCTAAATATGAGCATTTGTTACTGACACATACGGGGCCAGAAATTAATGACATTCGAGTAATTAAAGTTTTTGTGTTTTCATGCTGCAGCTAGGGTACTAGTGAACATGAGCGACTTTCCGAACGCCGGTGTCGGTCGAGGTCTTAGTCCAGGTCTTGGAACCAAACTGATAATCCAGATTCGAACCTCCTCACTTTTTGCTAGATTTTTTCGATTTATTTGATTTATTCTCATATTTGTAATTCCTTTTCTTGCCTTTTTTGAAGTAGAGCATCGGAATGGATGATTAATATTTAGTTAAACATGAAAACTATAACTTATGATCCCGTATATTTTAGTAGCTCATCTTCAGACGATCTTTCGGTGTATAGTATTGAAAACACGATGTTAATCATAACTTTTAATTTGATTTTTTTTTTCAAAAAACTACTGAAGTGTCTAACAAGAAGCCCAAACACATGTCTCTTTGTATTGAATATAGAACGACCATGCAAAATTCCACCAAATCGGTGTCCACATGTCAGATCATTTAGTTGTGAGCGAAATTTCCTAATAGTGGTATGGCACCTTTGGGTCTCATCGTTAGTAAACTCGCCATGTAGGGTACATTTTAAACTGTGGAACTCATTACGATATGTCAGGTGTACGAGTGTTCAACGTTCATACGACGCTTGGATTTGGAAGTAATTCAATGAAAAAGCACCCAGCATCGAAATAATTTTTACTATCAAAAGCCGTCCGCGGTGGCCGAGGGGACTGAGGCGCTCCAGTCACGGTCTGCACAGCCACTACGGTCGGGGGTTCCAATCCCCCCTCGGGCATGGATATTGTGCCGTCCTTATTTAGTTCATAAGTATTTTGTAAGTTTGGGGACTGATGACCTCGTAGTTAAGTCCCATAAGCTATACAAACATTTGAACATTTTTTACTATCAAAAGCTCACTGACAGACTACTTCACAGGACACCACTTGACACTTGTTGGCAGTGAACAGAGGGAGGAGACACATAAAAGTAATTCGAAAATGTATCGACAGTTCTTGACTTGCAAGTGATGACGTGTACGAGTGGTTTTATGGCGCCATGTCCCTCGCGTCTGCGACCACTATTTGAACTGCGTCATTAGTGCAGCAGTGTCGATGATTAAGGCAGAGCGGCCAGTGGAAGTTGTCGCGCTGGCGAGATGTGTTTGTGACCTCGGCTGAGAGTCCGCGGATTGACGGAAGGCTGCGTGGCGGTCAGAAAGGAGCCGCCCGCCCCCACCCCCGCCCCTGTAGGGTCGACGGCCGCGGGCTTCCCGTGGCTCCGTTGCCAGCTGCCCGCGGCCGGCTACCGGCTGCCCACTACGTCATCGATTGGTCGACGCGCCCAACACCACACGGGGAACTGGGACGCCCGCTCAATTACTCTCACTCCTGTTTCCCACAGCCGGTTGCGTAATGCCGGAAATCTGGCCGCACGCGATGGGTCGAAGGCCAGGGTAGCTGCTGAGCGGCCAGTCTTAGCTGCAGCCCCTCATATTTAGCGGTAAAATGGCCCCCCGTAGTAGTCCATTCTCATTACTTTGGAAGTTCAAATGTTCAAATGTTTGTAGAGCTTATGGGACTTAACTACGGGGTCATCAGTCCCTAAACCTACTTAAGAACTAGCTAATACTAAGGACGACACAAATATCCACGCCCGAGGGGGGATTCGAACCTCCGACCGTAGTGGCCGTGCAGACCGTGACTGGCGTGCTCAGTCCCCTCGGCCTGCGCGGCCGGCACTTTGGAAGTCCCTCAATATACTGCGGACCAACGTAACAAGATCCAAAGTCAGCATGAGAAGATGGGCCTCTCTGATGCATCTGTCATGTGCCAGTGTGGAAAAGAACAAACCACCGAGCATCTGCTACAGAGTGAGCTTTGTCCAGCCTGTTGTACCATGTAGGACCTGACTGGTGCTACCGGTGATGCATGTGAAGTAGCTAGATTTTGGGCTAGCATAGTTTAATATTTAAATCCTATACAGTGTACTTCATTTAGGATTAAACATTAAACTATGCTGTGGCTGAGTATGGATGTCCAGTCTAGGGAAGATCAGTTCATACAAAGGATAGACACGGTCCTTAATTATTCCTGCAGGAAGATAACAGGCTGCTTGAAAACTAACAGAGTGGACCATTTGTATTCAGTGGCTGGTATTGCTCCGCCTCGCATTAGATCATCTATCCTCAGCTCTAAAGAACGGTATAAACATCTCAATGAACCAAGGCACCCATTATTTAATCACCAGCCTGTACCTAGACGACTGAAATCTAGGCAAAGTTTCATAAACGCAACTCAGCCATCTGCGGAGTCCATAGACTCACTCTGGAAACAGAAGTACCCGGACGCACTCAGTCATGAGGAAGCTCTTCCCCCTGGCTTTCACCTAGAGCCTGCCGCGGTGGCCGAGGGGACTGAGGCGCTCCTGTCACGGTCTGCACGGCCACTACAGTCGGGGGTTCGAATGCCCCCTCGGGCATGGATATTTGTACTGTCCTTAGGATTAGTTAGTTCATAAGTAGTTTGTAAGTTTAGGGGCTGATGACCCCGTAGTTAAGTCCCATAAGCTCTACAAACATTTGAACATTTGAATTTCTCACCTAGATTGGCAACATTGGAGAACTTTAAACCGATTCCGCACGGGTATGGGCCGATGCAAACAACTAATGTACAAATGGGGTTATACGGACACAGATAGATGTAAATACGAGGAGATACAAACAATGGAGCATCTCCTGAGGTGTCCGTTGGTGAATACGTGCGGAGAATGCTACCAGGAAGATCTTATGAGATATAACGAGACCGCTGCTCTATATACCGAATTCTGAATGAGCGAGATATGAATTTTATCGTGTGTTTGTTTTAGACGTGCTTGTCTTTTAATTTTGATGACGTACGTCCCAACTGACGGATATGTTTTTAATATATCACTTCTGTATCTACTAATTTAAGTATGATTGTACTTAATTATCAATGTGTAGTTCGTTACACGATTATTTGTATATAATCCTGGGGAAAAGACCTTTGAACTGTTACCACTGTTACTTATAAATATGTGTACTATTAATGGCTAATTTGTATTTATATTCATTGATCTTCATTTTTGTTTTAGTGTTTCATGTTATGTTTTGTACAAGATGCTTCTGACACGAATAAATAAATAAAACTAAATTTTTTTCCCCGAGTTACTTTTTTTTCCCCTCACAAGGACGTCAAGTGTGTAAAAGGAAACACCACTCGTGTGAAAAAAAAAAGAAGAAAATAAAAAGAAGAAAAACCTATTGAAAATTAGAAAAATTATCTCGTAAAACCCTCGACAGGCAGTCACAAAATGAGGACTGGCGAAATCAAAACATAAATAGGATACTCAACCGCGATACGGACGACTGGGGTACGAAAGAAATGCTCACAAAAGGCATTTTAGGCAAAAACGATAATCAACTTCGACAGTTACAAAAGGGTAACTAAAGGACGACTATTAAGTCTTACTCCAAGAAATAGGGTGAAGAGTTAGCGAAATGACAAGACCGACAAGGGGGACTGTTGAAACAGAAGACAAGGCTTACAAATTGGAAGAAACTAGTGAGTTGACGCAGGTGCCATTAGCGACTAACGCTGCGTTGAGAACGTTGAACGAGCGCCTGTGATAGTACGTTGGCAAACCGCTCCTGATACCGTCTGGACGACTCGGCCCGTTCATGAGCAGCCCAGAGGTAGGCCATAAGCTCCACGCCGTCCATCAACAATGGCATACGCCGAGTGTCCGGTGGAGTTTAATTTGGTGCTCGGTTTGGGTTTCACGCCGGGCACATTCGGAGGTGGTGTTGTTTTTATCAGAACCACTGTACTGGTCCATAGTACGTTCCTGTACCACAGGCTACGGACCTCTGACAGTAGAAGAGCTCGAAACACATTCACACCTGTTCAGTAGTTGTTAGTATGTAGATCGAAGGCTGCATTTAATTAATCGCTCATTTTGTACTTTGTAAAAATTTGTGCAAGTGTTAAAGAATGCCTTCCATGTGCCAAATTAATAATCATGCATAATTCTCTAAACTGTGAGACTTACGGGATGTATTTTTATTGGTGTTATTTGAGAAATAACTATCGTGTACCAAAGAGAGAGAGAGAGAGAGAGAGAGAGAGAGAGAGAGAGAGAGAGAGAGAGAGAGAGAGAATGAGTGGACAGCATGTTGGGTTGCCACGCAGGGCGCCAGGGTTCGATTCTTGGTCGGATCAGCGATTTTCTGCGCTCGGGGACTGTGTGAGGGTAGTCATCATCATCATCATCATTCCATCATAATTGACGCCCAAGAGGACCAGACCGTCTCTTAAAAGACTTAGACCAGCAAGGCCGAATACTATTCCAGCTGGTGTAGCTGCCATCAATGCTACACATCACCACAATTGGTAAGATAGCCACAAGCATAACCCATCAGAAACTGGAAAGGGGTTCCTCCAGTTTGACCTTCACAATACCACATGTTATGCCTCTTTTACTTCCTTTCTTGTACCCATGATTTTTAATTTTTATTTATATATTTCTTTATATACACGACGGTCGTCCGGAAAGAAGTATCCTTTTGGAAATACCAATAAAAACTAGCAAGTATTTAAGTTTTAATCAAAATTACTTCTCTACTTAGTCACCGTACAAATTTGTCATAACGTATGAAGAGTTTTTTTGTCACTCCAGTGTCATATTCGACTGTCGCCAGTGGTTACTCGCCAGCGCTTCGTACGGGGCAACCGGGTACTGCTTTCCGAACGTCCTTCATATATGTATTTTTATGCGAAGTTAATGGGGCCTTTCCCCCTCTTCTATTACAAAAAATTTACTTGTGTCGCTAATATACAGGACTCATATTCTATAACTAGTGTATAGTGCGATCATAGGTAAGACTACAAGAGGAGAACAGGCGTTATAGATTTTAACCAACAGCCGCACCGTGGCTCTTCTGGTCGCTCTGTGTCGCACTTTTGGACCGTTCATGATTTCTAGTTGCTGTTCTTTTTTGCCTTACTCCTGTTTTCATGCTTGTTCCAAGCTCTATTTTGAGGCATACATACTAATTCACTGGTGGTGAAACCAGGAGCACAGCAGGATTGCTTTTATTTTTCTTAAATATCTTCTCTCGGCGATCATTCTCTGTGTTGTAGCAATTCAGGAGCACTGAACTGATAAAAGTTAAACATTGGAAGGGATAACATACAATCAAAAGAATTAGGAAGAACCTGGTTTCTAAAATTGGTACAGTAGAATCTCTCTAGTTCAAGGTCAACAAGACCTGAAAATCTTATCGAAATTCATATGGGAAACAGAGATATTATGATACCGAAAGTAATACACGTGTTTCTCTACATACGGCTAGCTGGACCATTCTTCCTTCCACTTATCGAGCCAGCCTACACTATTGGTAAGATTGGGCCAGAAATCGAAGCACCGTTATGTGTCTGTTGCGTAAACCGCAAGGACAATGCCCTGTCTTATTTCGTTATAGTTTTTCAGCTAAGAGATTCTTGAAAGCATTACTGTAAAGAAAACTTCCCAATTTGTCAGTGTCTTCGCCAGTCAGCAACAGTAACTTCACCGACCCCATATTCGACGGCGAGTTTTGTTGTGTTTCCTTAGTCGTCTTAGTCATAATTTTACATGCAAAGGAACAAATTTCCTCTTCTTTGTTAGAACACCTATCTTTGGAAGGTGTAAAATGGAACATAATAAACAAATGACAGGAAAGACACAACGCTGTACTGTATAGGTACTATAGCAGCGTGTGGACTCCCCAGTTTTGATCGGTAGCACCGTCAGCAGTCGCTCGATCTCCTACCGAAGTCATTTACAGCTGTTCGTGAAACAAGGCAGCTTTCTCACTGAGCTGTTCAATCTCTATATGTCTTGTCCCTGTCGTTCTCTGTAGTCTCTATGATTAATCATTGCGCCACGCCAATATTGAAAGCATTGTTACTCAAACTGGGTTGTGTTGTAATCGAAAATGTCTTGCGCGTGTTCTCTCTTTTCCATCGTCTCTAATGAGCACACTGTCGACGAGATGTCAAAATCTTGTTTCTCAGGTGAGATTTTTTTTTTTTAATTGGAAGTTTAGTTTAGCTGTTTCTTCTCACACAGTTTGATACGAATTGGTGGCACCCATGCCGCGATCTCTCATTGTCAAACTTTCACGTTTTGATGGGAATAATACTCCAAGAGATAACGAATTGGTAATGACTTCCATTTAGCGACATCAACTGCAAGAAATTAAGAGGTAAACTGGAAATTTACGATTTACACATGCGGTGTAGTATAGATTCTTATTTATTTCGTGAACAATACAAGGCGAATAAATTTAACTCTCGTTCGTCATTTTTTGTTTGGTACTGCTGACTGCACGAAGTATTGTTTTTGCGTTATTTTTCTTAAGTTATTCTTGCTGGCACAACTGATTGTCTACAAATATCGGCATCGTTTACCCAGTATAGATATCTTCTAATAAACTATACAATGGATATCTGTAATTCCATTATAATTTATTATTTGGTTGCAATAGTCTGTTAAATTATACAAAGGAGATGATCCATAATCCAAACCGAGAGGTGGGACAGTGATAACGCAGTGGACTCTCATTCGTGAAGACGGTGGTTCAAATACATCTCAGGCCATCCAGATTCGGTGTTCCGTTATTTCCTTAAATCACTCCAAGCAAATGCAGGGATGGTTCCTTTCAAAGGGCACGGCCAGTTTCCTTCCCCAACCCTAACCAAACTATCCAAGCGTGAGCTCCGTCTCTAATGAGCACGCTGTCGACGGGACGTTAAACGCTAATCTTCCTTCCTCCTCTTAATCCAGAGTAGTATTTAGTCGTGTGTTCCGCACGACTTACGGTGGTTCTTAAAAAGTCATATCACAGCGTAGTTTAAAAGAAAGACGCCGTTCACACTGTGTATTAGTATAGTAACAGATTTCTTTTATAGAGAGGGAGGTAACTACACCTGCTGTCGTATGTGTATTAAAAAAATATTTTTAGAGCCCTCTATCAAGTTGACGCCTAGATAGTATTCATCATACATATTCTTTGCGACTTGGAAAAAAATCATCGTTTGACAGCTGTAATAAAACAGCAGGATACAAGACTTACATGAAGGACTCTTCCGAAAGAACAAGTAACGAAACGAGCATTAAGCCTTTTTTTCTGTTATCACTGGTTTCGATAATACCCTGTTGAACAGACTTCTCAAAGACCGTATGGTTAGTTCGTTGGTTTTTTTTCTGTACGTTTTATTTTATTAAATGACTTTCTAAATTGTACTGAGACGGCACTTTGTGCTAGGTTTGCCCCGCTTTTATTATTTTTCTCGAAAAATAATTGTATCTTTAGAATGTGCGGATGTTTGGTTTAGCTTGTTTCCTGCACGTATAGGCAACTGTAATTTGTATCGACACCAAGTGTCTGCTCGCGTTTTCTCTGTCAATCAATAGTGAAAATATTATTTGAGATTGTAGCTATTTTTCAATAAGAATTTGTGAAAGTGCGAGTTACTGTTTGTCAGTCAAAAGGTGAACGAACGAGAGATACGTGAGCGGGTCCATTAAAGTACTTGGTAAACATCTAGACGAGACAGAGAGAATGTTTTGTAAGGTGTAATGGTTTATAGGCAAACAGACATTAATACTGTCAGGCTCTGTTATCGCACAGGGAGGTGCTTAACTGCAGCTAAATGATAGGCCTGCCAGGCGTGCTGGCGCCATGACTGGGGGCAGGCGCAGTGGACTCGCAGTCCACATTTAGGTGTGTTGAAAGGAGCGTCTAAGACAAAACAAGGCCAATGGAATGCAGTCTTAGAAAATCGGGCGATGCTGAATGAATTAGATTAGGTAACGAAACAGTAAAGGTGGTACATGAGTTTTGTTACTTGGTTAGAAAAATAACATATGATGGTTGCAGGACAGAGGATGTAAAATGCAGATGGCAATGGAAAGAAAAGCGTTTTCGAAAAAGAAATTTGGTAACGTCGAATATTGAGTGTAAGGAAGTCCTTTTGTAGTGTTATGGTCGTGTCTCTCTTCTTCTGAGGACACTACAAAATATATTTATTACTTACGTCCTTATATCTTGCTTGGTATATGTTATTGAGTTTGCTCCTAGGAGAATGATGCACAGCAAGTCTGTTCCTCAACCTAGCAGCTTTTTCTTGATATTAAAGGCATCAGACACTCTTATCAAAATTTGTTCAGGACGAGAGTGTAGCACAAAATGTTTTTTCAATATTGTACTAATCTTCTTCTAATAAATAAAAGTCGTGAGTAATTAACAAATGACAGTACTAATTTATTGTACTGCAGAATACAATTCCCTAATCAACGACTTAAAATGATATATAGAGACACACATTACAAAATAAGTACAGTTCCATTCTCTAATAGTGTCTCTCTCACAACAATATCAATAACTGAAGTAGCACAGTCTCCTGTCTTTCTCTGACTTTTTAGCACGTAACACTTATTAAGCCAAGGAATCCATGCTCTCTTCTCAAAATGTTCAAATGTTTGTTAAGCTTATGGGACTTAACTACGGGGTCATCAGTCCCTAAACTTACAAACTACTTACGAACTAGGACGGCACAAATATCCATGCCCGAGGGGGGATTCGAACCCCCGACCGTAGCGGCCGTGCTGACCGTGACTGGAGCGCCTCAGTCACCTCAGCCACCCCGGCCGGCTGCTCTCTTCTCAGTGCCACTTAATTACAGGTTGGTAAACCTGCGTAATCACTTTTATTACCATAGGAGATGTCACCAGGTACTCTCACCTAGGAAGACAGAAAACCTTAGGCAGAATTTTGTCCCCCTGCTATTCTAAATCTCTTACATTAATAAATATGGTTGTCGGTAAGCATGAATGTAGTGTCACTTGTTACACTACACTTTCTGAAGGCATGTGTATGGAGTGTTGCCTTGTACGGCAGTGAAACTTGGACGATAACTAGTTTAGACAGGAAGAGGCTTGTTGAAATGTGGTGCTAAAGAAGAATGCTGAAGATTGGGTGGGTAAATCATATAACTAATGAAGAGTTACTGAACAGAATTGGGAGAAAAGGAATTTTTGGCATGCCTTGACTAAAACAAGGGATCGGTTGATAGGACAAAAAGGCATCAAGGAATCGTGAATTTAGCATTGGAGGGAAGTGTGTGGGGTAAAAATTGCAGAGGGAGACCAAGAGATGGATGAAGAGGCTTGCTCAGGATAAAGTAGGGCGGAGAGCTGCATCAAACATTCTCCGGACTGAAGACAACAACAACAACAACAACAACAGCGTTTAGGTTTCATGTGATTCCCGTGCACCTGCAGGCAGATGTCAGGATGGCTCGTTTGAAAGGGCACGGCCGATTTCCTTGTCCACGTTAAACAAAAGAGTGTGGTTCCTGGAGCGGCAGCAGGGCGCAACCTCCCGCGCCGTCGCCCCACGCTGCGCCGCGACAGCAGGAATAGGACCGCCGCAAATAGGCCGAGGCTCCCTCACTCATCTAGAGCCGTGCCAGTCCACTTGTCATAAAATGTAAACAGTCCTTCCTATAGTCCTTTCTGTCGAAATCACACCCATTTCGTTGAAGGTAGGTCAGGAATTAATATTTGTACCTTCACTCAGTACACAGTGGACGAACAGTTTTGGGTGTTTGCAGGCACAGAATGTGTGGACGTTCTTCGGTGGCAAGTTGGATCGGACACGGATTGTTGCTTTTTAAACAAAGACTTTCGTCAAGAGAAGTTGCAAACCGAATTAGTTTGTGTCAAAGTGAATCGTTTTCAAATTTCAGGTAGTCTTCACGACTTGCCCCATACTGGTCGCCATAGGGCAACAACTGCCACTCATGACCGGTATCTGCGACTTCTCACCAGGAGGAGCCTGCCACAATGATAAACAGTGACTCTTCGAGTCAGCCGGAGGCAAGTATCAAATGAGACTGTAAGAAGAGTCCAGAACAATACTTGTAATCTAGACGGCCATAGGAAGGTCCGGCCCTCAAACCCAGACACTATCCTGCACTGTACAGTCCAAGAACGGATTGTGGAAAATTGCCCCAAATTACTCTTCGCAGATGAGTGCCACATATATCTGATACCAGCCGACCGTTTACAACGTGGGTGTATAGGGAAACTAGTAATGCTACAACAGAGTACACCAAGGTCGCCGGTCAATGATGTTATGGACGGGTATCATGAGAGGGTTTCGGTCGCCGTTGTTAATCATGAGGAGCAAGTTCAAGGCTCCACAATGCTGGGATAATGTTCTGCAATCCATCACTGCACCGCTTCATGAGCGTTTTTAGAAATGCCTCCAGAGAGCATCGTGCAGGCGTCGTCAACGATTTCATCAATCGTGCCGTTTTTGCACGATTGGATAGTCCTGCATATTCCCTCGATATGAATCCAACTGAACGTGTTTGGGATAAATTGAAAAGAGTCGAGCAAGCTGACGAACCACGAAATCTACGAAAGTCAAGCAGGCTTGTCATTAAACAGTGGAGTGAATAGACGAGCGGTGGTTACAGGGACTCATGGACAGCATGTCACGTAGGGTGCAGGAAGGGGGCGTACAACTCTATATACAGCGAGGTTGTTACATAACGGGCCTACCTCAAGTGTTCTTACATCCTGTTTGAAAGGGAGTTATTTATTGGGTTTTGTCAATAATACGGAAGATGTATTACTCTATAAATATACTAATTCACCATACTATACAATAGAATTTTTGTTTTGTGTTTGTATTTTGCTACAATACCTACCCTTCATATTGTCGCAAGTGAAGCGCTGAAAGACAGCAAACGTATGGTGTAATAGGTAGAGTATTGGAGTTGTACATTTTAATTTGATGTATTGAGAAATAATGTTCCAGAAGTTTATCTTAATGTGTTTATTCTCTGCAAACATTCGGTAGGAGCCAGTTCATCCTGTGCTTTTGTACGTGCTTAACCCTATATTTGGCAGTGTTGCTATCGAACAATATCAAAATGGCACATGGTTATCTGCAACATGTTTCCACTTTCGTCGTTGGATGGGCAATAGTGCTTGAAACTAACATTTAAGCTCTCAAACACAGCGATGTTTTGTTGTCTTTTGCGAAAAGTTTCGGAATAGTCTAAATCTTAAGTTACCGAGGTGCTACTTTGTTTCGATTTTGTGACGATATGTTTTCCTGATACATGTGAAACTGCTTGTAAAGGGAAAGAGGAAGCCTTGAAGGTGATTTATTATGCAAAAGTGCTGGCGAATTCTTATTAGGACATTACAAATGTAATGATTATTGGTAAGAGAAGGCTTTGGAGACCACTGATGAATGGTCAACGAATACAGAAGAAGAAAACAGCATCTCATGTACCAGTAAATGATGTACGATATGACAGTTTCCGTCACTTGTTAGATAGTGGGCAAACGGAATATTTAGGTTCTCTCTGGGCGGTTACTTATTTGACTGTAAAAATTGAAAATTGTGTGTCCTGGACGTCGTACCCAAAACGGACTTCTTTCAGACATTTCACGTGAAATAGCCCAAAAGACAGCCATAGAAAGAGAACTGTAATATTTATATTACAGCACCATACTTTTTTGGGCAATGTTAATTATAGATATGAAACTGTATTTTGAAAAAATACGTATCAAATTGTTCACATGGCCCTACACGTTTAAGTAACTTTATAATTTTTCCTTCGCGAGATTTCCGAGTGTACCAAATAAGGAGTTAATCAATAATCGTTCATACCAGTGTTCGTTAACCAACTAGTTCCATATACGTGACCGTTTCCTGACAATATTCTAAGATGTCGATTGGCGAAAAATTCAGTGGGAAGTTAATTGTTCAAAATGTTCAAATATTTGTCAATCAAAGGGAACAAACTGCTGTGGTCATGGGTCCCTAGACTTACGAACTACTTAAACTAACTTAAGCTAAGAACAACAACAAAACACACACACACACACACACACACACACACGCCCGTGCCCAAGGGAGGACTCTAACCTCCAGCGGGAGCGTCTGCGCAGTCCCTGACATGGCGCCAAGAATCGTGCAGCAATTCCCCACCACGACGAAGTTACCGTAATTGTGGCTGTAACCGCCACCTACCCGATTGCCCAGCCTTCTCCCGCACACCCGTTTATATTCGAGCGGAAAATCAGCTTAGTTTTTCTTTGGCGTGGTCATCCCGACTGGTTTGACGCAGCTCTCCAATCCATGCAGGCATCCCTTGCCCCCATCCAAATACCACCACTAAGGCCACATGTACCTGTTCAGGGCTGTATCTCCCTATCCACCTCTCTCTCTCTTTTGCCTTTGCCAAAAGGACAAGTCCTTGACACCCCAGGGCTTAGGATAGGTCCCTTAAGTGATTTTGTAATTTTTTTTTTATTTATTTATTTATTTTTTTTTATTTTTTTTTTTTTTTTTTTTTTTTTTTGTCATGTTACGCCATAATTTTCTTTCTCAAGCAGCTAGCTTTACAGAAAAATTTTCCTTGTGCTGGAACAACGAAATTTCGAATGGGAGAAATGAATAATAGCAACAACTGAGAAACGCGGTACCAGTAGGACATATGTAAACCAATATCTGCAAAAATTGCCACTGAAGACCGCTTGTATACAGTAAGGCGAAACGCTTATGGGAAATCAAAGTCATTGGTTTATTTTACTTGCATTACACCGACAAATACAATAATTATCAGTACAAGAGATACTTCATATTGAAGACAGTATACGGCACTTCTGCCATCAGAAGTTTACATACAAAGTTAGGAGATATTGGCTTTGTTCCACATTTTTTAACTTTGTTGTCGGATCTACTGTGGAGCCTGGCACTATTTACGAACTACTTTATTAAAACTGTCTTGACCTATATGCATACAGCTGTTGGAGTAAATCAGAATTTAAGGGGAGTAGTTAAGAACTTTTTAAATTAACATATAATTCAAATCTTATTGATTTTATCCCCCAGTGTGGGAACTGTTGCTTTATAGGTAGTGTAGTCTGTGCTTCGTCACTACAGTCCTACGAGATTCAAGACACAGGCACCCAGATCTCGGCCGTAGCATACCTCTTTGTCCGGCCAGTGTTTTCTTTGAAGCCCTCGTTGGGTGTTGATTTCCTCCTAGAGTACCTTTAGAGCATTATAAAAATAGTGTCAATCTAGGCAGCGTGTAACATGCCACCCTAATTCCGAGAAGCAACGAGGAAGTGTTGGAGGCGCGCTGTGCCACATTTGTCTGCCAAGTGCCGGCCAGGCCGCGTCACAAGCTAAACCCGCCTGTTCTCAACAACTGTACGTATTTCTCTGTGATTTTCCGAAAACGCTCTACCCAATTGCCGGGATCGTTCCTTTCAAAATCGTACGGGAAACACTGATACACTACCCTAGCCGATGAAAAGAAGGCATTAAATTGGATAGTCTTGGTCGCAAACTGTTCGTGAATTTTCGTAGTTTATTGACATTTGATACATTGCCTATTGGTTTCTGGGTTGCGTTCTTCGGCTGACTTCAAACCAATCCTAGAAAACGTCCAAAGGATAATTAGTCAAGAAGTATTTACTAAAAGCTTAGAAAGTCTGTAATTAACGTTTCTCGTATTGGTCCTATAGTATTATCTCCTTCTGGTGTGCTGTATATTTACGAACAAAGAGGTTATCATGCTTATACCCAGCTACATCTGTCCACAATCGAAAGAGAGCCATTTCTTCACGTCTTTTAAGAACTTTTAATCCCACCATTCCCACTCCTACTTCCAGGTATTCTCCATTCTTGCTCGTTTCCCTACAGTCAGCAATTGAGCTGTGGCAACTGTAATAATCTATTTGTAGATTTACAACGGAACTTCCCAGGGGGCTCACGGTTCTTTCGTCGGTACGTACATGGCGAACACGGACCCCGACCTTATGCAGTCTTCCTTCCTTCTTTGCTTCCCGGACTGCATTTCCTTTACCCCTCCCCTCCTGTTCTATCCTCACTCCTTCCCCTCCCCACCGGGGGACTGATAACCTTAGCGGTTTAGTCCCCCCGTCCCAACCAAACGACCCAACTCTTCTTTGAAACTGAAAACTGCCGAATTTGGTTTTTGCACTGATGTTACTTGTCCGATTTAACTGCCTGCTGTCATGTCTGTAGATACAATAACGAAATCCAATTTGACAAAAATTCCACTTCCTTAGTGAGCATTTGGCGTTCCAATTATTATAGTTCCATTGTGTTCGCTTTCGGTCTCCCATCGGGGTGCGTCTACATCTGCACTTACATTGTTACTCCGCAAACCACCACAGTGGACGGAACACTGGCATTGTTACCTTTTCTCTCGCAAATGGATACACGGATAACCGACTATCTACAGGTCAGACTTCAGTCCGAGACGTGATTTATCTTCATGTGTGACACGTATGATGCTGGCAGTAGAATTGTTCTATAGTCTGCTCCAAAAGCCGCTCCTGAGGTGTTTCTTTGTTGTTCATGGAGTATTTCCATAATACTGTTTCGAGGATACAGGCCACCTTTTGCCTTTAACTGGTGACTCCCTTCAAATTCCAAAATAGGTAGCACAAGTGTTTCATACGCCCTTTCGTTGACATTATCGATGTCAACTACAGCCGGCCGCGATGGCCGCGGGGACTGAGGCGCTTCAGTCACGGTCTGCATGGCCCCTACGGTCGGGGGTTCGAATCCCCCCTCGGGCATGGATATTTGTGCCGTCCTAGTTCGTAAGTAGTTCATAAGTAGTTTGTACGTTTAGGGACTGATGACCCCGTAGTTAAGTCCCATAAGCTTAACAAACATTCGAAAATTTCAAAACCACACGACTTTAGCAGTAAATAATCATGAGCTCATAACGAGCACTAGAACAATACAGGGATTAGTGGGATTGACTATCGAAAGTCCCAAATTCACCAAAAATAAACGAGAAATATATTCAGAAAATCGAAGTAAACTTCGTTTAATGCGTTCTTAAGAGAGAGACTCCACTCTTCCAAATTCGAAATGTAATTATAGACCAGATGTACTTTAAATTCGAAGAAAAAGCATCGACATTAGTTGATGGATATATACCAAATAAATTAACAAAAGACGTAGTTGACCTCCCATGTTACATAACAGACCAGAACACTATTGCATATTTTTATATGCCAAATTCAAACGACACTGGAGACCGTACAACACTGAAACTCGAAATTAGCGAGTGCTTCAGTACAATATACATACAACAGTTTCCATAACGAACCTCTGTCACAATCTGGCAGGAAACCCAGAGCGATAGGTACGTTCGTTCGTCTGTGATATCAAGTTACCAGCGGAACATTCTTCGAGGTGGCCCGTCGCTTGTACCCCAATAATAATAATAATAATAATATAATTTATTATTTCTCAGATTTTGCGCGAGCGTTACATAACAGGAGTTCCTATCCACCATATGAGGTGTCGATGCCACCTGTAGTGGCTTACCAACAGAGATCTGGTGACCTGGTGAGAGCAAATGAGGAACTGCGTGAACAAAGGAAAGACGACATTGAAACGGCCGGGTGGTGTGAGTTGCACGGCTCCACACATTTACTTATTTATTATGAGATGACGGGTGCCCCAGCCGCAGCGCCCGTACAGAGTGCCACCACCAGTGGCTGTCCGTAACGACATAATGACCACGTAATAGCGCTGTTTTCGACGACATTCCCTACCGAGCTACAGCCGACACGAGTTGAGCTAAAGATAACACGTATATGTTGCCAGAAAGTCGCAACCGTGCAAGTAGCTCATAAACTCCTAATGTCGTAACCCCACAGCGTAATGAATGTAAGCTCTCTCGTATTTATATTTTTACTAGTTGTTCCCGGAATGCGTATAATTCCCGTATTAGAAAACAACGTTATGTCAGAATTTAAAATCAGCATATCAGGAACTTCCCGGGATTTGCAGTTAAAAACAAACGAACATAAAAGTAAATTGAAATTTAAATTAAAAGCCGTTTTGGTTGTTCCTAATCGATAATATCCGAAAGTTCTTGACCGATTGAATGGAAATTTAGACACAATGTTGCATTGAATATTCGCGTGGTATATATATTGTTTTAATACGTTCGTGCAACGTATTTTAAATATGTCGCTGCTTACTCATAGAATCAGTGATATTCACCACTTTTACATTTATTTCATTATCATATCCCTCGACAATTTTCTGAGGCTTGGAAAATGAAAAAAGAACGCCATGAATTCGTCGACCCAGCAGAGGGAAATTCTATTGACACATTCTTGAGGTTGTATACAACACACGATCACACAGGCACAGCCGTATGCACGTGAGTACATTCACTAGAGCGTCTACAGTGTTGGCGTTAGTGCCTTGTACAACCTCCTTTTGCATCAATGCGATGCAAAACGATCGTAGAGGTTCCGAATATGGTTTATGTGGAATGGCCTGCCATGCAGTTTCCATCTGGTGCCTCAGTTGGACCGGATTTCGTGCTGCTCATGCAGACCGCCCAACACGACATTTCATGCAGTCCCAAACATGCTTAATGGGGGAGAGATCTGGGAATCGTACTGGCCAGGGTAGTTGACGTACACATTGAAGAGCACGTTGGGTGGTACGGGATGAATGTGGATCTGCATTGATATGTTGGAAAAGCATATCACCCTGTTGGTGCATGAGTGGTAGCAAGACGGGTTAAATTATGGTTTGTGTGCCGTGCACTGTTCAATCACTAAAGGAGAATGGCGAGTGTAGAATATCACTCCCCTGACAACGATGCACGATTATGTGTGCCGTTAGTGTCTCCTCCGCTCACGCCCCAACATCGTTCAGCCCGCCTCCAATGGTGTCATGGTAAGTACTTATGAAGGGACGAATGGAGACGTGTCGTCTTCAGTGATGAACGTCGTCGCTGCCTCGGTACCAATGATAGTCGTACGTGTGTGTGGTGTCGTGCAGGGGAGTGCGAAAATCTGGATTGTACGCGACAGGCAAACGTGGCCAACACCTGGCATCATGGTGTGAGGAGCCATATCCTACACTGGCCATTCTCCTCTGGTGTTCGTTGTGGGGAAAATTGAACAGTACACGGTACATTGAAACTATCATTCAACCCCTTTTGCCACCGTTCGTGCACCAACTAGGCGGTGTGCTTTTCTAATAGGACAGTGCACGTCCACACGTATCCCGTACAACCGAACGTGCTCTTCAAGGTGTACGTCAACTGCCCTACGTATCATTATCCCCAGATCTGTCCCCCAAAGAACATGTCTGGGGCCGGATAAAACGTCATTTTGGCTCGGTCTACACGCCGGGCACAATATTTGGTCTAACTGAGGCATCAGATGGAAATTGCATGGCAGGCCATACCGTAAGCCTTCATTCGGCACCTCTACAATCGTCTTCATGAGGAAGTTGCACCCTGCATTGCTGCAAAAGTATGGTACACACGATACTAGCGTCGACATTGTGCACGCTCTAGTGACTGTACTGACGTGCGTATGGTTCTGACTGCGTGATCGTGTGTTGCATACATTCTCAAGAATGTATCAATAACATTTCGCTCTGCTGGGTTGACAAATTCATGGTGTTCTTTTTTCATTTTCCAAGAGTGTATAAAAAGTATTTCTTTAAGTAAGCAGAGGCTGTTCGTATATTTTAGACTTGATATTAGCATCTAAATACGGGTTAAACGCGCTGAGGATTCTATAAGCATTGTATTCATTGCGTTGGTAGAGCTTAGCAACCAATGAAACCATTTTTAGAAATATTGTAAAGCTGAAAAATCGAAGAATAAATATCATTTTCAGTGAATAATTATTGCTCAGTATTTAGCGGACATTGCGTTGGGATGTTGATACTGTTCTCTTCTTTACCTGTAACATTCTTTGCGGTTTCTCTGTTGAGAAGTGATTTAACTTCTATCGGGTTTCTACGAATTGAATACTTCACGAAGAACGTCGGTTCATTCTATCCACGGTAGTATGTCGTTAGGTTTCCCAGCTGTAACCGCCTGGGAGCTGTTCGCCAAAACATAATATGTAATTAAATCTTTCTTAATGAGCCAAGAGAAAGGGATGTTTAAGTTCTTGTCACAAAGTAGGTGGAAGAGAGAGTAAATTTAGTCAGTCATCATAGAAGCCCTTAACAGTAATATCTACAGTAATAAAAAAAAAAGTAAACCTCTCCTGATACCGAAAGTTGGACGCCACAGTTAATTACTAGACATGCTTCTGTCGGGGGGGGGGTAATATACGATTGACTAGAGGAGAATTAGTTTAATGCCACTCACACTAGCGAATAGCTTTGATGTAAAACGGAAAGTTTATTTTTCTTATCCATTTTCTTTTATTTTTTCCTACTTCTCCGTTTTGATTTTGGTAGAAAGTTCTTTGAAGACTGTTGAGAGAAACACAGTGCCAGCATTTATTACTTCCTTCGACATTTTGACTCGACCTGTGGCTACTTTATACGCCCCTGTGTATGACACGCGGCGACCATCTCTTGCGAGCGACCAAAAACGCCAGCGACCAGCGTCTAAAGTAGCCCACCCTTCAACTTTAGACGCTCGCATTTTGGAGCAGCGACTTTGTTCGCTGTCCTTGTTTACACGGAGTGACTAGCGACCAAATACGCTCCGTGTAATATACCCTTAACGTGCTTACAATAAAGTTTAGGTGTCAAACTTACATTGATACTAAACAATGGTACTTGTGTGGAGGGGCTTTCGTACTTGTAGAGCGCATACATCGACCTCGACCTCTCAAACCCGAAGTTATAACTGAAGAAAACCGGGGCAGTGAAAGTTTACGTTGTATAAATGTTGTCCTGCGAGTGAATGGTGAAAGGAAACACCTGCTCAAACATTTTGTGCTATAATGAATATGACACTTCCGCCTGCTAAACTACATAAATACACTGAAGAGGTAGTAAAGACTTTTCACTCTGTGGCAAATTTTTCTAGGCAGAAAATGACAGAACCAAAATCAATGTAGGTGTTTTTCTTTTTGTCCCGAGGACACGTATTCTCAATGGTATAAACTCATTGAGAAACTACTTAAAGCGTAAAGCTAAGTTGAGCGTTCCTCGAAGTATCACAGCAGAGTCTAACATATAGAGTCGTGACACTCACTGCTGTTAAAAGTTGTTACCGACTGGCAGTTGCAACGACACTAACGCCCCTAGTGGTAGGCAAGCTGTCGAAAGAGTGAGGTTTGTTTGTAATTGTATTGTGTACGTAATTAACGAAATAGTGTAATTTTTGCGTTACTAGCATTAGGAAAATGTCAAGAGACATACATAATACCGAAATTAATATAAAAACAGTCGAACTTAACTGATTCTGTGGTATAACGAAGAACTTTGTCATGAACCAATACTTACGAATATGTGTATATTTGCAGCTTATTCCTCTGAAAGGAAGTAGAATATGAACACAAGAGAATGAAATTTCTTTTATGGTCTGTTCTGTCTATGAAAGAGTTTTCTGACGCATATCAATTTGGTATGGAATCTACTGATTCACACAGTTTTAGACTTTCTTATACACCCATATTCTTTTGAGTGTGATTACTTTAGCTTAAGAAGACAAAATGTCGTGAACATTCTTGCCGTTTGTGTTTCAACTGTAGCAACAATTATTGTGTAATTAGGTTGTTCTTTGTTGAGAAGAGTTAGGTTGCTTTTTCCTTTCCTTGGCACGTCTGTGACGTTTTTCCTTCAGCTACAGCCGTGGTGGCTGATTTGGTAAGTTAAATACTTTAGTTATTGCATTCTATATTGGTTTCCTGAGTTCCACCGTCACCAATTTTACTGGAATTGTAGTGAAGAAACGTTAACGTTATTGAGTAGAAAAGTGACGCCTTTCTGCCAAAGGGCAGGTCTTCTGGTGTGGTGTTTCGTGGGTATTTTTCTGTTTTAAATAGCAAATGAAATTGTTCAGTAAAAGTCTGTAGGTTACAGTATATTTGTAAATTGTGCTGAATTGTATCGTTTCGTACCTTTCAGGAATATTAGGACACCTAAGAAAGACAAAGGTGGAGCTTTTTTTAAGTTATTACCTATTTATGACTCTACATAGTTCCCTAATGTAAAAATCAATATAAACGATATTATACGCACTCATCCAATATCGTGAAACGAAATGTAGCTTGCCTGCCACTTGGGGCGCTGCTATCGCAATGTATAACAAAAATCTGCGGGAGTGTCATGACTGTATATGATGGTTTTTTCTTTTAGCTAAGGTCATTTACTTGTGCTCTCAAGGATAAAACTCATTGAGAAACTACTTAAAGCCTAAAGCTAAGTTGAGCGTTCCTCGAAGTGTCAGTATTTCGGTTGTTTTGTTGGGAAGAGGCGGCAGCTGTGTTGTTATTGGAGCGCGACAGTCCCGCGCCGGCGTTCGCGCCTGCGCCCCGGCGCGCCGTGACGTCAGAGGCGGGCGCGGCGCCCAGCAGTCTGCGGCGCCCGGCCATTGCGCATGCGCCGCTTTCCTCTGCGCAACCGCGCAGCTGTCAGCCGTGCCAGCGCCATCACTGCTGTTCTCGCGGAACAGCCGCGCCGGCTAATCCAATTGGTCGCAGGGTGCTGGAAACTCCGTAGAAAACGCGCAAGTGTGCGCCCCTTCAACTGTGACCTCAATTTTTCTCCTTTCGCCAAGTTTAAAACGAAAGCGAGCAAATTTAATAGCTCGTAAGTCAGCAGGTTGTATTGAACCCATTAAATGGCTACTACTGATACTGGTAGTACGCCGAGAAATCTATAGTCATTATTTGATCTAAATCCCCTGAAACATTAGCTGTTAGTTATTCTACCGTGCCTGCCTTACGATTGATACTGAAAACTGAATCTTATAAATACTGCCTCATTTAGCTTACCTACGTATCTGGGTTGATGGAGAAGCATAACTGTTAACAGATATTCTGCTTTGTAATTAAGGCTTTACTCACTGTAGCCGTCGTTTTGCCTGCATCTAAGCGTAAATATCAATATCCGAAAGAAAGCAGATACAAAATTTTATTAAAGTATTGCTCTACATCCATACCTCGCAACTGACCTCATGGAGTTTCCCGAATATTCTTGTTGGCAATTGCATATTGTATGTACAGTTTCTATCGTTGCCTTCTAAGTTTTGAGAATCTACACACAAGCCATTTTAGGCATGTTAAAACTGCCGTTCTTTCATCGTGTTGTTTTTGTCGAGTTGTATATCTGAACGTCTTCGTTTCTGCATTTTGGGTTTAGTAATCGTCTGTTCGCTTTTCGCTTTCAAACATCGTCTAGCCGGAAATATAATATTAGTGTACGGAATAAGAATACATTCTAAAAATTTACAGAATTAAAGGTTATTTACCGGTAGTGTAAATTAAGGTATGTTTGTTACATATGGAATCAGTTGGTTATTGTGTGTAGGAGAACTAGAGTATGAAGTCAACTGCAGGTTAACGAAGATACTTGTAGTGAATAAGACTGCCGAGCCTTTACTTAAAATGAAGTATGATGTATTTTAAATGCGCAGTAAGTTTGTATTTGTATTTTTTTTTTTCTTCGTAACTACATGGAAGAAACTTTTAACGCTCAGTGACTTCGTCGATATAATGTAAGAGTTCTATAGACTGAGAATTGCCTTCAAATCCGTTGAAAAAGGAGTGGTGATAATCTGGCAGCATTTGACTGCATATTGCATATTTTGACTGGTTAAAAGAAATGGTTTGGGAAGGCATGAATTTTCACTGCCTTTGATTATTTGATTATTATTAACAAGAGTGAAGGATGCTTGGTTGATCCACTGAACGGGTTTAGTAATATACAGGGTAGGCCTAATTCAAAAGTCATTTCTACTGTTCGTTGTCTACATCAGTGCCAAGTGACTTTTACATCATGTTGTATTTTATTCCTTCGTCATAAAATGTACGAATGAAATGTAACTACACACCAGTCTGAATGAACTATTTTCGTTGCTGTAGGTCTTCTACAAATATGAATGCTTTTCGGCAAATGCATGAGTATTAAGGAAATGCTACTGCTGGCGTCGGTGGCCGAGGGGACTGAGGCGCTTCAGTCACGGTCTGCACGGCCACTAAGGTCGGGGGTTTGAATCCCCCCTCGGGCATGGATATTTGTGCCGTCCTTAGTTGTAGGTAGTTCATAAGTAGTTTGTAAGTTTAGGGACTGATGACCCCGTAGTTAAGTCCCTTAAGCGTAACAAACATTTGAACATTTGAAATGCTACTTAAAATCAAATGGAAATCTCAGCAGGGAAGAAGAGACGTTCGTTCCTTGAAATACAGAGAACCACCATTTGACTGTAGAAGGATTCTGCTGCCACCAAAGAACATCTGTCGTAAGGTTCGAATTGAGGGCTCTTACAATCAACCTATAGACGATCGGTTCTCCCGCTCGTTTATTCCTTGCTTACTCCAGGAAAAGGAATGAATGATAGTGCTACAACACCGTGCATCGTATGGTGGCTCACTGAGCAGGCACGTAGTGTGCATATGTCGATTTCTCCGCAGAATTGTACGCATTAGTAGCATGAACGAACGGTTTTATTTAAATAATCTCAGTCTCTGTTTGCAACAGAGACTGAGATTATTTAATGATTCAACACTGTTGCTGCACCAGCCGAATGTAATGAAATGAACGGTTTTGTGTCGGCGCGGAAGCCCGGCGTGTGTTGTGTTGCGTGTGTAGCCACTGGCAACGGCGTGCCCTCGACCCGGTTTGCGGAACACGTCACGCGTGGCCTGACGCCGAGACTACCCCCTCCCCATCGCCCCTCCATCCCCCTACCCCTCGCCAGCGATCTGCCGCCCCACTCCTCTTTCACCTCCTACGATGCCAATTGACCGCAGCATTTCTCGGAAGCCCTGGGCGCTGAAGGAGCACGTGGGCTCAATGGGCAGACGCGAAGCCCTAAAAGGAAAGGAAAGAAACAGCAAGGTGAACGGCGGGAGTGCTAGCCACGGACGGTGCGTAGCTGCAAGTTAAGTTACTGAATAAACCAACCAGCGCGCAGGGGTGTCTGCAAGACTTCTATCTATATGGTTTAATGTCTAAGGAATATGGCCCTGGTTTGTTGTTTCCTATTACGTAAGCGCTATGAAGGCAGTACGATTCCGAAACACATGGCCGATAGGACGTTTCTTCGTACCGAGGTAATGCCTTCGATAGGGCATTATATCATAGTAAAAACAGTCATGATAATTTGAACGGTAATAATCTGCACTTGGTTCATAAGTAGTTCATGAATAATGTCCATGAGCAGGACAAGAACAGGAGTTTTGTTCTACATACAGGGTGACAGTTATTGAACTGAATGGAACAAAACGTAAATTAGTTACAAACTAGGGTTACCAGATGTCCGTCTTCAAAAAAGAGGACATTTCTAGATACATAAAAGAACACTCTATTTCTCTCTGGTATTGACAACTCAAGTACTAGTGATGTGTCTACTGTATTATCAGAGTCTTGTTTGTAATACATCTTACGAAATTTCTTCATCTTCTTACAAATTAAGAAGCGTGAAATGTTGAGACCCGTAGAACGAATTACACGACTACATAGTAGTGAAGCCCTAATATTTCATCACTTCACCACTTGTAATTATCGTCTTAAGTGCTGAACATTTTTTCCCAACTTATAAGATACCTTGCCGATCACCCCTGTTTTCACCTCAAATTTATAACGATGCATCATTTACGGAAACCATAGTACTGTTGGCTGTAAAATCGTCACGAATAAAGTAACTGTAAAAAATATGTGAGAGTTTCTTGATATAGCTATCCTCCCATTTCAGATCAGACCAACATGACTATATACATGATTAGCATCTAGATTCTAGACAGTGAATGGAATATGTAAGCCCTAGGTGAAAAAAGCAATAAATAAAATAAACTTCTTATTTGCCGTACAAAGGCTCGCAATTAATTATTAAAAACTATTCAGTTTAAATCGATTTTTTTCAATACACTGTTTATGTAGTTACGTCTCTTTGGTTCTAAACAGGCGAATGCTACTGTGGCATCTGATCTTATTTGTATGAAGTTTTGAAAAAGGTTTAAACTTTTGTATAACGAACATTGAACTAGTTTTGATCTTAAAGTCATAAGTGTGCTTGACAGACAACACACACAGCTGCCGAGTCCCAACACGACAGACTGAACGCTCCGACCAGAAAAAAAGGGAGGGGGGGAGATTCATATTATACTATGTGGATTACACTGTCTTGCATTGTTGCAGACGAATGTTTTTAATTGGCCGCTTCGAAGGTCGTATTCCGTGACAATTATTTCAATTCTCTAGAGTTAGTGATTATGACAGTTCAGAGAGTTGTATTTTACGCTCTTCAAGTTGAAGCAGTTGCACAACGCAAAAAAGAGGACATGTCCGGGTAAAAGAGGACATCTGGTAACCCTACTCGAGTCGACATGTAAATGTCTCTACATGTATTCGGATTTAGGTTATGACAGATTCGATATGCCTGCCTTTCGTGACGATGATGTGACGCAGACGAATAGCGAAGTTCTGCATGACCCGCTCAAGTGTTGGAATGTGTAAGCTGTCGAGGACCTCCCAAGTGACGGTTTTCAGCTCAGAGTGTTTTGGGGGTATACGTTATCTTTAATGCAGCCCCACATAAAGTAGTGGCACATGTCCAGATCCTGAGAATACGGCGGCCAAACGAGGACAACGCTAGTGGGTTCTGGGTAGCCAAGAGCCAGAATGTGCTCCGCAGAGTGCTCCGTCTTGCATGAACCACATCTTATCGAAATCAGGGGCACTTGGGATAATGGGAGATCGTCTTCCAACTACTTCACGTACCGTTCAGTAGGCACTGCGCATCAAGAGATTTCCCAGTCGCGAAATGCAGATTCTCTGTCCTCCATATGCGCGAATTGAGCATATTGACGAACGCATCCAAATGTAAGTGAAGTTCGTCGCTGACCTAAACCACATTCGCATGCTCATGCGCATACTAATTCTCATATGTCCCGTGGCCACCCGAGCAATTTCAAGATCGTAAAGCAAAACTTCAAACGTTATAGCTATTTTATTTCGTATAGTTCAATAAGTCACCCTGTAATAACCTTTAATGCATAGTGTGACTGGTCAGCTACATACCTAATTTTTTCCATTATCTCTCAAACTGATCATCATTTTACCACAAATTCTTCGTTTGTGTGGCCATAATGTCCGTAGTTGCTTTCATAACTATGAATGGCAGTGATTTTCCGTCTTTTGCAACTACAATAAAATGCGATTTTTTCACACCAGACGCGTTTCGTTTTATTGAGTGTAAAACATCATCAGTGGTGGAAATTTTGTCTTCTTTTCGCTTCACATCATGGAATGCCGGTCCGTTTAGTGCAATACCGCCGGTTCTTCATGTTGTGTCGTTTTCTCACTACTTTCACTGTCACTGTTTCACTGTTTTTGGTTGTTTTTCACAGATCAGAAGTGTTTTTTTTATTGTTTTTACTGATTCTGCTCAGTGACGCAAAAGACGGAAAATCACTGCCATTCATAGTTACCACAAATTCATTTGTAGCTACTTGTATACATAGTGATTCATATGCAAGAACCACGTCACAGAAACTATAAGTCGCAGAGTGAGTCACTCGTAACATGTGCGTTTCTTTGCTTCAGTTTTCCTCCTTTGCCACGTAAAAGTAGTCAATCACTTACTACCGTTGCAGTAAGAGTTACTTTATGAAAAGATGAGCGGCACAGTTGAGACATTTACAGCATCGGGTACATCATGGAAGCAGTGTACAGCTGACTAGCTACGAGCGGATTGTTGCTAGTAGTGCGTAATAATTTTAAGGGAATTTTTAAAAATATTGTTCTCACTATATATTAATCGTGGTACTTTTTATAAGTTTCAAATAAAAAAGTCATGCATTAAAGGGTTAATGGGTGTTCCATTGAAAAATTCCTGTTTAAATATTTATGGAAATATGAGTTCGTTTAAAACAGTGTTCGGAAGTTGTTAATATTAAAAAGAGTAAAAACATATTTATTACATTGTCCATATTCATGAAATCAGCTCAAGTGCAGCGGTCAAAAGAGGGATGGGGTCGTCGCAAAGCAGCAACAATAATAATAAAAAAAAAATCTTCCTTTATTAACGGTGTTACTGTAATCGATGATTGGAAACGTGGAGAGTTCAGCAAAATTAACCAGTAATAAACGTACGCCTTTGATGAAGAACGCAAAACGGTAATACACGAAGTGGGACAATAAGGTACCTGATGGAAGAACAGCACTGTCGCTAAAACAGAGAAAGGAATTTGGGATTGGCAGATTCTCAGAACGGTGTTGTTTGCTCTACGGCGTTATTCTTTAACCCTTTCGGCCTCTGTGATTCCACCATAATATTTTCGCCTTGTGCCTTCTGGAAGCGTGGTTTCTCACTGATTATACCTTGCCGTTGTTAATCTGTGCACCCATTTAGCGACAAAACGATAATTACGCGCTCTTTGCAGATCCAGCGCTACTTGAAACAAATGCAAAACAACAAAAATCGTATGTCGTTCCAGTGCTGTAGTATTTTGCAATAATCGTGTGTGTTCATTCGTAAGATTTTTTGTATATTATATAATCAGCAATAATGTTAGTTTCCAAATACTTGAAAATATTCAATATACATAAAGTATACTTACGTTTATGAGGTGGTTTCAATCGAAACCACCGTGGTGCAAGGTTATATACGTAGTGAATCCTTCATAAAAGAACACATTACCGAATAATTTTACAAATCGGTGATCTTATTTTGATATACTCTTAGATTGAATTTTTTTTCTAAGTTATTTCGGTGTTAACTCCATGGCATTAACAAATAAAAGCGAAAATAATTAGTACCAGCATACACTATTTACTTCTAACAATTATATTACTTGTTTTGCCAGATGTGGACAGCAGGCAGAGTTCCTATTTCTGCCCTTAAGGCTAAGAAGCACTTCGCAGTAGCAATGAGTTTGAAGATTCCCCATAAGATTTCAATCCTGACTCGGAGGAAGAATTGATGACACCGGTACAGTCTGTCGATGTGATGTAAGACTGGGAATCTGAAGATAACCAACCACTAAGTAGTTTCATTCCTGCTCAGCAGCAACCTGAACAAATTTGCAAATGGATCAACAATTACAATTATATATATTGTGATGAGTCAATTTTCTCAACCATCATGTCCAACTAATATTCCTTCATATTCATTTCTGTGCAATTGTTTCTACTTTTATTCCCAATGAATTTGATTGATGGATTATTATTTCAAACCAATCTTTAAGCTACTCGTTTAGCCGGGAATATGTGCCTGCTACAGCAAATGAAATGATAATATTTCTCACAATGCCTTTATATGCATGTCTGTTTTAATTGGTATCGCTACAGTGGTTTCACACCGAAACCACCACTTCATGCCTTAATGACAAATAATAATTGATAATAAACATTATATTTCATTTTCCCTGATGTAATTCTACAAGAAAAACATAGTTTCAGTTTTAAACAATAAAATGATTAGTGTCTCAAAGGGTTACTGCACCGTCGCTTGGTTGGGTATACTGTCTAAGCGCTATCCAGTACGCTTCCAGATAGGTGTGGCCATATATTTCTCCTGTTCTTGTACGAGGAATTAGGTTTATAATATCAAATGTTTGTAAATCTATCGGTCTATCGGACCAAACTGCGTGGTTATCAGTCCGTAGCTTACAAACTACTTAAACGTAGGTAAACTAACACACACACACACACACACACACACACACACACACACACACACACACCCATGCCCCAGGGAGGACTCGAACCTCCACGGCGAGCAACCGCGTGCTCCGCAGCGAGGTGCTTTAGACCGCTCGGCTACTCCACCGCGGCGGTTTATAATATCCGGCACTGTATTTTGGTACAAAGTGTTGAAATGTTTGTAAATCTATGGGAGTAGTTATCAGTCCCTAGCTCTGCAAACTACATAAAGAAACTTAAAGTAACCTAAAGACAACACACACTCACCCGTACCGGAGGGAGGACGCGCACCTCCGACGGGGAGCAGCTGCGCGCTTCTCTGTAAGGTGCCTTGGAGTATTTTGGTACAATATGCATGTGCAATTAATGGTGAGGCTTAAACCTAGACGAATTTTTAACCTTTATAAATTGTGAATAGTTAGTTGGGGAGAGAGATTGGTGGGAGCGCGGTGGAATGGCCGAGCGTTCTAAGGCGTCTTGCCACAGTGCGCGTGGTTGCTCCCCGTCGGAGAATCGAGTCCACTGTCGCACATGACAGCAGTTAAGTCCCATAGATTTACAACCATTTGAACATTTGCTTGTGGGGAGTGAGTGAGAAGCGTTATAACACTTAATTAGGTTCTGAAAATTCGTCGTAATGATGGTTTAGGATTAGCAACTGGGAATATTTTGTAAAACAATTTATTTTGTTCGTCGCAGTTTTGAAACCAGTGACTAGTTTTGGACTCTACCGTCCATTATCAAACCATTAGCCTTTTTCAATCCGTGATAATCCAATGCCTGTTCCAAATGGCTGCTAAAATCTTGTACATTATCCTCTGTAGATACATATCACTAGTTACATTAAAATGTAAAATGGCAGTTAAAACTGCTGATGCAGCCAAGGACCTTCAGCTTGTAGGCGCTGAATGCCTGATTAGTAGTGGTAGAGCCGGCATGTGGTGCAGATTTTAGCAGCCATTTGTAACATGTATTGGATTATCACGGTTTGAAAAAGGCTAATGGTTTGATAATGGACGGTATAGTCCGAAACTAATCACTGACTTCCAAATTGTGCAACTGCGACGGACAAAATTAATTGTTTTACTTAACTAGGTGTCGCAGTGTGTTAGCTGCAAGAACGCCTGTTGAGCGTAGCCGCCTGTGCAGGTTGCGATGCGTGGTTGTTTCCCTGGTAGGAAAGAGGCGGTGGTGTACCCGAGCGGTCTAAAGTGCCCCGCTGCTGAGCGCGCGGTTGCTCGCCGTGGAGGTTCGAGTCCTCCCGGGGGCATGGGTGTGTGTGTTTGTCCATAGGTTAGTTTACCTTAGTTTAAGTAGTTTGTAAGCTACGGACTGGTGACCACGCAGTTTGGTCCGATAGATTTACAAACATTTGAACATTTTGAAAGAGGCGGCTACAGGAGTCGTGTTTGAAGTGTCAGGTGGGCTGTTGCAGCAGGAGGCGCGGTGCACAAATTATTCAGCCGCCTGCCGCAACTAGGTCGCAGCCGCCGCCGCCGCCGCCGTCAGATCCCGTGCCAGATGGAAGCGCTCCATCACGGTTTTAAACCCGCCGCCCTGCTGCCTAGAGTAATGAACTGCGCACGTGTCCTCCCACAAGCACCTGATTTGTACACCGCTCATCATAACACTTATCTTTATGCAAACATTGCACTGTGTATTCTTTCGCCTTGGCTGGACTCGTGTATTTACATAGAGGGGAAGTCAAGTTGGCCGGCCGCGGTGGCCGAGGGGACTGAGGCGCTCCAGTCACGGTCTGCACGGCCTTTGAACATTTGAAGCCAATTTGTGTCATTCAATTTTTAAACAGAATGAAGTAATACACGGTAAAACTCCGTATGTCCTGATAGTGGCGTTTAGGGGACCAGTCGGAAAAGGTAAATATTCGTAGTCGCGCGGGGATGGCCGTGCGGTCTGTGGCGCCACATCACACATTCGCTGCCGCTCGCACCGTAGGTGAGGGATGTAAATTAAAGTTGGTGGAAGTTGTTTACAAGTCTAGGGATCGATGTCCCAACATTTGAATATTTTTAAAATGAGTAAGACAAGGTTGTAGCCTTTCTCCGATGTTATTCAATTTGTACATCGAGCAGGAGGTGAAGGAGAGCAAGAAAAAATGTGGAATAAGGATTAAAGTTCAGGGTGAAGAAATAAAAACATTGCGTTTTGTTGATGACATTTTAATTCTGTCAGAGACAGCAAAGGACCTTGAAGAGCAATTGAATGGAATAGACATTGTGTTGAAGAGAGCGTATAAAATGAACATTAACAAGAGCAAAACAAAGACAATGGAATGCAGTCTTAGAAAATCAGGCGATGCTGAAGGAATTAGATTAGGTAATGAAACAATGAAGGTGGTAAATGAGTTTTGTTACTTGGGTAGTAAAATAACATATGACGGTCGCAGTACAGAGGATATAAAATGCAGAATGGCAATGGGAAGAAAATAATTTTTGAAAAAGAGAAATTTGCTAACATCGAATATTAAGTGTAAGGAAGTCTTTTCTGAAGGCATTTGTGTGGAGTGTTGCCTTGTATGGGAGTGAAACATGGATGATAAGCAGTGCGGACAGGAAGAGAATAGAGGCTTTTGAAATGTGGTGCTACAGAAGAATGCTGAATATTAGGTGGGTAGACGCATAACTAATGAAGAGGTACTGAACAGAATTGGTGAGAAAAGGAATTTTTGGTATACCCTGACCAAAAGAAGGGATCGCTTGGTAGGACACATTCTTAGACATCGAGGAATCGTAAATTTAGCATTGGAGGGAAGTGTGTGGGGGAAAAAATCGCAGAGGGAGACAAAGAGACGCGTATAGTAAGCAGATTAAAGTGGATGTGGGTTGCCGTTCTTATGAGGAGATGAAGAGGCTTGCTCAGGATAGAATAGGGTGGAGAGCTGCATCAAACCAGTCTCCGGACTGAAGACCATAACAACAACATTCCAAACAAAAACACTAGGAATTTTTTGTGCGTTAGATATGAGCCGTGAAAGTGTACCGCGCCGTATATTTAAGCGTTGAAGCCATTGAAAAATGAGATGAAGCATCGATTAATACTAATGCCTTTTAGTATAATTAATACACACTTTTTATACAAGTATAGTTATCTAAATGTTTGTAAACCTGTTGGGCCAAACTGCTATGGACAACAGCCCTAGTTAAAGTAAGGACAGCACACACCCACACTCATGTCCCAGGGAGGACTCGAACCTCCGACGGCGAACAACTGCGCGCTCCGTAGCATGGCGCCTCAGTGCGTTCGGCCACTCCACCGCGGTTATAATTATCTACTTACTTCTGTGTGCCTATTTCCCGAGGAGGAGGGGGTCGTTGATATCCATAAATTACGTCTCGTAGTTAATGGACGCCCCCTGATAAGGGAATGCAGGTTTGTAATCATAACTCGCTCACAAGCGAACGCTGTGCTAGTTTCAGTGTCTTAGCTGTGTTGTAGTTCGCCGGTGTGTTTTGTTTTCTGGTTACAGAGTGCAATACTGCGACAAAGCTTCGTGAAAGGAATTGGGAGCAAATACATTTATCCCGTAGAGTTGTAGGTGTTAGGGGTATCTGCTTGTGATGGGTGATACCTATTTCAAACAGTTGTTACGTTTGTAACGTATAGCAAAAAATGGCTACTACTCGTGCAGCATTGCTTGCAGCGATATAAACAGACTTGGGTGGGGCGACCGTGTGTGTTCCGCTCGCGGCGCGCTGGCGGGATGACGTCACGGGCGCGCGCGGCGCGGCACTCGATTTGCCGCGTGGTTTCACCGCTGTTTCCTCAGCGTGTTTCACGCGCCGCCGCTTGTGAAACGGGCGCCCAGTTCTCAGCGCCGCTAAAGGTCTGCATCGAGCCGTGGGCAAGTAACTGCACATTCAGTTTACAAGTCAAATGTTTCAAATGTTTGTATAGCGTACTTCTCAACTAGCTAATACTAAGGACGGCACAAATATCTATGCCCGAGGGTGGATTCGAACCCCCGACCGTAGTGGCCGTGCAGACCGTGACTGGAGCACCTCAGTCCCCACGGCCACCGCGGTCGGCCATTCAGTTTACAAGTCGATATTTTAGCAAATGAACCGTCTGTGGTAATTTCATGAGATATTGACGTTAATGTCTTTACGAAGTGTCGGCGTAGTCTTCATTAACTTACTGGCGACCTGCTCTGGAGCCGTACTGATGGACCCAGTGTATACAGTTGGGCATAACGACAACTCTACCTAATATACGCGAATGTGCGTTCAAAAAATGTTCAGATGTTTGTTAAGTTATGGTACTTAACTTCGGGGACTGATGACCTTGTAGTTTAGTCTTCTATAAACAACAACTACTTAACTGCGGGATCATCAGTCCCTAAACTTACAAACTACTTATGAACTACCTTATACAAACGACAACATCCATGCCCGAGTGGGGTTTAGGGCATAGCTCCTCAATGCGCTCGACCACTCCGCCGCGGCGAATGTACGTGCATTTAGCTTTCACAAATCTACCGTTTTATTCCGATCGTGATGAAATTTTGCTCACTTTACATTGAAAAGGAGATGAAGATCGCTGTGCATGAGATTTCTAACCTTGCAAGGCTGAGGGTAACCCTTTAACAGACTTCTACACTGTTTGACCTATCACCATGGAAGTTCACATATGAATCTATGTTTTCATGGGGAAGGTCCAAATTCAAATGTTTGTGAACTTAAGGCACCAAACTGCTGAGGTTATCAATCACTCTAACCTCCAACGGGAGCGGGCGCAGAATCGTTGACGTGCGGCTTTTACATTCCGCAGAACACCGTATGGTGCATGGTAGGGTATACCTAGCAATACACTTCTTCAGCAATGTTGGCAGATATTTGTGAAGGACACGATGGGCTGAGAGAGGCTGAAGAAGAGATAGATAAAGAGGGAGGAGGAGGAGAATGACAGATAGGGGCATATGAAGAGTGGAGGATGATGGACGATGTGCACGCCGGCCACGGTGGCCAAGCAGTCTGTGGCGCGCCAGTCCAAAGCCACCTAGATACAAGGCCTGTGCGCTGCCTGCCAAGAGTAGTCATAACACAAGAAAACTGTTTCTTATGTAGCGTTCTGCTGAGTTTGGGAATACGTACACGTTGCACACTGTATTTCACAATGTTTTTCGTGTTATCTATGGAATCCTCCGTGTAGATTTTTGCTGGTATGAGACAAAATGCCTAATATGAATCGGTCGATTCCAGTATCGGTAAGATATCTAATAGTTCATAAATATCTTATACCAAAACCATTGTCCCTGAATCACATAAATAACCTTAGGAACATTCTGAAACACAGTATGCAATGTGTACGTATTGCCAAACTCATCGTAACGCTACGTAAGACAAGTAGTTTTCTTGTGTTATGACTACTCTTGGGAGGCAGCGCACAGGCCTTGTATCTAGGTGGCGTTGGCCAGTCACGGTCCTCACGGCCATAACGGTCGCGGGTTCGAATCCCCCCTCGGGCATGGATATTTGTGCCGTCCTTAGTGTTAGCTAGTTCGTAAGTAGTTTGTAAGTTTCGGGACTGATGACCCCGCAGTTGAGTCCCATAAGCTCTACAAACATTTGACGTGACGATATGGACAGAGGAGGTGGTATAGAGAGCGGGGGCATTGGGATGGAAGGTGGGAAGGAGTAGGAGGTAGATATGAAGGAAGAAGGTGGACACAGAGAGAGGGAGTAGCAGACGGACAGAGGAGCGTAGCTGTAAGAAACAAGTAGGCGCTGGTGTGAGGGCAGGGCAGCAGCGTGCCCGCTGAGTGACGGCGGCCGTGCGGCTGAGTCGTTGAACCCGCGGCACCGTTAGCGCCGCCACCGCACTCTGCTGCTCACTAGGTACCTACCTGGCCATTCTCCTCCAACTGGCAATACGAACGGACCTGAGCCTTGTCCACGTTCCCTGCCGCGAGTCTACATCCAACAGAGGACGGACGAGCACAGTGTAGGTTATCTCCTCTTTCATTCCTTTTTCCCAGTCCATATTCACCTACTACATTTCCTTCTCTTCCTTTTCCTACTACCGACTTCCAGTCCCCCATCACAATCAAGTTTTCGTCTCCCTTAACTTTCTGAATGATTTCTTTTATCTCCTCATACATTTTTTCCCCCGATATCCTCATCTTCAGCCGTGATAGTTGGCATTATAAACTTTAACTATTGTGGTCGGTGTTGGCTTCGTGTATATCTTTACTACGATAATGCGTTCAATATGCTGTTCATAGTAACTTACCCGCATTCCTAATTTTCTTACTCATTATCAGACCAACTGATTTTGTATTGATAACCCTGTACTCACCTAACCTGAAATCCTGTTCATCCGGCCACCGAACTACACTAATCCCTACCATATCTAACTTTAACCTATCCATTTCTCTTTTCAAATTTTCTAGCTTACCTACGCGATTAAGGGTTAGAACATTCCACGCTCCGCCCCGGCCGGCCGTGGTGGCCGAGGGGACTGAGGCGCTCCAGTCACGGTCTGCACGGCCACTACGGTCGGGGGTTCGAATCTCCCCTCGGGCATGGATATTTGTGCCGTCCTTAGTATTAGTTAGTTCATAAGTAGTTTGTAAGTTTAGGGACTGATGACCACGGAGTTAAGTCCCGTAAGCTATACAAACACTGTAATGTAGGCCTAAACACTGCTCCGCCCCGTAGAATGTCTGTTTTGTTTTTCTCGATGACGTTATCCTCCTGAGTAGTCTCCGCCCAGAGATTCGAACGGGGGACTATTTTACCTCCGGAATATTTTACCCAAGAAGACGCCATCATTGTATAGTCATACAGTAGAGCTGCATGTCCTCGGGAGAAGTAACGACTGTAGTTTCCCCTTGCTTTCAGCTGTTCGCAGTAACTGCGTGGCAAAGCCATGTTAGCTGATGTTACAAATCCAGCTCAGTCAATCATCCAGACTGTTGCCCCTGTAACTACTGAAAAGGCTACTGCCGCTCTTCAGGAACCACACGTTTGTCTGGCCTCTCCACAGATACCCCTCCACTGTGGTTGTACCTATGGTACGGCCCATGGTACCTATGGTATCCCCATGAACCACAGACATTGCCGAGGTGGGGTGGCTTGCGTGCCTAAAGCCTCATATGTGCCTAAATTCTCAGCTACGATCATCCGAATTACATAGTGGCAACGTAAGACGAAGATGGAAGGATTTTATAAATGTGGGGCTTTGCTCTTATGTTTTTGCTGTGGAAGGATGAGATTTTAGACTTCGGTTCCAGCACGATACGACTGTTGTATGTCGTCTCTGAGCATCAGTGCTCTATAATTACAAAATTCGACGACTTTTCCGTCCTTCAAAACAATGAATATAAAGAAAAAATAATTATTTTAATATGATGCTTGAATGCATCACCGTGGTACACAGTCATACTTTCCTATGTTGGTGACGGTAGTGGGGTGTTAGTGGTGTGAAGCTCGTTAAAAAAGCTATATCTTTTATGATGCAAAGTCAACAATGAAAATCTTGATCTCAGTAAAGTAAAAGGGGCTTCAGCGCAGATGTTCCTCTGAATATTGATATAAAATATTATTGGGTGTCTACTTCAAATTACTTACCTTTACATTAATCTTGTCCCCTCCCAATATATATGCTATATTCGTCAGTGATACAGTGAAATCTAAGAGCATTACTGTGCTTCAAATACTATAATTCTCATTACAACCTATGAGAATGCCTACGTCAAAACATAAAACAAAATGGATAAATACACACTGAAACACTATATTGATTAGTGATAGCTTTATAAAAATGTGCAGTGTCAGCTAGTCACCTTACGGATCGCAAACCAAGCGATAAAAGCATTGCAACTGCCGGCCTCCTAAGGTAAACCTCGAAACCATTTAATCAGTTATGAAGGCTATGTTTTGTCCGTCTGCGCAACTGCAAAAAGATGCCATCTTTCTCACAAGAAGCTTTTCGTTTTATTGAATGTAAATCATCTTTAGTGGTCAGAAGTGACAGATATCTACAACCATGTCTTACTACTTGAGTTTCATGGCCCTCGTTTGTTATATGCCCTCTGAAGTAGGCGTATGTAACTTTTTTCTACTTTACTCCTATTGAGCCGGTCGGGACTGAGGCGCTCCAGTCACGCTCTGCACGGCCACTACGGTCGGGGGTTCGAATCCCCCCCCTCGGGCATGAATATTTGTGCCGTCCTTAGTATAAGGTAGTTGATAAGTAGTTTGTAAGTTTAGGGACTGATGACCCCGTAGTTAAGTCCCATAATCTATACAAACATTTGAACTCCTACTGAATTCAGAAGTTGAAGTATTCTGGCCAACATTGCCAAATGCTTTTTATAAATTTGAAAACGTTGATAAGTTTTATGTTTCTTTCTATATCTTCCAGAATAGTTGCAGGTTAAGACGTTGTAATTTGGGTAATTACGTGTATATTCCGATTAAAATTGCTTTGTAGCTGTCGTCACGTATCGCCACACAGGCAGCCGGCTACCACTCTGCTATAGGCCACACAGACACAGGGCGCGTCGCTTTACAACTGCTGTTAATAATGTTATTAACGCGGAGCGGTGGTGGAAGAATCCGCTAAGAGTTAACGGCGTCAATACCAAAACCTGTCGACAGCCAATGTTTAAGTGATCAGTGACTGGACTGCAGCAGAAGACGCGCATTACAGTCCTCACTTTAATCGCATGTGTGAATAATATAATAATTGCAGCAGTCTAGATCACAATATATTTATTTTATTCTATTACTAGCTTAATTCCCGCTGCTTCGCACGCTAGACTGGATGGCCTGCATTGGTTGTTTCTACTTCTAAATATAAATTTTCATAGATTTAGCTTTAAAAATGCTTTCCTAAGCAAATATTTTGATGCAACTTTGCTACCCCCTATTGCACCATTGATGGCATAATTCAAAACATCCCGAAATACATTTTTTTTAAAATTATAACCCTGATTCCAAACCCAAATTATCTCATTTCTACCATCGAAATAGTGTTGTAGCACCATTAAAATATTTTCCCTTATTTTACCTGCTTAATGGTTGAATTTCCAAAAATATCGAAACACGTGTTTTTGAAATTCCAATCAAAAATCTAAATCGGAAGTTTTGTATTTCTTGCTTCAAAATTACCTTAATAGCAACGTATTTTGAAAAAACCGTTCATCCCCTATTTCACCCTCTTAGGGATGGGAATATCGAAAAATCGCTGATGCCTACAGTGTAAGATAAAAAACACCTACAAATTTCAAATTTCTATTGCCTATAGATTCACTTTTCAGCGCCGTTTTCTGTCTTTTAGAAACGGATCGAGAATGTGAAATTTCTTTCATACGCTTTGGCATCTTTCTTGGTGGCTTTACTTTTCAAACAGCAATATGCGCTTATTTTTATTTATTCTGAAGAATGTGCATCGTTTCGCCGTATGTAACCTCTTTACTATTACAGTGTCAAAACTCAAGTCATCGCTGGTCTTCAGTTCGAATTTTTTATAAACTGACGACTTTCAACGATAATATCTTCCACCCTCTTGTAGCTATCGACACGGAACTGCCGCGTGGGAGTAGCAGAGCGGTCTGGAGCGCCACGTTGCGGATCGCACGGCCTCCCGTGTTGTAGGTTAGAATCCTCCCTCGGGCATGGATGTGTGTGTTGTCCTTAGTTCATAAGTAGTTTGTAAATTTAGGGACTGATGACCCCGCAGTTAAGTCCCATAAGCTTTGCAAACATTTGAACATATTTGACACGGAATTGCTATGGTGTACAACGGGAGACTTTGTACAACAACAACACGGAGATATCGTTCGGCTCCATTGTGTAGCTTTTGCTGAAGAGCAAAATTTTTACACCCACACGTCGGTAACTTTCAACTCCATGTCTTCCACCCCCAAATCGTTATCAACCTTCTACGACCGTAATACAAAACGGGAGACTGATACCTACTACCACGTAAAGACACTATTCGTTTGAGATGTGTAGTTTTGGCTGCAGAGTGAAATATAGGCACAAACACATCAATTTTATATATATTAAGATGGTCACCGGTTTCCATCAGTCAAGATCATCCTCGGATCATGTTCTTCCGAGGAACTGGCCCGTCTCTTGAGGAGCAGTCCAGCACTTCACAAGGTCATCATCTGAGGATCTTTATTCTTCGAAATTAGAAATTTTTGGTCGTTGTTTATTATCCATGGGAACAATCTCTATATATAAAAATGGATGTTTGTCTGTATGTCCTCTATGTATTCACAAACCATTCATTCGATTGCAATGAAACTTTGGTGAACTGTTCACCGTACGCTCACGAAGGCTCCTGACCCAAAAACAAAAGAGCACGGCGCATGGCTCATGAGATATGACTTCATAAATAATGAGAGGCCACCGCGTGAGAATACTCAGATTCATGCGTCAATTATTGTAAAATGGGAGTAGTTATGGACCTGCAACAAAATTTGCTTGCAATTTCGAACGTTTATGAAGCGTTTTGTAACCTTCCCCCCCCCCCCCCCCAACCACACACACACACACACACACACACACACACACACACACACACACACACACACAAAATGATGAAACGAAAACAAGGCTACCGCTCACAACAGTTTCGCTGTAGGTGCCATAAAACTTTCGCATCAGGCATGACCTTGTATAAAATAAAGTTAGCATTAGAAATTTACATGTTACTATTTATTTTTGTCTGCAAGTCTCCCTTAATTCTCTTGCTTCCAAAATTAAGCTCTCTGTTTTCTTAATTTCAAAAAAAGTGAAAGGAGACTTACTCACTCACTGACTAAACACGATATCTCGAAAACTACTACGCCTAAGAAGCTGAAATTTGGCAGGAAAGTAGTTTATAGGTAGAAAACGTCAGCTAAGAAAGTATTTTGTGATAGGTGCCTGGCAGAACATACTTCTACAGACTCACGAAATCTACAGTTTCATTCCGATCTTTACGAAATTTCGCACGGTTGACCTAAAGAAGAGGATGGTCACCATCTAACTTAAGTTTCATACGGTCCATGGTGGAGGGTAGTTAACTTACAGACTTTTACAAAATGCATAGTTTTGCTCCAATCTTTATGAATATTTGCACACATGACCTGTAAACCAAGAGGAAGATCACTGGGCACATAAATGTTTGTTATGGTACATGAGAGAGTACCTTGTAGAGAGAGGGAAAGGTGGAAACGAATAGGGAGTTGGGAGAGGAAGAGGTGGATGCAAAGAAAGGGGGGAAGGCGATATGGACTAAGAGAGTGTAGGACAAATAAACTCCCGGGCAACGCCGGGTTTGCAGCTAGTGTTCCATAAAATATTAATGGCATGTTGTTAGCTACCGACACGTGATGTATAATGTATCCATCATACCGCCGGTCAGCCCATCTCCAGCAGAAGTTTAATCATGATTGCTTCGTCACGGTGATTAAAACACCTCTATGAGTAAACTCAGACAAAAATTTCAGATACCGCGCTAAAAGCAAACTGTAATTTCCCGCTATCATTGGTTACCTGGAAATATCCTCACACTGGCTTGTGGTTACACGAACTGTCTTGTTACGAACCAAACAATAATGCTGCTTCACACTTAATTATAGGTTATTAACGACGTCGGCGGATACCAGTCAAAAAACTCATAGGATGAGAAATGAGAGCGAATAAAAGTCAGTACTATTATGAAACAGATATAATAAGATATTAGAACTTAGATTCAATTAATGCAAGTATCGAAGTAACTTTGTTTTGGAAGTGGCATATCACGGGGCTCGAACCCATTATCATTATCTTTCGCGTATAGACCTATATAGACCTACCACTGTGCTACGCGATCATTATTAGAAACGTCTGTGTTACACACCTACTACACTTAATTGTAGCCTTCGGGTAGCTCGTTTTCACGTAAATCATCTACACTGGTTAACACTCTGGACTGGCATTCGGAAGGACGGTAGTTCAAATCCTGCCCCGGCCTTCCAGATTTAGTTTTTATGTTTCCAGAATGAAACTTTCACTCTGCAGCGGTATGTGCGCTGATATGAAACTTCGTGGCAGATTAAAATTGTGTGCCGGAAACGGGACTCGAACCTCGAACCTGGGACCTTTGCCTTTCGTGGGCAAGCGCTCTATCGACTGAGCTATCCCAACACGACTCACTATGCCGCCGCACAAGTTTACTTCCGCCAGTACCTCGCCTCCTACTTCCCAAACTTCACAGAAGCTCTCCTGCGAAACATGTAAGACTAGCACTTCTGGAAGAAAGGATATGGTGGAGACATGGCTTAGCCACAGCCTAAGGGATGTTTCCAGAATGAAACATTCTGAAGTTTGGAAAGTAGGAGGCGAGCTACTGGCGGAAGTAAAGTTGTGAGGCGGCATCGTAAGTCTTTTCGGGATAGCTCAATCGGTAGAGCGCTTAACCGCGAAAATCAAAGGTCCCAGGTTCGAGGTCCGGTTCCGGCACACAATTTTAATCTGCCAGGGAGTTTTAGTTTTTATGTGATTTCCTTAAACGCTCTAGGCAAATGCCAGTTTGCACGGTTACTTTGAAAGGACCCGGCCGATTTCTCCCGTCTGTTGGCGTTTGAGGAGTTGCGCCGCTACCTGGTGCTGGTTCCGGTAGCGGCAGCGTGGGAGGCGACAGGTTGCGGGCGTGGCGCGAAATTAGCGAGATGCGATCGCCGTGTCCGCTGTCACCTATCTGCAGCTTTCTTCTCCAGGAGAAAGCACACAATATTCTGACAGATAACGCCCAAATTGTCAGCCATGTCGCACGGTCTACTTGCAAAAAGAATTTGTCTCTGCAGATCTGCAGATTGCAGCTGCTCTGCGTAGAAAGTTAGGTTTTAGTGAAATCACCGCGGAGCCTCGCCTTTCACTTCGAGCGATAGATTACATACTGCCCTTATCCCTAATTTCCATCCTACGAGGGGCGATTAAAAAGTTTCCGCTCGAAGGCCTACATTCCAGAATCGACATATCAATCAGGCAAAATTGCCGTGAATACTGAGAGAATCATCTCGCATTAGACGCCAGGTAGAAGGTAGCCGTTGGATAAAACTCTTCCCCGTAACTGCTTGGTGCACGTCCGCGGCCGGCTGGAACGATCGACCCTTAATTTTTATTATTTATTTTTATCTTTTAAGGGACGAAGGGAAGAGGTCAAGACCAAAAGAGCCGGTATAACCGAACACCGGTTGATCCCTAATGTGGCATTCGTGTCTCCCACGTGCGTACGGTAAACCGTGTGAAACTTCTACCAAACAGGCCCAAAGTTACTGTTATCCTTTTATTTGCTGCTTACGAACACCGGCAGCCAGACACCGAATAATGAAGACGAAAACCATCGTCGTTGAATTACGAGCAGATGGGAAGTTCCGGTTCATGATAACGCACCTGCGCAGAACTCGGCCCATCTCAAGCGTGAAAGCCCGGGGTGTTAGTCCTGACGACCTCTTCCCATCAGTTTTTTTTCCTTTTTTGTGAAAACAATAACTTTAAATTATCGGTGTATTTTTCATTAGTGGAGAACAAAACCTTGAAAATGATACCTGAATCATTAATTTTGGATAAGTAATACGGGAGATACAGCTTACCCACAACAACACCGATGAGAAATAATATATGCGATGCATCAAAGGAGTATCAGTGTGCCCCACGGCTGCAGCACCCAAACACTTGTGTATGGCGGGTTGCCTATGGGCGGGATACTAGGCGTCAAGTTCGACTCCCGGTCGGCACACAGTTTTAATCTGCAAGGAAGTTTCATTACTGGTTTTATTAAGAAATAAAAATTTTAGCAATGCCAAATTGATATGCCGATGATGAACCTCGCTGGGCTTCGTCGACTTGTCACGCAAACGGTACAGCGAGTCTCTCATGATGAAGCTATCTTTGTAACAGGATCTACAAGGCTGAACTTACCACTCACGAATCCACAAGAAATACCATTTACTCAGCTTCATTTTCCTCAACGCTCTTCGAAGTTCTGTCCAAGTATGTTTCGCTCGGAATTCGTGCTGTGTTAGAAAGGGAAGATTATCGCAAGTAATACCGTTGATAGTCGTAATGTCAAATGGACTTGAAGGGAACAGCTGCTTCGTCACGAATGTTAATGATAATCACTTCTGACATTCTAGATTCGGGCTGCCTTCTGCCCTTACTTTCTGTAGTAATTCATAAATTGTTTATCCGTCTCATTAGAGACTGTCGTCTCAACAGTAAGAGATTAATTTAGGCACAACCTTATTTTTTTCGTTTGACGTTTGTTTCTTAAATGAAATACTCAGTTTTCTTCTCAGTGCTTCCATATTTAATATATAAAAATGAATGTTTGTATGTTTGTTTGTATTTTATGCGGTGCCGTAGCGTTCATTCACTCGATGAAACATATTGTTTGCACTTCCGCGAAGGATAAAGGCATAATTATGTCACTGTACGATACATATTTCAGTAGAAATGACGTCATGAACACTGAGATGCGTGGAAAACTGCCACATTGTGAATGACGTTTAAATTTATTACTTCTTTCGGACTAAAAGTATTTGTAAAAGATTTTCCCCACAGTATACACTTATGGCAATCAATGTACATACAAAATTATTTCATTAAATAACTTATAGTTTAAGAGATATGAAGTCATAAATACCGAGACACGTGGGAAACTGCCGCGTCATGTTTGTTCGTATTTTATGTGCTGGTGTACCGCATATCCAATTTCGATGAAACTTTGCACACTAGATCTTCAGAGAAAGAGGAAAGTGAAATTTCGTATGGTATACGTCAAATGGTATTTTACGTACAAACTTCGACAGGTTTATTCTGATCTTGATGAAATTTTGCACACTTCAAAACACGAGGAAGAACACGTTCTACCTAAAATTTCTTACGCGGCATTGCGGAGGATACCTTGCGATAAAGTTGGACACCATTTCACTGATCTCTATGAAAGCTAACATAGTAAGGGAATTTTTCACATATGGGAAAGGTAATGTCTGTGGAGGTGGAGGAGTTTGACGAGAGACGAGGAGATGATTTGGCAGAGAAAGGTGGAGAAGGGCAAAGAGCGAAGGAAAGAGAAGGTGGACAGAGAGAAAAATAGAGACTGGAGTTCATAAGTACCAGGCGACGCGGGGTTTACAGCTAGTAACTTTATGAAATATTCAGACTTGTGCCATACAGTAAATGATGAGACTTCCAGCTGTACGCCCTGCTAGAGGCGTTCTGTGCAGAGGAAGGTGTCTATTCCGGGGCGCATCCGGCTGCCCGCGGCCCGTGACGTCAGCGCCCCGTGGCCGCAGAGAAAGCCGTGAGCATTGCCAGTACTGCTTCCTCTAGCGAAAGCAAATTAGCACTGTCACTCTTCCGTATCTCAGCTGTTTCCCCCATTCGTCACATCTAGCCGGCCAACTTTCCCGTGCGTGTTGCCGGAAGCTGAATCCGATACAATCGCTGCGGTTTCGTTATTGAGAAAGAATCGGTGACGTTCGTAGGCCCCACTGTTCAGGAAGTATTAGAAACGAGGTTCCTTTCAAGATGATTCAGTAATTATCTCATTTTATGGATGAAATACTAGTGTTTTTCTGTCACAGTGTGGCATTAGTTTGGAAGGGTTCAACGCATGAGAGCAGTAATGTCATAAACTGATAAATAACAATTTGTGGTTTACGAGGTTTTTTCTTTTTTTCATATAGCGTAACTTTATCTGGTACATGGAATGATTGAAAGTCGTCTCATTGACGCCCTTTCTCATGTTTATTGGCGATTCGCACTTAACCAGCAACCGCACTTGCATTATCAAAATGACCCGAATGATTACTCCCTCAGTGGATAAAAGGAGCCTCAGTGGATAAAAGGCGGACACTAGGAATCGAAGAGAAAAAAGTGACAATGTATTGCAACAGAAGATATTTTCAGTGCTGATCGTGATTGTGTGTTATATATAAGCATGATTGATTGCGGGTTTACCAGAGACACTCCTAGTCCTCACTCCCCCGCCCCCCTCCTACTTCCCACACCCACATTGCGTTACTGAAACTTATATGCTTCCGTTACTTTCCGAATGAGTTCTATTCAGTAAGCTTCCTCCCTACGCAACCCATTGTATAGCGACCAAGAGAAGTTCGACAATTCGACAGTTAGGTGGCTCCGTGCTAAGAACGTCCAAATATGCTCAGCTAACCTGCTCTCTCTCTAAATAGACATGTCGCACATAGCGATACAGCAGACTACGAGGGTGCTGGAAAACTGCGTTAAGAACGTCGGTCCGGAGGAGAACAGGGAAGCAAGCCGCGTCGAGTAGTTGGCAGTCATTGTGTGACTCTGATCCCCGTACACTTCTGAATATGTGTTTCTTGTATATGACGAATCTGTTTGTGAACTAGTGAAGTACATGTTTCGGAGAGTGAAAACTGGTGGTTCTGAATGTACAGTCTTTTTTTCTGGAGGGTGTAACGCCCCGTGGCGACTGCGTAATACCTTATGTGTCGGGGCTTTACAGTCGGCTTACAGTCATGTGAGAACTGATATTGGCTTGTCTACGGGGCATAGAGAAAAAAATCCAAGGAACCTGATTTTTATAAAAAACTAGCTGAAGCCGGCCTCGCTTCGTTGAGGCTCAGTCTCGTATGACTGGTAAAGTAATACTTCAGATCATTGACTACCGAGAAAATACATCAATCAAATCAATATGTAACCTGTATTGTGTTCTTGTGGCTATTTGGAATGAAAGTTTTCTCAGAAAAGTGTTATTTATTGTAAAGACAGCGGAGTGTCTAACTTTTCTGCATAAACATACAGATCAGACGGTTTAAGGGCTACAAATAATGCGACATATGATTATCTTTCAGAACAGCCATTGTCTCTACATTCTGTCCATTCATTCCCCACCACCAATCTTTGAGCATCTCCTCCAGCCCCTGTATCCATCCCCCATCTCCTCCTCCTCCTCCCTCATCTCTGTCCATCCTCCATCTCCTCCTTCTCCTCCCTCATCTCTGTCCATCCTCCATCTCCTCCTTCTCCTCCCTCATCTCTGTCCATCTCGACCTCCTCCATCTATCTGTTCACTGGGATATTAAAAAATAATGAAATTAAAAAGGTACTTCAATGTTTGTGGGAACGGCGGAAAATGATCGTAAAGTTACTCTTACAGAAAAGTAAACAAAGTTATTTACAGACCCCCCTTGCTGCGATAATTTGGTTTCCACAGCTGAGAAATTCATCGGCACAGCAGTTGAGGCACTGCAGCAGCCCTACATAAAATTGACGATTTCAACATGAACATCCTGAGCTGGCGAAGATAAATACCGACTTTTCATATGACGCGTAATACGGAACAATAATTATTCTACTCTTTGAATTTTCTACTTTACATACCGTATATCTGAAAATGGTTTTACGGGTTGTTGTGTTTTACGAAACACGATTTAACGTAATTAATACTAAAAAAAGTGCGAAATCGAATGCAACATTGTGTAACAATAACATCGCAGTGCTTGAAGATTTTTTTTTGGTGAAATTTGAGATTTTGAGCAAACGATCATTTACATTTGTAAATGTAGATGTTACTAACCGCAAATATCCAAAAATTATTGACCGAATGCATTGAAATTTTCATTCAGCTTTCTACTCGAATCTACCCCCATGAACCACAGACATTGCCGAGGTGGGATGGCTTGCGTGCCTCAACGATGCAGATTGTCGTACCGTACAGTGGAGTCGTATCTGTGGAGAGGCCTGACATACGTGTGGTTCCTTAAGAGGGGCAGCAGCCTTTTCAATAGTTATAGAGGTACAGTCTGGATGATTTAGCTGGCTTTGTAACATCAGCTAACATGGCTTTACCATACATTTACTACGAACGGCTGAAAGCAAGGGGAAACTACAGCCGTTACTTTTCCAGAGAACATGCAGCTCCACTGTATGAATATATGATGACGGGTAAAATATTCCGGAGGTAAAATAGCCGTCTCCTATTCGGATCTCTGGGCGGGGACTACTCAGGAGGATGTCGTCATCAAGAAAAATAAAACAGACATTGTACGGGTCGGAGCGTGGAATGTTCTAACCCTTAATCGCTTAGGTAAGTTAGAAAATTTGAAAAGAGAAATATATAGGTTAACCCCTTACTGCATACTGTGCCAGATATGGCACATACCACTATTCTCTTTGTCAAACTCGTATCTGAGCATATATTTCCAAACTGCATGTTGGGACAGATACGGCACGCAGTCAAGCGCAGCTGTGGAAGTAGTGCGTGCCATTTGTTGAGGGAGTAAGGAACTGCGTGGTATGAATCTTTGCTTTGTGTTGCGAGCTGTTTACGTCCAAGTTTTGTCACAGGCAGTTGTATCAATTACACTGAACGGTTGACTTCAGTGTTTATATTATTTGCAGAGGGAATAGGACATCTGTGGACCATTATAAAGAGGTAGGTTTGTATATTAATGATTTAGAATACATCTAATATTGAAAAATAAGTCTGTGACAAACATGGCACAACATGCAGCCTTGGAAGCATAGAGTAAAAATTCAATTTTTGTCGATCTATTGGACTGTATGCTAGGATATTATACAATTCAAAACAGATAAAAAATGGTACCTGAAGATATTCTTTCACCTAGTTGGCTTGTGTGAACAGCTGGCTGCTATAGAGAAGAGGAAATACGGACTACATGCCCATGGTTGATTTCAAGATCGCAGTTGCAGAGACCCTATGTAAAACTGGGAAAACCTTATCCAAGAAAGTGCTAATCCAAGCAATGAAATACAGAAAGAGCTTCACGGTAAGAAGAAGAGGCCTTACAGCAGATCTTCGTCAGGTGCGACAGGATGGGATAGATCACATGCATATCTGGTTGGAAAACCGTGGTCATTGCAAGTATCCCAAATGCAAGGGAAAATCCTATGTAGAATGTCTGAGGTGCAGTGCGACATTGTGTTTGAATAAGGAGAGAAATTGCTTCATCAAGTTTCATAATGAGTAGAGAAAAATGGAAACTGAATTAGTGTTATTTTCCAAAAATTTGTGTTGTAATGAATAGAAATTGTAATTGTTTTATCTAAATACAGTTCTGCTAGTACATGTATGTATATTATTGTATATTTTCCATGTTGTGCATCATCAATACAAAACTGGTATCACAAGGTATTAGTCATTATTGCATGCAGTCCCATATATGGAACAAACAATTAATTCCAAAATAAATGCCCCCAGATAAGATTTAGAATTTTTAAAGTATTCCTTATGAAATAAGGACATTGTACTTAAAGTGTCATTTTTTTTTTTTTCAGAAAAAAAGGAGTAGTAAGCGGATTAAAGTTAGATATGGCAGGAATTAGTGAAGTTCAGTGGCAGGATGAACAGGATTTCTGGTCAAGTGAGTGCAGGGTTATAAATACAAAATCAGTTGGTGGTAACGCAGGAGTAGGTCTGATAATAAGAAAATAGGAATGCGGGCAAGTTACTATGAACAGCATAGTAAACGCATTATCGTAGCAAAGATAGATGACAAGCAAGGCCGATAATGAGGATTACGTAGAGATGTATGAGGAGATAAATCATACAGAAAGTTAAGGGAGACGAAAACTTAATTGTGATGGAGACTGGAAAGGGAAGAGAAGAAAATATAGTAGATGAATATGGACTAGGAAAAAAAGGAATGAAAGAGGAGATCGCTTGGTAGAATTTTGCGCAGAGCACAATTTAATGATCACCAACACTTGGTTTAATCATCATGACAGAAGGCTGTATACGTGGAAGAGACCAGGAGACACTGGAAGGTACCAGATTGACTTCATAATGTTAAGGAATAGATTTAGAAACTAGGTTATAAACTGTAAGACATATCGGGGCGCTGAAAGATTTGAGTTGAAACAGGACCCATGCAATAGATGATATTCCGACTTAACTGTTGGTATCGTTAGGAGAGCCAGTCACAAAAAAATCGTTCCACCTGGTATGCAAGATGTATATCAAGAAGAATATCGTAATTTCAAAGAAAGCAAGTGCAGACAAATGTAAAAATTCCAGAACTATCAGTTTAATAACTCACGGTTGGAATATAATAATACGAACTGTTTACAGACGAATGGAAAAACTTGTGGAATATGCCGTCGGGGAAGATCAGTTTGGATTTAGGAGAAATGTGGGAACACGCGAGGCAATACTCACATTACGACTTATCTTAGAAGATAGGCTAAGGTGAGGCAAACCTACGTTTTTAGCATTCATAGATTTGGATAAAGGTTTTGACAATGTCGATTGATATTAACTCTTTTAAATTCTGAAGGTAACAGGGGTAAAATATAGGGAGCGAAGAGTTATATTCAACCTATACAAAAACCAGACAGCGGTTATTAGAGTCGAAGGGCAAGAAAGGGACGCAGAGGTTGGGAAGGGAGTAAGAGAGGGTTGTAGTCTTTCCTCAATGTTGTTCAATCTGTACATTAAACAAGCTGTGATGGAATGCAAGGAGAAATTTGGAGAGGGAATTAAAGTACAGGGAGGAGAAGTAAAACGTTTGCTGTTTGCCGATGACATAGTAATTCTATCAGAGACGGCAAAGGACCTGGAAGAGCAATTGAATGGAATGGGCAGTGTCTTGAGAGGATGATATAAGATGAACATTAACAAGAGTAAAACGAGGTTAATGGAATGTAATGTCAGAAAATCATGCGATGGTGAAGGAATTAGATTAGGTAATGAGACAATAAAAGTAGTACATGACTTTTGTTATTTCGGTAGCAAAATAACTTTTGTTGGCCGACGTAGAGAAGATACAAATTGCAGAATGTCCATGGGAAGGAAAGCGTTAGTAAAGAAGGGAAATGTGTTAACATCCAATATTAGTTTAAATGTAAGGAAGTCCTTTCTTAAAGCATTTGTCTGGAGTGTAGCATTGTATGGGAGTGAGAGTGAAACGTGGACGAGAAGGAGTTCAGGCAAAAAGATGATAGAAGCTTTTGAAATGTGGTGCTACAGACGAATGATGAAAATTAGATGGGTAGATCACCTAACTAATGAGGTGCTTAAGCGAATTGGGGAGAAAAGTAGTTTCTGGCGTATCCTGACCAAAAGAAGGGATAGATTGGTGGGACACGTTCTGAGACATCAAGGAATTGTCAGCTTAGCATTAGAAGGAAGTGTGTGGGATAAAAATCGTAGAGGGAGACCGAGGGACGAATATAGTAAGCAGATTCAAAAGGGTGTAGGTTGCCGAACATATTCTCAGATGAAGAGACTTGCACAGGACAGGGTAGTGTGGAGAACTGCATCAAAGTAGTCTGCGGACTGAAGACCACAACAACAACGTGCATGTTTTTGTATACACAATTTTTAATGTATGTCGTATATGCATTTATATAAATATTGTAATGGGGACACATTATGAAATATAGGAAAATTAGCATATATATAAAGAAATAGGTATGTTTACGTTCCTGTGTTAGAATGCAATGTTGTGTCAAACGTTCACATATTTTTGAATTGTGAACTAGAAGATATAGAGGCAAAAAATATCCTTTCCAGTTGAAATTGGTAATGCGCTTCTTCGCGTAGTTGGAGAAAAAAGTCATATCGGAAGACTCTGACAGATCATATATTGATGGTGTGGTGTCTTCTTTCGGACATGTCCGAAAGAGGAGACACGACATTCATGTATGTATTTATACACGACAACGGCGTATTCATTTACTTAATCAAAGAAGGGCTAGACGGGAATCCGGACGCGCCGGCCGTGTGCTCGCTTAGCCAGTTGGTTAGGTCGGAGACCGAATTCGAATCCCGCCGAGTACAAATTTTCACTTGTTACCATTGAATTATTTGGATGCCTTGGTGCAGCTAGAGTAATTCCTTTGCTTCCTCTTTCCGACGTTCTTCCTCTCATTAAAGTTACGACGGACGAGTAATCCTCGCCGTCTGGTCGCATAGAATGTATCTGGCGCCTGCTAGGAACCGAGCCAGTAGTCGGACAGGCAGGCACTAGATCGTAGTGGCGTACTGAGCACCCGGGCTGGAGATGAGCCCGTACACGTAGAACAGCGAGCGGTTTTTAGTTCCAACTTGCGCCTCGTAAGCTAAGCTAAGGTGAGGAGAGCGGGACGCGGTAAGTAGCGGTTCTGTTTTGTGTGCAGCGTGAACGCCCTGGCGGTGGCGCTGGGGCCGAAGCGTCCGCGGGAGCTGTTGGCGGATGCGGGGGCGGCCGCCGAGGGGGCGGCGGGGGCGGCGGCGGCGCTGGGCGTGCACAGCCCGCTGAGCAGGGCCGCCTCCCCCGTGCCGCCCGCGCAGGAGCCCGCCGACAAGCAGCAGCACAGGTACCCGGCATGTGGCGCGCCCGCGCCTGCGCCGGCTGCTCCAAGCGACAGTGGCGGCAGTACAGCGAGTTTCATTTAGGCTCTGCTTTCGTCGGGAAAGGCAACATTGTCGGAAATTAACTGTGTTTGTGATGCTAGACAATAAAAGTCATTCCTGATCGTCTCATGCTTTACGCATTTAAGCTGTGGTCTTGTTATATTTTGACAAGAAAAGTACATGGGCTCGAACAAACATATCTGTATGAACGTTTGATTACAGGATCTCTACGCACACCTCAATGTCCTGGTGGGTGTCGTTTTTTTGCAAAACTTTGTAGATGTAATTGCAGACGTCATACGTAATGCAGATATCTTCACTATAACTTGTGCAGTAATCATCGTACATGTTCTCTAGCTTATTGTCATCAAAAGCTGTGATGATAGTTGCAACTCTAACCTCCTTCTCGGAAGACTGTTGGTATTCACTGCCACTGCTTCCACCGCCTCTTTTCGCACTTACGGTAGCACTTGCAATGAGTTGTTCGTCATTATCATCCCTATTATCATAAAAAATGTTCCATTGTTTGTACAGCTTATGGGACTTAACTACGGGGTCATCAGTCCCTAAACTTACAAACTACTTATGAACTACTTACGTACTAGGACGGCACAAATATCCATTCCCGAGGGGGGATTCGAACCCTCGACCGTAGTGTCCGTGCAGAGCGTGACTGGAGCGCCTCAGTCTCCTCGGCCACCGCGGCCGGCCTTATCATCATCATTACGTGTTAGTGTTACAACAGTATCTAACTTATGCTCGTATTTCTGTACCATAACAGTACGAGAAAGCATGCAAATGATTCATCGTCTACGCTAATACCATCTTCACGAAGAAGGCTTCTTCATAACTTCATGTCAACCAATCCCAATATATTAGCAGGATTCATTACCAATCGCCGCCCCATCTGATGCTTCACCACACAAATAACATCATAAAACGCAACTTCGGAGGCACACTGCACCGTCCCTACTGGCGAACCGACAGGTCAAAGTGCAATGTGGCAAGACACACGCAGAGGCCTCCAACGGACGACTGCAGAGTTTTGCAGATGCGGGAGTATCACTAGTGCAATAAGGGATCTTTACATTATCTCTCGTATGATTTTTGGTGTATATGTGTTTGTTCGAGCCCAAGTACTTTCCTTGTGAGATATAATCGGAAATCTGAACCAATTGGAGAAAACTAAAACATTTCGGACAGTTTTTTGGCCAAAGTCACGAAATTGAAGTAACTCATCACTGAGAGAGAAAGAGCATAACATACAGTATTAAGTGAATAAGAAATACGTATAGGGCCAGGGGTTCGAATCTACGATATTTATCACAGCAAATACTCCTCCCTTCCTCCCCCCCCACCTCTCTCTCTCTCTCTCTCTCTCTCTCTCTCTCTCTCTCTCTCTCTCTCTCATATATCCTGACGGACATTTAATTACAACAAACAGTAACGTGAATGTGATACATGTTCATTGCGGCGTTGCCTTGAAACGGCGCGCTCTCATAAAAGGCGAGTTATAACCGGAAACAATCCTAATCCAGTGAAGTGAACGTGAAGTATAGAACGTGTGGAGGTCCCGACGCCACTTCCGCTTGGAGCAGCCGCGCCTGTGAGGCTAAGCGCCTTGTGTTCCCAGTGTCGCATGGTCGCTTCTGTCGCCGTCGTCTGTGTCCGCCTTCTGCTCTCGAGTGTTGTACATCAGCTGTCTCAGTATTCCATGTTCCGCACGTCCAAACCGGTTCACTACCCTTAGCAGCAACACTGTTTCGGGATTTATTGCTGTTAAGAATTCCTGTAATAAGCATTTTTACCGAAACAGGTTTCCTTAAATACTCGTATATTATCCATATACGTAGCAGTGGAACAAAAGAAAATAGCGCCGTTTGACGATAGCTTTATTTTTTATTTATATATGTCATTAAAAGCGTTTCCCTTATTTCCTGCATCAGTTTTCTGTGTACCTGTATTGTAGATATTCTTTTCTTTGTGTCTGTTTGGTCGTTACAGTTTGCTGAATGTCATGCATCGGTGTGTGGCATGCGAATGTGTAACACTTTTACCTTTTATTTATTTCTTTCGTGTAATGTGTGTGTGAGGCGAAGGCATGTGGCCTCTTATTGTTGTTGGTGCTGGTTAAGTGTGTTTATTATTATCATTCTATCATTATCGTTCTTATTCCTCGCCGTACGTAATGTTAGATTTTATTATTAACTTACGAATATTTTAGTGACCTGTGTGTGTGTGTGTGTGTGTGTGTGTGTGTGTGTGTGTGTGTGTGTGTCCTACTGTCATGATGGATGAGTTCATAATTCAAATAATTCAAATGGAAGGAATACATGTGTTACTGAGTTTTTCCAATCTGTTTCAGTGAATGCAGCTGTGCTACAAAACTGTAAACAGTGTGTTAGTCGCAATGTAGATTGGAACAGACGTTAATATTCTTGTGCACAGGGGTAGAAAAAGAAATAGCAATTTTCTTAATATTGCTAGCAGTTTTTTTCATTCGTGGCCATTATCAGTTCTATACACAAGGGTGAAGACGCTGTAGAGGCTCCAAGAGCAAGTCTCTTCAAAGATCATCAAAAGGCCGACAGTCTGAAGCAGTGGGGGATGGTACCACCGATATTACCTCGTGGTGGAATACACACAGAGCACATTGTACTGTCCATCTGGAGTGATTTCAATTTTAAAATGACTGATCGGTTCCACATAGAGAATCTTCACTTCTGATTACTGGGACAGTTGACTTTTACAACCGATACTGTCAGATCAGAAGGTGATTCATGTGGGAGGGAAGCTGGGGTAGCAATCTAGACGCAAATAACAGCTGCTGTACAACAAGAAATTGAATTTCCTCCAAAGACATCACGATAATTTTTGCAGACTTGCAGTGTTTTGGAACACACAGGAAAGTACAATCTTTACTATGGATTTACGAAGCAAGGATCATTCCTGGCCGAAATCTTTGCACGCAGCCATCACCGTAGTGCGGGTGATAGCGCAACGGTGAAAGCCATCTCGACGTTTAAACACTGGACTTGCTATGGGAAGAGCGGGGCTCTGATTACCGTCATCCCGTTCTCACTTTGCTTCCCTACCGCTTCCCTAAATCATGTCTAGTAAATGCGCCAAATCCCCCCCTCCCTCGTCGTCCTCATAACCCAGTGCCAGGCAAGTTATTGCAAGTCCTTCGGAATGTGCAATCTTTCGCAAGTAAAATTTTCTATTCGCGTAAGCCTTGCTGGCGGCTGACGTCTCGTCGGAAGCTCTAACGCTGGCTGAAACTGCTGTGGTAGCCTTAACTGTGGAACTTTGCTTTGCCCTACAACTGCCAACTCTTGAGCTTTTATTATTATTATTATTATTATTATTATTATTATTATTATTATTATTATTATTTCATTTTAAGAAAGTCAAGAATTTCATTCAAGTGGTTAGCTTTGTTGGGTATACCTCATGTCAGTTATTCCAAGCACCGTTGAGAAATAGCCGGAGCACTACCAAAGCAAAACGGGAGACTTTGATAGTGAAATAGCCAAATGAAATATTAATAGCTACAATATTCCTTGATTCCTCGTCCAGGGGGAAATGTAAGCAAGTACTCCAAAACCAGTCTGAGCAAAAATCTTCCGTTCTGCAAGGCATGCTAGAAAAACGATAGAATGGTTCTGAATATTGTCCGTGAATTATCCTTTCACTTAGATAGTACCGCTGCTGTACCTACCCGGACATCTCGATAATTCTTGATAGGAGTAAGAGTCTTGTACGTTTTCCAAATTACGATTGTTGTTGAAGAACGTGTATACACCTGGAATTCTATTGGGATGGAATTGAGTTGTATCGGAGACTTAAAGCACCAGATGGGCATACAATTTGTTCAGTGCGCAAGATCTTGTGGATAGGGTCTATACATGACTACAGTCATTTTAAGGGCCGATTGATAAACTTAAACCTTCCAGTGTTATGTTTTGCCGTAGGAAGAACATAATAATAGTGACAATAGTGTTGCTGAAGGTGAGTGACTAAAAGTTGAAATATAAAGGCACGCATTGCAGGCGATGACTAGCCGAGGTTTTGCTATCTGTAGGCGAACCAGTCAGATCTGGTCAGAAAGTTGAGGGGCTGTAAATACTTGTGAACGTTTCAGGAGTTTAGAGAAGTCATATGCTCTAATGGTGACGGTACAAGTATGTAACGTAGAATCTTTGAGTTTGGCACGGTCAGAGTATATCGTCTGGAGAAAGGACAAGAATAGTGACTTTTATGAGGGAATCTTCTTATGACTGCTTACTCTGTGGATTTGCCCATTGGATCTGACAGCATTGGGATAAACCTTGCAATTGAATTATTCATTTTCTATAAGACTACAGTATGCTTGTGCAGACTAAATATCGAAATATTGTGTAAACAAGTATGTAGGTGATCATATTGGAAGGTATGAAACTCTACTTAAGGTTGAGTTGCTGTAGTAAGTGGAAAACACTGTACCACCGTAGGCCAAGAAGAACGCGTGCTGCTGGTATCAGGTGTGATACCAGGGTCAAAGAAGTTTTGCTCCATTCTAGTCTCATTGTGTATGTTTCGATCTTCCCGTCAAACACCTGAAATGACTTATAGCCTCTTGGAGTCGTTTACCAGTGAATCTATGCCAGCTGAATAGCTCTGGGTTGGAAATTGCGTCTGCCAGGACTTTCTCCCCAGCTGTATGTTCTGATGTGCCACCAAATGTCCGAAACATTAGACATGCCAGAACAGAAAATGGCAGTAAATTCTTCTCAACGTAGGAGTCACACGGACACTAGCACACTCTATTTCAACCGCAAAACATGCGTTAAATTCTGATTATCAGAAATATAGCGCTTGGGGACTTGGGAAGTATTGCTTTCTGTGCAATGAGAAAGACAGCCCAGGTTGACAACATAAAATACTTTATTGAAACTGTACAAAAATAAAAAAACTCCATCCTCAGAGAAACTTTATGCTTAGAAGTTTTAATGCCTCACAAGTAACACTGATCATGACTAAATGAAACCGTGGCTGAAGGCCGTTGTGATGAAAATCGACGGAGTGTAGTTATCACTTGTAAGTTGAAACAAATCAATGACGGTCGATGGCTGATGACAAAGCCCAGATTGTTCCTACTGCATAGGCTAAATTCCGGCAATGCTGCAGGCCATCCCGGTCGTCGGTGGCTGGTGCGGCACGACTCGACCGCAGCGCATGGGTGTCTGTGTTGTTTTTAACATAAGTTACTTCAAGTTAGTGTAAATAATTTGTAAGCGTAGGGATTAATGACCACCGTAATTGACTCGACCGAACCAACGTAAAGATACAAGCCCCGACCCACTGTCGAGTCACGTGTCACAGAGTAGGCCGCTGGTTGGCTGACCGCTGTGAGACAGTGGGCCGAGCCTCAGCGACCAGCCAATAAGCCACGCCTACTCTGTGTGACGTGACAAGCGTTGTCTCTAGATGCTGCGCCAGATACCCAACCCGCCTGGACATGCGGTGCCCGCCGAAGCAAACGGGAAGAGCCCTACTGCCTGCTGTCGTGAGGACCGTGGTAAAACCTCGCGGTCAGGAGATTGCCACATACCCTAGGTAGGATGGATCTTCAGTATTTCAGCGACAAAGTTTGCACCGGTAAACCGCTGCGCAGGGCGAGCGAGGGTGTAATTGCCCTCACGGAAGTCCCGTAGTGTGTAAGCAGCTTTCGTGAATACGTGCGTGGCAAGCACGGGGCTCCGAGGATGCAGTTTTCCTTCCTTCTTTACTTCCCGGACTGTTTCCTTATCCCCTCCTCTCCTTTCCTACCTCACTCCTTTCCGTCCCCACCGGGGGACTGATAACCTCAGTAGTTTAGTCCCCCTATACCAGCCAAGCAACCCAACCCAAACCTGTGTAAGGAGCGTCGATACTGATGTTTTCGCTGTTATTTGTATCGACGTCAATCTGCATAAAGGGCGTCACGATCCGATTTCTGGTAGGATTCAGCAGTGAGAAACATACTAAGAGGGTAAGTGAATTAATATCCGCTAAGTAGTTATAAAATTTTATTGTAATAAAATATGAAACTTACAAGAAAACCATTTTTCGACATAGTCTCCTTGCTTTTCAAGGCATTTCGTCCATCGCTCTACAAGCTTCCTTATGCCCTCATAAAAGAAGGTTTTCGGTTGAGCTGCGAGCCAGGAATGCACCGCTTCCTTCACTGCTTCGTCCGAGTCAAATCGACGGCCCCTTAATGCCTGTTTGAGTGGACCAAACAGGTGATAGAAGGGGCAAGATCGGGACTATATGGAAGATGATCCAGTACTTCGAATTTGAGTTTCTGGAGCGTTTCAGCATTGTAGACAGCAATATGCGGACGGGCATTGTCGTGCAACAACGCAACATCTTCTGACAGCAATCCTCGGCGTTTGCTTCGAATTGCAGGCTTTAGTCTGTCAGTAAGCATCTCACTGTAGCGTACACTGTTTATTGTTGGCCCCTTTCATCATACTGCTCCAGTAGAGGACCTCGTGCACCCCAATATCCGTAAGCATCAGTTTTCCTGCGGACGATTGGGTCTTGAACTTTTTCTTGCACGGCGAATTTGGATGTTTCCATTCCATACTCTGCCGTTTACTCTCCGGCTCGTAATGATGGATCCATGTTTCGTCACCAGTAATGATTCTGTCTAAGAAGTTGTCCCCTTCGTTACCATAGCGATCCAAATGTTTTTTGCAGATGTCTAGGCGCGTTTGCTTATGCATCTGTGTGAGTTGTTTTTGGACCCATCTTGCACAAACTTTACGAAACCCAAGTCTGTTGTGAATAATTTCGTAAGCATAACCAAGACTAATTTGAAGACGATGAGCCACTTCATCAATAGTTAATCGTCTGTCTAAGAGAATCATTTCACGTGATCGCTCAATGGTTTCTTCATTTGTGGCGGTAAACTGTCATTCGGCTCCTTCATCGTGCTTAACACTCGTGCGACCATTTCGGAATTTTTCAATCCACTCGTACACACTTCGTTGTGGCAAAACACTGCTCCCGTACTGTACTGAAAGTCTTCTATGAATTTCGGCCCCTGATACACCTTCCGCCCATAAAAAACGTATCACTGAACGTTGGTCTTCTTGGGTGCAAATAGACAACGGAGCAGCCATGATTAACAGCACGGCAGCGACAACGAAACTAACGTAGGAGCTTGAAAGTTGCAAAGATACAACAACAAATTAACAAAGCATGCGCCACCAACGTAAAACGACAGTACTACCCATATAAACAAAATTATAACTAAATTGTGGATAATAATTGACTTACCCTCGTATATAGGTTTCAACATCTGGTGAGCAAGATCACTTCCGGGGCCTTCCTGTCAGTCTTACGACATCTCTTAATTAAGAGTTTTTCGGCGATTAGGAACAGTTGATAACTGACTACAGGAAGGTGTGGAGAAAATTGGAAAGCTTAATGATTTTAAAACGACGCGACGTTTCGTGACAGCAGACGGCTCGCCGTGCGTGTCGGCCTGTCAGCTGTCAGTGGCTGCCACTAATCATACTCGTGGCGTTGGAAAGCGCGGATTTCCTGCCCCCCGCTGTTCGCGGTGAAACGGCTGCCGCGGCCTGGATGTAGGCAGCCGCATTCCGCCATTGAGCCGGCTGGCCGCCGATCGACCCCAGATAGGGGCGGCGTGGCTGAACGGTGGCGTCACCGCCCGATCCTCCCGCGAAAGCTGCGCCCGAGGCTGCCGCGGCGCTCAATGGAGAGGGGATGTGGGCGCTGGCGGTGGCGGTGGCGGTGGCAAGGTCGCCAGGGAGCAAACGACGACTGCTGGGCGGAGGTTGTCGGATTATCTCGGTCCAGCGCCCTTTTGCACGGTCATTAGAACATCTGCCTCGCTGTAGCTACGGTGCGATACGTAATCAAAGTTGGAATGATGGGAATAGATTAATTTCTTTGGCGAATGTTGTCAATTGCGGTGAAATTGAAGCTCTGCAAAAGGCACTATTTTTCTATGCACCGTTCGTATCCTACGTTGAAAACAGCTGGCATTGGGAACACTTCACTTCTACACTTTAAATCCCTTCAATCTTCTACCCGTAGGTTGATAAATTAAGCCGATACGAATTTTGGCCCACTTCAGGTTACGGTTGTAACACTAAAAGTGGGCCTTTGCGAATGTCTTTTGACAGCTCGAAATTTAAATGAAAGTAACGGCTTAACTATTCATCTGACGCGAAAATTGAATAATCTAATTGGTAGAGGAGAAAATTCTCTACAACTTAGCTCCCTTATGTTATTTTCAAATCTCGTATCGTTTGAGACATATTTGCAAAAATAACGGCGATTTGACACCCTCCATTGAATTAACGAAAACCAGCCGTTCGGAGATGTCACGTGACATTCCTCGTCCAGAACTCTCTCTGGCATACGCCATCTTGCGTTGCGTATTTCATGATCTTCTTATTGTAACTTACACGTTGTCATTTCAAAGCAATGGCGCACTGAAGAATTAACAAAAACACATCTTTCTTCGTACGATAAATGATATTCTAGTGTCTGCAAAAGCCATATTGGCAGCAGTTAACAACGACCATCAATAGTATATAATTAAAGAACTAATCTTGTGATTGATAGCTGTAGCGTAGTGGGCAAGGCGTTGGACTATGACGCTAAAGGTCAGTGATTCGTAACCCGCACCTGCCTAATTTTTTTTTTTTCCTAAAAGGGTTTCAGACAATCTTATTAATTAATTTTTTATTATTTAGATTATTATTTTGGTCCAAAATGTTTGCAAAAACGTATAAAATTACAAATCTAAAGTGGGCCGTAAAACACGTCAGTGCGACTTTTTATCGAACAATCATTGTACATTGTCAAGATAATCAAGATAACAGTGCACAAAGCGAAGCAGAATTTTGCACTTGACGACACTTGGACCTCCATACAATATTAGACTGAAGGGTTGGTAGTATTTTGCCATTTTCGTTGATTACACGTTACTTACAGTATGCTTTTACGTAAGTACAGAAAAATAAAAGTAAGATGGCGTTAAATTTAATTTTTCGTAAAGAAATTTTGTAGGCCTAATTCAGAACACCGGTGTCGACTACGACAGCTTGTCAACTACAGTAATATAAAATTATATATTTTTGACTACGTTACAGCGTTGTTCAAGCCGAGGCTGGGCTCCTGACGACAATTCATTGTGTCTCGATACCTCATGGTCTGTTCTCCCTGATGCGGGAATACAGTATTGTGGCTGCGAGCATTACAGAATTAAGAGACTGTGGTAATAGGAAAGAGACAGTGTAGCGAATGGAGATTTGCGTGTGGCGGGAGACGTGTAGGGAAGAGTCCTCTACAGTCGGGCTGGTCACTGTGTCCTCGGTGACGGAGTGCTCAACGCGTCTGCCTAGTAAGCAGGATACCCCGGGTTCGCATCCCGGCCGGGCACAAATTTTCATTCGCCGCACATTGGTATTACATATAAACCTAGTACAGTGAAACCATATGTGATCGCAAAATACGATTTATTTCATTAGTAATATAAAAGTTAGTACCTTTTTCATTTTGCTTCCTATCACACCACAGGAAAAGGCGAATAATCCTCGTCTTCTAAAACAGAAGAATAGCTTTTCGACTTAACAGCTTGGAAATGATTTAAATTATATATATATATATGAGATATGCACGTATCTTACAACACTACCCTAATTCCTTTGCGCGGACAGCTCTGCAGGGAGGGTGCAACTGTTCGCGTTATATGGATACAAGCATACCTAAATAGCGTGTGGTGTCACACTGCACGACATGAGAAATACTATTCGATGAGATTATGCCGTGTGTCGTGACATAATGAATTGCATCACTTTGGACATTCGGGAAAATGTGAAAATATTTGCTTTAAATGTTTTTAAAGCTGCCAGAAATGTTTAGAAAAGGATTCTCCTGTTTTACGTCGTAGACTCTTGTTAGTACATATTTGCCTTTGGTTGTCCTGTAATAGCGTATAGCATTGTGATAACGTTACATATTAGAGACATTAAGGATGAACACAGCCGAGGATATAGGAAATTCACTGATGGGCAGTTGACAGTGGATTATCAGCTAACAAAGAAATCGACATGCTGGAGGTTGAGGAAATGTGATGAGAGCGATCTCACAGTGATGTAACGTGAATGAGTTAGTAAAAGTCCCACGCCGCTTCCCAGTACTCGAGTGGAACGTCATCTCTGCTTGAAGGCAGCCCACACGGAGGATACCTGCAGCTAAGACCGGGGGCAGGCAACGGAGCTTTTGTCTTGTCGTGTTGCTAGTAACTAATGCAGCCTTTTGCAAAGCAACCATCACAGTTTTCAGATTCATTAATTTAGGGAAATGTAAGTACACACAGTAAAACTGTTACATCACCACGGTTCTAGAGGTTCATGATCCTTTACGGTTTCATGACCTTTTACATAAAAATAGAATAGAGGTACACAAAAGCATTTCAGTTCTCTGTATTTCTTATGAAAACAAGAAATTGACAACTTGTACGACAATAACCTAGACATTCTGAATTTGTGTTTCAGAGTGCAGTATACACAAATACCCCTAATCCCCAATATCACGTCTTCTTGCACTGATGCATGTCTGTATTTGTCGTAGCATCCTGTCCGCTACGAGGGGTGTTTGAAATGTCCATGAAAAAATAAAAACTACTAACGTGTTGGGGAAAACCATTTTTATTTTCGACATAGTCTCCTCTTAGACTTAACACTTCGACCAACGCTGTTCTAATTAGTTGATCCCTTCGGAATAATAGTTGTCCAAGCCTGCAAAATAGCTATTAGCTTCTGCAATCACCACCTCGTTTGAATGAAATCTTCGTCCCGCCAGTCATTTCTTCAAATTGAGGAACAAATAGTAGTCCGAGAGAGCCAAGTCTGGAGAATAGAGGGGATGTGTGAAACTATCTGGAATCCTATTTGCAATAATTTTGCGACCACGACTGCAGAGGTGTGTGCTGGTGCATTGTCGTGATGGAAAAGGACTTTTTTGTGGGCCAATCGCCGGTGTTTTTCTTGCAGCCCGGTTTTCAGACGGTCCAATAATGATGAATAATATGCACCCGTAATAGTTGTACCCTTTTCCTGATAGTCGTTGAGGATTATCCGCTGCCAGTCCCAAAAGACGATGGCCATTACCTTTCCGGCCGAAGGACCGGTCTTCGCCTTTTTTCTGCAGATTTTCCCTTGTTAACCCATTGTTTAGATTGTTCTTTGGTCTCAGAGTATAGTAATATAACCCACGCTTAAGTCCTGCGGATTCTTCCTGAACAACTGCAAACCTTCCTTGCAACACTTCACAGGATCCGTTTTTGGTCAAGCATGTACAATAGCGGCAGCCATCTTGTGGGTATCTTTCTCAGGTCCAAATGTTCATGTTATGAACCCGTTCATTCGAGATGCCCACAACACTAGAAATCTCTCGCACCTAAACTCTCCAGTCATCCATAGTCGTAACCTCCACAGGGCATCCAGAACGTTCAGCGTCACTTGTGCCTGTATAGCCCCTCCGAAAATTTTGAAACCACTTACAAACTGTTCTAATCGAAGGCGGAGAGTTAATGTTTATCAATCTCCTCTTTAGTCTCCTGAGGCGTTTTGCCTTACATAAAGTAATGTTTAATCGCCACACGGAATTCTTTTTCGTCCATTCTTCAACAATCACTCGACTTCTTTGATTCACACGAATACGAAACACAAATAGACAAATATGGTTGACACTTGGTGTGCGTTCTTTCCAAAGATGCTACTAACTAAATATGACATCGACACGCCATTTCTCGGACTTTCCAAACGCCCCTCGCAAATCATCAAGGGACTGTTGCTCCAGGTTGTTCCACTCCACAACGGCGACTCGGCGTAGGTCTCTCAGATTGGTTAGTGCGTCGTCTTATCCAAAAACAGTCCTCTTCAGTGTATCCCACGTTCGATAGTGTTCATGCTTGGAAAACAAGCTGACGACTCTAATCTCGCGATATCGTTATCATGAAGGAACGCTTTCACAAAATATCCATGATGATTGCGAGAAGACGAATCCCTCACCGAAAAGCTGCCGGTATGGAGTATTATCTTTGCGACTATTTGATTGCCTTCTACGATCACCAGTGGCTTACGGTGGCTCCACATAATGCCACTCAAAACATCAGGGAACCACCACCTTGCTGCATTCGCTGGACGGTATGTGTAAGGTGTTCAGGCTGCCTCCAGAAACGTATCCGACAACTGTCTGGTTGAAGGCAGATGAGATTGTCGTCTGTGAATAACACTTGATGCCAATTCTGGCGAATCCTTTAGCATGCTGATGGGCCCCATCTGTACCGCCCTGGATGATGTCTAGGTGTCAATGCTGGACCTCACCATGGACGTCGATAGTGAAAATGCATGTCATGCAGCCTCTTACGTACAGTTTTAGTCGAAACATGACGTCCTGTGACTGCACGAAAATAATTATTCAGTATGATGTTCCTCTCAGCCGCGGTGGAGTAGCCGAGCGGTCTAAAGCGTCTCGCCGCGGAGCGTGCGGTTGCTCGCCGTGGAGGTTCGAGTCCTCCGTGGGGCATGGGTGTGTGTTTTGTCCTTAGGTTAGTTTACCTATGTTTAAGTAGTTTATAAGCTACGGACTGACGACCACACAGTTTGGTCCGATAGATTTACAAACATTTGAACATTTTCGTTCCTCTCAGGGTTCTTTTCAGCTGAAATCTGTCGTCAACTGCTGTGCTAAACTGCGGATAGCCTGAGCGAGGCAAGTCTCCTATATCTCTATACCTCCTCCACATCCGAACAACATTGCTTCGGTTCACTCGTTGTCGGGAAACTTTCCTTGAAGAGGAAATCCCGCCTGACAGAAAGGTTGTTTGCAGATGACGCCGTCATTTACCGTCTAATAAAATCATCTGAAGATGAAAACCAACTGCAGAACGATCTGAATAAGATATCAGTATGGTGTAAAAATTGGCAATTGACTCTAAATATTGGCAATTGACTCTAAATAATGAGAATTGTGAAGTTGTCCACATGATTACGAAAAGAAATCCGTTAAAATTTATTTACAAGATAAATCAGTCAAAAGTGAAGGCCATAAACTCCACTAAATACCTAGGAATTACTATTACTTCAGACTTAAATTGGAAAGAACACGTAGATAATGTCGTGTGAAAGGTGAACTAGAGACTGTGTTTTATTGGCAGAACCCTTAAAAGATGCAACAGAACTACTAAACAAACTGGATACACTACACTTGTCCGTCCATTTTTGGAGTATTGCTGCCCAGTGTGGGATCCTTATCATGTGACTTTGACGAAGGACATCGAAAGAGTCCAAAGAAGGGCAGCTCGTTTCGTATTATCACGATACAGGGGAGACAGCGTTACGGAAATGATACAGGACCTGGGATGGGAATCATTACAACAACGGCGCTTATCGCTACGGCGTGGGCTACTTACGAAACTCCAATCGCCAACATTCTCTTTCGAATGCGAAAATATATTCTTGACTCCCACTTACATACATAGAAATGATCATCAGAATAAAATACGAGAAATCAGAGCTCGATCGGATATATTCATGTGTTATTTCTTCCCGTGCGCTATTCGAGAATGGAATGGGAGATTAAAGTAGTACAACGGTGATTCGATGAACCCTCTGCCAGGCACTTAAATGTGATTTGCAGAGTATCCCATGCAGATGTAGAAAAATGCGGACTCTATCAAACTTCGGAATGACGTTCTAGTTATGTCAGAACTGTAGTCAACACAAGCAGTGTGCGTAATTCCTTCCTATGGTTACGTCTGGAACTGACAGCCTGTCTTACCCACTTCGTGCGGGTTGGGAGACATCTATGAAAAATCTAAGTAACTAGTTCTTGGTGCAATATACACTCGGTGTTAAGGAGAACTGGGAACCTAGATTTGGAATACTTTTTTTTATTATTTATTTATTTTATTTTATTTTATTTTATTTTAATTTTTTTTATTCTTGTAGTTCGTAGCGTCTTTTCATCCAGAAGACAGGGAAGAATTCATGTGAGAAATTTGGCATATGTTCTGCCGTTTAGATTTTCATTCATAAAAGGAGGCTCAAAAGTCTTATTACGTGAATAGTACACTATAGCATATTTATGAACAGTGGGAACAGGAGGTGAAGTGGATTATCAGTTCAAAAATGTAGGGTACATTTAAAGAAGGGGTACTACTGTTCTTGTTGACTTATTTTGTATCTGGACAAAAAGTTACGTCAAGTCAAAAAAATTGGGACAATCTGTATATTCGGCGAGTCACAGACAAATGTTAAAGTGGCAGTTTAGAACGTCTTCGGCGATTGTATCTATTGTCCCCGTCATCGCAGGAAGCACATGCGCTCACATGGATTTGTACTGACAGGTCCTCGCAAAACAACGTCTGCTGTAAGCGTTTTGTTCACCGGAACGTGTAACTGTTTTGCCACTCTCATCTACCCCTCTTCAGTGACACGATGGGAAAGCGGCACAAAGTGGTTGTGCTCGTGTCCACGAAAGCGTTAAGTATCTACGTCCATCTTTTCAGCATTACCTCAAGACCCGTGTTTCATCATATCTATTGACTACCATGACATCACATACAAATTTGAGTACCTATTAGTGGCTTAAATTACTGAATTAATTTTTTGCCTCAAGTGCTTCATATTTGTTAATCTAAGTTCCATCACCACCCGTTGAGGGCGTGGCGTGACAGTCGCCGCTTACGCTTATGATAATGAAGCAGCTGTCGTGCGCGGGGCCGATAAAAGCCACAACATTACACCTGCCCACGCCGCTCACCGCCCACAATAGAGCTAGCTACCTTGGCCTGCAGTCATCGCCGCTATGAGCGATAAAGGCCACCTGGTAGTCGTCTTCTCACACCGGCACTAACTTGCTACAACACACACATTTCGTCGTGGCAAGAATGTCGCATTTCACGTCCGCACGCCACTCGGAAGATACAAAATTGAGTACGTCACTTATCTTCCCGTGTAATGTGCTAGGACGAGCTATGTTTTTGCCGAAGTCGTGGTTGTGTCGTTATGGATGCCGCTTTGTTTCACGGCTTTTATAATCCCTTTAATTACTTGCCTGATGCCAAAACCGTGATGTGCAATTTTGATCTTAACATAGTTACCGCTACGCAAGTTCTATGGAGTGTACGGAAAATCCCATTACAAACTTAAAACACTTGTAGAGAGAAGTGGGTGCCGCGGTGGAGTAGCCGAGCGGTCTAAAGCACCTCGCTGCGGAGCGCTCGGTTGCTCGCCGTGGAGGTTCGAGTCCTCCCTGGGGCATGGGTGTGTGTGTTTGTCCATAGGTTAGTTTACCTAGGTTTAAGTAGTTTGTAAGCTACGGACTGATGACCACACAGTTTAGTCCGATAGATTTACAAACATTTGAACATTTGGGTACATATATTCTGATAAAGATCCCCCATGCCCGGAAATGACATTCAATGAAGCTATGAGCACTTCGTTATCTTTGACAATTTGTTCTGCTGCAAGCACTTTGCTTTATGTATTTTGGGAGTAAGTAGTACGGACCACAACAAGAAAAAAGTGGAAACATGGACTCCAGAAAGGTACCTCAAGAGCTGTGAGAACTTTACCAGGGGTGGACTGCAACAGGTGAGGTGATCTCAGTGATACAGTGTTTTGTGTGTTTATATGCAACACGATGCATCATTTTTATGGACGTCCTGCGTTTTTAATCTGAATAGAAAGCACAGCTTCAAAATGTCTGCCGGCTTGCAATAACTGTATTGAAATAAATAGAACTGAGTCAAGAATTTTGCCTGGTGGGCTAAGGATTTTACACTAATGCGTTAGAGAATACGTAATTGACACTGCATGTTTGCTGTCCTGAGTCTAATTTCTCTTTTTTTTACTTAAAAGATATCCTTATGATAGTGTTTCCAATCTAAAATAAGATACTTTTTAATTGAGATCCTGCCAAGACCATCTGCGCGCTCTCGTGTACATCAACGACCAGACACATCTTGAGCTGGTTCTTTGGCGGTCCGTGGTGGTTTCTTCACCTTTGGTAAAGATTGCCGATTGCGCATACAAAGAAACTAAGTTGGCTTGGGTGTGACATGTCCATGTCATTTAGTCATTTTACCGATGTTTCGCCGTAAGAAATTTAAATCCGTTATGTGGGAAGTTGTATATGACAGTTGTGTGGTTCCTTTTAGCAGCCTAACATTCCGCGTACGTAGAGGTCATTTTTACTTCCTGACGAGCGAGGTGGCCCATAGTTAGGTTTTCCATGATTTCTCTAAACCGCTCTGGGCTAATGTGGTCATGGTTATTTTAAAATTGCGTGCTTATGGAATATCGCCCCAATTGTGTTATTGGATTCACGATTTCCTATCAGAAAGGACACAGTTCTTAGTAATTAACTGTAAGTCATCGCGTAATACAGAAGTGATATCTGGCGTTCCCCAGGGAGGCTTTATAGGTCCCCTACTCTTCTTGTGTTTATAAATGATTTCGGAGACAATCTGGATAGCTTCCTTAGACTGTTCGCGGATGATGCCGTCGTTTATCGGTATGTGAAGTCAACAGAGGATCAAAAGCAACTGCAAAGCGTTTAGACAAAATTTCTACATTTTTGCGAAAATTGGCAATTAACACTAAATAAAGAAAAGCATGAAGTAATACACATGACTACTAAAAGAAATCCGCTGAACTTCAGTTACGCGATAAATCAGTCAAACCTTAAGGTCTTAAATTCTACCAAATACCTAGGAGTTACAATTAAGAACAACTTTGACTGGAGACAACACACAGAAAATATAGTGAGGAAGACGAACCAAAGGTTACGTTTCATTGGCAGAACGCTTCGAAGATGCAACAGCTCCACCAAAGAGACTGCCTACATCACACTTGTGCGTCCTCTCCTGGAGTACTGTTGCCCAGTGTCGGACCCTCAGCAGGTGGAACTAACGGAAGTCATTGAGAAAGTTCAGAGAAGGGCAGCTCGTTTTGTTTTATCACGTTACAGGGGAAAGCGTCACAGAAATATTGCACGAGGTGGAAATCATTAAAAGAAAGACGTTATTCGTTGCGGCGTGATCTATTTGCGAAATTTCAATCACCGACTTTTAGTTCTGAATGTGATAATATTTTGCTAGCACCCACCTACATAGGGAGACATGACCATCCCAATAAAATAAGAGAAATCAGATCGAAAACGGAACGATTTAGGCGTTCTTTCTTCCCGCGCGCTATTAGAGAATGGAACGGTAGAGAAAGGTTATGAAAGTGGTTAATGAAATGCGATTTGCAGAGTATCGATGTAGATGAAAGAGCTCGGCAGTTTTCCTTCCAATCCTTAACAAACCATCCTACGACATATTCGATGGGACGTTAACCATCCCTTTAAATTGCTAAGAGAAATCAACCGTGCTCCTTACAAGAACTGTCCAATGTTCGACAGGAGTCATTTGTGGAAAGTGCAAAAAAAAAAAAAAAAAAAAAAAAAATGCTAGCAGCCAGGTAGGGGTTACAATCGAAGTTAGGGCGAACGTGTGAGCACAATTTTTGAGGTTGCTGAGACTTTTGGTATAAGTGGAATCTTTCTCTGGAGAAGTAGTCCAGTCTGTTCTTTTTTCACCTACGTGATTTTATGGATTCAGTGTGACTCACCTGTTTGTACGGATGTTGTTGTGTCACCTGAATGCTGCTGCTTAAGTCAGCTGCAGTTGCTAAGTTCGGAAGCGCGGTTATTTGTCTCGAATGTAAATTGGGTCGTGTGAGATTAGTTCCCAGCAGTTCATTTGCCTGCGTGCGGAGCTGTGTGTCCAGTTGCTAAGGGGGAAACAAAGGAGTGCACTCAGTGATTGTGCCGGCGGCTACCAAGTCCCTGCATCAGAGCTGCTCTGTTGCGGGGGTTCTACACCAGTTGTCTCCAGCCGCAGTCAATGACATACGTAGTGATTAGTTTTTCAGCGGTGTGTCATCCATTTCAATCAATGTTGTAGTGGTACTGATTGATTACATATCAAATTTGTGTGCTTGTACTGTTATTGTGTCGTAGCTAATCGGCAGTCGTTACTATCCATTTATCGCCGACTCGCATTTAACAGTTACCGTCATAGGCAACCTTACTGCCGACCCCAAAAAATATTCTGGCGATGTTTGTATAATTTTTCATTTTGTGTCTAAGTTGCAGGAAGGTTTCGTCAACAGGTGTCATCAAAGAATCTGTCAATAAAGACCAAACTTAAAGCATATAATGCAGTAATAATACCAGTATTGTTGTATCGAACAGAAACCCTAAGCACAGTAAAAGTTGGTGTTTGAAAGAAAAATCATGAAGATCTTTGGGACAGTCCGTGAAGAGAACTCATGGAGATAGAGAAAAAAATCAAGAACTGTATGACCCAATGAAGCAACCCAACATAGTAGTAAAAATGAAAGCACGGAGAATAAGTCTGGCAGGCGATATAGCTGGTATACCTGACGGTGCCCGTCCAATTGGAAGACCCAAAAAGCGATGGGAGGATGAACTACAAAACGATCTTTGTCAACTAGGAATCCATGAAAATTGAATGCAAAGTGCGCAAGATCGTCATCTATGGAGGAGCATTGAGAGGTCGGAGCATGATCTACAGGGTTCTAGATTACCGATTTGATGATGATGATGATGATGATGATGATGATGATGATGATGATGATGATGATGATGATGTTACGCTAGTGATTGCCCTCTGGAAGACAAATAATCGATGCTTCTACGTGGGCTGCGCTCTCTGGATGTAATAGGAGCATAATGATATTTTACAGAAGATAGTGAGTTCAATAGTTTGACGTTGTCGCAGTTACTTGAAGTGTCGGGCAGATGGTCGGCGTGCTCTTTCGAAGTTGCCTGCAGAGTGCGCAGTGCCCCTTACATGTGTGACAGGTGTGCTCTGATGATGATGATGATGATGATGATGATGATTGGCGTTGTAGGGCGCTAAACAGCGAGGTCATCTGCGCTCGGGTGTGCTCTGACAATAGATAATTGTATGGGAGGTAAAGAGTGAGCCTCAGCCAGGACTTGTCAGCGAAAGGAAACATTGCAAACACTAGTAGGTTGCTGGAAGTAGCATTAGGTCCATGTGATCTGAAGGCCCTAGATAACGTGAACTCAAGCAAGTTCGTGAGTTACCTCATTTGCTACCTCGGTGTCGATATTCAGTCGTTTCATATTAACGATTTTATTATTGCTGCCGAGGTTTTGGCTTCAGAGAGAATGTGCGGGTGTTGGCATTAGTATCCACAAGGTTCACTACCTGTAGACGAGTCACTGTAGGAACATGAAAAACTGTTTAGCTACGACAGTACACGTCACTCGATTTACGGAGGACGGCGCATTCGACCCCAACTGGGGTCGTGTTCAGCCTTCCTGGTGCAAATCATTTTTAGCTGACGCCACTTCGCCGATTTGCTTATCAATGATGATGATGACAACAACACAACACCTAGTCCCCGAGAGGAGTAAATCCCTGAGCGGACCGGGAATTGAACCGGGGGCCCGTGTCCACTAGATTACGGAGGGAGACAAAGGTGTTTTCAGAACCCAGTCGCCTATACAAAGTCAGCTTTTCCATCGCTTAAACCACATGCCGGAATGCTTCCTTTAAAAAGAGCAGTCGATTTTCTCGACCAAATGGAGTTTGTGCTCTTCCTTGTCGTCGGCGTGTTAAATCCTGAAAAGCAAAAACCAGAAACAGTGATCCGACTGACGGCAGAAAAGGCTATGGCGGTGTTCAGTGCAAATCTTATCACCGGACGTCACACCAGGAATATGGTTCTTAACTACAGACTCTGAAATAGGTTGCAGGTAGGTAACCTGGAGATTTGTCGCTAACAGAGCGCGTTTACTTGCCGTTGTGAGCATAGCTAACTAGCCCAATGGCAGGAAACAGGCTGTTTGGTGCCTTCCACTAGCAACTAGCCGAGGGGTGTCCATCTAAATTTCGAAGTGGGCCAATATTAGAATATTACAAATTTAAAATATCAGTGAAAAAATGCGAGTCTTAATGAGACAACTAGAAATTTTTTCATGCTGCACGGTTACTCGATGTTTTGAGATTTAGTCAATGTCGAAATTCTGTGAATTCCGCTCAGATGGCCGTCTGTTAGCGTAGCTCTCTTTTAAAGATTTCACATTTTTCTTTGTGAAAATCATAAACTGCTCGCAGATATGTGCGCCTCCAAATAACTTCAGTTGAAGTGTTAACTTGGTTGGGTAGGGATACTGATCAGGTTTCTTTCAGTCCATTCTACAGGTGTTTTCAAGTTTTTCATTACTTTGAAGCTCAATCAACTTCATCCGTAGGTGTAACATGGCGTCTTCAGTCTTGAACTAGGAATGATTTTGGAACACTTTTAAACAGAGCTCTTGATTTTTTAAAATCGGTGAATTTTTCTGATACGCATCTCTCTCTCTCTCTCTCTCTCTCTCTCTCTCTCTCTCTCTCTCTCTCTCTCTCTCTCCCCTCCTTTTTCCCAGCAAAGATCCGTTCATTTGATATGCAGTGTCTCTTGATTTCGCGTAGACATGGTCTCCAAATTACGTAACTGTCTTTCCCCTATCTGTTTCTCGAACAAGTTTATTTTAAAATGTTTGAGTATGCGCACATGTCTACACATAGTTGATTTCTATTTTGGAGTTTTAGATTTAGCTCAACTAAAAACCACCGATCATTCAACGCCTGTTCGCTCTCCAAAATTTTGCCTTTTGTTTGGCCTCTGCGGCATACTGTGTGCGCTGCAGCGTTTCGACGGCTGCTGGACAAGAGTGAAACGGGCCTCACTGCAGCAGAAACGCGGGGACAGGCACAAGTATGGAAAAGGATACCTGGTAGGCTAGAGGGTGGGCGACCATCACCTCACCCATCTGCGTGCTTGTTTGCGCTCACACAGTTGACAACGCAGGTTACTTTAACCATAGTTCTCACTTACTACTGTGCCTGGAGGGAAAAAAAAAGAATTTCTTCATGCTATGGCGAGCGGGATTCGTATGTTAGACAGGTCTTATATAGCCATTTCGCTACCCCAGCGTCATGATTCACACGAGGAGAAACGACTGCACAGAGAGCACCAGTTCACTTGACAGCCAAATCATTGTCATTGATGACATGTGAAATTTCTTCGTGGCTGATATTTTTGGAGATACAATGGAGACTATTCCCCTGGATTGGGCGAAGCGTAAATTTCATCGAGCAGCATCGAAAGTATTATAGAACGAAAAATGTCAATATTGCTAAAGTTTTTTCGGGCTGTTATGCCGTGGTCTTGTGGATTTGTTAATAATATATATATATATGAGAGAGAGAGAGAGAGAGAGAGAGAGAGAGAGAGAGAGAGAGAGAGAGAAGTAAAATTGAGAGAGGCAGTCATTTTTTGATTTGTAGTTCACTGTTTCTGTTTGAAGCTTCAACTTGTTACTTTGTCATTTTAAAAGCGAGTGGAGGTGGGACGCCAGGAAATGGAGTGTCAAGTGGAGGCGTCGTATCATAGTCCATATAGTCTTCTATTTGAGTTTAGGAGAGGGGTGACAGCCAGAAACAGTTGTTCCGCGAATGGGGGCAGAAAACGTCCAAGGAATGGCTTTGTCCTTTCCAGAAAGATCGTTTTGATCATGGTCACTCTACACGTTCAGGAAGACCTTCCAGGTTTCATGAACAACGTTTAAACGTATTAGTTGATAAGAGTAGTCAGTGAAGGAAGTACATTATTGAAGATTAAAGTCTCAGTTGAACTTACGGAAAAATTCTAAGAAATTAGGCATATTGAAATAAACTGTTGCACAAAAATAAAATCTGACCGTGGATAGTGACACGATACCGCTAAAGAATTGTACGTTCGAAATAAGTATTGTTGAGTGTGTCTGAAAATTACCAACCGTCACTCTTTGTTCATAAACAGACTAAGAGAATTGAAGATATTGTAGGCTTTACACGTGAATTAGTTTCCCGAGAGTTAAGTATCAGCAGTTACTTCTGAAAAGTATATCTTCGCTTGAAATTTATCGGAAGTACCTGTCGGACATGTAAAAATACATTCACTCGAATCCATTGGCACTAAGATTGTTTGTGGAAGGGGGAGGGGGTGTACTGTTGTTAGGTAGAACCGTAGAATCTACTGTGATCCAAGTCAGGCAGAATAGATAGTTGCAACACTGAACTGTTGTTTTTCCATAATACGGTGTCATGGAATAAAATACAGCGGCGAAGGAACCGTGAACCCCCGGATGAGTTCCACGGTTCTAGGTCTTATTTAATTTCGTTCTGCGTCATGCATGTCGTGACGTAAAGATTGGATTCAGAATCTGTGGGGGGAAAAATACAACGTTTAGACACAATAAAAAATTGACCTAGGCGATCTCCGAATTTATCTAATCTGGTGTGGCTCGGAATCTGCTTGTTCGGCATTATCTAGGCGTTGACGCGTTGCCCTTGGCGACGTTCGCAAGGAAAACAGCTCGTCCGCCGTGAACTGGAGAGCTGGACGTCAGCGCCGCTGTCCTTGACGTGTGGTGGGCGCTCTCTTAGCATCCAGTTGGCGCCTGTAAACAGTGACGTCAGGAGGCGCAGCACGCGCGGCCGGCGTGAGCGGTCGTGACCTACGAACAGGCAGGCGGGGGCCGTCTCCAGTCAGCTACTGCCTCCTTCCATTGTCACCTTTCTCGTCGGGCGCGGTGGTCTTGGGGTAAAGTGCTCGACTGGAAACCGACGGGTTGCGGGTTCGAAACCCGGTCAGACCGCGAATTTTTTTCGGCCTGCGTTTTAACCCATACTTCACCTTTCAACGATGTGAGAAGTGGCCAGAAACGACATGTGGTTCGAATTCTACGTTAAGCTGTAGGTCCTCTTTCCCCGGTTGGATAACTGGGGTGGGGTAGGGACACACAAGTCGCCGAAGTAGCTTCGAATTAAAAGACTTGCACAAGGCTAATGGGCCAGACGAGATTATTATTATCACCTTTCTTAAAGGATAGCGCTATTAGAGATGTTAAAATCTTGCATTCATTTTATCAAACTGTCTTATCCCACCATTAAATACGGTGCTGCTCCTCACGTGCATTAGACAATGCCAGGAGGCAAAGTTACCCAACCGGTACACAGAAGTGTCTAGGAGTGAGTTTGATGAAACGTAAATTTCTTTTGGACAAGCTTTTAGTTATCCACTCCGTTACACGGTCACATTGCTTGACTTTGTGTTGGGTTTATCACAGTATCTTTAGCGTATGTGACATAAGGATATTACAGTTCTCGATCTCTCCAAGTATTAACATGGTAACTCAAAGTAGTCAGTTTTACAGGAGAAGCAATAAAAGTTAAATACACGTTAAATATTAAAATTTATTTTAAATCCTCTTGTACTTAAGAGATCAACAGATACTGAAGCAGGGATTTAAGTGTACAATTACAGAAGGAGGCAGAGTTTATTTATTCCTTGACAACAACACGTATTTGTTCCCAGTAGAAGAACAAGGAAGTGGCTTTCTGCATAAACACCTCGTAAACGCCTTGTGTTGTGTCAATGTAGTGTCGCCTGTCACCCTGCAGACCAGTGGCGTACACAGGGGGCCACCCCTCCTGTCCTGTCCCCTCCCGCAAAATGATGAATATAAAGAACAAAAATAAGTACGGTATCTTTCTTTATAGAAATCAATTCAGTGTTTTTTGCCGCTTCTTAAAACGCCATTACCAAATATCGATGGGAACATCCAGCAACATTTTTCTTTTTCTGGCATACGACGCCGCCAAGTTGTTACTCTGCCGGTCCCCCCTCCCGAAAGTGTTTGCTACATTCGCCAATGCTGTAGGCTGCAGTGAGAGTGCAACTGCTGTTACTGCTCTGCACGCAGCTGATACCAAGCGTTTGCAGAGCGGCGGCCAATTCTGGCCTGTTCGTGGCTGCATGATCCATGGCGCACAGCCTGCGTTCAGTGACGACCCAGATATACTCGGTGGGGTTTAAATTTGGGTTGCGGGGTGGGTATTTGTGTTGGGACTTCCCGTTGATGTTCCTGAAACCATTTTCGCGCAGCATGGGAGCGATCTGGCAGCGTATTGTCTTGAAACCCCGTACAACCGTCAGGGTGTTGGAAGCAAATAATAACCCTGCCCCCCCCCCCCCCCCCCACACACACACACACCTCTGACTAGGGCCGTGCCTTCTTAACAAGCGGGCTTTATGTGGTCTATGCCACACACCTGGCTTGCCGCCAGCGTGGTGCATTAATAGACCGGACCGTATCACGATCCGCCAGTGTTGCACAGCCGATCTTGGAGATGGTCGACAAATGGAAATCAATGCCGTTGGAGGTAACAGTGGCGATCGCTTGTCCCGCCGGCTCCCATGCACCATGGAAGCCATAGTCGTGTGAAACGTCCACTGGGAGACGTGTGTAGCTCGTTCTGCGTTGAACTGAGCCGTCACTCGTTGCGCTATTGCCCTCATTGTTGATCCGTCGCAAATATCGCCGGTCATGGTCATCGAGGATACTTGGATGTTCGGTAGTTTGTCTATTATGAATACTTTCATTCGCCCAATTACGGTACTCCAGGGACACGTTAGAAGGCGTGAATACGAATTCCTGTACTACTGCTATCCGTTGGGCACCGACCACAAACTCCTGTTCTGTTTCAACAGCGTCAGATCACGACAATGTTGCATGTTACACATCCATTCTCTCTCTCTCTCTCTCTCTCTCTCTCTCTCTCTCTCTCTCTCTCTCTCTCTCTCTCGGGTCAACTAACTTGTGGAAAGTAGTGGCAATATAATATTTCCGTGCTGCGTCGTTTTGGTATATCAACATTTTAAAGTTGCCGATCGTCGTTATCCTGACTTGGTTTTGTTAGGCACAAGTTATTGGTATCTGTAGACAAAGCTTGCAGTGAAACGTAGTGTACTTACAATACCGATAATTCTTCTGTAAAACCTTTCACTTCATCGTTTTGCTGTGTCTTTATTGTTGTTGCACTGTCATATGAGGATTGCATTAAGCGCTTTTAGGAAGTGGTCTCTTAATAAGATTCAGTTCTATCCTGCGTCTGAATTTCGAACTTTTTGTTTTCTCTATTTTAACTACTTAAGAATATACTGCCACATTATTGTGCATTTGAGTATCTTAACATCGTTAAGAGTTTTGTTGATACTGCCGTGTGCAAAAACAACAACAACGGCCCCACAAAAAGAGGCGTAAACAAAGCGTTTTTTATCGGAAGTTGTTTGTCACGAGCGCCTAGCAACAAGTGTCACATCGGACTGCACAACGATAAGGTTGTGTAACTGGATCCGCGCGTAAACAGATAAACGGGTGAGCTGTTGCTCTTTGGCCAGAGATTATATGGAGCGTAAAAATGAGTGTGATAGCGCGTAACAAGAAGCCGCGGGGCAGACGGCGGGGCGCCGAACGGCGCAGGGCCGCTCTGTGGCCGAGGGGTGGGGGCTATTACTCCGCGTCTCTTCTGCAGGCCAGCCACAGTGTGTAACATTAGAACATTACCTCCTAACGACACCACGAAAGCGCAATTATTTCGGTAGTTCCCTCAGCAAGTTAAATGACGTGGTAGCAGTGGCGGATTAAGGGGCGGACCGCCCCGGGCCTCTCGCAGGTTTTTTGAGCGCCCTTGGCCTCTCGTTCTGGGGCCTCCAAATCTCGAAAGCTACTTTTCTTAGAGTGGTCCGTTCGTCTCGTCCTGAGGGGCCTCCAAATTTCAAAAGTTGCTTTTTTATAGTAACTAGAATTGCCTGTGGCCAAAAATCGACCAATTTTGTTTACAGTGGTCACTGGGGGTAAACTTTTATGTATCATGTCGGCGGCCTCTCGTGATTATGTTGGCAACATCAACAACACCATAGAAAATCTTTGCCCATTTGTTCGAACCACATAGAATGACTCGATTAGTGTATCGTACAGACCGTGAAGTAAACAAATAATGCTGTTCCTGCTTTATGGCCGGCCGCGGTGGCCGAGGTGACTGAGGCGCTCCAGTCACGGTCTGCACGGCCACTACGGTCGGGGGTTCGAATCCCCCTCGGGCATGGATACTTGTGCCGTCCTAGTTCGTAAGTAGTTCATAAGTAGTTTGTAAGTTTAGTGACTGATGGCCCCGTAGTGAAGTCCCCATAGACTATACAAACATTTGAACATTTCTGAACCTGCTTTATGGTTGACAGGTTCTTGTATGTACCCTCGTCCGCTAAGTAAAAATAATTGCCCTCGTAAAACGAAGATGCCATGAGAAAACTTCAGCGTTGTCAAGCGATTGACTAAAATGAAGACTCACAGGATTCTCACTATTCACCATCTGTTGCCAAAATTATCATAGCAGCCCGTTGGGATATTTGTTAAAATTTAACCGGCACTGGGAGGTATGAAACGGTATCTTTTACGTGTTAAGGAAAATGCCTGACACAATAAAAAAAATAATAAAATAAAATAAAAACGGAAGTATATACTTCTCACGCCATTTTCGAATTATATAACTTTCATTAGCCTAATATTTGAAATGGAACTACAATTTCGGTGTTCGTATATTTATACAACGCCAAGGAATAATGTTATTTCGATACTGCGATATTCAGATTTCCAGAGCTGATAACATGTCGACTTCGTAGTTCCACCCGAGCACCGCTAGATGCCTCTTCCGGCGCATCATCTTTGATATCGGCATTCATATGAAAACATCCATTTCCTTTAACCACTCTTAATCACTGCGAAAATGAAGCATTTTAACGGCACAAGAAAGTGAGTTAGGAGCACTCCATGTTTCGATATTCCCTTATTGTAATACGTTATTTTAATACTGCAGATGCGCTGTATTACACCGTCTTCGGTCGAGGCGAATAGCCAATCAGTGAGCTGATTGTTGGAGAATGTAGAACTTGATCCAAGCTGTAAATAGGAAAATTTCTACTTCCTTTTACCACTTTTAATGGCTAAATGCACACATAATATTTATATTCGTGAAATCTACGACAAACAATCTTTCGAATTATGTAACTTTCATTGGCCTTCTTGTACGAATAAATTAGTAATCTGTACCAAAATTTTCGTGTTAGCGCATTTATATAATGATACCTGTATTTCCAAGTGGATGGGGGGCATCGTTATGTTCTGCCTCCGACAGCCTTAGTCCGCCACTGGGTGGTAGAATCTTCTAGCCGAGATGCAGAATTACTTGATTTTGAGGCGTTTAGTGAAAATGATATGATAAAAACGTAGACTCACATATTTCTCAGGAGCGCCACGTTGCGGCTCGCGCGGCCTCCCGCTTCGGGGGTTCGAATCCTTCCTCGGGCATGGATATTTGTGTTGCCTTTAGTATAAGTTAATTGATAAGTAGTTTGTAAGTTTAGGGACTGATGACCCCGCAGTTAAGACACATAAGCTTCACAAACGTTTGAACGCGTCTCTTAGTACTGCGTGGTCCCGATTCTTCCGCGTCACTGATTTGGCTGCTCACTGCTTCAGAAGATTCCTGTAAGGCTTTATCTGTATAATCTTGCTGCATACTTTTCTATTGATAACAACAAATAACCTATATACACTTCATATAGCAACATCACAATATTATTAAATAAATATGACCGACCAGTTCAGAATCTAACGTACAAGTAACCCTAGGAATCAGTCTTCTTCTGTTCTTTCTCTTCCGAGGTCACTCTTGATCTTATCGCCATTATGACACCTGAAAACACTTGTAATATGACACAGATGATTCCCCCTAACGAGCGTTTCAACAGCTGCGTGTGGCAACGTGTAAAGAAAACAGTCTTCAAAGACAGGTAGGTGTGAGTGATGCTGTTATGTTTCAATGATGGTGTAATTAGTAGGTAAAAAGTAATGGATAAATTGGGCATCCAACCCGGAAATAATATGGTAGCTGCTCTGACTGCCATAGATCGTCAGCGACTAGTTGAAGCTGAAAGGGCTGCGGAAGCCACCAGTAAACAGTCCACAGTAAGGAAAAGAAGCTATTGAGGAGCACCGTCGCTTTTAAAATCCACGCACTATCGTTGTCGTAGTTATTGTCTATAACTTCGTTATTTGCAAAGAAGGCGAATGAAGTTTGGTGCCGTTGGTATCATATAGATTCATTTGGACAAGGAGTTAGTCTGAAGACAATTGAATTGGCTGTACGAGCGTTTGTCCATTTGTTGATAAGAGAAGTATCCAGAAGAGAGCCATCTGAAGCGATAAACTACGAGGTCGTATACACAATTGAGACTGGACATAACATATTAGACGCGTTATGCATCAAACTAAAGCTACAGATCAATGGAGAAGAAAGTTCAGGTCATCAGAAGTATGTAACTTGCTGATTCACATTAAAAAAGAGTTGCTGTTTCATCTCTGATTTCTGAAATCGCAAGTTTCCTGCATATGGAAGATGAACGAATCATTAAATGACTTTTGTGCGCTCGGAAAGAACTGCTTATATTGCAGTATTAAAGTTACGACTGTGGTGATATTCTCGGTATAAGATTCAGTATTGTTTTACGCTATAGAAACAGGTCAGAAATAAACGTCCATTTGGCGCCGTGTCACTCTTAATCAGTATATATACAGCGTGCATGCCGTTTGAACTCAAACTCTCTTTTTCATGAATTTCGCAGACTTGATGCCTAAAAGGAGAGGAATATCACGGTCTATGTAATATTCTTTACGGTGCCCCCGGGGGGAACTTTATAATAACTGTGTCATTGATCACCATGAAAGTTGGCTTATGTATTTTTGTTTTCATCAAAGAGGGGAAGATGAAGCATAGAAAATTGGAAGAAATAACTACCCGGGCAACGCAGGGTTTTCAGCTAGTGGTATTAAATAGTCGTCTGCTGGAATCAGTGAGTTGAGTAACATGCAAATAATACATAAGCTGCGTTATCATGTTAGTCGTCTCTTTATGACACCTGTTCACTGTTATCTTCAAGTACGTTGGTACTTTCAACCTATTTATATTCCAGAATGTTATATCGTACAACTGACAATGTCACCTAAGTCGAAATTTCAGCAGCTCAGTATTAACAGTTCTATCCAAAGCAGAAAATGACGTCATTTAAATAATTTGTGATGCTGCTGTCCCGCATTACAACGCTTTAATAATTGTCACACTTTTCAGTTTCACCGCTTATGTAAATTTTGTATGGAATTTCATTTCTTCATTTGTTTAGTTTTCACATTAAAATTCTCTTTACTCGTAATCGATTAGCCGCGGTGGAGTAGCCGAGCGGTCTAAAGCACCTCGCTGCGGAGCGCGCGGTTGCTCGCCGTGGATGTTCGAGTCCTCCCAGGGGCATGGGTGTGTGTGTGTGTGTGTGTGTGTGTGTGTGTGTGTGTGTGTGTGTGTTTGTCCTTAGGTTAGTTTACCTAGGTTTATGTAGTTTGTAAGCTACGGACTGATGACTACGCAGTTCGGTCCGATAGATTTAAAGATATTTTCATAATCGATTACATCGCAGCCTCAAGTTGGGTATCAATACCTTAGTTTATATTGGAAAACAAAGACATCTCGTTAAATCAATACATTTTATTGATTGGAGAAGAAATCCATTTTGGATAAATAATTTCATGTTCTTATTGACAAAAATTTTAGAACGGTGTAACGTGAAAAGACTGAATACAGCCTACATTGTAATCTGCAGATAATCTGGGTAAGAAAGTATAACAATTATCTGTCATTCCTCTTCTTTAGGATGTCAGGTTGTGTGATGTATACAGTCTAAATGAGGTACCATGTTTAGAATAATCCAAAATGTTCTCATCACCCTATTCCTTTATGAACTTTCAGGCCTTTTTAAGCAAATTGAGTATCCCAAGCTCACATAAGCAATAGCATCTTAATAATCAATGTACAGATCGGTCTCCAGTCCGTTTTGGTAGCCTAGGTTTGTGTTCCAGTGTCTGCTTGCATGATGTATATGAGATGCAGTTTTCTCTTCTTTGTGAGATATTAAAATAATACTACAATACGTTCGATTGCTGTAACTCACAGTAAAGCGTTTATGAGAACATGAAACAAACGCCAAATCGTGTCGCACAACAGAAGGAACTGACAGTTCGTTGAGGTTTGCATGCGAGATTTCAGTAAACAAACGTAGACTGGGAAACACACACACACAGACAGTGACAAATTGTCTGACAGCAGAGGCTTCGAGAACGATACCCGGATATTTGGATTGGCACAGCCACTGTTGACAGATTACGAACGGGCGACCAGAATGAAACCCCCAGCAATGTGCATGCCAAGCCCCTACAGTCCCGTAAGCGGCCGACTGCCAACAGCCGGCAAATTGAAGAGCGCCTCGGCGGCCATTATGGTGGCGAACTTCAGATGTGCGTAAGACTCTTTTTATTAGTTACGTCGCGTGAACTATGTCTCATTTAAATATACAGTACAAAATAGCTTCGGACTCTTTGAATAACAGCAGCTATCGGTTGTGTGTAAATTTACTTCACACACGGTGTAGAAATCTCCAACAGCGTTTCTTCTTCCTAACTAAACCGAATTATAACATTTAGTTTTTTTTTTAGCGTTCTAAGTGCAGCATATGAACTGAATTTATCCTCAGACACTTTCTCAGTATATTCAATGATGGTGAAACTTTCGTACAAACATTAATTTCAGGAATAGTTTCACAACACTTTACGTCTTTGCTTGATTGCCTGCTGTATTCTCCAATATTTAGATATTTTATATCGTCAAAAAATGAAACGGGGCTGCCTGAAACAGCTAACGTTACAAATCGACTGTGAAATGAAATATCAGATACGTAACTGTAAAATAGCTTCTTACCTTGTGAACAGCAACCAGCTACTACCAAATTCTTTTAAAAACACGAAGAATGACATAACTTTCTCTTAACTAACTGCATGTAACATTAGCATTAGGATATCTAGCACAAATATTAGCGTTTTAATGCTGTAAACCAAATACCTTACAGTAGCGTAAACTGCTCAAAAGTCAGCAACTATCGTCGTTGGGTTTAACTTCACAATGTGCATCTAGTGCGGCTGTGTGTCATTCATATATGGAACCATACACAGTTCAGCAAACTCCTTTCAGTTGTTATACCTATATGTAAAGCAGATGACCTTTAAACTTTGTGTTACAAGTTGCTAATATTTATTTCATAAACAAAATTTCGAACTGCGGTGAAGTAACTGATCTCATGGACCCCAATAGTTATTTTTCACAATCATAAAATGAAACTTTTTGAACTTCTTGTCCATCAGTATCGCATAAAAAGCTCGTTTATAAGAGCTATTACTATTGTAAAAGCCTGTTTTTTATTACATTCAGAACCTCATGTTGTCTTCACTAAGAGCCTTTTAAGCAAGAGTAACTATTTCTAAACACAAGTACTAGGGCTACTTGAATTCCTGAGAAATACAAATGGGAAGACAGTATTCGTTCTTTTTATTCCTTTCTTAAATCGATTTATGCAGTTAAACGCTGAGCAGCTCTTAACCATTGTGCTTCATGTATACCGCAATAGTCAAACAATACAGACTTGTTCAAATGTTTGTATACCTTATGCGACTTAACTACGGGGTTATCAGTCCCTAAAATTACAAACTACTTACGAACTAGCTAATACTAAGGACGGCACAAATATCCATGCCCGAGGGGAGTTTCGAACTCCCGACCGTAGTGGCCGTGCATACCGTTAGTGGAGCGCCTCAGTCCCCTCGGCCACCGCGGCCGGCATACAGAATTATTGATCACGAATTGAGTATGTATACCCCAGTTGCTATGTAATACACGATTTATTTCCTAACAACACTCTTATCTTTCGCTTGCCACTATAGCCGGCCGCAGTGGGCGAGCGGTCTGCGGCGCGCCAGTCACAGTCTGCACGGCCGCTACGGTCGGGGGTTCGAATCTCCCCCCCCCCTCGGGCATGGATGTTTGTGTCGTCTTTAGTATAAGGTAGTTCATAAATAGTTTGTAAGTTTAAGGACTGATGACCCCGGAGTAAAGTCCCTTAAGCTCAACAAACATATGAACATCGCTTGCCAGTACCACGGCGGCCGACCGAAGGCTCAAAGTATCCCGCGGCAGCAGCGCCGATAGGGACTCCAGTTATTTTTACACGGTGTTTGGTGCATGCAGTCAAGCGACTAATATTACGCACGGTCTAGGATATACAATAGCACCGAGAGGCGAGTAAGAGTTTTTAGATAACGGCAGAGGCTGGATGCAGAGAATGACGAACTGTGGAACTGTGCACTAGTAAACAGGAAAGCATTCGTGGTCTTGAAAAGGAGACCATTACTGGGATTGGTTCTGAAATGCATAATTAGAACAACTTAAAAAAGCTTTTGACTGTTTCCAGTAAAATGGCAGCAAGGCGACGCCTGTAGAAAGATGCACCGACGCAGTTGCGCAAAATAATGGACAGTGCTGTCCAGCACCTTATGTAAGACTCACAGCAAAGAGACACTCTCACTTCCCGGATTTCTTTCCTAGGCGCTCGAGGCATATTTTATTATGATTGGACATCTAAGTATTATCCTTCATCGAAGTAACCACAAAAAAATCCCGTTACATGGTTGTGATGTGCATTGTTTTTTAGGCTAATGAATAGGAAAGTTGAATATTATTTCCTCGTAACTGGGAAGTTACGATAGAGCGTTCTTGGATTAGTTTGCTGTTATCTCTTACATGCGTCTGCTACGATTTAGGAAGAAACCATCACGAAGGACGTCTTTTTTTTTTTTTTTTTACGTTTGCTTCAGCTTATGTAAAGTAAAAACAGACCTTTTCAGTTAGTATAGCTTAATGAGGTTACATTTAAGCGGAACCCTGAAGAAGCATTGTGCGGTATAATTCCCTTTCAGATGGCGGGAGCTGATTTAGTTGTGTATGGCTGAAGCAGCTGCGTGGGGCTCGTGCGGAGCGCGCCAAACAGATGCGTGTCGCTTTCGCTGTAATCTGACGTCCCCCATCAGACGGCCGGGCGCCGCGGTGACGCAACGCCCTGCATGCCCGCGCGAACCACAGCCGGCTAACTTGTGTTTCTTCCATACTGCTCTTACCAACGAGACTGGCGATAGGTCCGCCATGTTATTTGGGGTATCGGCTGACAGCTGATATGCCACACCCACTCGGGAATTTAACTACCTTATAGTTCCACGTTTTGAAAAAAGATTGAGTATTGAATACGGATGTGCATCAAGATACGTCAGACTTTTTTGAAGCTGCGAATTGACGAGCGTGGTAGTAAATTTCCTAAAAATGCGCTAATAATATAATAATTTCGTGTGGCTCGTTGGCCTGGTGCAAGTCTTTCGTTTGGACGCCACTTCGGCGACTTGTCTACCCCAGTTATCCAACCGGGGAAAGGGGACCTACAGCTTAATGTGGAATCCGAACCACGTGTCGTTTCTGGCGACTCCTCACATCATTGAGAGATGGATGGATTAAAACGCAGACTGAAAAAAATCCGAGGTCCGACCGGGTATCGAACCCGCGACTATTCGGTTTGCAGTCGAGCGCTTTACCCCAAGACCTCCGGGTGAAGAAATGTCACCAACTTGTCAGTATTACAGTTCCATTTCTAAGTATAACAGCGACGGCCGCGGTGGCTGAGCGGTCTGCGGCTTGGTCTGCACGGCCGCTGCGGTCGGAGGTTCGAATCCCCCCTTGGGCATGGATGTTTGTGCCGTCTTTAGTTTAAGCTAGTTGATAAGTAGTTTGTAAGTTTAGGTACTGATGACCTCGTAGTTAAGTCTCATAAGCTCTACAAACATTTTTTTTTTATAACAACGAAAGTGCCGCTGCGAAAATATCTGTGTTGATTTTAATGCAAGTACACTGTCTAAAACGGGCAGCTAAACATACAGTGAACAATAATTATGACGAACAATCATGACCATGGATCTTCATCTGCTGTTCTTGTATTGTAACAACTGCTTTAATAAAGTGTAGTATACACTTATCTTGTGTTTACTAAACCTATTAAATCTACAAACTTGTAAAATTGCTGTTAAAAGGTTATATTATAAACTTTGGTGGACGAAATTTGAGTACAAAGACGAAAGTGACAACAAAATACTGTAGTTAAAAATGCGCCCAAGTCATCTGCCATAACGCATTCCACGTCGTAATAAGGTGTCATGCTGAAGCAAGTAACGTTTGGTACGTGAAATGTGACTACAAATACGAAAGTGGCGGCAGAATGCTGCGATAAAATTGCGCCTGGGTCAGCAGCCACTCAAGCATTCCACACCGAAATAACGTATCATTAATTACCTTCGTTGTTGCCACGCTGAAATAAGTACATTTTTGTTGCAAAGAACACAGACATGCACAAGGGGAAAAAATTCCGGCTGTCACTACTTCTTCCACACGTTGCACTGGTTGCATGTCAACCATGCACGATCAAATATTGTCAGCAACAAATAAAAATATTTTTAAAGAATGTGTAGATACTTAAAAGTGTGCTTTCTTCAACCACAGGAGCGACAGAAAAAGAAATATCTAAAAAACACACCAACACTTGGTAGAAAACTAAGCCTTTTTATGGTGTGTACTTCAAGGGAATTGCAGGATAGGTCATCTGAAGCTTCACTCTTGGGGCAGCTAAGTGCGATTATCAGGAATTTTGTTTGTGTATAGCCAGACTGAGATCAAACTAGACAAAACCTTGTACGAAGTACTTGTCGGTTTATCACTTCGATTTGTGCATTTAAATTATGAACACACTTTAGGCATATTTCGGCAGCAAAAATTGTACAGGAAATACACACTAAATACAATATATTATAAATACAACACTTCAAGCTCAACAATAACATACGATAGATTTCTGCGGCTCGATAGCACAATTGTAGAGACTACAAATCCAAAGGTAGCGGGTTCGATCCCCGTCAGGTCCTAGGATTTTTGTCCGTCACTTCCCACTTCTTTCACCTCTGGCAGTGTTGCTGATGTGAAAAATATCGAGTAACACCGTAGTTCGGAACCCACGTTAAACTGTAGGTTCCTCTATAACTGGCTGGGTAAGACCGTTCAATGGTCGAAGGACTGCAACGGCATACCACCTCCAAACAGGACCATGCCTAGTAAATCACTGTGGTGTTCAAATCAATCTTCGGGTTGTTGACAACTTTACCTTTTAGACAGACTATTCTCAAGTCCACTGACCACCAAAAATATGGCGACTGAGTTTACACAGGTTACCGCAAAGAGTGCTGTACGTCGCGTGTTAAGCACTCAATGAAATTTAAGCTCGTTGGCTCTTACACTACTAACTGCCGTAGGACTACTGGGTGCAGCTTGGTGGTATCTACATTCTACGCATTTCTTTGGGAGGGGGAGCGGGAAGTGGAGAAATCTACAAGTGCTTAGGAAATAAACAGGTGTTATAAGGATACCCATGACCAGCTTCTCGTTAATTTCTTTTTCATGTTCTTTTCTTTTCCTCCTCGTTATACTTGCTCATTGTGGTAATACAGCTATTTCACTAAAGTGACAACACATTAAAATTTAAAGTACGGAGAACATTCACATAAAGCCGAGGTGTACAGCTGAACTTCAGCAGGCATATTTACAGAGGTGGTGCATCGCATTCATTGGGAGGCTGTTTAAGCTTTGCAAGTTCTTTTGGTGATATTTGCATTTAGACCCATCTTATTAAAGGTAAGAGAGACGAAATGTGGAAATCTTCAACATAAAGATTCAATACCTTTATATCTTTAATCTACATTTTATGCATTGACAGTGCCCGAAATGTAGATCTGCTTCAATATATGAAAATATTTGCGACTGATTGCTATCATCATTGTTAGTTATTTGGTGTTTTTGCGTGAAGAACGATATCAGCAGCAAAATTCATTTCGAAAGCATAGACTGCTCGTTAAGTTAATGTTCGCACATGGCATTAGTAGTGTGCTGGATAGCAATACGTTGTAAAGTGAGCACTTACGAACATTAATGGGAAAGACGAAAGACATAGGATGAGTATGATCACCCTGTATATGAGGCCGCATGTGGAACACTGCTAGGAATCATGTCTTGTGCTTCAGTGGCCTGGTACACCTGGTTAAGGCAAGGCTGTAACGCAGACCTTCTGAAGCAGATCGTTTTAAAGAAAGACATTGCGCTTCAAGTTGCACCACCCTCTTTTTGCCAGGAACTGTTTCTGGGTGAGCGTTGTTGTGCGACTTTCAATATCCACCATACTCCCCAGATCGCAATCCTCCAGACAGCTTCCTATTCCACCGACTAAAACTCGCTTTGAAAGGAAAGAGATTTGAAGATATTCCTGACATCTGACGAAGCGTGTTTATGGTTTTGAACAACATCCCAAAGGAAGACTTCCTGCAAAGTTTCCAGGACATGTCTCGCAGAACTCAGCGATGTATAGTTATGGGAGTTGACTATTTCGGACAGTAAGGCAACTAGATCATACATGTTGATGTTACAGGACTATTCACCGACATTTGTAAGAGCTTTTATATTGCCGAACTCAATTGGTGGCCTTAGAAACTTTGTATCATAATGGGGAAATTGTGACCGGAAAATAATTGGGAATCGAGCGCTGTAATATTGTAAAACAGACATTGCAAAAGAGCAGTGTGAAGTAAACAATACATGTCACCAACCAAGCGAGTAATTGTTGTTAATGCAAATACGTATATATTCGAAGAAAAAAGACAATGATAGATAAATTCAAAATGGTAATATACAATATTATTAGTATTGTGTTGTCATTATGAGTGCAAGGTAGTGCGATAATTAGTGCCAAAAATGCATTGGTGGCAAATAGGTTCTTAAAACGGTGTGTTCAAAACCGCTCCCAATGAAATTTGTGCCTAGAAAAGATTGACAAAAGGTTCACTAAGTCCGTCTCCGAAATCCCCCTCTTGCTCGGTATGTAGCGGGTTTGAATGACCCTAAAAGTTTTCATGCTGCGATCGTTACTAAGTAAGATAATTAGAGATACTCAAGAAATAAGTAAAACGTGGAAATTTTTCAGCAATCAGTCGTAAAAATAATTATTTATTTTCAGATCTAGATTTCGACCACTGTGTGGTTATTATCAGTGCTAAAATAAATACAAAAGAACCAGTTAAAATACATGTCACGTTATAAGCCAATTGTACAAGTTTCAGTTAAAGTCAAAGATAGAAAAATACCTTATCATTGACTTTAAGTGAAATTGTACCAGTGGCTTATAACGTGACATGTATTTTATTTTAGCTGGTTCTTTTGTATTTATTTTAGCACTGATAATGACCACACAGTGGTCATAATCTAGATCTGCAAATAAATAAATATTTTTACGACTGATTGCTGAAAAATTTCCACAAGTCAAATGCAGTCGTGGAGCACAAATTCCAGCATGGAATCAAGCCTGATTATAAGTAAAATGGCAAAATTTTGACAATCCAAATCATCTCAGTATCAGAACTTAAAATCAGTTTTGTTTATAATTCTGCATATCATTGTCATTATTGCCAAAGTGGGAAATATGATCCCTATTAAAATGTACATTAAGAAAGTTATATGTATCATTAAGTAGCCAAAACGTATAACAGTAATAACAAAGAAAATTTTAAGATTCCAGATTTTGGATCCTCAGGATTTAAAACGTTAAAAAAACTGGAATTGGTGGGATATGTTTGTGTTGTGTATTATTGTGATTGCGCGGCACGGCAACTCACCCGAGGCATACGGAGGTGGTGCACCAATCCTGGGCGCAGGTTACGCATAGCCGCAGTGCCATTAGAAAGCGCGGGGTCCCCTTACACCGGGTATATTTAGAGTGTGCGTGTGATTCAGACGGGCTAATTGTCTCGTCAACTCCGTAGCGAGTGTGTGGGTCGGCTGGCTAACGACGGCGTAGGCACTGAGCCCATCAGAGCGAGTTGCGCAAATAGGCGTCTGCGCTGTGTGCCATGTGAATCAGAGGGCTCGGAGATTCTCAGCGGAAGTGCTTGGGCGGCGGTGGCTAGCGCTGCGCCTCCTCTGTAACAGTCCGCTTCCTGCGCTGACTCACGCATTCTACACGTCACGTGACTCAAAAACACTTCGGTTCTGCTGAAGTAGAGAATCCTTAATGTGGATCAAGCAATGATGTCCAACCCAATCTGCGAATGTGCTCCGGAGGACTGACAATTAGGAGTGCGTCCGCATTGTCTTGTTGGAGCAAGACGTCTTTTGGAGACTGGATACGTCTAAAACGGTATTTATTTTATTCAGTCTTCACATGTGCTTCAGTGGTTGACCATTTTGATCACATTACACTACCATTTTGATCACATTACACAGCAACTTTGCCAGCTGATGGAACTGCCTTGAATATCTAAATGTTCAAATGTTTGTATACCTAACTGTCCAAATTGCCTTCGTCATCGGTCTAGACTAACAAACTACTTATGATAACCTATGCTGAAGACCAAACACACACACACACACACACACACACACACACACACACACACACACGAGGGGGATTCCAACCTCCGGCGGAAGCGGTCGCGCAATGCGAGACATGACGCCTTAAGACCAAGTGGCGATTTCTGCACGGCTGATGTCTAAACTTCTTGTCTTTGGTGATTACTGTTTTTTCGTTTTCGGATCAAAGTGATGGATCCAGATTTGGTCTTTTGTATCTAGTCATGGCAGAAAGCCTTCTCTCCTGCACCGTATCTGATCATTCGGGGAATCTATCGCGCGAAAGCTTTTGAACGTGTGCAAGAGTCTCAACGATTGCACTTGCCCGACAGTTGTATAGCTCACAAATGTTCAAATGTTAGTATATCTATCGGACCAAACTGCGTGGTCATCAGTCCGTAGCTTACAAACTACTTAAACTAAGGTAAACTAACCGAAGGACAAACACACACACACACACACACACACACACACACACACACACACAACCCCATGCCCCAGGGAGGACTCGAACCTCCGACGGCGAGCAACCGCGCGCTCCGCAGCGAGGCGCCTTAGACCACTCGGCTACTCCACCGCGTCAGTTGTACAGCAAACCGTCCAGTTGTGTTGTTGTTATTTTCAAGGGTCTACAAATGCGGCGGTCTTCAGCAGTAATCCGCGCGACTCAGCAAAGTGCTGTGACAGGATATCCCAATCACGAGGCTGGCCTGTCCGCTTCTATACCCATACACTGAACACTATGCATATTCACTGCAGTCTAGCAAAGGTTCAATTACAGCTCGTCGTTTGAACGCAGAGGTAAGCAGAGCGAAGTGTTAGCGGTGTGTCCCGCAGTTCTGCTGCAGTCACTTGTCTCGTGTGAGGCCACTCGTGGCACCTGCTCTTTCATCTGCCTTGGGTTTTTATTAAATGGTGAAGCTGGTTGGCATGACGACTGGAGCGCCATGTTTTAATGCCCTTAGCATTTTAGCCAATCCGCTTAATAGACAATTACATAACTGAAACTGGGAACTGCTCTAATTTGAAACTTGTGTGACTATTACGACTGCCTTACATAACAGTGATAGAAATAACGGTCTTTGACGTAGCTTCGCGACCGAACCGTTTTGTTGTTCACCAGTTTGGGGGGGGGGGGCGGGAGGGGAGGGAGGAGTGAAACCATCCTCGGAAACCTTCGTCCGCGGCATATGGCTCTTTTTAAATGGATGACAAAGTTAATATCTTGGTGCAGCGGATTTTGATAATAATATCTGCACTGTACTTGTGATCTACGATCATTCGAAACAAAGATTTATTAATTTTGAGGTGTAATGTCTTACTTCTGTAGAATCTTCACTCTTGCGCATAGTCCCGTGGCTTCTCCCGTTGTAGCCTCGTCACTCCTGAGACACAGGAAAGAAGCAGTAAATTTTTCTACTCATTTTCCAAGAAACTAATATTCAAGCACAATAGGCTTAAATGGAGGTCCACATATATGGACCTTTGGTGTCTCTTATCTTGAATATGCAAGATTCTTTGCTTTTTATTTTATTTCCAAAATATCTCGTGGTGTCGACTGGTGTTATTCACAAATTTTTGGTCCTCAGTTCTCATAGAATCTCTCTTTTTATTATGTTGTCAATAAAATTTACTTTGTGCATAACCCAGGAACTCCATTACAACATATAACCCAGTTAAATCCAGCATGTCTTCCATTGTATTGTTAGTATTTCTCAGGTTTCTGGAATATAAATTTATTGTTGGGCTTGTGCTTCCCACAATGTCTCAGGAAGGTACACCAGAAAAATTAAAAAAAAAAAAAAACATTTGTTCTGATCTGCAATAACAATGTTAAGAAGCCATTTTCGGAGTACAACCAAGTCAGTACACTACCATACTAATCATTCCTAGCAAGATATTGTTCTCTGTTTTGGAAATTAAGAAACTGAATGTTCATATTGAACACCATTCGTCTACAATCGGTAAAAATATTTGTACTTGTAAATAAAGAAAATAATGGACTGAGGCCCACGTGTGTGAATCTAGGGAATGAAGAGGTTACAGTTGTACGTAATCTGGCGAAGTTCTGAGTCGAGTGCCTGCGTTGGTGGCAGTGTATGCTGCTAAGTACTGCCAAAACTCTTGATGTCATTACATGTAGCAAACTTCTGTAACAAGAGAAACCAAAAGCTGGCTCTCTACGCTTTAGCGTACATGCCTTGAATTTTGCGCACGGTAGATACTTCAGCTTCCCACTGTGATACACGTTGTTAGTCCATTTATCTCGTTGGGTCGCCTAATAGGATTAACGGATGGAAAGCGATAAAAGTCTTGCAGTGATTATGCCTCTTGTCGAACTAGTGACAGGCTCTCTGTTTATGGAGATACTTCGCGTAACAGACGCACAACACGCGCGCAATTGGTGTTCGAAATTTACACTATATTGTGACCTGGATGATCAAGTTAATTGAATTTATGCCAGTTTCACACTCAGATTTCAAAGTTGAATAATTCCCGGTTTTATGCTGGATTTATTTTCGAAGGCAGTACCACTGCGTCGCTGCTGCTCTTACGAATTGACGAACCAATTAATTTGCTGTTTTCTGTCATTGGAACAATAATAGGTAAAATGGTTTACACCATTGAATGATATTGCGTAATTTCATATAAACGATGGCATTTGCTACGTTACTGCTCTGTTTCAAGATCTTGCAAAGCAGGTGTCGTAGAGAATGAGTGTGGTTGGCCTCGCCTGCCCGTGGAGATTGTCGTTCCTGATACCGCCCCCCGTTTCAAGCTGCCCTGGCGTAGACTGGTTTTACGGAGGAGCACAGGTTTCCCGTCGCCGGACTCGTTCAAATGACTCTGTCCTTTCTCGGATCGTATGACTCATAACAATGTTCCATTAATTTTCTCAAAATGTTAAAATGTTTGTAAATGTAGATATATAAACTGCTGCGGGTATCAGTCGCGATTCAATGACTGTTAGCAGAATATGGAATCGGTGGGTTCAGGAGGCCAATACGGAACGCCGTGTTGGATCCCAACGGCCTCGTATCACTAGCAGTCGAGATGACAGGTATCTTATCCGCGTGGCTGTAACGGATCGTGCAACCACGTCTCGATCCCTGAGTCAACAGATGGGGACATTTGCAAGACAACAACCATGTGCACGAGAAGTTCGACGTTTGCAGCAGCATGGACTATCAGCTCGGAGACCATGGCGACGGTTACCCTTGACGCTACATCACAGACAGGAGCGCCTGTGATGGTGTACATAACGACGAACCTGGGTGCACGAATGGCAAAAGTAATGTTTTCGTATGAATCCAGGTTATGTTTCCAGCGTCATAATGGTCGCATCCGTGTTGGCGACATCGTGGTGAACGCACATTGGAAGCGTGTATTCGACATCGCCATACTGTCGTACCACCCGGTGTGATGGTATGGGGTGCCATTGGTTACACGTCTCGGTCACCTCTTGTTCGCTTCGACGGCACTTTGAACAGTGGCCGTTACATTTCAGATGTATTACGACCCGTGGCTCTATCCTTCATTCGATCTCTGCGAAACCCTACATTTCAGCAGGATAATGCACGACCGCATGTTGCAGGTCCTGTACGGGCCTTTCTGTATACGAAAAATGTTCGACTGCTGCCCTGGTCAGCACATTCTCCAGATCTTTCACCAATTGAAAATACCTGGTCAGTGGTGGGCGAGCAACTGGCTCGTCACAATACGGCAGTCACTACTCTTGATGAACTGCGGTATCGTGTTGAAGCTGCATTGGCATCTGTACCTTTATGCGCCATCCAAGCTATTTGACTCAATGCCCAGGCATATCAAGGCCATTATTACGGCCAGAGGTGGTTGTTCTGGATACTGATTTCTCAGGATCTATGAACCCAAATTGCGTGAAAATGTAATCACATGTCAGTTCTAGCATATTTGTCCAATGAATACCCGTATATAATCTGCATTTCTTCTTGGTGTAGTAATTTTAATGGCCAGTAGTGTATTCCTGAACGAAGAGCGTGCTGGTAGAAACTGTAGAAATAGTCATTTTTATACCATCTGTATTGTCTGTTTTAGTTCCTCTCATTTTCGCACATTTTTGCCTGATAGTAAGAAAAGTGTGGACACGCATCCATTTCCATTTAGTGTGGAAACCATTTGTTCCGTTATTTTATAAGCTCTTGGAATTAACAGTAAATGTTTTATCAAAATGTCTTCAAATCAGACAATTTGTACTTAGCCTGACCATTGTGAGTACACTAATTCTACTTCCCTTTTTTTTCAGGTACGTTCACATCCTGTTCGATGGCTTCCATATGGTAAGACTTCTCTTAGATTATAATTTCCACAAAACCGTCTAACACTCGCCCTTTACAGCATTCTCAATATACTTCAAGCAATTTATGTTGATTTATAGCTAAGACAGTTTCACATACTTGGTAGTCAAATGCTGTCTGTAGAACAAGAGACTAATAGGATGTGTAGGACAGTAGCTGGAAGTCGCTGGTTGTAATCGTTGTAGTAACACGCATTTACTGCAATCAGTTACGGTTGCTGTGTAGTAATCCGACTGATTATGACAGCCATGTCTCAAATAATAGGGAACTCTGTCTCTAAATTATGATACGTCCTCTACTCATAAGTGGAAAGAAAACGTTACGTACCGCTACTGAGACAGCTGAATAATTTATTACGTCAGACGTAAAAACTCTTGAGCATTTGAACCCTAAAACACTAGATTGTGTGACAAGCAGCCTGCAAACCTGATGCAGTTCATAGACATTTCGAAAGCTCTAAGAAGCCACTCTATTCCACTGAAGAGAGCTCAAGGAACGGGACCAGGTTTGAACCTCTGGGACTTCGGAGCAAACGGAAGTACTTTCGAATCTCTTGGACTGTGCACTGCTTTGCTGGGCACAGAGGCCCTGGTGTGTTACTACTGACCAGTTGAAGGGTGGTCTTTGTCTGGGGTGACGGAGAGCAAGATGTGTAGGGGTACAGTGTTTATTCCAAACGAAAGATATAATTGCGGGTAGTCTGTTAATAGGGGAAAACAGTGTTCTTGTTGATGTGGTCTTCCATCCGCAGACTAGTTTGATGCAGCTCTCCACGCTACCCTACCGTCCTGTGCAAGCCTCTTCGTCTGAGAATACGTTCGGCAACCTACATCCTTTTGAATCTGCTTACTGTATTCGTCCCTCGGTCTCCCTCTACGATTTTTACCCATCACGCTTGCTTCTAAAGGTAAGTTGTCGATTCCTTGATGTCTCAGAATATGTGGCACCAACCGCTCTCTTCTCTTAGTCAGGATATGCCACAAACTCCTTTTCTCCCCAATTCTGTTGAGCACCACCTCATTAGTTACGTGATCTCCCTATCTAATCTAACCATCATACTTCTATAGCACCACATTTCGAAAGCTTCTATCATCTGTTCAAATGAACTCCTCATCTTCCATGTTTCACTCCCATACAGTGCTACACTCCAGACAAAGCACTTCGTAACATTTAAACTAATTTTAGATGTAAACAAATTTCGCTTCTTCAAATGTTCAAATGTTTGTAGAGCTTATGGAACTTAAGTACGAGTTCATCAGTCCCTAAACTTACAAACTACTTATGAACTAACTAATACTAACGACGGCGGGCGGCACAAATATCCATGCCCGAGGGGGGATTCGAACCCCCGACCGTAGTGGCCGTCCAGACCGTGACTGGAGCGCCTCAGTCCCCTCGGCCACCGCGACCGGCTCGCTTCTTCAGAAACGCTTCTGCATTTTATATCTTCTGTACTTTAGCTATCAGAAATTATCTTGCTACCAAAATAAAAAAAGTCATCTACTATTTTTATTGTCATATCACTTAATTCCTTCAGCATCGCCCGATTTTTTGACACTGCTTTCCATTACCCTCGTTTTACTCTTGTTAATGTTCATCTTACATCTTCCTTTCAAGACACTTTCCATTCCGTGTAATTGCTCTTCCAGGTCCTTTGCTTTCCCTGACAATTACTGTGTCAGCGGCAAACCGCAAAGTTTTTGTTTCTTCTCCCTGATCTTTAATTCCATCTCCAAATTTCTCCTCGCATTCCTTCACAACTTGTTCAATCTGTACGTTGTGCAAGATGTGAAGGGTAAACTGTATCTAGTTAGAAATGAATCGATCGTCGAAATTTCATTTTGACGCTGTCGTACGTTGCCGCTGTCGAGTGCCAATGTCAGACCTAAGTGACTTCCATCATGCTTCTTTGCGGCGCAGTTTTATGCAACGAAAATTCAGCCGATGGTCAAGAGGCGGGCGCGCTGGCTACGCTGCCCTATAGTAGCCGATCTTTACGACCGCTCCGCTGTTATGCCTGCATTGTAACGAGTTTATTCTCCGTTAATATACGAGCTAGTGAGCGATTCGTTCTCATTTATGCGTTGTTTACGACACAGTAGCTGTTACTCCAGATGGCGATGCTTACGCAAGATCCTTGAAACTGTAGTCTTGCTGACAATATTTCTGTAAGTTGACAATTGATTCCCTCTTCATCCGCTGTACCCGCGATCGCATGTGTGTTCCTCAAATTCAGAGTATTTTAGTGTTTAATTTTAGTTCAGTGCCGTACAAAAGGTCTCTTTAAGTGGTGATTCGCTAGAGATCGGTGTTAATTTTAAACAAGCAGAAAATGTATAAATTTTTGGAATATTTTTTAGAATTTTCATTTTTAACAATGACTTACCACGAATTCATTCACTAATAAAATGCAGATTTTGACATTTGTTTTTACCTCCTTTCAGTAAAAAGTGCGTTTCGTCTGGTTCCTTGCTTTACCCCAAGAAAAGTGGCTTAGACAGTACACCGGCGAATCACATGTAATGACGTGCCTGAATAACCACGTCTGTAGAGCGTAGACCGTTTAGACGTGCAGGAAGAGTCGACGAGCTGCTGGAAGGGATTGGGAGCCGGCAGAATCCACCATTTAGGTAGTATGGTACTGGTGCCATGGAGCCAACTGCCCTGGTCGAGGAGCTCACACAGATTTAGTAACCAGGAACGCATTGGCAACTCATTCTGTTGCTCTTCGAGCCACGCATGTACGTTTAGAGATGTGGAACTCTTTGCATTGTCCTACGGGAAGACATCGGCTGAGGAAATAGTCTCTATAGAGTGGACATAGTCCCCAGATATAGATATTTACTTGTGTTGATCAACTATGCCTTTGAAGAATGATGAGATCATCTATATTAGAATCGTGGTTACCTTTGAAGAATGATATCATCTATTGATGGCGCAGCTCTTGTATTTTCCGTGCTTGCTGTATTAGAATCGTGGTTAACTCCGCCTTATGCAAGACACCTTGTTTTGCTTTAATACCCGAATATGTTTCGGCACTTATTCTGTCATCTTCCGTAAGTTTTTGCCTTTTATTGTGTCATTCGTCGGATTTGGATCTGATTTAATCGAAGAATGACAGGTTTTCACAGCTTGTCATATTCGAGATGTGGTTGCTTGTTTGTTTGTGGCGTGTTCTTAATGTTACATGATATTTAATGCGCTTTTTGTTGCGAACTGGCACTGTTTATATCGCCATTTGTCTTCTTGTGGCGGCTGTACAGTCAATCGGGGTAACTTTGTACCACTTTTCTCCATTTTTTGAAAATACTGTACTTAAAATAAAGTATGCATTACAACAAACATTGTAACATTTTACATCTACAGTTACTGAGTGCTTGGGAAAGTAAAAATGTATACTAAATATGCCCTATTAGGGTAAAATTTCGATTTTAATACTGGTACAAAGTTACACTGTCATTCAGGGTAACTTTAGACCAGTCTTAGAAAACACAGAATGTTTCCTATATCTGATGCTCTGGGTAACTTTATACCATGCCAAAAGGAAATCAGGTGTTAATATGAAGTAAAAACAAAGTGTTAATTCAGTATTCACGTTTTACTCTGAAATATCAAGATATTTGTGTCGAGTTGGCACCGACAGCTCTCATATTAAGTAAACCCAAATAGAGAAAAAACCATTCATTGCAGTCAATTGTTTATAATACACATTACAAATAATAGTACACACATTTCTTCATAACACAACACAACATACTCAATAATTCTAAATAGGAAATAGACTCCTTCACATATTTTCATCCGATGAGCACAGGAACTCATCACTGATATGAACAATGCCCCTTTTATTAAACAGGCTTCATGCAGGATTCATCAATTATTTTTGTAATGTACTGTCCTAGTTTTACCAAGTTGAATCCTCTCTCTCAGGCCACACGTATTTTTTTCCTTTGTTAACCATGCAACTTTTTCTGAATGTCATATGACTGCCTCGCTCCTCTATTGCAGTGATTTTTCCAGGATAACAATTACCCTCATACACTGCAATGACACAATCATTAGCATGAAAGTCACCTGCACATGTAGGTGATTTGCTAAATATCAGTTATCATTCCTTCTACAACCATGTTCCCCTCAGCTATTACAATAGGGCCGTTTACGAGTTCCATTTCATCGGTCATACTTATGTTCACATCTAATTCAGCAAGAATACTGCAGCTATCAGGAGCATCTGCTGACACATTCTTTTTATTCAAAGTTCTGAGTGTTCTAGCATATGTGCTTACTCCACCTCGTCTTCGGTCCTGATTTTGGTCGTGATGTTCCAAGTTGCACAAATTCTAGCACATCCCTCGGTTGATTTTCTTCTTCTGCCTCCATTCGGGTTCGTCTCTTCTTTCTGTTGTTACCACTTACTTCTATATTCTCATAAAATGCCCTAACATCTTCTGCAGACAAACTCTTTCCTGGTTCTATGGGCAACTTATAATTTTTGATAGTCTTCTCATTGAGATCTGACTGTCTCACTGTCTCCAAATAGTTCTTGAATAATTCAGTTCCCACACTGCTTATTATTGAACCTCTATTGTAATTTTTGAATAATTTAGAAATGAGTGACAGCAGATCTACAATCATCTGACAAATGTTTATATGTTCATTGGGATGTGAATTTCCAAATTTGTACTCACAAATACGCTTCTATTGGTAGGTCCCACCATCAAAATCACGTAATTCATGCCATACTAAGTCATTTTAGAAATTTTAATGCTACAGGATCTTAATTTATTATTCTAATTTCAATTTCGTAAACATTGTACCATGGTCCTGGTAATTTTGTACCGGTACAATGTTACCCTGAAATGAGCATGAATCTGCCACTAGCTATATAACAGTGGCTATGTCGATATAGTAAATTAGAATTTCAAATCAAGTTATGTCATTGCAAACTCAAAGCATTATTTAATTGTTTAAAAACGAAATATTATTAAGAAGGTCATTAATTGTACTTAAAATCACAAATTGAAATCACTAATGTCAGATGCTCTCTTCACAGTCAACACAATAAAAGACTAACCACAACCAAAAGAGCTTGTAAGAATGTGGAAAGGCAGTTGAAATACGAAATATAAATAACAGAGATAATAATAGTGTTACTTTTGGTACAAAATAATATCACTATACGGAACACCAGGCAACTGAAACAAAAATAGGGAGTGGTACAAAGTTACCCTGACTGGTACAAAGTTACCCCGATTGACTGTATCGTATTCGAACACAAACAAATGAATACGGTACAGCCACCACAACAAGACAAATGGCGAATAAGCAGTTTGGGTATTAAAACAAAACAAGGTGTCTTGCATAAGGCGGATTTTACCACAGATCCCATTACGAGATAACCCAGGACATAGTAATCAAACATACCCCAGACCATAGCACTCTCGTGTGCTTGGTTTTACAGTGTACGTACCAGCAGCCATCTGTTCGATCCAGCATAACACGTAATTCATTTGGAAAGCCCATTTGTCGCCACTCATTGGACTTTGCAGCATCCAACGCCTATGAACAGCGTGAGTGTGAGCCAGGCGCCGGGAACATTCGCTGAAGGATCATCGAGGAGATTCATTGGGCGGTCTGTTGCTCAACGGCAGCACATCTATTTGCCGGCTCACATCCTTCATCCCCGTCATGTATGGCCCATGATGCAAGCCAGTCGGCTTGGCGCTGGTTTAGGATATTGTCGTTCTGCCACGGCCGTCAGGCGTCAACCACGGCGGCCAGCGAGCTCTTTGCTTCCACTCTTGACCCCGAAGGCCAATGATAAGTCCATTTGGTCGTGCATTAAATGGCTCTATTTCCGCATTGTGGAAGAGACTGTACCATTTATGGTATCCCCACGATACGCTTTGTACACCATACTCTGTTAGTTTCTGCCTGTTATATGTGAGTGGTTATTGCACGTAGGGTTCAATAACAAGCACCATGAAATGTTGGGTAAATTCATTTGGTCCTTATAATCGATGTCTTCATTACAGACGATAGTGCCCCCTTGGCGTTACCTCTGGCTCTAGATGGGCGAGAATGTCGAAGTAACACTTCCTTCATATAATGTGTCCATTTCGTAAACCACTATATGCATTTGCTAGCGTTAAAGCATCAATGGCTGGCATATTTTATCACGATTATTGTGGAGCGTCACTTAAATTTGTGTACTCGGATTTTGAACTCTGGAACATTCAGCAGAATATTATTTTCGGCAGTCACCTCGATGGTGGCGTGAAGTTTTCGCCTGTAAGCGGCAAATAGAAACGTTACTCAGTTTTAGACTGTTGAGGAATTCGAAACCTTCAGACACCTTAGAAACAACAAAAACCAGTTAACAGATATCTTATGCAGATACAAGCTAGAGGAATAAAATGAGCACTGTTACTGAAGAAACTGTCGTGCTGATTACTTAACGGGATGTTTCTGCTACCACTTGTCTTGCGTTTCGTTTCATAAGTTCAACTTTTTTCTCTTTGCATGTTACATCTCGGTGCATTCCAAATGTTCAAATGTTTGTAAATCTATGGGACTTTACTACTCTGGTCATCAGTCTCTAGGCTTACTAATTACTTACACTAACTTGTGCTGAGGACAAAAATTACAGCCATGCCCGAGGCATGGAACCTCTGATGGCAGGCAGCGGCGCGCCTCGCAGCTATGCGCATTGGAATGCTCGGCCACTGCACTGCGGTTCAGTGTATTCCCTTGCGCGGTGCTGCCTATATGTACAGGCGGGGGCTCAGATATTTGTCTAGTTGCTGAGCAGTGAATTGACCTGAGTGCGTTCCCCGCCAGCGGTCCAACGGTGCTTCAGAGCTGGCGCTGTGTCTGTTAACAGTACCTGCGGGACGGCTGGCGGTCACTTAATCGCCCGCTCGCCTGCTGATTAAATGTTGCGCCCACACACCAACGGAAGGACAAGAGCCTATAATTTTTGTATCATATGCCTAGTTTCCAAACACATGCTATTCCTCTTTCCACCGAACTTCACTAATCCCTACTATATCTAACTTCAACCTATCCATTTCCCTTCTTAAATTTTCTAACCTCCCTACCCGATTAAGGGATCCAACATTCCACGCTCCGATCCGTAGTATGCCAGTATTGTCTTTCGTCTTTCCTGGTGACGACATCCTCCTGAGTAGTCTCCGTCCGGAGATCCGAATGGGGGACTATTTTACCTCCGGAATATTTTACCCAAGACGATGCCAACATGTATTCATACAGCAGAGCTGCATGTGTTCGTGACGATTAACGACTTTAGTTTCCCCTTGCTTTCAGCCGTTCGCAGTAGCTGTGTGGCAAAGCCACAGTAGCTGATGTTACAAGGGCATCTCAGTCAATCATCCAGACTGTTGTCCCTGTAACTACTGAAAAGGCTGCTGCCCCTCTTCAGGAACTTCACGTTTCTCTAGCTTCTCCATAGATACCCCCCTCCCTCTCCTGCTATCGTTGCACCTACGATATGGTTACCTGTATCTTCGAGGCACTCAAGCCGCCCCAATAGCCAGTTGTCTGTTTCATGGGTTTTATAGAAACTAAAAGTGAGTTTATCTTTATTGAAGAAAGTGGTCGGGATGAAGAGTAGATTAGTCCTATGCGCATCAACGTGCGGCGGACTGGCGTTTGCGGCCGTCTTGACCAATCACCGGTGTTAGCCAATCACCATTGACTAGCGCTTGTTGGAAACCCTTGGCTAAACAGTTTTCAGTTCAAGTAATGATTCAGATGCATACAGGCAGCAACAATAATAATTGTAATTTCGTGTGGCTCATTGGCCTGGTGCAAGTCTTTAATTGGACGCCACTTTGGCGACTTGCGGGACCTAGCCTACCCCAGTTATCCATCCGGGGCAAGGGGACCTCCCGCTTAACGTGGAATCCGAACCACGTGTCGTTTCTGGTGACTCCTCACGTATTTGAAAGGGAAAGGATGGGTTAAAACGCAGTCTGAAAAACATCCGAGGTGCGACCGGGTTTGGAACCCGCGACCCTTCGGCTTCCAGCCAAGCGCTGGGGCCCGACATAGGCAGCAATAAAGTACTGTAACGCCTGTCAGTGTCAGTGAGGGAGGTGATGTGCTGTAGCTGTAGTAGGTTGGCCGCCTGCCTAATCTGGGGAACGCTATTCTGGTGCGTGTACGTTCTCCGTGGATCCGCACACGCACGCCAGGCGGGTACTGAAATAGTTACTCCGCCGTCAGAATCATTACACCGTTCATGTCAGTAAGACATATGGTATCTGCTCCAACAGACCTCGCCAGATGGACACTTGGAGTACGCGTTGCGTGTTCGGCTGTACATGCACGTACGAAAGACCATCAGTGTTCTCATATACTACGATTCGTAAAGGACATCAGGCATGCTAACTCGCTTTTTCTTTGTGTATTTCATTATTCCGTTTTTATGGACAGCTGCTGATCTTGTTGATGTTAAAAAGTGTTTCTAAAGCTAAGGTAGAAACTGCTGAAGTTATCGGTCCTTAGACACACAAACTATTTAAAGTCACTTATGCTAAGAACAATGCTCGTTTACGCGCGCGCGCGTACACACACACACACACACACACACACACACACACACACTCTACGGGGAGCGAACGCGAATTCCGTTGCAAGGCGCCTTAGACCGCACCGCCATTTCCGCGCGGCAGCTGTTGTTCCTGAGTATTGTACCTCGTAACTTTTTGTAAATTGCCCCACCCTAAATAGTTTCATAAAGATCTAACAAGGAGACCACATGGGTAACGGATTTTACAATTTCTTTATATTTTTGGTACATGAAGTTCAGAATTTAAATAACAATGAACCAAAGTCATTCGACGCAACTCTCTCAAATTCTCGAGAAAACGACTGTGGAGTTTTGCAAAGTACACGTAAGTACCAAAAATTTAAACAGTTACAGCATACACCGGTGTAGCTCAGGTGGTAGCGCTCTGATCTCACAACCATAAGGTCGCAGATTCGAATCCGCTTGTGAAAATTTTTTCTCTTTTTTTCCGTTTTCTAATTCAGTTTCTTAAAACATTATGGAATCTCTAATTCCACATGTGTTGTCAGTTTTTGCTTATGAAGAAGATCTGAAAACCTTGCCATAACCTAAATGGTTGAGTAGGTTAGCTGTTTGGAAATCCATTAGTTGCCAGAGAGATAATTTAGGTCTTCACTAACTGTACAATCAAAGACAACCCTCGTTAAACAATAGTGTAACTTACATTTTTCATTGAAACCATCATCATTGAACAAATTTCTATAAAATATAGAAAATTACGAATAAATAAAAATGCGTGCACTTTTCGTAAAAATTACCATTAGATATTAAAACAACGAAAAAAGTTTAAAAAAATATTGTCACGGCAGGACTTAACCACTACCATCTTACCTACACCGGCAGTTGCTGCATTTTATTTGAAATTGATACTTAGGGTTACTTGGAAAACTTATTTTTGTCTAGAATTTTTTTAGAATTGTGTCAAATAGCTTTGGCCTATTGTTATTTGAGATCTAAACTTCACGTAACATAAATACCAAAAAATTGTAAAATCCCAAACGCATGTAGTCTCCTTGTAAGTTGGTCACTTTAGATGTTACTGTTACTCGAATGCAACACATGTAAGAACCACAGAAGCCGTGCTTTGTATAGATTGTAGTACAGTTGATTGTCGTGTCGCGGCTACATTCGTCACACTGGCAGCTGTGACTGCAGAGCGGCCTTGGACGGCCGCGATCAGCTGCGGGAAGCCACACAATGCGTGCTCCGTAGTTTTCCACGCCTCTGCGGGCAGTCGCCTTCCAGGAACCGCCGGCACGACGCCTCCGATCTAGCTGCGCAGGTGCGTAGCATTTCCAGAAACCAGGCGAAACCGCTTACTGTGCTGCTGGATCTCTGAGAGATCGATAAAGCCACAAATCTGACACAGGAAGAAACCCATAAAACATATTTATAACTGGAGTTTTTGAGTCTCAGCTGATCATAGGCGTTGCAGTGGTGCAACATGGATGTATGAATATTTGTGCCGGGAAGTTGTGGTTGGGACCCGAGACTCCATGCTCACTAGGCAGCTGCGCCAAGTCTCTCCGGTGTCCGGACACTTGCCACGCCGGACATTTTGCCTCACTTTTACCTGTTCCTCCTCTCTCCCCCTCTGTCAAAAATAGGCGCTCTTACCTCCATTTTGTGGAGGTATTTTCTGCCATTGTTTTGAACATTGTCCCAATACACTTTATTAACTAATGTTTCGCCGCAAGAGAGTAAATTTATGAACTGTATCGTTCTCCTTTCCTCCCTCCCCCCCTTCTTTCTCTCTCTTTTATTTTTTTAATGTTTTTTTTCAGTTGTAGCAATTAATATATGTACAAATACAGTGATCAAACTTGAATGATCAGCGAACATTCGAATTATCTTTATATCGTTCCTTTTGTGTTCCTTCCATGGCGATGGACTGTTTCTATCGCAATCAGAAGGTAAGGAAGAAAGCTACCGTACAGACGGAAGGAGGATGGATCCATATTTCTAGTCGGAAGAACTAATTATACACTGACATAGACGACGGTAATGCTTTAGTTTCCCAATAGTTACAAATATTTCGATTTCGGGATATTGAAAAGAAGTTGTACATTTCGGCGAGATGTCGAACAAAAAGATCTCTTCCGTTTTGGATGTATCAAGTAAGATCGGAGACGGAGGTTTGGAACAAACAGCAGGAGTACGGGGAAGGGCGTCCCTTTCCTGAGGGGCCGCTACTCCCACTACCTGGCGAATACACTCGTGTACTATTCCCCAAGCTCTCGCAGGTTTAATCACTGTACTCCATGGCCCTCAGCAGGGCCTGTATTCCAGCCAGGAGTTCGGCCCGCGTGTGCAGCAGCACTGAAAGAATCATCGCGCCTCCACTAGGTCGATCACAATCAACAGTTACTACCTCTGTTCTTTCTCAGTAACAGAATGAGTAGCAATCAACCGGTTTCCTAATGAAACTCCGCCGTGCGGAAAGGGTTGCTCATTGAATGACTGTAGTAGGATGCAGGACGACATGAACCAAATTTGTAGATGTTGCGAGGAATGGCAGCTAGCTATAAATGTATAAAAATGTAAGGTGAGGCGCTATGCTCCGATGCGCGAGGCCGGTCCCCGTCGGGATTTCGTATCCCCCCTCGGGCATGGATGTTTGTTTCGTCTTTAGTATAAGCTAGTTCGTAAATAGTTTGTAACTTTAGGGACTGATGACCCCTCATTTAAGCCCTTAAGCTTGACAAACATTTGAACATTTTGATGCAAATGAGTAGGAGAAAGAATCCCATACTGTTCGAATACAGCATTAGTAGTGTGCTGCTCGACACAGTCGTGTCGATGCTCTGGGTGTAAAGTTTCAGATCGATATGAAATTAAATCAGCAGTGAAGAACAGTCGTGGGGAAGGCGGATATCGAGTTTGGTTTATTGCCAAAATTTTAGAAAGATGTGGTTCATCTGTAAAATAGACCGCATATAAAATGCTTGTGCGACCCTGTCTTGAGTCTTGCCCAAGTGTTGGGGATAAAGGGAGACGTATAAGCAGTTCATAGACGGGCGGCAAGGTTTTTAGGTGCGATCAATGCGCGAGTGTCACTGAGATGCTTCGGGAACTCACATGAAAGCCGTCGGAAGGAAGGCGACTTTCTTTTCGAGAAACACTCTTAAGAAAATTAGAGGGCCGGAATTTGAAAATGCGAAATGCAGTGCGATTATACTGTTGCCAACTTATGTTTTGCGTGAAGTCCACAAAGATAATAGAAATTATAGCTCGGTAGAGGCATGCAGGCAGCGTTTTTACCTCATTCTATCTGGAAGTGGACCAGAAAAGGAAATGACTAGTGGTGCTACGAAGTATCCTCCGACATGCACCTTACGGTGGATTACAGAGTATGTGTGCAGATGTAGATGAAAGTGATTTTGAATCAGCAACGACACTTGGTCCCGCGATACCGCAGACGTGTACCCCAGATGTCTGCAAACAGGATAAATCGCGGGGAGTGTGCCTCATCTCTGTATTTTAATTCCTATTCCAAATTTCTTCCCGGTTTCCTACAGAGCTTGCTCAATGTACAAGATGAGTATCATTGGAGAAAGGCTACATTCTTTTATTGCTGCCTTGCATATCGATATATCTCGGAAAATGTTTTTGAAAATTTTAAACAAGTACTTTTTTAAGTTACTTTGGGCTATATGTACAATAAATGTTTTGTGAAAGAGTTAGACAGTTTTTCAACTGTATTTTCGATATATCTGAAAATGCGAAAGAAATTTAATTTCTGGTGCGGTCACTTTGTTTCAGATGATAATTTTACAAATTTAAAATTGGGCCGTCAGACGGTGGTGCTTGCAATCTTCTTACGTTTGTGTTCATTCATGGTTAAAAAGTATAATTTTGATCATTTACATTTAGGTTTTATACCCAATGGCCTATTTTTCTACCAATTCCAATGTTAGTAAATCAAAGGGACTAAACTGCTGCCGTTATCAGTCCCTAAACCAAGTTGCACTTACGGACTTTTCACTGAGGGAATGCTGGTTTAACCATTCAATACGCCCTCACCTGCCTCCATTATTATACTTTGCCGTGGTTCTCCTGAATACAATATTGGCTCTTAAAAATACCCTACGATGGAGCTGATTTGAAAATGTCCAACTGTTTGTAATTCTTATGGGACCGAACTACTTTGGTAATAAGTCCGTAGACTTACAAACTACTTAAACTAACCTACGGACAACACATACACCCATGCCCGAGGGAGGACTCGAACCTCGTGATTCTGCAGTCAACATTGTGATGTCCACCCACGGCAAAGGACTTTCCCAGCGTGACTTGACTATTGTGCACGTGGCGTTTCCACCAAGTTGACGACTAGTACTGTAAACTGGCATTAGTCATGCGGTCGCATTTCGCGATAGGCAGCTGCCGCGGATGCTGAAATCGGCAGCGGAAGTGCTGTTGTGACGGCCGCGAACTGCCGTTTGCGTCACGCCGGGGAGACTCGTGGAGCAGAGCTCAGCAAGGCGGCCGCGGGCTGCGCATCGTGTCGCAGCATTTGTTGACGCTTGGCTGCAACTACGCGGCTGACTACGGGTTCTGACGTAACGTCGTGCAGCAGTCGACCTCGGACCTCAAGTGTCCCTCAAGGGCTAAAATATGCCCGCCAAAGATATAAAATTTTAAGTTATTACGTGGTCAGCCAATCATGGATGATAACTTGACTGCTTCACTGGTGAAGTCCGAAGTGAATAACATCGGTACCATTTGAAATGTATTCGCTTGTCTTCTAGTGTCATGAACGCTTATTAAATTTCAAAAGAAAGAAGCCGTAAAAACAACTTTGAATCCATTCTCTTGGACAGGTTTTTTAAGGCGTTTTATTCGCCCGGAAATCACTTTCCTCGATCCTGTTTAGGCGGACAAGGATTTACAGCTTGAAGACAAATCCAGCAATCGATTGAAAGCAAGTTATGATAGGCTTGTAGCTTTGAGCATCAGTATTTGCGCCAGGATTACCGAAGTTGAAAATGTTGTTGTTTTTGTGGTCTTCAGTCCGGAGACTGGTTTGCTGCAGCTCTCCAGAATACCCTATCCTGAGCAAGCCTCTTTAACTCCATATAACAACGGCAACCTACATCTTTCTGACTCTGCTTACTGTATCCATCTCTTGGTCTTCCTCTGCGGTTTTTACCCCACACACTTCCCTTCAATTCACTATTCCTTGATGTCTAAGAATTTGTCCTACCAATCGATCCCTTCTTTTAGTCAAGATATGCCAGAAATTCCGTTCCTCCCCAATTCTGTTCAGTACCTCCTCATTAGTTATGCGATCCACCCGCCTAATCTTCAGCATTCTTCGGTAGCACCACATTTCAAAAGCCTCTATCGTCCATGTTTCACTTCCGTACAAGGCAACACTCCACACAACTGCCTACAGAAAGGACTTCCTTAGGCTTAAATCAATATTCGATGTTAACAAATTTCTCTTTTTCAGGAACGCTTTTCTACCCATTGCCATTCTGCATTTTATATCCTCTGTAGTGCGACCATCATTTGTTATTTTACTGCCCAAGTAGCAAAACTCATCTACCTCCTTTATTGTTTCGTTACCTAATCTAATTCCTTCAGCATCACCTATTTTCTTAGATTGCACTCCATTACTCTTGTTTTGCTCTTGTTAATGTTCATCTTATATGCACCTTTTAGCACACTGTCCATTCCGTTCAGCTGCTCTTCCAGGCCCTTTGCTGTCTTTGATAGAATTACTATGTCGTCGGCAAAACGCAATGTTTTTAATTCTTCATCCTGAACTTTAATTTCTTCTCCAAATTTCTCCTTGCTTTCCTTTATAGCTTGCTGAATGAAGAAAAATATAAACATAAAAAATGCAGCGTTTAAGAAATTTGAGTTGACGATGGGGAAGTTAGGTGCGTTCCTGTTGCAAATAATATCTCCACCTATAAATTGTCTACTGGCAGATGCTAAGTACGAGAACAAATCCCTGAGGTAGAGGTGGTTTCACAGATGGTAGCGTCTGTCAGGTATTGTGCTGAGAGGCGTGTGGAAGGAACCATAGTGTGACCGGACGGTTTCTTCTGTCTGGGCGGTGTCTGGCAGCTCGTGGCGCAGCAGCCCAGTGACAGTGAAACAGCAGCGGAAGATGGGAGGACGGGGAGCCGCGGTTACCTCACTGGCGAGCAGAAAGCTGCGGGGGGTGGGATCGGGCGCTGCCCACGCGCCCACTTTCGCCTGCTTTCTCTCGCGTGCGGATAATGCCTCTGTAAAAACGCCGCCTCCAGCCTTGTTACACTGGCCTCATTCCTGCCCACCATTGTGTATCTTCTGATAGCATTTAAGGTCGTTCAACAGGCGGAACTGCGGAAGCCCATTCATTTGGGAAGGCTTCAGTCTGGGAGGAGGCCACACGGCATAAGGATTTTTAAAAGTACACCGTATGTTTAGGGCATGATGAGTTCACAGTGTGTGAAAATGAGTATTGTAATTTTCGTATAGGCCTATTTGATAACTCCAATGCAGTAAAATCGAAATAGCTGGTACGTTTTCTGTGTGATATATTTCTTATGATGCAGCCATTTCCCTAGAGTGCCATCTCCTGACCGTGTTCTTTGTTGGCCCGTTGAATCGCAAATGATAAATTTTCTACTGCCGCGCGCTAGTAGCCGAGCGGTCTGCAGCGCCACGTTGCGGATCGCGCGGTCTCCCGCGTCGGAAGTTCGAATCCCCCCTCGGGCATGGATGTTTGTGCTGTCTTTAGTATAAGTTCATAAGTAGTTCGTAAGTTTAGAGACTGATGACCCCGCAGTTAAGTCCCATAAGCTAAAAAGACATTTGATTAATTGTTTCCTATAATCGCGCGTTTCCCATTTAAAGGAAAAATTATTTAAAATATTAGGAAATTAGATGCACGCAGATATCTCTAAGTCGATTCTTTTGGGGTACAGATAACAGAATGTAACTTTATAGAATATCGCAAAGAGATACGTAAATCCAAAACGAACTTTTATTATTTCGTGCTCCTTTCGACGTAAGGAATTAACAGATAATGGTTCAGGGATTTGTAAGTCGCCTTTCTTTGAAAGTTTTCGTCTATGTGTGTGTGTGTGTGTGTGTGTGTGTGTGTGTGTGTGTGTAGAAACGGAGATAAACTGCACGGTGGTTCACCTCTTCTCAGTCCTCTTCATTCAAATTTCCATGGTTTTGTACATGTAACGCGAATGCCGAGATGCTTTACCCGCCGCGGTGGAGTAGCCGAGCGGTCTAAAGCGTCTAGCTGGGGAGCGCGCGGTTGCTCGCCGTGGAGGTTGGTGTCCTCCCTGGTGCATGGGTGTGTGTGTGTTGTCCTTAGGTTAGTTTATCTAGGTTTACGTAGTTTGTAAGCTACGGACTGATGACCACGCAGTTTGGTCCGATAAATTTACGAACATTTGAACATTTGGATGCTTTACCCCAATCAGAGGCTACGATTAGTAGCCCAATCAAAGAAAAAAGGGGGAAAAATAAATCAGTCTGCCAATAATTCGCGTAGTCGCAACTATTTGTGCAGTGTTAGGGCGAAGAGCCAGGAACAACATCCCAAAATGTCCTGTAAACGTTGGCAGCACCGGGGAAATCGTTTAAAGGCCAATTTCTCATGATTTTCTTGTATAAGCTCAAGTGTTTCTATTTTTAAAAAATCATATTAAATGACCATGTTCTTTTTCTCCGGGACTATTATGATAAATATTGCACAACAAAAATCAAAGTTGGTAAATATTTATCACCTGGATTCCAAGTACAAAAGGATGTAGCATCTCACCTACATTGTACAAAATATATCAGAAATTGAAGAAAAATGACAGACCATGGGAATGCTAACAAATGGCAGAACAATGTACTCATTACATATTCAGGTGACCAACTAATTGAAAATTAGTTTCGAAGGAAATGCACTGTATCGTGAGTTTTCTGTTTTGAAATCGGAAGTATCAAATCTTGAGAGGAAGGATCAAAATTGTTGTAAACTTTAGAGTGAATACTTTGAAACAGGAGATGAAGCAAATATGTTGAAAATAAAGCAGTAAGTCCCCTTTAACCCTATCAATAATGATCAAGTTGAACGATTGTTTAGTTCTATGAGTGCATTATGGTCGGATGCTAGGAACAGAAAGTCATCGGAACTTGTGAAGCCGAAATATATGTTCACATGAATTTGAATATAACATGCGAAGACTTCTGCTGTGTGGTTTATAAGACTATTCTAAATGCAGCGATATCCTCTGAAAAACTGTAAATTTTACTACGGTTATACTTGTTTGGTTTGCTATAGCTTTGAACACACACACACACACACACACACACACACACACACACACACACACACACGGACGCACGAACACGCGTCCGAGGGAGGATTCGAAACTCCACGGGGAGCAGGTGCGCATTCCGCAGTAAGACAGTAAAACTGGTGACCGTAATATTACGCAAAAATATTTTTAAAATTCATGTCCCCAAATACATAAAAATATCCGTGACCCGTTAAATTGCATTCGGGCGTGCCTCGATTTCGATCTGGTAACCCTACACATCAAACAGCATGGTATCATGGATGTGTTAGCGTGTGCTGTGCGAATTTTGCGGAGGTCCCATATCGTGATGCTGTGGCGATTGATATGCCCAGAAATGTCGAACTTGCATCATCCGAAAACAGGTGTTGCCTACAATTCGCGAAGAATTTAACTTTGTGGTCGATACGCTGAAGTGCTGCATGTGCTTAAAACGTAGGATGACGTTCGCTTGTAGGAACGCCTGTTGGCACGGCTTCTCTCTCTACCGGTTCGATAATAGCGCGGTACGGTTGCCACAGATTTGGATTCTTCATACCAAGTGTCCCCCTGTCGCTAATTTAATCCATTATAAGTTAAATCTGCAACAAAGGGCAAAAGATAAAAGTTTTATAACAACCCACGTATCTCCAATAGTGCATAAATGATGATGTATCGGAGTGGTGGCTGACAAGCGGGCGGGCGCGCCGCAGTATTCTAATCCTGGCGATGGCAGCCCTGATGCGGACCAATACAGCCAATAATAGCGCATTGACGGCGGCGCATCTGGCTGCTATTTTGGCCGGGTCGCCGCGACGGGCAGTCGAGGGCTGTGTGCGGTGGGTCAACTGGCAGGACCCCCTGAATCAGCGGAATGTGGCCGCGCCGCGCCGCGCGCAAGCGAGGCGCACATCAGCTCCCAGTACTCTCAAGAGAGTTTCATTGTTCCTTGATTTTAGTAGAGTGTTCAACATTATGCCACATGTAGAAGCGCAAAGGACCGAGTGTAGACTACTGAATGGGTACTCCTACGAAAGACCGTCGCGAATACTTTTTGGAAAATAGTAGGTAGTACGTTTCCTCATCAGGGTTGGTTGGTTGGTTGTTTGGAACAGGGGGACCAAACTGCCGGCCGCGGTGGCCGAGGGGACTGAGGCGCTCCAGTCACGGTCTGCACGGCCACTACGGTCGGGGGGTTCGAATCCCCCCTCGTGCATGGATATTTGTGCCGTCCTTAGTCTTAGTTAGTTCATAAGTAAAATCAAATGTTTGTATAGTTTATGGGACTTAACTACGGGGTCATCAGTCCCTAAACTTACAAACTACTTATCAACTACTTACGAACTAGGACGGCACAAATATCCATGCCCGAGGGGGGATTGGAACCCCCGACCGTAGTGGCCGTGCAGACCGTGACCGGCAGTTCATAAGTATTTTGTAAGTTTAGGGACTAATGACTCCGTAGTTAAGTCCCATAAGCTATACAAACAAACATTTGAACCAAACTGCTAAGGTCATCAGTCCCTCGGTGGGGAGGGGAAGGAAAAGAAAATGCAGTCCAGGGAGGAAAGAATGAAGAAAGACTGCATTCTCTTCACGCACGTACTCACGAAAGAACTGAGAGGCCGCCGGGGGAGCCTCTTCAGGACACAAGTAACATCACTTCTGTTTTCCGTATATACATATAGTCGCCTTGCGTATGAAATTGTTCGAAATGAAAGTATGGATTTGCGGTGCGTGCTTGTCTTCTTTGTACGGACAGCAATCCGAGACAGTGCTGTCTACATGTCACCTGGTAGCGTTATAGACTGCAGCACAATAGCGATGGCAGTATAAGGCGCGGCAATTCGAGCGCAGCGAGAATTTCTCGAGCTGCCAGCGTTCCAGCATTTCTATGAGAAGCGGCGCTGCGACGCGTGTAGAAGCTCGCTGGTTCACTGGGGCAGCACGCCACGCGCTGTGACATCGTTAAAATATGAGCATTGGATAAATGTTCAAAAGTTTGTTAAGCTTATGGGACTTTATACTAAAGACAACACCAACATCCATGTCGGGAATGAGGATTCGGACCTCCGACGCGGCAGGCCGCGCGTTCCGCAACGTGGCGCTCCAGACCGCTCGGCTACTTCCGCGCGGCGGACATTGGATACACTAAGACCAAAGTCACGCAGCTGGCAGTCCTTTACGGAGGATGGAGACGTCTGTTGCAAAGCTCCGTAGTGTAGCAAAAAATACAACAGGCATAATAAGACTTTTTAAAATTGCGCACTGTACCTAGCAGCCAAACAGATACGTTCACGAATAAGTGCATTCGTATATAAATACAAGTCAGACAAAATATCCAGCTAATTAGGTATGCTATTCAGACCATATTAAAAGGAAATTCGGTAAAAATGTTGCATTGTGCCTGAAACAGTCTGCCAGTATCGGAAAACTAATTTTAATTTGGCTTCCATAACATGCATCAAAATTGACACTACCCAAACTTTTGAACAGAATGAGGGCATAACAACCAACAGTCAGTATTGTGGTGTAAATTGTGGTGGGTGTATTGAGAAAATACCAGAGCTTTAAGCTGACATAAGGACGTAAGCTTAGATACGTAACGCTGGCTAGTACTGTAAGCTCTTCCGAATTTTTTCTGCAATTGGTAAATGTGTGTAAGGGATTTTTGCGTGTAACATGTTGAAGCATTTTTCTTTCATCTAAGCATACATACATGCGGAATGGATATTGATTTTTGGTAACAATTAAGTTCTTGTGTCGTGTAAGATGCGTGTTTAAAAGTCGTCCTATTTTGTCTTCTGACTATCATTCTTCTACTACTTTTGTTTTAATTATAAAATTTTTGTTTCGTGAGTGATACTTGTTTTTTAATAACAGTCTTATTATTTCTGTTTTCTGACATTGTTTTGTTTTCCTTTACTGATATTTTCAGTTCCCCCAACTGGGGTGCTCCCTGGAGCGTGCTAGATGCTCTGCAGCTAAGGATTTAACACTAGTTATTGATAGCCATCTACATAAAAAAGAATAGGAGACTTTATTCTTTGCCGATGATTTCAATTTCCCCCTTCTGGAAGTCTGAGAAACATTCTGCAACTACTTTCTTTCGTAATAAGAATGTTTTTGTTTCGTGTGAGATATGTGTTTTACTGCGAAACATTCTACTACTAATTCAGTTCTTCCTTGCACGTACGGAAGACGAACGATTACGACTGCTCTGTCGCAATGCTTCCTTGTAAAGTAGTTTCGCTCAGCCCTCAGAGAGTGCAGCACTGTCGACAACTTCTTGGAGAGTACTCAAGAATGTCTCGCGAATTAGCCTCAGGGTCGCGTTTTGTTACGATCTAATTTGTTGATGCATCACATTTCCTGAAGATTCTTTTAGAGAATCTCGGTCTGGTATCTACCTTATCGTTTCGTTTAGTTCGCTCCGTACTCACACATATGGCAGTATTTTTTATTGTTTTACAAGTGCTATAATTGGCCTTTGTCTGTTTATACAGAATGTGGTTCGTTCAGAGTTGGCGCTCCCTGCACCAATTGTCAATCGTCTCCAGGTATACAGTTTTCTACCGTTACCACTTCTCTCGAGACTTCCACAATATCCACGGAAGCTGACACCGCCTGTGGTGCCCCGTTATAGGTACTTGGAATTGATCTTACAATACTGAATTGAACGTCAGCACTCGAGAGCAAACATCCCGTAAAAGATAAATGATGGGCAAATTGTTATCTAACAAACGGAAAGGGCTCGTATCAGAGCCAAGCATTATAGTCATTTCTGTTAACCTTGGTCGATTATCAACGTGTGAAGAAGAGCTTTTATAGAATCTTTGTCATAGCCACAAATGTGATTTACTGTGTGTTCAAGAAACGCACAGGGTCGTTCACCAGCGGTACCCTAAGATTCGAGGAATGAAGTTAGTGGCTGAAAGACCTAATGAACAGTATGGCAGTGCCATCTTTGCCAACCCAAATTTGAAGATACTTATAATTTCCATTACAGAGCAAAATGACATCGAAATCATTATGTAGACGTTATTAACCTAGTAGTTTCCTCTGTCTACAAGCCACCAGTCCGCCCAAGCGCCGTGCATGTGAGATGGAGGTGCAGCAGTGTCGTAACTAGTACTTGGCTTGGGGGGGGGGGGGGATAGATCGGTTTGACGAGCAAAATTTTAGTCAGTTTCCAGACAGGCTACCATCTACCACTCCCGTTGAAGAAACTAATTCACTTCCTTCCAATGAAAGCTTATGGTAAAACACCCCAAGTTTCCAATCTTTACCAGATTGCTGTTATACGATTTCTTTTTCTTTTCTTATTTCTCTCTCTCTCTCTCTCTCTCTCTCTCTCTCTCTCTCTCTCTCTCTCTCTCTCTCTCTCTCTCTCTCTCTCTCTCTTCTGCTTCTGGGGGTTGCATCCCCCTCCCCCCCCCCCAATCGTTACGCCACTGAGGTGCAGTTTAAAGACGGCAAACGGGCAAGAAATTCAACGCAATACTCAATGAAAGGATTACAACAATTGATCCCACACCAGGGACATAAGAAGAGTTTCTAGAAGCCGTCCAGTAGTGTTCCTGAAAACTATCCCTAGGTCTTAACTCTGAAACATCCACCCTTCTGAAAGAATATCAAAGATTTATTCAATAAACATCCTTTCAGTGAGACATTGGACAGCTTGTTATTTCCACTATATTCGAATCCTAACGCAAGCAGTGGATTAAATCAATGAAAGAAATAGTAACAATGGCTGGAGACTACTTAGATACCTCACCAATGACGTAACTAAGACCGACGTACATAGACCAGGGAGAAGTTCTACTTCCCAAGAGCTGCACCTGACACAATATATAGAAGACGGCTACGGAGACAACCAAGTATCTGGGGTAGTTTTCATTGAATCAACATCACAGTTTAATACAGTTATGTATGGTATAACTAAGGACTAAAACTCTGACAAAATGATTGAAAGCTTCCTTCAAAATATTTTTTGTTGTTGAATTCCAAGGTCAGAGGAGCAGATGGACGAACCTAAAGAAAATGTACTGGCTCCCATTCTTTTCAACATCTACACCACACGAGATAAAGAGCTTTATAATGCAGATGATGCCGCTTTAACGGTACAAGTAGAAAAATTTGAACTCGAAGAAGAGAACCTCTCTCAAGCCTTACAAATTCTAAGTGCTTATTATCAAGAGAACCAACTGAAGCCAAATCGATCAGAAACGCAAATCTGTGCCTTCCACCTCAAAAAGATTCCGGCATTAAGAAAGCTGCAAGTGATGTGGGAAGGTAAACAATTAGAGTTCTGTCTACCCCAAAATACTTAGAAGTAACTCGTGACCCAACACAGTTTGAACACCAGAAGGGAAGTATCTGCAAGGAAAACATTTCCCGGAAATTAACAGGTACAACCTGCGGAACACATCGCCGTGCCTTAAGAATATCGGCTGTAGCACTTTGCTATTTAGCCGCAGAATATGCTTGCCCTGTCTGCGCTCAGGAGTTGAAAGAGCTTAGGACCAGACCAACATAGGAGATGCGTGCGACCCGACGCTATGTGAGTGTGGCGAAGAACAGAGAATGAACCATCCTCTTGAATGCAAACTGTGTGCAACTAGTTGCTGTCCCCAACGTGTGATAACGCTATCAGGAAGGCATGTGAAGTGGCCGCAAACTGGTCGCGGCATATTTAGTTGCAGTTCTGTAAACCATAATTACGGCCTTTGTCCTCAGAAATGAGAATGTTTATAGTACCAGTGTTTGGATTTTTTCTACGTTGTGTATTCTTACTGTCTTGTTTCTCTTTTTCTATATAACTCGTAATGTATGTTTCTGATACGATTAAAGAAAATAAGATTCCACGAAAGGCCTCATGGAACTTAAAACGATAGGTTATATATACATCTGACGGAAAAGTTTCGGCTTACTTGATTTAAATTTTTACTTTTTGTGATGTTTGCTTTAATTGTGTGTAAATTAAAGTTAATACTGTTCGTTAGGAGCAATTTTGGAATGCTGTATTAGTGGTTTGCTATTTCACAGTCAAGTTGCTTAAATATTATAGCACTAAAAAGGACATGCAGTGTATTGATCGCCAAAAATCTGTGGCTGGGATTACACGTGGTTGGGTGCTCTTTGACTACGCACAGCAGAGATGTACGCACCATCAAGTTCTTCTGGTGTTTTTTGTTACCACAGAGTCGAAATATGGAGGGATCTCGTAGCAGCTTAGAGCGTTGATGCCAGATTTGTTACAAGTCTATTCTTTTAGTAGTAATCTGTTATGGAAATGGGCAAGAGAGTTATCGGGATGTAAGCTTGGGGGTTTTTGTGTGTGTGTGTGTGTGTGTGTGTGTGTGTGTGTGTGTGTGTGTGTGTTTGGGAGAGGGGGGGGATGCTCTTGTAGTTTCGCACGACTGTACGTAAATCTGGTATTAGTCCATATCCGTATTCGGCCTTTCTTTAACTGATACTAAATTCTCGTTTTGTAGCGCGCGAGGATGGGAGATCGGAGTGAGTTATATTTTTATACTTCGAGGGAACGGGGGCTTGTTTACTGTACACTGCCATGTACTGTCCTTCACTGGCTACGCCATTGAAAATGAGATTAGATGAAAATCCTGATCTTAAAGAAGATGCCACGAGACGCCGTAGAAAATCAACATTTGCGAATCTCCTACCATTAATCTCACTTACCGACAATAAATACAAAAATTTGGAGACTGGACGTGGCCCTGCCTTAATGATTTCATGTACTCAAATTGCGCTCCCTCTGTTTGCAGTGCAACAGTAGAAAACGTGAGTAGCAGTTTTTCGTAGCAGCGGTATATACTGCCGAGTGACTTGTAAAGAGTTGGTTTTAAACGTACAACGCCAGCCGTTGTTTTGTTCTCGGCACTGTTCTTTTGTATTGTTTTGATAAGTATGCAAAATCGAGCGTAACACGCTGTGCACGTAATAACTGACTACATTTCTCAGAGCTCTGTTGAAAAGACACACGGGAGTTACGTAAGTTTTGTAGCTTTTCCTCGAAATAGTCAAGTAATGGGTGGTTTTTAGAAGTATGTTACGACATTTCTTTTGACATTGTCCTTGTGCTAACATTGAGTAAATGCGCAGATTGGGCGCCAGAAACCACTCGTTCAGGCGGACCCAGTGGCCGGATGTGGGTTCGTATTCAAGAGGAGGGAGGCGCAGACCCCTGCCCGGCCACTGCCCCTGATAACCGTGAACCAGACAAAATATTTTTCTATTAATTCAGGATTGGCCGTGTCGTCTGGAACCTGGCATTACGTATCGCGCGGCCGCTCGCCTAGGAGGTTCGAGTACTCTCTCCGGGTGTGTGGGGGTATGTATTGTTCTTAGTATAAGTTGAGGTGTTTTGTAAAGTCGAGGGACTGATGACCAGAGTAGTTGAGGCCCTCAGAATAACATACATTTGAACATTTAATTGGTCGTGCCCCCGCCAAGTCGAGCGCACGGCCGTTCCATCCTTTTCTCGAAGCAGTTCACGGCTCTTTCTAACCCCCTGTATATCCGTTGTGGATACAGCTAGAAGCATGAATATCCGGTTACCAAGCGTATCTACTCTAACTAGCTATATTTTCAAATTTACTGTTCTACACCTTATAGTTTACGAAATATTAGCAGTCGAAAATAGCTAATTCTGTCACTCATAGACTCTCATATCAAAATTCTAAATTTTGTACCCAGTGTTTAGGCCGTAATGGAAAGAAAAATTCAAACATCCGTAAATATTAATTCCGTTCGCGAACACATTTTCGCTTGACGGTTCAGTATCTGCTATCTTGACATTATAAGGATTGTATTGGTAATGGTTTTGTGGTAGAGCGATAGGTTTACGTCAGCTTGATCGCGGGTTTGATTCCTGGTGCTGTAAATATTTTCTTTTTAAGCTAGCCATCACCTTTCTACGAGGTGATGAGTCGTCAGAAATGACATGTGGAACCTGATTGGGGAATGAAGAATAACTGGTAAGATATAGCTGAAATTGCTGCAAATGGAAACAGTACCAATGACACATTCTAACTTGATTTCAGCTGTAAATGAGAAAACTGTTGCTCCTAATCCTAATGTCGAAAACTGCGTCACATGACACAGGGCAAAAACCTTAGATCGGAAGCAAAAATGTTAGATGTTGATTTTAAACCACATCACTGCAGAGGTAGGGAGACGCCATTGTACTCGAACTTGAAAATGGAATAATTTTATCAGGAGGCCAACAAGACGTATATAATTCGAAAGATGATTTGCTGTAGCCGTGCACAATACACTAATCATGAGTGTACATAGCTATAAAGAGTGGTAAAACGAAATAGATGTTTTGACGATTTAAATTCTCCAAGAAAAAGTGAACGTCATAAACTGAAGTGCTACCAACTACTACCATAGGGATGATCGACATTAGAAAAACATCGATGGTAACATCAATGTCAACATCAGTTCAAGGAAATCGATGTAGGATAACATAGAAAGGAAAACATCGACAGAGGCCGAGCGCATTGAGGCGCTATGCTACGATGCGCGAGGCCGTTCCCCGTCGGGTGTTCGAATCCCCCCCTCGGGCATGGACGTGTGTGCCGTCTAGTATAAGGTAGTTCATAAGTAGTTTGTAGGTTTAGGGACTGATGACCTCGTAGTTAAGTCCCATACATTTGAAAACATCGACGTCCGAGGATATCAATGTTTTGGGTGCGAAAGTAAACAATACTCGGCAAAACCAAAAACACACATTACTAGGCTGGTACTACCGAAAACAGTATTATTGGTCTCCCTGTCACTTTAAACAACGTATCAACAATTATTTGTGTACCGATATAACAGTCCTAAGACATAGGGATAAACTAATATAATTACGCAACTTTTAGAGTTTCGACGTAAAGGCTAAATATTACTTACGGCGTTGGCGTAGTGTGCAAATATTGGCAACGAAATGTTCGCTTTATGAGGGGTACATACAAGAACCTGTCAACTATAGATGAGGAACAGATTTATTTAATTACTTCATGGTCAACACGAAAACTATGCCTTTCATTCTACGTGACTGGTTTTCCGAAGTGTCTCATTCGTCATCGCTGCTGCCAACCTCAGCACATTACGTGTACTAGAAAAGATAAAAATATATAAAAGTAGGGAAATATCGATAGTCCGAAGTTGTCATACCATCGATGTGCCACAGACATATATTAACTGTAAGTCGATGGAATGACTGTGGATCGGCCTCGGCGTCACGTTAAAGATTTTTTATATAGAATATTGGACGATTATGTCGAGGAGATTAGTGCAGTATTGGTGTTAGTCCGAGCACTAGCTTACTGAAGAGTATCAACCAAGAAAATTAGTGTAATATCGGTGTTTGAATTACTAACTGTTGTATAAGATAAACTAATCATTCAATAAATACGAGACAAAATAACTACTACTACTTCTGTCACTATATAGGAATATATACCTTATCCGCAACTTCCGTGTGTCATGAAGTTCACAAATTGGTGCGAAATACAACACTAATTTCTTGATATTTATATAGAGATCCACCAAAGGTTGCAGTACTGTAAATGATGAAAGGATTGAACAGTAACAATGTAATCGACATTCCAGACTTTCCGAATACTGTTACTTCAAACCAAACGAAACTTCAGCAAACCAAAGTGACAGGAACGGGTTTTAAGAAAATCCGTGGCTGATGTACAAAATATTTTACGGAAAAGGTCTACCTACAATAACAAATATCCCATCAAAACATAAAATGTACAAAAATGCAAGTCTTGCAACGAATCCTTCCATCATAAAATGCCTTGAGATCTCATGGAGAACCTAGTCGGTTATTTTAGTTACTGTTCATGTAACCAGCTGTTCAACATCTTGACATAGTTTTTCATCTAATTTGTTATCACTAACATCTGTTGTGATTGTATCAAAATTATACATCTTTATTTCTATAACAAATATAATGACTTGGCAATCGCATCATAAAATAACATAATAAATATAATGATGGCAATTGCACATCGTCATAATGACATAACAATAAGTTATATTCCATTGTGTAACCAAACGTAATCACATAATAATGTCGTACACTCAATGTGCATAAAGTTTTGAAATATTAGTTTATGTTGCCATAGGATGTCAAGTCGGTTATTTTAGTGTTCATAGAACCACTTATGTGTTATCTAATTAGGAATCAATAACAACTGTATTAGTATTGTACATCTTTATTTCTATAATGCATATAATGACTTCGCAATCGCACCATAATATAATGACATCTATATAATGATCGGGCAATTACATATCGACAAATAAAAATAATTTATATTCCACTATGTTACTAAACGTAATGACATAGGAATGAAATACCTCACGTTGCCATGCGATTGCCAAGTCATTATATTTATTGTAGAAATAAAGATGTATAATTTGGACACTACAGATGTTGGTAGATAAGTATTTAAAATTATGACAAGGTGGTAAATAGCTGGTTACATGAACACTAACTAAAATAACCGACTTGGTTTCCCATGAGATCTCATGACATTTCATGATGGAAGGAATTCGTCACATGACCTGCTTTTTTACATTTGATATTTAGAGGGGATTCAGTATTCATAAAAAAAAGTTTCGTCCAAAGGTATAAATGTAAGTTTATTTTGGTGCGCAATATTTGTCTTGATGTCCGACATCGTTGATGCCGAGACGCGCTGTAAACAGTAATACAAATGTTGTTTAATAATTTGCGATGATGTATTTAATATATTAATAAACTAGGAAGAAATGTACTCTGTTGGGTTCCAGCCGTCACTGTTAGTATAAACTACTTGATTGACTGCCGAAACAGTTACTCGAACACAAGAGTTTTCCCCTTTTCTTTTGCACTGCGAACTCGCACTCAGTTATTTGGATTCTGTGCACGACGTGTTTGACATTGAGCAGCCAACAGCGAAAGTCCTTTCACTTGTTCCCGCTACCAGATCGGCGGAAAGTTAAGTGTAGATGTTGCGCAAAGCTCGTTTGAAATCGTGAAAATGACCTAGATTCGCACACCGGTCGTAACCAGAGATGAGTCACGGGTATAGCGCTACGCCGCGAAACAAAGCGCAGTGTGCGAAAACGAGGCGCCTTTGTCTTAGTGTTCTGGGGTCGCGGGCAGGATGACGCTTCTGGAAGCAGAGCACGTCATCTGCGCTACCCGGGACCATCGTGCACATGCCGGGACCACACAGAGGCCTCATTAATGGAGATTAGAGTGTGGCTGTTAATCGTACTCAAACTGCCCGAATGTCAAAACATTTCGATCGTCTCAAGACGTTTTTTTATAGTTTTGTTTTTGTATCGTGTAGCAGGAGTCACCCCGAAAAAATATTGCTTTCATGACGGAACGCGTCGGTGTTTCTCGTTACTAGCGAAATGATTTTAAAGCGGGTTTTTACGGGCGCCTTTTATGGAGTGGTCAGAAATCGTCATCGTGTGATATTTGTTATTACGACATGAATAAAGAGTGACTGTAGAATATGAGGACTGTCCCTGTTAGTACATACCGATAAAACAAAACTAGACTAGTTGTAGACAGCTCTCTCTGCAATGGGCGCTTTAAAAATAGTTGCGTTTGCTACGGAAAGCAAACTAGCGATTTTCGTCGACGATGAGAATATGTGTTTGGTCCGACTCCAGCTACACATTGCAAAAGTGGGACTATAAATATCTACCGAAACCAGAGAAAATGTGTGTGACGTTTCTTTGAGAGAAATCCTACATATATAAAACGAGACAGCAGGCATTCCCCCTGCCATTGCGTCTGGGTCAGGTCTCCGCCACGCTTTCAGGACATGATTGATTTACTCACGAAGCATCTGCTGTAGACAAGAACATGCTGTTGTGCAGCGTTTTTTAAATTTGACTTCGCAATCATTACTTATTGTCCGGTGAAATACGCTTATCAACAAAATCAAAATGTTCAAATGTTTGTATAGATTATGGGACTTAACTACGGGGTCATCAGTCCCTAAACTTACAAACTACTTATGAACTACTTACGAACTAGGACGGCACAAATATCCATGCCCGAGGGGGGATTCGAACCCCCGACCGTAGTGGCCGTGCTGACCGTGACTGGAGCGCCTCAGTCACCTCGGCCACCGCGGCCGGCCAAAATCAAAGGATGACGTTTTCTAATGTTCTTCCAGTGCGTCGCACAGGTTTGAAATTTTAAGTCCTGTCTCCTGTTGGCGACCTGTGACGTCAGCCTTGGACTCGGCGATTCTGCACAACGCCACCGTACCATCAGAACGATGGGAGCCCGTTACGCGCTGTCCTTTGACGTATTTGCGTCCGGGACTCACCACCGCTCACAATCTCAGAGGGTGAAGGAAAGACCGTGAACGGAACCGCGCACAACAGTTGGCTTAAATGTTTTCCGTGGTTCCCGTAAGGTGTTGAATGTGGGTAAGAGGGGCTGTGTCCACAGTGGCCTTGGGCAGAATTTTGGTGCCGATGTGACATCATGGAACCTCATAGCAAATTCTGAGTTCTGTGCGTTTATCGCAAGTATCAACACCTTGCTGTTCGACGCATCTCAGAAGCCAAGAATATAGTACTGCGCCACGCTTTTGTACCAATACTGAGGATGTGTGTAAGCACCTTAGAGCCTAACTACAAACATGTGCGTGCATTGTAATGAAGAAATTACCGATTTTGAAAATACGTGAGCCTCTAATTGTGCTTATTAGGATATTTTCCATCAATACAATGTACACGTAGTCCCCAAAAATGCACAATCTACAATATATAACGCGCTTCCACAAGTGTCCTATCTTTCATAAAACAATCCTTCTTGCTACTAATTCGCAGTAATGAATACCCTTAAGGACCCTGACCTCGGAGCGTATTTTGTAGTCAGTGTATTTCTAAAACAGTCATCACAAAAATGGAGGCTCTGTTTTAATTTAGTTAAATGTTAAATTATCTGGTGGTCTTCTATAGGCCTATCAGTTATTTGGTAGCGTCTGCAAGTACAGTTCGTGGCGATAATTGAAATTACCGATGCGGACCAAATTATACAATGTAAATCAGTCGTAGAAGTGCATAGACGACCTCCATTGTATTGCAAGACGTGCACAGGAAATTAACTGCCAACTCGAATGCACTGAAGCATCCGGGAAACGTTCGTTTACCTTTGGTAGTGTCGCGAGAAAATGCGTTGTACGACTACCAACCTCTCACTGTTGAGAACACCGTATAATGAACAGTGTCATCTCTGCGACACAGGTTCAGTCTGTGTATGTTGGTTTTCCCTATAGGTGAAGCTAAGGAAAATAATACTAAAAAAAAAAAAAAAAAAAAAAATCCGATTGTGTCAGATGTGCAGCGATAATTCTGTTCAGAAATGCGGTGTACTGTAGTTGAGTCGGCGTAAGTTGAGCCCTAATAACCTGCAATGTTGTTGCAAGTTTTCAACAACGAAACGCAATCGGCGTGAAGAAAAAGTACACCATAACATTGCCATAGAGACATTTACAATATCTCATAACACGACTGGTAACAGTAGTAGGTCTAAACGCACCGGGAGATCCGGGAAAGACCCGGGAATTTTTTCATCTGAGAGAAATCTGCAAAATGCACAGGATTTTTTTTAGAATTTCGGGAATTTTCCATTGTTTAAGTAATCAGTTGTTTTGTAATTATGGCTGGTAAGAACTCACTTTATCGCGCTACTGCAGAATAGTATAGCAGTAATGAAACACGAACGGAAGAATAACACGAAAATTAAACATTACTTGAAAAGAAAACTCGCTATTTACATTAAAAAAAAAATCTCTCATCTGTTTAACTTTTTAGCAGGCCGCGGGTAAAAATTCTTAAGTCACAAACTGTTTGACTCACGTTCGAAACATAACACTTTTATACGTAGCACTTGAAAGAAATGTATGGCACTCAAGACCAGCCATTTATGCCATTATTAAAACAATAAAAAATAAATACGGCATATTTGTGCTTGATGTATCTGAAAGGATAACATACGCTAAAAATGAAAAAGCTTCAAGGTTGGTGAATCACATTTCTTTCAGTTCTTTAATAACTAGATTATAAATTATGCAGTAATGATGGCAAAAAGTATAACGATGGTGTTGAATTGCAACCTTGTATGTCACTTTGTTCATGTAAGAACATCGTTGACAATTTATTTAATTTATAGGTTGAAAATTATTTTCCATTATGTTTTCATGGAATATTTTATTAATGAAAGAATTTATAATGATAATAGTTTTTTATTTATTTTCTATCGAGGTTAATGTAAAATAAAATAATGCTTATTTCACTATCCTGTAAAACATTTTTTTGACACACGAAGTTACTGTTCAACACCATCGATAATTAACCTTAAAAATTATGGGAAGTGAAAGCAGCTAGTCAGAAGTTTGCAAATAATTACGCGTTCTGGTCGTACTTTCGTTGTTCCAGTAGGTTCATGCATAACAATTTAGGTCACGGTACTCTAAACTCGTGACACATTTGAAGAAAACTGCGAAATACTTCTGACAAACAAAACTGGTCCATTAAGTTCCAGCGTAACGACGGCACGAGAAAATTTACGTATTCATACAAAACAGCAAATTGTTCTAGAAAACAAAATAAATGATAAATGCTAAAAGAAAATGTAATCCACGCGAGCTGCATTTATGAAACAGTCTTAGTGGGAAAAAAAATGAATTAAAAAAATAAGACCAAAATTCTCAGTGGTAGTTTCCACCTGATTCATGATTAGCCATTCTTACTTCCTGTCAGTTGTCACGCCATTATCAACATATACAGCTCCCGAAAAAAAACTACGCCGACTACGTGATTTTTATCTGAGAATTTCTATGCCTAAAGCATTGATAAAGCATACCGTCACTTAAAAAGCGAAACCGCCCAGGGAAAAGGGTTATTCACACCAAAAAGGAAGGAAGAAAATAATACCAAAAAGTGTATTTATACCCAGGGAAAACTTTTTACTCGGGAAATCTGGGAATCTTTTGATTTTCTGCGCGTATACACCCTGCGAGTAGGCACATGAAATTGTGACTAATTTAGTGCCGCGGTCCGCGGTGGAGTGGCCGAGCGTTCTAAGGCGCCTTGATGCAGAGTCCGCGGATACTCGCCGTCGGAGGATCGAGTGTGTGTGTGTGTGTGTGTGTGTGTGTGTGTGTGTGTGTGTGTGTGTTTGTGTAAGGTATAGTAGTTTTTATGTCTAGGACCTGATGAGCACAGCAGTTTGGCCCAGTAGGTTTACATTTGAACATTTTGAACTAATTTAGTGAAGCTATCAGGAATGAACAGCGACTCAACTATAGTTACAGTTGCATGGAATTCAGTCACAACATTGCTGTTGTATTCGAGATTACTGAGAGATAAATAGCCAATCTTTTCAACTGTATTCAAATTTCTACAATTTTCGTACATCTCTTAAGAAAGCTATTAGGACGGTTTCTTCCACGTCGTTACCAGTTCTTTCGTGACTGTGCTACAGTGTGGCTTTATATAGTCAGGCATAAATTTAACGAAACAGGAGACAATATTAAATTGAAGTTACGCCATATATAGTACATGAACATTTAAAAGGGTTAACATTAAAATTTATACGCTTTAGTGTAAAGTAAAAAGCATTGGTGCTTAATGATATTAGAAGTGATTTGCTGCCTCCTTTTCAACATTTATTTCATTTGTAACTAGTGCAGTATTCGAAAAGTGCGCGAATGACATTCCTGAAAGTTGCTCTATCCACAACACCAATTTTCATTTAAAAGCACATAACATTTGTCAAAAGCATCGGCAAGTACTTGACGAGTACATAATCGAAGTTGTTCTAAAGACAACCATGTGCTTTGCAAGGTCAGTTAGAACTGCAGGATGTCATTTCTGCATGTGTCAGCCAGACTATACCCTCTTACTTCGTTGTGACACACCAATGGCGCAGCTAGGATTTGGCTCTTGGGGGGAGAGGTCTCTTAAAAAAAATAATAATAATAAAGTCTATTGAATTTATTGATCTGTGACTTATTTTTACACTTTTTATAATTTAACCAATTATACTGCGAAAACGATTGCACAAGTAATGAGTATGTTCGCATTAATTTGAAAGTGGAAGGAAGTCGAGTGTATATAATAAGCTCGTAAAATAATTTAGCAGCTTCTTTGTTACTAGCCAGAGAGAATGGTATTTACAGTTTAATTAACATGAGATTGTATATTTAAAAATTCAACTAAAAGAACACTATTGTTGTTGATAAGATTCCACTCGGTGGCGCTGCTGACTTGCTAAGCAGCGGGTCGCCGCATATGAACAGTCGGCTCGTAACTTCATTACGGCAGTAACAATAGCGGCAGCATCAAAGCTGGTCGCGGCGGCATTAAAACCGCTCACAATGACAGCAGCACGCGTTCTCAGTGGCGGCATCACGCTACGACCCATTTTCACGTTCACTTGTACTTGGCAAATTATAGTTACGTTGTGATTTATTACATGCACTGGCGGACTAAGGTTGTCTGAGGCCCGGGGCGGCGGCAGAGCAAAATGAGCCCCCCTGCCCACTTGTATTACTATAAAAAAAGTAACTTTTGAGATTTGGAGCCCCCCCCCTCCCCCAGGACGAGAGGAACGGGACAAGCTAAGAAAAATAGATTATGAGATTTGGAGGCCCCAGAACAGAAGGCCAAGGGCGCTAAAGGAAGTACTTTCGAGGTATTTAGAGGACCCCCAGTAAGAGAGAGGCCCGGGGTGGTCCGCCCCCTCCTCCTCCCCTACCCTTAGTCCGCCACTTACATGTGTAATATTTCACATTTCCGGTGCCAACCTGTTCAATAAAAATAATAAAATTGGGAGGGGCTGGGGGGGGGGGGGCTTCAGCCCCATTAGCCCACGGCGCACAAACGTCAATGACACTTCTACACCGAAAACGCTAATGCCAAGAAGTAGTAAAGCTAGTGTTGGTGCAGGCCATGCTAACGATGTTAGCGGGGAGGTGGAGGGGGCAGTGCCCGCGGGCGGCTGTGAGGCCCAGGCATTACTGTACCAGGTAGCCCAAAACAAGCAATTTGTACCTGTCTCCCTGATTTTACACCGAATGCCTGATTTAGCCACAAGTGAAACGATTCCCACTTAACAGACGTTTTAGAAAATAGGGGATGTAAGAGAATGTTTCTCGCTCCTTAATTGGGGCTTAGAAGAAGAGAAATTATTTCAGGGGATCACTTCATACTGATACTATAAAATGCCTCGTCAGATAAGAAAAGGAGTTGTGTGATAAATATGTCTCCAGAGAGAGGATAGGAAGAAGATAGATAAACAGAACGACATGCTGTACCAGTGAAACTTTAATTCACAATATTTGTTCTTGGTAACGTTAGCGTGTGTCGCAGGCGGCGTATTTTACAAGAGTTCGTCCTTGTTGACAATCACCAATTAGTTCAAATGTTCAAATGTTTTTTAAGGTTATGGGACTTAACTACGGGGTCATCAGTCCCTAAACTTACAAACTACTTATGAACTACTTACGAACTAGGACGGCACAAATATCCATGCCCGAGGGGGGATTCGAACCACCGACCGTAGTGGCCGTGCTGAACGTGACTGGAGCGCCTCAGTCACCTCGGCCACCGCGGCCGGCACCAATTAGTTTGTCTGCTCGACGTTCCGAGGTAACTTCTCGCCTGTATTTTCTTTACCTTGTTTTGAGCCTTGATGCGTTGGAACAACATAACTCATATTTTCTGAAGAGAGAATTTTAGTGTCAGCCACTGTTAGCGTTACCGGAGACTACCAAAAAAAGAAATTATCCACGGTACTCATAGTACTTGCTCTACTGTTGAATACGCCTGCTGAATACTACTCGTTTCAGCAGGAATCAGTGGCGTGACTAGGACTTGGCTTTGGGGGGGGGGGGAATAGACCTGCTTGACGAGCAAAATTTTAGTCTGTTTCCAGACAGACTACCATCTACCACTCCCGCTGAAGAAACTAATTCACTCCCATCCAATGATAGATTATGGTAAAACACCTCAAGTTTTCAATCTTTACCTTTACCAGATTGCTGTTATACGATTTTTTCGGGTTCTGGGGGTGGGGTTCTATCCCCCCTCATCCCCCCCCCCCCCATAGTTACGCCACTGGCTGGAATAGTACATATTTTAGGAAGTGGTCGCGTAGACCAATTGCAATAAAATGTCGATATAACGTGCGTAATTTTTATTGACTACAGACATACACCTGTTAGTTTATAACCCACACAAACGTGAAGGCAAAAGAAGAGGTTCAAAGGTGATTTTCAAGAATTCCACCACCAGCTTGAATGCACTTTCCACTTCTCTTGACAAAACGAAGTGGAGCTCTTCGAAGGTAATCTTTTTTATTTTTTATGAGGGCTGTCAGAACGGTGAGATCGGCTCTAGTGTTCACTTTTTCTTTGCGGACTTCCCTTTTCAGCCGTCCCCAGAGGCAACACTCCAAAGTGGCGCGATCCGGGGTCCTAGGTGGACAAGCAACGTGCCCATATCCACCGAGCAATCTTCCGGAGAATGTTAGGGCACCAGACGGCTAGAATGTCAGCAGACTCCCCGTGCTGCAATAACAAAGGCGTTCTTGTAATCGAAGGAGAAACTTTCAATAACACTGTATGCTCATCTTCAGTAAAGTGTAGATAACAGGGTCCTGAAATACGGTGCGGTCACACAACAGGCCAGTCACATGATTGTCTACCAAAGCACACTACACATGCACAGAGAAGCGTTTGTATCATGTCTCTCCACGAGTCGCAGCGGATTAGCCGGGAGCACTGGGGCGCTGTGCTGCGGTGCGCGCGGCCGTTCGCCGTCGGGGGTTCAAGACTCCCCCTCCGGCATGGGTGTTTGTGTTGTCCTTAGATTAGTTACGTTAGTTAAGTAGTTTGTAAGCTACGGAAAAATTCCCAAGCAGTTGAGTCTGATAGATTTACAAACATTTGAACTTCTTTTTCCCTCCACAATGAATGGCACGTCGGTTTTCTTCGGACCACTGATGTAAATTACGAGTGTCATCGTGTCGTCACGAGTGAAAATGCCTTCATTAGTGAAGAGTAATAACGGGATTCCTTGGGAATTTCCAAGTATCGAGTGACAAAATTACATCGCCTGGTCGAAAGTATTGAATGAGGTGTAAATGATACGGATGAAAGCCGTGCACACGTAACGTCCGCCATACTGTCGTGTAAACGTGCAGAAGCTGTACGTGTGCTTGCTGAGGGACTAGGTTTTCCACAGTCTGCTGCTCTACACGTTCAGAAGCAATATGACTGCTGCTTACTGTGCCAATGTAACACGAGTGAACACTCTTCAGTCTGGTAGTCTGCGGTTAGTAGAACACTTGCCATACTCTCTACACGCAGCAGCACAAAATTCACAAAACAAATACCTTACCGCATACTCAGCTTGTGTAAATACGTGCGCCATGTTCCACGCTGCAGTACAGTCAATAAATCACAATGGACACGAAAGTACCACTCGACAACCCACTACGATAAATTGCTCCTTAGCAATCGGGGGTACCAACACGCGACTGTAAAATCCGTTGAACTTCACTGTGTGTGTGTACTCAAGAATAATTGTACACATGTTATCTGTCATTTTTGTTGCAGTTCATCTACTACCATCTCCTAAAATATTTACTATTTCTCCTGAAATATCCTATAGCCCTTCTTACGGAAGTGAAAGGCATCGGTAATCTTTTCTAATGTAGATTAAAGTTGAGAGTATATTTCTTATTTTCTGTAGAAATATTTATGGCTAGTAATACGTATGAACTTACTGGAACTTGAACACGCAGACATGACTTTTTCAAACATTTGTGTTGAGTTTGAACCAACCACTACTTCCCTTCTGTTGATAAGTAGTCGTAAATTTCCATCACACCATATTGGTAAACTGTGAAACCGACAGTTTCTGACGTGAAATTAGAAATTTAAACAATTTGTTGGTTTTTGCCACGACCAAAGTAGGGAAGTTCCGTGAATATTTATTCAGTGTCGAGATTTCGTTATTGCTTTTGAATTACGGTTGACGAACTGGTTTGTCAGTTTATGAAATAGCCCGACGTATCGGCTATTATTGCAAGTGGTCTTCCTCAGGGTGTTTTTCTTAATCACTGGCACGGAAACGGCGAATAGTTTACTAAATTTACAAAGCGATGACATGACCTGAAGATACTTTTCGGCAGTACCAGCAGTTGTACATAACATTAATCGTGACACAAATGCGTTCTTAATGAAGTAAAAAGTGTAGTAGTGAGCCATTATCGGACATGTATGCTTTCCGTAGTAAGATTTGAGTGGGTGTCTGAGGTACCTAATACATTTATTGATGCTTGCCACTCGTTAAAATAAAATGTTCCAATGTTCCAATGTTTGTAAAGCCAACGGACCGAACTACTGAGGTCATGGGTTCGTAGACGTACAAACTTATGTAACGTACACTAAGAACAATACACTTACCTATGACCGAGGGAGGACTCGAACCTCTAATAGGGAGCGGCCGCGTACCTTAGACCGCGCGGCGCTCTAAATATGCCTTAATATTATGCTCAGAATATCGCCCCAACTGATACATCACACCTTATGACGTCACTACAGTTCAGTCCAGCCTGCAGGAGGCGCAGCAATTTATTTAGGTGGTATTTACTGCCTCGTCATAGTGCAGTTACCGGCAGAGGCCGTAACTGCATCATGCATTCATGATGTTTACTCAGCGAGCACGACGCTTCAAACAAGAGACAAGCCTGCCAGAAAGTCATCGCAGCCCAGAGCTTTAGTGCTCGGCTCGTAATGCCCAATCCGCTACAGTATCTCGCTTTTATTCATCGACTTTACCATCTATTAGCATCCCATGTAAATGTGTTCCTACATTACACCCTTGGATGATTTTTATTATTATTTTGTCGTCTTCTTCTAGTTTGCATCTCAGTGTGTGGCGTAAACTTCAGATCAGTAGTGTAACCAAGTTTTAATTAGTATTTTTATCCAAATATCTTTTCTTATAACTTTATGCTTCAGGCAATTTGATCTTTAAGCATAAGAAGAAGAAGAAGAAGAAGAAGAAAGGGTACCACTGTGCAACCGAGGCGCACCTCGCATTGCAAAATAAAATATCACTCTTCTTGTTAACCATTAGTACTCACGATGTTTTGGCATCAGTGTAACCTTTTTTTTTTTTTTTTTTTTTTTTTTTTATTTTTTTATTTTTGTATACCAATGTTGTAGACTAAATTTTTAAAATAAACTAAGATCTCTGTCATTGTTTATCTGAGAAGATTCAATGCTATACATCTCACTCGAATACTTGTTATTCGAATCATAACGTCGGCCGATGTCATGTACAATCTTCCAGGTTTGATGTAAATAAGGGAAGCTAAACAATTACCAGATGTCCTCTTCAGTCCTGTCACAGACATCAGTCCGCCTACATAAAGCAGTCGAAAGCTTATCACGAGGTAAGCCGGTATGGTGAAAGCTCGCTATATTGGTGACTTGACGAGTCCCCTCTATCTTGTGTTTCGTCATCTTCCTGTTGCGAACGTCCGCACTTTGGCCGCACGCGCAAGCTGCGGCTGCTACCACTTCCTGACCTTCAGATAGAAGCTGCTGCCTCATGCAGCGAGCATCACAGGCATTTTCAGCATTGATGCTAGTGAGATGAAGTAGATAAGACATCACTGGCTCTGTGGGTATCATACTCCTGTTTCTATTTACTAGAGTGCGAGAGAGAGTATACCGTGAGGCTTGAAATGAGACACATAAATACGAAGTATTATCAGAGTAGTGAAAGCAACGCAGCGAGTCCATATAACAGTATGTTAAGTGATACTTAAACGCAAATCACTTAAAAAGTTTTTTATTTTTGGGGTTGACTCTTTTGATCCGAAATGCGTTTGTATTGCGCAAAAACGGGCGGTTTGAACAATATGTGGTGTAAGCTTGTGGTCCTCTTGTCGATCTCTGTTTAGTAGCCTGGGAATTCTGGCATTGGTCGCTCAGTACACGTCTTTTTTTTTAGTAATATTTAATTATTCACTATAGTTAACAGCTTTCACACAGTTAATACACAGGAATCTGTCATCTTGTCTTGAAGCTGACTGCGGCCAAATATTCAAGCTTAGTCCACTCATTACTCGAAAAATTATAAGTTTTAGTTACTTCCAACAAATACAAATAATTTCAACTTTTCACAAAACCTTTTCTCCCTAACACCCTCACAAACTTATGAAAGGAGACAGTTCATGGCTTATTCCCTTTTAACTATTCATGCGGTCAGACTTCAGCATTTGCCAAAAGTTTTAATTTGTTACTTTATAATTACAAACTTCGTAACTAATGAAGAGGTACTGAACATAATTGGGGAGAAAAGGATTTTTGGCAAGCCTTGACTAAAAGAAGTGATCAGTTGGTAAAACACATCCTTAGACATCAAGTAACTATACATTTAGAATTCCCATCTTCTCCGTCATGAGGCCCTCCTCAGTGTCACTGTGGTACACATCGAAGAGTCCCGCACATCTTATTGGATTGCCCCAATTTAGCCGTCCAGAGGCGGAATTTTAATATCCCTGCCGCCTTCAACCTTCTTTAAGCTGACAATGCCTCCATGGTTGATTCTGTTGTGAATTTTATTCGTACAAGTAGATTGTACCACTCCATATTAAGTTTATTGGACATCTATTATCCATCTGTTCTCTGCTTACCTAAGACTTTTAGGTAGGTGGTATTTGTAACATGTAACAGAGTGGCTGGATGTCCTACTTTTATTTTTGTGATCACCCGGCCAAAACACTCTGGTATTCTGTTTAAACCTTTTACCCTTTCTTCAGTTTTATTTGCTACTTTTGTTTTTCACTTGTTAAACCCTATGCCTAAGAAAATTTAACACATTGTTTTATCTCTACGATTGGAACAAGGGACCTTTGTAGTTTAGTCCCTTCTAAAACCAAATACCAACCAACCAAATTTACTATTGGGGAGGGAGGGGGGAGTGAGTGCGGTAAAAATTGTAGAGGGAGATCAAGAGACGAATACAGTAAGCAGATTCAAATGGAAGTGGGTTGCCGTTCTTATGAGATGAAGAAGCTTGCCAGTATAGAGTAGGGTGGAGAGCTGCATCAAATCAGTCTCTGAACTGAAGACCACAACAACTTACTCATCTGAATACGGAAATATGATCGGATAAATGGAACAGTTTGAAAGGGTAGAGAGATCGGAAGTTGATAGCCACACACACGTACATTAGTGTGTTCTTCAGAAATGACATGCATTTGGACGATAGTAGGCGCCCTGACCTTGCTAATGCCCAATTCCTCCGCAGTCAGTCTGAGAGTTCGTCACCGGTGATGAATCCCTCGGCACCTGCACCAACAACTTCTCCAATGCTTTCCTCTCCTGCAACTATCCTACAATCCTACACACCTTGTCCGCTAGCAGATCTCCCGAGCAGTTCATTCGTCCCGACCCTGTAACAATGTTGTTAACTCAGAAGCATGCTTGTAGTCTCCCAGTACCAATCCGTCCTGGATTGACTTAACAAATTGCTCCATGAATATTTCAAGTCATTCCTTGAAGTGAGATCATCAATCCAAAATATCCTCCCCACACAACCTACAGTAGCTTTTCGTATCTTTTGAAACAACGCATGTCATCCACCAACTGACATGTGTTCACTTCACAGCCCCTTCCGTTGATATGACCATCAACAAATTGGCTGAATGCGTGAATGGTCATAGCCGGATTGTTCGTCTGGGTGACAAGCAATATCCTGTGGCAGAGCTTGCCCTCCAGGGCCATGGCACATGTTACATTACGCATGCCATCTGGATACTCCCTACCACCAGTCCCTTAAAGCTACGGAGAGGGGAACTTGCTCTCCAACCTGTCTCCCTCCGCCACCCCCAATTCACTTATTCATGAGCCATTTCTCACCCACTTTGTGTGTGTGTGTGTGTGTGTGTGTGTGTGTGTGTGTGTGTGTGTGTGTGTGTGTAATCTTCCCTTAATTTTAATTGTTAATCAACTCTCTCCCACTCGCCATTATTCGGTTCAGTTCTTGATCTATCCTTTTCGATTTGCATTGTCATGTCTCAGTATTTATCATGCAATATCTTTGACTTCCATATTCACCCATCCCCAATTCATGGCCTAGCTTGTGAGTAACGTTTCCCTTGTGTCCGCGTACTGTAGCCTCTTCATTTCCTGGCGAAGGAATTAAACATTTCCGAAAGCTGGTGTAAACAAATTTTTACTGGGATGAGGGGTAGCAACCTTAATATATATTAAAAAGATTATTATAGTTATAACTACCGCTTTCGGTTCTAAACCATATTCAGGAAAGTAAATTAAACGGACTGATTAAGTCTCTCTTCTTTTTATTTTATTTTTTATATTCTTTCCTCCTCCTTCAGACGTAATGTCAAGTTACAAGTTAAGAATTTTTTGTTGATTGACATGTATAAGGTAGCAGACATTGTATTAACGTAATGAAGTCTGTTTACTTTCCTGAAGATGGTTTAGAACCGAAACGGGTAAATTTATAACTGCATTAAACTGCTGATGGTCGACAATATGTATTTCTAAAACTAATGTAAACATTTAGTTTCGTCTCCATTTGTGTCTTTTTTGTATGTTTCTATCGGCGGTACCAAGTTGAGTACTGACCAGTCACTGTATCTCTTTTGAAGAATAATTTCAGTTAACTAAATTGATATACCTGTATGAATGAAAAGGAACTTACCCTCGCACTTTATCTTAGAATCTGTGAAAAGTCAGCTTTTTTTATTTTTACAGTGTTCATGCTGATTCCTGTAAAGCCTTATACCTGTCAGTCATAGAGAGGACGATCTGGTAGACGTCGAAGAACAGTAATGGTTACAGAGAAATGTAGGAAGCCGCACGACACTACTGTACCACTCACTGAAGAAAGGCGAACCACATTAATACCAGTTGCAGATTTAGAGCAAGCTTCTGACAGTGTTGACTGGAGGAGCAGATGTAAAATAGAGCAAGCGAAAGATTGAAACTATGGCAGTTATTACAGTCGAAGAACATGAAAGGAAAGCCATACTTTAGAATGGAGTGAGACAGGCTTTGAGCAAACTGGACAGTGAGAGTTTGGAAAAGAAACAATGACTTTTGATAGTTATGTCAGAGGCAGGAAACGAATCGGAAGAATACGTCCATTCCGGACAGTATCTTGAAGAGAGGTTATAAGATGAGCGTTAACGAAAGTGAAACAATGTCGTTGAAATATTAAGGGAAGTTAACGCGGCGTTTCAGCCTGTAAGGTGTGCAGAGGTTTGCGGTCCGGAGACGTGCGGCGAGTCCTGCAGTCTGCGGCTCTCCACTCTGCTGCGGAGTGTCCTCCTGTAGCTCCGAAGTGATACCAGGTTCCACAAGTGCTCATTACAAACACGTCTCCGTGTATATTGGCATTTGTGGTGACAGAATTGCTTGACGTACTATACAAACTAAGGCTATTGTGCGTTTCGCAATACCAGTATTCAACCAGTACAGCATGTGGTGTCAGGCGTTCTGCTTTGATAGCATTTTCGTATATATGTCAGGTTTGTGGTTTTGGAACTAATGTTTCACCGTCCTTATCGCAAAATACGTTACTCGATGCGTGGGAGGAACCTTGCAGACTAGGAGCGGCAACCTCGAGGCGCTGAGAGTTCCGGCAACACGTCGAAATATTCTGTTGTTACTGGGCGAGGGCAGGCAGGAGCGGTGTGGAGGACGCCGCGGCCCACACTGGTGTACAGACAACTTCTCCTTGCAGAGCGCTTCCTGTGGCCCACTTCGGATCCCACGTTGCACGAACTCTACGGGGAGTCGTTCTGTTCCACCCGCGGAACTTCACATCTCTCACTGCACTCTTGAGTTCAACGGCCTTCCGTGACGCTAAGGCCTACAATGCACGTGAGCCATCATTTAGCAGCTTACACAAAGTTCGTTTGCAGCTCTGTTTGTTGCTTTTACGTAAGAGTCGTTCTCACTTCATTCGGTTTTATATTGTATCCGTTGTGCTTCAACACTCGGATCTCCGGGCGGGGACTACTCAGGAGGATGTTGTCATCAGGAAAGACAATACTGGCATTCTACGGATCGGAGCGTGGAATGTTACATCCCTTAATCGGGTAGGAAAATTAGAAAATTTAAAAAGGGAAATGGATAGGTTGAAGTTAGATATGGTGGGGATTAGTGAAGTTCGGTGGAAGGATGAACAGGATTTCTGGTCAGGTGAGTACAGGATTATAAATACAAAATCAGTCGGGGGTATCACAGGAGTAGGACTGATAATGAATAAGAAAATAGTAATGCGGGTAAACTACTATGAGCAGCACAGTGATCGCATTATCATTGTCAAGATAGATACGAAGCCAACACCGACAACAGTAGTACAGGTTTATATGCCAACTAGCTTTGCCGATGATGAGGAGATCGAAGAAATATATGAGGAGCTAAAGGAAATTATTCAGACAGTTAAGGGAGAGGAAAACTTAATTGTGATGGGAGACTGGAATTCGGTAGTAGGAAGAGAAGGAAAAATAGTAGGTGAATATGGACTGGGCAGGAGGAATGAAAGAGGAAGTCGCCTGGTAGAATTTTGCACAGAACATGATTTAATCGTAACAAACACGTGGTTTAAGAATCACAAAAGGTTGTATACGTGGAAGAGACCAGGAGACACCGGAAGGTATCAGGTAGATTTTATAATGGTAAGACATAGATTCCGGAACCAGGTTATAAACTGCAAGACGTACCCAGGGGCAGATATTCACTCTGACCATAACTTGTTAGTCATGAACTGTAGGCTGAAACTGAAAAAAACTGCAGAAAGATAGGAAAGTAAGGAGATGGGACTTAGATAAATTGAAGGAAAGTGAAGTTCTGGAGAATTTCAGAGGGAGCTTTAGGCAACAATTGACAGAAACAGGGGAAAATAAAACAGTAGAGGAGGAATGGGTAAAATTAAGAGATGAAATAGTTAAGGTAACAGAGGACAAAATAGGTAGAAAGGCAAGACCTACAAAAAATCCTTGGATATCACAGGAAATACTGAAATGATGAAATGAGAAAATATAAAAATGCAGTAAATGAACAGGCAAAATGGAGTACAGACGACTAAAAACTGAGATGGACAGGAAGGGCAAAATAGCTAAGCAGGAGTGGCTAGAAGCCAAATGCAAATCTGTAGAAGAATGTATAAGAAGGGGAAAAGTAGATACCGCCTACAGGAAAATAAGAGACATTTGGGGACAAGAAAAGCAACTTTATGAATATCAAGAACTCAGATGGGAAACCAGTTCTCAGCAAAGAAGGGAAAGCTGAAAGGTGGAAAGAGTACATAGAGCAGCTCTACAAAGGAAATGAACTTAGAGACGATGTTGTGGGAAGGGAAGAGGATGTAGATGAAGATGAAATAGGAGATACTATCCTGAGAGATGAATTTGACAGAGCCCTGAAAGACATAGGTCGGAACAAGGCCCCAGGAGTAGATGACATACCCTCAGAGCTACTAAAGTCTCTGGGAGAGCCAGCCATGACAAGACTATTTGAACTGGTGAGTAGGATGTATGAGACAGGCGAAATACCCTCAGACTTTAAGAAAAATGTAATAATCCCCATTCCAAAGAAATCAGGCACAGACAGGTGTGAAAATTACAGAACCATTAGTTTGATAAGTCATGGTTACAAAATTTTAACACGAATTATCTACAGGAGAATGGAAAAGCTGGTAGAAACTGACCTCGGGGAAGATCAGTTTGGATTCAGGAGGAACGTAGGAACACGGGAGGCAATACTCACTTTACGTCTTATCTTAGAAGATAGATTAAGGAAAGGCAAACCTACATTTTTAGCCTTTGTAGATTTGGAGAAGGCTTTTGACAATGTTGACTGGAATACACTCTTTCAAATTCTGAAGTCAGCAGGAGTAAAATATAGGGAAAGGAGAGTTATTTACAACTTGTACAAAAGCCAAACTGCAGTTATTAGACTCGAAGGACATGAAAGGGAAGCATCAGTTGGGAAGGGAGTAAGACAGGGTTGTAGCCTTTCTCCGATGTTATTCAATTTGTACATCGAGCAGGCGGTGAAGGAAAGCAAGGATAAATTTGGAATAGGGATTAAAGTTCAGGGGGAAGAAATAAAAACATTGCGTTTTGCTGATGACATTGTAATTCTATCAGAGACAGCACAGGGCCTGGAAGAGCAGTTAAATGGAATGGACAGTGTGTTGAAGAGAGCGTATAAAATAAGAGCAGTTAAATGGAATGGACAGTGTGTTGAAGAGAGCGTATAAAATGAATACTAACAAGAGCAAAACAAAAATAATGGAATGCGGTCTTAGAAAATCAGGCGATGCTGAAGGAATTAGATTAGGTAATGAAACAATGAAGATGGTAGATGAGTTTTGTTACTTGGGTAGTAAAATAACATGCGATGGTCGCAGTACAGAGGATATAAAATGCAGAATGGCAATAGGAAGAAAAGCATTTTTGAAAAAGAGAAATTTGCTAACATCGAATATTAATTTAAGTGTAAGGAAGTCTTTTCTGAATGCATTTGTGTGGAGTGTTGCCTTGTACGGGAGTGAAACATGGACGATAAGCAGTGCGGACAGAAAGAGAATAGAGGCTTTTGAAATGTGGTGTTACAGAAGAATGCTGAAGATTAGGTGGGTAGATCGCATAACCAATGAAGAAGTACTGAACAGAATTGGTGAGAAAAGGAATTTTTGGCATACCCTGACTAAAAGAAGGGATCGCTTGGTAGGACACATTCTTAGACATAGGGGAATCGTAAATTTAGCATTGGAGGGAAGTGTGTGGGGTAAAAATCGCAGAGGGAGACCAAGAGACGCGTATAGTAAGCAGATTCAAATGGATATGGGTTGCCGTTCTTATGAGGAGATGAAAAGGCTTGCCCAGAATAGAGTAGGGTGGAGAGCTGCATCAAACCAGTCTCTGGACTGAAGACCATAACAACAACATTTCATGGTTGGAAATTAATTTTGTACCCTTGATTTGTACAAATAGTCGATCCATGTTTCGTTGCGGACAGGAAATTCTAGAAACAGGCCCTTAAATATTAGAACTTGTCAGAACAGACATCACGTATATATTCTAAGTCTGAAGATATTTTCCCTAAACAAATGTATAATTTAGTGACGATGTGAGACTACAAGACTACTTGTTGGGTATGATGCTTGCTTACTATCCTCTTTTATAGCTTAGCTAATTCATATTGACAGGTGCAAGCACTTTGGGCTGCTAAATTCTCTCCTTTATATCCGAACGAAGGGGTGATGTAGGTTTTTGTATTGGTACATGAAGTTATTTAGATGTCATATTCGGCGTTTTTCTTAGCTGAAAATCAAAAGTTGCAGCGAGTTGAGTATTTAAGTCGGCGATAAGAAACGCTTTATTTCGAACGCTGCTCTGGGAGCTTTGTGTATGAGGGAACCGGAAGCTTGTGGGCGGTGTGTTTGTGGCGCCGTACTTGGACGGCGGCCAGCCGCGCAAGCTGGAGACGCCGAAAGCACGTGGCGAGGCTGTAGGCCGTCAGCAGGATGCTAGCGGCAGCAGGGGCCACGCGCGGTCAGTATCCAGAAATACCGCCCCTGCGCTGTATCACCTTGTTTTCATTCATGGTTTAGTACAAGTCTCTCGAGCACTTTCCCCAGGACGCACAATTCACCCATCACAGGATAAATCTCAACATTAAAATCAGATTAAGTGACGTAGACCTCGCCTGGAAAGATAATATTAAGTACCTAGTTGTTATTTTCGATAAGAAGCTAACGCGTAAAGTGCATATCTACCCTGATATGCAACAAAAGAACTCAAAATATACACTGCCTCTAGTCTCTATTAAAAGGGAATCGATTTACAGTTAACTCAACATGTACAGAACCACAGTGATACCTTCCAATATTATATGCGTCCGAACTCTGGTTGCTAGCCTGCGATAGCTGTATCAAAAAAGTCCGATCAGTCAAAAACTGACGCGCTATGCTCCGATGTTCGAGGCCTCTCGCCGTCAGTAGTTCGAATCCTTCCTTTGGCATGTGTGTGTTTATTTTTAGTATAAGGTTGTTTATAAGTGGTTTGTAAGTTCAGGAACTGATGACCCCGCAGTTAAGTCTCATAAGCTCTACAAACATTTAAACATTTTGAACAAAAAATATAAACGTTTTCAGCAGAACTGTTTTCAGCAGAACTCAGCTCTTGCAGCACGAACTCATCCGCAACGTGGAACACTTCCAGACCACACAATCCCCAAAATGAAGAATACTTGTGAATTTAATTCTAAAACGCACACTTCCTACGGCAACACAGTATAACACCACTCGTGTTATTCTAGAATTATCAGGTACGTTACCTCCATTTCAGACAGAAGGCCGCCAAACCAAACACAATGGCAGCAAGTTTGTAGGAAGACCAATAACAAATACGACTGTTTCAGTTCTAAGACCTGGCGAGGTGACGCAGTAGTAACACACTGGACTCGCATTCGGAAGAACGGTACTTCAAATCCACCTCCGGACATCCATATTTAGGTTTTTGTGATTTTCCTAAATCACTTCAGGCAAATGCCGGGATGGTTCCTTTGAAATGGCACAGACGATTTCCTTCTACATCCTGACCCAAACCTCCCCAAACCTCCGAGCCTAAGCTCCGTCTCTAATGACCACGCTGTCGACGGGACGTTAAACTCCAAGCCTCCTTGCTTCCTTCCTTCCTTCCTTGTTTCAGTTTAAAGTGTCGAGCGAACCGTAACACACGTTTACAAAGAAGAGATGACTCGAGTTTTATTCCATAGTCCCGTGTGGTCTGTTGAATTATAGTTCTTATCAAAAGGAGGAAAAAGGACCTTCATCAATAAATAGTCTGAATGGAATTAATCCCTTATGAGAAACAGGACAGCGTTAAAAGTCCAATGTCACCGCTCTGACCTGCGCAGTTCTCGTCCATTGCTAATCCGTAATTAACGTGGCTTTGTACGCGACTGCAAGCTTGACAATATTGTGGGGAAGGCGAACCAAAGGTTACGTTTCATTGGCAGAACGCTTCGAAACTGCAACAGCTCCACCAAAGAGACTGCCTACATCACACTCGTGCGTCCTCTCCTGGAGTACCATTGCCCAATGTGGGACCCTCACAAAGTGGGACTGACGGAAGACATTGAGAAGCTTCAGAGAAGGGAGACTTGTTTTATCACGTTACAGGGGGGAAAGCATCACAGAAATGTTGCACGATTTGAGGTGGAAATCATTAAAAGAAAGACGTTATTCGTTGCGGTGAGATCTTTTTACGAAATTTCAATCACGCACTTTTACTTCTGAATGTGAAACTATTTTGCTAGCATCCACCTACATAGAGAGACATGACCATCCCAATAAATCAGATCGAAAACGGAACGATTTAGGTGTTCTTTCTGCCCCCGCGCTGTTAGAGAATGGAACAGTAGAGAAAGATTGTGAAAGTGGTTAATAAACCCTCTGCCAAGCACTTAAATGTGATTTGCAGAGTATCTAGATGTAGAGAAGCGTGGAAGATAGAGCAGAGATACAGACTTCTACAAACTATCATGGAGGAGGAGGTGGGGCGGCAAAAATCATTGTATAAGGTATTACCTTCTGCCAGACACTTAAATGTGATTTGCAGAGTATCCCATGTAGATGTAGTGCATTTGAAATCAAAGTTTTGTGTAGTTGCGCCCAACGTTCTGAATGCTGCTCGCAACCAGCCAGCCTCGTGTAAATACAATTTCAGCGCCCACCAATGGTAATCGTGTGTTTGAAAATTGGGGTGGGGGTGGGGGGGGCGCGAAAACTATCCTGCCTCCATCCCAGCCCTTCAAATCGGCGCCTCTGAGCTGTAGCACATTGACCTTTCGCCTTCTGTAGGTACGTTTGCTCGCAATCATTCCACCTGTTGGAGCTCTCTTGTGGATTTCTCATCAGCCAAGCATGTCTCTGTCCGCATGCTGCTCGCTGGGCACTGACAGTGTACCGTCTGTGTTTTCAGAAATGCGATACACATCATTTATGACGAGAAGTGACGAGGGTAGGGGGGAGGCTTGTCTTTGCAAATAGTCTCTGTGTAAGGCGTTTGTGATAAGTTTGGAACGGCGCCGCAGTTGTTTAGAAGGGTTTGAGCCCGCGAATAGCGCACGCGGCATATTGGGGGGCTGAGCAGGCCTGGCTTATCTCCAGTCCCCCCCTCGCGCTGTTGGCAGGCGGTCAGCTTGCGTCTGCACTCAGTCGGACCGCCAAGGCTGGCTGCTACCTGCCGCCTGCCGCACCAGCTGCAGTTTCCCGCGCCGCCCGCCGCCGAGCGCACGTGCTGTTTGTTGTGGTCCAGGTTGGCAGCATTGCGTGGCGTCTGTGGCGTCGCCCCGCGCACCTCGCAGCAGACCGACTGTGCTTCTCGCGGGGCCGACACTGCTCGCGGTACGTGCTTCGGTTGGTAACATTGCTCACCTTGACGTCTCCTCCGAGAGGCGCCAATTACGAATGGGTGCAAGTGCAGGTGATCTGATTGCGTCATAGAACTTCGGAGTCTCAATCTAGTGCGGGTTTCGTCTCAGGAATATTAAGAGTTGAAATCGCCGAAGACGTCTGGAGACGACACGAGCTTATCGGCTTTTCTCGGTTATTAGTAGGGATTACTTTAAAAGAGGCCGCTACCAGTTGCATGTTAACATCATATCTGACTTTTGATTGCTCTTTGTTACTGTGACTCAGTTGCTATGTAATATTTAAATAAGCTCAGTAAAGCGTGTGGTATTAACATTTCAGTGTAGTGAACGTAGGAAACTATTGATTTGCGGTGGCTAAAACGCTCGTTTAGCGGCTTCTGCGGACACACAATTAAATCTGCCGGTTTATACGCTTATGAGACATCTGGTTCCATTGAACATTTCTGTTCCTAATTAAGTATTCTGGATATTTCTAAAGAAGATGAAAGTGCATCACTAATAACTTTTTTGTACATTACGTATTATCATCATATATAGTTACAGTGTTTGCCTGTAACCAACATCACTTATTTTATCGTCGTTTCTTTTTTTTTTAATCACTGCGCTGCTGTATTAATTGGTGGTTGGCAAACCGAGTACCGCCAAGCTGGATCTGTTTGGCGAAGTATCGGATGGATTACTTTGGCAGCCATTAGAAGAACAGGCGACTGTAGTAATGTATATTTTGTTTCCCTGGTTGTTTCTTATTGCGTATCTCATGTTCGTTGTGTTGGATGTATGAGGAGGACGTCTGACTGTTGGATTGCAACTGAAGAAACATGATAGCCTGTGTGTATGTTTTACTGCCGTGGCTATTTCTTGTTGTGTATCTGTTGTTCGTTCTGCTGGGAATATGAGAAACTAATGTAAATTAATTACAACAGGCAACACTGGACGGGTTTTCCGCGTCCGACTAATAGCTGAAACAGGTGTTTGAATGACGTCAAGAACTGCACCTTATTATTGTGCCTCTGCACCGCAGTCAGATGTTGGACATGGAATGATAGGTAATTCGTAGCTCTTGACAATGGAACACAAGAAGCTGTACGTTTGGGATGTGTGGGAACGTTGATATACAATGTGACTTTGTAAATACAGTGGAGGGATAGAACTGCGAGGATGTCACTGTGTGGCAGCAGCTACTGTCGTAATAAGAAGTAAGCGGCGGGTGCCAATGTTTTGGAACGTGGCGGCAGTTTCTTGCTAGAATCAACATATGAAAAAAACTGTAGAAGTGTGACCACAAAGGTTTTCCCGGCGTAATAATCTTCTCGGGTTGCAGCCGGATACTAAAGCCAACTTGACACAATATTTCAGCGGCGCAACTGCCCGCCATCCTCAGGTGAGCTTGCTGATAGACAATCTCGCCGGAACTGTAGAAGTGTTGTTAATGATTTACATCCGGGTAAATTGTGAATTGGTAAAGTACATCCTCTGATCCAAACAACGCAAGTACTGACTTGGATTGTTTAGCAGTATCGCGAATTGGGATGTCCTAGGTTTTAGATGTGCGTAGTTGGTGAAATATTAGGTGTGAAGTTCGGCGACAGCGGCGGAAGAAACGTGTTCATTTTGAGTGTGGAGAGATGAGCAAGTTTTCTATGGAGATTACCACATCCAGGGAGAGAGATGTAATAGGGGTTGGACAGAATTTGTAGTTGCATATTGCACAAGGAAAATTAGCGCCGGTGCCAAAAGTGCTGGGTGCGAGTGAAGGTTGCGAATTGTGACTCGGCGGCGCGGTGGCAGTGGCGTGGAGAAGAGAGCTATTAGAACGGTGGCGGGTGCTAAATAGCCGGTGGGTGGGGGTTGTGGCGAGGCACGTGCGGGTGGTAGCGTGGCGTCAGCTGCTCGTGCGCCGCGGGGCGGATCAATAGGGCCGGGCCGAGCGTCCGGGGCGGCGCAGAGCGGGCAGAGCACAGCAGAGCAGGGCGGCCAGGCCGGCAGGCAGGCAGGCACAGCCGCGACATGGCGGCGGCGGCGGGCGCGGGCGCGGCGGACGCGCGGCCGCTGGCCGCTCACCTGCGCCCCGACGGCCTCGACCTCGTCGCCGTCTACTGCTTCGTCAAGGACTTCATCGGGTGAGTGCCCGCGCGGGGAAAAAACAACAACATGGCAATGTTTACCATTTCATCTCACTATGATGATCATTTGTCACTGCGATCGGGGGTTAGAATCCCCCCTCGGGCATGGATATTTGTGCCGTCCTAGTTCGTATGTAGTTCATAAGTAGTTTGTAAGCTTAGGGACTGATAACCTCGTAGTTAGGTCCCATAAGTTCTACAAACATTTTTTTTTTTTTTATTTATTTTTCTTTTTTTATGATCATTTCTCCTTATGTAGGTACGTGCTAACATAATATCTTCACTTTCGGAAGAGAAAAATGCTGACAGAAATTTCGCAAATACATCTCGCCTCAACGAATAACGCCTTTCTATTAATGATTTCCACTCCAACTCGTGCATCATTTCCGTCCCTCTCCCCTATATCGCGAAAATACAAAACGATCCTCCGTCATTTCCACTTGGTGAGGGTCCCACAATGCTCCAAAGGCGCCCTGTATGGCCGCGTACTCTAAGGCGCCATGGTACTCATTGGGCGCCGAGGTGGAGTAGCCGAGCGGTCTAAGGCGCCTCGCTGCGGAGCGCGCAGTTGCTCGCTGTAGGAGGTTCGAGTCCTCTCCGGGGCATGGGCGTGTGCGTGTGTGTGTGTGTGTGTGTGTGTGTGTGTGTGTGTGTGTGTGTTTGCCCTTAGGTTAGTTTACCTAGGTTTAAGTAGTTTGTAAGCTACGGACTGATGACCACGCAGTTTGGTCCGATAGATTTACAAACATTTGAACTCATTGGGCGGCCGTTCCCACTGTGGTCGAGTCCTCCCTCAGACCTACCTACCTACCCCCCCCCCCCCCTCTCTCTCTCTCTCTCTCTCTCTCTCTCTCTCTCTCTCTCTCTCTCTTTGTCTGTGTGTGTGTGTGTGTGTGTGTGTGTGTGTCATCCTTAGTGTAAGTTAGTTTGTAAGTCTAGGGACTAATGACCATAGCAATTTGCTCCAATAGCTTTACAAACATTCTGAATACTCCAAAATACGACGGGCAAGTGTAGAGTAGCTAGTCTCGTTAGTAGAACTGTTGTAGTCTGCAACTGCCAGTAGGAAAATATACTCGAGATTCAAGGCCTTAATAACCAAAATACAAGTAAGACACTATTTTATTTATTTATTTATTTATTTATTTATTTATTTTTTATTTTTATTTATTTATTTATTTATTTTGCGACTGAAGTTTGTTAGTATTTAGATAATAAATAAAATAATAAATTACAATATTTTGGAGAAACCTTTTGCAATTAAATTTTCTAATCTCAGTTAAACACTCACTCCGTTGGCTTCTTTGGCACGTGACGATCTCATGATCTGCCTCCAGTTCTTCCTGTGTTATTTCTACAGTCATACCATACGTGTATAAATTTATACCAATAAGTAATTGATAATGGAAGCTTCATCTTTGACTCTTCTAAGTGCTATCACGTCGTTGATGTCGATATTCTTCTTACTTTTTACAGTTTGTTTTGGGTAAAGAAATCAGCATTTTTATGAGTTTTTGATACGCTTTTTCTCTGCAGCTAGTTTAGCGTACTTAAAGATGACAAGCTTCACATCTCAATGTCGTATGGATATTCATACCATGTGGCATTGTCCTTCACTTCGATCCTAGATAGAGACATGCAAATTATGTTTGGCCCAACGTACCTCCTCGGAAATTATTCTTGCTAATCACTGTAACTACTGGAATAGTAAGCTTTTATGGCTGGTTACTTACTGCAGATGATTGTAAACAAACAACAAGAATTTTTATGTTCGTATAGATTCTGATCGTTATTTAGGAATAAGTTGCCTATACTATTTGACTTGTGTTGAAAGTCACTTTGACGTAGTTCTCCCTTACTTTTTTGTCCTCTGTTTTCTGCGATAGTATTGCAAGTATTAAGGGAGTGCTGGTGGTCCTGACACGGTTACTGAGCAACTGTTTTCTCTTGCCGCAATAACACGAAGAAAAAAAAAAAAGCTCGGTGGTTTCAGTCAAGTTGTGCTGCGACTAGAGGTCGCGTAATTTTCTTCTGTACAGTTAGTAGGTTAAGCAAGCGCGAACAGAATGCCGTTAATAACGACAGTTACGTCACGGCGCAGGCGCTGGCCGCTGGGAACGTGTCGAATAAATTCATCCAGTCAGCATTTGCCGACTTCCAACTACCTTATTTCAAACATTTTTCACATTGATAACTCTCACAAAAACATTCTTTAAATCATAACTTCTTGCCCTTGTTGTTGTTATGGTCTTCAGTCCGGAGACTGGTTTGATGTAGCTCTCCACCTTACTCTATCTTGAGCAAGCCTTTTCATCTCCTCATAAGAACGGCAACCCAAATCCACTTGAATCTGCTTACTATACGCGTCTCTTGGTCTCCCTCTGCGATTTTTACCCCACACACTTCCCTCCAATGTTATATTTACGATTCCTCGATGTCTAAGAATGTGTCCTACCAAGCGATCCCTTCTTTTAATCAAGGTATGCCAAAAAATCATTTTCTCACCAATTCTGTTCAGTACCTCTTCATTAGTTATGCGTCTACCCACCTAATCTTCTGCATTCTTCTGTAACACCACATTTCAAAAGCCTCTATTCTCTTCCTGTCCGCACTGGTTATCGTCCATGTTTCACTCCCGTACAAGACAACACTCCACACAAATGCCTTCAGAAAAGACTTTCTTACACTTAAATTAATATTCGATGTTAGCAAATTTCTCTTTTTCAAAAATGCTTTTCTTCCCATTGCCATTCTGCATTTTATACCCTCTGTACTGCGACCATCACATGTTATTTTACTACCCAAGTAACAAAACTCATCTACCACCTTCATTGTTTCGTTACCTAATCTACTTCCTTCAGCATCACCTGATTTTCTAAGACCGCATTCCATTATTTTTGTTTTGCTCTTGTTAATATTCATTTTATACGCTCTCTTCAACACACTGTCCATTCCATTCAACTGCTCTTCCAGGTCCTTTGCTGTCTCTGACAGAATTACAATGTCATCAGCAAAACGCAATGTTTTTATTTCTTCCCCCTGAACTTTAATCCCTATTCCAAATTTTTCCTTGCTTTCTTTCAACGCCTGCTCGATGTACAAATTGAATAACGTCGGAGAAAGGCTACAACCCTGTCTCACTCCCTTCCCAACGGATGCTTCCCTTTCATGCCCTTCGAGTCTAATAATTGCGGTCTGGCTTTTGTACAAATTGTAAATAACTCTCCTTTCCCTGTATTTTACCCCTTAAAAACGCATTTGTGCTTCATTTGACACATGCTTGTTTATACGCCGGCTGGTGCGTCACTTTGAAAAAACACAAGCAAGGAACCTGCCGCATTAACCAAAAAAAAAAACTGCTGTCTGACATTTGAATAGAACGCTTGTACTAAGTGCTAACTTTTAGATGGCAGAAGTCGTCGGAGGGGAAGCGGGAAACAAAGGGAGCACACTTCTACTGCCGCGGGGGGGGGGGGGTGAGCCATGCCTGTGGGCACACACAAAGCTGTAGATGTCACTCATATACACTGAAATAGCAGGCCAGCAAGTGCATCACTACGTATTGCGCAATACAAAACAACAATGCAGGAAACCGAAATTTTCCAATACTTGCTGATTTTTGTACCGATTCAGGAATAGAGAGCGCTCTACCATTACGACGTTAACACACTATAAAAACCACTTCAGCGAAGCTGTAGTAGTGTACAAAGACACAAGACACAATTAAATTTCGTTTATTAAGACAAATTTACGAAGATGCAGCTTGTTTCCCTATTGAATAACTATTGTTTTATAATATACTGTGACGTTACAGCCCCTGCGAAAGACATTTTATAAATGATATACGAGTATAACATTAGGCAACATTTGACAGAAATGGAGGGGTGGGGGGAAATAAAACAGAAGAAGAATGGGTATCTTTGAGAGATGATATAGTGAAGGCAGCAGAGGACCAAATAGGTAGACCTACTAAAATTTCTTGGATATCACAGGAAATACTACATTTCAATGAAGCAAGTAAAATGGAATACAGACAACTAGCTAATGAGATTGACAGGAAGTGTAAAAGGGCTAACATAGGAGTGGCTAAAAGCCAAATGTAAATCTGGTGAAGAATGTATAACTAGGGGAAACAGATATTACCTACAGGAAAATAAGAGAGACATTTGGAGACAAGAAAAATAGCTGTGTGAATATCAAGAACTCGGATGGAAAATCAGTTCTGAGTACAGAAGGAAAAGCTAAAATATGGAAAGAGTGTATAGAGGGGTTCTTCACAGGAAATGAAATTCGAGACAATATTGTAGGAAGGGAAGAGGAAGTAGATGAAGATGAAATTGGAGATACTTTACTGAGAGATGAATATGACAGAGCACTGAAAGACCTAATTCAAAACAAGTCCCCTGAGGGTAGATGACATCCCCTCGGAGTTACTAAAGTCACTGGGAGAACCAGCCATGACAAAACTATTTCACATGGTAAGTAAGATACATGATAAAGGCGAAATACTCTCATATTAAAAAAATCCAATTATCTCCATTCCAAAGAAATTAGCCACCGACAGGTGTGAAAATTACAGCTAACAATCCGTTTTTTTAGCTTATGGGACTTAACTGCGCGGTCATCAGTCCCTATACTTACACTAAAGACAACACAAACATCCATGCCCGAGGGTGGATTCGAACCCCTGACGGGGAACGGCCTCGCGTATCGAGAGCATAGCGCCTCAGTGCGCTCGGCCACTCCACCGCGGCAGTTTAATAAGTCATGCATGCAACATTTTAACAGGAATTACAGAAGGCTGGAAAAGATGGTAGAAGCTAACCACGGGGGAGATCAATTTGGATTCAGGAGAAATGTAGGAATATGGGAGGAAATACTAACTTTACGACTTATTTTAGACTATATATTAAGGAACGGCAAACCTACGCTTTTAGTTTATGTATATTAGGAGAGATCTTCTGACATTGATAATTGGAGTACACTATTTTAAATTCTGTAGTCGGCAGGGGAAATATAGGGAACAACTTGTACAAAAACCGAACAGCAGTTATAAGGAGTTGTAGAGGGCATGACAGGAAAGCTTTGACTCAGAAGGGAGTAAGACAGGGTTATACCATTTTCCTCACTGTTATTCAATTTGTACGTTGAGCAAGCTGTGAAGGAAAGCAAGGAGAAATTTGGAGAAGGAATTTGAGTTCAGGGTGTAGAAATAAAAACATTGTAATTCTGTCAGACAGCACAGGACCTGGAACAGCAATTAAACTGAATGAACAGTGTGATGAAAGGAGCATATAAGATTAACATTAAGAAGAGAAAGAGAAGGCTAATGAAATTAAGTCTAAGAAAATCAGGCAATGCTGAAGGAATTAGATGAGGAAACATAACAATAAAGGTGGTAGATGAGTTTTGTTACTTCAGCAGTAAAATAACATATGATGGTTGCAGTAAGAAGATATAAAATGCAGAACGGAAATAGGAAGAAAAACGATTTTGAAAAAGAGAAGTTTGCTAACATAGAATAGTAATTTAAGTGTAAGGAAGTCTTTTATGAAAGCATTTGTGTGCAGTTGCTCAGAATAGAATACGATGGAGAGCTGCATCAAACCAGTCTCCGGACTGAAGACCACAACAACTACACACAATATTAGGTCCACATTAGACACTTTTTTAGCGCGAATAGTTAATCAATATCGACGTTCTCAAGTGTTCTTTCTGATAAAAGCACAATCTGCGTTTTGCTGTATCAAGAGATCAGGATATCTTGAAAATGGCGGAGCGAAGCAGCACAATAAAAAGTCGTTTGTCTCCACTTGGTATCTTTTGCATAGGCTTGGCGGCGATGTCGAAAACACCACCCCTATTTTACATAGCATCCGTCTGTGCTCTATTGTGTTGCCACCTTCGTTTTCAGAATTCATCTTCCATTTATTTGTACTGGTGGTCTATTTACTGACACATGTTGGGCATCAGACCGGCCTTTCTTTACCTAGAGTTGAACTTTCCAGCTCAAATCGCGTGAGAAAGACATAACAATAGTACAGAAAAGCAGTGAAACATGTCGCAGAGAACAGTGTACTCGTATTCCTTCGGGAATGACCAACGTGTGTTCTCCACCAAAAGTTGAAATATACATAAATGCAACCAATTTCAAGAATAAACCCATCTCGAATTACACATTTCCTAGACGATTAAGTCAACAAGGATCAGTTCCAGATTCGAACCACACCAACAGCCACCGTATCTTTAGAGGGACTGATGAAGTAAACTGAATGGAAGGCACAGCCCTGCCTTCGTACAGTATATTGAGCAACAGTAAGGAATGTTTGGTTACAGAAGCTAAGCTGCTGCTGTTTCCATCTGATCGGACCCTGTGCCTGCCTTGGGGCTGACTCCCAGACCCGCCGCTCGTGTGTACGCTGCAGTTCAAGGGTGCGTGCTTTAGTAACAGCCGTAGTTTCAGTTAGTGTCGTGGTTTTTTGGGGGGAAGGGTTAGCATTACTGCCGTTCTCTGCCACATGAGACAATAGAGCGTTTATAATGATTGCATTTTTGTCCGTGCCCAGCAACTCGTATTGATTTAAACGCTCTTCTTAAGACATTTCCTGTAGTTCCAGTGACATCTCAAGCATATAACAATTTCATGCAATATTTCTCCAGTGTCATAAATGACAGTGCGTGGCCGTTCCTCTGTGAACTTCACTACCGTCACTTCGGCCATGAAGGAAGCATTGCGAGTAACGGTCACCTGAAACGGATAAGTTTTATCAACCGCTATACTTCCAATTCTTTATGGAGAAACCATTAAAGTGTTTCATTCAGTCAGACTGTTAATTAGCACTGTTCTAGTACCCACTCCAAAACGCTTCCGTGACCACTTCATGATATTTACTCTTCAGTGGTTCGTCAGTTTACTTGCGGAAATTTCCAATAAAACAGTTATTTAAAAGAGTATAGTATGCGCGGTTGATTAAGCATAATGCCAGTCATATAAATTCGTACATCTAAATTGTAATAGATGTAAGTGATCAGTAAATGTTTCGCAACGGGTCAGTATGCTGGAGAGATTTTAAAAGTGTTTTCAGTCCCACCCTGTTGATAAATTACCTTGTGTATACATTTCATTTGCAGTTAGAGCGATTAGCTAACAATAACTATATTGACAGGAAAGAAAGAGATGAACTTTAAAAAATGATTCCTTGTGCTTGCTTATAAGGGTCGCTAACATATACCGATGTGCGTATGCCTCTGTTGTTGTTGATGATGATGATGATGATGATGATGATGATGATGACAATGATGATGTTGGTGTTTGCAGTTCCCCATTGCAGCTACGTCGCAGCTATCATCTTTATTTTAGAATACCAAGCACATCATACACCATAGCTTCGTATCTAGTCCTTCCTGAATTACGGTCCAACATATTCTGTCTTTTTCATCATCAACTCAGGACGTTCGTTTTTTATCTTTCTTCTGAGATCTCTTGAGCAAGTGACTTAACGTCATTCTGCATATCCATTGCTGGTTTAGTTTTTGACCACTCTCTTATTAGGTCATAAATATAGATGGCAAAGTCTCAGTTTCATCAGCGTATTGATTTCAGGAATACATTTTTAATAAATGTTGTGTTACTGAAATAAGTGTGTGTCATCCAGTACTATTAGTGAAGAAGAAGAAGAAGAAGAATCACCTAAAACTACATCATCCTGATAATACTTCTCAGACTATAAACAATACAGCTGGTCCCCGAGTTCCTGCGATCATCAGCCAAGAAGATTTTGATTATATATATATAGTGTGTGTGAGTGTGTCTGTGTGTGTGTGAGTGTGTGTGTGTGTGTGTGTGTGTGTGTGTGTGTGTGTGCGTGCGTGCGTGTGTGTGTGTGTGTGTGTGTGTGTGTGTGTGTGTGTGTGTGTGTGTGTGTGTGGCGTTTGTTCCGAAAGAACAGACGTCACTTCTGATCCTGCAGTTGTTATTCTTTCATATTCACAGAATATATGACACCAACTGCGAAATGAGCAATGATCCTTTCGTTAGTGTGGAGAGGTGGGCAAGTTTGAGGCCCTTACTCTTACGGGAATTAGTCTCAAAACTACGAGTTTGAGTACTATGGGCAGGGTAGAGCTGGGAATTTGTATCTGACGGGAGGCGTGCTTAGGTAGTCCATGCCTAGAAAGCGGGAGACCCGAGTTCGAATCCCGGCTGGGTACACATTTTCAGCTTTGCCCATTCGCAGTTGATGTCATATATTCTGTGAATATTTTGATTTTAATTGATGGACTAAGAGAACTCACAACTCACAACACACTCCAAACACCTCGACTTCAGTGTTAGTTGTGTAGTAATTTGTGCCGTTGGTAGCGAGAACGGCGGGCCGCGCGTTGCCGGACCGTGGCATTAGCGTGTGCGGTGTTTGGGCCCGCCACGACACGAGGAGAAAGTGGGCTACGCCAGCCGAGGTCGCAGACCCTGCCGCAAAAACTTGCCTCCGCGCGTGGCTGCGGCGCGCCGACGCACCGGATTCCGTGTTTATGTTGACTGCCGGGCGCTGAGGTTTGTTCATGTATCTGTGCCACTCAGTGAAAGTGTACGTAACTAAGGGTTTTTGCCTCTGCGTCCTATGTCTCTTAAAATCGTTCTTTGTGCCCAGTTGGACAGTTAGCCTCAGACAGGTATGTGTACCACGTACACAGATGTCGAGTAGTTGAGCTCAAAGGCGCCAGATGTAATCGGCGAATGCCTCGACATTTGAATGGGAGCGGTGTTGGCAGGAATGATCGAACTTTGGCTGTACGCTGCTTCAAGAAAGAAGCAGGCAATGTAACGTGAAGACTGAACAAATGTCCAACTGTTGCTTCGGTGGCCACAGCAACCATTTATGGGGGATCAGTTGAGGTGCCCCTTGGCCCTACCATCGTTGGCTTTCGTACACCAAATGCGCTTTCGGTCTGGAATCACATCGACTGGAGAAAAAATTTCTTCATTGATGACGCTAATATATAAGACGCGTCTTCAAGCACCTGCGGACACCAACCTTTCAACCACAGCCGCGGTAACACTGAGGTACGTCGGCGATAATTCTAAGTCCTTTTTTATTTTGTCCCTCATGAAAAGACATTTCAGCGAGATAATGTCCGGCCATAGGGCGAGAATTACTGTTGTCTGTCCTCGTTCTTTCCAAACCCTACTCCTGAGGGGCTCAGCATTAATTTGCTTTGTATGGGCTTTGCGAACCCGGGGTCCTGAGCGGTAGGCTGTGTCGCGACAACAGTCTACCACACTGTAAGCTTTGTGCGTGCTTCAACACCCATCTGACGGCACGACAGTGGATCGTTGTACCTTTCACAGCCTGGGGTTCTCGGTTTAAGCGCCCGGATCGCGAAGACGGTACAAACCTCTATTAAAAATAACCTCAATCTCGAGGTATGCTACGTGCCGAGGAGATGCATGGCTGTTGAGGTTGAACAGTCGCTAGCGAGTAACCTCTGAGGAACCTGCCGCACCTCAGTTGTATAAGGCTTACCCAGGCAAGTGGGGCTCTGCCTAGGTGGACGTTTAGATCCCTAGCTGCTCGTGGTAACAAAATGAAACGAGCCAAAGATAGCGTTGGTGGACGTATGACCACGTCTCGAAGTGCGGGAAGTTCAATGGCACTTTGTATGACCCCAATTCTTTCCCTTCCTTAACCACACTCTAGGATGAACGTAGGGCTGCTAACCGAAACGAGCCGTATTCACCGAGGTATTTGGTTTGTACAAGGACTGATGGGGAATCTTTTACGACAACTAAGCCTCAGTTCTTCGTTGACCATCTGGAGGAGACGTTTGGAGACGTGAAGTCCCTCTGCAATATGCGTACCGGTAATCGTTCCGTGTTGATCCACACCGAATCCCTGCCCAGTTGCGGGCGTTGCTTGCTTGCGACAAGTTGGGAGATATCGCGGTAAACATTACACCACACAAGTCACTGAATCTGGTCCAGGGCATTATCTTTCAGAGGGATCTCCTCTTAGAGTCTGATGAGCAGTTGAACGCCAATATCGAGCGACGGGTTATTCACTTCGTCCGGCGCGTCCATAGGGGGACTAAAGATAACTTGGTTGCCACCGTTGTCTTCATCCTGGCGTTTGAAGGCAATACACTGCCAGAGAAGGTGAAGGTGATGTGCTATCGGTTTGATGTCAAACCTTATATCCCTCCCTCTAAGAGGTGCTTCCAGTGCTGGACGTTTGGGCATATGTCCTACCGATCCCCCTCCAGTGCCACTTGTCGGGATTGTGGACGACCAGCCCACCTGGACGCTTTATGTACTCCACCTCCCAACTTGCGTGAAGTGACCAGCAGCATCCTCCCTGCTCGTCGCAATGCTCTACTCTCCACAAGGAACGAAAAATCATTGAATACAAGACTTTGGACCAGCTGATTTATACTGGGGCGAAGAAGTAGTTTGAGCGCTTGCACCCTGTTACCGTGGCGACCTCTTTTGAGGCAGTCACATCGTCGTCGTGACACCAATCTTTTCCACTACGTCTTTTTCTGTGGGCCCTCAGGGCCGTAAACCTACACCTGCCCGCAAGGTGGTTGGGGGCTTCCTTCCTTCTTCTGCTCCCAAGGCGATTGCCTCGTGAGCAACCTCCACCCCTCTGGCGGAGAAACAACAAACCTCTGTGGCATCCCTCGTTCGGAAAGGGTTCCTTGAGACCTTTCTTCCCAGGGTTCCACCAGTGTCGCTGTCGACACAAGCCAGCAGCAGGCAAAATCTAAGGCTGCTGGACACAGGGTTTCACGCTCCTCCTCAGTCTCTGTGGCTGAGTCTGAGAAGCCTGCCCTGCTGGCGAAGCCTCCGAGGGACAAGAAGGATCGGAGGAAAAAGACTGTTATTGGCAAGACGAATGACACCACGGTGGCTTCCACGTCACCACTCGACTCCACTACACCTCAGCCTCTGAGGACGAGGTGGAGATTCTAGCGCCCCCCGAGGACCTCGCTCTCAGGCACATCCTAGAAACAATGGATGTTGAGACAGAAAAACGACAGTCAGCGGATTTGAGTGACGTTGAGGTGTAATGTGCCCCTTCATATCATTCATGTCTTCCCAGTTATCGGACAGAATCATCCTCCAGTGGAACTACGGCGGTTTCTTCCGCCACCTGCCTGAGCTACGATAACTTTCACGCATAACGCCTGCTTTCTGCATTGCTTACAGGAAACTTGGTTTCCAGCAATGCGGACCCCAGCCTTTCGGGGCTACAGGGGATGTAATTGTAATCGTAGTTCATATAACAGGGTCTCAGGTGGTGTGCGCGAGTATGTCCTTACTTCTGTTTATAGTGAACCCCTGCCTCTTCATACACCGTTAGAAGCATTGGCTGTCAGGGTAAGGACAACACAAGAGTTGACCATCTGCAGCCTCTATTTCCCTCCAGATGGTGAGGTTTCCTTGAATGTTTTGGCTGCACGTATTTCGCAACTCCCCCACCTCTATTCCTATTGGGCGACTTCAATGCCCTTAATTCTTTGTGGGGTGTTACTACACTTTCTGGCCGAGGCAGAGTCATCGAGACCTTACTTTCTCAACTCGACCTCTGCCTCTTAAATACTAGTACCCCCACATACTTTAGTGTGGCACATTCTCGGCCATTGATTTATCGATCTGCAGCCACAGCCTTCCACCATCTGTCCACTGGAGAGCCCACGATGACTTGTGTGGCAGTGACCATTTTCCTCTTTTTTTTTTTTTTTTTTTCACTCCCACAGCGTCACTCCCCAGGACGCCTTGCCAGGTGGGATTTAATCAGGGCTAACAGGGACGATTACTGCTACTGTTAAACTTCCCTCACACGATAACATCGATATTGTGGTCGAGGGCGTCACTCACACCATTGTTTCTGCTTAGAAAGCTGCAATTCCATGACCAACAGGGTGCCCACGGCGGAAGACAGTGCCGTGGTGGTCACTGGAAATAGCTGAGGCTATTAAAGATCGTAGGTGGGCCTTACAGCGCTACAAGTGTCACCCCTCTCAGGAGCATGTCATCACTTTAAAACTGTTTCGCGCTCGTGCTCGCCAGCTAATCAGAAGACGGTAACAGGTGTGCTGGGAGAGGTACGTCTCCAAAATTGGAGACGGGTACCTCAGCCTCAAAGGTCTGGAGTAAAATCAGGCGGTTAAAGGGATTCCAGACACCAGCAGGAATCCCTGGGATCTCCACGAATGGAGTTATATGTACGGACTCGGCCACACTTGCAGAGATGTTTGCCGAGCATTATGCTCGTGCCTTTGCCACTGTAAATTACCCAACGGCCTTCCGTACATTGAAGGAGAAGGTAGAACGCCAGCCCCTCTCCTTTACCACCCGCTGCTCTGAATCCTATAACACTCCTTTCACGGAGTGGGAGCTCCTCAGTGCTCTTGCACAATGTCCTGACACTGTACCTGGGCCTGATAGCATCCATAGCCAAATGCTGAAGCACCTCTCAGCACACAGTTGTCATAATCGTCTTGCGGTCTGTAAGTGACCATTTGGTGTGATGGTGTTTTCCCGTCGCAATGGTGGGAGAGTATCATCATCCCGGTGCTTAAACCCGGCAAACTTCCTCTTTCCCTGGATAGCTATCGGCCCATTAACCTAACTAATGTTCCATGCAAACTGTTGTAGCGGATGGTAAGTCAGCGGTTGTGTTGGATTCTTGAGACTCGGGGCTTACTGGCTCCATGCCAGGGCGGTTTCCGCCAGGGTCGCTCTACCACCGACAATCTGGTGTACCTTGAGTCTGTAATCCGCACAGCCTTTTCCAGGCACCACCACCTTGCCGTCTTCTTTGATATGCACAAAGCGTACGACCAACCTGGTAACGACACATCCTCAACACTTTACATGACTGGAGCCTCTGGGGCTCCCTACCGATTTATATCCAGAATTTTTTTAGCTGTCCGTACTTTTCGTGTTCATATCCAGGTAAATTGGGCTCCTCAGGGCTCTGTTTTAAGCGTTCCTTTATTTTTAGTGGCCATCAACGGTTTAGCGACAGCAGTTGGATCGTCAGTATCCCCATCTCTTTATGCTGATGACTTTTGTATCTCTTTTAGTTCATGCAGCGCGCAAGTTGCCGAGCGGAGGTTGCAGGGCACTTTTCGGAAGGCGCAGTCCTGGATGCTTACCCATGGTTTTCAGTTTTCTGCCATCAAGACCAGAGTGATGTACTTCTGTCGGCGTCGGACTATTCACCCTCATCTTTATCTCTACTACAAACTACTTAACGTAGTAGAAACCCACCGGTTTTTAGGGCTGGTCTTCGACGCCCGGCTGACGTGGCTTCCCCACATTCGTCAGCTGAAACAGGCGTGCTGGCACCATCTCAACATTCTCCACACCTGGGGTGCTGAATGGTACACACTGTTGCGGCTATACACAGCACTGGTGCAGTTCCATCTCGATTTTGGGTGCATTGCCTATGGATCTACGTCACCTTCGGCACTGCACCTACTGGACCCCATTCACAACTGTGGGGTTTACATCGCGACGGGTGGCTTTTCCAGCCCCTTGAACAGCTTACTAGCTGAGGCCGGGATCCCACCTTTGGGGGTTATGCAGCCAATGTACATCACTCCCCAGGCCATCCGAACTGTCACCTCCTATTTTCTGATGTGGTCGTCCGCCCCCACCGACGACGTCCCCGATCAGGTCATTGCCTTTCGAGTTCGGTCCCTCCTGTTGGAGCTTGAGTCTTTTCCCCTTCCATCTCCATATCGGGTCCGTGCACGTACGCCTCTGTGGTGTTTGCCAAAGCCATCTACTCGGCTGGACTTGGCCCACGAGCCCAAAGACTCGCTTGAGGCGCTCCGCCGTCAGTTCTCGGCTGTTGTTGAGGAGTTCCCTAGTTATGACCTGATCTACACGGGTGGTTCTCTGGTCGATGGTCGCGTCGGATCTGCTTATGTTCATGGTGAACGAGTGGAACAGCACTCTCTGCTGGATGGCTGCAGTGCTTACACTGCGGAAGTGGTGGCCATTCATCGAGCTCTCGAGCATATCTGGTCCTGCTCGGGTGAGTCTTATTTGCAGCGACTCCCTGAGCAGCCTTAGAGCTCTGGGCCAGTGTTGCCCGCAGTCTCCCCTGGTGTTGGCCATACAGGAGACACTTTGTGCCCTTAAACTGTCTGGGTGATCAGTGGTGTTCATCTGGTCTCCGGGTCATGTGGTTACCCCAGGCAATGAACGTGTTGACAGGCTTGCCAAACAGGCTGTTGGTGCGTCCATTCTGGAGATTCTGATCTCCGTTCATTGTTGCGCCATCGGATATTTCGGCTTTGGGATGCTGAGTGGCGTAGCCTGACCACGCCCAACAAACTCCGGGTTGTCAAGGAGACCACGGCAGTGTGGCGTTCCTCCGTGCGGGCCTCTCGCCGGAACTCTGTGGTGCTGTGTCAACTCCGCATTGGCCATACGTTGCTCACCCATAGACATCTCCTTCGTGGTGAGGATACGTCCCAGTGTGTGTGGCTCCCGTTTGACAATAGCCCACATTTTGTTGGACAGCCCTGTTTTAGCCGCCTTGCGGCGGAGTTTTTAAGTTTTATTCGAGCAGCGTTTTTTTTATCATTCTCTCTAATTGGAAATTTCCTTGTGCCGCCGAGTGGTTGACTTTTCCTTTTTTACTCTTATGGTCGGCCAACCACAGACTTCTGCTTCTTTGTTTTATTTCCTTTTATTTTTAGATGTCTTTGTGTGATCGGCCGGCCGCGGTGGCCGAGGGGACTGAGGCGCTCCAGTCACGGTCTGCACGGCCACTACGGTCGGGGGTTCGAATCCCCCCTCGGGCATGGATATTTGTGCCGTCCTTAGTCTTAGTTAGTTCATAAATAGTTTGTAAGTTTAGGGACTGATGACCCTGTAGTTAAGTCCCATTGACTTTACAAACATTTGAACATTTTTTGTGTGATCGTCTCTCTTCGTTTTGTTTTTTGTCGACTTTGTTGATGTTTTGTGGACTCCGTGGGATTATCCTCTCACCTCGCAATTTTAAACTCTAGGCGCTTTTCGTTCACTTCCACGATTTTACTTTGACGCTTGTGACGCTTAGTGATGGAAAGGGGGACTGATGACCATTGCAGTTTTGTCCCCCTAAAACACAAAACCAACCAACCAACTTTTCCAAACCCTGGGCGAGTAAGGTCACCACAAGTTTCACAATTGATAACGGTTGGAGCACAATGGACGGGGGCCTCCAGCAGCTTAGGGTTTAAACAATCTACGTCGCTAATTGAACACAATTTCATACTGCATGCTTCAACAGAACATGCCACACCTCTATCGATCAGTGTTCAAAAAATGTTCAAATGTTTGTAAAGTTAAGCGACCAAACTACTGAGGTCATCTCCCCCTAGACTTACTACTTTAAAATACACTAAGAACGACACACAAACATGATGCCCGAGAGAGGACTCAAACCACCGACCGGGAGGAGCCGCGTAAACCGTGGCAAGGAGTCTTTGCCCTACACGCCCATTTGCGCGCAGCTAGCGATCTGCACAAAGCCGAATAAGTGCCTGTATAATGCCGGAAGTGGTGAAAAGCGTTTTGACTTGCTCAATTTACGACGCTCTTCCTCCTGAATAAACCATCAGTTTTTTTCCAGATAATGTTATCGTTAGTTTGTCTGTACATCATATCTAGCGATTTCCATCCCAGTCGAATAATTCCTTTCGCGGTGTGGTGTTGGTTTTGCAATCCTTTTATTTGTTATTAAAACGTCCTCTGTGTGCAGCGATTGTGCTCATTCACAAGAATGTATGGTTAGCGTTGCCTATGAAACAATTATGGTCCGACTGAATATTCGGTTTCGGTTAAGGACAGTTTCGGTTTCTGCCACAAATCAGCCGAATCTTCGGTTGGACGAAATTAGCTTCCCTGAACTTATTGATGAAGTCCGGTCGCGTTCTGGATGGGTTCAGTTAACAATTACGCTTTACCTCAGTTGACGAAGCGCCGTTTAACTGTTAGGAGCAAGGAGGTTATCATAGGTGGAGATGCCCTTAACGCCGCAGAAGTGAACCCAACGCCGCCATATTGTGGAGTTAATGACATTTGTGGTGACAGTGTGAATTCAACTATCTGGTCTGTATTTGTCCACAAAAGTATACTGAATCTAATATGTACTAAGAAATGAAAATCATTTAAATGTATGAAAGTTAACAGGACAAGAACCACAGAGTGCTTTAATCTGAGAACATGAATTCCTTGGCTGCACAAGATGGCGGACTGGTTTCAATCGACAGCTAAGCTTTGAATAGTACCGCCGTCTCCCCTTGTTTTAACCTCCTTGGTTCGGAGTCTCTCTTCCCGCGAAAAAAAATGTGGTTATTTTGTTGTTAAGCACAATATTTTATAGTAATACACTATGTTAGTAACAATTTTACTTAATCAGTATTGTACGGGACTGACATGTTATGCTGTAAAGTTTTATTACTGAGTTTCCTTGAAAGCGATGAGCTTTTTTTATGACTAATATTGATTTAGGAAACATTGCTGATGTGATACACAGCTTTTCCTCTTCAATTTGCGTAAATTTATACTGACAACTGTGACTTTTTTGAAATAATTTGTGCACCACTGATTGAAACTGCTATGTATTCAAGAATGCAGAAAAGGAGATTTGTGAAGTTGTCTGTCGATTGTATAAAAACGGAAGTGCAGATTAGCGCTCTGAACAACAAAATCGTAAAGGCTACTTATGGAAGCAAACAAATGATTTCTTTCTGCGTATTTTGTATTGTTAAGGCTCTGGAATTTCGTACTATCTATTTGGCATATTTGTTGTGTACTTAAATATTAAAGACTATCTTCCTATAAGACTGAATGCGGGGCTGTAGAATTTGGGGTAGCTATACAGTAGTCTCTTTAATTCGAGGTGAACGGGACTATGATCACCTCGGAGTTTACGTGTGAAAAAGAAGAAAATCGATCTTAAAAAGATTTCACGTGAAAAAAGAAAAAAAAAGTTAACAAGGTTTTTAAATAGTCGTTTACATTGGCAGCCTAAAGGTTATAAAGTCTTGTCGCTATTTTCTTCGCGTTATAATGGTGGAGTGCCTTTTTCTGTGAAGATAGAATGTACCCGCATTTGTTGTTTTGTTGTCTGACGCTCGCTTTTGTGGGACACTCATATGTGGCGTATCGGCCACAAATGATGTTTCAGTCGGACTCTATAAACAATCTTACTGGTCCCTTGACGGTATCGTGAATTCAATCACGGCGAAGTGTCACGAGAAAACTCAGACATATAACGTATAATATCTTTGTTACTCTGACAAGGAAGGAGTCTGCACAGTGGGTTAATAACAGTGACAATTATACCAATTACAGCTACTGTTAAAGTACAAAAGTACAGCCAGAGGCTGATCCTGATATGGCACCGTATAGCTTTCAAGCCCATTTCCAATAAAGCTCCATGTGTGATTCATAAGCACAAAAACAAAAGTGGCACGTGGAATGGCCGCGTGGTCTAAGGCGTCATGGTAGGGATTGGGTGGCCGTCTAAGGGAACATTTTCAAACAAAAGTGCAGCCTCCAGGATGAACAGTTCAATAGTGAAAACGTCGCTGGTGAAAATAGTTGGTAGCCTGACTTGTGGAGAGTTGTCTACAGATTTAAAATTTCCGTGGTTTCCTTGGTAAATAGGGTGACGGTTTAAAAAAGGCCGAAGTCGGTTATCCACCTTGCCGTTGTCTATCTGAGGCACTGCGTGGTGCCGTATCGTTTGGATAAGCTTTGGTGTGCCTGTGAATTTGCAGCAGGCCGGTTGGCTATTGATTATGAGTAAGTTGGCACACTCGGCAGGGGCCCTGGCCGCTGACGCATTGCGTAACGCCGCCACGCGCTGCTGCCACAGCTGCTGGGAGGCCTCGAAGAGCGGAGTAACACTCGAGTGTTGTGTCATCTGTAGCAGCCGCTGGGGGTTCACGTCTCCTGCACACGTTATTACGTTGTAAGTGGCATTCATGTGAGAAGGTTAAATATTGTCCAAATGATAAATTAGTAATCAAATCCGCTCTGTACCTTTGTATATTGAATGTGCCAACATGTGAACTTAAACGTGTAATCATCTGAAGATGGGCTTAAGCCGCAAACCGGTTGTAGGCTCGTTCAAAAGAATTATTTTTATCTGTGGTTGCTCATTGTTGAGGATTACAGGGTCTGCGCGGGTATGGCCGTGTGGTGTGGAGCGCCACGGCACGGATCTCGCGGCAGCTCGCGTCGGAGGTCCGAGTCCTCCCTCGGTCATGTGTGTTTTTGTTGTCGTTAGTATAAGTTAAAGAAGTTAGTAGGTCTAGGGACCGGGCTGAGAAGTGTTGTGACTTTTGAGCATAGACGAACGATTGAATCCATTTACCTTACTGTTCTTCGAAATAGCCATCACCCAGAATTATGTACCGCTGAGCTCTTCGGTGCATGTCCTGGAAACTTTGTATGAAGTCGTCATCTGCGATCGTGTTCAAAAGCCTCGTCACGAATCGTTGGATGTCAGGAGTATCGTCAAATCTCTTTTCTTTCAAAGGTAGTTTGAGTCGAGGGAAGAGGAAGAAGTCTGGAGGTTTGAGATCTGCTGAGTATGGTGGATGTAAAAGTTACACCAGCCCTTTTTTTTGCCAGGAACTGACGATATTGGCTGTTTGGGCGAGCGTTGTCGTTAACAAAAACCAGGAATCTTGTGCGCAATGGAGTCTTACCCTACGTAGACGTTGCACGAATCTAACTGGTCTGTGTTCCAACGTATCTTGCAGCGTTCAACGTAGTTTCCCCGGATAGAAATTACTTATGGATAATGCCTTGACTATCGGAAAGCAAGATAAATCGTGATGATGCGTGATTTTTCGGCTCTGACCCATTTCTGACGCCATTCCATGATTTGCCGTTTCGTTTCAGTAGACACCAGGATTCATTCTGTGACTACGGTTCAAGCCGCAGCGGAGTGACCGAGCGCATTGAGGCGCTATGCTCCGATGCGCGAGGCCGTTCCACGTCGGAGGTGCGAATACCCCTTCGGGCATGGATGTTTGTGCTGTCTTTGGTGTAAGTTAGATTGTAAGTTTAGGGTTTGATGACCCCGAAGTTAAGTCCAATGAGCTTAACAACCATTTGAACACGGTTCAAGAATTTTTTTTTTTTTTTTTTTTTTTTTTTTTTTTTTTTTTTTTTTTGTCGCAACGACCGTTACGTCAAAATCTTGTGAAACCTCTAAAAGTGACTGCTTTTGATCTTCAGTCAAGTGATGTGGCACAAGACTAATATTCCTCTTACCTAACTTCTGGGTAAAGATTTGTCGCACATATTCATCTGCAGTTCATCCGCTATCGTGCTCACAGTTAATCAATAATCGTCTAGATTAATGTCATTTTTCGCAATGTTTTCTTCATGTCAGCAACGGGAATTGTCAGAATCACTTTCCCGGCCTCTTCGTATACGGGTGAACCACGTGTTGCTCTCGCGTCATGGAGAGTGCTTGATTGCCATAAACACGTACCAGCATCACATGAGACTAGCTGTCTTGCCAAGCTTAAAACGTAACTTTAAATCGATCCTTTGCTCGTTTATTGTCCTGTTCTCAGTTCAGAACCAACTCAATAAAGAGGCACTTCGTCCAACAGGATAACACGGAACACACGATGCTCAACTGAACTACGGTGGGCCGGCCGCGGTGGCCGCGGGGACTGAGGCGCTCCAGTCACGGTCTGCACGGCCACTACGGTCGTGGGTACGAATCCCCCCTCGGGCATGGATATTTGTGCCGTCCTTAGTATTAATTAGTTCATAAGTAGTTTGTAAGTTTAGGGACTGATGACCCCGTAGTAAAGTCCGATAAGCTATACAAACATTAGAAACATTAGAATTACGGTGGGGGCAGGTTGCAACACCGGCCGCTGCGCAGGTGTAGCGTTGTGATTCGCCTGCGTTCCCCAATCGACCGTTCTGACTTCATTCACAGAACTTATTTATACGTATCTTTATATTTTTTGCGGCCCTTTCGACATCGCAGTGAGGAGTTTTGCGCCGTACGCCATTATAAATGAAGTCACGGGTTAGCTGCATATATTTTGAGTGAAAGTAACGGGAATGAGATGGGCGCTAAACTTATGTCTGGAAAGTAAGAATGTCTGTTAGAGAGTGAAACAAGGAACGTAGCAGCATGAGGTACCGCTGGTCTGCAGGCTATGTAAGGCTTTCGTTTGCCCTGCATTCTACAGAGATCAGGTGCTTCACGTAACATTTACAAAGGATATGCGGGGAAGGATGGAACTTACGAGCCATACATTTCAATTAAAGTAAACTAAAGGTAATTATTATTATTTTTTAAGTGGTAGAAACGTATTTACATTCTTTTTCTGATCGTAACGTGCAAACAGTTGCGGGAAATTTTCCAGCAACGTCTCAAACATTTTAGGATTTTTAAATTTGGCTGTCTGGTTCCAAGTTAGTTTCTCCTCGGAGAAGATTACGTAGAGGTGAACACACTGATTCGCCACATTGGTCTTTTCCAGCGATGATAATGTGAAGGGGTCAAACACCAACAAAAACACATCTGGGGGGAAGGGTGAAGACCGAAGAATATAAAGATCCATTGGCGACGAGGTCATAGTACAAGAGATAGGAACTTCGAATGGACCCAGATGGACCATGATCTTGTAAAACGAGCCATTGTAATACTCGAGTTTATTGTTTAAGGGCGGTTGTTCCCAACATTGGAGAAAGTATTACCCCTGACAAGGAGAGGACGCCTCCTCGTCATCGCCGAATTCGTCCAAATTTATGCTACATGTGAGATACGAAAGAGTCCCAAAGTGGGAACTCCAGATGGCCAAGCGTTTAGGAAATAAAAGGAAGTTTGATACGGATCTATCACCATATGCACCTTATCAACTGCCCATGTGAGTGTCTGTTTAGAAAGCGGTGTTTGGCTCGGCGGTAAGAGATCGGATTGATGAAAGAAGCTGTTTTCAGAATTCACGTTGTTTTCAGAATGTCAATCAAGTTTGTTTTTCTATGGAGATATTTTTAAAAAAAATGTAACTGCAAATCGGCAGCGTTCATAACGTGCGCAAGATGCGGTCAGAATTATTGCTTAATTGTGACGTCAGTGTACATCTACACCAATACTCTGCAAACCACTGTGAAGTGCTTGGTAGAGGGTAAGTCCCAGTGTACCAGTTATTAGGGTTTTTTCCCCTTTTCATTTAGGTATTTAGCGTGGGAAGAATGATTGTTTTAAATGCCTCCATGCGTGCTGTAATTAATCTAACCTTGTCTTCACGATCCATAAGGGAACAATTTGTAGGTGTACGCATTGCCAAGTAGCAGAAAAAATTCACCGCCGGGTGGAGTTGAACTGCGACTTTCTTAATACAAATCCGATCTTTTAGCGCTGAGCCAAACATTGTTTCCTAAACACGCCATCACAGGGGCAGTTGATAGATGATAGATCCGTATCAAACTTTCTTTTATTTCCTAAACGCTTGGGCATCTGGAGTCCCCACTTGGGGTACTTTCGTGTCTCACTTCGCCCTACATGTACCATAAATTTGGGCGAGTTCGGCGATGACGAGTAGGCGTCCTCTCCTTGTGAGTGCAGTGACGTACTTGCTAATAATATCCACACGTCTAATCATCAAAATAAAAAACGGATGGCGTCTCAGTACATTTATTTTAAAATAAAGAAAAATAAGTAGTTTATCTTTTTTATTCCCCATGATTAACGAGTCAGCGAGATAGTATTGGTACTGATTATTAAAATTAATCTCATTTAATGTAAAGATAAAGCAATTCTCAATATGTCAGGACTCTTATCTACAACTAAGCCTCAGAAAAATAAAGTGCTTCGTGAAATCAAGCAAATTAAAGTGAGTGCGCTATACATATAGCAACTGATTGTCGGACACTGTACCTCTGAAATGGTAGACTTCAGCCTGCCTGAGTTAGTGCCTACTACTGTCACTAATAATAATAATAGAGTGTGGGCATTACATACACTGCTTGATATTGAAAATGCAACTCGGAGGAGGACCAGATATATCACAGCTAATTTTTATTTGGGATTAAAGAGATTCCAAGAAGATGTCAAGATCAAGAAGATGGAAGATATGAAAGAGTGCTGAGTGTTGCCGACATTGCTGGCTGTAATGGTCGCTACACACCTCGACATTGAATGATCGCCTCTCTCGAAGTTGTGTCGTTGTGAAGAAGTGGTGTTGAACATAGCGTGCCACGTATGGTCGCATATTAGCCTGTGGCAGTGTAGCCGTCGGCCAACTCCGAAGTTATGCAAGGGCAACAGGCTCCAAAACGTAAGGAATGTAGCTCCAGCCAGCTGGTGTCGCGGCAGTCCTTGTACAGGGTGCGGGAGTAGAAAAGCAGGTGCTTGAGGCAACTCTAACACCACCATCGTGATTGCCCAGGCATAATCGGGGTGGTTCGGTAACAACAGTGTGAAACCACTCCGATCCAAACGACGTCGAATGGACACTGCTTCTTGCGAACATGCCGAATTTGTTGTGATGTGTCAGAGCGATCCATTACTGCCACGCGCACGTTGTACCTGTCATCGCGTGTAGTGGTGCAACGAGGTGGCTGCAATAGGTCTCGAGTTCGACCTGCATCCAGCCATTACAGACCTGCATCACAGTTTCTTGGTTACGTCGTACCTATCTCCATTTCTCTGGTGGATAGTCCGAAATCCCTACAGGCAGCTAATCTTCCTCGATGGAACTCTGAAACGTGCTCGAAAGACGTTCGCTGTCCACTGCCAGGAACCCTGAAATTGGTAACGGAAAACAATTCCAGTACGTCGACACGGTCGTGTGTTCCCCCTTTATATATCTCCTGCAGCTGGCGCCCTTGATGAACAGCCACGCAGAAGTGCTAATAGTGCGCACCTCTCGCCGCCGCAACTTCGCCCGATTTGGATGCTTCCTTTCAGGCTGTTGCATTCCGGGTGGCCAGCAGTGTGTTTATGGCTGCCCGGTCTTTTAGAAAGACAATAATGAAACTATTTCAGGTCTACGGGCGCTGTAAGAACATTCGTTCCAACATTTCACTGTGCGAAGTTTTAATGCTAGTATTTGAAGGAAACATATGTATTGGTATGTTATAATAATCTAATTGTGGCAGTTTATCTGTTAACTTGACTAGTCTGTGGTTTACATATTAGCTTATCGCAGAATTAAACAATAAACATGTTTACTTAACTTGTTTAGCCAAAGAAACTGCAGAAAATCTTTGGCTTCGTCAATTCTGCAGGTAGCCGCATTACAGTGATATTTGTCACTTCAGTCTCAGCCGTAGTTTGATGACTTCTTCTTCAAAAGGTGATCCGGCTGCTCGATTCATTACTAGCTCGTACCACGTCAGCCTCGTCTCTTTAGTCATTATCTCTGTGTTCACGTGTTGACACTACTGTCGGAATTCGCTGATTGTCGTTTCCCTCCTGTACTGCTGGTTCGAAATTCCATTCTCAGAATAGCATTCTCATAATTTATGAGAAGTTTCTCTATTTCGGCGAGATTTTCAGTTTTCTGTCGATTACTTACTTCCCGTGTCTGGAACTAGACTTATAACTTCCAAAATTTAGCAGCCGATATGGCTTTGTCGTTAGCCTCCCATAAGTCTTCCATTGTACAGGGCTGTTCTAAATATAGACAGGTAAGCAGGTGTTGAGGATCCTGTACAGAACCACACAGACAGTGTGTTCTCATTCTCTTTTAAGAAGCCCCATCGCTGCAAGTTTGTCTCGCACTTTGGCACTTCTACCCTCATACGGTTCAGGGTTCTCCAGACTGTGTATGCCAGTTCTTGTTTTGCTGCTTTAATGGGAGGGAGCTTCTCAGATCGATTTCCCACCTTGCAATACGGTTCTCTGCGGCCGACCCTTCCAGGGCTCCGGTATGTTGATTGTTATGAACTGATGTAGATCGTAATGTTCTTCAAAGGTATTTGAACTGTTTTTACTTAGTGCTTTTACCATACACATTTAAAGGCGGATCGCGGTTCTGTTTGTACATTATGTGGTATTTGGTGTAAGTGTTAACGCTTGGGGTGTCGTATTTTCCTGCTGGAATTGCGCAAATCCGTCGCAACGCGGAATAGGCATGACTCGATGCAGAGGATCAACAACCAGAGACGTATCTACAGGTGTCAGACTTTTACTGCACGACACAAAGCGTTTGCAAACACAAAGATACGTAAACATTCAGAGGACGGCGCTGCGACCGGCAACGCCTATATAAACAAAAGGTGTCTGGTGCTGGCGTAGGCCAGTTATTGCTGCTGCAATGGAAGGTTATCACGATTTTACTTTGGCTGCGTAAGCCCGTATCGACGATGTTTTGTTGAATGGTTCGCACGCTGAAACCTGTTGATGGCCCAGCATTGAAATCCGCAGCAACTTGCGGAAGGGTTGCACTTCTGTCAGGCTGAACGATTCTCCTCAGTCGTCGTTGGTCCCAAACTAGCAGGATCGTTTGCCGGCCGCGGTGATGTTGGAGATTTGATGTTTCATCGTATTCCAGATATTTCACATTACACTCGTGAAATGGTTTAGGGGGAAATCCGCACTCCATCGTTATCTCGTTCGTCGACTATAACTCTACGTTCAAACTCACTCAAATCTCGATAACCTGCCATTGCTGGAGCAATAACCGGTCTAACACTGGCACCAGACACCTATTGTTTATATAGGCGTTGCGGACGCAGCGCCGTCCTCTGAGTGTTTACGTATCGTTGTGTTTGCAAACGCATGCCTGTACCAGCTTCTTTTGTCCTTCAGTATTCGATTGGCGTCTGCAGCAACAGCTGCGGTCAAGTCGAACCTCACATTGCTTGCGCATTAGCAGTGCATCAGGTGTACGTGTGGTGTCGGTAGGTTGGATCCGTAGCCAGTAGTGAGTGGCGACGCGAGATGAAGAGCGAGCGGCGAGAGAAGCGACGGAGGTGACTGGCGTGGCGCGGGCAGCGGCAGCAGCAAGCGTGCCGCTGTTGTGGTAGGCAGAGTGAGCATCGACCGCGCGCGTCGGCCTTGGCCGCGCCACGCCGCGCCACGCCCTGCCCCACCACGGCGCGGAGGCGCGGCTGAGCGTGTGCGCCCTCAGTATCGCACTGTGCAGTGTGCGCTTCCCGTACACCGCTCTTTTGGACCGGCCGCCCCCTTCTCCCCCTCCCCTTCTCTCTGACTGCGTATCAGCGCTCTGCCCTCCGCAGCAGCCTCAAGGCCGTTCAAGAGGAAGTCCAAGTAAGTCTTTTCTTCGTTGTGCATCTTTCTGTAATTAACGAATTGCACTCTTCGCTCACGGTCAAAAAAGACCAAGCTGTACGCTGAATGTCTGTATTTTCCTTAGTCCAATGTACCCCTGTTCCCTCAAGTTGAGGTTTTCCTTTCACAGTCAACTGCAAGCCTGTAAAATCGGAAAAAATGTACATATGAAGTGTGTGAGAAAACTATGGGGAGGGTGGGCGTATGGTGGGGAAGAGGGAGAACGAATGGTGCACTAATTTGCATTTTAAGACAATTAGATAGCAAAAATGCCGAAATAAACTGAAAGAAACGGCTCCCTGGTCCTAAAGACCGAGTGTACGCTTTGTGTACCGTAAGGGGGCGTACGGGCTGAAGGTTAAACGACGGACGGTTTTCGAGAAAATTGATAAGTTTACTGCGCGCTGTAAGACGAGTAACGTTAGCCACAGTCCAACCAGGCGAGCGTGGCGCTACAATAATTAATTTGGCATCAATTCAGGGCACCTGCGTTTTCGAAGATGATCAGATACGCAGAGTTAACGGATGAAAGACAGCACTTTTTAATGTAAATTGACTTTTTCTAGTATCGCTCTTAAAAAATCCGTGCGCCGTGCTTTTATGAAATTTACCTGCGATTCGGTTGCTTTTACGGAAAATATCATCAGGATTTCTGTTGTGATATAGCAACAGTAACAGGATTATTGTCTGGTACTATTCTCTGTGTACAAGAGCTTCACTTATAAATATGTGTGGCCAACGGAACGTTTCCATCTTGATAACTGACCATAGTCGAAAATGCACAACAAGTACTTAGTCTACCGGACAGTACTTGTCAGGAATTCGTTTTTCTTGGCGTTTGTTCACCTTTTCATAAGTACAGCATCGCCCAAATCTCTTTTGAACTAATAAAATAAGACAGCCTAGATCGCAACTTGTTGCGTTTGTTACTGGCAACCGGTTTCGGTTCTACAGAACCATTTTCAGGACTTTGGCATCTTTGGCGAGTAAGATTTTGTAATAATGACGTGAAAATTATATTTAATATTTTTACTAGTTTCACAGAATGTACACTGTTTGTTGATATTCTCTATATAATGGAAAAAATCTCGGACAATTGTGATTAGCGTGCAGTGAGCTTCAATATCAGTTATCTCGAAAACCAAGACCGTCGCTAAAGAAGTTAGTAGCCTCATATTCAGGGTATGTCCCTCTACAACACATCCGAGCCCCATCATTTACACTTGACAGATACTGTTTCGGCTGCGGATTTTATGTGTGAGGACGAATCTGTGGCAGACGACGCGTACTGTATCCCTGAATTTAAACTCTTGCGGTGTATCTGAGAAAACGGCGATTACAGCTAACCTCTCCCAGCCAACTGGGGTCGAAAAATTTTCATTAGCAGCGCTGAAAGAACACTGTAATTTTTTGTTCTCATTTTTTACCTGAAAATACCTGCACTGGCTAGTGGCTACCCATGGCGCCACGTTATAAACTGCTTGGCACTCGGTCACAGGTTATACAGAATACGTGCAGATGCCAATCGAAAAATGACAGGATGAAAATAACAGCACATATAAGAGCCAGTACAATTGTGAAAGTGATGGGTAAAGTATTACAACTAAAAAAGGCAACAAATTGAGTAACATTAACAAGAGAAAAATTCAGTTAATTTAGGAGGAAAAATTACATTGAGCGAGATTCGAATCTATGGCCTTCTGTAATTCAGGCCGTAATCATAACAATCACTTTGTTATATAATCTAAAGACACCGACTCACCATGATTAATTTTTAGCCTAAGTGAAGTGCGGCTTCACGTGTCTCATAAGAGGCTGATCTAAATTAAGTCGATCTCTGTGTTGATAATGATAACTGTATGCACTCCTAAATTGCTGCTTGCTGTATCAGTAGTTCTCTGTGAGTACTGTTTGTGAAGCGTATGTACTTCGTTAGCCGTTTAGTGCGTCTATTGTTTATTTTAACCCATTTCTTCCCAAAAAATAGAAATTGTGAAAAAGTGTTATATTTAGTCATCAGGTTCTCTTTAAAATAATTGAAATAACATTACAAATATTACAAACTAGCAGTATGTGTTGTAATTTGCACCATCCATAATGTTGGGCTGTTTCCTAGTAAAAAAAATAGTTTTTGTGATCACATTCTTCTATTTGTTGAAACTGTGCAGTATTGTCTATTATATGATAACTCTGACTTACATTGATGGTATCACTCATGAATTATTGAAAAACACTCTGTGTGAAGCTGAACTTGACATTTCTTGTGAATGTAGATCGCCTGACGTTTGTAAATCTTGTATCTTTTTACTAAGTGTTAAGGTAATTATGAAACTTTAACACATGACAGAGAGCCTGTGAATGCCTTTTAACACATGTGTGATGAGTTTTGTATAGTAAGTCCATTTCGACTGCATTTTGTAAGGCTAAATTTTTGTGTTGCTTGTACGCAACACTGGGAAGAAATGGGTTAATGTGTTTATCAGGTGTGAGAAATGCGGAATGAAAGGGTCGGACCTATGATTTGGGATCAAAACACATTACGAAAGGAAGCCGGACAATGCAACGTCGAAAGGTTGGAGCGTGACGTTGATGGCTGTGGTTGGAGCAGCGCGTGAGGTGTCAGCTGGCGAGTAATTTTAATCGCACTGCAGCTGCCAGGCGGCGCGTGCCTCGCCTCTGAATGTGCGCGCGTGCTGTGCTTCACTGCTGATCACTGACAAAACGCACCCATTTATACTTATAATTGCCTTAGCACTTTAGCCTACCGCGCCAGGAAAATACAGATTAATTGCTCTCCAAATAATGTGAATTTTTTGTGTTCACTTAATTCATGGTTTTACAGCACAGAGACAGCCAGGTGCAACCTGGAAACAAAGGCAAAGATGAACAAAAGTCTTCGTTGTTACTTTAGACAAATGCGTAGTGAAGAAGATGAATGACTGGGATTCTTCATGTGCCTGTGCGTTCCTGGTTCCTTTACGAACTGTCTGGACAACAGTTAAGCGAACTAAAAAAATCGTGATAATAAATGCAGTTTCTTCTTCCACTGTTGTGTGGTAGATAAGGACCATTATTTTCAAATGTTCAAATGTTTGTTAAGCTTATGGGACTTAACAACGGGGTCATCTGTCCCTAAACTTACAAACTACTTATGAACTAGCTAATACTACGGACGGCACAAATATCCATACCCGAGGGGGGGATTCGAAACCCCCGACCGTAGTGGCCGTGCAGACCGTGACTGGAGCGCCTCAGTCTCCTCGGCCACCGCGGCCGGCACCATTATTTTGTTGCCCATATCTTCCAGACAGTGCAGAAAATACTTCGCCCTTCTTCGTCTGTTTCTACGTGATCAGGCCCAGTTGGCATTCGCTGCGACCGTTTCCTTCTCCACTCCTTCCTCTCCAATACTACTATCCGCCATCTGTCCACAACTATCGCTACATGCCTTCATGGAGGCCGTCCCTCCACCGTGTCTTTGATCTCCCTAGGGATCTCCTTCCTGTAGGTGTGAAACCCAGAATCTTCTGAGGCCATCTGTCATCTTCCATCCGGGCCACATGGCCGACCCACTGCATTCGCTCGGCTTTGATGGTTAAAAATACTGCCCGATTTAAAAATCACTCCAGACCTACTCTAGAGGCTGCAATCAGAAGGAAAACTAAAAGAGAAACTATAAAATCGACTTAAACCTTTTAACTATTCTAGTATTGCATTCACCAACTGTTTTTGTTAAGTAACTCCTACTTTCTTTAATCGGCTGCGTACACACAAGATTTTTGTTTAGTGCACATCTGTGGCTAAAAGCTCCTTTCCAAGTATATAGTTTTCATTCGCCTCCTTGTATAATTAATATTAAAAATTCTTATTACAATTTTCTTGTTCGCGTATTTGTGCAGTGGTGAGGCCTTCGCTCAACCTGACCAAACGGCCAAACTTGTGCATATACAGATATTAACTCGTATTCGCAAATTCTGGAACTACTTATTGTGTTCATTGTTTGCAAATGTCGGTAAAGACGAACGAGCCCAACTATTATTTTGTATGACACTTCTTTAGACTATGGACTATTATTTTCTTGAGAGTCTCGTTGAAAATCAGACAGGTATCTGCTTGGCGTACAGTTTATTTTATGTCGGTCATTTCGTCGCTTCGTACGGTTCACAGCAGATATTTTTCGGTATTTGATGATTAAAGCGTGACTTACGAACGCGTTGCTTTAGTGTGCGAATAGGTGAGGAAAGCGACATTATGAACTCGGCTGCACCCGGCCACGCTCCGCTGAGGCTCAGTCTGATGCGAAATGAGTGGCAGACTAAATGAAAGGATTCTCCCAAACATACACTCGCCGAGAACATACATCAGTCTTTGTGTTGCTGTGCTTATGTTTTATCAGGAATCCATGTTTTTTGTAAAGCCAGTGTATTGATTTCTACTTAAATACACTACTGGCCATTAAATTGCTACACCAAGAAGAAATGCAGATGATAAACGGGTGTTCATTGGACAAATATACTAGAACTGACATGTGATTACATTTCCACTTAATTTAGGTGCATAGATCCTGAGAAATCAGTACCTATAACAACCACCTCTGGCCGTAATAACGGCCTTGATATGCCTGGGCATTGAGTCAAACAGAGCTTGGATGGCGTGTATAGGTACAGATGCTCATGCAGCTTCAACACGATACCTCAGTCCATCAAGAGTAGTGACTGGCGTATTGTGACGAGCCAGTTGCTCGGCCACCATTGATCAGTTGTTTTCAATTGGTGCGAGATCTGGAGAATGTGCTTTCCAGTGCATGAGTCGAATATTTTCCGTATCCAGAAAGGCCCGCACAGGACCTGCGACATACGGTCGTACATTATGCTGATGAAATGTAGGGTTTCGCAGGGATCGAATGAAGGGCAGAGTCATGGGTCGTAACATATCTGAAATGTAACGGCCACTGTTCAAAGTGCCGTCGATGCGAACAAGAGGTGACCGAGACGTGTAACCAATGGCACCCCATACCATCACGCCGGGTGATACGCCAGTATGGCGATGACGAATACACGCTTCCAATGTGCGTTCACCGCGATGTCGCCAAACACGGATTCGATCATCATGATGCTGTAAACAGAGCCTGGATTCATCCCAAAAAATGTTTTGCCATTCGTGCAACCAGGTTCGTCGTTGCGTACACCATCGCAGGCGCTCCTGTCTGTGATGCAGCGTCAAGGGTAACCGCAGCCATGGTCTCCTAGCTGATATTCCATGCTGTCGCAAACATCGTCGAACTGTTCGTGTAGATGGTGGTTGTCTTGCAAACGTCCCCATCTGTTAACTGAGGGATCGAGACGTGGCTGCACGATCCGTTACAGCCATGCGGATAAGATGCCTGTCATCTCGACTGCAGTGGTACGAGACTGTTAGGAACCAGCACGGCGTTGTTAGGATCCAGCACGGCGTTCCGTATTGCCCTCTTGAACCCACCGATTCGATATTCTGCTGACAGTCATTGGATCGCGACCATCGCGAGCAGCAATGTCGCGATTCAATAAACCGCATTTGCGATAGGCTACAATCCGACCTTTATGAAAGTTGGAAACGCGATTGTACGCATTACTCCTCCTTACACGAGGCATCACAACAACGTTTCACCAAGCAGCGCCGGTCAACTGCTGTTTGTGTATGAGAAATCGGTTGGAAACTTTCCTCATGTCATCCCGTTGTAGGTGTCGCCACCGGCGCCAACCTTTTGTGAATGCTCTGGAAAAAAATTATCATTTGCATATCACAGCATATTCTTCCTGTCGGTTAAATTTCGCGTCTGTAGCACGTCATCTTCATGGTGTAGCTATTTTAATGGCCAGGAATGTACAAAAAAGAGATCATACAGTTATCGACTCTGCGATCTGATCTACATTCTGTCCTTGTACTTCTCATTCTCTCTACGTTTAAACATAAACGTCCCAAGAATGCGATTTCTCAGAACGTTTTATTTTCACAATACCATCTATTTGGCAGGCAGGGCAGAAGTTGGTAAAACTGCAATGCCCGTGTATTATTATTATTATTATTTCGCCAGCCGGAGATTATAATGCGTGCTAGAGAAGGTAACGTGGTTGCTGAGACATGAAGACGTACATGTTGCATGTCTTACCTTGTTTACGCGCACCGTGTCCCGTCCCAGGGTGAGCCGGCAGTCGCTGCATCAGCAGCTTCCTGCTTCCGTTTCTTTCAAGAGGCATGTGTCATTTCATAACGTTAAAATGATGCACTGCTTTCTGTCTCGCACAAATGTTGTCACATTCTCTGTACGCTTATATTTTGTTCACTAAACGAGTTTGGGGGTACTATAAAGGAACGTCAGAGTTCACGACACCAACGTGAGCGCTATTGCCTGCGTAACAAAGTAACATTTTTTCCCCCATCTTTCGCAGAATCTGAGAGCTGTGTTTCTCGTTCTACAGCCATATGTCTGGATGGAGTTGAATCTTCCGTCCATGTTGTTAATATTTCTGTAATTTTCGGCATTCCCCTAGAACTGTCGATAATGTGCTTATTACTGTGAAACATTTGTTCCAAAGGAAAAGACATTCGTCATGGTCCCCAGCCATATATATATTAATTAATCAATTATCCATTCGCAGTTTGCGAATTTTGCCGATTTGAGCTGCTTTTCGTAAAGTGGTTTATTATTTAGTGATAAAAGCCGCCGTGGAATGGCCGAGCGCTCTAAGACGCTTTGCTGCCCGGCGCGCATTTGCTCGCCGACGGATGTTCAGGTCCTCCCTCGGAAAGGTTTTGTGTGTGTGTGTGTGTGTGTGTGTGTGTGTGTGTGTGTGTGTGTGTTATTATTAGCATAACTTAAAGTAAGCCTAAGAACTGATAACTACAGAAGTTAAGCCCCTTACATTTCCAAATATTTGAACATTTTTGAACAAAAAGTAGAGCACCTTAAGAAATGCACCGAAAGTCGGCATAATTCGTAAACTGCGAGTGAGTTATTGATCATTTGTAATGTGTGTGTTAAGTTGCAAATTTGTCCGGAGTTAAATGGTATAGGCAAGGGCATACCACCAGTGATAGTTGCATACGTTTTTCTTCGCCCCAGAGTGTTTCATAAAGGTGCACCACGCCAAGAAAGGAACGACGAATACCGACGTGACGTTCAGAAAAATTGTCAAATTTTGACATGGCAGAAACGATAGGCGCAGGCAGGTGGTGCACAAAAATTAGTTTGCATTACGAGCTGGGGAGGGAGGGTGGCAGCGATGCCTACAGAAAGACTATCCGGCCCGGTCTCCGGTGGGACCAAGGCATGATAATGAGCATCTAGTAGGAAGCTTTTTAATGTGCGGTGCGTGCTTTGCTCGTGTGCACGCTATGTTTTGCAGCAGCGCTACCACGTGTGTAAGTGACGACACGCGGGTCAGGACTTACTGTGAGCTGTAGCAGGCAAGACGTCACTGCAGAACCCTGGTAGTTAGCCTACGGCTCACAGTTTGTTACGCTGCAGGCGTTTCGTTGTGACACGGTTCAACTGACAACTACGGTGCTTGCGTACAGAAAGGGTACCGAACAGAAACTGAGGTGGCTCGTGCTTTGTGTTACCACGTCACTCTGGGGACAACCGTTAACTGTCATTTCCGTCTGTACTTTCTTTCTACTTAAAAAAATACGCTAAAGGACATGTGACGCGAACAGTAGAGTTTAGCAGCAAAGTCACAAGGCTATAATGATTCTACAAGGTGAACTCAGAATTGAAGGTGAACGGAAAACGTACAGAGGTATTCGGTATCGAACTGCACAACTATTGCTGACCACAGTGGCGTGCCGGTAACGGCCAACCGCCAGCATGATTCCGTTCCGTGTCCGTCAGTCGCTTTGTTATTCTGACCCAAACACAAGTACTTCAATTATTCGCCTTCTCTTCCAGACATAGCTACTGAAATATCCTCCGTATCCCTTTGTTACTTGGGTAGTAAAATAACATGCGATGGTCGCAGTACAGAGGATATAAAATGCAGAATGGCAATGGGAAGAAAAGCATTTTTGAAAAAGAGAAATTTGCTAACTTCGAATATTAATTTAAGGGTAAGGAAGTCTTTTCTGAAGGCATTTGTGTGGAGTGTTGCCTTGTACGGGAGTGAAACATGGACGATAAGCAGTGTGGACAGGAAGAGAATAGAGGCTTTTGAAATGTGGTGCTACAGAAGAATGCTGAAGATTAGGTGGGTAGATCGCATAACTAATGAAGAGGTACTGAATAGAATTGGTGAGAAAAGGAATTTTTGGCATATCCTGACTAAAAGAAGGGATCGCTTGGTAGGACACATTCTTAGACATCGGGGAATCGTAAATTTAGCATTGGAGGGAAGTGTGTGGGGTAAAAATCGCAGAGGGAGACCGAGAGACGCGTATAGTAAGCAGATTCAAGTGGATGTGGGTTGCCGTTCTTATGCGGAGATGAAAAAGCTTGCTCAGGATAGAGTAGGGTGGAGAGCTGCATCAAACCAGTCTCCGGACTGAAGACCATAACAACATCCCAACGAAGTGCAGGAATTTGGCGTGCCCAAGACTGAAGAACTGAAGGGATACGCTACAGCTCTTACCATTTCTCACATTAGAAGTTCGCGGATTTTGAAAATAGTTTCCTTACCCATGGTATATTAGTGCTACAAATACTTTTAAATGTGTCATTTCATTTTGTTAAAATGATATATTAGTCTTTGTCTCGCACAAATGTTGTCACATTCTCTGTAGAAATATATTTTGTTCAGTAAACGAGTGTTGAGTTCGAATCTTCGTTAGAAAATTTTCGTGGTAGGCTTAATTCCCTCCGTGCGTGCGTGTGTGTGTGTGTGTGTGTGTGTGTGTGTGTGTGTGTGTGTGTAGCGCGCGCTATTATCGATAGGGGTAGACAGTAGCTAAGGCACAGAACCCTTAGTCGGTAGGAGCATGTTCAAATTTCCATCAATCCGACTTGCTTTGGGGTTTCCGAAAATGTTATAGTGTTACAGGAATAAAAAGAACATGGGATACAGTTAATAGCAGAGCAGTTGTTCGATATTCTCCCCTATCCTTCTCCAAACCGTGCTCCGTGTCCTAAGATACCTTGGTTCTTTCTTCGGTGCATCCATTGAGCGATCTTGTCATAAAGTGGCGTGTTTACGGTGTAGTAAGAGGTGCGTGTATGGGGCGGTCTTAGGCCGGCAGCAGTGCACGGTCGCCTCGTGCCGTCTGCGCGACACTCGATGCCCCATCAAACTTCCACCGCCTCATCGCGTGCTTCCACTCACCTGACTGGTTGCTTTGAAAAGGCCGCCTAACACACCACTGCTGAGTCCACCGCCTCTCATTGTGTCGGCCTGACCTCCATGTGTTTCTACCATTCGTGAAAGAATGTTCGTCGACAGAAGAGTATATATATTGATTCAAACAACAAGGTATTCCTGTCACCACTCACTATTGTTTATTGTTCTCACAACACGTTTCAAGGGTCTAAACCCCCATCATCAGGTTGAATTTTACCTTGTACTGTGTACATGTGGGTTTTATGACAGGCTGCCCTGTTACACTGACAACAAAAGAGAATACAGAACACTACGTCAGAATGTTCAGTTGTTCACTGAAGTTTAATGTAAACAAAATATCGTATATCCAGTTCGTTACTTTAAACTTCAGTGAACAATCGTAGAAAGTCACATTCTGATGTTCAAATGTTTGTAGAAAAAAAAAATGTTCAAATGTTTGTTAAGCTTATGGGACTTAACTACGGGGTCATCAGTCCCTAAACTTACAAACTATTTATGAACTACTTACGAACTAGGACGGCACAAATATCCATGCCCGAGGGGGGATTCGAACCCCCGACCGTAGTGGCCGTGCTGACCGTGACTGGAGCGCCTCAGTCACCTCGGCCACCGCGGCCGGCAAATGTTTGTAGAGCTTATGGGACTTAACTGTAGGGTCATCAGTCCCTAAACTTACAAACTACTTAACAACTAGCTTATACTAAAGACGGCACAAACATCCTTGCCCGAGGGGGGATTCCAACCCCCGACCGCAGTGGCCGTCCAGACCGTGACTGGCACGCCGCAGAACGCTCGGCCACTGCGGCCGGCCCATTCTGATGTAGCATTCAGTATTTTTTTTTTTTTTTGTAATCAGTGCAACCGGAAAACCTGTCATAAAAGCCACATGTACACAGTGTAATATGAAACTCCACCTGATGCTTGCGGTTTAAACGCTTGAAACGCGTTGTGGAAACAAACAATAGTGGCTGGTGACAGACATACTTTGTTGTTTTAATGTTTCATAAAGCAGTCACGGTAAAGCCTAAACCAAAATGTTTTCATTTAAAGAGAATATATATTTTAAAAATCAACCCTTACTTCTTATACATTCAAAATTTCCAAAAGTTAGTACACCTAGTGGACCAAACTGCTATCGCCATCGGTCCCACGACTTAAAAACTACTTAAACTTATGCTAAGGACCCCCAACCGTACACAGCGAGCGCGCGCACGCACGCACGCACGCACGCACGCACGCACACACACACACACACACACACACACACACATTCCCGAGGGAGGACTCGAATCTCCGACGGGGAGCAGACGCGCACTCCTCAGCAAGGCGCCTTAGAGCTGCCACTACCGCGCGGAAAAAAAATACCAGTAAAGGAAGTGAGTTCACAAGCCAGCATCAATGGAATTGTTTCCTATCTAGTTTGTCCACTTGTTATTATAGTCATTTTACCGGGAATAAGATGTGAATAGTGGGCATACCCTTATTTTTGTGTTGAGAACATCTGGTGGCAGATCTTTAGCAAGAGCCGGAATCACATTTAATTTTTATATGTCAACATTTTCACAGGAATTAGTATCAAATACGAGTTAAGAATGCGGCACTTCAGAACGGCAACGTCTCTTCTTTCGCTAGGACTGCAGTTTCTCTGAGGTGGAATAGATGTTGCAGTGTAATACATTTGTAGTTGTCAATGATAGTCCCTTGCAGTTATCATCCGTAGGAAGTAATCGTTTGTCGTGCACCTTCACTAGGTGAAGCCTTTGATTGGTAGATTCCGTTTCCAAAGTTTTTCATTGGCACTTGTCCATTTATTTATTACTGTCGCGTTATACATCACTGCAGTACAGTAAAAATTAAACTTCTGTTCTTCTTAAGGTCAATGCGAATTCATCTTAAGTTGTATAGAAATTAATTTTTAACGTATTTCAGAGAAGGATGTCACAGTTAAAAGGGTGAACCAGAAATGTGAATTTTATTATTGTTGTTATTATTAGTACAGAAGGGGAGACATTAAAAAATTGATAGTGCGTTGCTACCTTTTCAGGTAGTGACTTGCGTGTTGTTTACCGAGATTGTTAGAGATGCTTGCATAGTCTACTTCTTAAGCCTTGACAGCAGTAAACAGTTTATTCGCTTATAATTTATTGCGCGAATCCGCGAAATATGTAACACCTGCGGCGTAGAATAAACGTAGCAGGTGTTTGAGGTTAGTCAGCAGTGTTTGCACCTGAGGATAAAGATACGGCGGCGCTGAGTCAGCGGCTGCCCTGCCCGCCCTTCCCATTACAGCCCACCCCCTTCGTGGCGCTCTACGCTCGCATTCGCTCTTCAACTTCCAATATTTTACACAACTACGTTTTCCGATTATTAAATCCGCTACTTACGCTAATAATCCGCATTTACCGGCAAGTGAGCTGAGAAACAAGGACTCTAGGCCGAGGTAAAAACTGAACGGAGATAAGCTGGAAGTATTTGAAGCTTCATACATTACATTGGCAGGGGAAACATCCTCCGACTTCAAGAAGAATATAATAATTCTAATTCCAAAGAAAGCAAGTGCGCACAAGTTTGAAAATTACAGAACTATCAGTTTAATAAGTAATGTTTGCAAAATACTAACACGAATTATTTACAGACGAAGATCAGTTTGGATTTAGGAGAAATGTAGGAAGACGGGAGGCAGTACTCACATTACGACTTATCTTAGAAGATAGGCTAAGGAAAGGCAAACCTACGTTTATAGCATTTGTCGATTTGGAGAAAGCTTTTGACAATGTCGACTGGAATACACTCCTTCAAATTATGAAGGTAGCAGGGGTAAAATATAGGGAGCGAAGAGTTATATTGAACCTATACAAAAAACAGACAGCAGTTATTAGAGTCGAAGGGCAAGAAAGGGACGCAGAGGTTGGGAAGGGAGTAAGCCGGGGTTGTAGCCTTTGCCCCATTTTTTTTCCAATCTGTACATTGAGCAAGCAGTGAAGGAATACAAGGAGAAATTTGGAGAGGGAATTAAAGTTCAGGGAGAAGAAATAAAAAGGTTCCGGTTTGCCGATGACATAATAATTTTGTCAGAGATTGTAGATGATCTGTAACAGCAACTGAATGGATTGGACAGTGTCTTGAAAGGAAGATACAATATGAACATTAGCAAGAGTAAAACGAGAGTAATGGAATGTAGTGTCAGAAAATCAGGGGATGCTGAAGGAATTACATTAGGTAATGAGACAATAAAAGTAGTAGATGAATTTTGTTATTTGGGTAGCAAGATAACTTCTGATGGCCAAAGTAAAGAAGATATTTAATGCAGAATGGCTATGGGGAGAAAAGCGTTTCTAAAGAAGCGAAACATGTTAACATCCAATATTAATTTAAATGTTGGGAAGTCCTTTCTGAAAGCATTTGTCTCAAGTGTAGCATTGTATGGGACTGAAACATGGACGATGAGTTCAGATAAAAAAGATGATAGAAGCTTTTGAAATGTAGTGTTACAGACGAATGATGAAAATTAGATCGGTAGATCACGTAACTAATGAGGAGGTGCTTAACCGAATTGGGGAGAAAAGGAGTTTCTGGCATATCCTAAGAGAAGGGATAGGATGGTGGGCTACATTCTGAGACATCAAGGAATCGTCAAATTAGCATTAGAAGGAAGTGTGTGAGGTAATATTCGTAGAGGGAGACCGAGGGACTAATACAGTAAGTAGATTCAAAAGGATGTAGGTTGCCGAAAGTATTCTCAGGTGAAGAGACTTGCGCAGGACATGGTAGCGTGGAGAGCTGCATCAAACCAGTCTGCACTGATTTCCAGATTATCACAGACTAGCAGCCAGAGTAACAAGCAACAGTGCAGCCAATGTGCTCTAGGGTCCGCTGTGCCGAACTGCGTGGACCAATAACTGCATTATATTTGTACAAATATGTTTACATCAATATGCTTCTATGTGCTTCACAGCTGTGTGCAATTTACTTCGTGTCTAATCTTGTCACTGGCGTTGTGTAGTGGCATGAGTCTGTGGGTGGAGTTTTATGTAGACGCGGTCAAATGTTCAAACGTTTGCTAATCTAAGGGACCAACCTGCTTTGGTCATCAGTCCCTAGAGTTACAAACTACTGAACCTAAATTATGCTAAGGACAACACACACACGTCCCAGGGAGTACTGGAACCTCCGGCAGGAGCGACCGCGCAGTCCCTGACATGGCGCCTAGAACCACGCGGCAGACGCAGTCACAAGAGACGTCGTAATCGCCACAAATCACCCATCTTACAAAAACCCCATTTAATGAAATGTATGCACTCAGGTAATATTGGACGTTAATGTAGGATGTGTCTAAAATTGTTTTTCTATATCATTGTTCAGGCGTGTGTGAGAGAATGGCAGCCCATTCTCCCTAAACAGGCGGTAATGATGTAAAATCCTGGGTCTGGAATGAAAAGTCACCTCGTAGGTGTCCCTATGTGACTAAAAGATGAGTCCGCTTGAGGAATGTCCGTAGCTATCCAGCTTGATTGTGAGTGAGGTACCTAAACTGAAATTACATGTTGTGTCATGGTGCTCGACATAAGATACGGTTGACGACATTATGCAATGTTATACAACGTGACATTACGGGAAGTGAAACTTCACAATGCACGAATATCTCTGGACATTTGTATTTAAATGTGTTGAAGCTGCCGGAGAAGTCAGTTTTTCTTTTTTATATCTTTGACTGTGGCCACGACATATTCGACTTAATGCGTGATATAATAGCATTTTTATTTTGGTGTATGTATACACACACACACACACACACACACACACAGACAGACAGACAGACAGACGGTGCGGTGCGGTGCGGTGCGGTGCCAAAAGAAAGAGAAGGAAAGAAGGATATACCGTAAAAAAATTTGAGATTGGTTCCTTCCGCCAGAACAGGAAGGAAAAAATGTGCAGTAAACATGGGCTATAAAACGCGTACCCGAACATACATTCCTTAAAGAGCTGTGGGAATGTGCTGAATGCATAGATATGTTTCACAGATCAAAGTGAACAGGTGTTCTTAGTTCGAAACGTACGTATGTTAGAGCCCATATTTGCTGCACATCATTTTCTTGTTTTCATATATATAAGCCCACTTTAGTTACAAAATGAAGAACAGCTTCTGCATACCGTTGCTTTTTACGGGTCCGTATCTTAAGTCGGTGAAAACGTGATCCGTATATGCATTACTACTACCCGAGAAGTCACATACAAATAAAACTTACCGAAAGAAGCAGAGGAAAAGCGGTATCAATTAATCCATGTATCGTGTGTAAACTGAATTAATCTGTATTGGTAAAGATAATATTGTAGCGCTTGTGTTTCTCACGTAAACTTCCGAAAATAATTCTGTCACAGTGTGGGCAGAAAACAGTAGTAGTGCAATCTATTACTTCATTAATGTGCTACGACGTGGTGATCGTGTCTCCAGGCAAAACGGCGGAGGAAATTTCTTAAAACTGAAATCACGATATATTTTTATTTCATGGTTTGCCCATGTTGGTCCAATCTACGCACAAGGTATTTGTGAAAATACCTTAGGTCCGGAGACAGCGAGTTCGCACTACCACAGCGGTTACGCAATGACTTATAATAAAGTAGCGAAACCGGCAATTTTTAAAAATTGCAAAATATGCAAGGTAACGGGATATACACGCAGCACCGCTTCCTTTTATGTCTGCCCATCACTTCCTTGAGCTCTCTGCCTTTTCCTTGCTCCCTCTTTTCTTTGTTGTCTTAGGCCTGTCTCTATTTTAGCCAGCTGGAGAGCAGCCGCTGCTCGGGTGTTTATGTATTCCAGTTTTCCCTGCCTACCTGCTTCTGCCGCCTCCTCCACCCATCCCTCCCTCTGCCTCTGTTATTTCGTCCCCCGCTCTCTGCCAATCTTCTTCTCTCACCTCTCTGTTATCTCCTCCCCCCCCCCTTGCATATGAAAAATTATGTATATCTACCAAATTGTATGGTGATCGGTCAAACGATGTCGAAGAGTTAGTTATCCTCCGCCATGCATCGTGCCAATTACTATGTAGACAGTATCGTTTATCTTATTTTGAAAACACGTTAGACAAATTTTATCGCAACCAGATGAACGGTGTGAAGCGCATAACATACGAATCTAATCTGAAGTGGCGATGGCCATTATCGATCTTTTTTTTAGCTGTTCCCTTAGGTTTCCCTGTTTTCTTTCCGAAGCACCCCTGTAGTAAAGTGAACAAAGCAGAAAATAAATTCGCACGAGTCATTTCTGATGAAAGCTAGGATAATTAAAAGTGAGTACTTTTTTCAATAGGAAACAAGTTGATATATGCTTAATATAACACCCTCCAGACACTGTGATATCAACCCGAGTGACGAATTGGTTCCTCCCTCTATCTGTACTATCTCAGCTTCAGTTCCTTAATTTTAGCAGGTAGATGTGGTAGAAACACCATATCTTTAACGTATCCCCATAGGAAAAAATCGCAGAGAGGTGAGGTCAAGACTTCTTGTAGGACAATGATGAAATGTTGTGCCACGAGCTGCCTGGCTGCTGTGCCATTGCTTTGGGTAATTTCGTGGAAATACACACGCCACATCCTGCTGGAATATGGATGGATATGGATGGACGTGCTGCTTCGAGTTGAGGAAATTGCCAATTCTGCAACATTTCCAGGTAGCTTTCAGTTACAGTTGCACCTTCGAAGAAAAAGAACCGAAAACTTCATGGGTTGAAATAGCACAGAAAACCTTCACTTTGGATGAATCACGTTCATGCTGAATTTTATCCTACAGGTTCTCATTGTCCCATATACGGAAGGCTTGCACATTGGCGTTCCCATTTCTGTGAAAGGTAGCTTCATTGCTAAATACTACCTCAGAAATAAACAGGCCGTCAGTTTCCAGTTGTTTAAGGACAAACTCGCAGAACTCGATTACGTTTACCTTATCAACTTCGGAAAGGGCTGCAAATAATTTCAAACTATTAGGTTTTGTCACTAACCTTTTCCGTAGGATTCTTCAAATTATCGGTTGGGGAATTTGTAGCTATGTGCCAACTCGGCAGATCGTTTTACTTTGGACTGAGTAAATGCTTCCCTTATGCAGTCAACATGTTCTTCGCTCGTGCGCGACTGTCCGGCACCTATATCTTTGCAGTAACACCCTTTCTGTGTGAATTGCTTAAATGAACGTTTGATACACTACCTATCAGGAGATTGAACACCATATCTGGTTCGAAATGCACCTATCATGGCCTCATTTAAACCCACACATTGTTGGATACAAACTGGGTCCAAGCCGTGTAATCGATGTTCCTCCTGAACTGTCATAATCTAAGTGCTCCAAAATCTTACATCCAGTTTAGTCACGTCTTGTAGCAGTGCACGTAGTCCACATCCCCCCCCCCCCTTACACTGCCGCTGGAGAGCAATATTTACTGAAAGTTCTGTTTTCTTGATGTATTTTTCTACTTGTATTCCTGTTTTTCCTCAATTTTTTCGTAGCTTCCATTGTTCAGTTTCTAAGTTGAGTTGTGTAATGATTGTAAGTTGATGACATAGTTGGTATTTGCTTCTAATAATATTCTAGGTCCATCATTTCTAATTTTCTCGTAGCTGGATCGACATAATCCTGCATTAGCACTGCTTACTGGTGGTATACCCGACATCCGTTTCTCCGTGCAAAAACTGAACGTCGCAGAAATAGCATTAGGAAGTACGAAATAGCATTTAAAAACTGACGCAAATAATTTCGTCTCACTTCTGTACAATACGTTTTAAGACTTGAGCTGCTTTAATGTAATTCGATACCCTGTAATAACTGACGCCATGCATGACCCAAGTACAATGGTATTTTCCTTATTTTGATAACACGTGTTCAGGGTATTCGTTGAGCTGCGCGCGAGAGCTAAGGAAAATGTCTTTTCTTTTTTTATGATGTTTACTATAAAATATTGTTTCCTTTTGTTGCAAAATAACCTGTTACATTGTCATTTTTCTCTTTTCGTTTCAGGTGAGTGTTCCTACTTTTCACGGAGAATGTTCGCGGTGGAACCTGTTTAGCCTAGAGGACAGACGTCGAAATGGTAATAATTAACTGTATTTGTGTACAGCCACATTTAAAAATATTGACAGTGTAACATAATTCCCGTTGTGTTGTTCAGCGTCTCAGCATCACCAACGTTGTCTCCTGTTACAGTTAAATCGAGCAGTATTCGTTTGCTAGTAAAAGAAATATACTATTTATTCTTAAAATTGGTGAGAAGAGTTTGGCATGCTAGAATGATGTTGCGATCGTATTTTCTAACTCTCCTAGCTGCTGAATTAAAATTACATTTCGTCCTGGGAAAGTAACCGAAAAGCAGGAAACATCAGGTGCCTGTTTTCCATTATTACATGGGATAAAGTCGGACGATCAGAATTCCTCCACAAAGCACAGTCGCCATCATCTGCTGACGCTGAATATTCACCGGTAGTTAGTTTGAAAAGCAATCAGTGCCGGCGCATCACTTACGCTGACAATGTTTTATGCGCTGTTATTTCAGAAATTATTTTTCCCAGTGTTTTGCCTTTAAAAAGAGCACATTTATTCTCTTGGGAGTAGCTTTCCACTTCCTAATACTTCATAACGTATCATATTACTTGAAGTGGAGACAACAGTACTTTTCTAAACCATCTCAGGACCCCTCAAACGCGCACACAAAAGAAAAATTAAATCGGTCCAGCGGTCTAGAAGTAGTTCAGTAACAAGTACAAAAGAATTATGATATTAAAATCCGCGCCACGATGTTAATATAAAATGAAATACGAAAAATGTGAGAAACAGGTTATGTCGTATGTAAATTTGGAATACATATGTAAGATGAAATTATTTGCAGCATCACGGGAACGTTTGAATCGTTACACGACATTGTGCGCATTAGTTTTCTTACCCAACCTAGATAACATTTAATTTCCTATAAAACGTTGAACTCATTAATAGTGGTAAAAACGATCCTACCATCTACCTTTTTAAGTTGGACCAAATCTCACACAGCGTAAAAAATTTCAAAGGTCAGTTGCAGTTTCGGAGAATGCGTCTTAAATAATATGGAAAAGAAGGGGAAAAAAACTTCTACTGCTAGCTCTTTGCTTACCATATTTTGGAAGGAGGTGGTATGCATTTTAGACGTCTCATATAGTGAACTGTGTTGGGGGATTTAATTCTATAGTACTTCCTCCTAAAACATGAAAAGCAAAGATATTGGCGTAGAAGGTATTTGTTTCACAGTATCATGTGCTTATATCGTATTATGAGGACCCCCCCCCCCAATCTCTCTCTCTCTCTCTCTCTCTCTCTCTCTCTCTCTCTCTCTCTCTCTCTCTGTTTTATTAAAATATCGGGTCGGAGAGGATGGGCTGCACACCCATAGCCACCTCCGCCCAATTATCTGCATTCTGTGTTTTCGCGCAGTTACGTCAGTAGCCCTGATTAGCAAAATTTACTGTACGAGGAGAATCGAAAAATATGTATACCAGAATGATAAATGTTCCAATTGTAGTACAGCGAAATTCGAAAATTTTGTAGCTAGTCAATAATTTAAAAGTAGCTTCTAAACTTTTCTGAGAGCTTCAAGTACATCTAAGTTTTAAAAAATCTTAACATATTCGCTCATTGTTAGGTTCACAATGTCATGGTATAATGACATCCGGCGTATTTTCTTCTCATGCCGTGCTATATGCTACTACATGCCACTCTAGTTTTGTGCACGCATTCCCACTCAGGGAGACTTGCTGCTACAGATTCATACTCCTGAAGAGCTGTCTGCGCAAGGGACGCGAGCGGTAGATATCGCAAGTATTTTTTAATTTAAATAATTTTGAAGCTGCCAGAAAGGTCTCGACGCTAATTTTCTAATATTTTTCAATTTGGTTCCCCATTTCTATAGTAGTTGATTAGCTGTCGTAGTCGACAGGGGTTGCGATTTAAAATATCTCCAAAAAATTTTCCCAAAAGGTAAATAAACGCCGCCCTTACATTTATTATACTGTACCGACGTAAAGGAGACTGTAATTAACGTATAATCAACGAAACTATAAGTAACTGACAAACTACTACTAAATTTTAAGTGAACCATTGTTTGGATATCCAAGTTTAGCTTCATTTTAATTAATCGATTCTGAATAATGGGTAAATTCAAATTGATTGTTTCTACCCAATAATATTTATCCACTTATTTCCCTTCATGCTCAGTTTGGTATAAGTTTATAGGCTAGAAATGACGCGCTTCAAAAACCTTGGAGTAAAACAGTTTTTTTCATGCAAAATGCGTATGGTACACACAAAACTTGGGCCATTAGCTTGAGCATTGATTTAAGCCAGAATGACATCTATAGCAAAAGAAAGTAATCGATTTAGTCCGATTTTTCGTTCAAATTTTTCTTATATAATGTAACATAGGTGTAGTAAGGAAACGTTGTAGTGGCGATACGAATGGGCACTGATCGTAACTGAACCAAAAGCGTTCAACCTCTGATCCAAAGCTCAAATAGGAACCTAGTACCAAGTCCCAGAAAAATCGCGATTTCTCTCTCGCCCCCCCCCCCCCCCCTTTCAAAGATATTTCTTACAGGTGTGGTCCCAGCCAGTGTTACCTGCGTACAGTATGGAACATGATGCTGCTTCCATTCTCGTTAACTGGCAGTTGTTTTTATGCATAATATTTGGTTACTATCATTATTCTCGTGTCAGAAACATACAGTTGCATGTGCAATAGTTGGTACTTTTTCTACTTGCCACACGACACTGATGCATTCGTATTTTATAGTTACATTCATGTAAAATTACTAAATAAAAATACATAATTTTGTGTTTGTTGTACAGGTTTGTTTATTTTGTTGTCCGATTTTTGGCTTCTTAAGCCGTCATCAGACATTTAATTAAGTTTAGTCAAAGAACTTGCGTCGTCAACAAACCACAAAGGATGTTACATGCAGTTACAATTTTTCTGCTCCATCAAAGAAGATAATTTATTTCTCTGCATGTAACACCTCTCCTAGTTTCTTGACATCGCAAATTCTGTGACTAATCTTCACTAAATGTTTGATGATGGTCTAAGAAGCCAAAAATCGATTAACAAAGTAAACCTTGTAGAACAAACACAAAATTGTGTATTTTAATTTTCATAATGAATTTGTTCTGCCAAGATCCGACGGAAGAGTCAGTTAACATGATAAAATTACTAAGTTCTTACATTGCCACACGAACCGAAGTTGTTCGTAGTGTCCACTCATTAGCCCCCTTCATTGGTACCGCGTGAGATAGCACAGTTGTAATATACTGGACTCGCATTCGGGAGAACGGTGTTTCAGATCCGTTTTTAGACATGCAGATGTACGTTTTTTGTGGTTTCCCTAAACCACTCCAGGAAAATGCTGGGGTTGTTCCTTTGAAAGGGCTCAGCCGATTTCCTTCCCCATTCTTACACAGGTAATCATAGCTTGAGCTCCGCCTCTTATGGCCATGCTGTCGACGGGACGCTAAACCCTAATCTTCATTGTTTTCTTTTCCTCCATTGGTCTCTGTTACTGGTCACGTTCTCGTACGCTCCCAGGGTTTCAAGTCGTGCGTGCCTCCATTCATCCATCCGAGTTTTCATCTCCCAAGGCGTCTTACACCTTGTAGCACTTTAAAGTAGCATAGTAATTAATAGGCTGATACATTGTTGGATTGGTGAGTTTCAGTTGGAAGAGCAAGAGAGACGTTTATCGGTTGATGGGCTGTTGTAGAGCAAGCGCGCGGCCGCCACGACGTCGGAGAGCGACGGTGGAGGCAGCGGTGCCGGTGTCCGCGCTGTCTGCAGTGGCGAGAGGGCACGTGCGCAGGGCTAGCGACTGCGGCGCCAGGTGGTACGACGCAGCTAGAGTAGCGTGGGCACCTAGAGTAACGTAGGCACGTAGAAGTTGTTGCCTATCACTGTCTATGCGCCGCAGGGGTTTACAACCACCCAGCTAGAGGTGGCTGCACTTTGTAAGCTGGTGCGTGGAAACATGCAGGCTAGTACGTAGCGACTGCGGTGCCCAGTAGAATAGAGTAGCTTAGGCAGGCGGCGTCTGGGGTAGCGTGGGGACACGTGACTGTCGCCCAGATTGTATAAGCAGCCCTCCAGAGTAGCGTAGGCGGGCTAGAAGTGGTACTGCGTGCTGTCACGCAAAAAGGCTAGTGACTGTGAGGCCAGTTTGTACCACCACCTAGCTAGAGTTGCCATAGGCATGCAAGAAGTGGAGACCTGCCTCCTTATTGAGACAGGTAAGATGGTGGAGATGAAAATTTTCACTACTGTTATTGGTACCGGTGTTCTGGATTCAATTCCAGTGTCTCATGAAATACATGCGACACTGTTTACACTGATGTGTTCGTCGTTTGCGGGTCTTCGGCTTTTTGGATTCTGTTCCTGTATTAAAGATAAATTGTGCATCTGCGTACTGGAATGCAACATCAAAACTCCCGCTCTTCTCATTTCCAGGGTATCACTGAATGAGATGTCACAGTGGTTAGCACACTGGACTCGCATTTGGTAGGACGGTGGTTCCACCCACCTCCTGCCATCCAGATTCAGATTTTTCGTGATTTCGCTGAATCACTTAAGGCAAGTGTTGGGATAGCGGCTCTGAAAGGCACCACCGATTTCCTCCCTCGTCCTTACACAAACAACCCGAGCGTCAGCGTCAGCTCCGCCTCTGATGATCATTTTGTCTACTGGGCTTTAACAGTTTCGCTGCGGCTGACGCTATCCTACATTGAGCGCGAACGTATATAAGCGTCAGCCGCAGCGAAAGTGTTGAATCCTAATCTTGCTTTCTTCTTTCAGATTGTCGAGCTACTGTGACTTTTTGATCATTGGAAAAGTGATAGACACGAATTGTACAACTGTTTTTTTATTTCATCTTGTCACAGTAATAAAATAATGCTTTTTTTCGAACACAGGTCGGTGATGTTTGTGTTCCTGTTAGTCGCAGTTGTTCGACCGAAAGCAATCCTGATAATGATTTTGTTTGGCATTTTTAGCCGTTAGACCCCAGCTGGGATCGTGTTTGGCCTACTTGGTGCAAGTCTTTAAGTGACGATGAAAGACTTGCTCCGTTGAAGCATCTCTCCCACAAACTACATGCAGTTGGTGTGCGCTTTAGCTTTTGAAGTTGCACTCAAATCCACACTTACTTCCGTGTTTCTAAGAAGAGTATAAACTCGTCTTTGCAGTTTGAGGTCACTGAAGAGCGACGATGCGGCAGTCAAGTGACTATTTGGAAGGCAGGTCTTCGAATGATTACTGGCAGACAGTCCTTGCTGAGCACATGGTTTCGCAAAACGTCGCCTCGTTCTCCTTAAGTTATTAAACAGTACTATTAGGGACTCTCTGGACCATGTTTCCATACGGTTAGCATGAAGTTTTACCCCGGGCCTGGACGATGATGATATATCGAAACGAGTAAATAAACGCACAGCAGCGTCGCTAGCTGTGGTGTACATGTTGTTAACAGCAACCTTAATAGCACTGTTTAATAATTGAAATTCATTCATACCTCTTAAGGACTTGTCACGTATGAAATTCGTTCAGTTTGCTGTAAAATGTGTTAGCTCAAATTTCTGCAAACTCTTAGATATTACCCTCGCAGTCTGTTTTAACTTACACCATTCACAAAATCCTGATTAGAGAGACGGCCAATAGGAAACCTTTGCACATATTGAGGATTCCACACGTTCATTTCATTGTTCGAAAGACTTGATGCATTAGAGCAACTCGCCTCTCCCTAAAACCCAAATGTTATACCGAGTAATTCATGTTAAACATTTTCTTCTTTAGCGCCGATTAAACAAGCGTATTACTATGTTACAAACCTTGCTCCGACTCTTTGGCGAGAACTCGCTGTGTTGCAGGCAGCTACTATGTACGTTTCTTCCTGTCAGGTCACCTGCTGGCGAGATGCGCGGCAGCGTTGCTTCACAGTGCAGCCGTCTAATTTAGACGGCCTCGTTGCGGCAGCCGGGATGGGCCCCAGAGGTCCCCGCCACTTGCAAGTCAGTCGTACATATCTCTCAGTGAATTTCCAGCGTTCTTGTCTGATACTGCACATGTAGGTACAATAAGGCGAAGATGATGGCATATTCACGGGCCTTATAGATTTTTATTATGATCGTGACTGTCGACTAGATGTTGTCCATTTGACAAGAAACAAACTTTTCCGTGATACACTATAATAGCAGAAACCAAAACCATAGAGTTCTTGAGCTCTGTTGGCCGTAAGAACGTTGTTTGGTAGCGAGTAGGGGCCAAAGTCTCAATCAGCGGCATGGGTAGCGTCGCGGTGCGCCCGTAGCAGCGTTAGGTTGGCAACGTAGTACATTTCGAGTAGCCTGTGGCGTGTACGATAATTATATTACTGACTGTACAAGGGTACATCGACTCATATTATTTACACAAATATGTCATGAAATGTTCAAATGTTTGTAGAACTTATGGGACTTAACTACGGGGTCATCAGTCCCTAAGCTTACAAACTACTTATGAACTAGCTAAGACTAAAGACGCCACAAATATCCATGCCCGAAGGGGGATTCGAACCCCCGACCGTAGTGGCCGTGCAGACCGTGACTGAAGCACCTCAGTCCCCTCGGCCACCGCGATCGGCAAATATGCCATGATTTTAAGGGTTGTGGTTAGGCAGGAACCGAAGAGTACAGCTTCAATTGTTGTGAGCGAATGTTATGATTTTTACAAATATGTCGTGATATTAAAGGAAGTGGTTACGCAGGAACGGAAGAGTACAGTTAAAATTGTTGCAAGCGTTCTACCAAATTATGAACATTGAAAAAATTATTGTAATTCGTATCATTTGAGAGACAGACACACACGTATTTTCATTTACACAACAACAAAGTGTTACATCTGAACAGAAAGATAGTGCATGTGGAGAAACGTAGTTTGGTAGTGAGCGATCTTCTACATTCGAACGCTGAGTCATTTCGAAAATAAAATCATTCAAACGTGATGTTAACACATTAATTTTCACATATTGTAAACATTGTGTTTCGCCATTCATCCCAGCATACACAGCGACTGTTGCCAACACTGCCGCTTCACGTCACGTAAATACATTAGGCCATGCCGCTGATCGAGACTTTTACCGTGAGTAGGTGTCATATACCTTTCAGTGACTGTGCACCTTTTAGTGCTTTCACGATACATTTTGATTTTCTTACGGGATGAATGTTAGTACATTCTCTTACTAAGGATGGTTCGTAGTATTGTTTTCGCGTTGTTACTTGTAAGATTTCCATTACCCATTGCGCCTTGTTGGTGGTACCTTGCCTTCTCCGTTTCTCATACACGATCAACCTGTTTCTACTTCTCCCTCATACAAAGTTTTTCTGTAAACTGAATCGTTTGTCGCTAGCTCATTTAAATGTGTTGCCGACAAACAGAAATAATTTTCTTACGGCAGTACATCATCAATGGAGAATCTGACAATGTAAACCTTTGGATTTTACCGCACGAAAGTGCGACTTGTTGGCAAGTACGTGGGACTGTTTGAAGGGTGTAGAAATTCTGTAACGACAGTTTTCGTGATACGTTGTTGTTTCCGTGATAGAAAGGATACCTGCCTGTAACTTCGTAATAGTTATATGCCAATACCTACGTTAATAGCAAAGTATCGTGTAAAATCAAGCCGGCCGAGGGGACGGAGGCGCTTCAGTCACGGTCTGCACGGTCACTACGGTCGGGGGTTCGAATCCCCCCCTCCGGCATGGATATTTGTGCCGTCTTTAGTATAAGGTAGTTCATAAGTAGTTTGTAAGTTTAGGGACTGATGACCCCGTAGTTAAGTCCCTTAAGCTTAACAAACATTTGAACATTTTTTGTAAAATCAATTTGCACAAAGCTTATCTTCGCTTCTCCCCATTCTTTTGAGCGTCATCTGTTAGTTAATAAATTCGAAAGTTACAACCTCAAGACGTTTGACATTGTTTATGACAACTGCTGTCATGTATTTTATGCAAACCTACTGTGATTATGTGCGTAATTAAAATAAAGAAAGGTAATGTTTTGACGACGTGTTAGTGATGGAGCTGAAGCGCTGGTTGTAGGAAGGAAGAAGGATACCGGAATCTGCTGCGATATTTTAAGGGAGCCACACAGACGCTTGCCTGAAGCGATTTTGGGAAACTTTCGAAAACATGAATCTGTAATGTAATGTTAGTCCTGCACCCCGCAAACGAGTGTGTGTTACGAATTTAAAAGGAAAGACACGTACGTTCTGCGACTGTGTATCAGATTCCCCGCCTTTGTCTGGTGGAGCACAGTGCCAGTCTAGCGCGGCAGGTGAATCACCGGCCACGGTGTTATTTTGTCGCGGCGGACTGCGCCCAGGTGGCGTGAGCACAGCCAGCTGTCCGGCGTGGGTGGCCGCCGCGCCGTGCAGTTTCAAAATAGGCGACATCGCAAATAGCAGCGTGTCCTTGGCCGACACCTACTGCCTACACTGAACAGAAACAGCTGCTTCCCTCTCCGTAAAATTACTGTGCCGGAAAGATCCTCTTTTTCCCGGAGGAAAGACGACGTTCTTTCCGAGGAACACCATTGAGGAAATAAGAAAGTTAGAGAGCCAGCACTTGAACTCACATTTCGTGTAAGGTCGAGAAAGATGAGGGGGCTCTTGCGGAGGCTTGTGAGCAATCGTTTGTCCCGTCACTATTTTTTAATGGAAGAGGGAAAGGAAACGACTAGCAATGGAGCACCTTATGTTGCCTTCCATCTGCATACCGTATGTATGTATGTATGTAGATGCAGACATATGCTCCCATTTCCCTGAAGTACTTGCTATATGGTCCAGGGCAGGTTATGCTGATTTCTTCCAAGACTTATGCATTCCTGTGAATGTGCAGTACGAATGTTAAGGGAATACACATTGTTCTAGGGCATCAGTCGTGTCATGAAATGGATGACGTTATGCCTACTAGAGCCTTCCAAATGCATAAAAAAAATTGAGTGGAGTCCCCATTTCCTCTTGGAAGTCCAGTACAGGAAGTTTCAATACAGAAGTTGTTTGATGCAATGGGTTTGAGTAAAGAATGTGGATCGACACTAAACCAGAGAAAGACAAAATGGGAAATAGCGGAAACTTGGTGTAGAAATTGGTGAACACAAAATACATAAAGTCCTGGAGTTAGAGTATCCAAATAACCCGCGAGTGATGAACCAATTAAGGCACACCGCGGTGGAGTAGCCAAGCGGTCTAAAGCGTCTCGCTGCGGAGCGCGCGGTTGCTCGCCGTGGAGGTTCGAGTCCTCCCTGGGGCATGGGTGTGTGTGTGTGTGTGTGTGTGTGTGTGTGTGTGTGTGTGTGTGTTCGTCCGTCCTTAGGTTAGTTTACCTAGGTTTAAGTAGTTTGTAAGCTACGGACTGATGACCACGCTGTTTGGTCCGATAGATTTACAAACAAACAATTAAGGCATGAAAAGTAGAATCTTAACCAAAAGAAGTCTGCCAGTATGAAATATGGGCCTTAATTTGATCAAGAAAAGTTTGATAATGTGTGTTGATCTTAGTCCAATTACAGTATGTCCCAATTTCATATCAGATTCTTTTCATCCTTTACCTGACGCCTTTGTTCTCCGTCTACCCTGATCGTCAGTTCGGAAGACAGAGTGCTAAATCTGAGACAGTGTTAACGGTTATTCCAGTTTGTTTCCCTTCATACCAGTATTGACCATTTGTCTGTTATCATCAGCAAAACCCTTAATTGTTGGTCTGTCTGGTGTCGGCAAACGTGAGTTAGGGTACCGGCGGCGTCTGCACAGACTCAATTTTGTGCAGGTTCAGAACATTTTTATGGTTTGTAGTGGTGATATCGCATGTCACTACAGTGTCACTGATTGCGACGCAATATTTTCATTTATTTCTTTTCATTGGTTTCACTAACAAAAAAGGGGCCAAAATCATATTATTTTCGTTCTTCAAAACGCCGTTGGTGTCTTTGTACCGGCACTCATTGATGTTTCTGAAGTAATGCAGGGGAGAAAACAATTTTGACGTCATTACTTAAGTACTAATATTATAGTTTCCGCAAGTGATAGCCCTCCACTGGGAAAGTGTCCCGCTTGGTGGAAAAGGACAGGTTTTGTGAATTTGAAAAAGTTGCATCATTTCTGAAACATATCTGTGGGTTCTACGACTGCCTCGGTGAGTCGAGACAGAGGGACATTAAGTAATACTGTCGAGTCAGCTAGTAGATGACATTCCCAGTAAACAAAGGGCACTAAAGTAATGGACGCTGGTGTTCCGAAAATAGGAAGCGAAACTGAGTTCCAAAGAAAGTTTTCAAGTATTCTTACTTACCTGCCTAATTATAATTATATATGTTAGAAGTCTCTTTAAAGTACCGCTGTGATGTTAGAGTAGACGACCCTGGTCTGTGACTGTGGCGATAGCATTAGATATATCTTAGTTTGATTGTCAGTCTGGTGTCTAATTGAGTAGAGCATAAAGTTAGCATGTTTGTTTTCATTCTTTCAGTTTGTAGTCTCTTGTTTTACGTCTCCTCGAAAGTTGACCTCTTCCCTGTATAAGTCCCCATCTGTTACATCAAGTCTAGAATGTGTAGTTTGGAGATATGAAATTCCTTCATGCCTCTAACCTGCTACATCGTCGTTTGTCGATCTTTCACTTGAGGCTTGTTCTGAGTCTTGTGCAGCTGCATTGTTAATATCTAAAGCTGTCGTAAACTGGCGTGGAATGATTGGCAGCATGAGACAACAACACGCGTTGCGGTAAGTAATGGCAGTATGACGACACCTGTGCAGTGTTTGGGTTCCCAGCAGCACAGTGTGGTGATACACGGGTTATCGCAGAATGTTACTCATTCGGTGTACACAAAATCTCATTGGCTATTTCAGTCAAGATGCCTTGTAATGTTGCTACGAAACACCTTTAGCGTTCCTACCACAAAACTAGACGGGCTTATCGAGTGGTAATTTTTTCCAGGTAACCTACATATGTTTTCAATAATGTGTGAACGTAATATATATTTTCATGCGTTGGCATGTCCCATTCACCAGGAATAAGCAAAATTCACACATACGCGTTTGTGACCCATTGACACCCCGGCGAACCGGTTCAATTCGTACTGATAACTGTTCGTCGGAATGTACAGAGCCGAAGTAAATATACTGCTGATAAGTAGAACAATATGAAGTCTATAAGTTATACGTTCTCGATTTGTTATTTCTGGGTATACAAGGTGTTACAGGAAGAAACGAAAGGGGCGAGTAAGGGAGAGGAAGCCTAGCAGACAGTCCTCACAAACAATGCAGTGGTTTCTCCGGTATGACGTATTTTGGCTGGGCACACGCTGTTCCGTATTGCGAAGGCAGAGAGAGCGAAGTGTTAGACATGGCCATCTTGCATTTGAAGGCAGGCTCAGCGATGCCCTTAGACGTTCGAGAAACCCAGAAGAGTTGGCAAAGCATTGTCAACATCCTTGCGTTTCAGCTTCTGGACGCTACCAACAGCTTCGGAGTATCCCTAGACAGAAGACTACAGCGGGTTCAACTCGGGAACCTGGGAGATCTGTGTGTGATTAGCAAGGTACGACCGAAGCACGAGGAAAAGACCCGTGCTTCGTATTCGGGGACATGCTCTGGGAAGTCTGCCGCTGGCTCATCCTGCGAGTTACACGTAAGCGTTAGTTCACAGTAAGGATCATCATCAAGAACGTATTGGCATGACGTATGGCGGAAACCTTTGGTTTTGGGCATGTGTTTCTGAGGAATATTTGTTTTCTTGTCCCCTCCTGGCTTAGTTTTCATACTACTCTGGTGCCCAAAATTGAAGCAAATCGAAAATTTCTAAGGCTACGTTTATTTTGCCACAAAACAGTATAAACAGGTGGTACTGAAATACATACAGAGACACTAAAGAATGCAGAACTACAGAACTTGCAGCATGTATAATGGTAGAGACCAATAGTTTTTCCATTTTTTATATAACTTGACCCATTTGCACACACATACCTCTTCTGGTCAGTATGCTGAGTATGGGGTGTGACTACCTCTGGCAGCCTTGCAACAACGAGGCATTCTGCATATGATATCGTCAGTCTCATGTTGACACAATAATGTTCATTTCTCGCTGTGCGCAGGACGTGGGCAATGCTGACGTGTCTCCCCAGTGCATCCCATACATGCTTCGTAGGATCGTATCAGCACATCACACATGTTCACATGTTTGTAAGGCTTAAAGGACTTAACTGCGGGGTTATCAGTCCCTAAACTTACAGACTACTTATGAACTACCTTATACTAAAGACGACACAAACATCCATGCCCGTGGGGGGTTTCGAACCCCCGACGGCGGACTGCCGCGCGCACCGCAACACAGCGTTCCAGCACGCGCGGGTAATCCGCCGCGGCATCAGCAAATCGAGCAGACCACACCATACACGCAATATCTTTCGTTCCCAAGAAAACATCAACCAGCCGTGCTGTCTGAAGCCAAATGTTATAGTCCATTGATATGAAGTGTGCATTTACAGCACCTCGTAACAAGGCACACTGGGTCCCAAGAACTCGTCACGATGCCTGCCTACGGTTTAACCTTGCCGATTTACGCGTCGTTTCATGAAGAGGCGACCTAGTTGTCAATATAATACCGGCCCACAGCGTTAGGAATTCTAGAAATCCTCGATAGCGGTCTCCTCCCACAACGTTTGGCTCTCGAAATCGTGTTTCATTTTCTCTCCAAATGCGAATCAGTCGAGAATAACTCTACAGACAATATCGAGACTCACTTGGGAAAATAGCTTTGGCCCACTGCTCGACCGTCCAGGTGTGACGTTGACTGCACTCGAGACCTCCCGTCAGTAGACGCCACTCTGCCGAAGCCGCCTGTACAAATCTTTCAGTTGAGATCTCGTTACTGTGCAGTACTACAGCGGTACTGACGTGCCCAAGTAACGACCGTCTCCTCCTCCTGTCCTGGTGTTTGGGGATAGTTTACGTCTCTATAAAGTGTCGCCACATCCGAGAAACAACACGATTCACCTTAAGCCGGAGGGCTACATGGATTTTGACACTGCCCTGCTTACATTCTTTATTATATCTGTGTGTCTGGTAAGGCATCTCTGTGCCATACTGCAACGTCTGTAAATGTATACACGTAGATCATAGGTGTGGAACCACCCAGTAAACGCTCATTGGAGTGACACTTTGTATAGGAGACACGACGGTACGGATATTTGTTGGCAGTTTATGAGATTGGAGAGAACAGCGGTTTGTTGTTTTTTCGCCACCTCGCGGCTGTGGGAAGGTGCGTGATTCGCGTGTAGTTGCGCCACGCAGCGCCGGCCGTGCGCCGTGCCTCCCCCCCCCCCCCTCCCCCCCTCCGCCTCAGGATTAGCCGCGGCGGCGGCCGTCGCCAGTCCGAGCGACGCCAAGCGTCGTGTTCGCCGCCGACGCCGCCGCCGACGCCGCCGCCGTCCTGCGCAGCCTATAAATAAGGTCAGTCCGTGTGCTGCCTTGTTACCCACCCGCAGAGCCCTATCCCGCACGTTTACATCCATCCCGGCGAAGCACTGCGTGACGAAAGCCACGGTCGGGTGTCGAGTGCCCAGCAGAATGACTGCCAGTGTCGGTGTCGAGTGTTGACAACAGGCCTGTTGCGTTACGTCAGGCGAACCAGTAGCGTCACGTGGTACAGTTTGACAGTAGCCACATAGTGCTTTAGGATCGTGCTGTATGCAGGTTTGTTATCTTGGACTGTACCTGAACATCGGGGTGACGACCGAAAGGGAGAGTCGCCATGTTATGGTCGTAGCGCATGGTAATCTCTTCAGATAAGCGCCTTTCAGCATTGTTGATCTCGTCGGGACAGCAATCGGTAAAAGGAATTCCTGTCCCACGAGTACGCCCCTGTTAAAACGCTAACTCGCCTATCACTTTTGGTGGCAGTGCTTAAAGGAGGCACAGCCGCGCTACTCGTGGCTTAGTGGTACGAGTGAAGGCTGTGCGCCGTCGTGTCACTTCACACACAGCAGGCCGCGATCGCGTAGCTGACTGGCTGCCGGCTGAGAGAGAGTGGCTGTCCTCCAGTGACCAGCCAGTCAGTTGTGACGTGACACGACAGCTCACAGGCCTTCTCTTTAGGCGGCTCTGAAAGGTCCTCGTGTGTTTACTCTGGTCACGGCACGTGGTTTCCGTATAGAACACGTGTGGAACAGCTGTGGGCCAGGAGAGTACACCAAGCCTTTATGACAGCCTTCTCATGCGTCAGGCGCGAAATGACCTCTGTCAGGGACAGTAATGCGTCGCTTACTCGAGACCACTGTACCATTAGTAACTCGTGTTTTAGAAGGTTGTGGTTGCTTCCGGAGCTATGGGTGCGGACACTGTAGCTTTCGCTACTCTAAGTTGGTTTTAGTCTTGTCGGTGAGATGATTTTAATCCCCCCCCCCCCCTAGTGGAATGGTCTTTTAGCTTTCCCACATTTTTGTTGGTTTCTGTGGCATGTACAATTCGGAGTTAAAGGAACTGATGACCTCGTTGTTTTGTCCCTCATTTCCATCAACACACACACACACACACACACACACTCGCTTACTTCTGTGGGAGCCCGTCATACTGATAACTAGACGCATGCGACCAAGTTGTCTGGAAATTTGGATCCAATTTGTAGGCAGTGGATTACCGTCTGACTTACGAAAATTAAAAATACACAATTTTGTTCTACAGGTTTGTTCAGTCTGTTAATCGATTTTCGGCTTCTTAGGCCATCATGAGACATTTACTGAAGTTTAGTCAAACAACTTGCGTTCTCAGGAAACCAGAAGACATGTTACATTGAGAAATAAATTATCTACTTTGATGGAGTAGTTAGAATTAAACATATATTTAAATGAAATGTTTAAATTAGTAGTGCTGCAAAAGGGCACATGGACACCATACATCGAGAAACAGTGCAAACATGACAAATTCTTAAGAATGGCTACAGTGAATAAAATAAAATTAAGTAAGAAGCAAAAGTTTGAAGGGTTGTTCAAAACACAAGGTGAGACAAAACCTAATAAATACAGAATAAACATTAGAAACATGGAACACTATTATAACTAAATAAACAAATAGACAAAAATAGAGAGGTGGTATAGGAGGGTACAGTTGGGAGGACTCGATGAGTAGTACCTATGTCCCGTTTTGCAGTGCTTTTAATTTACAGATTTCATTTAAATATGTATATACACTGTAATTGCTTCACCAAAGAAGATAATTTATTTCTCCATGTAACATCTCTTCTGGTTTGTTCGACAATGCAAGATCTTTGACTAAACTCCAGTAAATATCTTGATGATGGCCTAAGAAGCTGAAAATCGATTAACAAAATAAACAAACCTGTAGACCAAACACGAAATTGTATATTTTAATTTTCATAATGAATTTGTTCCACCAAGAACCGAGGAAGAATCAGTTAAATGGCCATCTGATTTCGTTTCACTCTCATCTTTTCTGTGCTTCAGTGATCTGATGATGACGATTCTGTAATGTTGTAGAGCTTATGGCACTTAACTACAGGGTCATCAGTCTCTAAACTTATAAACTACTTATGAACTAGCTAATACTAAGGACGTCACAAATATACATGCCCGAGGGGGGATTCGAACCCCCGACCGTAGTGGCCGTGCAGACCGTGACTGGCGCGCCGCAGTCCCCTCGGCCACCGCGGCTGGCATGATGATTGTGTGTGCCATTTTTTGGCCGTTATACCCCAGTAGGCCTGCCTGGTGCAAGTCTTTAGGTGACGGTACTTTTGATGCGGCGGCGTAGATAGCGAGTCATAGTTAAGGATGTTCGACGCGACTGCTTCGGTGTGTTCCGTAAACAATACGTGTAAGGCAAGTGCTACTATAACAGGGGAAGTCTCTGTAGCTAACATGCACTGGTTATAGGCAGCACAGGAAGAATAGCGCATGAGATTACTTAGACTGCTCGATGGTAGACAAGCACATTCGGCGGTGCTCACTCCCTTCCTCCTCCCCTCCCGGCCCATTCTGTTGTTAAGTATTGACTGCCAGTATAGAGTAGACACTAGTGTGTTTAACTAGCGGCACTGTTGCAACCCGTAGATCGGCCAGCCCCGCTGGATGGCGGTAGCAGAGTGAGTGGCGTAGCGTAGTGAGAGATCGGTGGCTGTGTTGGAAGGTGTCAGCCGATGCCGCTGGAGCTGCCGCAGGCGGCGTCGACGTCGGCGTCGTCAGGGGCGGCGCCCGCGGCCCCGCCCCCGCCTCCGCCCAGCTCCGCGGCCAAGGCCGGCGTCAGCGGCGCGCTGCACGTCCTACGCAGGTACACGGCACAGCGTCTTAATGACGTGAAAGAACGTCACAGGCAGGCTCTCTCTCTCTTCCATACAGAACTGAGCATTTTTCGTGGAGTTTGTACTTATAATTAGGCGGTGCCATTTCAAAGCAAAGTAAGACAATTGTACAAATTAAGGTTATCTTGAAAATCTGTCGTTGCATCCACGGTTTATTGCAGTTAAATAACTAGGAATGTTTATTGCTTGTTAAAGAATTATTCGTATTATGAAACTTTGCAGTTTCAAGGTACTAGAGGGTAGGAGGAGTCGAGTTAGGCCAAAGATAATGTACTGGGATTCGCTCTAGAATGATTTTGAAGTAAAAGGCTTAATGTCATACGAGGCATGTATGTTAGCACTGGAGCTATCGTGGCGTTTTCTAAGGCTGATATGCTCTTGACTGGCCGTTAAAATGCATAATCAGCCTTAGATTATGATGATGATGACAGTGCCACATTGAAGATCCATCAAAACACATTGTTCTATATATGATTTGTGCTAACTACACTATCTGGACCCCATTCACAACTGTGAAGTTCGCATCGCGATGGACGTTTTCCGCACCAGCCCAGTGAACAGCTTATTAGTGGAGGCCGGGATCCCACCTTTGGGGGTCCGCCGCCAACACCTGCTCGCGGCTTATGCAGCCAGCGTATATTGCTCCCCAGGTCACCCAAACCGTCGTCTTCTCTTTTCTGATGTGATCGTTCCCCGCCATCAGCAACGCCCCAGATCAGGTCATACGATTGCCTATCGAGTTCGGTCCTTCCTCCTGGAGCTTGAGTCTTTGCCCCTTCTATCCCTTCTATCTCCACATCGGGTCCATGCTGTACACCTCCGTGGTGCTTGCCAAGGCCGTCTACTCGGCTGGACTTGGCTCATGGGCCCAAAGACTCAGTTCCACTGGAGGCGCTCCGCCGTCAGTTCTCGGCTGTCATAGCGGAGTTCCCTGGTTATGACCTGATCTACACCGATGGTCCTCTGATTGATGGCTGCATGGAATTTGCCTACACTCACGGTGACCATGTGGAACAGCACTCTTTGCCGAATGGCTGCAGTGTTTACACTGCAGAGCTGGTGGCCATTCACAGAGCTCTCGTGCATATCCGGTCCTGCTCAGGCGAGTCCTTTGTTATTTGCAGCGACTCCCTGAGCAGCCTCAGAGCTCTGGAGCAGTGTTACCCGCTGTCTACCCTGGTGTCGGCCATACAGGAGACACTTTATGCCGTTACACAGTCCGGGCGATCGGTGGTGTTCATCTGGTCTCCGAGCTATGTGGGTATCCCCGGCAATGAACCTGTTGACAGGCTTGCCAAGCAGGCTGTCGGTATGTCCAGTCTAGAGATCGGCCTTCCGGCTTCTGATCTCCGTTCATTGTTGCGCCAACGGGTACATCGGCTTTGGGATGCTGAGTGGCGTAGCCTGAGCACGCCCAACAAGCTCCGGGTGGTCAAGGAGAATACGACCGCATGGCGCTCATCCATGCGTGGTTCTCGACAGGACTCTGTGGTTTTACGTCGCCTTCGCATTGGGCATACGTGGCTCACCCATGGACATCTCCTTCGTGGTGAGGACCCGCCCCAATGTCGGTGTGACTCCTGTTTGACAATAGTCCACATATTGTTGGACTGCCCCGTTTTAGCAGCCTTGCGGAGAAATTTTAACCTCCCTGCTGTTTTATCAGAAGTTTTAGGTGACGATGCTACAATGGCAGATTCCGTTTTACGTTTTATTCGAGCAGGGGTTTTTACCGTTTTCTCTAAGTGGAGATTTCTTTGTGCTGCCGAGTGGTTGACTTTTCCTATTTTAGTGCCGGCCGCGGTGGCCGAGGGGACTGAGGCGCTTCAGTCACGGTCTGCACGGCCACTACGGTCGGGGGTTCGAATCCCCCCTCGGGCATGGATATTTGTGCCGTCCTTAGTATTAGCTAGTTCATAAGTAGTTTGTAAGTTTAGGGACTGATGACCCCGTAGTCGAGTCCCATAAGCTTTACAAACATTTGAACATTTCATTTCCTATTTTAGTTTCATGGTCGGCCAACCACAGCCATCGGCTTCTTTGTTGTAAGTTGTCCTTGCGTGATCGTCTCTTTTCGTTTCATTTCTTGTTGTTTTTTATGTTTCCTGCACAAAGTGGGAGTCCCCTCCCACATTGCAAGCGTAATGTCTGGGCGGATTTCTTACACGTCGATAGTATCACTTGTGACGCTTATTGGTGGAATGGGGGACTGATGACCATTGTAGTTTTGTCCCCCTTAAATATCCAAAAAACAACAACAACTACTACTACTACTACTACTACTACTACTACTAACTACAGTATCATTAAACAAACATATCTACGATCAATATATTAAACATATACTTGTGAGTAGAAGCGGGGTTTTACAATCGTCTTTCATATCGTAGTCTGAACCATGTCGAAACACCAAGCTAAACGTGATATGTGGTCTTTGTCCGCCCAACATATTTTTCTCGTCTTACAAGGGGACCACACGGGTATCGGATTTTAGAATTTTTTTATATTCATGTTACGTGAAGTTCAGAACTCGAATAACAATCAGCCGAAGCCATTCGACGCAATTCTGATAAATTCTTGAGAAAATCTACTTTGAAGTTTTGCAAGTAACAGTTCCAGCTATTAAACGAGTTGTAGCATCTGTAGGTGTTGCTCAGATGGTAGCGATCTAGCCGCATGCTCGTGGGGTCGGTGGTTCGAATCCTGCCGTGACCTTTTTTTAAATTTATTTCGTTGTCTTCGATAAATTGCACAATTTTAATATCTAACAATTTTAATTGTTACGAAAAGTGCACCTATTTTTATTCGCGATTTTCTATGTTTTATAGAAGTTCGTTAATAAAGATGGTTTCAATCAAAAATATAAGTTCCACTTTTTACATGATTGGCTTTTCTGTTGGGTGACGATGGTAGTCTTTGTTCAGTTTGTGAAGACTACGACAATGTTTTTGGAACGTCATCCCCATACCTGCTAATGAATTTCCAAACAGATAACTTATTCACCAACATTCTATGTGACAAGGTTTTCAGCTCGTCTACATACACACAAACAAAAACTGACACAAGACGTGGAATTATAGACCCCAAAATTTATTAATTTTATAGAACTATGTTCTGTGATATTCGTTATGTTTGATTTAATGTACACGGCAGCTTGCCCATTACTTCCAATATAATATTAGTACTATTGTTTCAACTCTTGTATTTTACTTGTTGTAAAGGTTCTGCTACTGTATAGGAAGATTGACCTTTGGGTTTTACTAAAATTGATGTAATAATGATTGTCTTCAGAATGAAACTTTCACTCTGCAGCGGAGTGTGCGCTGATATGAAACTTCCTGGCAGATTAAAATTGTGTGCCGGAAAGTAAAGTTTGGAAAGTAGGAGGCGAGGTACTGGCGGAAGTAAAGTTGTGAGACGGCATCGTGAGTCGTGTCGGGATAGCACAGTCGGTAGTGTGCTTGCCCGCGAAAGGCAAAGGTCCCAGGTTCGAGTCCCGGTTCCGGCACACAATTTTAATCTGCCCGGAAGTTTCAGTGATTGTCTTGTTTGAAGGCACGTTGTAATTTTCTATCGCTCTGTTCGCCATGAAATTTTTGTAAATCAATGCCCGTATTGACTCGATATGCAAATTATCTTGTAGTGTTACGGTCACAAATATTGAAAACTGACACGTATACCACAGACAGAGAAACGTGAGTAGCATATGCACAATAGTGGAAGTATGCGTTTCAACAGAGCTAAAGAAGGAATTTCACACAGTCTGTTTCTTAAACAGCGTGGTTCGCGAACCTCATGCAGCTGACAACTGCCGCTGGAGCGCCGATCGCGTAGACCATGTCGAGGCAAACGCCTCGTATTCACAGGCGTTCAAGCACGGTGGACTGCGCACGCTCAGGGTTGAAGTTGAGATGCGCGGCCCGAGACGACGGCTTGAGCTTGCCTGTGTGGTGCTACTGCTGTGGCAAGGTGAATGAGCCGCTGTGAGTGTGCTGTGTAGGCAGGACTCCGGCGAGTGCAGCTGTGACGTCAGTCGCCGAGAGCTCTCCTGTCTGAGAGCAGCCGAGTAGGCTGGCAGGCAACCAGTGGTGCTGCTTGCCATCCACACCACTAGCCTCTGCCACTGTACACATCCAACTCAACAGACTTCTCTCCACTAGATCCGCATTCCATTTACGCTGTTGGATAGTCACCTTGACATTGCAGTTAGCTGGGATATTGTGCTTTAAGCTTATGTTGGCGGCGCTCTTGCAGAGCCCCGACCTTCCTTCTGTTACTCCATTTGAGAAATGCCGTTTCTATTACGTCAGAGCGCCATGCTCAAGTTTCGCTAAAGCGACGGCTTTCCTACCCAGTTACACGCTAATCTAACGCAGTTCTCATTATTTCGTGCTGTGTGTGGGGGGGGGGGGGGAGATATTACAGCTGGTTTTGTTTAAAGAATCTATCACTGGAGAAGAGATACAATGGACTGTGGAAACTATAGAAAAACAGCGCTATGTGCTTTACATTTTTAGTTATCCAACTCTTGCATTGTGCCGCGTTGGAGTAGCCGAGCGGTCTAAAGCGTCTCGCTGCGGAGCGCGGTTGCTCGCCGTGAAGGTTAGAGTCCTCCCTGGGGCATGGGTGTGTGTGTTCTCCTTAGGTTAGTTTACCTAGGTTTAAGTAGTTTGTAAGCTACGATATGATGACCATGCAGTTTGGTCCGATAGATTTACAAACATCTTGCATTGTGCGTCATCAGTTTTGCCTTCGTTACGACATTGGAGAAGTAGTATCCTGCCCATTATTCACGAACACCAAATTCTGCATCACCCTCTTTAGCTTTTGTTAAGTTTAGAAAATATTTTTAACCAGATAGCTAAACATAGTGGGCCGCCCATTTCTCAGGCATTGTTCTAAAACACAAATAATAATCGAGACGTACGTTACTTCTTGTTACACAGGTGTCTATGTTGCGACCACATCACTAAAGAAGTTAACATTGTTTCGATAAGCGTTATGTAGTGGAAATCGTCTTTCTTTTTTCGTCAGTGGTTTCAGATGTCTGTAGAAAAACAAGATTACTGACGTAGCAGCTTTGCTATGGTCACATATAAATTAATAATCGTAATTCAGTTATCTCTACGTGCCAGATTTCTGTTGTGATGTTATTCTCGATTCTTCCACCACCTTACGTATTACGTAATACACGATATATACTCGAAAAATAGCACCCGTTCGCTTGCGTTTAAACGTTGGCCAGTCAGAAGAAGTTGCACGAATACCTCACTATCTCTCTGTTATTTGCGGAGCCCCATAAGTGACTCTCTTTATTTCAGTATTCGTTCCATTGTAGTTGTAAGTATGTAAAAATGAATTCGAAAATGATTGCGCGAAGTGCAGTGTGTTGACCAAACAAAGCTATCTGATTTACGATTTATTATATGCCTGATGAATTTACTTCTACGATTTTCTCGGAAAAGTTACGATATTGCCTACTGGCCAACAGAAAAAGCAAAGAATGTCGGGACGTTTTAGGACCGCTGTAGCGAAGATGCAGATGATTTGCTTTCCGAATTTTAGTGGCCTCCAGTAAACCTCTCACATTGTATCAAGCGTTTTCGAAATCTTGTCTCGCTTTCGTACTTAACGCTAAAATTTTAATGCATTAATACATCTGTAATCAGATATTGGAAGCTGTTTTTCACATGTCTGTGGAAACTATGGAGGTGTTGGTGTAATGCCATCCATGGCGAGAGTGTATGGCCACATCGTAAAAAAGAGGATAGAGGCAGATATAACTTAATCCCAAGAGCAAAATTGATCGAGATCTGGTCTCTCCCGTACTGACGGAGTAGTTACTCTCAAAAACCTTTTGGAGAAAAGGACAGCAAGAGGCCTTGTCACCCACCTTGTCTTTGTAGACCTGCAAAAGGCTTATGACACAGTTCCACAGAACAAGTTGTGGACAAGTCTGATCAATAATGCCTATGCGAAAGCCAGTTGTATAAAGGCTATACGGCAACGCAAAAAATGAGAAATCAGCTATCTGAGTTTAAGTTAACCAAGGTACTGCGCCAGGGATGCACACATCTACAACCATACTCCGCAAGCCACCCGACGGTGTGTGGCTTAAATCTTCCACCGAGCGAGGTGGCGCAGTAGTAACACACTGGACTCGCATTCGGAATGGTGGTGGTTCAAATCCCCCTCCGGCCATCCAGATTTAGGTTTACCGTGATTTCCCTAAATCGCTCCAAGCAAATGCCGGGATGGTTCCTTTCAAAGGACACTGCCGATTTCCTTCCACATCCTTACCCAAAACTCCGAGCGTAAGCTCTGTCTCTTATGACCACGCTGTCGACGGGACGTTAAACTCCAAGTTTCCTTCCTTACCTTAAATCCACCTAGAGGAAGCACTTAAATCCTGGAAAAGGAAATGCCGAGGAATAAGTGTCCCCATAGGCGATGAGATCTTCTTCGCTTTATTTTTTGCTGATGACCAAGTGATAGTAGCTTAGGATGAGTAAGATGCTAATTAAATGCACCACAAATTAAAGAAGAATTCGAAAATGCGGTCATGTCATCAACGTAGGTTGTGAGGTAATGGTTAATGACATAAAACTCGGTGCTGGTAATGTTAAAGGGTGTCTAACTTCAAGTACTTGAGAGGGACATTTTCATCCAATGGTAGAGGTATGTATGATATAAACAATAAAACTGGCCAGGGCAAGCGAGCCATAAAACAACTAAATGGTATTCTCTGGAATAACAACATAACGTGCAAAACATATCATCTGCCATTCAATTACGATATTGAAAGTACCACCACGAATGGCGCAGAGTTGTGTGATGTAACTAAAAGGCAAAAATAACGGCTACTGGCAGTTGAGATGGATTTCTAGAAACGGCTTGATGATGTTAGAAATGACAGGATCAGAGATATCGTGGGAGTGTAAAGCACGATCCAAGACTATATAGAGAAAGCGCCTGCTCTGGTATGGTCACTTGCAACGTATGCCAGACAAAAGATGGCCAAAAAGAATATGGCAATGGACTCCTCATCAAAGAAGAAGGCGTGGCATACCTGCGAGGTGCTAGAATAATTATATATATAATGATTCTGGGGTTTGCTGATGGTGCGCCATAGCGTCAAAATCTAAAAACACAGACAACGTTAATCTTCTCCCTTAGCCGTACTTGTAAAGATTGTTTTCGGTACTAAGAAATCCAGAACTCGCAAACGGGCGCGATTAAACCTTTACGTGGGTGTCGTACTCCCTACACCCACGTTTATAATCTTTCGTGACTTGGCTCGTTCTATGCCGCTGTTGACTTCATCGAGTAACTCTTGAGCAACTTGCATCCATCGCCGTTCTTATTCCAAATTGAAAAAATTGTAACCACTACGGTCGGGGGTTCGAATCCCCCCTCGGGCATGGATATTTGTGCCGTCCTAGTTCGTAAGTAGTTCATAAGTAGTTTGTAAGTTTAGGGACTGATGACCCCGTAGTTGGGTCCCATAAGCTTAACAAACATTTGAACATTTGAAAAATTTTAGAAGACATTTTGGTGCTATACGTTTCACACACAGAGATGTGAAAATATTTCGTGGCAAGACCCATTTGATTCATGACCTCCACAGCGACTTCCCTGTCTGTGATTCGGTGTCGCTCATCGTACCTTGTATGACAGGCCGAAAACGCCGCGTGCGAAAGTGCGGCTCTTTAGGGTCCCATATCGCGGGTTCTGGGGATAACAGAGATAAGGGGTGAAGTGCTTTGGGAGCCTCTGGCTTATCGATCATGTTACTCCTGTCAGAAGAGATAGCGCTGTAGCCATCCTTTAATACAGGGTCAGCATTCAAATATTACACACTTCCCTGCTGGACATGCAGATTGAGCAAGTACTTATTCATTATCCATATACAAAAACAGTGATCTTGTACTGAGAGATGGCGTTCCGACCACCGTGAAACTTAACATGTGGATTTAAAAAATGTAATCGCCAATTTGTTTTGCATATTTTACTGTTTCGCATTTCACAGGCGTCGCTCGCTTCGAAAATGCCCACAGTGAGGCATCATATTAAACAAAGTATTCATCGTAAGTTAGACAGTTCTCTGAGTTAAAAGCACATTGCGTGTACTTTGCGTACAGTTGCTTTTAGCTCATACGTAGCAGCGAATGTGTTGCAGAAGATACTTCATTTAAAATTGAGAGCTCAAGAATATCTCATTGTGTTCTCGAGATGCTGGTTTCATATCTGGCGGACGATCTCGAACGGTGTACCCACCTTTGTCCAAGCGGGCTTCCATTACAGAATGTTCTTATATGAAGAAATTTGATTCTGGGCATTATAGATTCTCTCCAGAAATTTTGTTTTGCTATTGGTCATACCCTGCACAGAAATGTGTAGAAGCATACAAGTAAATTATCAAATGTCTGTCAGACAGGTTTTTTGAAATTAAAAGTTGTACACACACTGCTGGGGCAAGGATAAGAAGGAAACCAGCAGAAAAGTACTCCTGTCTGAACACAAAAAGGCAGGTAGGTTCGTAGTCAAAAGACTTGACAGGAAAGTGTGAAACTAGCTGTCTCAGTTTTCGTTGTTCGCCAAAACTCTTGTCTTGTTTTTTGGGTTGAAAGAGAATGGTAGTGAGTCAGTGCTAGTGCGGGTGAGAGAGAGAGAGAGAGAGAGAGAGAGAGAGAGAGGAGAGAGAGAGGGGGGGGGGGCAGGCATGAAGAGTTGAAGGTGGAAGTATGGAGACAATAACAGTGGGTGCAAAGGAGGTGACGCAATAAATAGAAAAAAGTTATACTTAGACACCGCACACAAGATTCGGGGGACTGGAGCCCCAAGATCGGACAACTCTCCTCCATCCCCTGGTACCCACGTGTTAAAATTTTCCTTTCAAGGGGTTACAGGCTCAAGATAAGCATTCACAAGGGCATACGTAGAGCTGTAGAGACACAGACAGCATCATGTGAGATTGAAAGAGACTGGTAACGTGAGACGAAAAGAAAGGGACTAAGGCATTGGCTGACGACAGTGAAAGTACCACATGTGACGAACATAGGTCCGAGGAAGAGGAAGAAGATGCGGCTTCAAGAAAATGTTGGAAATTTGTAGTTTATCTAGAGGCGTGATGTTTGACGTTTGGTTAAGGCGCATCGCTGACCTCGGAGCTGACGAGTCTGCTTGCATCGTAAAATAAAAACTGGTGCACTGAGTTAAACATTTCGCCTGCCAGGGTAATCGCACAGTTTCCGGACTGTTTTGCACTCGCGTGGTCCTAAATTTGTTGCCTCTTCTTAACCCTGTGATGCACGAGTTACTAACAAATAAGGAAATATGAAATGGGGGGTATACACAGTAAAGAACTGTGTGTCATTTCCACTGTAGTGGAGTCCTATCTGTGAGTGTTTGCTTTTTCTGTGGAAACATGAACAGCCAGTTGGACCTAGATGCGCGTTGCATTTAGTTGAAATGCACTCTGTCCCTGTTTTGTGAAATTGGTGCAATGCTGTTCGAAGCCGCTCGCTGCCGGTTCACGCTCGCCATGTTGACACGCTGCTGCCTTCATGTAAAAAGATAATGCTTCTCATTCCAGATGGTGACACACACATACGGTGCAGCACCTTCCGGAAACAACGCCTACAGTGTTTACAAATTAAAAAATGACCGCAGACATCAAAGTACATCTAATAACTGCAGGTCCTATTTTGGATTTTGCGCCACCGGGTTAAACACACCCCAAGCAAATACTGCGTGACAAGCAAACTTCGACTTGAACACGAGTATTACTTCACAGCGAATAAAGTCTGAAACACAAGCAGAAGCTATCGGTTACTATAAATAAAGGCTAATCTGTCGTTTTCAATTGCGTTCAGTGCCCGTGTGATATTGCTTTTAAGTGGTACAGATATGTGGTTTCTTCACCGGTACAGTATTTACTGATTCTAACAGTAAACAAACAGCTTATGCCTCTAAATTTTAAACACATTGGCTGCCTCGTTATGACACGATGTGTCACTCAGTAGTATGCAAGGCCGAATAGCTTCTGATTGAGATTATTCCATAATACACAGGATGAGTCAGGAGGAAAAGTACATGCTTTGAGGAGTGACACTACTGGCGATTCTGAACTAAAAACTGATAATAAACATATACCCATTCTTAATCATTTCCGATAAACCAATGAAAAAAACAATACTATGAACGAGAAAGTGTAGCGTCTTCTTCAGTAACCATGTTAGTACGCAGTTCACGCAGTTGTTTACTTGGATTCTGTCCCACAGTGCTCGTCGTACTGCAGTGTTGTTTCGTTACAGTTTAATGTAGTGGACATGCCACGTATCTTAATCATGTCGCTGGCTATGCTTTGTCCAACGGGAATTCCACAGCTGCTGTGCTAGATACCAACAACGATTTCCAAATGGCAGAGTGACGGATGAGAGGGTGTTTGACGGACTGCGTGAGCGTGGTGCGCTTCCCAGCGTAAATGTGGTCGCTGAACGTCCCGTGCACCAGACTTGTAATGAACTTGAAAACATTCTCCGAGTAGTGAAAAGCAGCCCAACTACTACCTCTAGAAGAATTGCTGCCAAACTTTGTATTCCACAAACACGAGTGATAAACCAGTACACGAGCAAGATATGTACATCTGCGTGAAGGAGATGATGCCGTACGCAAGAATTACCTCAGTGGATCATTGCCAATGATCTACGTATTCTGTTCACTGACGAGTCAACATTTACTCACAGTGGAATCGACAACATGTGCAACTGTTGGGCAGATGAAAATGTGCACACTACTGTGGAAACGAATTTCTTTATCACTGTGTGGTGCGTTATTATTGATGACTAACTCATCTGTCCAATTGTTTTAAATAACCGTCTTAATGGGACACGTTATATTGACATTCTTCAAAATGTGTTACTAGAACACGTGGAGGATATCCCTTTTAAAACACGAGCTCTTATTTACCTTCAGTGTGACGGAGCTGCTACACATTCTGTACGGCCTGTGACACAGTATCTCAACGTATCCTGGTTGTTGATCGGTCGCCGTGGAGTCATTGCTTGCCCACCAGGGTCACCCGATCTTACCCCACTGGATTAATGTTTGTGGGGTTGGCTGAAGAGCCAAGTGTATAAGCGAGGATTGGACACAAGAAGAGGAACTTTAAATGCTTGCGCTCAAGTAAAGGAATGCAGAACTGAGCTCCGATCAGCAGCACACCACTTGTCTGCAAGAGTATTGAAGTTGAGGTTGGGCTATTTGAACATCTTCTGACAGGGAACTTCCTCAATTAAACAAATCATAACAGTATCTTAATTTTTGTTACCTTCACTTTTCTCGTTCCTAGTTGTTTTCATTGGTTTACCCGGAAACTTACGAAAAGGGCGTATGTTTCGTAGAAGATTTTTTTTTTTTTTCAGATGGCCAGTAGTAAAACGTCTGAAATCGTGTAACTTACCTCCTGACTCTCCCTAATAAGTTGCACATTACCAGAAAGTGGCCGTTCAAATGCTCAGACATGTGTTTCGGTTTGTTATTGGACGCAGTGTCTAAATACGCTCTTACTTCGTAATTACTGAAAATATGTCTGTGTCATCATAACACGCTCATTAAAGTAATTTCATGGCAGGACAATAATCAGTTCTTCTCCTTCACCCGGCCGCTGAAAAGTTTTTAGATTACTATCATTTTGGGAAAAAAATTGTCGTTTGAAAAACTGTGACATTGTGTCAGATTTTTCAGTAAGTACAGATATGCTAAACAAATATTAACGGTGGCATTCGGATAAGATTTTGCTTTTTTTTACGAAACGCTACGTGACGAAAACTACTAAACTGTTACCACCATTTGGTGTACGTGATCTCTGTTATCTCCTGCTTTTGACTTAGCGACTCGTTATCTGTGAGCACTTAAGTCTGAACTTCATTATATTGTCCCTTATCAGGTGTTGGTTTGATTTGCTAATCAGCAATGTGGATTTTGATCTGGAATTACTTAACTGGGACGGAAAAATATGTGGAAAGTTTTAGACTGATAGATTATTATGCGATTGTGACTTCAGTTTCCTTTTAATAGCTCCCCGAGCTATATTCGTGTAGTTATACCGACAATAATATAATTTCAGCAAGGGTAAAATATAGGGAACGGTAAGTCGGTTAGAACTTGTGCAAAAAGCAGACCAGTTATTAGAGTCGAAGGGCATGAAAGAGAAGTATTGCTTGGGAAGCGAGTAAGACGGGTTTGTAGCCTTTCCCCCATGGTATTCAGTTTGTACATTGAGCAAGCTGTGAAGGAAAGCAAAGAGAAATTTGAGAAGGAATTCAAGTTCGGGGTGAAGAAATACAAAGTTTACGTTTTGTTGATGACGTAATTCTGTCAGAGATAGCAAAGGACGTGGAAGCACAATTGAACGGAATGGACAGTGTGTTGAAAGGAGCGTATAAATTAACATTAACAACAGCAAAACAAGGGTATCTGAATTCAGACTAAGAAAATCAGGCGATGCTGAAGGAATTAGATTAGGTAACGAAACAATAAAGATGATAGATGAGTTCTGTTACTTGGGTAGTAAAATAACACATGATGGTCGTGGTACAGAGGATATAAAATGCCGAATGCCAATGGTGAAAAAAAGCGATTTTGAAAAAGGGGAATTTAACATCCAATATTAAGTGCAAGGAAAATTTTTCTGAAGGCATTTGTATCGGCTGTTGCCTTGTACGGGAGAGAAACATGGACGATAAATAGTTCAGACAGGAAGAGGATAGAGGCTTTGGTGCTACAGAAGAATGTGGAAGATTAGATGGGTAGATCGCTTAAGAAGTGAGGAGGTACTGACCAGAATTGGGAAGAAAAGGAATTTTCTGACATACCGAGACCAGAAGAAAGGATAGATTGGTAGGGCACATGATGTCTAATCAAGTAATTGTCAATTTAGTATTGGAAGTGTGTGAATAAAATTTGCAGAGGGAGACCACGAGACGAATACAGTAAGTAGGTGCAGATTTGAAGTGGGTTGCCGTTGTTATGACAAAATGAAGGGGTTTGCACAGGACAGGGTACACATTTATTTTAATCTATGGATGTTGTGGCCTGTGGACATCAGTTTGTTTAGAATTTGTGAGGGAATTATGAATCAATATTCTCGAATATTAGCTCTCTTTCCGGAATGTTAGTCCAGACATCTTGTTTGCGGCTGCAGTATCTACACTATCGTATGTGGAAAATTTAAAACACCGACCTGTAAGAACCTGGAGAAAAAGGTGGCAGAACAATTTTATTCCAGAAATTAGGTAAAGACAAGTGTTACCCCTTCATACTCATTCCATCTTGGGACAGTAATATTTTGCTGCTGGAATGTAGTGTGTCTGGAGCAGCGGGTAGTTAGTTTCACGGGTTCTTGCAACAGTACCTACACGAGGAAGCGACTGCAATTTAAATAGAACACAGGACGTAGCAGGTGAGACACTAATTAGTCCGTACCCGTGTGCTGTCCAGTCACATGTTAATGGCATTGTCTTTTATATTGAAACTTATTGTGGCCTTTCTTTATTTGTAACTGGCTTGGTAACTCAGACATTGCTGCTGATATGTGTGCATCGTTAAGTACACACGTGGTTGGTACTTATTCTACCCACTGTGAGACTCTGCAGCACCACAGACCTGTGTTTCTAAATGTTCAAATGTTTGTACAGCTTATGGGACTTAACTACGAGGTCATCGGTCCCTAAACTTAACAAACCACTTATGAACTAGCTAATACTAAGGACGGCACAAATATCCATGCCCGAGGGGGCATTCGAACCCCCGACCGTAGTGGCCGTGCAGACCGTGACTGGAGCGCCTTAGTCCCCTCGGCCACCGTGGCCGGCTGTGTTTCCAGACGTCGCAATTTTCACAAGCGTTGGACGGTTTCGGTATCACGCGATCACCAAAGGACGTGCACATCACCTTGACATGCTTTTCATCCCGTCAGGCTAAGTTTACCTTCTGCTAACATAAGCATTTTATCAAATACTTGATAGAAGATAATATGAAATATAATAAAAAATTTTACCGATTTTTCATTTTTTTGTAGAATATCTGGCAAACATAACGAATTCCAGAGTTGAGTATTTCTAACGTCGCTAGATCAATAACAACAGACGAAATCCGTTAAATGCAGAAGTTAATTTTTTCATTTCTCTGGAAACATATTGGTACAAAGATGTGTGTGGGACCTCCTTAGTTTCAGTATGTTGCAGTAAATGACCGCCTGCGTCTTGTTGGTCACTTGGTTTACATAGTTACTGTGTTTAAAATAGAAAGATTTTTATTAAACAAATACACAATAGCAGTATAAACACTGGAAGCATTTACTTCGGCAAATATCTGGGAGTAGACATACGGGGCAATTTGAAATGGGAAGATCATATTAAAGTAATCGTGAGTTTGGCAGATGCCAGTCTCACATTCATTGGAAGAATCTTTAAGTGCAGTCCGTCAACAAAGGAATTAGGTTACAAAATACTACTTCGGCCGACGCTTGAGTGTTGCTCTTCAGTGTGGGATCCGTATCAGGTCTCGTTGATAGAAGACATGGAGAAGATCCAACGTAGAGCAGCATGCTTCGTTACGGGCTCATTTAGTGAGCGCGGTAACGTCACTGAAACGATCAAGAAACTCCAGCGATAGACAATGGAAGAGAGCTGTCTTGTATCTCGGTACGGCCTTCCGACTAGAGCATAGTTTCTCGAAGAGTCAGCAAATATAATTCTTCCTCCTACTTATGTCTTACGAAAAGATCCCAAGGATAAAATGAAAGTGATTAGGGTCCCACATGGAGCCATACCGTCAATCGTTTTTCTCGCTATCCTATCGCCACTGGCATAGGAGGAGGATGTGACAATGGTTCACAAAGTACTCTCCGCCACACACTGTGCGGTGTGGCGGTGGCTTGCAGAATATGGATGCGGATGTAGCGTCTTATTAGTTTCCGGAGGGCGGCCTCCGCAACCTCTTGAACTTGTGCTTCTCCAGGTGAGTTCCGTGTGTGCCGGTGCTTTACCTACACGAGCAGGCCCCGTCCCCAACCCTCCTGACTGTTGCCTGAGCTGCCCGCCGGTCTATTAAAACACTCAACAGGGGATACACCGCCCGTGTTATTCCCGTTCTGACAGAGATGTAACCGGTTGTGTCTAGTTTATCACGTGGATGACATACGACGAACGTGACTTCACACCTTAACATATCATCAGAACTAATTTATCTTTGTTTTGTATGTCTGATAGTGGGTATCGTAATTTATCATTGTCTCGTTATCTTAGGCGAGGCTCAGAGAGACAGCAGAAGTCATAAAGTGTTGACCCCATGTGCCCACGATAGTATAGGCAACTGTGAAGAGCGATGAGAAAATCGGTTATTAATCAACTTGTGTCAGCTATTCTGCAAGCGTATCACTTTTTTTGTAAGAAGTGTTCATAGCCGTCAAATACTTGAAGTAATGCAGTGAAAACGAGTTGTCCAAATTCAGTATTATTCCTCTACTGGTATCGATTTATAAAATCACCACCACACTAAAGCTAAGAAAGATCACAAATACAATTAACGTCCTCTCTCAGAGACAAAATGTGACAGTGTGGTAATCGGTACTACCTTGGCGAATGTTAAGTAACATATAGCTATACGTCATTTGTGTAAAACTAAATAATGTGTGTGCTTGACATCATTCAAGCCGGGGGTGCGATCTAGTATCTTGTAATGGGAAGAGCGTGTTTCAAATTCCTTTATTTGAAAGAAGCAATCTTTATGCAGATTACCGTTACAAAAACTAAGTAAGTTGACATAATTATTTAGATCATCGGAAAGAAATAATAGAATGAATTTGACTCAAAGGTAACACTCCAGACATGAACATAAAAAATTTCTCAAGACATACCGACGGAGGTAATGCATACATTATACAAAAACGTTCCACATGGGATGTAAACTGTAAGTACATTTTCAGAACATGCAACTGTATATTTTTGTCCATGAACGGAGAGATACAACATTTGACAACAAAATAATTTGTGTTGCATGTAGACGAAATTTTAAAGTATCTCTGCAATTTTTTACACAAATGAAACTGGAAAGTTGGCAAAAACTTTAAGTCTAAAGCTTTTAGTTTCATTGGCGTGTTTTTTAACCTTGGTGTACCTTTTGGAATTAAGTCTGGACGAGTTATTTCTATTTACGTTTGCCAACCTTTAGAGTGTCCTTGACGGGAAGCAGGACGGATATGCCGACGCTAGTCAGAATCTTCTCGCGCTGTAGCGAGCATGTTTGGAGTTGGTGCACTGGCTGCCTTTGTTGTGTGGCCTTGCGGTTCGTCTGAAGTGGAACGTCACGGGCAGGGTCTCGAACACACCGCGGCACCGACCGAGAGTTGAGATGGAGGTCGCTGTACGGCAGTCGGGCTGACCATTACTGATGATTGCTCTGACTGTGCGCTGGTGCTCAGCCCTGTTTAAAAATGAAGTGCCGAAAACAGCCAGCTCTCAAACATAAATAGGTATATTACGTGATTCCTAAAAGCGTCATTTCCGTCCACAAGATCGAGCCGTAAATCTGTTCTCGGGAGACGGCGCAAATCACTTGGAAGTTTTGGAGGGTTACCAGGTGAATATTTACTGCCACTCGGCAATGAATAATGAACGGGGAAATGTGTGCGGCAACTGCACGAGCCGACAATCGGCAACTTGGGAAACGTAGTTCAAGATCACCCCAAGTTTGAACGTTGATTCGTGCAGAAGGCGTAGCTTTGAGAAGTGGGTACAAAATAAATAAATCTTAAGATTGGATTCCTAGGGCAGGCATGATCCTAATTGGGAGTGGTATGACGTTGCCTTCCTTCGACATTTGTACTGACTTACCCCGCCATATATAGGGGGACCTTACGTTTGCTGCAAATGGGTATTTTCACATCAACAGCAATATCAGAGGTGAAATTCTAGGCCTAACCAGGGACCGAAGCCGTGACTTTTGGATTGGTAGTCTGGCTCTGTGCCACCGAGCCGCACCTGAGAAATGGAAGGAGCCTTTTTTTTGCATAGCAGGCGAGTTGCAGCAAGGCGCGAGGACGCGGCAGGGAGATGGAGAGATGTTTACGGACGGCTGGAGGTCGCAGGCGGCGCGAGGGCACTGCCAGGGTCTGCCCACAGCTGCATTATATCTGCTGTGCGCGTGAACCGCCACTAACCGGTTCTCAACTCTAAAGCATGTACTTTAGCTCGTATGTGCAGAATATTTCCTGATTGTTACAGCATTCCGTGCAAGATACCGTACCATGTAGCTAAATTTAAAGAGGTTATTTGTTACAGAACATTCGTCAGTAAATTGCAATTTTCCTACAGGTGGGCAATTATTGAACTAACAAACTACGCCGTGCAGAAGCTTCATTCAACACAGATATTCGCATTTAGGTTCAAATGTTCAAAAATGTATCGAACCAAACTGCGTGGTCATCAGTCCGTAGCTTACAAACTACTTAAACCTAGGTAAACTAACCTAAGGACAAACACACACACCCATGCCCCAGGGAGGACTCGAACCTCCACGGCGAGGAACCGCGCGCTCCGCAGCGAGACACCTTAGACCGCTCGGCTACTCCACAGCGGCGCATTTAGGTTACGTTGTCTTCGATATGCGTACCTTCCGTAGCGATGTTGTGGCACAAACGAATAGCGAAATCCTGCACGATTGTCTGGAACATCGGTGCTGTCGATGACCTCCTGAATGGCTGTTTTGGGTTTTTTGCAGTACACCGTGTCTTTAATATAGCTCCGCAAAAAGGATTCGCATCTGCAGACTATGGCGAGAAAGCGAGGCCCTTGCCAGTGACTTTTGGGTACCGTGCAGCCAAAATACCGTCCCCAATGTCTCCCTCCAGCACATCAAACACTCGGGGCTTGACTCCGTCAAAGCAGGAGAGTGTTTTATATGCTGCAGGAACACATCTTGTCGAAATGAGGGTCACTTTGAATAATTCCAACACCTTCACGTTACCGTTCGGGAGTCACCGTGTCATCAAGGCATGTCGCACCGATTATTCCGTGACTGGACATTGCGCACCACACGCTCACCCATCGAGGGTAAAGAGACCTCGTGATCGCGAAATGCGGATTCTCTGTCTCCCAAATGCGCCATTTTTTTCTAAATAAAACCATAATCACATCAAAGTCTTGTACTTCATTTCTATGGACAATAGTGTTGACGAAACACAGCTGTTCCATGGCCTTGGGCTTAACGGCTGACGGGTTTGAATTTTTATGGGAGGAGGGTGTATTTCTTGAACAACCATTTGTTGTAGTCTCTACTGCTGGTGGTTCCCACCTGTTGTGCAGCTCGTCTGAACGATTCCTTGGAGCTTGTTTGAAACACAGCGCGTGTCTTGTCAGTGTGTTCATGCGTTCCGCCCTTCAAATTCTCTACTGCTAGCGCACTTGGGCCGGTTCCCGTCAGCTTCAACTCGGCAGGCAACTTCCTTCGAGCCGCAGGTGGACTGTTATTGCTCACATAGTAGGCCTTCACGAGCAGTATACGCTGGCTGACAACAACATAGCGCTTACCAGCATATCCCGCGGCCTAACGTACAGTTTGAGCGTCCTAACGTAAAACTTCCAAAACTTATGACGATTTTATTTCGTATATATCAATAACTAGTTGAAAACCTGGGTATTTATTTATTTATTCCTGCCATTTTATCAGGTATGTATTCATTTGTATAAGGGCTATATGTCTGTAAAACCTCTTGGGAATACAATTAGTAGTAAAGAAGTAATAGATTAGAACTTGGTGCGTGATTGGGCGGTTTTCCATGAACGTTACTGTTTATGTGCTCGTATCTTATGAAGTACGTGTCGTACTATGATAGAATTTAGAAGGTACACTCAACTATATGCATGTATACTGTCTGTAAAATTTCCGACGGCTACAATTTGTAGTGTAGAGATAATAAATTGTAGCGTTATACCGAAAGCCGTATTTTTAGTCCATGAGCAGCGGAAAGTTACTGTTCATGTGCTCATATCTCATGAAATACGTGTCGGAATGTTATACAATTTAGGAGGTAACCCAACTATATATGTGTATATTGTCTGTAAAATTTCCTGTCGCTACAATTTGTAGTGTTCAAATTATAAATTGTAACGTCATACGGAGAGCCGTAGTTTTACTCTATAAACAGCGGAAAAGTAGTAAGCGAAAAACTTTTTTCCTTTCATCATTTTACTATGGTTGCCAGCGACATAAAGTTTAATAAAGGTTTGAAATTATGTTTAAAGTTTGTCGCAAGTCGCTAAGTACTGTCATTCTCATACAGTGTATTTCGAAAGTCTAGCCGCATTATATGGCATTTTTTTTGCGATTTCTATTGGTTATGATGTAATATCTTTTGAACCATGTGCCGTATGTGATTCTTAACCATGCAGCAGTTTTTCGCGCATCTCATTGTTTATGACGTCATATCTCGTGAACTATATATCGTATGAGATTCTTACTCTTACGGCGACCGTCCTCGTGGATTGAAGCTAACGTGTATAAAATTTCATAAAAATTGGAACAAAACTGTAGATTTGTATGCAACACGTACAAACATTCGGACACTCTGCTTTATATATTAGATTGTCACCCTGTATATGCTCTAAATAAAATTTAATAACCACTTTGTACAGTATGTTTCAATTACCTCGCTTTGTGTGCTGGTATTGGCTATTGCGGCGAGGGCTGCGAAATAGGGTTCCACCTCGTACATCGTTCTTGCAGTCCCTTAAAGCAGATGAAGTGTGTAGAGTCGGCGAAACAGCGGCGAGTGCGGCAGAGCTGGGGCCCGCTGGTGCTGGTGGAATCTTCCACCGCGGACTTTCGCCGCCGCACTTCAGTCATCGCGGCTGGGCAGCCCGCCAGCGCCCCGCTTTCGCACGCAAATCCCCGCCCACGGCGCACCGCAGCCACCGCGCAGAGTAGCGCCGCTAATGGTGCCTCCCTAACTGAGGCTGTGCTAACAAAGAACTACTGCCATTTTCAACTTTTCATGCACTGTAGTTGTTTTTCTAAGCGTTCTGTGTAAAAAATTAAAACAAACAAGGGACTCCCCATAGCACCCATCAGATATAGTGGCAAGTGGCCGCAGTGGGCAGCCCGCCATACATTGAACTCAACTCGAACATGAAAACAGGAAGAAGTGCTAAGGAAGAAAACGTAAACATTGGGCCGTTCAGGCGCATAATAGAGGAAGCGTCGTGATTATCTGGACTGTGAGGCTGCCCTAGAGATGCGTGTTCAACTCTCCGCCGTGCTGTATGTTTTTATTTTTTGTTTTTCACAAATCATCAACTACTCGTCCGGTCTTTCACACGTCTGTACATTGTATTCAATTTTGTGTCTGTGTTGTGTAAAGAACGTACCGCACAAGTGTTCTATTAGCAGTCAAAAGCCGGCCGCGGTGGCCAAGGGGACTGAGGCGCTTCAGTCACGGTTTGCACGGCCACTACGGTCGGCGGTTCGAATCCCCCCTCGGGCATGGATATTTGTGCCGTCCTAGTTCGTAAATAGTTCATAAGTAGTTTGTAAGTTTAGGGACTGATGACCTCGTAGTTAAGTCCCATAAGCTGTACAAACATTTGAACATTTTTGAGCAGTCAAAAGGTAGTGGCTTTTCAGTGCCAGTCGCAAACGTTTAATGACAAAAATGACAGCCGAATAGTCCACTGAGAAACACGTCTGGTCATGCACATCATTTGTGACAGTTTGTGCGTCATAGGATAGGAATCTCATATCGGCGAACTTGTACGACTGGTGAGTGAGATATGCCTCCTTGTCAGATTTCTGTGTTCGTACGAATGAGAATGTGATTACTCTCAGATAAACGCTGAAAACATAACGGTTTGTCACGTACGTGTAATAGATGAACGCAACAGTTTCTCACACTCTTTTTCCTGTGGGCTGTAAGAATATATATTTTAACGTTTTTGTAGTTTCATGTACACCATCGAATTCTACGTATGTCCATCCTCATCAGAACATGTCCTGGAATTTTGGACAGCGAAGTTAAGTTTATTATTTGTTTTCATTTCTGCGAAAGGTCACGGATACCTAGACTGAAGGAGATCGAACACGGTCCTGCAGCATCGCAGTTAATTGCCATCACCACAAAACCACGACGCCACAGCTCTAGCACTATGCTCTGTTGCATATCCAGCACTTCGATAACTGATTATTATTTCACAGTTCCATACAACTGCTTCTATTTGTGATTCGTACATCACTACGCGAAATCAAGCGCCAGGACGTTTCACTCCAGAGTTATGCATAGTAACAAAACATCATTTACTGGTTATGACCAATAATTAATCAATGACATAAAATTTTACTGCTATTATCTGCAATGGGTAAACAAATATGGAGCTAATTATACTTGTAAGAAGAAAGCATTCTATACCAATGAAACTTAGGTAGCTTGATTATGATCAAAAGCCATTAATATTTATTAAAGGTTATTCCTAGATGCGTAATACTTGACGCCGGCCGCGGTGACCGAGGGGACTGAGGCGCTCCAGTCACGGTCTTCACGGCCACTACGGACGGGGGTTCGAATCCCCCCTCGGGCATGGATATTTGTGCCGTCCTAGTTCGTAAGTAGTTCGTAAGTTTAGGGACTGATGACCTCGTAGTTAAGTCCCATAAGCTATACAAACATTTCAACATCGTAATACTTGACAATGTATTTCAACCTTTGTTGCACGATTTCGGTGGGCCGATTTCCTCGATGTCCAAAAATGCTTTGTGAACTTGAATCAAGATAAGTGAGTTCCCAATCGACCTGATCTTCCAACAGCCAGTCCCGTTCCATTTCTTGTGATTTTTCTAGTTCCTCGTCCAACTTACGCCTTACTGGTAGCCCCGTAACGGATAATGTTCCGCAGCTTCCTTTGTTGGTGGTGACCTTGCAAGATTCAGTTCGCTTTTTGTTTCAACACTGGGTCTCTATCAGCTACCGCAGATCGTCTAGCAGTTGGGAATTGCGGACACCTCCATTGCACAGTGCGGTGATAAACTGTTCTCCAGCTGTGGCTATCTCGACTCGTTTCCTGAAAGTGCCGACTGCGAGTTTTTGTGTTCATATTTTGTGTTAATATTATGTAACTTAATTTTTGTCTTGATCAAAAAAGCGGATATTTTATCACATGCATTAAAAATAAAATAGGTTCAAATGTTTGTAGAGCTTATGGGACTTAACTACGGGGTCATCAGTCCCTAAACTTACAAACTACTTATGAACTAGCTTATTCTAAAGACGGCACAAACATCCATGCCCGAGGGGGGATTCGAACCCCCGACCGCAGCGGACGTGCAGACCGCAAATAAAATAAGTGATCACTTAATCTCGCCCGACTGTGTCAGTAGGTACTGAACTTACTGTCAGAGATACATGTATATGCTGCCCACGCCAGAGACTAAGATGTTTAATATAATACAACGTCTATGCCACCATTTGAAGCAGTGAAATACTTATAATCTTCTATCCCATCTTTTGGAACGTATTGCCTTCTTTTCGGACAGTTCCAGTGGAGTAAAGAATTTTGTGCTCAAAATTCAATCGCGGATCCACTCAATCGACTTACCCTCCTTCAAGCAGTCAAGGTGGGACAAAAGTTAATACATCGTGTGTCAGTACCTGGTGTGAGTGCAGAGTTAGGAGTCGATTTCAGTGGCGCGGAGTACGAGAGCCGCGCAGTGTTATTGAGCGCGATGGATCGCTAACAGCAAAGGGCGTTGAACCACCAGTTCGCGCCTGTCGGTCGCATACCGACGTGTTGCTGCCGCTTTGTCGCCCTGCGATGATGCGCCTTGTGTTGTCAGCTCAGTGCGGGTTTTACTGTAGCTGCCGCTCACGTACGGTAGGTAGGGCTGGCATTGTCAGACCAGTCACTCGGCCATTTTGTTGTTAGCTCCTACAGTGTCTGTAAGCATCACTGGTAGTTGCAGTGCAGTAGGTAAAAGCTGAACTGTCGTTATAGATCCGCGGGTGTGATATCGGTGGAGTGGCTGCCGCGATGGTGGATGACAAGGGACGAAATATTCCCAGAGGACAGGATTCCCCTTCTTGATATCACCCAGTCGTTGCTCTTTGTTATGCCATACTTGTCTGCATTCCTTCAATATCAGCGAAAGTAGATCAATCGGCTGCTTGATCTGGTGCTCTTCAGATAAGAAAGGCAACTCTCGAAGCTGGGCACTTCTTGGCTGCCTAGACGTGACTGCTGTGTCCCTCTGTCCGCTTCTGTAGATGAGATTTAACTTCTAGTTCGTCTGCAGCAAAAAACCATACCATCCTCTGAAGATGAGTGTTTGGCAACGCAGTGAAGAGGATGAACAGTAATGTCGTCTAGTCTGAAGAACACGGCCTCGTCGGAACCATTTACGTATTCTGAAACTCTCCTAGGGTCGTGTCGTAAAAATGTAGTTACATACTGCGTTTTTAGTGGTCACCAGTAGATATTCCCTCCACCTCTTCGTGGATTCAATGTAGAGAGAAAAGTTCACACGAAATGGTTGTTGGCTCTGTTAGGGCACAATCAAAGCGGCAACATGAGACATTGCTTCGCTTTTATTTTATTTTTTATTTTGTTTATTATTTTTTTCAGTTTTCACACTGAGGCAAGACCTTAATGTCAGTGGCGCAGTCCTTTTCTACATGTGTGGCACCAGATCAGAGAGAGAGAGAGAGAGAGAGAGAGAGAGAGAGAGAGAGAGAGAGAGAGAGAGATGCTTATTTCAGTTGTAAGCTGTTCGTTCGCGAGCCTCGGCTGCAGTCACCGGCGCGTTCCGCTCCAGCATTTCGGCGCGTTGCAGGTGTTCCAGAAATACGGAGTGACGTCACGGTTGTGCATTCGCCGTGACTTAACGGTGGCCGAGCGCCTGCAGGCCCGGAGCTAGCATGCAAGGAGCCGCGTTATAACGTCTTAGCACGAGTGCTGGTTTCTCTCTCAAGATTGCACATATTCCGCTTCACATCTTACCAGTACGCAATAGTAACTCCCTTGAAACCGCCATATTTGTTTTTATATTGAATTTTTTGAATTGAGGTAGTTTAATCTTACATTCTCAATTTCCTGCCCATTTATCATATGTGTATCCATTTCGTGAAATAGTTGCTCGATATTTAATCAGCATCTTGAGGAAAATTGGAGTAAACATGTTTTCCATACTCTCGTCCCCCCTTCCCGTGCGGTTTGTGATGGTAGTAGTCATTTATCGTGCAGGTACTTAATTAGGCGGATACTCATTCCATTGGCTTCAGCATTAGAGGCAGACTGTAAACCTGCCGACGTGACTTTTGCGATGTGTTTGTGGCGTGAGTTAAAAGGTCTCGTGCGGTTAGCTGTCACACTGCCAGAAGTTTTAAGGCACTCGATTGCGACCTTCACCTCCGATATAAGTATCTGTTTGTTTTCCAGAGATAAAGCTGATTTTGCCAGCGAAGCAGCCTTCCCAGTTTTCTCCAGTGACTTTCAAGGACTGCTGTTGAAGTAATCCGTGGCACACAAAATGTACAATTACGTGGCGTGATCATGGGCGCATTATTATTTTTATCTACAGTGTTTTAAGTGAAGATCGAAGCATTACGTTGTAATTCCACCATTACATTCCCGAAAATGTTTTAATCTGTTGTGGTAACTTACTTCCTTTTTATGAAAAATCTACTAATGTTTATACATATCTTAAATGGTCCTCTAAATTCCTGCAATTAAATTGAAAACTTTTACGTGACTGTTACGTAAGGCTAAGTAGTTGTTAAATTGTTTTTAGCATCGCAGGTCGCGTATGTACGGTACTTACCGAATGTAGAAATTGTCACAAATGTTATGAAAAATTTGGAGGTAATGGTATTGAAGTCCATATAATGTTTTATCGGGTAAGAATATAGATGTACATTGACAAGACTGGCAATACCGTATGAATTATCACTGGTGTCATACCATTCTAAACGACGACTTGTGTGCGGATAGAACAGTTGTAAGAAAAAGAAATAAACTGACTTGGCTACCTCACGTATAGAGTTTAGACGCTATGGTTAATACATGTGTCGTGTTTAGCTGTACTTTTTGTTTAGTGGTGTTTGTGTATACATTAATCTGTTTCGGATTCGAACAACTTCCTCGTTTCTTCGTTTAATACGCTCTCTGTGAAGTGCTTCTGTAAGTAGAGTGTACTCTATGTTGTTGATGAAGAGCTGCAGTGTACTTTAAAAGTGCGCATATGTAACTTGATGTTCGTCTCATAACATGATTTTACATTTACATTAGAACTCATTTAAACTACCTCTAAACGCTTCTAACGACATTTAACTTCAAAATGTTGTAAGTACCATACACGTTCTTCTTGACGTTTCGAAAGTTAAGATGGCGGTGTCGTTATAACTATATAATCTAATGACGGTCGCTGTAGAAAGGACGTAAAATGCAAAATGAAGTTTCTAGACATCGAATATAAATTCCGGTATTACGTTTCCATTTCTGGCGATTTTTGTCTGGAGTATAGCGTTTTAAGGAAATGAAACATGGACTTCAAACAGTTTGGGGAAGAGGAGAATAGAAGCTTTTGAAATGTGGTTTTACAGAAGAATGCTAAAGATTAGGTTGGCAGATCGCGTAACTAATGAGGTGGTACTAGACAGACTTGTGTGGAATTCAAACTGTTCAAACGTTTGTAAATCTATGGGACCAAACTACTGTGGTCATCGCGGTCTTCAGAGTTACGAACTACTTAAAATGTCTTACGTTGAGGACAACACGGACACCCATACCCGCGGGAGGACTCGAACCTAAAAAAAAAAAAAAGACTAGTTGATAGGGCACATTCTGAGACATCAACTGTAGAATTGATGAAGTGGTGGGGAGGGGGTTTATAAATCCCCGAGGGAGACTACGAGAGAGGAGTATAGTTACAAAATTCAAAAAGTGAAGCAGTTATTCGGAGATGAGGCTTGCACAGGATAGAATAGCTGCATCAAACCACAAAAACGACAACTACAACAGTGCAATTTTTTAATAGAAAAGTAGGAAAGTTATTAGCGGTGTTTCAATATCAACGCCGACGGACCTGAATTTCCCGTTTTTGATATCGTTGTTCATTTTCACTCTTCACTGTCGTAGCATTGCAACAAACACAAGGCGTAAGGACGTGTAGCATTTCTGAGGCAATAACGTGGTTGTTGACGTGTGACGTGACTTGTCCTGCTATTCGAGGTACTCGCGTAACTGTCCCCTATTTGGTATATCATTGTTGAGACAGTAAATCAGCATTAGTTTATAATGAAAATAGGAAGTAGCTCTTCTCCTGCCGCGTCACGCAATAAGTATTTTAACTGCGTACATCTTTTGGAAAAATACAACATGACAAGAAAAACGGAGTTATCCGAACCGTTGTTTTAATCCTGTACCACTGACTATTCGTAATCCCCAAATAGTGCTATAATCCTCTTACAGCGTCATTCGTCAGCACGATTTATATATTTAAAAAAATGGATTCCATAAAGAAAAATTTTATTTCCCTAGGTTTATATTTTTTTCACATTAAACTGCAGATAAAAAACTCTGTAATCGAAATATATTCCGGCGTCATCATTTTCAGTAAGAGGTGCAATTAAAATACCCACGATCTAGATTTAAGACTTCCAAGACAGTGTCACATCGTAGACTTAACAGCAAAGTGTGCATCTCATTTGCACCATTGTGAATCTGCAAAGGTAACGACAACTGCCCTGTTGTAATGGTGTTAATGTTGAGACATGTAATGGCGTCGCGCCGTTTGGCCAGCATTCGCTTTGCCTGGGTCGGCCATCTCATGACGTCATCGTGCGCGGCACCGGTAGGGGGAGAGCTTGCGGCGGTTATGGCGTCACCGCCTGGAAAGTCGGCGCTCTTCCGCTGCCAGCTGCCCTTCGCCATTTCGACTCACAAAACGAACAGGCGCAGAGATGTGTGCGTCATAGCATTGTAAAAGTCTCCCCCCTTCCACCTCGAAACTATATTTCCATCATCATCATTATTAGATACTGATTATACCTCTCAGTGTTGAGTCTGGAGCATAGTACCTCCAATAAAACTCTTCCACAATCCCCTATTCAATGCTAACATTGATGCCTCGTCTGATGTTATGCCTTTTACTTCAAAATCATTCTGCACCGAATCTAAGTACGTTCTTCTTGGTCTACCTCGACTCCTGTTACCCTCCGCTGTCGAGCTCATGAGTCTCTTAGGTAACCTTGCTTCTCCCATGCGTGTAACATGAACCCACCATCTCAGTCTGTTCGCTATAACTGCTTCATCTATGGTGTTTATTCCCAGTTTTTCTTTGATTTCCTCATTATGGACACCCTCCTGCCGTTGTTCCCATCTATTAGTACCTGCAATCATTCTTGCTACTTTCATATCTGTAACCTCTACCTTATGAATAAGGTAACCTGTATTCACCCAACTTTCACTCCCATACAACAAAGTTGGTCGAAAGATAGAGCGGTGCAGAAGAGAGTAGATCTCAGCTGAGCACTCACTGAATTAGCTTTCCTGTACCTCGATTCCAGTTCTTTCACTATGTTGCCATCCTGAGAGAAAATACATCCCAGGTACTTGAAACTGTCTATCTGTTCTAACGTTGTTCCTCCTATTTGGCAGTCAATCTGTGTTTAAATCTCTTTCCCACAGTCATTACTTTCGTTTTGGAGATGCTGATCTTCATATCATAATCCTTGCACCTCTGATCGAGCTCTGAAATATTAGTTTGCAACCTTTCAATTGAATCGGCCATTACAACTAAGTCAACCGCATATGCGAGACTGCTTATTTTGTTTTCACCTAATTTAATCCCGCCCTGCCAGTCTACTTTTTTTCATCATATCATCCATGAATAGTATGAACAACAGTGGTGACAGGTTACAGCCTTGCCTTGCCCCAGAACCATGAGCTTAATTTACCATCTACTCTAACTGCTGCCTGTCAGTCTACGTAAAGCCCTTTAATAGCCTGTAGTAGTTTGCCTCCTATACCATAATCTTGTAGAACTGTCAGTAGCTTCCTCCTAGGAACACGGTCATAAGACCTTTCTAGATCTATGAAACATAGATACAATTCCCTGTTCCACTCATAGGACTTTTCCTTTACCTGCTTTAAGCTAAAGATCAGGTCTTGACAGCCTCATTCCAGATCGTTTGCCAAGTCGTATCGATGGAGTCCCTGGCCTGTCAATTAGACGTGGGACTCCATCACTTCCAAAGGTCCGAGGCATTTTGCTCTGATTGTTGCCAGCATGATATTGAAGTACCTGGGAAGCAGGTTGCTAGCCTTACTTGCCCAGGGCTCCACTGGATTTTACCCCTAACGGTTGAGGGACTAACCGGTGGATTTGGTAGTCTTTGGCGTCTGAGCACAAAGGTGGCCACGACTCAGAATATGTCCGAGATGCCCAACCTTATTCCAAAGTAACTAGTATCCCAACTGTCAGGACCACTTACTTGGTCACTGATATGTTGCCAGTGGTTCATGAACTAGGACAAGACTACAGGAACCCACACACTGAGCAACCCATATTTACCTAACACTATAAAAAAATTGGCTAAACTCGGAGACATTTTGTTGAGAGATGCATTACGATATCGATTTCGGTAGAACTGTACATGTTTGTATTTGACTTCCGAGAACAGGAAAGAATAAGGATGCTTGAGGCAGGACCTGCAGATGTTAGTCATAATTCTAACTCCAAAACGAACTTCATGAAGTCATTCCAGTCTGCTTTAAATCTTTGAATTGGACATGAACGAATAATATGGATTGCCGTTTGCTCAATTGTACCACGGTGATAGTGGTGCTGCATACGAATCGCCAAGCATAACAGATGCTGTGCACGGTGCGTGGCTGTTATGAGGCGATTACAGGTGTTTTTGGCACTTGCATCCGCGCCGATTGTATTATAGCACTCCTGTAAATCGTAAAGAATGAGTTACTAGAGATTACGTAAAGGTTTTATTCCGTAACTTTATTACTTTTGGCAAATAAAGAACTAACACCCTTCAGTCACATATCATAATTTAATTCAATGCACAATGCTTTTCGTGCTCTGAAAGCTATTCTCCGTGTTCTATTGTCAGTCTAGAACTCCGTCTTCTAATTTATGTTAATCGTGGTTCTGTTAACGTTACATTGGTATATTGCCAAATGGAACAGTCTGAATTAATTTTACAAAATTAAGACAAAACAAGGCTTGCTGTTTGCATTGCACTACGAGTAAACGTGGATTTGTTCATATTTAGATTTTTTCTGTTGTACATTTGCAAACACATTTCAAACAAGTCAAAGAAATCAGTCATAAAGATACTACATTTCTACATATACGTGTTTTATTTCGAAGTAGACCTAAAGCTGTTAGAGTGATATGATCAATCGTTGTAAAATTCAAAAGTAAACCGAAAAGCGAAATTTTAAATAAAGTTGCTGAAAAACCCTGACTATTATAACTTCGACTTTTTATGCAACACGTTTTCACGAAATTCATCTTTGTGTAACATTATCTCTAATTGTCTTAGCAGATAAAGTTTCTTACCTTTATTTTTTTGAAGTCTACACTTAGGATGTCACTCTTTAAGGCACACGTAGTTATCCGATATTGATTTGTGAGTGGTTAACTGTGTTTTGCCTATGTGAATTGTAGGACAAAAGATGAATTTTGTGGATTTATTATATTATTAAATTCACAATACAATAACATTGAAAGTTGAACGTGAAACGTCGTAAAACTCAAACTTGTCAAGCTACACCAAGAAACACAGTCTTTTTTGTTTAATTTACAGAAAATCAACCTACACTGCCACGACAGTACTTGAATCACCACACTATCCAAACCAACAAGCATGCTGGATTTTGATCTGTGTTGAATGAGCACACACCGAGGCACTGGCGGAAGAAATTGATACCTTCCAAACAATTGCAATAAATAATGGTTTTAAGAAAAATCTGTTGGCAATTTTCCCAGGAAAATAGTGCAACATTAGTTATATACGCACCTCAGCAAAATCACTGACATTACACCTTTCTTCACGAGCATACCCTATTAATGCACATCTACAATAATTGTAAAATACCAATATTAAAATATCTTCCCGCACAAACAACAAAATTGGACACCACTTGCCTCACACATTGAATATAAATACGCCATTAGCAATATTATACTGAGTGTCTCACGAAAGACGCTTGTCAGGCGTCCGCGGATCGCACGGTACGGCTCCTCCCGGCCGCCGCCACTGCATCCGCTGGCCACGGCAGCGCCCGATTCTCGGACTCTATATTCTGCCACGGGCGCATAAACTGAGTTAAAGTGTAAAAAACCTTGCCGTCTGAGTAACCTAAGCTTACCTTTATTTACAGTAGATGTTCAAAATGATGTCCCTCTATGGAAAGAGCAGCCTGACATCTCTTGAACACTCGACGAATTTCGGCTGCCGAAATCTGGCAAATGACTAGTGGAATCTTTTTTCACGAAACAATAAATTCTAACAGGTATGTGAACAATATCCTGCATACATTTTTTCAAGAACGTTCACCCAACGAAAATCTGTGCGGTTATTCCATGCAGGACAATGCAAGACCACAGATTGCCAGTGCCTCTATGGCAGCAATACGAAGTCCTTATGATGACAGGATAGTTGACTGGCCTCCTCGTTCTCCAGATCTAAATCCCTGTGACTTTTATCTTTGGGGAATGTTAAAAGACCAGGTGAATGCAACCAATCCCCATACACTCGAAAAGTTGGAAGACAGGATTCGACTAGTCATTTTCCAGATTATGGCAGCCGAAGTTCGTCGAGTGTTCACAAATGTGTTCAAGAGGTGTCAGGCCGCTCTTTCCATGGAGGGACATCATTTTGAACATTTACTGTAAATAAAGGTAAGCTCAGATGGCAATGTTTTTTCGGCTTGAACTCAGTGCATGCGTCCGCGGCACAATAGAGTCCGAGAATTGGGCGCGGCCGGAAGCCGTACCGGGGACGCCTGGCAGGCGTCTTTCGTGAGACACCCTGTACAATGGAATATATAAATTATAGTGTAACAGGAGCTCTGCATTATACGTAGGCAAAACAGAAAGAACTTCCCGTAGGCTACGCGTATAAAAACACTGGTGCTTTCAGGCTTAACCGCTCTGCCAAACCCATAAGGCAACCACTGACAATGTTCAACTTGCACAACCCCCCTTTTTGCCAGGAACTGTTCGACGCTATTCGCTGTGTGTGGGTGAGCGTTGTCGTGCAACTTGAACATTCACCATACTCGCCAGATGTCAATCCTCTAAACTTATTGGTATTCCCTCGACTCAAACTTGCTTTGAAAGGAAAGGGCTTTCACGATATATCTGACATACAACAAAACGTAAAGATGTTTCTGAACAACATCCTAAAGTAAGACATCGTGTGCCGTTTCTAGGACATGTATTGCAGAGCTCAGCAGTGCATAGCTATTGGAAGTGACTATTTCGTAAGACTGAGGTAACTGTAGTTCATTTACGTCAATGATACAGTATTATTCACCCATCTTTATTGTCAGAGGTTGTAGATAACCACATGTACCTTACTTAAGAAACACATTCTAATATTCACGACAGTCTTAAGTGTAGTCACGGAAAATGTTACACAAAAAGAAATCTTATAAAAATATGTTGAACGTCTACTATTATAATGATCTGGTAACATTGTCACCTTTGATATCTGTACAAATAAGTTTTTATAGTGTCATGTATCTATTATGAATATTGAATTACTTCTTTTAGAAGTGTTTGCAGATGTGCTGTAGAAAGAAAAGTGTCTACATATACAAAATAATGTTTTCTCGTAGTATACTTAACAATATGGTAACCATTAATATAGACAGTAGCCGCCCTGAGTGCGCGCATGGTTTCAAGGCGTCATGCTACGGACTGGGTGGCAATTTCTGTCGGAGGTTCGAGTCCTCCCTCGGGCGGACGCGCGCGCGCGCGCGCGCGCGCGCGCACGCACACACACACACACACGCACACACACACACACACACACACACACACACACACACACACACACACACACACACACACACACACATTTATATATTGTGTGTGTGTGTGTGTGTGTGTGTGTGTTTGATCGTTAGTTTGAGTAGTTTGTAAGTCCTGAGACTGATGACCACAGTCGTTTATAAACTGTAAGGTACTCTTCATTTTGTGTTAGTTTTGAAAAAATTCACAGTGTGCTTTTATAATATACTGCTATAACGTTAACAGTACCGTAATTGACTTAGTGATATAGACTGAGAATAGGCGGCCAGAGAACTAGCAGTGCTTTGAGCACGATCTGTGACTGAAGCCGGTTTGTTATTAACGTAATAACCTGGATTTAAGACTAGCTAATTACCATATGTTATCATTTGCTCAGAGTCTTACATGTTTGAAAAACTCGTACGTTTTAATGAACTGCTCGGACGTACGTGACTACGAGTTGACGCTAGAGAGTATGTGTGCAGAAGTGGCGTTGAGGAGTAAGATATAAGACGGGACTGGAGTGTGATTGGTTTGTGGAGCCGTGAGCGGGGCACGTGGTGGGGCCGTGACGGCCGCCACGCCCACTTGACCTCATCTGGGCTGTCGACTGGAGGCGCTGTGGTCCCGCTGTCACCGCTGCCGGGGCTGCTGCCGCTTACCAGCAGCGAACCACAGCCAATGTGCAAACGGTACTCTCATGTAGTCTGTGCACTGCGGCTGCTCAACGCATCTTACTTGAATTGAACCAACTGCCGTAAATAGTTTAGCTACCACTTTCGGCTTCACATTGAAACAATCTTAAACAGAGAGATGCCGTGTTGTTTTACAGTACTTGGAGTCTACAAATGGAGTGGTGGATTTTTGGATGCTGGGACGACATAAGTCAGTTCCCTTCATTCATAAATACACACCAGTTTTGGCTCCTAGTACTAGTGGTGAGACCGCGTTGATGGACTAGACCACCACGACTACCATGTAAATCGATGAGTATCGGGAACCCGCCACTCAGTTTGGAAACCAACATCTCCATAGATAAGGCAAACGTCTTCTCCGGATGTACTTGAGCATTTGTAGTAAACTTGCTTGAGGAGAAAATCTATTTACTTGAATACAAAGTCCTTTTTTGACAAACTCTAATTGAGTCAGTTTAATCAGTACGAGTTATTACATGTTCCCTGTAGCTAGACTGTTCAACAACTGACTACTACATTAGTGTACAATACCAGAGATAATAACAATTGGAAAAGATACTTTTGTCGCAACTTCTGCTAGTCGGTACGCTTATTCTTAGGCACAAAGCAAGTGTCCGCGACTCGGCATCACCATTACACATACATGTGAGCAACACACAGGACCTATTCCTTTTCGCCACCAAAACTTAATATTAAATCTGAGACTGTCGTCTTACGTCGATGTAGGGCCGGTAGTGTAGCCTCGTTAAATTGCATACAGTAAAAGAGGAGATGGAACCCCTATTTGTTAGGCACCTCTCGGTTGCTCGCCGTCGGAGGTTCGAGTCCTCCCTGGGGCATGGGGTGTTTGTTTTTGTCCTTAGGTTAGTTTAATTAGATTAAGTAGTTTGTACGCTACGGACTGATGGCCACGCAGTTTGGTCCGATAGATTTACAAACATTTGAATTTGAACAGGATGTTTAGCCCCCCCCCCCCCCCAAAAAAAACAACAACAACAGTTATACAGGAACAGCAGCAAATTACTGCCCAGGTGGTCTTCGTTGTCTGAAACAAACCCGGAAAACAACACTGCTAGTCCCCTGTCCATTAATTCTGCCTTTCAATGGCCTTACTGTGTCACAGAATAGAACATTCTGTGCTACTGCGTGACGAACGCCCACTTCATATAACAAATGGATGATAGATCCTTGCAGTCATGAAGTGGGAAGATATGGAAACTGCATTAACTTCGCTTTCGGATGTTACACAACTATTTGCAGTAAATAAACAAATGCGGTCATTTGCACGTTAAGATGCTTGGACAGAAATGAAGAAAATCATGAAACCTGATATCGGAAATGTTTTCAGGGCGTCCGATCTCTCAACCGCGTGACATTCCACGGCCAGTGCGTTCACTCGACCTCGCATTTTTTTTCTTCCCTCTTGGAATAAGTGAAGGCAAGTATACAAAGGTAGGCCGAGGACAAGCGGAGAAGCTGTTATCCACCAACAAACGGCGCTTACGAGGCGAGCGCATTGCAGCTGAATGTTGCACTGACGCACTATCAGCAGTTCACATCGACCCCTGTGGATAAGAAAGGTTTGGCAACTAAATACCTTTTGACGCCTAGTTTAGGGACTGATGACCCCGCTGTTAAGTCCCATAAGCTATGCAAACATTTGAACATTTTTTGAAAATAAAAAGTAGTTTTCTGGCGTGATTGGCTCCGGTGAAAAACTGCAAGAAACTGAACAAGCTCTATTCCCCTCATATAAATTGTTCAATGTATATTTTCGCTAGGAAATAAGCGCCGATATTGTGAAATGTTATTTCTCTGCAGTTAACTGCCATAACTGCCATAATTTGCTTTGCGCATTAAGTTTAAATCCTCCTCCGCTGTGGTGTATTTTGCTTGATGATGTCACACCTCGCCTGACGTCGCCTGCGTTCCGTTGGCGTTGGCGTCTGCCCGCCAGCTGACGGCTCGGCTGTTTTCTCTGGGCGGGGCTGGGCGGGGTTATCGCCGCCTTGTGTGGCGTGACGTCAGCAGTATTCGCGGCACCCGGGCCACCTCGCGCTCTGCCCACTACTGACAACACACCTACATGTCCTTTCTCATGCCTTCCGTTCCTGTGTGTTAAAAACAATAGACTCTCACTACGAAATTCCAGCCAGCAGAATACAGAGTACCAGTTGACAATGTACAAAATTAGTGGCGAGCAGAGAGAGACGTATCAAATCAGTTTTAGTAAGAGGCAGGAAGAGTGGACAAAACATAGGAAAGTGGTGTACACTTCCTATGTGATCTGTAGTATGTTACCTAGACTGAACTACCGTCAAACATCGTGCCTCGCAAAGTATCCTGTAGCGCTATAACGAATATCTTATGATTAACAGTGTTTCACAAATTGCCTTCATTGAAATGTGGGTTTTTCACTACGACAAGGAAAAATGTTAATGTCGTCCAGCCGTGTCGCCTAATTTCTCTGTACTAGTTTCACATACAATTTCAGTCTTCACTCGGCTACCTGTCCAACAAAGAATAAAAAGTTTGTCACGTCCTTCGAGCCTGGATGCGTGTGTGTGTTGTCTTAGTCTAAGTTAACAACAGTCGCGGATCCAGTTATTAAAGACGAAGATGGACGGTTGTGGATGTTCCAAAGGAAGAAAATTGGGAGCGATGACTTAAGCAGTTGGTCATTTAGGTTTACAAAAATTTGAACATTTTGGCGTCCGCATTTACACCTAAATTCGAACAAAAGGATGGCACTTCTGTCTTGCTCCACTTCCCGTTCCTACTCTTGACTTTGAGGGATGACCGGGTTCTGATTCTGTCCTGACATTCACACTTAGTCTTCCCGTCGTGTTCAAATATGACTTGAGGCCGCTGTCCTGCCGACGTTGTTTTCTGATTCGAGCCGTCCTCCGTGTGTAATAAATTTTACGCCGCCGCGATATAACAAACTGTTCTCCATCATTTCATCAATTTCAGTGTAACAGATGTTATCTACTGAAACAAATTACTGGTATATTGGCTTTTAAACATATTGAGGATGTGTTTATTTAGACAAGCAAGTACGTAATGTATGACGTGTCATTAATAAAATTCTATGTAAGAATTTAGGATGATCCATATATTTTTAATGTGATAACCTTACAGTTAGATCAATTCAACTCGAGTAACGTCACCACTTTACGTCGTTTTGCCGACTTGCATAGCAACATAGGTTCCCATGTTGAACTGCCGAGTTGAACGTACTTCCACTGTGGAACGGATCTGCGGGAGTCAGAAATAGTCCACAGTGTGGGCGAATAGTGTAATTAACGTCGCTTCGTTAAACAGCGCGAGGAGCACCGGAATATATGTTGTTTATCTGCAAAGCAAGCTCGTAAAGTCAGAGAAACTTTCATTCGGCGCGCGAATTTGTCTTGGCACGTGCGGGCTTGGCTGGCGGTTGCTTTTTTTTATGACAGCTGTACAGTCCGGCGAATAGCGCGCAATGCCCCGCTCAGAGGCTAGAGTCCGTGTTCTTCCTCGTTTATTCTGGGAACCTGAAATAACATCGCCGCCCTCGCTGATTGCCTCGTACTGTCCGTCCAGCACATGGGCGACGTTGAACGCGAACGCGGGAGAGAATCTTCCGTTTCTTTGCTCTTGACCAGTTCGCTTTTTAGCCAAGGCTATGCAGTTGGGATTATGTCGCAGAAATGATGTCAATATAATGTCGTACGTGCTTTGTGATTAGTGTGAAGGCATTGTTACTGCCGGGATTTAAACAGTTGACGTGTCAAGCTGTACAGGATTTCCGTCTTACTGAAAGTAGGTTACGCATCTTACGGTGTCGATTTGCACGATTTTCCAGCAATAGTGGGAAAAAATTTTCGGATGTGTAAAACTCGCATTGCACCTTAGGATTCGCGGAGCATCTATGTTGCAAATAGTTTACAGTGGTCGGTAAATTGTCATCGTGCTCCCGAAGGAAGTAACCTCTGATGCTTCTGCGCCCACCGGTGCGCTTTTATCTACAGCCAATCATCAACTTCGAGTTGTCCATCTATCGCAGCCGTCTCGTGTAATTTGTACTTCCTTGACGATGACAAGGTCATTGTGCGAAAAAGATCGTATTCGTGCTGTTTTGGGGAAGTTTCACTCAAATGTGAGTCCTTTCGGATATGTTTCCTTTCCTATCGTTAGACTCGCAAGGAAAGTACATGGGCTCGAACAAACATACCTGTATGAACGTTTGGTTACAGGATCTCTACGTACACCTCAATGTGCTGGTGGGTGTCGTTTTTCTACAAAGCTCTGCAACCATACTGTAGATAGCACTGTAGATGTAATTGTAGACGCCATACGTAATGCATATATCTTAACTATAACTTATGTAATAATCATCGTACATGTTCTCTAGCGAATTGTCATCAAAAGCCTTGATGATAGTTGCAACTTTAACCTTGTTCCCGAAAGACTGTTGGTATTGACTGCCACTGCTTCCATCGCCTCTTCCCGCACTTACCGTAGCACTACCGCTTGCAATGAGTTGTCCATTATCGTCCCTATTATCATTATTATTATGAGTTTGTAACAACAGTATCTAACTTATGCTCTCATTTCTGTACCATAACAGATACGAGAAAGCATGCAAATGATTCATCTTCTACACTAATACCATCTTCACGTAGAAGGGTTCTTCGTTACTTCATCTCAACTAATCGCAATACATTAGCAGGATTGATTAGCAATCTCCGAACCATCTGACGTTTCACTACACAAAGTCACAAAACGCAACTTCGGAGGCACACTGCACCGTCCCTACTGGTGAACGGACAGGTCAAAGTGCAGTGCGGCATGGCACACGTAGAGGCCTCTAACGGACGACTGCAGAGTTTTTGCAGATGCGGGAGTATCACTACTGCAATAAGGGATCTTTACATTATCTGTCATACGATTTTGGTGTATATGAGTTTGTTCGAGCCCAAGTACTTTCCTTGTCAGTCTTATCCGCAACAGAAAGTTTTCTATTTTACTGCAATCTTGTTCAATTGACACTCTCAAAATAACGCGTGTTTTCGAAACTGGACCCTTGTAAAGAAGCTGAGTAATTAGTTAGGAAGCATCCTAGAATTCGGCAACTTTTGTATCGGAAATTGCCTGCGCTTTTAATGACTAGAGCTGTGTACATAGCCGCGACTCCAGCGCTATTCCGGTGGAACCACGGGAGCACGGGAAGTTTCCTGTCGGTAATCTCATGAACTACTTGACTCCGCAGTACATGTGGTGTTAAGAAGATGCGACTTTTCATTTCGTCGGCTACGTCGATAGTGTGTAATCTGCGGTGTCGTTAGCTGATTACAGCGGTCCCCGGCGGGCTCGCTATCGCTTGGCCAGTGAGGCGCTGACTGCGGGTGCCGGGCTGTCTGGGCGGGCAGTGGCCAGGTGTGCGCGGCTATTCCTGGACACACCGCGCCACACCGCGCCACGCCGCGCTGACTCAATCCCCAGGCGAATGTCACGACCGCGCCGCACTGCGCTGCACAACACTGTTTCATTATTAACTTTGTCACGTCGCCTTGATCACACAACACACCGGTTTTGTTTCCGTGCAGTGCGGAGCGTAGGCGACATCGGACTGTTTGTGTTGATATTGGGCCTCCTGATGCTACCTAGAGGGTGCGTTGCAGTTCAGTTGCATTCAGCCTCCTTTTTCGATGGGCTGTTAACCGGATATAACGGTCATCCCTAGCTTTTACCCATGGACGACCTTGGCCTTGCCTTCTTTTAACGGTTCCTGTTGCCTGAAATCGCGTTCAGGTCCTGGAAATTACACTTTGGGACACTCCAATACCTTCCTATGGCTCTCCATGCCCTAGCTTCTGGTAAGTCGCGTTATTGTTGCATTTCACTAATTGCTCACTACAGTATCTGAACCCAACTGCTTGTGTAATTCGTTTGGAAGAGTTTACACAAATCAACACCAACACGAATCAACAGCAACTTTGTTGTTACCAGTTTGTTTGTAAATCTATCGGACCAAACTGCGTGGTCATCAGTCCGTAACTTACAAACTACTTAAACCTAGGTAAACTAACCTAAGGACAACACACACACACACACACACACACACACACACACACACACACACACACGCCCCAGGGAGGACTCGAACCTCCGACGGCGAGTAACCGCGCGCTCCGCAGCGAGGCGCCTTAGACCGCTCGGCTACTCCACCGTGGCTGTTGTTACCAGTATCTCGGTTGCCGTAATGTTTTCTCCACTCCGTAGAACCGACAGAAAGACGTCGAACCGTGTTCATTCTGCCGTAACAATACTTCAGAACGTAATTATCTTAACTGGTCCACTAATTGTTCTGACGAGTGTGTAATTTCTGTAAATTTCAGACGCTGCCTCCTGAAATGTTGAAGAGATTGTAACGTATTCTGTTTGAGTACGGCCAGTCAGGTAGCTCAGTTCTCACTTCAGATACACCTTTATTCTATTTGGTTAATGTACAAACAGTACCACAAATCTTAACACAAATAAAGCCATATGTATCAGGGCACAGTCTTACCATTGAAGGATCCGATCTCGTCTTAACCTGACTCAAAATTGTAGCATTCTTCAAGGGGCCTCTGGGACCACAACAACGCGTGATCGCCGGGAAGGTTCACAAGGAAAAGATCCACGCCATCAGCAGGATAGCGCCCGCGGCAACTATTCGGGCCTACCTTCCGAAGATGAACGTTATACTCAAATCCGGTCATAATTATAGTATTGAAATATGGATTGTTGTATTAACCAAAAAATTCCACTCAAAAGTTTGCTATCGTGCCTTGTTCGACCAAGTTGTCTAAATACATGAACGGATTGCTGAGCAGTAATGTAGATGGTTTTTTTTTTCGCGATTCCTTTTAATTTGTCGTCTGCAAGATGTCCAGGCTAACATTTGATGAGAATCAATTTGTTGAAAACTGAAATCAAGTTGTAGTCATTTGTTGCTTTATCTTTATTCACCCTTCGGTAAACGTCCGTGGGTCATAAGTCCATAAATGAAATACATGTATCAAGGAAAGCTTTCCATAACACCTTCATTTTGAACCTAGCGTTATTTCCGGCGTTTCCCGGGTGTGTAAGTGTTCCACTCTTATGTAATCCTACTTCCCACTCTGTTCATCGTCTGTCGCACTCCCTATCGATTTTAATGTCGATCTAATGTAGCTCAGTCCTCAGGTATAGGCGGATCCAATGGGAGGGGGGCGGAGGGTTGTTCGCCCCCCCCCCCCAAACCAGGTTTTTTTTTTAATTTTTTTTCCAAAGTATGTGATCTAGCGTGCTACCATTGCACTGAGTCTTCAAAACTGTGAGACTTTTGTTTGGTTGGGCGTGGGGTAAAAAGGGGTGGGCGGAACTAGAGCCTTTCTACTGAGCCAAAGTTTCGCTGACGTTGAGAATTTTTCCTGGCCCCCTCCCCCCTTTCAACAGATCGTCCTACATCCGCCCCTGGCAGACAACATCTCTTCTCAAAATTATGCCTTACAAATATGTAATTCTTTTCATGCACAACATTCTGTATGAGGTCATATTTCCTGAACTATGTGCGTACTATCACATAATTCCGGAGAGACATTCAGTGATATATATTTCTCGAATAGAGTTGGTGGTAAAGAAAAAATCGAAAGCTCATGAGTGACCTTATATCTCATAAATTATGTGACGTACTATGATATAATTTTGACGGTATATTCAGTGATACATGTACATACTGTTTAAAATGTCTCGCGAAAGCAATTAATAGTGTAAAAGTAATGTAACGTCAAGCCGAATGCGGCAGTTTTGCTGCGATAATATTTTGTCAGTTTATCGGGATTGTCAGCGAAAGTTTCGTAAAGATGTGAAGTGTAATTTTTTTTGGAGGTCGCTAAACGCTTTTATTCTGAAAAAGTGATTGAATAAAGTTTCGCTCATTGCATGGTGCGGTAGTTTTTTATGACTCTCATTGTTTATGATGTCATACTTACTTAACTGTGTTTCGTAGGTGTTTTTTTATCCCCAGAGAGATTGTTGGCTGATGGTGAGGATGTGTATCAAGTGTAGTTGCAATAGATCCAGTAGTTTAGTAGTCGATGAGACACTCAAAATACAGAAACAAACATTTGTTGCAACAACAGTAATCGTCTGTGAGACTATTCAGAGGACCCGGAGCGACGTCAGTACGTTGTGGAACGTCCCCTTGCTCGAATGTAGGCTTCAGTCCGCCTTGGTACACCGTCTTTGTCTGAAATCAGGCCTTCTCTGGACCAAAATGTCCCACTCTTCAGTGCTTAAGTCGCGTAGAATACGTGGTTGTTCTCAGTGTTTAGAAATACCTGGTTTCGATGCTGCAGTAACATGTTCACATTAACAAGCTCAGTGACTACGCGATTTATCGAAATGAATTTGCATGAAATTGTTGTGATACGGACGCATTATTGGTTGCAGAGTCATGTCCCTGTATCATAGAGCAGTGAGGGTGTCCCCAACAACCGCGAATAACGATCGAAACCATTTTTGAGGCTTCTGTTCTGCATGATTTCTTGTGCAGAGGTAACCGACAGTATGATGTGATGTATGACGTGGTACTCGCTTTAGTCGTCTGCATGGAGATTGGTCTCATGCAATCTTCTCCCTATAGTGTCGATGACGTTCTGTAGCCTCTTCTAACGCTGACTTGAGTTTTGGGGCGTCGAGCACTCGAAAGCCTTGGGAATCGATCATCCTCTCCACGAGAAAACGTGGATTGTGTGCGCGCGCCACCTGTCACAAGCGCTAATTGATTGCGATCGTCCTTTGTGGCGTGATGGATGTTCACTCTGCCGCTCCACAGACTCTAATGCGCCCACGCTGTAACCCATCATTAGAGTGCGGCGTTCTGCGTGTAGCGCTCATGATAACTGTGTATCAGTTTACACACAACGTCAAGACTGACCTTCCCATCGGGACAGGTGCACGCAGAATAGCAACACATTTGCACAACATATAAGAGATAAAACGTAACTTTTGTTGATGTGTGTAGATCGATATGAATGTTTGGCTTACCAACATCGAAAAACGGCAACTTGTGTGGGAAGTGTAAACTCATCGGATATTATTGGTTTTCAGCACTAGGCCAACAGACCCCACTCCAGACGACGCATCAAGGAACAGCATAACAAGCCGAGGCGTGCTGTTGAAACTGCATAATCGTACTTTTTAACAAGATTGGAGCAATGTATTCCTTACTCTAACACATGTCTCCTGGAATGACCTCGACTGGAAAATGACAGAAATTACAGCTAATGAGGTAGTTTATCGAAAGACGTTCTTGATATTTACCGTCTGTGGATGGGGCAGGGAAGGCGGGGAAACGGAAGAGTACTCTTCACATGACATCGTGATGTGGCTTCCCGATTAGAGATGTGGACTGAGTATTAGACGCTCTTATCGAGTACGTGATGAGTGTTTTAACGTCACATACGCAGATAGTTCTAAGGTGCTGAATGTATTTCTCCTCGTCCGGCGGATCTTATTGGACGAATGACGTACACTTCTCTATTCTTGTTGAGCTTGACTGCGGTTATGGTCGTTTGCGAATTTCCTTTCGTAGAACTTATTTCAGCTAGACTACTTCCTTGCAACAAGTTATCGTAGAGAAAAGAACAGAATGGAAACATAATTACTAAAAATGTTCAAATGTTTGTAAAGCTTATGGGACTTAACTACGGGGTCATCAGTCCCTAAACTTACAAACTACTTATGAACTACTTACGAACTAGGACGGCACAAATATTCATGCCCGAGGGGGGATTCGAACCCCCGACCGTAGTGGCCGTGCTGACCGTGACTGGAGCGCCTCAGTCACCTCAGCCACCGTGGCCAGCCATAATTACTAATGAGATATAAAAGAGAGATGAATATGGTGTATAAAAGTAGAAATACTTATTAGATACACAAATGTTGTGAAAAAGACAGTGCGCCATAATGAAAGAGAGATGAGTAACGAGTTGTTGAGTAATTGCTACTTTTCAGTGTCGGATATTGCTGAGGATATTGTGTTAGACTTTAACCTGCCCATTTGTGTCTCCATTTGAAAGTAAATTTACAAGGCTATATTCCTGTATATTGAACAGGAGCGTGTGGACCACGTCTGCCACACTCGTATTTGTGTTTGGTTGAACAGCAGTGTGTGAGTTTAGCAGGTAGATCGCAGTAGTCAAGTCCAATAGTATCAGGCTTGATTCCATATTGGACTGGGTGCTCCACGACTATTTGATTTGTGGTAATTATTCAGCAATCAGTCGTCATAAATATAAATTCTTTATTTGTTGGCAAATCCGGATTTCGACCACTGTGTGGTCATTATCAATGCTTAAAATAAATTAAAATACTTAAAGTATCTCGACCTCCATGTAGGAGGTTGCGTTTGTACTAACGGAACCTCCTACATGGAGGTCGAGTTATTTTAAGTATTTTAATTTATTTTAAGCATTGATAATGACCACACAGTGGTCGAAATCCGGATTTGCCAACAAATAAAGAATTTATATTTATGACGACTGATTGCTGAATAATTACCACAAGTCTAATAGTGTCCGTACATTGTTGAGTGTTTGTATGAAATTTCTGCAGTACATTAACGTCAATCAGTTTTAAAACAAGATTACTTTGTACGACTCCATAGTCTCTACATCTACGTAAATACTCTGCAAGCCACATTGAAGTGCATGGCAGAGGGTTCATCGAACCGGTTTTATGATGGTTCTCTACGGTTCCATTCTCTAATGGGACGACGATTAGTGTTTAACGCCCCATCGAAAGCGTGGTCATTAGAGGCGGAGCTTACGCTCGGATTCTTTGGGTAAGGATGGGGAAGGAAAGTCGGCCATGCCCTTTGAAAGGAACCATCCCGACATTTGCCTGTTGTGATTTAGGGAAAGCACGGAAGATCTAAATCTGGATGGTCGGAGGTGGATTTGAAACAACCTTCCTGCCGAACGCGATTCCAGTATGTTACCACACCGCCACCTTGCTTGGTGCCATATATAATCCTTTATTGAATAACGTCTCCAGAGTTCGTTAAGATCCAACATAGATGAAGTTACAGTGGTAGTCATTCCGGTGTATGAAAACATTCTGTATTTGTTTTGAGAACAGGTAATTTATAGGATGGTTCAAAGTGTCGCCGTTATTTTTCGAAGTGCCTCTGTGGAAGCAAATAGCAAGTAAGTCGATGCTGCAATTGAAACTGCGATGTATGTTGTCAGCTTTCCACTTTAGCTCATATTCTCGTTAATTGCTAGCCTCGTCTGATGTCACTCGCTTACCAGTAGAACGCTGCTCTGCGTCATTCATTAGAGTGGGGGGACCCCACGAGAAATGGGTCTCGCAACGAACTAATGACGTCAGTTAGTTGCCTTGCCCGCCATACATCGTGAACGATCGGCCACGTCCGGGGCCCACGTAGGAAATCAGCATAATAATGAATAGGCGTTAACTGTTTTGTATATTTAAATGTGCAGTCGCTGGAAGTGGCCGTGCGCCCGTTGCTGCAGTGTGAAACCTCATTAGCAGCTGCCTCCCGCTCCCCATAGCTGCCAGTGTGGAGACTCAGAAGTCGAATGCGCCAGCAGGTAGCGTACTCTGCGGCCGGAGTGTCGGATCTTGAATTTTAAGCAGCCTGGTGTCCGCGCTGTTCAAATGTTTGTGAAGCTTATGGGAGTGAACTGCGGTGTCATCAGTCCCTAACCTTACAGACAACATATGAAGTAGCTTATACTAAAGACGGGACAAACATCCATGCCCGAGAGAGGATGCGAACCCCGGAGGGAGAACGGCCTCGCTCATCGGAGCATAGTGCCTCAATGTGCTCGGCCACTCCGCCGCGGTAATATCGTCAGGAATGAAAATGTATTACTTATGTACAAGATAACTTTTTAATACTTTCAATGTTCAGTGTTTGTAAATCTGTGAGACTTAAACTGCTTAGGTTGTTAGTCAAATGTTCAAATGTTTGTATAGCTTTTGGGACTTAACTACCGGGTCATCAGTCCCTGACTTAGGAACTACTTATGAACTGCCGGTCACTAAGACTAAGGACGGCACATACTCGAGGGGGGGATTCGAAACCCCGACCGTGGTAGCCGTACAGACCGTGACTGGAGCGCCTCGGCCACCGCGGCCGGCTGTTATTAGTCCCTAGACTTACAAACTACTTAAACTAACCTGCGGGCAAAACACACACACACACACACACACACACACACACACACGTGTGTGTGCACGCGCGCCCCATGGAGAACTCGAACCTCCGACAGCGAGCAACCGCGCGCTTCGCAGGGAGGCGCCTTACACCGCTCGGCTACTACACCGCGCCTTCAATACTTTCACGGAACTTTTTTGGACTAGTCTAAATAAAAAACAACTATTTAACTGAAACCTTTACCGATAAAAAATGTGTTTACATTTAAAGCGGAAGTCAGATCTTCGAGGATTAAGCTGCATACACAGGTTTAGAAGTATAATGTAAATAACCATCTACGCAATTCGTGCTTAAAATTCGTCGAGGATTTCTATATAAATTACTCACCTCATGATAGTGTCACAGACTGTAAGTATTTTCCATTTTTTTTTTTTTTTTTTTTTTTTTTTTTTTTTTTTTTTTTTTTTTTAGTTACAGAGTTCGTATCGATACGGTAGATGCGATTAACGAAATGTATTTGTTAGTAACGATTCAGTACAAAGTATTCGTTGCTGAGTACGGAATTGATACGGCTCGCTACAGCTGTGTAAAGGGTATATTACACGGAGCGAATTTGGTCGCTAGTCGCTGGCATATTTGGACGCAGCTGCTAAATTCGCTCCGTGTAAACAGGGACAGCGAACGAAGTCGCTGCTCCGAAACACGAGCGTCTAAAGTTGAAGGGTGGGGTACTTTAGACGCTGGTCTCTGGCGTGTTTGGTCGCCCCGTGTCATATACGGGAGCGTCTGAAGTAACCACCAGTCGAGTTAAAATGTCGAAGTAAGTTGTAAATGCTGGCGTTGTTTCTCGCAACAGTTTTAAAAGAACAATTAATGAACCAAAAGCAAAACGGAAAAGTAGAAAAGAATAAAAGAAAATGGATTAAAAGGTGGATTGCGAGGAGGGATAAATATGCAGCTTCTGCAAATCTTTTGGGTGAATTATCGTGTGAAGGTCCTTCTGCCTACAGAAATATGAGGATCATATAAGAAAATTTTGATAGATTGCTGTAAATGGTAGAGGATAAAATAAGGAAACAGAATACTATCGTGAGGATGGTGATCTGGCCAAGAATAAAATTTAAATAAACGTTTTTTAATGTCCCTTTATACTGGAAAACTTCGATAAATTTTCAGAAATTTGATTACAATTTCACTTCATATTTTGATCGGTGGGACACAGAACTTATCTTTATTTACGTCAATGATCACAAAATTTCTCGTCGTTTTGGCGACCGGTTTCGGTCAGGATGATCATTTTCAAATCTACAGCAAATCAGAAACAGGATACATCTAGTATTGCACTACCTTAGAAAACATACATAATGCATTAACTTACAGTCATGAATACATGTAATATAGCGATATGGCATCATCACAGCATAAGTGTATCTTCATTAAGGAATGTAACAACAGGTATGATGTATAATATTTTAACACGTTTTTTGTATTGATGACTGTAATACCTTATTTATGTTTTATAAGGTACCGTAGTCTATTACTAAATTTGTCCTGTTTCCTATTTGCTGTAGACTTGAAAATGGTCATGTCGCACCTTGGGAAACAGAACTGTTTGGTATCACCTAACCTCCAAAACAATATATCATATGCTACGTCGTGTTTCAATTGTTTTTACGAAGAGCTAGCGTCTGAAGTCGATGCGTGTCATTGCGTTAGCGTATTCATTCGCTATTCGCCCATACGCCGAGCGACAACAGACGGCAGAGACTAGCTACCAGATACGCTCCGTGTAATATACCCTTAACGCTGGCCGGTGTTGCGAGGCTGGTCCGTGCGGCGCGAGGTGTGTGGCTCACGCACGCGGCGAATTAGCGGGTGATTTGCCGCAGTTGGCAGCGCGCGCTGTGTTTACGCGCCGGCCAGTAGCCGACCCGCAGTCGAGGTCAGCGCGCCGTCTGCGCCTGTGTACTGTAGGATGCAGCAGGGCGGCGGCGGAGGCGGAGGCGGGCAGCGCACGCGCACCGTCAGCCAGGGGGAGGCGGCGCGGGGGCGCCAGCGGCAGGGGCAGCGCCAGGACCAGGGCCAGCGCCGGCGCGCCGTGCGCAGGGCCAACACCTGGGCGTGAGTACACTACATCCAAGTCACGTGGCTCTGCGCAGGAAGCCGCTTTCATGTGGAATGCAGCTGAGAGTTGCAGTTCTTGTCTTTTGTAGTGGAAAATAAGATTATTGTAGAAAGATATAAAAAAAAGCCAAGATCGCTGATCATCTATTTTTTACTTAAGACGACCGGTTTCGCTGAACTGTCAGCATCATCTGGTCCAATAAAATCATTTTTCAAGGCCATAATCTTGTAATGTCAATTGTAAAATGATTTTATTGGACCAGATGATGCTGACAGTTCAGCGAAACCGGTCGTCTTAAGTAAAAATTGATGATCAGCGATCTTGGCTTTTTTTAAAAATATCTTTCTACAATATCATAATTGGATCGCCTCCTAGAACATAAACAAAAAAACAATATTACATTTTAACAATAATTAATACAGTTGGCGTTAGTTCTTCGCAATTGAAAATATTGAATCGATGACTGCAGTTTTTACGTGTGCTTAGATGAAACGTATTGACAGTTCTTCTTACAAGCATTACAGCTGTAGATCTCAACGTAAGACCTCGTTTCGTGGTACTGTGATTCTTTTAGTTTGACACACGAGTAGAACACCAAATATCAATTTGACAAGCAGCATCAGTTTTCTTAAGATTCCTCGACAATACATTAGAAATGTTTTGTTGTGCTTTTATAAGAGCTGAAATCTGATTGCATACATAATGCCCAATTTTAACAGAATACAATCGTTTATATTTTAAGTCTTTTGCACAGTCGGTGATGCCAAAACGTAAAACAAGCAAAATATTGGCTGTTTACATTAAATAATATGGTAGTGAGAAAACATCATCGATGAAGTCGACAAGAAGCGATTTTATAGATATAACGAATAGTCTGTAACAATTTTTAGCATCGTATAACGTTACTGAAAAAAAGCACCAGAAATGACTTACTTGCTGACATACAAACTCGTTCAATAGCAGCTCGAATGATCATTGCATCGATAATCGCATTCATAAAGTGCAAAAAGTAAAAGATTCATAGCGTCACACGAACAAAAAAATGTTCAAATGTTTGTATAGCTTATGGGACTTAACTACGGGGTCATCAGTCCCTAAACTTACAAACTACTTATGAACTACCTTATACTAAGGACGTCACAAATATCCATGCCCGAGGGGGGATTCGAACCCCCGACCGTAGTGGCCGTGCAGACCGTGAGTGTAGCGCCTCAGTCCTCTCGGTACCGCTTCTAAAAATAACCAACAAGACGGTACTTCTCACCTGGGCACATGTAAACACGACTATCATTGCATTAATATTAAGGTGAAATTACATTGCCTTTACTACTAGATGTGTTATGGGAATACGTGAAGTAGTTTTAGTGCTAAAATCAACGCATGATTTCACCTATAAATGAGAATAACTGTTGCTCATAATGACGAAAACTGTCACGAAACTCGGGGCAATTTTAGATGTTGGTTTCAATCAAGGTTTGAATACAGGGAGACGCCCTTAGGCTGAAAAAGTGAAGCCTGTCTCTGCCATATTGCTACGTTTTGGAGAAATGTTCGTATTGTGGAGCTAATGTTATTTGTCACTTAAAACAGAAATAAACCGTTCGACGGTTTTGCCTTGATGTACAAAGTGTTAAACGAGTGCAAATTAGCCGTTAAAAATTGTTTCAAATATAATATGCTGAGTATTTATTACTATTTATTCAAGAAAGTATGTTGTTTCAAAGTACATACTTCGCAGTGACTGTCAGTCCGGTGCATTAACAGTAAGAGGGTCGACTTAACGCATAGTTTTAACGGATAAACAGAAATCCAGAACTGACCAAGATGGCGGACAGGCTTCAACTGACGTATGTGCTCTGCATAGATGCCACCTCCCTTGGTTTCAATCCACAACACAGCAGAGATAGGGACACGCGCAGTCTGTTATCTTTGGTCTATGCTCACATCGCGCAATACGAACGGTGTTATTTGTTTATTTGTATTAATTATTTAGAAAGTATTTTCCTCTACATGGTCCTACTGGAACACTATGTGTCACTGTACTGCACGTGATCGAACATTGCCGCGGTGCAATGGCCGAATGCTCTAACGCGCCTTGCCTCAGAGGTTCGAGTCCTTCCTCGGGCACGGTTGTGTATGTTGTTCTTAGCTTTATTTAAGTACTCTGTAAGCCTAGGGACTGACAACCACAGTACTCAAGATATACAAACATTTGAACATTTTCGATCGACTATTACAGCTTACTAAGAGCCACGCAGAATGGCCGCGTGGTGTAAGGCGCCATGCTATCGACTGGATACAAGGCCTGCCAAGAGTAGTCAAACACAAGCAAACTATTTGTCTTACATAGTGTTGTACTGAGTTTGGGAATACAAGCACGTTGTACACTGTCGCTGACGTTGTTTGTTATTTATGTGATTCACAGATAAATTTGTTTTGGTATAAGGTATTTATGAACTATTAGTGAGATATCTTACCAATATTGGAATCGGACGATCATATTAGGCATTTTGTCTCATATGAGCAAAAATCTGCCCGGAGAATTACATAGATAACACGAAAAACATTCTGAAACACGGTGTCAGTATGTTCCTATTCCCAAACTCAGCACAATGATACATAAGACATATAGTTTGCTTCTGTTTTGACTACTCTTGGCAGGCAGCGCCTTGTATCTGGAGTTGGCCATTCCCGCCGGAGGTTCGAGTCGTCTTCGGGCAATGGTGGGTGTTTTTTGTCCTTACTGTAAGTTTGAGTAGTTTGGTCCAATAGGTTTACAAACAGTTCAACATTTCATATTTCCGAGTACTCTCCTGTTAGTCTAAATCACAATGGCCTAAAGGTTTCACAGGCCTGGTGCAGTTATGTTTTGAATGTGTTTCATCGTGACATAAACTGCTTTCCTGCCTAGATTACACGTGGAAATCGTGTATATATACACATACACAGCACATTATAGGTACAAATGTCACAAAGGTATAAGGTTTAAGATGAATAATAACCTCCCATTGTATGACTTGTTTTCATTCTGATAACGATCAGGCTGATCTTGTATTTAACCCACGTAAGCGTGCATATATTTCTCAGCCGAGCTCATGAAGGTCGTATAAGCTCACAGGATCCTATCAGCATTTACACATATTGCTGTCTTCTTCGAGTTGTGCAGTGAAAATAACTTGTGCACTTCGCTGTCTGATGATACGTAACTGCTCAGTATTTGCAAATTGAATTTGGTACTGGGAAATTTAATTTCATCATACATAATGAACTTTCTTATCGATCGTAACTCACTATCGTGGTGTAAAAAAAATACTAATATCTTTGAGATAAAAGTGTTACATTGGTGACAGCAATAACAGCTTACTATAGTAGAAAATAGACTGCTGATATAAATACCGGTACTTCATACCAAAGAGTTATTCTTTGCACGTTTAACACATTGCATTTATGATGGGCTTCGAAATCTTCCGCCCGGCTGCACGAAGAGGTATGTGTTATCTGGTCATCGAAAGCAATTAAATGCAATAAACATTGGTAATTATATTCTGGGATGCCTCTCTTTCGTAAAGACGACGCCTCTACTTCCTCACTTTTTATAGCGGAGATCAACACAAGTGCAGACAAGATTAAATCCTACTGTTACGGTTCATCTTTGCAGTCTTCATTCCAGCCTGATATCTCCGAAACTTTGCACTAGACTGATGAAAACAGCGATCAGAAAAGCGTTCAGCACACATTATTTTCTTCGATGACTGAAGGATGTAAAGTTCAAAGTGGAAGTCGTGAAATTTGTTCTTTTACACATAAACAACATACCACCGATGCCGTCTACTGCAGACTACTTCCTGAACACGGTTCACAGATTCCACACCCCTTCCGCCAGACACCGAGCGACGTGGCCCAGTACTTAGCACACAGGCCTCGCATTGAAATCCATGTTTAGGTTTTCTGTGACTTCTCTAAGTCGTTCTAGGCTAATACCGGGATGGGTCCTTTCAAAGGGCACGGCTGATTTCCTTTCCCATCCTTATCAAAAGAATGCGAGTTTGTTCACGGTCCAATGATCACAATGCCTACAGGACGTTCTGGCAAAATTTTCCTTCCGTGCGTCAGCATTTGCCGGCAAAACTCTGTCAATAAGTTGCAGTGAGATCGTAATGAAGTACATGGTTGCCGTAAAACCAGTGTGAACACTGCAGGAGCCCACTGAAAAGATTAACAATAAGTGATCTCTAGTCGCTAATGATGCTTTTGCATTTTAGGATGATGTATTTTATGCCTTAAAGTAGCGCACGACGCGATTTATTCCTCGTGTCCACTGTTACGCTGCTTGTGTCGAAGCTACCATGTCATTGCATCTCTGCTATGGAAGTTTCCTACGCAGCTGTGCTGATCGCAGAAAAGCCGCCCAATTGTACGTTGGTGGCACAGAAGCTTAGAGGCGTGCAGTTGCAGACCGACCCCCAGGCTGGCGGGATGCTTTTATTATTATTATTATTATTGTTGTTGTTGTTGTTAGCATGTGGGGGGATGGGGGTTGACATTATCTTAGAGTCGTCCTGCTTTATATCTGAGGTACTGAGAGTTCTCACAGTGGCTTCGATCACAATTTCAAATGCTGTTTCACTTCATCTTTTATTGATTGCCGCCTTATCGTAAGATATCCTTTTGCCAGTGCAGTGGTAAGACAGGTATTTGATTCAGATACTGGCGCGCAAGTCGCTTGTAGAAAGAAACAGACCGCTTCTCTCCACCACACACATGAACGCTGCTAGTGCTGGCTCGAGTGTGTTTTCGGTGTAATCGTGGAAAATACTGAACCACCATAATCTATTTTTTTTTCATACTCTTTTTGTCGAGAGGAAAAGCCTATATAACTGCAGCAAGCGACACACACACACACACACACACACACACACACACACACACACACACACACACACACATTCAATAGTTGGCAACACCATTCAAAACAAAATCACACAAAAAATGGCACTTACCTAGTGCTGGTTTGTTGGAATGAAAGATCCATTTGAGAGAAAGGAAAATAGAACAACAAGCGAAGGCAACAAAGAACACATGTAGATTAGCATTCACGAAAACTGTTAGTTTTAATAAAATCAAAATATCATTAGCTATACTTAGAAATCGGGCGAGAACTGTAACTCACAATACTGAAAACGTAAAAAAAGAACGATAATAATTTAGTTTGTTACAGTACGATAGACGATTCACATATGTAAATATCTGCATATAAAAATAAGAACCAACAGAGGAAAAAGGACAGAAAACAACTAACGATGTTCTCTTAGTTACGCGATCTACCCATCTAATCTTTAGTACTTTTCTGTAACACCAAATTTCAAAAGATCTATCCTCTTGTTTGAACTGCAAGCTGCGTCCGAAAAGTACGGTGAATGGTGCCAGGAAATATAGAAAAGAAGAGTTACAAACAAAATACCTTTACTGGCCTCCAAAGTAATCACCATTGGCTACTATACACTTATGACATCGGTTGTACAACTGTTGAAAGCTGTCAGCAAACGCTTCTCGTGGAATCGCCCGAAGCACTGAGGTTAAGCGTTGTTGTATCTCTACAAGCACTGACACTTTTTACTCACTACTTCGAACATTATGCACTTGCGTTAATATCCCATGGGTCTCCATCGGCGTTTTGCCTAATTTGGAACAAAAGTTGATGTTAACGCATTGCTCCATGTTGCAATAACTCTAGTTCTCCCACTAAACCTGTTAGCCGCGTCGCATCATGAGCCACCGCTTAAAAACAGTGCTTTTCACGATAGGGTGCGCTTGTTGACAAATTCCTGAATGTGTGTGCGCGGACACATTATCATCGTCAGCGCGGTTTGTAAAATATGACACCATTCACCGAACTCTTCAGGCGCTCCCTGTACTTGCCGTCCACGTTTCAATTCCTTACAAAGTTACACTCCAGACAAATGCCTTCAGAAAAGACTTCCTAACAACTAAATAAAGTTCATGTCCCTGAACTATAATCCCTGTCCAAATGTCATCTTACTTTCCCTGACAGCTCGCTCAGTGTGGAGATTGAATAATATTAGGGAAAGGGTTTACAGCCTCTGTTACTGCCTTCCGAAGCACTTCGTCCCGTCCCGTCCTGTTCATGTCCTCTTCACAACTTCTACTTCTTTCTGTACAAGCAGTATATGCGTTTCCTGTATTTTAATATCATCTTCATTTCTCTTGTGTAGCCTCTCTGCATACTTCATTCACTTTTCAGATGAGAATCCTCGCTTAGTACTGGTGAGATTTAGGTATTTATAAAGCCGTGTTTCTTTTCTACAAACGCCTATGTGTCCGCCATCTAAGCGTTCTTCTACGGACTTGAATTCGACCTCTAGCTATTTCTGCTTAGCTGTTTAGTAATTTCTGTCAACATATATTTTGCATCTCTGTATTCCTTCTGCCTGCTACATTTTTATATTTTCTCATTTCATCGGTTAAATTCAGTTTTGTCTTTTTTACCTATTTGCTCGTAACCTGCGTGCACTATTTCATCTGACAAAACTGCCCGTTAGTTTTCTACAATGGTACTTGCCTGTGTTCCAGTCGATAGTTGGCTATTGTTCCTTCCGAAACACTCAAGTACATCATGTGCCTTCAGTTTATCCGGGATCCATCTTGTTTTCCTACTCTTTTGCAGGTTATTGAGTTTCGGTCATAGACTATGTCTGGACCAGTTTAAAATCTGGGTACTGTAATTTTATGTAAGTACCAATATTGGCTGGAGTCGTAATTCCAGGGACTGATGACCGAGCTGTTCGTAATTGCAGGAACTGATGACCGAGCTGTTCAGTCACCTCTAACTCCTCAAGACAATAACAACAATCGTAAATCCATCAATTGTGTTTACAAATTAACTCGAGATGTTTCAAATGTAACTGTAACTCATTGGTATGCAGATTCATAGTTACTAACTGTACCCTGCAAATTTATAAATTTAATCTGAACGTTATGAGAAAAGGATTGAGTAGAACGAAGGGGAAACATGAGAGAATTGAGGAAGTTATAGCTATTGCAAATGAAGCAATTAAAAAACATTAGCAATTTACTTGAATTTTCTGGTAGCAGAAGCAGATGAGCAAAAAGTCATTGTTTCAGGATAAAATACGAAATAGTGACGCCAAGAAATAACGTTATTCTGTTAGCGCGAAATGTTGATTTGCATTGCTCGCAGTACGGTCAGCCTCTACCGCTAGATGGCTGTCGTGCTTGATTGGTACCTATCGCAGCGAATCTTTGTCTAATACCCCCTTCAGATATGGAGACACGGACTTCCTTTGACCACTCTTAAGGACTCGGTACACATTTTTGTTTTGTGCCCTTCTACGGCGAAATACCTCTCTAATTACGTATATGAGTTTCATTAGCTTCGTTGTTTAATGAACATTGGAAAATGATGATGTGTGGGAGCTTCGTGTGGTGGGGATGAGGAGGAAGCAAGTTGAAGGAAGCGGGAGGGGAGGGATGCACAGCAATGTTAGGGGAATATGCCAACACTGTCTGAAGGACACGGAGAAAGGGAAGGGAAGGGAAGGGAGGGGAGGGGAGAGACTTGAGTGCCTGGCAAAGCGTGTTCATGTGTTTATATAATGCTGAGAAATGTCGCTATTTCGTTACTGCGATGTTTTGATTTCCACTGCTGACATTGCGGTCGACCTCTTAGTTCACCTGTGGATTTCGTGCTAGACCTGTCGCCTACTTCTCGCCGTCTAACAGCCTCTTTACATATGAAAACTCTAAGCACTCTTGACGGTTGCGTACACACATGGTTTCTGTTTTATGCACAGTTACGGCACAGCCCCTGTGTATGTTTCATTGGCCTCTTGTATAATATTGATATTGATGTTGGTGTTTTGCCGCGGTGGAGTAACCCGAGCGGTCTAAAGCGCCTCGCTGCGAAGCGCGCGGTTGCTAGCCGTCGGAGGTTCGAGTACTCCCTGGGGCATGGTGTGTGTGTGTGTGTGTGTGTGTGTGTGTGTGTTTTGTCCTTAGGTTAGTTTACCCTGGTTTATGTAGTTTGTAAGCTACGGACTGATGACCACGCAGTTTGGTCCGATAGATGTATAAACATTTGAACATTTGATGTTGGTGTTTGTATAATGGTCGTCGCGGCTGGCGCAGAATGTGAGGCAGCTGGTGTCGGCTGGAGACGGCGTGCGACCCGCGCACTCAGCCGCCGCCTTCCCGGAACGCCTGCCTGGGAACCGCCGCGGCACCTCTGTTAACCAACCCAACCCCACCCAACCCTACTCCTCACCGGCGTGCCTTTTTTATCCTGGCTCGAGATACGTATCCCGCCAGCCGAAAGATAGGCATTGTCAGCGTAATTTTCTGTCTGCTTGCACAGAGCTCGTCGTTTGTGGCGCATGAGCCAGCAGAGAAGCGCGGCGACGCTGCGTGTGCAGCCGTAGCGGCGATACGCATGCTGCCTGATATCAGCCGCGTCAGTCAGAAAAAGCCCTTCTATTACGACACGAGCCCGCGACATCCAGGAGATGTACAGAGTTATTCAAAAAGAAAGAATATTTATTTCTTCCAAACTACAAAAGATTGAAACATGATTCCGACATTAACGGAAAGAGGAAAGATTACAATTTTTGATTAGTAATTATGGTATGCATTCAGTATGAGCACAGTGTGTTACACGACGGATATCAAAACGGCGGCACATTTCTTGCGACACATGAACCAGCCTGTCTCGAGCTATGGAATTCCCAGCTTCAACAATTCGATGTCGTAGAAATTCAAGAGTGTCAGGCATAATCGGGATAAAACACGGTCTTTTACGTAACACGTAACCCCATAGATAAAAACCACACGGAGTGATATCTGGAGACCTGGGAGGCCACCGGCGATGAAGTTGATCTTCTGTTCCTCTTCTTCCAATCCAACGTCCTGGGATGGTGTTATTCAAGTAACGTCGAACGTGTTTAGAGAAATTAGGCGGGGCACCATTTTCGTCAAGTCAACTGAATCATCTTGAAATTGGAAAAATAACCAGTTTTGAAGCCTGTCTAGATAGGTTATTCCTGTCACAGTTTTCTCCATGAAGAAGAATGTCTCCATAAACTTTGGTTACAGATATCGCAAAAAAGACGTTCATCTTTTCTGAATCTCTTTCATGTATAATACCTGCTGTAGGATTTTCAGTTACCCAAATTCTAGCGTTATGGCGATTAACTTTATCAAAAAGATGAAAAGTGGATTCATCGGAAAAAATTAACCGTTAAGCAAAATTGTCTTCTTCCATATCATCTAACATGCTAATGCAAAATTCGTACCTTTTGTTGTGGTCGTCAGGATGCAATGCTTGCGATAACTACAGTTTGTACGGCTTCATGTGCAGTCGATGTTTTAGAACTCGCCATACCATTGGTTGAGGAATGTCCAGTTCTTTGCTTGCTTGTGATGTGGATTTCTTTGGGCGCCTTTCGTAAAGTGTACGAATACGCTCGACATTCTCGTTCGATGTGCGTGGATATCCGGTGCTTTTGCCTTTGCAGATGCATAGCGCCTCAGTGCTCTCGACCGCGTCACCTCGGCCCCCCTCAAAATACCAACAGCAGCATCAGGCGGCAACAACAACAACAACAACAACAACAACCATCTTTCTGCCTTATAAAAGTAATTGCAGATTGAGACTTCTTATTTCGCACAAAATTTTTTTACATCTTTTACGCGAAATGACCTTTTGTTCTCATGCGACGCAACTGACATTGTAGCACTTCGTTCCTTTTTCAATAAAACAAATGCAACAACTATGTATCCGCTTTTCACTGTTTCCCGTAGGGAAAAAAAATTGTGCACAGTGTCACTTGCGGTGCCAGTTTGGCCTTTTCAGTTAGTCACTGTCTCATATAATACGCACTCGTTATCAAGTCAGAAGTATCTGAAGTTCTGTTAGTGTAGCCTCTCTTGAATTTCGTTCTACTCTCCATAACTAGATTATTTCACCAAACGATATCCTTACCTGTCAATACTTCGTTGTTCGATGTGTTGTTAGTACGAGGACTGATTAACAAAGACTGACATTACTTTTTTTTCCCTCGTATTTTCCGGGATGGGTTACCTGTGTCTACAATGAAAATTTGTTAAGAGTGGAGTGACATTTAAGATATCCATCTCATATAGGTAGGTTAATAGTAACGGTAACTGTTATTGGCCCTGTTTACGTTTCTCATAACTGGTTTCACAGACTGTCAGACTGGTGATGCGAGACGAACATTATGGCTAATGAAATTCTGCTTTCATTTAAACCAAACAGCCATTGAAACTTAGGAAAAGCGGCAGCGGTCTTTAGGCGAAGCTGCAGTACCTGGTGAAACGGTGTTACGATGATTTAAGGACTTAAAAAAATGACAGACCTGGCTGTGTTAGGCAAGGTGGATCTTGTGTTTCAGCTTCAGCCGCGACAGAAATGATTTACCGGCTTGCTGTTCCCCGTCACACTGCTGTTACGGCAGAATATACCGAGGGAAGCGTATTACAAGGGAACAACAACCAGAACCTTGTCGAACTGGGTGGTGACTGCGTCCATGACAATGTGAGCCCTCACGTCGCAAATGAAGTTATGCAGTTTCTGCCTCAGGTCTGCATTACCTGTATACCGGATCCGCATTTCAGCTCCGATCTTTGGCCATGTGATTTTCTTGATTCCCATCACTAGAGGCAAAATCTCTGGGCATTCTGAAGAAGTGTTGTGGAGAACTGAGACGATGGTCAACGAATTCACGAAGAAGTGGCTTCACCGGGTTTTCGAGAACAGGCAGAGACGCTATGAAAAGTGGACCCAAGTGGGGTTGAGAGACAAATTTGATGTAATGATTCGAATCGAGTAATAAACATTCGTGGAAAAAATGTTTCAAGTCTTTCATTTACATCTATACTCCGTAGTCCACCGTAAGGTGCTAGGCGGTTGGTACATTATTATTCTGTTCCAGTCCCAAAGAGAGCAAGGGTAAACGAATACCTTTAGGTCTCAGTACGAGCTGTAATATCTATTATCTTTGCAGTCTTTACGCGAAATGTAAGTTTGGCGGATACAGAATCGTTCTGCAGCAGCTTCAAATTACGGCCCTCTCAATTTCCTCAACGATGTTTCTCGTAAAGAGCGTCGCCCTCCCTACAGCGATTTCCATTGAGTTCCCGAGGCATCTGTATCACTCGCGTACTGAACAGAACTACCTATAATAAATGTAGTAGCCTCTGGATTGTGTGTGCGTGTTGATCAGTCCTTGTAAATATTGCAGCGGGTAGACTTACACATGCTACAGTGCTCAAAGCTTTCTATATAGACTGCCCCCATTTCAGTACGACATCCACCCATGTGAAACTTTAAAATTCGTTCGTGGAAGGTTAGTATTACGATCTTTTCTCGGAAAAAATAGCTGTAGGCGCGTTTCGATTTTAATGATTTCGCGGCAAGAGGTTTTATGTAGAGGTTTGGAATGGGGCTCAAGGTGGGCGAGACTCACATTGCACATTTTGTCTTGGCTCAAGGTGGGCGAGACTCACTTTGCACATTTTGTCTTGAACAATTGATTAGAAATGTCGCTCTACTGAATTTGTGACTGAAAAACGTTGGCGCACTGCTTCCATACGATCCAGTATACGGAATGCAGATATGAGGTACTAGTAACCTTACACCAGGAATAAAGTCACTGACGGACGTCATTTCAGAAATGGATTTATTTTCTCCATGCATCATAGTATTGATTGAGCACTTTTTAAAGAAGTTGTTGAACTTTCTGCATAGCTTTTCTTCTGTAATTTGAAGCCACCGACTTTAGCTCCGACTCCCCTCGTAGGGTGGCTGGCGCGACGAGTGAGCTGCTCTGTAGTGGCCGCTGAGGGCCTGCGTCAGCGACTGCGGCAGACAAAGCCGGCGGCAGAGGCAGCGGGGACAAGGCGGCGAGTAGCAGCGGCTGAAAGTGCCACTGGCACACGCGCTCAGCCTGTTTGTACGGCGGTCACTCCAAAAGAAATGCACACTGTTTAAAAAAAAAAAAAATCACAGCTTTCATTCTGCATGGTTGGAAGTTTTACAGTGTGTACATACCTCCTACCCGCTTGTTTTCAAACTCGGTTCAACCTGTTCCTGTGAGTGGCACCGTCACAGCATGTCTTCAAGATGACTGATACACTTGACGTTCGTCAGAAGCAACGTGCTGTCATTGAATTCCTGTGCTGTGAAACGAGACAGTGGGAAACATCCACAAGAAGTTGAAAAAGAGTGTATGGAGATGCTCCTGTCGATCGCAGTACAGTTAGTCGGTGGGCAAGCAGATTAAGTGATGAAAGCGGGCACGGCAGTATTGAGGATTGGCCTCGCACTGCACACACTCCAGACAATGTGCAGTGCGTTAACGAATTGGTGACTGCTGATAGACGCATCAGAGTGAACGAATTCCCACGCTAAGTGTTCTACCACATCGGCAAAATTAGGATGTTTTGCTGTTGCACGACAGTGCACGGACACATGTCAGTCAAAAAACCATAGAAGCGATCACAAAACTCGGATGCACAACACTGAAACATCCGCCTTACAATCCTGACCTGGCTTCATGTGGCCGGCCGCGGTGGCCGAGAGGACTGAGGCGCTTCAGTCACGGCCACTACGGTCGGGGATTCTAATCCCCCCTCGGGCATGGATATTTGTGCCTTCTTTAGGATTAGCTAGTTCATAAGTAGTTTGTAAGTTTAGGGACTGCTGACCCTATAGTTAAGTCCCATAAGCTTTACAAACATTTGAACATTATTATTATTATTATTATTATTATTATTATTTTATTTTTTATTTTTATTATTATTATTATTTTTTTTTTTTTTTTTTTTGCTCCATGTGACTATAGTCTTTTTGGGAAACTGAAAGACTCTCTTCGTGGAACAAGATGTGTTGTAAACGCTGTCAATCAGTGGCTCCAACATGTTGGTCCAGAATTTTACCGTGCGGGTATACAGGCGCTGGTTGCAAGATGGCGTGAGGCAGTTGAGAGGGATGGGGGATTATGTGGAGAAATGAAAACATTGTTCCTAAAGGATGTATCTACAACTTGTAAAACTTTCATATATGCAGAATAAAAACTGTATTTAAAAAAATATATATATGTGCATTTCTTTTGGAGTGACCCTCGTATACTAATAACAGGCTAGAAACGCTTGGGGAAGGACTCTGTGTAAATCTCTGCACGCTGAGCGGAAATTGTCACCCTGTACGGCAGCTTCCGTTATTTCACCACGAGCGCTCGTTTCCTGCCTCATACACCAAACGCGTCTATATCTAGGCTCCCACTGGCTACTTTAAGGAAGGGGGAGGGACACAGTCCGGCATCTCATCATCTCTCTCTCCCCCACACTCCCGAAACACCATTAATCCGTTGATGATCATGTGGTATTTGTGGCCGTTAGACCACAATGGGGTGTTTGGTCTGCCTGGTGCTAGTCTTTAGGTGTCGCTACTTCGGCGACTTTGCGTGTCAATGATGATGACGACGACACAACAGGCAGTCCCAGAATGGAGAAAAATCCCCGACCCATCCGGGAATCAAACCCGGGCCCCCTGCGTGGAAACCAACCACGCTGTTCACGTAACTTAATCCGTTAATGTGGCTATATTGCACTTGGACGTCGTACACACATTTAATATATTTTTGGACTACTCCATTTTACAAAGTTTTAATCCGTTGAAACATTTTTTTTTATTAATCTACGATTTTCCACTGTCTACCATGCAGAAACTACTAATCGTAAAGTAAAATGAATATTATGTTTTTGGAGAATATTTAAGTTTAATTGTACATTGGGAAACATTTCAGCTAGAAGCTGTGGTTTTCAAACTATTGAACACACTCATTAAAAGTGGCCTTTACACGCCCGCCTGCACTGCACCGACCAGGATTGTTGGTTTGTTGTTGACGGCACCCACTCTTACCACTGTAGGAATGTTTCCATCTCCTCCCTCATCGGTGATTTGAACTGCATGAGACTAATCACGCGGCTCGCTGCACCACTGGCTAGCAAGGCGCAGCCTACGGATTTCTTTAGTAATTCTCGTCTTATTCAGTTCCACGTATTCGAGATCAGCCCGGTAACTCTGGGCTACTCTGTTCTTTTTCTGTTGGGCTAGAATTTTATATTGATTTGGAGTTAGTGGGTCTCTGTTTCGGGGAAACATCCAGTAGTCTTAACGTTGATGACTGCTTTGGTGTTCCTGCTACAGTTAGTCGGGCCTGGTGGTCTCGGAATAAACCACGTTACTATAAACCGAAAGGTCGCGAGTTCGAAACCCGGCCGGATTTCGGAATTTTTCACTCTGCGTTTTAAACCAACCATCACCTGTCAGCGATGTGAGGAGTTGCCCCATACGTGGTTCGGATTCCACGTTAATCCGTAGGTCCGCATCCCCAGTTGGATAAATTGGGCAGGTTGAGGACACGCAAGTCGCCGAAGTGGCGTCCAGTTAAAAGACTTGCACCAGCCCACTGAGCCACACGGTATTATTACTATTCTGTAGATGGCAGTATGGTCAATCTCAAATTATCCGAGTGTTTTATTGTGTAGTAGACAATACTGAGATTCAAGTTCTGTCAGAAGTTCATGAGATGTCCACAATTTTTTGTGGTCATGTCGTGAGCGGTGAATGGCCCTGTGATTATCCTGTCTTTTTTCCTTCCGTAACTACCCATTGAAGTCACCGAATAGAATCTTGATGTGATCGTTAGAAAATGGATTCGTAATTTCTTCCATAATCTCAGAGAAGTCTTCTGTGGGGTCATTTTTGTTGTACACATTTGTTGATGCGTGGGTGTTAGCGAATGTATATTCTTGTCTCCAGATTTTATTGACAGTGTTTCTTTCTGAAGATGACAGAAAGTCAAAGAATGACTGTGTGAAATATAAAACCTATGCCAAACTGTTTCGGTCCTGTGTTGATCTGCACTGCAGGTTTTCCTTAATAGAACCTGTTATTCTAAGTAACTTTCATATGTACATAGAGTTTCTTGCAATGTCATAATTGTGATGTTGAATCTGTCAAAAGGTGTTACTTGTTTCAGTTTTCCTGGGTTTCACGAGTGTGTATACGCGAGTATGTCTAAGAAAAATTTACATTTTGTTCGAAGAAGTTTTGAGAAGATCGGATCCTTCTCTACATGACATTTCTGGTCCCCCAGAATCCTACGACCAGAACGAGAATCCAATCTGTGTATAAGAGCCTGGGTTAATGGAATGCTTTCTTGCTGTTCTACAACGGTTGTGTCAAGTTGAAGATTGTTTGTTTGGTAATCTCCAATGGAAGTCGAAAAATTTTAAGAATTCATTGTTGAGATTAAGCCATAATGTCGTACAGGTGAACAAACAGTTGCTAGATACTTGATCAGACGCTGATTGAATTTGGGCTACCAATCACAAATCTGGTTATTAGGGACAAAGTTTACGAGTATCGTATGTTATACCAGCAAATGACGAATAATTTTACACGGTTTCTCATTAATTTCGATGTCTTGTGGCTGGAAGTTGGTTTTTCGCGCTGCGTATCGTATTTGCTTTTAAATGTGCGTTATATAAAACTCGAATATACCCGTGGGTATTGTCCAAAAGCTGTCGACCGTTCATTAGACAGAACGAATTGTTTGTTTTACGAGTGAGAGCATCGATAATTATAATTATCTCTGTGTGTGCAAGAGGTCGGTCTATAGCGATGACGTAAAGCTTAACCCGCTTCTTAATAAGTAAAGCAGCCTTTCCGAGCTGCTTTTATCTTCTTTGCGTAGCCTCCTCATGACGTCTATCTTTTTCTTAATTGTTCAGTAAGCTACAATCTTTTTCATACAAACTCCCATCAAAAGGAAAGCTAATAAAGGAGTTACAATGTTTTATTATTTTAATACTTTGTGATCGAATGAGCATTTTCCGTTCTATAACAAACTGTAGTCAATTGACACAGATTTATTGAGCTTTTTGCTGTTTACTGCAACGAATATTGGGTGCGTCTCTTCCTTCCATTGGTTCAAGGAAATGGCACAGTCTTAGGATAAATTAATTTTCAACTCCCCTTAAAGACGATCAGAGAGTCCCAGGCAGACACGTTGTACAGACGATCGCATTCACACAACTTTAAATTTTGTTTTGCATGAATCAGCACGGGTTTAGGAAACATCGTTGATGTGAAACTCAACTTGCCCTTTTCTCACATGACATCTTGCGAGCCATGGATGAAGGGCAACAGGCGGATTGTGTTTTTTTCGACTTCACAAAGGTGTTCGACGCGGTACCACACTGCTGACTGCTAACGAAGATACGAGCTTATGGAATAGGTTCACAGATTTGTGACTGACTGGAAGACTTCCTAAGTAATAGAACGCAGTACGTTGTTCTCGACGGCGAGTGTTCATCAGAGACGAGTGTATCGTCAGGCGTGCCCCAGGGGAGTGTGATAGGACCGCTATTATTTTCTATCTATATAAATGATCTGATGGACAGAGTAAGTTGTAATTTGCGGCTGCTTGCTGATGATGCTGTGGTGTATGGAGGGTGTCGTCTGTAACTGACTGTAATAGCATACAGGTTGACTTAGACAAAATTTCTAGTTGGTGCGAAGAATGGCAGCTAGCTCTCAATGTAGAAAAATGTAAGGTGATGCGCACGAGTAGAAAAAGCAATCCCATAATGTTCGAATACAGCATTATTAGTGAGCTTCTTGATGCTGTCGCGTCGTTCAAATATCTAGGCGTAACATCGCAGAGCGATATGAAATGGAACGAGCATGTGAGGACAGTTGTGAGTAAGGCGGACAGCCGACTTCAGTTTATTGGGAGAATGTTGGGAAGATGTACTTCATTTGTAAAGGAGACCGCGTATAAAAAGCTTGTACGACCACGTCTTGAGTATTGCTCAAGTGTTTGGGACCCGCAGCAGATCAGTTTAAAGGAAGACATAGAAGCAGTTCAGAGGCGACCAATGCGCGAGTGTCACGGAAATGCTCCGGCAACTCAATTGGGGATCGCTGGAAGAAAGACGACGTTCTTTTCGTGAATTTCTGTTAAGTAAATTTAGAGGGCCGGAATTTGAAGCTGAGTGTAGTACGATCTTGCTGCCGCCTACTTACATTTCGCGTAAAGATCACAAAGACAAGATAAATTAGGGCTCGTACGGAGGCATATAGGCATTCTTTTTTTCCTCGTTCAGTTTGGGCGTGGAATAGGAAAGGAAATGCCTAGTAGTGGTACAGTGTACCCTCCGCCACGCACCTTACGGTGAATTGCGGAGTATGTATGTAGATGTAGAAGTTGTGTGGCTGGGATTGTCTGTTCTGCGTGCCTGCCTGCGGCTCAGCGATCGCCTTGACGCTGTGTTGCTGCCTGTCCTCAGTAACTGACATACCAGCGTGGACTTTGTGTACCAGAAGTTTTGCCTGGAGACGCGCGCGCTGGCATCGGCACCCAAATTGCGGGGCACGGTGTGGCGGGCGCCGCGGATCGAAGCGCGGGGCGCTCGCGGCAGAGGCCCGCGGTTGCTATGGCGGCGGCCGCTGCTGCACCTGCCCCTGCTTCACACACCACCTCTCTGCTCCGTTGCTGTAGTTAGGTCTGTCAGGTGGTTCTTTTCAGCACCACTCTCGTCTTCTCGTAATTTGTTACCGAACGTTTTGACTTAAATATGACATAATACTACCACGAATTACATACAGACGAATGGAGAAACTGGCGGAATCCGACCTTGGGGAAGATCAGTTTGGATTTAGGAGAAATCAAGGAACACGCGGGCAATACTCACATTACGACTTATCTTAGAGGCTAGGTTAAGGAAAGGCAAACCTACGTTTTTAGCATTTGTGGATCTGGGAAAAGCTTTTGACATTGTCGACAGGAGTACACTTCTTCAGATTATGAAGGTAGCAGGAATAAAATATAGGGACCGAAGAGTTATATTCAACTTTCACAAAAACCAGACAGCAATTTAGAGTCGAAGGGCATGAAAGGGTCGCAGTCGTTGGGGAGTAAGACAGGGTTGTAGCCTTTCCCCAATTCTGTTCAATCTGTACATTGAGCAAGCTACGAAGGAATGCAAGGAGAAATTTAGAGAGGAAATTAATTCCCTGGAAAGGGAATAAAAAGCTCGCGGTTTGCTGACGACATAGTAATTCGGTCAGATACAGCAAAAGACCTGGAAGAGCAATTAAACGGAATGATCAGTGTTTTGAAAGGAAGTTATAAGATGAACATTAACAAGAGTAAAAAAAGGGCGCACGTACATCTTCATGGATACTCTGCAAGTCTCACAGAAGTGCATGGCAGAGGGTTGATCGAACCACTATTATGATAGTTCTCTATAGTTCCATTTACTAATAGCTCGAGAGAAAAAGGGTAATGGAACGTAATGTCAGAAAATCAGGCGATGCTGAAGGAATTAGATTAGGCAATGAGACGATATGAGTTTTGTTGTTTGGGTAGCAAAATAACTTCTGGTGGCCTAAGTAAAGAAGATATAAAATGCAGAACAGCTACAGAAAGAAAAGCGTTTCTGAAGAAGCTAAATTTATTGACATCCGATATTAGTTTAAATGTTAGGAAGTACTTTCTGAAAGTATTTGTCTGGGAGTGAAACGTGGACGATAAGGAGTGCAGAAAAAAAAAAAGAAGAAGAAAGGAATACCTGAAGCCGTTGAAAATAGAATCATCGTTATTTCCTGTCTGAAAAGAATAATTCGTGTTAGTATTTTGCAACCCTAATTTATTGAACTAATCGTTCTGTCTTCTTGGGATTGGGATTATTACATTCTTCTTCAAGAAATAATCCCAATTCCAAAATCTCCTACGCCTTACATAATGCCTGTATAACCGCGTTGCAGGAGAGCTGTAATGACAGTTACTTTCTTGGAACTCATTTTTCATTATTACAGAGTGTATCCCATGAAGAATTGTCGATATTCATATATACGACAGGAACGGTCATTTCACGCAAAACACTTCAAATGGATAGATGTCCTATTCGTAATTGTTTCTGAGATGGGTCTGGTTAAGTCCCTATCTGTGTGTATTTTTTTTTTACTTGAGTAAAATACGTGTATTTTGACGTGTCTAGATGTTACCAATTTTGAAGTAAAAGTGCAATTTTACTAAATACAACAAAGAATATTGGTTGTCGTTACTAAACGTCCAGTGCACACAGTCTACATCAATATTTCCGTACTCCTGCTGTCCGGAACGTTTAGAGATAGTTTCCGTCCTAGTTCACACATTAGACAAATTACGTGCTCTCGATTTGTCAAAATTTGCTTTGCTGTGGAGCTCTCCAAATAGGCGTGTTCAACGGAAAACAGACGCCAGGGGAGTAGCTCCCATTTAGTAATAAACAACACAGAATTGTTGAAAATTTCTTCAGAAAAAAATGGGAGAAATACGGTAACCGAATTGGTAGATACGGAAATATAACGCATCAATTGATGTGAATATGGATCTAAATTAATTTCTGGCATGCAAAGCGTAATGGACCAACGGTTCAAAATGCGATATCAGATTAAGGCAAATTTCAATTTTTTTCTTTTATAGTTGTGACAAATACAAAAGAGAAAAAATAAAACCCTGATAATGGGGAGTCAGTGTTCAAAGTTGTGTACCTTTCGTCGGCAACTACAGGTTGGAAACAAAACAGATTTCCCATCTGCAAGACGATAAGTTAACGACGATGGTGTTTTAAGTTCTATTCGTGAAATGAACTTCTTTTGGGCGGATTTGTGAAAGTGAGAAATAACCTCGCATCTCAGCGAATGGTTTGCGGCTGCTGGTGACTGGCTTTAATCACGTTGTCTTCAGTCTCAGCTTCCTGCTTGTGTTATTATTGAGTGAGCGCAGGTACTAACAAGCAGTAGCTGTCTCTATCGCGACACGTGTAGGTTGTTTTTTGTCGGCGCACAGAGGTGGAGTTATTTGCTTGGTGAGAAGTGAAGGCGATAATGGAGGAGAACAACACGCAGTTAGAGCGCGCCGTCCTGCCTTCTCGCCTGGAACCGCGCGCGCCAAGGACAGCCGGCGCAAAGTCACGGCTGCAGCTGGCGACAGGCGACGCTTTTAATCGAACCTGCTGTAAGCACCGAAATGTTACTGGGGAGGCGAGACACGCCGTAGCCCAGTTAAAAGGAAAACACTGCACCTGTTCCACACGTGTGTCTAGGGGCTACTAAGACAATATTTGGCATTTTATGAAGTTAGGTACCTACGTCATACGAATTCTCGCAGTTATATTTATTCTAAAGCAGGTATAGTTCTGTAGTGTTCGCCCATTACTATAAAAATGGCATCATTTATCTCGATTGAAACAGGGGTGTTACATGCCCCCTGTGGTATTCCTAATCTGTGTAAACGATTTTGCCAAAAATCCGAACGATCTTCAGTTGTTCGAAGATTATGAAAATCCGACCTCTTGCATTTTTTGCAGATGATGTCGTTTACTGTCATGTATGGCTTTTTTTTTTTTTAAGACATTTCACTCTTATTATTATTTTATTCGATGATTCACTGCTGGTTGCTCAGTGGTTGAACGGCAGATGTATATGCTGTTACTGTCTTATAGTCCGCCTTCGTAGTCGAGTGGACAGCGTGGTAAATGGCCACGCAGGGAGCCCGGATTCGATTCCCGGGCGGGTTGGATATTTTCTCCACTTAGGAACTGGGTGTTGTGTCTTCATAATCATTTCATCGACATCGACGGGCAAGTCGCCCGTGTGGCGTCACCTAAAGACTTGCACCAGACAGGCCGAACAAGATCCTAGATGGGGCCTAACAGCCAAAAATGCCACACGAAATCATCACTGGCTTGTAACCTCGCTAGATTTTTGTGTATCATACCCATCGTGGGTTTCAGCTTCCAAAAAAACAGTGCAACAAATCATGGCTCAGTTCAACGCGGGATCTGCTGCACACCGTCTCCTAGTGGACAGTATAAACATGCGTTTCATGCGCTATGGGAGCGCATCGTTTACTTTTGTCTCCCATCGCCAGGGATGGACTCTGGAACAAGGGCGGAACGTGCAGATCTCAAGTGCCCCATGGCGCCTAGTGACTCGTTCTTGGCGCAGACTGCTTGAAGGGATGGCAAGAAGGTAAATGGTACCAGACGGATGTGCCGTGGCCACGATCTGAGGTGAGTTTTCCTGATATACAGTGGCACTCCTTGTTATTCCGTAAGGGATTCTTGAATTGCCCGCAGTATGTTGAGCTGTCGGGGGCCACCTCCACCCATGTCTGGCCTTATTCGACACTATTTCGAGACAACACGCCACCACATCTTTCCCACGTCCCCGGGACTGTTTGCAGGATCATGCAGGCAGGTCCAAAGACCGGCATCACCCTGGAGGCCAGATTGAAATCTCAGCGAGCGTATGTGGGATGTTATTGCAGGCAGGCTCCGTGCCATGGGTCTTGCTCCCACGAACAGATCAGGCCCGCCTGCCGCTCTCCACACGATTTGCTGTCAGCTGCATCCAGCGGAATTCCTCAGGACCGCACGATGTTAGGTGCTCGTCCTATGATAGTTGCTAAGTCAGGGTATTTTACGGTCCCCACGTTCAGAGTGAGAAATGACCATTGCGATAAAAATAAGATACATTTGAAAGATTATTATATTTATTTACTAGCTTATGTGGCCGTGCTTCGCAACGGTTGTTGAAGGAAGGCCTGTGTGTATCGTGGCTTTTTACGGTTCCGGACTTCAGTCAGTAAAAAGAGAATCCTTTTTGGATAGCTGTGTCAATAAACTGTTTTCTTAGCCAAGATGTCAAATATAAGTAAAAGTCATTGTCCGAAACGATGTATCTACATAAAGTTTTTGAAACAAAAGGTGAAACGTGCCAAAATAAGCAAAGAAATGACGTTAAGTATTCACAAAGTTAAAATCAGTAACACTATGTTCAATGTATGTTGGTATTTGCACAGATAAGATTGCTTAATTCTATCACAGACGATCACTTCCTTGTACTACCCCATACTTATTTCACAGCAGCGGCGTCTATTAGTTCTTTGGTGCACCACAGCGCCTCTATCGTTTGTTTGCTGTACTATTCCATCTATACTTAAGCATGACCTACATCTAAAACAATTTCCCTGAATCCACTTTTATGAAACGAAGTTGCTCCGTGCAAATCCGTGAAATAGTTTAGAAGATTAGGTACTTCTAATAGATGAACAGACGGTTACTACAATTTTTAGTGTACCAGTTATAAATTTTAACGTCATACCGAATGCCGTAGTTTTACTCCATAAACAGCGGAAAAGTAGTAAGCGAGAAACTTTTCTTTTTTATCACTTCGCTGTGGTTGTCAGCGAGAAAAAATTGAATAAAGGGTTGAAATTATGTTCAAAGTGTGTTGCAAGACGCTAAGTACTGTCATTCTCATATAGTATATTTACAAAGTCTCGACGCATTATGCGGCAGTTTTTGCAACTCTTATTGTTTATGATGATATACCTCCTGATCCATACGTCGTATGTGGTTCGTACTCCTACAGCGATTGCTATCTGACATAACGAAGATGTATACCAAATTTGGTTGAAATCGGACCAGTGGTTTAGAAGGAAATGTGCAGTATTGTCGTTTGACGCAGCAGGTTTTCGCCCAGCTCATCGTTTGACGTCATATCTCCTTACATATGTGTCGTAGGTGATTCTTGCCCTGACAGCAATTGTTGCCTGATAGTAAGGAACATGTGTACCAAGTTTGGTTGTAATCGGTACAGTAGTTTAGGAGGATATGTGGAACATACATAAAGGAAAGCAAGGAGAAATTTGGTGAAGGAGTAAAATGGGGGAAGAATTAAAAACACTGCGTTTTGCCGACGACATAGTAATTCTGTCAGATACAGCAAAGGACCTGCAAGAGCAGTTGAACGGAATGGACGGTGTGTTGAAATGTGCATATAAGATGAACATTAACAAGAGCAAAACTAGGGTAATGGAGTGCAGTATAACAAAATCAGGTGATGGTGAAGGAATTAGATTGGGAAACGAAGCAATAAAGGAGGTAGATGAGTTTTGTTACTTGGGCAGTAAAATAACAAATGATGGTCGCAGTACAGAGGATATAAAATGCAGAATGGCAATGGGTAGAAAAGCGTTCTTGAAAAAGAGAAATTTGTTAACATCGAATATTGATTTAAACCTAAGGAAGTCCTTTCTGAAGGCATTTGTATGGAGTGTTGCCTTGTATGGGAGTGAGACATGGACGATAAACAGTGCGGACAGGAAGAGGATTGAGGCTTTTGAAATATGGTGCTACAGAAGAATGCTGAAGATTAGGTGGGTGGATCGCGTAACTAATGAGGATGTACTGAACAGAATTGGGGAGAAAAGAAATTTCTGGCATACCTTGACTAAAAGAACGGATAGATTGGTGGGACACACTCTTAGACATTGGGGAATTGTGAATTTAGCGTTGATGGGAAGTGTGTGGGGTAAAAACCGCAGAGGAAGACCAAGAGATGGATACAGTAAGCAGATTCAGACAGATGTAGGTTGCCGTTCTTATGTGGAGATGAAGAGGCTTGCTCAGGATAGGGTATTGTGGAGAGCTGCATCAAACCAGTCACCGGACTGAAGACCATAACAACAACAACAACAACAACATACACACACACACACATACAGCCTATTTTATAAGATGTAAGGATTTATTTTAGATAGAAGAGAACGGTCGAGAAAAGCCTTTGCGAAACACTTGGATATGAATTTAAGTGATGTAGAAGTTAATGCATGGTTTGTAACGATGTAACAAGCTGTTGTTTTATGAAGGGTAGCATGAGGAGAAAACTACGTAATCAGTGGGCAGAATAAAATTTTTCACTCTGCAGCGGAGTTTGCGCTGATATGAAAGTTCCTGGCAGATTAAAATTGTGAACCTGGGTTCGAGTCCCCGTTCCGGCAGACAATTTTGATCTGTCAGGAAGTTACGTAATTAATGGTTGTTATATTCGTTGTTATTGTAAGGCATCCAGCTAAATTTGCGTGGCGGTAAGTGTCGGTGATTGCGCGAGAAGGCGCTCGCGAATCGAGTGGAGCTGCGAGCTCGCGCGCGGCCAGCACAGCTGTGTTGAGGTGGGGCCACCCGGCGAACAGACGCCGACGCCAGACGCGGCAGTGATGTCGGCCGCGCTGCGCTGGTCGGTGACGACTCGCCGGCCGCGGTGACGTCACGGCCGTGACGTAGCGCCGTGGTGGCGCTGCCGCGGCCGCCTCTTCAACTAGCGCCCGTGGCTGGCGCTGGCGCGTCAGTTGTGTCTGGGCGATCGCAGCGTCGGTGGGTACCGCGCGTCTCTCTGACAACTAACGCCTCTGCGTTCGCCATTAACAGCGTTGCTTCGTATTGTCGATAACATTGCTTCCCAACAATGAAGGCGAAAGTTATGAATAACGTGGACTACCCTTCCGTCGTCATGAAGCAGGACCTCCTCCGAGAAGTCGTGATGAAGTACATTGACCACTTTTTTCCTAAGTAAGTACCAGAGGTGACACCTGTGTGGCCAGTGACACGCTTTCTACCGTTCGGTTCCCGCGGCGCCAGCGCCCGCGCGGTTCTTTGTGCGGGGCTCGCGCCATGGCTGCCTGCGGCGTTCTCTCGCGGACTTTTCCAGAGCCGCGCCGCGCCGCGCTCTGCCGGAGAAAGCGCCGGCCACCGCCGTCTTTTGTTTCCTGTGTCGCACTATTGACATTGCTTCTCCGACACACGAGTGCTATCTTTACACTTAATTCTCGCAGGCAGGCAGCCGGAACAACATGGTGGCAGGCGCTCACATCGTACAGATTTAACGCTCCACCTTAATTTTTTTAAACTGCTTTAGTCGTCTTTTGGTATAGTTTAGTTATGCTTGTGACCGAAGTAGCAGTTAAGCCTCTATTTTAGTTGTTGGATGGTGTAAATGATTTCAGTAATTAGCTTTCATATATGACAGCTACTCGTTTTTAGGTACACTTATGCCCGTAGTTTTACTTTTCTATTTTTTTTAATTTTTTATTTAAATTTTTGACTGTATAGGGAAGTACTTTTGTTGCGATATAGCAATGGTAAAAGATACAGAGGCTGCAGTTGCTTTTGGGGTGAGACAAGTCTTTCAAAGATAATTTTGGCTTCAAGTTTCTAGAAAACAATAAAAATAAAAATTGTCAGGTCAGAGCTGTTGTGTGTACACGTGGGAAGGGAGAAGGCGCCTCGAAGCTGTGGTCGGTGTGACAGGTGCCTGCCTCGTGTGCCGGCGATCGATATTGTGCATCGCATCGCAGTGCGCCTGCCGCCCGCCGTTGCGTCATCCTGTGTTCTCGCGCTGTCGCCTGGCTTCTGTGGATGCCGTAACAAGGGAGCTGTCGCCGACACAGTTGCCATTTAAGCCCCCGTAATAACCTGTATTTCTGATTATGTACTCTCGACATGCCCCGTCGCTGTGCAGTCTGAGCATGTTTAAACCCATTTTCGGATTTTAGACATTAAGTTTCCTTCAGATCCAGCGGAAAAAAGAGGGAGGAAGGTAGACTGAACAGGTGAATGTTCATTCGTCTGTGTCATCCTCTATTACTATGGGATAGCTGATTTCTGAGTGTGTAATTTTGTACTTCAGGTTCCGTCCAAGGATTGAATCCTGTGATTTGTTCTGGCAGTATTGCTCCTGTGAAAAATACCTAGTAGCACCGTGGTTCGGAACCCACGTTAAACTGTAGGTCCCCCTATAACTGGCTGGGTAAGTCAGTTCGAAGGTCGGAGGAAGGCAAAGGCGTACCACCTCCAATCAGGACCATGCCTAGTAAAGCACTGTGGTGTTCAAACCAATCTTCGGATTGTTGACTGCTTTACCTTTTTAGGAACCAAATCTATTACAATTTGTGGCGAGGAACTGTCAATTTTCCTTCCTCATAAAATACACTCGTATTCTTGAAACGTGTCGTACTGAATCGCGTCTCCGCGAACTGACTTGCCTCGCCGAGAGCAAGTGACCTTGTAATTAAAATGCCTCGAGCGTTAGGTGTGGTTGGTCGCAAATTGACGGGCGGAGATGAGCGGCAGGGCAGTGCCGGGCGCGAGGCGTGCGAAAACTGTGCGCCTGGCTGGCTGGCGGGCGCTCCATATTAGGCGAGGCTGCCTCCTGCCTCCCCCACAGCCGCGCCACACCTGGCCACCGCCGCCTGCTGTGCCACGTCGCCTACTGCGCCGCTGCTAAACTCTGCGCTCTTTCTAGAAAGGCGCCACTCTTCCAGCACTTTGTGCTAGCCGTCTCACATTTGTCCTACGTCTTGCACCTTCAGGGGATTCGAGTTTGCCGGCCGCGGTGGCGGAGGGGACTAAGGCGCTCCAGTCACGGTCTGCACGGCCACTGCGGTGGGGAGTTCGAATCCCCTCTCGGGCATGGATATTTGTGCCGTCCTAGTTCGTAAGTATTTCATAAGTAGTTTGTAAGTTTAGGGACTGATGACTCCGTAGTTAAGTCCCATAGACTATACAAACATTTGAACATTTGATTTGATTCGAGTTTCATTAAGAATTTTGACCTCGGGCTTCGATCCGCGATTAATTGTACGATTCTGTACGCCTGGCATTTGGCCACATTCTTTCTACAGTCGACGTCTATAATGTGTGGAAAAAGTCACTTTTCGTCACTATTCGGGTTACACGCCGAAGTTAGGAATCGTATTCCATCCGCCTTTCCAATTAGCAGCTGACGCAGTCTTCGTTGTTTATGAGCTGATCGTACCTGGTGAGCAAAGGTTTGGTCAATTGAGTCAGGTGAAAGTGTGTCGCCCGTTATGTGCCTTTGTACTTTACTCGTGGCCCTGTTCGTCTTATTGCCCGGGTAATGGTACTCTTGCGACAGAGGTGTTCATTACAAGTCAGAGGACTGTCGTTAGAATTCAAATGTTCTCGCTTAGGCTGCCGTAATCTGGTAGTGTGCGAGTTGTCCTCTTCTCGTCACTTGTCTAGGTGGGCATACGTGCACACGGAGAAATGCAGAAGTCTGTACGGAATAAAGTGTACAGCTCTCAGTCGGCCAGATAGTATGATGGCACTCCTGGGGCCGCGCTGGAATACTGCTAAACTGCACCAGGCAGCAAATTGTCATTTGGGCCACCGATATATAACTTTGCGACTGAATCCGATAGTCATTAAACCAACTTTGTCCATTTCCCCACGAACATGTAGTTTTACCTTCGTGTTACAAAGCTACGAATTGAACACCATAACGAATTTCCTTGTGTGTTATGCTCCTATTCATTAACAATATTGTAACACAAAAATGAAAACAAAAAACCGCATATACCAAATGTAAAGGATGACTCAATTGGAAACTACTAAGATTCGGAAAAGGAAGTAAACTGTTTATAATTTCAAAACTAGTCTCCATAACTGGTTAAATGTTTATCCCACTGTCATCACTTTCACGAAACAGTTGCCTTCATTGCACCCAGACTTCCGGAGACACGAATGGCCTCTGTGTAGAGCACTGAAACTGGAAGTGGCCTGGGGACTGAGCGGACAGCAATGCTGCTACTGGTGCACGCCTGGCTACAGCGACTTCTCTCACAGCGAAATGACACTATCGACACCTTCAGTGTCAAGTCTTTCATTGTGCACATTTCCGATTCCGGTCGAGCTGCCCATCTTCAGAATTAATCACTACTGATTGTAAGCTGATGTCAAGAAATGTAAAAGAATGTAAATCATATAAAAACACCACTTTCTAAACGTAATGTTCACTGTCCTAACTAAATACAGTACCATCCTGGCGACTTTAAAATGTAAAGTCATGCATTTGATCGTTAGCAAATGTCCTTTATAAGAAAGGAAGGTATTTTCAAGCGATCCGTTGTCTAATAATCAGATGACTGTAAATTGTGACTTAGTCTCCAGGATTCTACTGCAGTTAATAAATATGTCAGATTTCCCACTTGGTGGTGCGATATGAAATATTTATTAAAAAAAAAAAAAAAACACACATCGATTTCGATCACCTGATGGAACATCAGTGAAGATTTCGAGTCATGAACACTCATGTATTCCACATAAACATTTCATAGTCAGATCCATAAAACGAATAAGAAGGTGTTTCTAATACATGAACATCTTGTTCAGAAGTGACATGTTCCTCCGTAACTGTAAAAATTTCTTTTTTTTTTTTATGGGCGGCTGGTCCGAAATCGGTCATGTGCACAATAAAATACTGACACTGAAGTATTTAATTCATGCCAGGGTCGCAGAAACTTCCTGAAGACGCAAATATCTACTTTTGATAAAAATGAACAGTTACGGCGTGTACTTTTGAAATTATAAAATTTTTCATCTGAATCGTTTCACTTAACAATTTTCATTTGCGAAAGTATAAACAATGTCTTCATTAATCTGTCGATATTTTTCTCCAGTAGTGCGTTTTGTAGATAATTTATCCTCACATTTTGTTTTATAGATTGACAATGCGGTCTCACAAAGGAAGAATTTTATTGACAATTAGACATGAGTTCGATAATTCACTGTTGGTAGCCCAGGAGGTTGAGGGTGACGTTCTTGTCATTTATTGGCGCTAGATTTGCGTGTATAATACCTTCCACGGCTTTCACATTTAAAGAAGTGGTGGGCCTTAATTAAGATACCATAAAATGCCAGTCCACTCCTGTATGGCTGGCTTGGTTATTGTCTGAAGACAAGTAAATTGCCATTGTTATATTCAGTAGGATCATATCCAACGACGAAGTGCGGTATTGCAGCATACAAACTATATGAAAGGAAAAACTTGTCAGTTGTTTCCTGAGCCACCCAAACATTAGGAATTGAGATACCAACCGGGCTATCCCGAAGCATTGTTGGCGAGACAGGTGCAGCTGCTGAGTGACGTCAGAAGGATCGGCTTGTGACTTGGCGGCAGTTTTCCTTGAGTAACCAGTGCCGCGTCCAGACGGTCTGTGTGGAAGTTGTCGGTTACCTTGGCGATCTGCTGCGTCGCATTGCGCAAGTGCTGGCGACCCACAAACGCTAATCCGATCGCCCTTGCGCCTGTCGTCTGGCCTCTGTGAGGGCAGCTGGGCGAACGAAGCCCTGTGCAAGCCCCAATTGTGCCCGAGCTTTGCGAATTAGAAGCTGCGGCCGTAAAACCCTCTCCAAATATTGGTACCATTCCTTTTTTTCTAGCAGATTGTCCCCAGCAAAAGTACAAAACACCACAGCAATTTCCTCGTCGGTGAACCTGTGGAATAGCGGTAGCTATATGGTTGAAATGGCGATCAGTCATTCGTTATTTTCACCATTTCGTCTGTTAAAACGTTCTTTAATGTCAGACATTCCGAGGTACTTGGAGGTTCGCGTTGCACATTAAACTGCATGGCTGCGTAGAATTATGTAAGCCGGTTCAAATGACAGAGGAAGGCAAGGGCATGCCACCTGCAAAAGGATTGTGCCTCGTAAGGCATAGTCGAGTTCTACCTTCCTTAACGCACTCTCAGGCAGCAACTTGTTAGGCGTAGGAAGTCCACTTGTTTCACCGCCCCTTACCAAATGGACTGACACTGGTTTTTTATTAAGCCCAGGTGTCGAAGCTCAGACCTCTTGGGCTCTGGGCTGCGCTGTGACGAGTGAAAAGCAGATTTAGCTGGAGATGTAAGTGTGCGCCGTAGCCGGTTTCTTCTGCCATCCTGTCCAAGGCCGACTGCGCTGTCCGTAACGCGGAATATTGTGAAGCTTCGCGGAAATGGTACCGCGCTAGAAATCTGTGAGCAGACACTGGAACGAATGATAAAGAGGAGCAGGTGTAGGGCAACAAAAAGGCAGAGGAGGAAGTTGTATGTAGATGGCCAAATGTTTCCGTGTTGTGAGGGCTCGTGGTGGCTCACCAGCGATGTCTGCCCCTGTTGCTGTTGGCAGCAGCATCCGCGTGTGCGATCTGGGAACAGGTTGGCGAGCGCCCGCATGTGGGTCATGGGGCCGCCCGTTACAGACCGCCGCCTCGACTCTCACCACTGCTGCAGCCGCACACATTGTTCCCGTCAATAATTCCAGCCGCACAAAATAGCTGGGCACGGGGATGCGTGGACCCTACTAAGTCCAGTGGTCCTTCTGGGGGTGGAAATGGCAAATAAGTCTTCATAATGACAGAACGTACCATCCTACCGCAATATGTAATGTATAGTAAGGCTCTGTAGCACAGTGGTATAGTGCCAGACTACAAATCCAAAGGTCGCGGGTTCGATCCCCGCCAGGTCCTAGGATTCTTATGTCACCTTCCACGCCTTTCGCCTGTGGCAGTATTGCTCATGTGAAAAATACCGAGTAGCACCGTGGTTCGGAACCCACGTTAAACTGTAGGTCCCCCTATAACTGGCTGGGTAAGTCAGTTCGAAGGTCGGAGGTAGTCAACGGCATACCACCTCCAAACAGGACCATGCCTAGTAAAGCATTGTGGTGTTCAAACCAATCTCCGGATTGTTGACTGTTTTACCTTTTTAGCAAAGGAACTAGAAAGCTGGAGAGAACTGAATGGGGAAACAAGCGACCCTAGGGTTGACAAAGATGTGCGCGTTGAGCTGTGTGCTGCCTCCGCATGAGCAGAACGTGCTCCAGAGGATGACGATACAACCTCTGAGGCGTTTTGTGGATGACACCCGCTTTCTACTTTTACTAAGCTACTTCGATAAATGTGGTTCTAAAGTATCGATACAATGTTTGACTTAGGCCGTACGTGATCTACTGGACAGAAAATTGCCAATTTTGAGCTGTTTGTTACGTGTTTTTACATTAATTTCATTGCAACACCTTCGGTCTACAAATGTATCATAAGAAATATTTGTATCGACGTAGTAATTCCATTTACGTCGACACGGATAAATATTTAAGTGTACTTCTAGTTAAGTAATTGGAAACGTTCGTGAGTTAAAGATGTTTTTTGGTTTTATTTTAATCTGCCGCACTGTGCTCGGAGTTGCTTTTTTTTACTTTTGTTGTGAACTGATGCATCCGATTCCTGTACGAGGCAGACACCTTTTGGTACTTCGCCTGTTTCGTAGTTTCGAGTCTACAGTGACACTCTGGTTAAGTGTTAAAGTGCAATCCTAAGGTCGTGGTTTCCATCGCTGGTCAGTCCTGGAATTATCTGTCGCTTCAATTTCTTTCGCCGCTAAGAATATAGTTGATGTCGAAGATACCCAGTTGCACTATGGCTCTCTGAGTCCACGTTAAACTATGTGTCAGCAGGTAAAATATTATGAAGGTCAAACCAATTTTCGGATTGATAACTTGCTTTACATTACTGTGATTTCCAGGCGGAATGCAGCTCTATAACGTACTTAGCAATAAAAATTTTAGCTTAAAGGGTAGCAATTGCATCGCACCGAACTAACAAAGTCCTTGACTCGGACATCAGCTCCTCCTTCAGCATACCAGCGACACGAATATTTCACATTGGATCAGTACTGGTCTCAACTTCTCTTGTAGCGTTGAAATTGAAACAACATAGACAAACAACTATGGCTTTTTAAAAGTGTATCTGTTTGTAGTTAGGTCAAATACTTGCAAAGCTAACTATGTTTTTTTCTTCTCTGTCCACAGTGCCTCCGGTACCAGCGCAGTTGCTATCGATAACAAGATTGAACAAGCAATGGTAAGTTGTACAAGGGACTACGCAGCCACACGAAGTAAAGTGTTTGCCTAGTAACGAGAGCAGGTGGACGATCTGTTCAACAAGGAAATACGCTGCAATGTCAGCCGCAGGCAAACACTTTGCTTGGTACGGCCGTATCTTAGAATTGGGCCGTAGCGTTGTCAGTATTATGTGACTCTCTCTCTCTCTCTCTCTCTCTCTCTCTCTCTCTCTCTCACACACACACACACACACACACACACACAAAATTTTGCATTGCACGCTGCAGTCTGACGTTGGGATTGAGTGCTGTTGCTTAAATCTCCAGCTTCATACAGAGGCAACAATGATTACATGCGCGTTTTAGACACCTCAGCTTTTGTAATGGAAGAAGAGTCGATGAAGTCTCTAGCTTCCGTGAGATGAGGGAAAAGTTCTTAAGCCACTATAAGACCCTCTAACTCTGGTATACTACTGAAGGGAACATTTCTGTTAATTATCACCGACAATCAATTTTAACGCCAGGATAATGGCTTTAGCGAGTCATAATTCTTCGTGGATGTCATTTTGTAAGAACGTATACACTTAATCTTTTCGTCCTTGGCAGCTTTGAGGTATTGCATCATTGTTCATAAAACGTACATGAATGGTGAATGGTTACAATGAAGAAAAGTTACTTCTGAATTTGCATTCTTTAAGTCGGACTGACCTGTGGATAAACTGCTTTACGGAACCGGCTCGATATCTGCGTCACTCGTTGAATTCATTTCGGCTATTTGCATTCGCGTAAGACACCGGCCTGCGGAAGCCAGAGAATTTCGCTCGTTGACTTGTAGAAGAGAGTCCTTTTACTTCACGAGCGCGTGCGCGTCCTGATACGCCCAAGTTGTTCGACACTTCAGCAGAGCCGGGGAGAGAATAAATGCAATCCCATAACCCAGCAATTATTTGTGCTTGTCATTACTTACCGCGAACTTTTAAAAGTAACTGAGATATGGAAAGAATACAACTCTCTCTCTCTTTTTTACAGAATCATTTTTTTGTAAAGTTCAGACTTTTAATAAGTGAGCAACATAATATTATGTACGATGTACATAAGTTGTGTTAGCCAACAGGTGGCTTACAAGGCGATCATTAGACGTGGTTGAATTCTTTTGATGACCTTGCAAACACCTGGTTCATTGAGAGATTGAAATATGTTAGGATGTAAACGAAACTGTGCTGCTCATGTACTCCCTCTCCCCTCCCTCCCTCCTTCCTCGTTCCCCCTTCTCGGCACATCTCTTTCTCCCTCTCTCTCATCCACCCTCTACCTATTAAAACTGTCATATGTGTCAACCTTCGTGGCGTGGTGACCAATGAAACACTGAAATTGCAAATACCCTTTGCCATGTTCAATATGCTGGCTCTAATAATTAGTAAAACGATGTCAAAGTGTTGAAACGTACCCTCTTGCTTGAGGCTCAAGACGCAAACTTTCTTCAAGATAGTAATACTATTGTAGGTATGTATTGAAATCCTTTCGTACTTTCCGACACCCACCATACGAAATTTTATATAGAGTGACCTTCCTATTGGTTTAAAGATCAAGCCTCAGGATTGGAATAAAACTGTAAGATTGTGTCAAACACACTGAATGATACTCTTCTTTATAGATAAGAAAGATACTGTAGGAGTAGCAGTGTGCCCCTTTTTGTTTCTACGGCTGCACTACCAAACACTTGTTTAGCGGGTTGCCTTTCGAGGCGTCACATTTTAGATTTTTTTCGATTTCTTGCTGTGCCTTTGAATATTCCTTTTTCTTTTTCTTAACCATCCCTGTATTAAAAACAATATATATTTAAATTGAGCAAGCCATTTCTGAGTTTTAGTGACACTAGCGCACAGCCCTTCATATCTCTAAGACGCATTTGTTGTCTGTCTGTCTGTTCTCTTATAACTCAAGATCCAGACAACCAATCAACGTGAAATTTGGTACACGGACACAAAATTACACGGGGAAGGTTCTTAAATAGGTTTCGTTCCATTATTTTCAAAACCAACCGGAAAATTTGAGGAAAAGTGAAAGTGCGTTTTCAATGGGTCCGTATAAATCTATCTTCACACTGATTTTGATGAAATTTTGCACAGTTGACCTTCAAAACAAGAGGAAGGGCACTATGTACACAAAATTTCGTTCAGTGCATGGTGGATGACATTTATGGATTTCGCCAAAATCCACAGTTTTGCTCCGATCTTGATGAAATTTTGTACACTTGACCTCGAAAACAGGGTGAAAGTTACTGTCTACATAAAATTTAGTTCGGTGCATGGGGGAGAGTACTTTACTTACAGACTTCGATTGCAATCTCTATATATATAAGACGCATTTGTTGTCTGTTCCCTTATAACTCAAGATCCAGACAACCAAATAACGTGAAATTTGGTATACGTACACGAAATTACAACAGAAAACCTTATTTTTAACCCGGGCACTTGCACCTAGTTTATGTATAAAGATACACAGCTCAGATGATCAACGTAGCGTATGCTGTGCCAAGATAAAACGTTCCTCAGTTTTAACCGTAGACGGTGGCTTTCTAAAGTTGTCTCTACTGTGCCCTATTCTCTTTGAGTTGATCAACGAAGCTTACGTATTTTATCTCTGTGGGAATATTTTTGCTCACTTATCATTTACGTATGCCTACGATTTGTGCACGAGGAAAAGTGAGTCTCACATCGTGATTCGTGGGCGGTCCCTCCCCCCACCGCCTTTGCTTCCGTAACCCTCAGTGTAAATAAATTCAACGTCGAGAGAAGAGGGTGTAGCAGGGGATGTCTGCTTCTGGTGTGGCACTGAAGGCGAGTAGTGGCGTGAGTTTTTGTAGCCGCAGGTGTAAGGCAGGCGCGGGAGGGGGCAGGCTGTGGCGGCAGACGGCGTGGTGCGGCCTTGCGCGGCCGCCAGCCTTGTCGCAGAGCGATCGATGCTGCGCCGTCTGGTGGGCTCACCTGCCTGCCGCCTCAAAACACAGCCAGCGTCAAAGTCTGGCCCTCTAGGAAGGGACATCGCCGTCCCTCCAGCGATTTCCATTTGAGTTCCTGGATCACCTGTGTCATACTTGCGTGTTGTTCGAACCTACCGGTGACGACCTACCAGCCCGACGCTCGAGTTGCCTGTATGTTTTCCTTTAAACCGATCAGCTGGGGATGCCAAACATACGAGCAAAACTCCCGAAGGTGTCGTACAAGCTTTCTCCTTGTCAGATGAACCACATCTTCCCAAAATTCTCCCAATAAACCGACCTCTAGTCCACCTTCCTGACGACTGTCTTTAGATGTACTTCATATCCGATAGCTCTTCAATGTGACGTTTATATATTGTAGCGACTACGTCAAAAAACTCACTACTAATACTGTATTCGAAAAATATGGTTTGATTCCATTTCCTGGAGGGACTCCACGACCAAACAATGATGAACACACCAGATGTATTTCGCAGCATTGGCCGTTAATGTTTTATTTAAAAAAAAAAAACACAGATCGATTTCAATCAACTCGTGATCATCTTCAGTGTCCTTCAAACAAGCATATGAATGCCCTGAATGTAACTCAGGGCATTCATATGCTTGTTTGAAGGACACTGAAGATGATCACGAGTTGATTGAAATCGATCTGTGTTTTTTTTTCGTTTAATAAAACATTAACGGCCAATGCTGCGAAATAGATCTGGTGTGTTCGAAAAATATGGGATTGTTTTTCCTACTCATCTGCACCGCCTTACATTTTTCTACATTCAAAGCTAGCTGCCATTCCTCACCCCGAACAGAAATTTTGTGTATGTCTTCTTGCATTCTACAACAGTCAGTGGCGTATCCATGATCTTCATCTGTGTGTGGGGTGTGGGGGGGGGGGGGGGTTGAGCTCACAGTAATTTCGTACCTCAAATTGATCTGTAAAAAAGGAAAAAATGGCTGTTGGATGTCGTGATCCATGCGATGCTGAGTTATACTGACTTCTAATAAATAAATCACCCCTCCCCCCTGGATTCGCCATGTACTTCAGTCACACAATAACGGCACATTACCGTACACCACATCTGCAGATTTGCTCCTCACCCTGTCCGTCAGGTTGTTTATGAAGATAGGGCGAAAGAACAGCGTTCCAATCACACTTTCCTGGGGCACTCCTGATCATACCCTCGACACTCATTCTTTTCTTCGTTGGTGATAGTAACTGAGAGATTTTCCCTCCTCCTGTACAAAGTTCTAATTGTAGCTGTTGCTGCGATTGCGCGACCTCTCGTAAATTGATTTCCAGTAACGTTTGGTGGCACTGAAACACGTTTTGGACATGTGGCAGTGCGGGTAAGGTGATGATTGCTATTTTTTTGTATGCTTGCGAATTTATCAAAGGAATTATTGGGGGGGGGGGGGTGTTAGTGTTTCTTATTGGAGTATGCGCTTTTTGCCGCACACACTCCACATATTTTACGTTTTTGTTTCCTTCTTCCAAAAAAATGTTCAAATGTGTTTGTATAGCTTATGGGACTTACTACGGGGTCATCAGTCCCTAAACTTACAAACTACTTATGAACTAGCTAACACTAAGGACGGCACAAATAACCGTACCCGAGGGGGATTCGAACCCCCGACCGCAGTGGTCGTGCAGACCGTGACTGGAGCGCCTCAGTCCCCTCGGCCACCGCGGCCGGCTCCTTCTTCCAGTAGGCACAAACAGTTATTAATAAGCTCTTTCTTTTCCGACGATCTCAAAAGTCACTGACAAAGGTAAATTATTATCTTAAACTACTGTTTTGTCAGTATCGCCATAGATAAGTAAAACTGAAGCAGACTCACTGCTTTCTGTCGTAAACATTTTTAGATGCATTTATCTACGATGTATAAGGGCGTTCATTTTATACCGGTGTGGCTACCATAAAGTCTAGCCCTCGTGTAAAACGAAATAAGAGATTGATGAAAAATTTGATTCTTTAAAACGGAATTAAAACATCGTGGTAATAAAACGCTTTGTTTCTTCCTTGCGCTTGCGCACTACAGCAGCAAGTCCACGGATTATGCGGCCAAGCGTGTGGCTTTCCCTTGTCTCGTATCGCTGCTTCTGGATTAAAAGCCCTCCTGCAAATCGATACGCAGCCTAGCGTGTCGTTTTGAAATCTTAAAGAAGCGTCTTGTTAAGTACATGGCTACTGATGGGCTTCATATTGTCCAAAGATGTCGTCCGAGGTGGGAGGGAGCCCAGGGCTTAATGAAAAGTGAGTGTGCAAGGGAAGAAGTGCGCAGATGGCTGCTGGCTTAGCACTCTCCTGTTCCTGCTTCCTCTCCCGGTTTCCGACATCTAGTGCTGGATCGCCTACTCTGCCTATATTGAGTACAACTGAGTCGTACAGAAACTTTGTAACTATACAATTCGGAACAGCTGAAACTCTCGGGAGTGCTGATACCTATTTTCCCGATAGTTGTTCTTTGTTCTTACTCGCAATATTCCTCTCGCCACTTATGTTTCGTGCCACATGCCGCGGGGAATGGCCGTGCGTTCTAAGGCGCCTTGCTGAGGAGTGTGATGCTGCTCTCCGTCGGAGGTTCGAGTCCTCCCTCTAGTCACTGATGACCACTGCAGTTTGGCCTCATAGTATGACAAACTTTTGAAAATTTTCCTGCTACACCAATACAGTATATACATCCGTGGCGGATACGTAGGGCGTAGTCTTTGTTTGCTTCCAGAAGTTGTATAGAATAAAAGAAATTCTATAATTTGTACCCTGCCTGTCACAAATGTGTTCATTAAGTTTGAAGTGTGCAAGTTGATGCAGATTTGATTTTTTCACCAATAAAAGTGTCTCGTCAGCAGTAATATTTTGACGAAGAAGATACGGTACATTGTGGAAAAGAGCTACGGCCAGAAGTAGGAAAATCATGTTAAGTAACAGTGATGTTAATAAGGATTGGGTTAAGCTGGTGGATACTCTCTGCTTGCGACCAACGGCGGCCGGGGGTAAACAGACGAAGTGCTTGTAAAGGGGGGGGGGGGGGGGGATGCTGGAACAGACTGCGATGGTAATTATTTGTGAACGATCAAAAAAGGGTGTTGAAGTATGGCATTTTGAGATATAACGATTTCAGACTACTTGCAGCAATGAGAACCATTAAAAAAGATTGAAAAGCCAGCGAAGTGTGACAAGAATCGCGAAAAATGTTCCTTTACGGATAGATTAAAATTTTTACTGGAAAATGAAAGTATTAAATAGCGTCGTAAGTAAGGGGGAAAAAAAACCTTTTAGGAACGTGGAATTTGTATTGGACGTTTCGCTTCATTCTTCCTCTCGGTTTGAGCAGGTAAGATTATTTGCGGAAATCTATTTTGTGTTGGAAAAGTGTGCAGAAATGTCTCTTCCGTTCGCTGTGATGCATGGCAACGGCCTCTGACCAGCGTACCGGTTTCCGTCAGTGCGGTGTTTTTCGGAGGCTGAGTCTGCTAGCAGAGAAGTTGAGCCCCGAGTACAGCAGTAATAAGCCCCGCGGTAAACATATTTACAGCCGCGCCACAATGAGAGCCGCAATATCTTCTGCAAAACACGCGGCAGACTCGTGTGCTGTTGCGACCTTTTCATCTTGCAGAAGGCTTCTCATATCACAATATATTCGCTACCCTATGTAAGTGGTGTCTTCGGGACTTGAGCTCGCTTCCGAGTTTTGTTCTGAACGCCTTGTCACACTGTACACACCGGGAGGAAGGTGGCGTTTCTCTCGGTACTCCTAGTATCAAAGAGAATGGAGCCCCGCACGGCTGTTTGAGAGGCCCCTTATTTCTGGTTGCTATCAGCAGCTGTGGGGCCCCTCAGTTTCCATTCCTTTCTCATCCATGGCTCTAGATTTTCTGGGGACCCCCAGCAGTGTTATGGAAGAGCAGCTGTGTAAGAACTGTACCTCTTAACATATCGACTGTTATAAAACGAATATCCGGGTTTTAAGGCTTTGTAGCATTTATTACATTTAACTCACAATTAGAAGTAAAACGCCAAACGAAAGAGAGACACAGTCAGGCACTGTTCCAGTGCTAGTAGCAAAATGGCTACTATCATTGTGAAAGCTTCCTTTCGTTGTACAAAATTCAAGGACTGGATCTGTCGTTTCAGAAGTGGAATCGTGAACACACAATATGCGCATCTGGGACAGCAAATCCTCACTGTTTGGTACATTTGCAACGAGACACTCTTGAATGTTTATAGCCACGTCCCTACTGGAAGTTTATGGGCCTTTCTTTTTCCGTGAAACAACTGTGATTGATGTTTATCACCCGCATGCGCTAGAACTGTAGCTTTTTCCTCAATTGGAAGAAGCTGACCTATAGAATTGTATTAGGTAGGTTGTACCGTCTCACTGACGTAACTCGGTACGCGATTGGGTAAGCGACGTACCAGGGCCGTTGGGTTATCAGCCTGTTTCCATGGCTCTCTAGATTTAACAAATCTGACGTCATGCGATTTTTACCTTTGGCCCCTCATAAAGAATAGCGTGGATGTATTTCCGCTACCACCATTGTACCCGACTTAAGAAACGGTCCGCTTCTAATGACCACGCTGTCGACGGGGCGTTAAACACCAACTTCCGTCCTTCATTCATCCATTTTACGAAACAGGATAATTCCTCGAGACACACTGATCATGGCTGGGAAGAAATAGGTGTGGACCGTGTGACGAGGTGTTCTCACATCGAACACTTGCAGGAAAAAGATGAGTTGCTCTTTCACTCAGTGATAATTGTAGGTTGAATGCAACTAAGCCTCAAAGCCCCGGTAATCCTTTTATTTCAAGGAGATATTTACTTTTTTGTTAAATGATACCACAGTTATTGTTTCTGAATTTGTTAGCGTGATTTTTAAATTTTTTGTACTATCTGGTATCGTTTATTTGGCGAATTTTGCTTGTGCAATGATCTTAAATACAGGTGCAGTGTTAGACAATTATGTCATATATCTCTGGGCTGCTTGTTTCTTTAGAGCTAACCTAAATTGATTACAATCACTGACTTAGTTAATCCGATAAATCGGTATGTATGCAACGTATGTCCTGATGCTTCCCGAAACGCCTGTCATTTATGGCACTCCGTGCAAAACGGCTCGTGATGGCTCCACGTAGTGGAGTTGCAGTAGCTGACTCGATATCGACGTGGCTACGTGATCATTGGTTTTATCGCCTGTGGATGCTCTGTCATTGTACAAACCACATTTTGTGGCTGATAGTCATCACTTAGAATTTTTTATCGTAATTTGTTAGGATTGATGCACAACGTTCTTTAGCCCCCCCCCCCCCCCTCCAATACATATCTTCCGATACGCATTTGAGAATGAACGGTACTACAACGTAACGTAACCGGCCAGGCTCGTGGATTGACGCACTACCACTTCATTTCGGTTTTTCTGCTTAAGCATTAGTGATCGCTGAATGTTAGAGAACGGCTGCTAGGTCAAGTCCTACACGTTACTCCTAACAGAATGTCAACATCAGTTGCAGAGACAGGTTGGGCAGTAGCATATTTTCCTGTCTTCTTGACTCACGCTTGAATGACGGTGTGTTACGACTGGCAGCGGCTGAATTTCAGTCCAGGAAATGCGCCCGCGGCGGATAAGTAGCGTATGTATTGTTTACTTGTGTCCACGCGCTCGCGGCGAAAAGTTTGGCAACGCCGCAGCGCGCCGCTTGCACTTTTTCTTCATTTGTTCGGCGCTGAAGGTCACCCAGTCGTCCAGCTGATACGAGCAAGCTTTTCGCCGTATATCCCAGTGTTCACGCCACGTCCCGTTTCCTGGCCTACACCTGTCTCCGAGTGCGGTTGTTTGTATTTAGCGATAACTTTGGTCTCGTGTTTGGGGAGGGAACCCCAGGGGTCCTCTTCAAAGAAATCCTAAGCCTTTTATACGTACTGGAGTGGACGGTAACGTAACTGCTCTCACTTTGCGCGTGGGTCGGTTCTGTTTATTATTATTTTCTTCCCATCACCTAATGCAAGTCTTTTTACTTGACGCCACTTCGGCGACTTGCGTGTCGATGGTGATGAAACGTTGATGAGGTCAAACACAGAACCCCCCCCCCCCCCCCCTCCTCAATCTCCTGCCGGAAATGTAACCCGTGACGCTGTTTACTAAGCTGTGGAAGCGGACGACCAGGCAATAATACTCGGTGTCTGATCTGCTATTTGACGGTCCAGCTTAGAAAGTTTGTCGATGAATATTATCGCTGTGTGCTTATACAGCTCAACAACAAATAAAGGTGAGGTATACAGCCCACATTTTAATTCAGTGCCTCTCCTCATAGTGTTTTATCTTTGGTATAATGAGACAATGTATATCTCGAGGATTTAGATTATTGTTCGTATTTATAACGAATAGAATGGTCAAAATGATCCAGAGATATAGTCGGGCAGCGATGATCAGTGTAAGGTCTCTAGTATTCTTTAACGTTTGTGTCATTGTATGTGAAGACGGTAAAATCGTATTAATTCGTTATAGAAACTTCATCATAAATAAAAATGTTTCTAATTTTTGAGAACGGGATTAATAACAAATATTTAAAAACCAATAGCAATCAGTTGCTTTATTACTTATCATTAGTATTATTATTTACATGCCGCTCATTTGCTGCAACAACGTCATAACTGGAAAGCCATGATTTTTCAGGAGAGGCATTTGACGTTGCAAAATTGTTTAAATTTTTTGCAAATTATATCAAAGTAACAAATGTGTAAGTTTTATGAAATAATATCTGGTTACGTTGTTGATGTGAATTACGACCCGAAATATAACTACATAATTTTTCAAAACAATTCGGGAGAAAAGGAGTTTCTGGCATATCCTGACTAAGAGAAGTGATAGATTGGTGGGATACATTCTGAGACATCAAGGAAGTGTGTGGGGTAAAAATCGTAGAGGAAGACCGAGGGACGAATACAGTAAGCAGATTCAAAAGGATGTAGGTTGCCGAACATATTCTCAGATGTAGAGAATTGCACAGGACAGGGTAGCGTGGAGAGCTGCATCAAACCACCTTCAGAACGTAAAATGTATGTTAAAACTTAACACTTGACCCTTCGTGATAGAAAAAAAAAAGTTCAAATGTTTGTAGGGCTTATGGGACTTAACTGCGGGGTCATCAGTCCCTAAACTTACAAACTACTTATGAACTAGCTAATACTAAGGACGCCACAAATGTCCATGCCCGAGGGGGGATTCGAACCCCCGACCGTAGTGGCCGTGCAGACTGACTGACGCGCCGCAGACCGCTCGACCACCGCGACCGGCCCTTCATGATAGAGTTCACAGTAATGAATGGCAGCCCGCTCTATATGTAGAAAAATGTACGGTGAGGCATGCGAGTGGAAATATCACTCTCACGTTTTTCGAATACAGTAATTTTGTTGTAGCATTTGTTTTCTGTGTTTGGAAATAAATTAAAGAGAGGGATAGCGTGTACGCAGCCCAGAATCACAACAATTATGCTCCCGATTACTCAGTTTTAATTTTATTTTTCATATTCTTTAGTTACATTTTTGTGCGGTGGGCAGGGGGGGAGGGAGGGAGGGACGTCCTAACGCGTACTAAAACGAAAGAAACAAAACAGGACTTTCTCCTTAGCCGAAACATAACAGAAATGCAGTAGATGCTTGCAAACAAAGAAACTTGCACTCTTCTAAAGGGGAAAAACCCGAATCCTCTAGGAACAAAATCCGTTTTCACCCAAAGACAAACATACAATCCATAGAAAATGACACAAATAAAAAGTAAGTCGCTGGATACGAGTTAGTAGTGAGCTGTTAATGTCGATTATGATGCAAAGCGATATTAAATAGAACGAGTATCTAAGGACAGCTGTGGGGAGAGTGAGTGGTCGACTTCGGTATATTCGGAGGATTTTACCAAAGTTTGGATCGTTTGTGGAGACCGCACTTAGAACAGTATTGAAAGTTATTTTAGTAGTGCGACCCATTCTTGAGTTCTGCGCAAGTGTTTGGGATCCCCACCTACCAGATCGGTTTAAAGGAAGACATGGAAGCTATTCGGATGCCGGCTGCAAGATTTGTTACTGGTAGATTTGATCAACACGCGAGTATTGGCGGAGATGCCTGGGGGAACTCAAAAGGAAATCTCTGAAGGAAAGATGTGTCTGAAGAAAAGTATTTAGTAAATTTAGACAGCTAGCGTTTGAAACTGACAGCAGAACGATTCCAGCGCCGTCAAATTACATTTCGTGTTTGGACGACAAAGATACGAGAAATTAGGGTTAGTATGTACGCGTATAGACAGTAGTTTTCCCGTCGCTCCATCTGGCAGTGGAACAGAGAGGGAAATGGTCGGTAGCGGTCCGAGGTGGTTTGCGGGGAGAGAGAGAGAGAGAGAGAGAGAGAGAGAGAGAGAGAGAGAGAGATGATGCAATTCATAACGGAATCAAGCCCGATAAAATAAATAACTCATTAAATATATAAGTAAGTCGTAGACCTGTCAGGTCTTTCCTGCAACCATGTGAATAAAATAAAATCCAGCAACCGAATGATGTACTGAAAGAGTAGTGCCCACCTGACATGGCGTACCAAGCGGAATCTTCTCTGCGGCTACTCTCTATCGAGAACAGTAGTGAAAGATCTTTCAAGTATGAAAGTCTCGGTCTATTTCAAAGTAGATCCAACGGGCACTGATGAAACAAAAGTGCCAGCTAGGGACTCCCCGTATTTCGTGCTTTACGCCAGCGGTCGCTTCGGATGTCCCGTGCTATTCAAATTCTCAGCTTGCCGCTCACTGTTATCGGATCCGCTTGGAGCTGTACCTGTGGGGTCGGACGAAGTTTGAGCATCTGCTCTGAAGTTGTCGTTCGTCCGTCGAAGCATACTTCTTCGGATTATATTGAAAAGCTCGTATTCAGAAGAGTTCTCGTGGTTTCCTCTTGTTTAACAATTGACTAAAAGCAAATGTGGTTTGTTTTCCTCACTAGAGTTGAGCACAGAGGTCATTCATTACCTCTCTCTGGCGTAATAATTGCTGAGAAACTAGATTTTTCTTCCCGATAATACAATAAAAATGTTTGTGATTCATTTTTTGTGATAAGAGGTTTTCAATATAAGCCGACTATATACAATCGTTTTGCGGTATTTCTCCGAAAGAACAGACCCATCTTTCAGGTAAACCTTTCCTTCTTTCTCACTGAATGTTTATCCAAAACGTATACATGTTTTGTCTGTTTCGTGGTAGATCTTCAAAAAAGTTCAAATGTTCGTAAACCTATTGGAACAAACTGCTATGGTCAGCCTCTAGACTTGCGAACTACTTAACTATCTAAAGGACAATACACACACTAACACCCGTGCCCCAGGGAGGACTCTTACTTCAGACGAAAAGCAACCGCACGCTCCGCAGCAAGGCGCCTTAGAGCGCTCGGCCACTGCACCGCGGCTGGTAGATCTTTCCCGAGCCAGTATACATTGGGCGTCGTAATATGTCTTTAACGACTTCAGTGCCGGTGACAAAATATTTCGAATGTGTCTGAAAGTTTTTGCGAAGAAAGCACGTGTAAAAGTTGGCAAATGGCGAGGTATTAAACGAGTAAGTGCACTTAGGGAAGCGGTGAGTGTCCTTGTGAGCGGCGCGGTGACAGGCAGACTGTGGCTCTATCAGGCGTCCGCGCGTATTGTTTGTCGCCGCGGCAGGGAGGGAGGGGGGAGTGGCTGATAGTGCGGCGTATATAGGCGGCTGCTGGCGGCGGCCGCTGAGTTTCCGCCAGCATGCTGCAGCGAGACGCCACCGCCAGGACGCTCGGCCGCCGCTCGTCTGAGTCGCTCCTCTACGAGGTGCACCAGCGCGGCCAGCCCAGGCCCTGCTATGTCATCATCCCAGACACAGAGGTGCGACACATCCTACACCTACACATACACCTAACCTTTCTAGTCGTATGCTGCACATTTCACTGTAGATGTATTCGCTCGATGCTGCTCCTCTCAATACATGTGTCATTATTGTATTAACATTTTAATTAATGGTCTGGTTAAATTGATAAACCCTCAGTGACCTTTTTTTAAAATTTGTAATAGCAGTTTGCAGTTCATTTTATAACACTGTCTTCTTTTACTTTACAGGATCTGGTGAAAAGTCACCTCATGTTTGCAGTGCGGGAGGAAGTCGAAGTATTAAAAGAACGCATCGCGGAGCTCATGGACCGAATATGTCAGCTCGAGACGGAAAACACTATCCTGAAAGCGCACGCGTCTCAGGAAGCCTTAGCACAGTTGGGCCTAAATAATCAGGGCCAACAGCAGCAGCAGCAAACTCAGTCCCAGCAACAGCAGCAGCAGCAGCAACAACAGCAGCAGCAGCAGCAGCAACAGCAACAACAGCAGCAGCACCAGCAACAGCAACTGCAACAACAACAACAGCAGCAGCAGCAGCAGCAGCAGCTCCAGCAGCAGCAGCAACAACAGACAACAGTGCAGCAGCAGCAACCGCAACCGCAGCAGCAGCCGCAGCAGCAGCTGCAGGGAAAGGCACTGAATGGCACGCTCCCATAATTGTGTCCTCCACCCCTCTGTGGTATTGTTCCCACACACTAGTCAGCTGGGAGCAGGCAAAATGGGCAAAGACTTAATGCTTGTTGCGGTTCTCCTCAGCCTGTCAGCCTGCACTCGTACTGCTCTGTTTGTGCAGATTTGAACGTCCTCGTTACTTCGATTTGTTTTAGTTATATTTATAAAGCCGAGTTTTCCGAGTATTGAAATGGCAAGGAATCTGACTGTTGAGAGAAATGGAGCACTCACGCTAGTAGGTATCCCTTACTGTGCACACTGCAAAACTTGGGGGCATCGGCTGTCTGCCTTTCTTTGCTCTTGACAGTTTGTATGTCTGTGTGTCTGTGTGTGTGTGTGTGTGTGTGTGCGTGTGTGTGTGTGTCCACTCGAATCTCAATTTCTATGTAAGTTGTTATTTACGGAGGGAGTATGGTGCTGCCATCGTGTATGAAGAGTGGTTTGCAGACTGGAAAAGACTGTTTTATACTAGACATTTTATATAATTTAGTGAGATACAGAAATTGTCTTGCAAACATACATGATAGGAATGTGTTATGTGTTTGAAAATGTGTTGCTGTGTTAATCTGAAGACACTGACTGTTAGTAGATGTGCAATAGTCTTTCTGTTCAATCTGCCAGCTGCAAGATGTATTCACTTTTTTTCTGGACTGAGTAAGATAGTGTATTTTCGATAATAATTTTTCCCGTTCACGGATTTTCCCTCGAGAAAGTAACACAGCATTGATGGTGTCAAATGAACTGTAACTGAAATCTGATGTGTATCTGCTGGCCACGTAATTTTGAAGATGGTATCCTGTCAGCTCAGGTTCTAATTGAGAAGTAAGCTAGTTACAATGTAACTGGAATGAAGTGAGAATTGCCTTGAACCCTCATGCAGAGTTTAACAAAAGTACTTGCTTTTGCCCCCACAATTATGCTAACTTGAAACACTATTGTATATTTATGGAGGGCATGTCACTATGGCTGTGCTAATAAGATAATTAATTTTTTAATGGTTCTCTTGTAAATATTGTAGTTTTGAAGAGTGTAAATCCCGCCCTCCATATAGTATATTGTTAGTGGTACATTTTGTATAATTGAGTTAGGGTGATTAATTTTCTTCAAGCATGTAAGCACTAACTGCTCAAGATGTGTTAAGTTTGGTCCATCAAAATATTGTTGAAACAAGAAGTTATTGAAGCCGAGTTGATTAATTACTGCAGTTAATGCATACTATCACACCTCATAAAATATAAATCCTAAATTTTCTATTGTTTATAGGAAACTAAATTTTTTCTGCATATCACACAGTAATTCTAATGCGCCTTTAAGAAGTAAAACAAAAGGATATAATTTCTATATGCCACATACTTTTGAGTCTTGTGGGGCACGTGGAATAGGTTTCCTATAATTAATCATCACTATTTGAGACTTTCTAACCATAGTTCTTACAAGTAATATTTGCTTTATACAGTGCAGCTCATGGTTGCTTTACTGGGCTCCATGTAACGTGATTCACTGACTTTAATCTGGAATACTTGCTTTCATAAGAGTAGAAATTTCTAATTTTTGAGTGAGCAACCACTGTAAGTTACAGTAACAGAAAAATGACTTTTCTTTATGTCTTTGATAGCTCCTAAGAACCGTTCTCTGAAGCAGTGCAGTACTTATCCATGATTAATATGAAATGTGCAACATTATTTGCCATGTACACAATTTTATTTCAAAACGAAAATGCAACAATAATAATAACAAAAATCACTAACAGTCTTAATTACTGTAAAAAATACTAGTGTCTTATAGAGTGAGACGTATATTTTAAAAAAAGGTGATTTTTAATTGTACAGTGTGACTGTGTACAGATGACTATTGAAGGCCAGCATGCTGTGGACTGTTGCTGGGCCATAGTGTATTTTGTAATTAGCGTCGGTTGTTATGTGTTAAGTTATCTTGCATTGGAAGACAGATGCTTTATCTTCTTCATGGCAACATATACAAATGTATTTCTGTATATATACTTTTATTCAGCTACTTTTGTCAACTGGCGATAAAACTGATTTGAGCAAAACAGTGCTTGAGAAATGGTTCCTTATTATTATTGTCAGCTTTATTATTAATAAAAAAATCTTTGAATAAATTTTATTTGATTGTTTTTCAGTTTTTGTTTTTATATACCACACCTATTGCTGTCATCACTGCCCCAGGCTATTTTAGTTTATTGCTATTTTATCAACACCCAAGCTTAAGGAGATGCTATATGCTCAAAAATAATCAGTTTATTAAACAAAACCAATATACCCATGTAGAACACCAAACATTTGAAATAGGTAGTTTTCTTAACAGTGGAACATACTGTAAAAATAGGACTCATTTCATTGGTTGGCAAGAGATGACGTAGTTGAGAGGCAGGAAGTTTTCATATCAAGCGAGGTAATAAATAAATGCAGGTTTTCCAAACAGTGTGTAAACTCTGATGTGAAATAAGGATGACAAAATGTTACATGAGACAGTTATATCATTATCACTACACTTTTACTCCTTTCATCTGTTGAAGCCACCAATCTACTTCACAAGCAAGTTTAAACTGAGTACAACATTGTTGCTATCGTATCCAACATAGACTAAGAGACAAGAGATTAATTTGTTTGTCTGGTAAGTACTTTTAATTTAAGCTGACAGTGTGTCACAAAACAGTTGCATTAATAACACCAACAGAAAAAAGTAATTTCCTTACAGGCAATATTTGTGTGCAGAGAGTATTTGTGTGATGTTTTTGGAGAAAAAAGTGAAAAGTACTCATTTGCAGTTGATGCTGCAAATGCTCACTTCCACCAAAAGTTGGCAAATACCCACATGAAATAACTGATATTATGATAGTAATATGTATTCTAAATGAGACAAGTACACAGAAGACTAAATACACAATAAAATGCTCTAACGGCCATTTGAAATGAATGCTGAAGGTCTAGCCAACACTGCTAAAATTACGAATTACATTCTGATGCATGAATTCAATAAAATTTTGTGAAAGATAACTGTCCCTACTTCTGGCGCAGGATTTATAATTTTCTTACAAACCCATGATTCAGTTTATTACTGTCTTCTTAACACAATGTGAAATATTGTTGAATCTCATTACATTAGTTGGTAAAGGATGACATAAGATGGTTGAGAGGTAGGAATGTTTTCATAGTTAGTAAAGGTAATAAGTAATTGTGTCCTTTAATAAATTAAAGATGTTTAGAATCATAATCAGCATATTCAGTGATGTGTGTTGATTTGTGTAGGTCAGATGACAAAAACTGTGAAGTCAAGATTAAAAAAATCTTTATTGACCATAAATAATTCACAATGATACACACTTCAATGTTTTAACACAAGATACAGTATATACATTTGTAACAATAAACATTAGATCAGTAAAGATTATGCAGTATATTATAATAAAAGTAAAAGCATCATTTCTTAAAAGCTAGTAAAATCAACTGGTAAGTCAGAGTATGCTTTAATATTATAAAAAGGGTTTTTTGTTAACCAATTGTAGCACATATTTTTAAATGTGTTTAGCTCCATAGTCTGAGAAGAAATTGGCAACCTGTTAAAAATTCTGAATTAATTCACTTTGTGAGAGCTTTCAGTATTTGGTAACGTGTGCCTAGGTATCTCTTAACTTACAGGTTTATTCTAAAAAAGAAGTAAACTGCAATCACTCACTGTAATGATGCTATTTATTTAAAAAACAGTGTCATTACCAGTTTCACACTGAAAGGTGCATAACTAGACAGGTGTTCACATCTAAATACTTTTGTTGTTATTAACTTCTGTATTCTAGCTCCTAGTTGTGCCATACAGCATACAAAATATGATTGAAATGTCATATTTGAACATAACAAGCACTAATAATGATGTAACACACTGTAAAGAGATTTTTGCAATTGAGTTGTTGTTGCTGTTATTTTACATCAAAGTAAGTAAAAAATAATTAAAGCAACAACAACTAATTTGTGAACATTTGTTCACAGTGTGTTACATTGTTATTAGTGCTAGTTACACTCAAATGTGTCATTTCAATCATCTTTTGTATACTGTATGGCTCCACAGTCCCAAGAACATTTTCATCACAAGGGGCAAGAACCCAGAAGTAAATGTATTTGAACTTGAACAGCTATCTGATGATTAACCGTTAGGTTTGAAATAAGTAATTGCACTATTTTTTAAATAAATAACATTATTAATAGAGGCTGTTGCTGCTTTCGTCTTTGTAGGAATCAACCTGTATTCTGAATGCAGCCATGGCCTCTAAAAATGTCAGTTTTTGATAAATAGCGTATCTAACTAAGACTCAGCCCTAATGTTGTAGTTATAATATGACATATTATATATTAATGTAGAGTCCTGCAACACAGATGTGTAAATTTACAGTAGTGAGCACTTTGAGGCTGGTTAAGAGTGGACAACATGCTCCAAATGATCTGTGTTACAAATTAAATTAAAAACTTACTTTGCATTTTCAGAATGATACCAATGTGATGAGAATGTCCGCATAAAAGGCCATATGATACATGCGACTGAAAAAGACCAAGTTGCTTACCATGTCTCTTACTTTCAAAAAGAGATGTGATATCCAAGATATCTTCCTGCATATATTATTGATATGTTCCTGTCAGTTAAGTTTTGAGTCTATTTAATACCTACAAGTTTTACTAATTTGTTTTTAATACCTTATCATGCCTATTAGGAGCTGTTTTTTAATTACAAAAGAGTTCATTAGTAGTAAACCATTTCAAACCTATGCAGAGATTCCTTTTTGTGTGAATGTTACAAAATATTTGACTAAAAAAAACGTGTTTTCACATGTGGCTGTCAAGATGAACAAGTGATATTATGAAATGTACAGATAATACCTGCTGAAATTTCCCCCAGGCAATTGCTTTCCAGAGAACATAAAGGTTTAATGGTTTATTATTTTTTTAAATATAATATTACTACTTCTCGTAGAAGAAGTCAGTTGGATATTCCCAGACATGCGAAGGGAACTGCCTCCTTAGGTAGATGTAATAGTTTTGGGGATGCTAGTTTCCTTAGTCTTATCCAACAGATAATATGCACAGCATTATAAATGGGAAATGAAGATGACTGAATTATTTTAGCCGTGGAATGTGTTGCCTGTTGCAAAATAAGGGGTATACTCCAAAGTAATGAAGGTAAAGATGTGTTTAAAAATTTGAGATACAAATATTATAGAGGAGAAATGCCTAGCAGGAAAAATATATCTAAAAAATAGATGAAGATTACTTACCAGGCAAAGGAGCATGGGAAGTGATAGTAGCACAAATAAATTAATAAATTCACACACACACACACACACACACACACACACACACACACACACTAGCTTTTGCAGCCTAGCTGCTTCTTCAGGCAGAATGGAAGGAGAGGGAAAAGGAAATGATGAGGGTTGTAAGGGAGTGGGTAAGGAGTCATTCCAATCCCAGGACAGGAAAGACTGACCTTGGGAGGAAAAAAGGAGGGTAAACAAAATACACACCTCATGCCTCAAGTGGTATCTCTGTCCAATTTCTTTGCTTTCTACAGTATGTCTGCCTAAGTGTGCTTGCGTTTTTGTATATGTGTGGGTGTGTGTGTGTGTAATTGTTTACCCTCCTTTTTTCCCCCCAAGCTAAGTCTTTCCTGTCCCAGGATTAGAATGACTCCTTACCCACTCCCTTAAAACCCTCGTCATTTCCTTTTCCCTCTCCTTCCCTTCTGCCTGAAGAAGCAGCTAGGCTGCGAAAGCTAGCGTTTGTGTGTGTGTGTGTGTGTGTGTGTGTGTGTGTGTGTGTGTGAATTTATTGATTTATTTGTGCTACTATCACTTCCTGTGCTCCTTCACCTGGTAAGTAATATTCATCTATTTTTTTATATATATGTTTAAAAATTTGAATAGAGTAAACGTCACAGCAGGGCGGCTCGTTCTAAAGGGCCACAGGGGCCCGGCGCCACCAGAAAGTTTGTGATATACTTTTGCAGTATTATATCAAACAGTAAATGGTTTCAGTTGCCTCTCGCTGCAGCATAGCTGAGGGGCTGGTGGACACAGACCTCCCTTTTCGTTATGCAGCCGTGTCGGCTGCTGAGGGGCAGTGGTGGCTGGATCTCACTCTCCGTGCACCCTGTGCTGCCTAGACTGCAGTTGCAGTGACATCAGAGAGCTGTTTTCCTCTCCCCTCCTCGTCCTTCACCCTAGTGCTGCTTAGGGCCGGCCAAGCGGCCCAGGTGAAGCGGGCTGTACCTGTCACACTCCCACTCTCCACCCCTCACGCACCTGTCCACCGGTTCACAAGGGGCCAGCGAACCTGGGCCCTTAGCACCTACGTCAAAATGTATTCTGGAGCTGTGTCATTGCAACTTGAGTGTTCGTAACCTGAGTATAAAATGAATAATGTAGACTCTTTGCTTAAAATGCCATTTCACTTATTAAGTATGGAAGAGAAGCTAGAAATCAAGTGGTTAGGCGCACATCAATCGAAAGATTTCTTGATGTCTCAACTCGACGGAAAGAAGAGAAGGTTCTGCAAAACGTCTTGGCTAACTGTGAGTGAAGAGAAACACAAAAAATTTTGTTTCTACTGTGTGTTGTTTGGTGGTGAAGGATTGTGGACAACAGTCAGATGCAAGGATGTAAAGCATTTGAGTAAACGAATTAAGAAACACGAGGAAAGTGGACTTCATTTAGAAAATGCTTGTAAGTATAGAATGTTTGGCACAATTAACATTGCTGCTCAGATTGATTCGGCATATAAAATGTCACTTCAGAAACATAATGAATTAGTTACGAAGAACAGACATGTATTAAACAGAATAGTAGAGTGGTTAATGTTTTGTGGAACTCGTAGGTTAGCACTAAGAGCTCACAATGAAAAACAAAGAGACTTGTTATCTCTTTTGAGAAATCCTGTGCAATGTATTAGATGGTCACTTAAGCACCTCTAGAGATTCCATGTGTAAACAAACATACTTCACACCCAAAAGAAAATGAGATTCTGGACTGTATGTATCAAGTTTACATCGAAGAACTGATTAAAGATATTAACAATCTGCATTTTGTATCTGTGCAGGCTGATGAAACAACAGATATTACATGCAGAAATCAATTTGTCATTATACTGCGATATATTAAGGGGAAGAAAAATGTGAAAGATTTCTTTCCTTTGAAAATGTCAATGATAGGAGAGCATATGGGCTTAGTGAGGTTTTAAAAAGAAGTCTCTAACCTTTCAATGTTCAAGAAAAACACATTTTTCAGGCATACGATGGCGCCCCAGTGGTGAGCAGTAGTCACTGTGGTCTGCAGACACTGATGCAGAGCACTTTCCTGCATGCCAAGTATGTTCACTGCTAGCACATAAAATAATTTTGGTTCTTCAGAATGCTTGCAGTAAAAGCATAAAGTCGATAAGGTTGTCCTTTGCAAATATTGCTGGTTTCACAATGTTTTATTTCCTTCATCTCCCAAGCGAAGTGATTTGTTACAGACATTCTGCAACGAGAGAATTCCTTCAGTCTCTTCAACTAGATGGAACTTCCAGTCCCGCATTGTAAATACTGTCAAAGAAAACATATTCCAATTATTGGAATGTTTTGAAAAGCCTGAGGAAGAAGATTCCTGGGATGATGTTACAATAAGAGAAGCATTTGCCTTTAGAAATTTACTTCACAATCTACACTTTTTGTTCCTCACAAATTTTTTCTATATCATGAAACACGTTGATATTTTCTATAACCCAGTACAGATGTAGAGTGCAAATGCTGTTACCATACCCAATGCATTACATCATTTTGAGTGTACTGTATCTGAAATATGAGAGAACATTCAACAGTTTCGAGCTTCTGATGATGAGTGTATTGCTGCTCCAAGAAAATGTTCCAAACGCAGCAGTGCCAAAGAAGTGTGTGACATTATGATCAACCAACAGAAATCTCATGTATTTAGCAGCTTTGAAATCATTGATCGAAGAAAGTTTGCTTCTTTTAGAAAACTTTTCCCAGCCACTTTGGTCAATTCTTTTTCATTAAACTACAGTCCGTTCATTTGCCACAATAAATTGAAAAATGAACTGTCAGTGATTTATCGCAGTGATAAATTTAGAGGTATTACATCGGTTTGTGAGCTGTTTAGTTTCTTTGTGTAACATTCCTTATAAGAATCGTTCAGTGAAGTGCACAAAACCTTACAAATTGTGCTAACTACACCAGTTTCAACAGCAGAAGCAGAGTGCAGTTTCAGCACCTTATAAAGAATCAAAACCTTCCTCAGGAACAGTGAGAGTCAGGAAAGGCTGAACTCACAGGCTGTTTGTTCCTTTCACAAGTAGGAAATCCGTGATATTCTAAACTTCACCAACAGAGTAATTGACAAGTTTGCTAGTCAAAAAAACAGACGTGCACATTTACTGTATAAATAACCTGTCAGAACACAGACTTCATTAGTTAACACACTAGTTAGGTAAAATACACATGAAACTGCTCCTTGCCAAGGTTTTTGCTATGATAATGCGTTCACTGTGCTGTTCATAGTAACTTACCCGCATTCCTATTTTCTCATTCATTATTAGGCCTACTTCTGTAATACCCCCAACTGATTTTGTATTTATAATCCTGCACTCGCCTGACCTGAAATCCTGGTCCTCTTTCCACCTAACTTGACTAAGCACTATTATTTCTAACTTCAACCTATCCATTACCCCTTTTTATATTTTCTAACCTCCCTATCTGATTAAGGGATTGAACCATCCACACTCCAATCCGTAGGATGCCATTGTTGTTCTTTTTGGTGACGACATCCTCCTGAGTAGTCTCCATCCAAAGATATGAATGGGGCACTACTTTACCTCCAGAATATTTTAGCCGAGAGGATGCCATCATCACAAATGCGTACATTAGAGCTGTACTTCCCCTTTGCTTTCAGCCGTTCTCAGTAACTGTATGGCAAAGCCACATTAGCTGACATAACAAGGCAAGCCCAGTCAATCATCCAGACTGTTGCCCCTGTAATTGCTGATACAGTTGCTGTCCCTCTTCAAGAACCACACATTTGTCTTGCCTCTCCACAGATACCCCTCCACTGTGGTTGCATCTACGGTAGCGCTATCTGTATCGTTAAGGTATGCAAGCCATCCCACCTCTGCAATGTCTGTGGTTATGGGGGTGGAATGAAATATTTATTTAAAAAAAATTACATTTGGATTTCATTCCTATGATGATGACTTATGTACTCCGCATAAAACAAATAATGGTCCATGAAATATGTAAAAGGTCTTCCAGTACTTGTTACAAGTCTAAAACGTTACAAGTTTACAAAGTTTTTATTTTATTTTTATTTTTTTTTTTTTTTTTTATGTTATCATTATTTGTTTTATACGGAATACATTGAGTCATCATGACTTGGAATCTGCACTGATAATGTTCCATCATATATATATCTATAATCACATCATCAAGCAAGAAATTTCTTGTTTGTGTTTGTGTTTGTGTGTGTGTGTGTGTGTGTGTGTGTGTGTGTTTGTATCAATATAGTGATGGGCTGGTACAATCTCCATTATGGAATCTAATTACTTGTTAAAGAAGCTAAGGTCACAGGCCTGTGTGTAATGCCACGAGATGAAAAAGAAGAAGAAGAAGTTAATACAAGTAAATACACAAAACAAAATATTTACAAATATGTATCTGTTTGCAATGTTGAGTTGACAGTAGTCTTGGAGAGCGCACTACGCAGGAAGTCTACACTGCCAAGAACCTGACTTATTAATACAATAATTTTTTTGACAATCTTTTATTACTCTCTTTGATAGATCTTCTTCATTAAAATATGTTGTTCTTGTTGTGGTCTTCAGTCTGGAGACTGGTTTGATGCAGCTCTCCACCCTACTCTATCCTAGCAAGCCTCTTCATCTCCTCATAAGACCTGCAACCTACATCCATTTGAATCTGCTTACTGTATTCATCTCTTGGTCTCCCTCTGCAATTTTTACCCCACACACTTCCTTCCATCCTTTACAATTCTTTGATGTCTAAGAATGTGTCCTACCAATCATCCCTTCTTTTAGTCAAGGTATTCCAGAAATTCATTTTCTCCCCAATTCTGTTCAGTACCTCTTCATTAGTTATACGATCCACCCACCTAATTTTCAGCATTCTTCTGTAACACCACATTTCAAAAGCCTCTTTTTCAAAAACGGCTTTCTTCCCATTGCCATTCTGCATTTTATATTCTCTGTACTGCAACCATTGCACATTATTTTACTGCCCAAGTAACAGAACTCATCTACCACCTTTATTGTTTCATTACCTAATCTAATTCCTTCAGCATCGCCTGATTTTCTTAGACTGCACTCCATTACCCTCATTTTGCTCTTGTTAATGTTTTATATGGACCTTTCAACACACTGTCCATTCCGTTCAAATGCTCCTCCAAGTCTTTTGCTGTCTCTGACAGAATTACAGTGTCATCAGCAAAACGCAATGTTTTTATTTCGTCACCATTAACTCTAATTCTTTCTTCAAATTCCTCTTATTACAAGTAATAAAGCAGTACCAATCAGTAATCAGCTTGGATAACAAACATTATTTGAAAAACCCGGAGTTAGTGGGACCCACCTTCTAATGTGAAAGATAATTACAGCCCAGTTACAGAACTTTGTTTCAAGCAATCTCACTAAATGCTGAAGAATGTCAGCTGGTAGCTAACAAAATTCATAATGCCAAAAGAATAGATCGTATCCAAAACAGAATTGCAAATTGTTGGTGAATAACTCAACAAGCTACAAATACTTTGTTTGAATGCAACAACCATTTTCAGGATATCGTGCCCTGCTCAGATGTCTACAGACTGCAATTCCACTAATGTTTCACCAACATTTCATCCACTGCTACTAAATGTTCTGGTGGGTGGCATTTTCTCTTATATGGCCCTTATGCTTTTCCAGGACTATGTATTAGCTGTTGTTGTGCAAACTACACACACACTCAATTTGTTAATGAAAATGGCATCAGTAATATTGATTTTGACCCAATAGTAGCATTTGACAAGAAACTAAAGCCATTCGTTGATGGTTTGCCTTATATTATTCCCCCAGAAGAGTTGTTAAAGTTGAAAGTTATAAACCCTAGAGTGTCTTTCCTGCATTACTAGATTAAAATGCATAAACAGGACCACCCAGTGCACTTGATAGTAGTAGATGAGTTATTTGGGTAGCAGATAACTTGTGATGGCCAAAGTAAAGAAGAATGCAGAATGGCTGTGGAAAGAAAAGCGTTTCTGAAGAAGCGAAATTTGTTGACATCCAATATTAATTTAAATGTTAGGAAGTCCTTTCTGAAAGCATTTGTCAGGAGTGTAGCATAGTATGGAAGTGAGGCATGGACGATAAGGAGTTCAGACAAAAAGATGATAGAAGCTTTTGAAATGTGGTGCTACAGACAAATGATAAAAATTAGATGGGTAGATCACGCAACTAATGAGGAGGTGCGTAACCAAACTGGGGAGAAAAGGAGTTTCTGGGATATCCTGACTAAGAGAAGGATAGGTCGGTGGGACACATTCTGAGACATCAAGGAATTGTCAACTTAGCATTAGAGGGAAGTGAGTGTGTGGGATAAAAATCGTAGAGGGAGACCAAGGGATGACTACAGTAAGCAGATTCAAAAGGATGCAGGTTGCTGAACTTATTCCCAGATGAAGAGACTTGCACAGGACAGGGTAGCATAAAGGCTGCATCAAACCAGTCTGTGGACTGAAGACCACCACCAGAACAACAACTACTTCAAAAGACTGATTTTCATTCAACAGTAGTTTCTCTTTAGAGAATCGGCAGCTCGAAGTTGAATTACTGCAGGATCATTTCTTCCCAGAGGGCAATCAACTCCTCTTGCTAGATATCTGAAATTTATATAGCAGTGTACCCCTTAAGGCAACTGTCAACATTATCCAGAGTAATCTAAACTAAAAAGGAAATTGAATCACAGCAAAGTGAATGAAATATCAGTAATGGAGGATAGGTAACAACTCACCATAAAGAGGATTGCTGAGCTGCTGTCAGACACGAAAATAGATAATCACATTCACACAACTTAAATCTTCAGTCATGGCCTTTGTCAGAAGAAGAAATACATACATTCACGCAATCACTCGGACAACTATACATACACAACTATCATGTCTGGCCACTCCAGCAACACAAGCTAGACTGTCTAGTGGCAGCAGCTCAGTGAGCCTCTTTACGGTGAGTTGTTACCTATCCTCCTTTATTGATATTCCTATCGATTTTCTGAAGTGAATGAAAGTGATGTAAGAACATAGGCTTTTGTGGTCATTATTGTTAAGATTGAAATTTCCTGAAGAAGGTTCATGTAATGGATCCAAAATGTTGGAGAATATATATCATCATGTCGCAGCACAAATGAAAGTTGTTGGAATTACTACAGCCCATAATTATTTTTCTTTTGGGAAAAAGATATATATAAGCAAAAACATGGTTCAGAAATGGGAAATTGTTTATCAAGCTTTTTAGCAGACATTTTCATCAGCCAAATTGAGTTTGAATACTTCACAAAAAAATCTTGTGCAACAATGTGCTATTTTATAAATGTTGATTACATTTTAATTATTTTCCAAGTAAATCTCCCTGGTTAGTGTATTTAACAGCTTTCATCTAAAGCTATCCTAAACCCACAGATATGCGGGGCATTTCGAATTATCTTGACATCTCTCTAGAGTTGGAAAATAAAATAAGATTCAACATATTTAGGAAGCAAACGACGAGTGCTTCAGTAATTCACTTGACATATTGTCACCCTAAAAAAAAAAAAGTAAGCTAAGCTTATTCAGATCTGTCATAATATGGATTTTCCAACTCCTCCTTTCTGGTGAATCAGTAAATAATGAGCTTTATACTCTCTGCTATATCGTCCAAAGAATAGTTACAGCTGTTCTTTAGTCCACCAGCTATATAGGGAGTGTGGCAGGTTTATAGAAGAGCAGAGTACAGCATGTTCCGAAACACCAATGTACAAATTGTTTTTTCTGTGGAACAAATGTTCAACAAATTTACCACACAAGGAGCAACCTATCATACACACATGCAGCTTTGGGTGTTTATAAGCTTAAATGTGTTGACTGTCCAGCTGAATATGTGGGACAGATGGGGAGGGAATTCAAACAACATTTCAATGAACATATATTACGTAAAAGAGGCAGACAAAGAAATACTTTCCCTTTGCCAAGGATTTAAAGGGGTTTGGGAATCAAGCACCCACCATAGGTAATTTAGAAATTTTGTATTGACCTCAAAAGACCAGACATTTTTCATTACTTTTATGGAAATTTTAAAATAATATTTCTGTTATACACTCGGCATCTTTTCAGATTTGTTTCACTTGATATTGGTTATTTATGTAAAAGGTGTCCATATTTGAATTTTTATAACTGTATACAACCAACCCAACACCTATATTGTTGTGGAGCACTACACTTTATTGGCTGTTACTCGCCGTACATATTTAAATGCTGCCCTAGACAGAGCCATGTTATGTCATGTTAAAAAGTTGAAAAGAAGACCTACTTTATGCTACAGGGACATTGTGCAAGGTAATTTTCATAATAGAAACTTATTCCAAGGTCTGTTCAGTTTAAACCAGTTACATTTAATGATCAATGCTATCGTAGCTCCTGAGTTTCCATTATTGTTTTCTCTGTGTGATATCCTAAGGCTGCATTTTGTGTTTTAATGAAGACACCCTCTATCACAGAATAGGCTTAGCATCATTACCATAGATTATTACAATCCTTTGGTACTGGTTTCACTATTGTTTTGTAGCTAAAGAATTTTTTCTAATATTCTGTCATGTAAATATTGTCTTGTGCATACTAGTTCTCTTCTTTGTTCTTCCTTAGATATCTGAAGATGTCCTAACAGGACAATCTGCACCACATATGAATAAAATGACGATTTTTGCCACCAAGACAGTCTTTTATACAAGACATTCAACATTCTTAGTAAGCCACTGTGATGCATAAACACTTCATGATATTCTTCATATCAGTTTGGGCTTCACATTCAATGTTTTTGTTAACAATACATTTGCACTCAAGTTTTTCATCTGTTAAATGTGCCTCACGTCTGATTGTTTGTAGGTGCTCACCTCCCTACCTCATTGGATAATGAGTGTCTTAGCAATAAAGGTATACTATTTATTTTCCTTTTACTTTGACCGCATTCCCACAAATTCAGTAACCTAATGATAAACAGCCTTTAATAGAGCCTTAATTACTTGTTTGACTTTCACCAACTGAGAATGATTTAATTTAAATTTATGATCTTTCAGTTTTATACAGTGTCTACTGTCACTAAAAATGTTTTCTTAGAAATTAATTAATGTGTCAAATAAGTTGTATAGCTATTGTGATTTTGCTCTGTATCATTTTTACCAAGTGAAACATGTGGTTTTCATAAAAGTGCATTGTGCTGCTAGGTACTCCATATCAACAAACTCAGTAGTCATTAGACATAGTGAGAGAGCAGAATGGAGCTCTCTGCGGAACTAACGGACTTCGAATGTGGTCAGGTGATTGGGTGTCACTTGCATCAGAAGACTGTATGCAAGACTTCCTTAAGTCCTCTGTTTCTGATGTGATAGTGAAGTGGAGACATGAAGGGACACATACAGTACAAAGGCGTAACAGGCCGATCTCATCTGTTGACTGAAAGAGACTGCCGGCAGTTACGAGGATTGTACAGTGTAACAAGCAGTCATCTATCCAGACCATCACACAGGAATTCCAAATTACATCAGGATCCACTCAAAGTACTATGACAGTTAGGTGGGAGCTGAGGAAACTTGGATTTTACGGTTCAGCGGCTGCCCTTATGCCACACATCACACAGGTCAACACTAAATGGCAGTTTGCTTGGTGTGAGGAGAGTAAACATTGGATGATTAAACTGTGGAAAAATGTTGTGTGGAGTGACAAATTGCGGTACAAAATGTGGTGATTCGATGGCAGGGTGCGAGTATGGTGAATTCCTGGTGAACGTCATCTGCCAGTGTGTGTGGTGTAGTAAAATTTGGAGGCAGTGGTGATATGGTGTGGTCATGTTTTTCATGGAGGGTGGTAACACCTTGATGTTTTGTATGGCACTATCACAGCCGAGGCATACATTCATGTTTCATGCTCCATCTTGCTTCCCACTGTTAAAGAACAATTCGAGGATGGCGACTGCATCTTTCAACAAGATCGAGCTGCTATTCATAATGCATGGCTTGTGGTGGAGTGATTACAGGACAGTGACATCTCTGTAATGGACTGGCCTGCACAGAGTCCTGACTTAAATCCTGCAGAACACCTCTGGGATGTTTTGGATAGCTGACTTTATGCCAGGCCTCATCAACCTGCATCTCGGTGCAGCACTCCATGAGGAATGGACTGCCATTTCCCATGAAAGCTTCCAGCACCCAAATGAATGTATGCCTGTGAGAGTGGAAGCTATCCTCAAGGCTAAGGGTGGGCCAACACCACACTGAACTCCAGCACTACCGATGGAGGGTGCCACAAACTTGTAAGTCATTTTCATAATTTGTAATACTTTTGATTACATAGTGAATGTGCACCTATCACAGCTCGTCATTATGTCTTTGCAGTGTGTTGTAAACTGACCTTACTATATTGTTCAATTCCAGCTTGGAGTTTCCATTATTTATATTTGTATATAGTGCCCAATAGAAGGAAGTTCAGAAACAGAGTAAGTAGTATCAAATCATTCAAGAGAATCCACCAAATATAAGGCCCAGACAGATCATTTCCAGGAGAGAGAGAGAGAGAGAGAGAGAGAGAGAGAGAGAGAGAGAGAGAGAGAGAGAGAGAGAGAGAGAGAGGAGGAGTGAAAGAATGAACAGATCTTGAGATGAAAAGAGACAAAAGTCTTAAGTTATTTACAGTCCATAGCTGGCAGAGTTAAAATAATCAAGGATAACATAACAGAGAGAAATACAGTACAACCACCTTCAGATATTGCAAAAGCACTATGATATTGTACCCTTCATATTAGCAACAGTTCAATACAGCATAGTCGTTCCTTTCTTAGTTTGCACATAAACATGTGAGTTGCGTATCAGTCAGTTCTTTTTTATTAGGAAATTTATTGTTACTGTGACACTATGAGAAACAATCTGAGTAGTACAGAATGCAGGCCTTATTGCAGATTGAGGAGGAAAGAGGGCATTACTGACTTGACACTTTGGGTGAGTAGCACAAGTTTATTTCCAAATGAGACACATGGTGCATTACATTGACTTCTGTGCTGTTGTGCAAGTATTTTCAGTGAAATACAAATGCAAAGATAAAGTGGGGCATCAAGTCAAAAGAAACACAGCAATTCATTAATTAGCCTGTGCCCTCCCTACCTGTGAACCAAAATAATTAAAAAATATCACTGGTGAAGTGATGAAAGTTTATCAGATGCATTCACTACACAGCATTCTGCTAAAAGTGAAATGTTGGTATTATAGGGCTACCAAGTTATCAGTGAAGTCAAACATTTTAAATTGTTGGGACTGAAGGAAGGAAACTCCCTTGCTCATTCTCATGTGAGATCCTGTGCAGAACCTTAATGCTAAAATCTTCATTGATGATTTTTCACATAATTTCACCCTCTTATATCTTATGATATCACCTGTTAGGTAACTCTTTCCATTCAAAAGAATATTATTAAATCTAGAAAAGAGAAGTCAGATGAATGAGTGGTATCAGTACTGAGTTGTGGAAACATGTCAGGATCCAGCTCTGCATCCCCTTTAATGCACACTTTCCTGTAATTTATGATTAACAATATTGACTTATGCAGAAGGAACCACAGAATTTACTTACAATGACAATTTTATAGGTGACCAAATACTTTTAGGGTACAACTTTGTAATCTATTGCATGGGATGGAATGCACTAATCTGCAAGACCCTTGTTTTGACAGTAGAATGGAATTTTTTTTGCAATATCCAAATTTTCACTTCTCAAGTTGGTGTAATTGTGCAAACAAATATATTCTGTACAAGTTTCCTTTTCTGTGGAACTCAGTATATACTAATAAGTAATAATCAGTCTCAAACAAATTGTATACTTTAAACAATAGAAAATCCGATTTGAATGGCAGTAATGGAGGATAGATAACGATTCACCATAAAGAGATTCGATGAGCTGCTGACAGGCACGGAAAAAGACAATCACATTCACACAACTTAAATTTTTGGCCATGGCCTTCATTAGAAAAAGAAAGATATTCTTTCACGCAATCACTCAGACAACTACACACACACACACAACCACCATGTCTGGCCACTCCAGCGCCACAAACATTTGACTGTGAGTGAGGTGGGGTGTGGAGAGGGAAAGGATACTAGGTAAAGGTAGGGATGGAAAGTTCCACATTACAAGACTGATTGTAAAGGCTCTGATAGGTGGGAATTTTTTAACTAATGCAATTGACAATATTGACTTATGCAGAAGGAACCACAGAATTTACTTACAATGACAATTTTATAGGTGACCAAATACTTTTAGGGTACAACTTTGTAATCTATTGCATGGGATGGAATGCACTAATCTGCAAGACCCTTGTTTTGACAGTAGGCCTACTTCCTTCAGAATGGAATTTTTTTTGCAATATCCAAATTTTCACTTCTCAAGTTGGTGTAATTGTGCAAACAAATATATTCTGTACAAGTTTCCTTTTCTGTGGAACTCAGTATATACTAATAAGTAATAATCAATCTCAAACAAATTGTATACTTTAAACAATAGAAAATCCGATTTGAATGGCAGTAATGGAGGATAGATAACGATTCACCATAAAGAGATTCGATGAGCTGCTGACAGGCACGGAAAAAGATAATCACATTCACACAACTTAAATTTTTGGCCATGGCCTTCATTAGAAAAAGAAAGATATTCTTTCACGCAATCACTCAGACAACTACACACACACACAACCACCATGTCTGGCCACTCCAGCGCCACAAACATTTGACTGTGAGTGAGGTGGGGTGTGGAGAGGGAAAGGATACTAGGTAAAGGTAGGGGATGGAAAGTTCCACATTACAAGACTGATTGTAAAGGCTCTGATAGGTGGGAATTTTTTAACTAATGCAATGAATACAGTGAAGGGAAGGGGCAGGGAAGAACAAAAGGAAGGTGTAGAGAAGTGGAAGGATTTGAAATGATAAAAGTAATAAGGAAAAAATAGCAAAAACTGAAAAAAATAGAAAAAAATAAATAAATAAAAATAAAAAGTAATTAATTAAGGGGATATTGTAAGTGGTGCCACACAGTTCCAAGGTAGACATGAGATACAGGATAATGAGTGGGGAAGGAAGATGGGAGTAAAAATGTTTAGCATAGGGTGTACTGATGGCAAGTTATCTTAGGTTGAGGCCAGGATGGTTGTGGGACCGTAGAATGTGTTTAAGGGACAGCTCTCATCTGCGCAGTTCAGAAGGGCTGGTGATGTGGTGGTGGAGGGGAGGATCCAGATGACTCAGGTAGTGAAGCAGCCGTTGAAATCCAGAGAGCTGTGCTCAGCTGCATCCTGTGCCACATGAAGGTATATCTAGTTTTTTGCACAGTTTGGCAGTGGCCATTCATCCTGACAGACAGCTGGTTCGTCATCATACTGATATAAAACACTATGCAGTGATTGCAACAGAGTTGGTACTGCTGCTTTCACGGGTGGCCCGACCTCTGATAGAGTAGGATAAGCCTGTGATGGGCTGGAATAGGATGTACTGGGTGAGTGGATTGGGCAGGATTTGCATCGGGATGTTTCACAGGAATATGATCCCTGTGATAAGGTGTTGCGGTTGGCGGTGGCATAGGGATGGACTAGGATGTTGTGGAGGTTGGGTGGGCAAGAGAACACCACTTGAGGAGTGGTCAGCAGATATTGGATAGGATGTCTCTCATTTCAGGGCATGATGACAGATAATCAAAGCATTGATGAAGGATGTGATTTAGTTGTTCCAGTCTGGGGTGGTATTGGGTGACAAGAAGGACACTCCTTTGTGATTGGTTACTAGGGTTGGAGGAAGGATTGGTGATGTTTGGGGATATGGCCCTGTGGACTAGGTCAGGAGGGTAATGTCTGTCTGTGAAGGCCTTTGTGAGGCTTTCAGCATAATGAGTAAGTGTCTTCTTATCACTGCAAATTTGATGTCCACAGGTCGCAAGGCTGTATGGAGGGGATTTTTTGATGTGGAATGGATGGCAGCTGTCAAAGTGCAGGTACTGTTGGTGATTAGTAGGTTTAATGTGGATGGAGGTGTGGATGGAGCCATCAGTAAGGTGGAAGTTAACACCCAGGAAGGTGACTTGTCGGGCTGTGGAGGACTAAGTGAAACTGATGGTGAGGAGGAGTTGAGGTTGTGAAGGAAAGAGGATAGGGTGTCCTGGCCCTAAGTCAAAATCATGAAAATATTATCAGTGAACCTGAACCAGACGAGGGATTTGGAGTTTTGGGAGTCTAGGAAAGTTTCCTCTAGACGACCCATGAATACGTTGACATAGGAGGGTGCCATATGGGGTGTTGTCAGGGTGAGGAGGGAAATGAATTTGAGGGAGAGGTTCTGTGGAGGGCCATAAGATTTCAGCAGGGATTGTAGGTCAGTTTGGACTTTTGGGATGGAGTCATCCTGGCACAACTCCTTCCTCTGGATCCCATTCCTCTTTTCAAAACCACCTTCACCTTCTCAGATTCCACCAATCCTGTTCCTCACACACCTAGTACTCGAAAAATACAGCTCCATGGCACAATCATCCATGAGCCACCTCTGCCCCCTCTGAAAGATATTGGTAATGTGCAATCCCCAATACATAAATTCCAAATTAATTTCTTACACTCCAGCAGCTGTAGGAGCATCCCAGACACCACCTTAATAAATAATCCCACCTGCTGACTAGTGTGGGCAAAAAAAAAGTGAATTTTTGAGTATCGAGTTGTAATAGGGCTCGAAAGTTGCATACTTGGATGCTGATTAACGAAAAAATAATTTAAAAAATCTAACTTAATATTTTCAGTTCACATAGAGGGCATTAATGTACAAGAAAATTGTATTAAATGACAATTTTCATGATTTCATAAAGCAGAGTAAAGAACTTTTCAGCTTTGCATGTATTTTCTTGTCTGATGAGTGATGGCCAGACAAAGGTGGGTGGCAGACTGCAGTGGTCATGGCAGACAGGCCAGTAAACAAGTCGCGACACGAAATGCCCCCCTGACCCTCTCACTACCACTTCTTGCTCTGCCACTGCTATTGACTCTGTCAGTTGCTACTTGTTATTGCTGGTGATAACATTGAGTTGAAGTTTTCATTTAGTTTAAATGTTAGTGGAGTGTACACTGCTTAATAAAGTGCATTAAGTGTCTTTAAGTTACCTGTTTTGTTGGCACTAAGTGTGAAATGGCAACTCCAAACAAGACTAAGTTGTTATTGAAGAGACAGTTGTATCAATGCCCTATTTTCGTTTGCCTAAAGGACTTGGTGGGACAACCCTTCCAACTTATCAGGACGTTCTATTATGTTGTTTTGAAGAGAGCTTTAATATTTGTACACAATTAGATTAAAAGAAAAATGTTTCATTTTCCATAATTTCTGAGAATGTTGCTAATCAAATAGAAGCAAATGATAAAAAAGTTTCATGATGATTATTACAAATTAAGAAAATCGTATAACAGAGATCATGAAAAAGATAATGATAAGAAAAAATTCCAAGTGTTTGTAGCTGAAGACAAATCAAAACTATTTGATATTTCCGCCTGCAAATGCCCTATGACGTACACCTGTGAATGTGGGAGAAAGCTGAGTACATGTGACTGCCCTGTTATTATAGACTGCAATTGTGAGAAAGACAGAAAGATACCTGTTATAGAGAGAAAATTCATACATGATCAGCTAGGACTGCATGCATTGCCAACGTAAATAAAATAATAACAAGAAAACTTCAAAGGAAAGAAGAAAGGAAACAGATAGAAAGAGAGCGACAAAATGTTGCTTTTACAAGAGACACTCGTGAATTAGAACGAAAATCTCTTGAAAAGAAAACAACTGAGGTTGATTTCTCATCACTTCTTCTACTTCGTCTCAGATAAGAACAAATCTAATGTCTACTGCTTTAATTAGTGATCAGTTTCGTGTTTCAGATAGAGCTACGTCTGCTATAGCTTCCAGTGTTTTGTATGACCTAGGAATGATATCTGAAACAGATACCTCACTTGTTATAGACAAAAATAAGGTACGAAGAGAAAAGCACAAGGCAAGACTGTCTATTCAGCAACAAAACTGCATCATTAATATAATAAAGGGAATATACTTTGATGGCAAAAGAGACAACACTTTATTACAGGAGAAAATAGGAAACAAAATGTACAGAAGAGTCAAGAAAGAAGAGCTTGTCAGTATAGTTTGTGAACCTGGAGGGCAGTATATCGAGCATATTTCTCCAGAAAGTGCAACTGGAAGGGGTATAGCTGAGTGCATTCTGAAGTACCTTGAAGATAATAACTTTAACATTAATGAGGTAGAAGCTATTGGTTGTGATGGTACTTCAATAAACACTGGGTGCAAAAATGGTGTTATTCGCAATATAGAACTAAAACTTCAACGACCATTGCAATAGTTCATTTGTTTACTTCACTTCAACGAATTACCTTTCAGACACCTATTTCAGTTTTTGGATGGAGAGTGAACTGGACCATTTTCGTTTAGTGGAATAATTGGAAAAAGACTGACTGTGGAAAGTTACTTGTTATTGATTTTGAGGTTGTGGAGTCAGTGTTGTCAGAAAAATTGGATGTAAACATACCAGTTTTAAGCAAAGATCAACAATACCCCCTGGATATTGTCAAAACTATTCAAAGTGGAAAATGTACTCCAGATCTGGCTAATCGTGATCCTGGATCTCTTAGTCACTCCCGTTGGTTGACATGTGCGAATAGAGTGTTGCACTTGTATATTTCTGAAGTAAATCCCACAAATGAACTCACGATTTTAGTTGACTACATTCTAAATACATATGCACCAGCCTGGTTCTATATTAAGAGATATGCCTCAGTAAAGTATGGTCCAAAGCATGTTTTTAAGTTTATTAAAACTTCCAGACATCTTTCAGAGAACATAAAAAAGCAAATTGATCCAGTGATTCAATGAAACTTGTTTTTCTGTCATCCAGAAAACATGTTATCGACTATGGTAGTAGACGAGAGATCACATATTAGAGAGTTGGATTTTAGAAGAGTCCTAAAGGCAAGAAATATGAAAACTAACCGCAAAGCTACAGTAAGAACGTTTACTACGCCAACACTAAATTTTGAGGCTACTGACTACAGTGAACTTATATATTGGTCAAAATGTAAGCTATCGCCTCCTCCAGTGATGCAGAAATTGACGACAGAATCCATTTCTACATATTTGATGAATAAGACTTTTCCCGAATTTGAATTTCTGAACTTTCCGTGTCACACTCAGGCTGTAGAAAGATGTGTAAAATTAGTAACAGAGGCTGCAGAAAAAGTATGTGGGCAAGATAGCAGAGATGGATTCATTAGGATGGCTCTGCTGTCAAGATCAATAATGCCAAAATTTTGACACAAATCAGAATTCAAGCCAACTACATCTTTGACTGTATGTAAAGGTATAAAATGTAAATAAATGTATATATTGTAAATATGAATATATAATTAGTATGAACTCCTTGGACGGTTGGTTGGTTGGGTAGGGTGTGGGTGGAACTTGAATTGCAGCCACGTCCTGTGGTGAGTTGTGGGTCATTAAACCGAATTTGCTGGTGAAATCGGCAAAGAGCTGCAAAGTTATGATGTTATCTCTTTAAATAATCAAATCACAATAAATAAAACCTAACATATTTAAACATACATATAAATACAAGATATTAGTAAATTTCTGTAAAATTATGAACATTTAGAAATGTTGCCATATTTTGATAGTTAAGGCCTTTAGCATGAACTGATTACATAAGCTAGGACTATCAAAAATATCTTTATGTTAAACTATACATGGATCTGCAGTTTTTGAGTCCTATTAGGATTTGATACTGAAAGATATATTTTTATATGACCTTTCAGAAATTCTATAAATTTATCATTTTTTTAGAAACTTTAAGCTCTTTGCATGAACTGAAGATATTAATTTAGATTTTTTAAATTATTTTCTCATTAATCAGCACATAAATACACAACTTTTGAGCCCTATTACAACTTGATACTCGATTTTTTTTTTTTTCGGCCTACCCTACTGCTGACATCCTACTGCTGCCTAGGTGCACCGCTACCCAACCCCTGTCCCACCCAAAGTTTTCCTCCCTGAGAACCCCTCGTAGCACCTAGACCTTGCCTCACAGACCTTTTCCATTTCCTGCATCTCCCAAAACTTCCCACCAACAATCCACAATACCCAAAACTTAAACAATCCCAGAATACTGTTGTTAACCTTTCTGACAAACCCTCAACCCCACAGAAATGTCAGTCCTATCCAAAGGTCTCACCTTCAGTCCCCACACTCAAATTTAACCACATTAGACTTGTAAAAGACCACCTCTTCCTCTGCCGATACTGCAGTGGAAAAACTTCTTTGCTGCTAATTCCTCCAATCAAAGCCAATCTGATTGAGGCATGGAACCCTGCCTCTCCCATTTCATACCACCATCCAACAGTGATCCTCCCACACTCCCACATAACCACCCTCTGGTAATATTCTAGGTATTCCTCCCATCCAACTTGGCATCACCGTCCTTCCCCAAGTCCCTTCTTAAGAATACTAACCTCTCGGCAAAAGAATGGACAGCCTTGTGCAACCTCAAAACAGATCCCAACCTAATCATCCTCCCTGCAGACAAGGGTTCCACCACTGTTGTTATGAATCACAGTGATTACGTGACAGAAGGCCTACGTCAGTCATTTGTTCCTCCACCTACAAGTTGGGCTTTGAATTCTCCCTCAGGCATTGGGTATATCTGTTGTCCTTATGTTACTTTAACTTAGTTTAAGTAATTTGTAAGCTAGGGACTAATAACCAAGCAGTTGAGTCCCATGTATTTACAAAAATTTGAACATTTTGGAATAACTAAATCACACTCTTCATCAAGGCTTTAATTATCTGTCATCATGCCCTGAAATGAGAGACGTCCTACCCAAGATCTTTCCAACACCTCCTAAAGTGGTGTTCTGTCGCCCATCCAACGTCCACAACATCCTAGTCCATCCCTATGCCACCCCCAACCGCAACACCTTACCACAGGGATCATATTCCTGTGAAGGATCCCGATGCAAAACCTGCCCAATCCACTCACCCACTACATCCTATTCCAGTTCCGTCACAGGATTATCCTACCCTATCAGAGGTCGGGCCACCTGTGAAAGCAGCCATGTGATATACCAACTCTGCTACAATCACTGCATAGTGTTTTATATCGGTATGATGACGAACCATCTGTCTGTCAGGATGAATGACCACCGCCAAACTGTGCAAAAAACTAGATATACCTCCCTGTGGCACAGGATGCAGCTGAACACAGCACTCTGGATTTCAACGGCTGCTTCACTACCTGAGTCATCTGAATCCTCCCCTCCAGCACCACATCACCAGCTCTTCTGAACTGCGAAGGTGGGAGCTGTCCCTTAAACACATTCTACGGTCCCACAACCATCCTGGCCTCAACCTACGATAACTTGCCATCCCTGCACCCTACGCCTAACATCTTTCACCCCTTCTTCCTTCCCCACTCATTATCCTGTATCTCATGTCTTCGTTGCAACTGTGTGGCGCCACTTACAATATCCCCTTAATTAATTACTTTTTATTTTTTTTATTTATTCTTTCCTGTCTTTTTCCTCTTTTTTTCCTATTTTTGTTTCTTTCTTATTATTTTTATCATTTCACTTCCTCCCCGCACTCCTCTACACCTCCCTATTATCCTTCCCATACCTTTCTTTCACTGTTCATTGCTGCAATTCAAATTCCCGCCTATCAGAGCCTTTACAATCCGTCTTGTAATGTGGAACTTTTCATCCCTACCTTTACCTAGTATCCTTTCCCTCTCCACACCCCAGCTCACTCACAGTCAAATGCTTATGGCCCTGGAGTGGCCAGACATGGTATGTTTGTGTGTGTATAGTTGTCTGAGTGATTGCGTGAAAGAATGTCTTTCTTTCTCTAATGAAGGCCATGGCCAAAAATTTAAATTGTATGAATGTGATTATCTATTTTTGTGCCTGTCAGCAGTTTAGTGAGTCTCTTTAGGGTGAGTTGTTATCTATCCTCTATTATTGAAATTGTATATACTGTCACATATGATTAGTTTATTGTTTTAAATTTCTTATCTGAATTTTGTTAATTACTTAGTGAATTGCCCCTTGCCTGTATTGGTTAACAGCGTAGTTTTAGCCCCCCAATGAGATCACATGCATAAAGTCTTACACACACTTTATTGTTTACTGAATAGCAAATCATACAAGACTAGATACATTATGTCTGGTGGAGCGCAGTGAAGCTGTCTTCCAAAGATGCCAGCCAGAAAGGTATTCGTACATTGTCCTCTCTATCGATGTGGAGGTCGAGACGTTGCCACACACACTGCCCCTCTCCCTCCACAGTATGGAATACATCCTTAGAGGGTGGGGAGACTGAGGTGTCGGGTGGTGCCTGCCTCGGCATGAGAGTTACTGTCAACTCGACAGTGTCAGGAGGAAGTGGAGGTGAGTGGCAATGATTCAGTGGCACATCCACAATGAAGTCATCAAGGTGTCATGGGCGATGGACGCCCCTGGCCGCATGCGACAACTCTCAAGCAGAACGCAACGGAGGGACGATGAGCACCTCGGCAGGAGGAAGTCGTGAACAGCTGACATGAAGAATGTGGCAGGAAGGGAAATGTATTTGAGAAGCTACCATTTGATGCTGGAAGGAGGAGAGGGGGCAGTCAAATTCAGGCACAGAATGAAAACAGAACTGCTTGGCAGACAGATGGAAAGATCAGGTGAGAGAGGAAATGGGACAGGAACTACTATTTCGAGAACAGGAGGAGGGAAGGGGGAGAGTAAGAAGCCACAGAATGGGGAAGGAAGAGGGGGAGTTGAAAGTGTAGTGGACAGCAGAGGAGAGGTAGAAGACGTGGGAGGGGGATAGAGGGACGTGAGTGCGAGGCAAGGGAGAGAGAGGGGGGCAACTAATGGAGCCTGGCTGAGGCTTAGGAGTCATGAGGTCAGGGTTGATGTAAACAGGTTTAACACAGCGTACAGAAACAGTGGTGTGTGAGTCGCTTAAGGTTATTATGAAAGTATTTTCACCCCACTTCAGGTCCCGGTGAAGGCCGGAATAAGGGGTTGAAAAGGGGGACGGACAGAGTCATCCTGGAGAAATACATGGGAATAGGTCTCCAGGGAAAAGGACGACAACAACTGGACAGTGAAGGGGGGGTAGAGTTTGGAGCAGTAGAGTCGAACTCTGTCAGTGAAAGACGGAAGGTCAGATGGAGGAGGGGTGGACAAGCTCGCCAGGGAGAGACAATTGTTGGCGACAGATAAACGAACTCAACCATAGTGCCCTTCAGGTCATGTTTGTATTTTGAGCAGAGACCTAGATGAATGAGGTGGAGAGCCTCCAGCTATTGACTCCAGGATGGTAAGTGGTAGTATGAATGTGTTTAATTCGAAAAAGGCGACATAAATTTTTGGAAGAGAGCTGATTCAAACTGGTGGCCCTGGTCAGTGGTGATAACAGCCATCAGCTGAAACTGAAAATCCACGAGTGTGAGAACACGTAAGTGACAGTCTCTGCATTGATGTTAAGGAGGGGTGTGGCTTCTGCCCAGTGGGTGGTGTGATCAATCGGGGTGATGAGGTAGCGAAAACCGTTGACCAGAGGAAGGGAGCCAACTAGGTTGATACAAACATGCTGAAAGCAGCCTGCTGGGACAGGAAAAGAGGCTACGGGAGGGGTGGTGAGAGTCTGAACCTTGCTTCTGTGATGGGGGGGGGGGGGGACAGGTGTGAGCCCAGGCTTGGCAATCTTGCCTCATGTCCCACCAGACAAAATGGTCGGTGATTAATTTGGTGGAGGCCTTAAGGCCAGCATGAGCAAGATTATGGAGTGTAGTGAAGATTTCACACCTGAGGCAACGAGGAATATAAGGGCGGGGTGTGCCCGTTGATTCATCACACCAAACCTCACCCATGACTCCAGGAAAGGTGGAGCGGATGGGTATCAGAGAAGAGGAAGTGTCATGAATGAGTTGCATTATGTCTTCCGTGGCATGATGAGTGGCAAGATTAGAGATATGCAACAGTGATGAGATGGCATCAATGCATGAGAGAAAGTTGGCCACAACATTGTCTGCACCCTTGATGTAATGGGCATTGGTGGTAAGTTGAGAGATGTAGTTGAAATAGCAGAACCTGTGGGGAGAGGGGTCTGTCAGGGAAGGGGGGGGGTTGGTGATAGCAGCCACAAGAGGCTTGTGGTCAGTCAGGATGTAGAAGGAACGACCATCTACAGCAGAATGGAAGTGTTTAATGGACTCATAGATGGCCAAGGGTTCTTAATCAAAGGCAAAGTACGTCTTTTGAGCATTGTTAAGTTTCTTCAAGAACACTGTAAAGGAGACGTGACACCGTTAAGGGATTGGCTCAGAACTGTGACAATGCTGGTAATAAAAAATTCAGCATTTGGATGAGGGTGAGCAATAGTGACAGTCCAAGATCTTTGTGAACAGAGAATGCAGAATTCATAGCATCCGTCCAAGGAACAGGCTGATCACCAGAGGTGTGCTTACCGGCCAAGGCGTCAGTGAGCAGGGCTTGAAGCTCGGCTGCGCTGGGTAAATTGTGTCAGTAATAGTTAATGGTTCTAAGGAAGCGGTACAATTGTTTTAAGGTTAAAGGAAGCGGTAGGTTTCCGACGTGATCAATTTTATTTGGGGTGGGGGGAAAAGGGGTGTTATCCCAATGGCAGAAACTGTGAAACTAAGGAAAAGCATCAAGTGTTGGTGTTGTTGCCATTTGCTGTTGTTAAGTTTGATGCCTGCTGAGCCAAAGTCTCGAGAAGGGTCTGTAAATGTTTATTGTTCTCCTCGACAGAATCACTGAACACTAATATGTCATCAAGGTATGCAAAGCAAAATTTAAGGGGAAAAAGTGTTTCGTTAATAAAGTGTTGCCAAGTTTGAGTAGCATTTTTAAGACCGAATGGCATGAATCGGTAGTGAAATAAATCTATGGGAGTGGTGACGGCAGTCTTTCCAATGTTATGAGGAAAATTGGAGTTCATATCATTACTGACATGATGAGCAAACATGATCGGAGAATCACCGAACACACTCAGTGGTGTAGATTGCACAAGACTAGCTGACACAATACTTGCATTGTCCAGGTCAGGCTGTGTGGACAGAAAATGGTATGCCCGAAGTGTTAGCAAAGTGACCATAATTAACCAAGCGGTTGATGAAAGAGTTGTGGGTGCTGCCTTCAGAAGAGAGGTGAAGTCCAGAAGCGCCAGACAAGACTGAATTATAAGAGGAAACCACAGCTTGTTGGCAGAGCATGTGGTCAGCAGAAGGATACACAAACACACTTGACAGAGCGGTTGATGGTATGAATTTCAAATTTTGCAACTTCTATAGGTTCATGTTCTGCAAAACCTGAGCGTTCTGAGCACACCAGATGTGGTGAAGTACATAATTAACACTGTTCATGGAAGAAACACTAGAAAACATGAGTGGCAAACTTAGGCCAGGGTCGGTTAAGTTTTTGGTGGCACACTAAACACTCAGTGTGGTGAATATGTCTTGTGAATATTCATTCCAAGAACGAAAATGCGAATCACTAGAAGAAGGAAGAAAGCACTGAATTTGTGGTGATGAAGATGGTGCAGCGTGAAGTCCCAGCGAAGGTTACTCTGGCTTAGTCAGTGTACTGGATGGTGAGACAGTGACTTCCGTATTTCACAGGTGAAATTCACTTGAAAAAATTCACCACTGCACAATGCGTGCAATATGACAGTGCACCTGAACTCGGGGTCACCAGTTTGGGTGAACAGTGGGTTTTTAGCCCCTCAATGAGACCACATGTGTAAAACTTTACACACACTTTATTGTTCACTGGACAGCAGATCATACAAGAAGAGATACAATATGAATGGCGGAGCACAGTGAATTTGTCTCCCAAAGAAGCTGGCCGGAAAGAAATTTGTACATTGTCCTCAGTATCGATGTGGAGGTCAAGAGGTTACTACAACTGTATGTGTGCCTTTAATTGTTATTATGGAATTGAAACAGGTGATAGTGGGTTCCCAACCAGTTATATTGAGATATGGGCACAATGGTTTGAAATGCATATTTATTGTGTTACTGACATATGCAAAAGAAACCGTATGAAAACAATGTTGCTCATAGTAGTTGATCAAAGTGATGACTGCAAATCTTGGTTACGGTCTTTGAAATTCTGCTACACTCTCTCAAAGATCCCTGGTGTGTGTTGTACCAGGAGACAGCCGGCTTGGACCCTTTCACTGAGCGAGGTGGCGCAGTGGTAACACACTGGACTCGCATTCGGAAGGATGGTGGTTCAAATCCACCTCTGGCCATCCAGATTTAGGTTTTCCGTGATTTCCCTTAATCACTCCAGGCAAATGCTGGGATGGTTCCTTAGAAAGGGCACGGCCGATTTCCTTCCACATCCTTACCCAAATACTCCAAGCATAAACTCCGTCTCTAATGACCACGCTGTCGACGGGATGTTAAACTCCAAGCTTCCTTCCTTTTCTTGGACCCTATCAAGGAGGTTTTTGTATGTTTTAAGAGGGTTCCAAACACAAATCACTTGACATAACCCCAGCAAAAAAAAAATAAAAAATAAAAATAAAAAATAAATTAAAAAAAAAAAAAATAAATAAAAAATTAAAAAAATATAAGTAGTGTGACATCTGGGCATGGATCAGGACTTCCCATTTCAATTCTACAATGAGGGTACGTGTTGTTGATATGTTTGCAGACATTAACATGAAGTACACTTGTGCATGTAAGTAGGTGGGTAGAAAATAACAAATTGACCCTCAACATAAAAAAAAGCAACAGCATCAACTTCCACATGAAAAGAAAACTGGTCACTAACTTTTTAAAAATAAAGGATGAAAATATTGAATGTATACCAACAACAAAATTTCTGGGAAGGCACATTGATTCACAATTAAAGTGGACCAAACACATTACTGTTCTCGGGAAGAAAATAGCCTCAACTCGTATGTGCTCAGAATAATAAATTCAGTGTGTAGCAGCTCATGTATGGGGACAGCATATTTTGTGAATATACATTAATTAATCGGGTTATGGCATTATCTTCTGGGGAACAAATGAACAAAACAGGCAGGCAATATTCAAGCTACAAAAAGAGGTTGTACAGATCATTACAAACAGTAGCTCAAGGGCCCACTGTACAGAATTATTCAAATATACGGGAATACTAACTGTTCCATGCAAATACATTTGCAAACAGTCATCTACATAAAGGAAAACATCAATCAGTACCCACCAAACAGCTCCATACATGAACATGAAACCAGATCCAGCTGCTACCTACATCTTAATAGAAAACACACAACAAAAACCCAAAATGGTATATTATATAATGAAAGAAAAGTATATAACAGACAGACAGGATATAAAAAATAAAGATAAAATACAGGACTTCAGAAATTCTCTAAAAAAAATATCTATTCGAGAAATGCTTCTATACTGTCCAGGACTACCTAAATTAAGATGCAAATGTATGTTTTCAATTATCATCAGCAGTGTCATATGAACATATAAATTTACTAAATATAATTTTTTTTTTCTGTAAGTGTAGATGATGTACTTACTCTTATGATGACAAAATCCATACAATTTTTATTGTATACGGATGAATAAATAAATAAATAAATGTTGGTGCACTGTCTTGTTGAAAACACATCCTTTGACAGACAACAAGGACTACAGACTCCAGGAACCATGGCAACACATCTTGCAGGAATGTCAGGTAATGTGAACCAGACAAATGAACCCTGTTAGGTAATCTTGGATAATGTCCACCTCCATGTTGATAGAGAATTGTTGTTAGTGGCCAGTGAAGTGTTAGTGTGAGGATTGTTCTAACTTCAAATATGCAATACTTGCATTGAGACTAGTGATCATTATTTTGAACAATTACCATGAGATACACTGTTGTTTCTGGTGTATACTGTGCATCTCCATAACACAATAAATGTCTGTTTCTGATCATTTGTTCCCTGACTCAATATGCAGGGCCTGCATGAAACATAATGAGAACTACCAATGTAGGAGGTGTAGGGAGAATAGTGGGTAGGGGTATTTCTTATTTCAAAGCAGGATGAAAGGTAGATGAAACCCTAGCAAAGAATGTGGTTTAATTGCACCAGTCATAATTGGTACTGCATTACAAGAGGAGTGCACCTTTGTGGCTGGATGGTGGGTATGAGGGAGTTTTTACATGACTGGGCATACAGAGCACACAACATCAATTTCTGGACAAGGTCGGGAGGGTAATTACAGTCAGTGAGGCCGTTGGAATATTTGGAGAGGGCCTGCTCATCTCTGCAGGTGTGATTAACGTGGGTGGCTAGGCAGTATAGAAGGGAATTTTTGGTGTGGAATGGATGGCAGTTGTCAAAATGGAGAAATTATTGATGTTTGGTAGGTTTGATTTGGATGGAGGTACTGATGAGGCCATCCTTCAGGTGGAGGTCAAATTCTAGGAAGTTGGCTCATTGGGTTGATTAGGGCCAGGTGAAGTCAATGGGGGAAAAGGTGTTGAGTTTTGGAGGAATGTGCAGTGTTCTCCTAGACCAGATTATGAAGATGTCATCAATGAATCTGATTCAGATGAGGGGTTTGGGATTCTGGGTAGTGAGGAAGGATTCCTCTAAATGGCCCTTGCACAGGTTGACATAGGAAGGTGCCTTATGGGTGACTATCACTGCACCACATATTTGTTTGTGCATGATGCATTGAAAAGAGAAATAATTGTGGGTGTGGATGTAGTTGTTCATGGTGATGAGGAAGGATGTTGTGGGGTTGGATCATTCAGGCACAGTGAAAGGTAATGTTCAAGAATGGCAAGGCCATGAACATTGGGGATGTTAGTGTAGAGGGAGGTGCTATCAACTGTGACAAGTGTGGTATCAGGTGGCAAAGGAACAGGTACTGTAAGAGTCAGTGGAGGAAATGGTTGGTGTCTTTTATATATGAGGGTAGGTTGTGGGTAATAGGATGTAGTGTAAAGATTTTCTTGGGGGAGCTGCCATAACTGGACATAATGGGAAATGGGACATCCAGGGTGGTTCGGTTTGTGGACTTTAGGGAGCAAGTAGAAGGTATGTGTCTGGGGTGTAGAATGGATGAGGAGAGACTAGGGAGAGAGGTTGTGGACTGGGCCTAAGGATTTGAGGAAGGATTCGGTTGTATTTTTGGAAAGTGAATCATTGTGTGAGTGTATGTTACAAGGATCCAACAATTGGTGGATGTCCTTTACACATAATCCATGCAGTCTATAACCACACTGGTGGAGCCTTTGTTGGCAGATAGGATTATCATAAGTTCGGGATCAGTTTTTAGGTGGTGGATAGCAAGTCTCCCTGCTGGTTTTGGGTTGATATCCATATTGAGGGATTTGGGGATTGATGGTGAGGCCACCTTAGAAGTTAGGAAATTCTGAAAAGTTAATATGGAATGATCTGGAGGCAGTGGGGGTTGATCTCAACTGAATGGAGGAGTGAACTAGAACAGGCAGGATTCAATATTGGTACTGGAGAGTCTGAATGGTGGTTGGTGGGGTTGGTAACAAAAAAGTGTTTCCATTGCAAGGATAGGGTGAAGGAGAGAAGATCTTTAACAAGTTCTGCATGGTTAAATTTGGGAGAGGGAGAAAACGTGAGGCCTCTGGAAAGGACTGATACTTCTGTGGGAATGCAGTGTTTGCTGGACAGGTTCACTAGTGTATTTCTGATCTGATCTTGCAGATACATGGTATTGCCGTGACACAGTCGATATCTAGCAATCAAACAGATATGCTCACGGATACATAAGTGCATTCTTCTATTAATGCACGTCAGACAAAATACCCAACTATGTATGTGTGTTATATATTCAAACTACATTAAAGGGACATTCGGTTAAAATGTGGGATAATGCTGAAAACAGTCCACCAGTATCAGAAAACTTTTGATTTCTAAATTAGCTCCAGTAACATGAAACATGCGACAAAATTAACAGTATCCAAACTTCGGATAGAACAACCAACAATCAATATTGTACTTGAAAATTGTGGTGGCTGTCTTGAGAAAGTACCAGAACTTTAAGCTGAATTATAGGGATGAAAATTGATATCTTTGTAGGTAGTTAACACTGGCTAATACTGTAACCTGTGCCATATTTTTTTCTTTGATTAGTAAATGAATGTAAGGAGTTTTTGGGTGTAACATGTTGCAGCATTTTTCTAACTTTGAAGTTTAAATACATGTGGAATGCATATTTAATTTTGGTAGCAATGAACAACCACCCCTATGAACCACAGGCATTGCTGAGGTGGAGTGGCTTGCGTGCCTCAACGATGCAGATAGCCGTACCACAGGTACAACCACAGTGGAGGGGTGTTGATATTCATGTCAGGTTTCCAGCCGGATCATCGAGTCATCTTGACACAATATTTCAACGGACCACCTGGCCGCCATCTTCAGGTGCTGAGTCTCGTAGGAAACTGAAGGCTTGCCGTGCCCGGCGGCCTTATATACGCCGCGAAGTACTAACGACGCATGCGCCAGAGAGTCGTGGCTGCGTCCTCTGCCGCAAGCAGCTGGTGCAGCGTCTCAGTGGAGAAAACTGGCAGGAACGATGTATCGCTACATGCGCTAGTTGTCACAGGTGGAGAAAAGAGCACGCTGTTTTTTAAAATTAGACAAAACTGGATTCCACATGTTGCTAAGAGGGAACCCCTTATCTCTATTTATTAAATTGTCCGCCAACCTAATCTCAATAGATTCCTTTAAAACGCATTCCCAGTAGCGAGACGCAGAAGCAAGTACACATGTTTCGTCATACTTCATTCTGTGTCCTTCAGTTAAACAATGCTCCGCTACTGCAGACCTGTCAGGTTGTAACAAACGTGTATGTCTGTGGTGCTCGGTGCATCGATCATTGACGGTGCGAATCGTTTGTCCTATATATGCTTTCCCACAGTGGCAAGGAATCTTATAAACACCAGGTTTTCTCAGCCCCAAATCGTCTTTAACTGAGCCAAGAAGAGCCCTAGTCTTGGCAGGTGGTCGAAACACACTTTTTATATTAAACTTTTTTAAAATCCTTCCAATTTTTGATGACACATTTCCAGCATACGGAAGGAAGGCAACTGATGTGCATTGGTCCTCTTCTGGTTCTGGCGACGGCCCAATCTGCATGGCATGACGGATCTGTCTCTCTGTGTACCCGTTCTCCTTAAACACCAACTTCAGATGTTCTAGTTCCTGTGTTAAGGTATCTGCATCCGATATGGCATAAGCTCTTCGAACTAAAGTTTTCAGGACGCCTGTGTGTTGGTTCGGTGGGTGGCAACTCATTGCATGTAGATATCGGTCTGTGTGCGAAGGTTTTCTTTACACACTATGTCCTAGGGTTCCATCGTCCTTCCTGTACACTAAAACATCCAAAAATGGAAGCTTCCCATCTCTCTCCACTTCCATCGTGAATTTAATGTTGGGGTGGAGGCAATTAAAATGATCCAGGAACCGATTAAGAGCATCCGGTCCATGAGGCCACACCATGAACGTGTCATCCACGTATCTCCAGAAATAGGTAGGTTTCAGACGAGCTGTCCTCAGTGCCCTGTCTTCAAAGTCCTCCATAAATAAATTGGCGACTATGGGGGATAAAGGACTTCCCATAGCCACTCCGTCATTCTGCTCAAAGTACTGGTCATTAAATAAAAAATATGTAGAGGTCAGCACATGACGACAAAGCTTAGTCATTTCTGCGTCCAGTTTGTCACCAATTAATTCTAAAGACTCTTCAAGAGGGACCCGTGTAAACAGAGATACTACGTCGAAGCTGACAAGCATATCAGATGGACCAACACACAAAGATTTCAACCGTTGAGTAAACACCAAAGAGTTGGGGATATGGTGTTCGCAGTTTCCAACGTGAGGACTAAGGACTGATGCTAAATACTTTGCCAAGTTATACGTCGGTGCACCCAAGTTACTTACTATAGGACGTAATGGCACCCCATCTTTGTGGACCTTTGGTAGGCCGTATAGTCTCGGAGGAACCGCAGCACTAGGGTGAAGTTTTTTGACCACCTCCTCAGGTAACGAACTATTCCTCAAAAGCGAAATGTCTTCTGTTTTACTCGCTCTGTGGGGTCATTTTGCAATTTGCGGTACGCAGAGTCTTGAAGTAGACGATCCATTTTGTCTACATAATCATGACGAGTAAGAAGAACTGTGTCATTGCCCTTGTCCGCTGGTAAGATGACCAAATCTGAATCTTGCCTAAGGGATCGGATAGCCGTCCTCTCAATAGAAGAAATGTTACTCTGTGGTGGGGTAGACTTATGTAATACAGCTGAAACTTCCTGTCTGATTTCATCGGCTCTGTCATCAGGAAGACGAGACACCTCTCTCCCAATCTGAAACCTCCGTCCTATCCAAAGGCCTCACCTTTAGTCCCACTCCCAAATTCAACCAAACAGCCCTTGTCAAAGACCTACTATCCTATACTCGTAGCCTTGGCTGGAGATATCACTTTGCCACGAAGAAAAATAATCCTACTCCTGATGATCCAGTTCCCCAAGACATCACTCAAATTGAACCCTGCCTGGAACAGTTCCGTCCTCCATCACAGCGAGACCCACCCGCTCTCCCTCAAAATCACCCCCTTCAAACCTTCTAGGAATTCCTTATTTCCAACCTTGCCTCTCAGTCCTTCCTGAAAAACCTTAATCCTACTCCCAACATTACCGCAGCTGAATCCCGAGCTATCCGTGATCTGAAGGCTGAACATTCCATCGTCATTCTCCCTGCCGACAAGGGATCCACGACCGTGGTACTTGATCGGCGGGAGTATGTGGCTGAGGGACTGCGCCAGCTTTCAGACAATACTACCTACAAAGTCTGTCAAGAAGACCCCATTCCTGATGTCCAGGCAGAGATTCAGGGAATTCTCAGATCCTTAGGCCCCCTACAAAACCTTTCACCCGAGTCCATCAAACTCATGACCCCACTGACACCTCGCACCCCTACCTTCTACCTACTTCCTAAGATTCACAAACCTAATCATCCAGGCCGGCCAATTGTGGCCAGTTACCAAGCCCCCACAGAACGAATCTCTGCCTACATAGACCAACACCTTCAACCCATCATGTGCAGTCTCCCATCCTCCATCAAAGACACCAACCACTTCCTCGATCGCCTGAAATCCTTACCCAGCCTGTTACCTCCTGAAACCATCCTTGTAACCATTGATGCCACCTCCTTATACACAAATATCCCACATGCCCAAGGCCTCGCTGCGATGGAGTATTTCCTTTCACGCCGACCACCCACTTCCCTACCTAAAACCTCTTTCCTTAATACCCTAGCCAGCTTAATCCTAACCCACAATTTCTTCACCTTTGAGGGCCGGACATACCAACAACTAAAGGAAACAGCCATGGGAACCAGGATGGCCCCCTCGTATGCAAACTTATTTATGGGACGCTTAGAGGAAGCCTTCCTGGAAACCCAAGCCTGTCAACCCAAAGTTTGGTACAGATTCATTGACGACATCTTCATGATCTGGACCAACAGTGAAGAAGAACTCCAGAATTTTCTCTCCAACCTCAACTCCTTTGGTCCCATCAAATTCACCTGGTCCTACTCCAAATCCCATGCCACTTTCCTTGATGTCGACCTCCATCTGTCCAACGGCCAACTTCACACATCCGTCCACATCAAACCTACCAACAAACAACAGTACCTCCATTATGACAGCTGCCATCCATTCCATATCAAACGTTCCCTTCCCTACAGCTTAGGTCTTCGTGGCAAAAGAGTCTGCTCCAGTCCCGAATCCCTGAACCAGTACACCAATAACCTAATAACAGCTTTCACATCCCGCAGCTATCCTCCTGATCTGGTTCAGAAGCAAATTACCAGAGCCACCTCCTCATTCCTCCAAATCCAGAACCTTCCACCGAAGAATCCCAGAAGTGCCCCTTTTGTCACCGGATACTTTCCGGGACTAGAGCGGACTCTGAATGTGGCTCTCCAGCAGGGATACGACTTCCTTAAATCCTGCCCTGAAATGAGATCCATCCTTAATGACATCCTCCCCACTCCTCCAAGAGTGTCTTTCCGCCGCCCACCTAACCGTCGTAACCTACAAGTCCATCCCTATGAAACCCCCAAACCACCTTCCCTACCCTCTGGCTCCTACCCATGCAACCGCCCCCGTTGTAAAACCTGCCCTATGCACCCTTCCACCACCACTTACTCCAGTCCAGTAACCCGGAAGGTGTACACGATCAAGGGCAGAGCCACTTGCGATAGCACCCACGTGATTTACCAACTAACATGCCTGCACTGTGAAGCGTTCTATGTGGGAATGACCAGCAACAAACTGTCCATACGCATGAACGGTCACAGGCAGACAGTGTTTGTTGGTAATGAGGATCACCCTGTGGCTAAACATGCCTTGGTGCACGGCCAGCACATCTTGGCGCAGTGTTACACCGTCCGGGTTATCTGGATACTTCCCACCGACACCAACCTTTCAGAACTCCGGAGATGGGAACTTGCCCTTCAGCTTATTCTCTCCTCCCGTTGCCCACCTGGTCTCAATCTCCGCTAACTCCAATTCCCGCCCACTATCTTTAGCATCTTTGCCTTGGTTCTGTGGACAGAGCCTCTGCCTCAATTGGTATCTCTGTCCAACTTCTTTGCTTTTCACAAATGTCTGTCTAGATGTGTTTGCGTTTTGATATGTCTGAGTGTGTGTGTATTTGTTTACCATCCTTTTTGTCCCCTAAGGTAAGTCCTTCCACTCCTGGGATTGGAATGACTCCTTTTCCACTTCCTTAAAACCCATATCCTTCCCTTTCTCCTCCCCTTTTTTCCTCTTTTTCCTGAACAAGCTGCCAGTGGTGGCGAAAGCTTGTAAGTGTGTTTTGAGTGTGATTTTTATTTTTATTTGTGTCTATCGACGAGCCGGTCCTTTTGGGTAAGTCATCCATTTTATATATATATATATATATATATATAGTATAAAATAAAGATTTTTGACTTACCTAAAGTACAGGCTGGTCGATAGGAACACTAAACACACACAAAAACACACAACCATTCGAGCTTTCGCCACCAGTGGTGGCTTCTTCGGGAAAAAGAGGGAGGAAGGAGAGGAGAAAGGGAAGGATACGGGTTTTAAGGAAGTGGAAAAGGAGCCATTCCAATCCCAGGAGTGGAAGGACTTACCTTAGGGGACAAAAAGGAAGGTAAACAAATACACACACACTCACACATATCCACATCCAAACACACTTAGGCAGACACTTTTGGTTTCTACAAATGTCTGCCTAAGTGTGTTTGGATGTGGATATGTGTGAGTGTGTGTGTATTTGTTTACCTTCCTTTTTGTCCCCTAAGGTAAGTCCTTCCACTCCTGGGATTGGAATGGCTCCTTTTCCACTTCCTTAAAACCCGTATCCTTCCCTTTCTCCTCTCCTTCCTCCCTCTTTTTCCCGAAGAAGCCACCACTGGTGGCGAAAGCTCGAATGGTTGTGTGTTTTTGTGTGTGTTTAGTGTTCCTATCGACCAGCCTGTACTTTAGGTAAGTCAAAAATCTTTATTTTATACCATTTTCCTACCTGGAAGGTCTCCTTCTATATATATATATATATATATATATATATATATATATATATATATATATATATATATATATATATATATATATATATATATTATAGAGGAAAAATTCCTAACAGGAAAAAAATATACGTAAAAAATAGATGAAGAACACTTACCAGGCGAAGGGGCACAGGCAGTAATAGCAACAAATAAACACACAGACACACACACACTCAAAAATGCTAGCTTTCGCAGCCTAGCTGCTTCATCAGGCAGAAGGGAAGGAGAGGGAAAAGGAAATGATGAGGGATTTAAGGAAGGGGGTAAGGAGCCATTCCAATCCCGGGACAAGAGAGACTTACCTTGGGGGAAAAAATGGAAGGTAAATAAATGCACATACACCCACACATTTACACAGACACAAGTACACTTAGGCAGACATACTGTAGAACTATTTTATCCTTTTCCTTTATAGATATTTTCAGTTCCGCCAACTGGGTGGCAGGCTGGCTGCGGCATGAGGGCTGCTCTTCAGCCAAGGGTTTAACACTAATTTTTGATAGAGATGTACATAAAAAAGAAGATAAAGGGAGATTCTTTTTTCTCTATTGGTGATTTCAGTTTCCCTTCTGGAGGTTTTATGAATAATATTCTGCAATTACTTTCTCTTTTAAGAATGTTTTTGTTTTGTGTGAGAAGTCTTTTAATTAATAATAGTACTATGATGTTTATTGCTACTATTAATTCAGTACAAAAAAAAAAAAAAAAAATAAAATAAAATAAAATAAAAAAGAAAGCCACGTATGTGACAGCAATGTATAATGTACAAATTCTTCCTCGCTTGTACGGAAGACAATGATTATGACTGCTCTGGCTACACACTTACTTGTAGAGTAGTTTCACCGAGCCTCCAGAGAGCGCAGCACTGTGACAACTTCTCGAGAATTTGCCTTAACGTTGCACACTTCTCGTGTGTGCTCATAGCCCATCCCTAGTGTGGTGCTGTGGGGTGATTCTAAGGGCTTGGTAAATAGTAAAGGTCTGCTAGGTAGGGTTTGTCAGCTAAGAGGGGTTTGGGTATGTTTTGAGGCTCTTGTCGAGTGGTTGGATGATGATAACCCCGAGGCAGTAGTAGGAGGTAAAAATGTTTTTTGAGGTGCCATTGTGAAAGCTGCTCTAGTACATGGACGTCAAGGGTATCAATCTAGGAGATAAGATGAAGGATTTTGGAGTTTCAGAATTACTAAAACTAAACACCATCCCACACAGGCCTCAAGGACCCAATAGGTGCCAACTGGCTGCCTTGTCATCCTCCTCCCAAAGGCATCACCAGGGGGCAGTGGATGAAGGTGTTGCAAGATTGTTTGGGGCTGGTTTCGTACTTTTGCAGAATTAGGTTGATGAGGGCTATGATCTGATGGAATCTGAACATGTAGAGGACATTGTGGAGGGTGAGATTCCAGCAGGAGATGGGTATTTTTATGGACAATCAATTTGGGAAGATTCCATGTACTAGGCAACAACAACATAGGAATAGTATGTGGGTTCTTGATAAGGATATGGAACTTTTCTGTATTTGCACAGGGTATTAAAATTGGTAAAAAAATGTTAAATCAAACGCAAAAAACAATATCCTGAATAAGTCCTACGTAAGGGTAGAGGTACGCCAATGGTATGCAAAATTGTGAAAATCTCATAGGAATTTTGTGACAAACTCATAGGAACATGATTTCCACACATTCCTATGGGTTTTTCATGCTTTCTGGATATGGTTACCACACATTACTATATGTTTGTCATGCATTACCTATAACATGTTTGTGTTTTTTCAAATAAACCCAAAATATGTGCATTCCATCCCCTAGACTTATACCCTTTGCTCACCATGTACTAGAGCAGCAAGTACGATGTAAAGTGTTACTTTCAATTTCTTCTATGAAAATACCAATTAATAGGTGTAAGAGGTGATCAAAATTCTATTTTAATGTTTTTGCAATGAGAATTTTATCAAAGGTTATTTTATTAATTAACTCACAATATTTATTGTGACTGAAGACTATGTTCTGTGGAAAACAGAAAATCTGAAGGTAGATTTGTGTTTCACTTGTCGTAGCACAAACCCGCTGAGTTCTCTCTCTTCTGGTTTTGTGGAAGGTAAATGTAAGTATTGTTACTTCTGTAAAATTTGAATGGATGCTCATTACTTAGATTTCTTAAATGAAGATTTAATTGAAGTTAATTCTGCATTATTCATCATTTAGATGGCCATTTCTTTACCTAATATTTCATATTTGATAAATGTGTTTTAACTTTTGAGTACTGTGTTTACAGAATATGTGCAGGATCAGACATGATAGTTGGTGGTCACAATGACTAACTTACTCTTCATTTAATTCAGTAAATTGAACCAAGCTTGTGTAGTGACCCTGAGATTGGTTGTGACTGATTTTATTAAATTTATTACATCTTTCTGACCTAGCCATTTACATCTTAAAATCTAATCACAGTGTCAACAATTATGGCCTTCAACCAACACGTTATTGGTTAACTGATTCGAAAGTATATATCTTGGTAATGCTGAATTTGGTAAACTTTTTAAATTTAAATTCTATCAGTAAATACAGACAGTGCAGTTTTATTTAAATTCAGTCAATGATTTTTCTTTCTTTGGGAAGCTCCACATTTCATTGGAAGTTTACTTTCTTGAGATTGATTATTTTAACATAACATTAATAAATAATTTATCTGTTTCATGATTGGCTCTCAACAAGCCACAATGATAATCGTTTTTTTAAAGTTTATTTGTCAGTTCAGTTTTAGAATATTGAGAGTTATATATATATGAAAAATTCCTAACAGGAAAAATATACGTAAAGAATAGATGAAGTCCACTTACCAGGTGAAGGAGCACAGGCAGTGATAGTAACAAATAAACACACACACACACACACACACACACACACACACACAAACGCTAGCTTTCACAGCCTAGCTGTTTCGTCAGGCAGAAGAGAAGGAGAGGGAAAAGGAAATGATGAGGGTTTTAAGGGAGTGGGTAAGGAGTCATTCCAATCCCAGGACAGGAAAGACTTACCTTGGGGGAAAAAAGGAGGGTAAACAAATACACACACACACCCACACATTTACACAGATCCAAGTACACTTAGGCAGACATACTGTAGAAAGCAAAGAAGTTAAGAAGTTAGACAGAGATGCCACTTGAGGCAGAGGCTCTGTCCAGAGAACTGAGGCAGGGATGTTAAGATGGTGGGTGGGAAATCGAATTTAGCGGAGGTTGAGACCATGTGGGCAACGGGAAGAGAGAATATGCTGAAGGGCTAGTTCCCATCTCCGGAGTTCTGAAGGACTGGTGTCGGTGGGAAGTATCCAGATAACCCGGATGGTGTAACACTGTGCCAAGATGTGCTGGTCGTGCCCCAAGGCGTGTTTAGCCACAGGGTGATCCTCATTACCAACAAACACTGTCTGCCTGTGACCATTCATGCGAATGGACAGTTTGTTGCTGGTCATTCCCACATAGAACGCTTCACAGTGCAGGCATGTCAGTTGGGCAAGTGGCTCTGCCCTTGATTGTGTACACCTTCCGGGTTACGGGACTGGAGTAAGTGGTGGTGGAAGGGTGCATAGGGCAGGTTTTACAACGGGGGCGGTTACAAGGGTAGGAACCAGAAGGTAGGGAAGGTGGTTTAGCGATTTCATAAGGATGGACTAGGAGGTTACAGAGGTTAGGTGGGCAGCGGAAAGACATTCTCGGAGGAGTGGGGAGGATGTCATGAAGGATGGATCTCATTTCCGGGCAGGATTTAAGGCAGTCGTATCCTTGCTGGAGAGCCACATTCAGAGTCCACTCCAGTCCCGGAAAGTATCCAGTGACAAGAGGGGCACTTCTGGGGTTCTGTTGAAGGTTCTGAATTTGGGGGGACGAGGAAGTGGCTCTGGAAATTTGCTTCTGTACCAACAAACAACAGTACCTACACTATTCGATTAATGATGAAAATTCTCCTCAGAGATAATAAATATTGTTGAAATGAGATAGAATGGCTGGCCAGTACTTACCATTGTGCTGTACCGCCGATAGTAACACAAAATGAAAAAACAGAAAAAAAGGGACAAAGGGACAAGCTTTCGGAACAGAGTTCCTTCGTCAGGTGGGAGAGAAGGGAAGAATAAAGGATGGGAATAGAAGGGAAAGGTGGTTCACGACCTAGGTCATGAAGGTGGTGTTTCGGAAGTGTGGGCGTCAGAGATACTGCATGTATGTACTGAGCCAAGCCAGAGAGGATAAATATAACTAAAAAGGAAAGATCAAGTAGTAAAGAGAAGAGAAGAGAGTGAAATTAATGATGCTGAGGGGTGTAGGAGGGGCGGGGGGGGTGTCTAAAACGTTTTTCATAAACAGGGAAATGCCCTGAAATGAGACCATCACTCCAAACTGTTCTTCCCACACCACCCAGAGTAGCCTTCCGCCGTCCTCCCAACCTCCGCAACATCCTTGTCCAACCTTACAACATCCCAAAACCACCCTCCCTACCTAATGGTTCCTACCCCTGCAACCGATCCCGCTGCAAAACCTGTCCAATGCATCCTCCCACTACCACATACTCCAGCCCCACCACAGGAAAAACCTACCCAATTCAAGGCAGGGCCACATGTGAGACAACGCATGTCATATACCAGCTGACATGTGTCCACTGTTCAGCCTTTTATGTTGGTATGACTACCAACAAATTGGCTGAGCGGATGAATGGGCATAGACGAACTGTTCGCCTGGGGGACACCCAATATCCTGTGGCAGAACATGCCCTCCAGCATAACTCCAGGGACCTGGGCACGTGTTACACCACACGTGCCATTTGGATAGTACCAACCAACACCAGTCCCTCAGAGCTACGGAGGTGGGAACTTGCCCTCCAACATATCCTCTCCTCCCGCCACCCCCCCTGGCCTAAATCTACGCTAACCCCTCCCCTTCCTCCATCCTCAGCTCACCTATTCATTATCCGTTCCTTACCCCCCCCCCCCCTCTCTCTCTCTCTCTACCGCCCTCTCGCTCTCTCTGTCATTCTCTCTATCTCTCTCCGTGTGTGTGTGTGTGTGTGTGTGTGTGTGTGTGTGTGTGTGTGTGTGTGTGTGTCCATCCATATTTCCCTGTTTATGAAAAACGTTTTAGAAACCCCCCCCGCCCCTCCTACACCCCTCAGCATCATTAATTTCACTCTCTTCTCTTCTCTTTACTACTTGATCTTTCCTTTTTAGTTATATTTATCCTCTCTGGCTTGGCTCAGTACATACATGCAGTATCTCTGACGCCCACACTTCCGAAACACCACCTTCATGACCTAGGTCGTGAACCACCTTTCCCTTCTATTCCCATCCTTTATTCTTCCCTTCTCTCCCACCTGACGAAGGAACTCTGTTCCGAAAGCTTGTCCCTTTGTCCCTTTTTTTCTGTTTTTTCATTTTGTGTTACTATCGGCGGTACAGCACAATGGTAAGTACTGGCCAGCCATTCTATCTCATTTCAACAATATTTAGTACCTACACTATGACAGCTGCCATCCATTCCACATGAAATGTTCCCTTCCCTACAGCTTAGGTCTTCGTGGCAAACGAGTCTGCTCCAGTCCCGAATCCCTGAACCAGTACACCAATAACCTAACAAACAGCTTTCACATCCCGCGGCTATCCTCCTGATCTGGTACAGAAGCAAATTTTGGGGGTGGGGGGTGGGAGAGGAGTTGGGAGTGGGAGATTGAGTAGATGGGAGAGACTGGGTTTGTGTGCAATAATAGGAGGTTGAGGTTTACTGGAGAGGTTGTTGAGGGAGAGAGTATTGCCTTTCCGGAGGTGGATGATCAGGAGATTGGATTGTTTTTTGAGGTGCTGGGTGGCATGCTGTTCTAATTTGCGGTTGGCGGTTGGCCAGCAAGGATACAACTTCCTTAAATCCTGCCCGGAAATGAGATCCATCCTTCATGACATCCTCCTCACTCCTCCGAGAGTGTCTTTCCGCCGCCCACCTAACCTCTGTAACCTCCTAGTCCATCCTTATGAAATCCCCAAAGCACCACCTTCCCTACCTTCTGGCTCCTACCCTTGTAACCGCCCCCGTTGTAAAACCTGCCCTATGTACCCTTCCACCACCACTTACTCCAGTCCCGTAACCCGGAGGGTGTACACAATCAAGGGCAGAGCCACTTGCGATAGCACCCACGTGATTTACCAACTGACATGCCTGCACTGTGAAGCGTTCTATGTGGGAATGACCAGCAACAAACTGTCCATTTGCATGAATGGTCACAAGCAGACAGTGTTTGTTGGTAATGAGGATCACCCTGTGGCTAAACACGCCTTGGGGCACGACCAGGACATTTTGGCACAGTGTTACACCGTCCTGGTTATCTGGATACTTCCCACCGACACCAATCCTTCAGAACTCCGGAGATGGGAACTAGCCCTTCAGCATATTCTCTCTTCCCGATGCCCACCTGGTCTCAACCTCTGCTAAATTCGATTTCCCGCCCACCATCTTAACATCTTTGCCTCGGTTCTCTGGACAGAGCCTCTGCCTCAAGTGGCATCTCTGTCTAACTTCTTAACTTCTTTGCTTTCTACAGTATGTCTGCCTAAGTGTACTTGCATCTGTGTAAATATGGGGGTGTGTGTGTGTGTATTTGTTTACCCTCCTTTTTTCCCCCAAGGTAAGTCTTTCCTATCCCAGGATTGGAATGACTCCTTACCCACCCCCTTAAAACCCTCATCATTTCCTTTTCCCTCTCCTTCCCTTCTGCCTGACGAAGCAGCTAGGCTGCGAAAGCTAGCGTTTGTGTGTGTCTGTGTGTTTATTTGTTGCTATCACTGCCTGTGCTCCTTTGCCTGGTAAGTGGACTTCATCTATTTTTTACGTATATATAAGGTAAAAAAGGTTTTATGTAAAAAAAAAAAAAAAAAAAAAAAAAAAAAAAAAAATAGATGAAATCTACTTACCAGGCGAAGGAGCACAGGTAATGATAGCAATAAATAAAAAAAAACACACACACACACACACACACACACACACACACACACACACACATACAAACGCAAGCTTTCGCAACCCAGTTGCCTCTTCAGACAGAAGGAAAGGAGAGGGAACAGGAAATGATGAGGGTTTTAAGGGAGGGGGTAAGGAGCCATTCCAATCCCGGGAGAGGAAAGAGGAAGGTGAACATATACACACACACCCACAGATATACACAGACACAAATAGACCTAGGCAGACAAACTGTAGGAAACAAAGAAGTTAAGAAGTTAGACAGATATACCACTTATGTCAGTGGCTCTGTCCAGAGAACCGAGGCAAAGATGTTAAAGATGGTGGGTCGGAATTCGAATTTAGCTGAGGTTGAGACCAGGTGGGCAACGGGAAGAGAGAATATGCTGAAGGGTGTGACGATACTGCTGGCCCTCTCATCTCAATGTTATCGTACGATACCGTCTGCGTCGGACCCGGAATTGTGTGGTGTAATTGTGATATATTTTGCGTGTGATGTTACAAATGAAATAGCCAGCCTAGGAACCAGTGTAGGACAGTTTCTCGGTGATACTGTGATTAAAACAAGTGATAGGTTTCATTAATTAAGAGATTCAATATTTTCTTTCCAGACAGTTCTATAAACAATAGTTTCGTCCTTGTATGTTAGTTCAATAAATAGACAGATGAATGGTAAAAACTTTTGTATCTACATAAAGACATGAAAATAAATAACATTATATATATGTTAGGCTCATAAACAAGTTGTGTTGACCAGCTAACTGTGTTAATTAATGTAATATTCGAGATTTGAATATTGTTATTCTTTGTATATATTGACTGGCATAAGATTTGGAGTATATTTTGAGAATGGGCAAGATGTTTGATAGTTCAATATATGTTAGGAACACGTATGATGTACTCATTAACAAATTAATTGATATTTAACATTACTCTTTGTTATGAAACAAAAACAACTGAAATTACGAATTAAAAAGGATGCGCCATGTAAAATTATTGTATGTATAGTTTTCATTTTATATTGTGATTATTTTTGAATACATGAAATGTTTTACTGTTATGTTTGGTAATTGTAAATTGGTATATTCAATTGTTATGAACAATGCTTAATGTAATGTCATTATTGTCAATGTTATATATTTGCCTCACCGCCTTGTGTGGGGGAGTTCGAGGTTTGGCTTTTCTAAAGTGCACTGGAAGCTATGTCAGTCTGTGTTTTGCAATGGAAGTACTACCAGCTAAGTTCTGAAGTGAAAATTGTACCTACAAGTATTTATTTCTACCAGGACGCCGCAGGTGAATAATTTTGCAGCGAACAGAACCCCCATACATTGATATGTTGAAAAGATGAGTATTGGTAGAAAGAAATGTACTATAAGTACTTAAAAATCATGTAAATATTATAAGGGCTAAAGTCGAATTCTGGCCCGCCATCTTTAACATCTTAACATCTTTGCCTCTGTTCTCTGGACAGAGCCTCTGCCTCAAGTGGTATCTCTGTCTAACTTCTTAGCTTTCTACAATATGTCTGCCTAGGTGTATTTGCGTCTGTGTAAATGTGTGGGTGTGTGAGTATTTTTCCACCTTCCTTTTCTTCCCCCAACATAAGTCTTTCCTCTCCCGTGATTGGAATGGCTCCTTACCCCCCTCCCTTAAAACCCTCATCGTTTCATGTTTCCTCTCCTTTCCTTCTGCCTGAAGAAGCAACTGGGTTGCGAAAGCTTGCGTTTGTGTGTGTGTGTGTGTGTGTGTGACTGTGTGTGTGTGTGTGTGTGTGTGTAATTTGTTACTGTCACTACCTGTGCTCCTTCGCCCGGTAAGTAGACTTCATCTATTTTTTTACATATATTTTTCCTGTTAGGAGTTTTTCCTCTATAACATATTTTTACAAATGTCTGTCTAGGTGTGTTTGCGTTTGGATATGTGTGAGTGTGTGTGTATTTGTTTACCTACCTTTTTTCCGCTAAGGTAAGTCCTTCCACTCCTGGGATTGGAATGACTTCTTTTCCACTTCCTTAAAACCCATATCCTTTCCTTTCTCCTCTCCTTTCTTTCTCTTTTCCTGAAGAAGCGACCAACGGTTGTGAAAGCTTGTATGTATGTGTGTGTGTGTGTGTGTGTGTGTGTGTGTGTGTGTTTACAGAGTAATATTTCAAATGCCACCTGAAAGAAATCCCTAGTTTTTTTACTACTGACTGGTTACCATTATCTACCCCCTCAAAGAGAGCCTCCAAACATACTACACAGCCCCTCATAGCTTCAAAGCCTGCCTAGCAGACCTTTTACATTTACCACAAGCAAAGAAACTCCCCCATACCACCACACACACAATCCACAAACATGAATGACCAGAAACACACTCATGAACCTTTCCTCCAAAAGCCTCAGAGCCACTAAGTAGCAGTCATAGCCAAAGGCCATACCTTTCATCCCACCCCCCAATTCAACCATGTTGTGCTTGTTATGGTCCTTCTCCCAGTCCTTACAATGGAAACACTTTTGCTACCAAGATGACAATTCAGACTCAATCCAATACCAATATTGAATCCTGTCTGACTCAGTTCATTACTCTATCCAGTTGAGATCAGCTGAGATCCACCCCCACTGTCCCCCAATCATCCTCTTTTAACTTTTCCTAACTTCTAAGCTAGCCTCACCATCATTCCCCAAATCCCTCAATGTGGAAATAAACCTAACACCAATATAAATCTTTGTCCTAAGAACTGATCCCAACCTTATTATCCCATCTGCTGACAAAGGACTATGTGGTAAAAGATATCCATCAACTATCAGATTCTTCCACTTACATATACTACCACAATGATCACATTCCAAAAATGCAACTGGACCTTAAATCCCTTCTCAGAGCCTTAGGCCCATTCGAAACCTCACTCCCAAGTCTCTCCTCACCCATCCTACACCCTAGATCCCTACTTTCTACATACTCCCTAAAGTCCACAATGTTGTGGCATAAAGTCAGTGCCACACACCAGATGTAAGAGAACTATCATGGAGAAGGCAGCGATTGACCGAAAGCCAATCCCAGCAGCGGAAAACTTTATTCAAATCCACTGTGTAATGTCACGTCACGTACCGGTGAGCGCCGAGTCAAATGCCATGTACTTTTGCGTGCCCGCTCAAAGTGTAAACATGTTGCTAGACACGGAACCTTGCCAAATAAGGAACTGAAGTCTTGCCCGCAATGTTTCTCGTGGCACAAAAGGCAGAACTGTCCATCCCGGTCAGCAAAATGCTATGCATGCAGCAAGAAAGGTCATATACAAACAGTCTGCTTGCATCAAAATAAACAGAATTTGCCCTCCTGGCCCAAACAGCCACAAGACAATACTTATTCAATAAATGCAGTATTTTCCAAACCAGAGGCTCCCCTCATAACATCAAGGACACTGATGTAGCACAAGTTATACATTAGGCCAGAAAAATGTATGTCAATTTTGTGTGAATGACATTCCTGTAAAGTTTCAACTAGACACAGGTGCATCAGTTACATTGCTCAATCACAAAACTTATGAACAATTAGGATCCCCGTGCCTTTCTTGCACTACAACAAAGTTAACAGCTTATAATGGCAATGAAATTCCTGTACTAAGACAGTGTTCACTACCTGCAGTATACCAATCACAAATGCACACAGTGACATTTCAAGTGCTTAAATCTTACGAAGGAGAGAACATTTTTGGTTCAGATTCTTTTGATCTTTATGGTTTTAATGTGCAAGACAATGTTTTAGTTGTGAACAATTTTGATGCTAAAGACAGTGTAGACATATTGCTGAAAGTCTTCCAGATTTATTTTCTGCAGGACTAGGAAAAGCTAAATATTTTGCTGGACACATTACTCTGAAGGAAAATGCCAAACCAAAATTTTGCAAAGCTCGAGATGTACCACTCGCTTTACGTGACAAAGTAGCACAAGAACTTCATACATTGCAAGAAAATGGTGCAATTGAACCAATACAAGCTAAACAGTAGGTGAGTCCGCTTGTAATTTTGTCGAAGTCATCAGGTAGCATTCGCATTTGTGTTGATTTCAAGGCTACAGTGAATCCACAAACAGTTGTAGACAGTTATCTCTTGTCGAGACCAGAAGATTTAATGGACAGATTAGGTGCAGCAAAATATTTCTCAAAAATAGATTTGAGCAATGCCTACCTTTAGCTGCGACTCGATGAAGAATCACAGAAAATTTGTGTTCTCAATACTCATCTGGGCTTGTTTAAATTTTTGTGTTTACCATTTGGCAGTGCATCTGCGCCCACAATTTTTCAAAGATATTTCGAAGAGCTTACAGCTCGGGTGCCTTGTTGTTCGAACTACTTGGACGACATCATTGTGTCAGGATGTACCCCAGAAGAACATATTACAAATTTGAGAAAATTGTTTCAAGTTTTGTCAGACGCAGGTCTCGTCTCACTTAAATAAGTGCGACTTTTTCAAACCAGAACTGCAGTATCTAGGCACGTAATAAACAGTCAAGGTGTGCACCCAATGGAATCACATTTGCTTGCCATTCGCGACCTGCCAGCACCAAAAGATGTGAAAGAATTACAGTCCATCTTGAGAAAGTTAACCTACTATATTATGTTTATTATAAATGCAGTTCAAATTGCAGTCCCTTTGCATCGGCTGCGCCACAAAAATTTTCATTTTTTTGGACGGAAGAATGCCAATGTGCATTTCAGCAGTTAAAAGATGCTTTGCTTAGTGATTTTTGTTTGTTGCACTTCGGTCCAGGAAAACCAGTTCTTTTGCAAGTGGACATGTCATTGTTTGGTCTAGGAGCAGTATGGTCACATAGACATGGAGATATGGACCGTCCAATAGCTTTTGCCTCTTTTGACAGACACACAGTGCTGCTGTTCACAGATTGAGAAGGAAGCTTTAGCAATAGTGTATGGTGTCACAAAACTCCATTAATACTTGTATGGGAGAAAATTTTATTTATTAACTGACCACAAGCCTATGCAGTCATTGTTTCATCCAGCCAAGTCGATTCCTAAGTGCACAGTGCACAAATTGCAATGTTGGGCATTGCTATTATCACAGTATAAGTACGAGATCATGTACAGACCCACAACTCGCCATTGAAATGCCGACACACTTTCCCGTCTTCCAGTTGGCCATAACAAAGACTTTGATGCTTCTGAGATGTCATGTTGTCAGATAGATGCACAGGAAGATAGTTTGTTGCAATCGTTCCCATTGGACTATAGGAAAACTGCTCAGGCCACAAAACCGGAGCCTGATTTACAAATTTTGCTGCACTACATTCACATACAATGGCCTCATTTACAATGTGACATTGAAAATTCCCTGGTGCATCGCTATTTTGCTAGGAGAAATGAACTTTCAGTGCGTAGAGGTGTCATTCTATTTTCCAATGACAGTGGACGATCAAGAACATTGGGGAATGGTTCGCACTAAGCAATTGGCATGACGACACTGTAATTGGCAGGGTATGGACACCCAAATAGAAAAGATGACGTCACAGTGTTCAGTGTGCACTACCAATCAGTCGGCCCCAACTCAGAAATTTTTTGTGTGGTGTAACGTAACATCATGAGCCATGGTCTATTGAAGTACAGGATACCTTTTTCCTATAGTGAAGCTCAGGATATCAGTTTTCTTCCTTTCTACCTTATATCAACCACATTGTTTCTACCTCTAATAATCCCTTTCCTTTTATTCCCTTTATTCAATTCCAATAAAATTCGTAGTATTTATAGCCTGACCAGATTTCAGTACATCTAGTATATTAAACAATTACTCACAATTGATTGTCAAGCATTATTTACAAATTTCAAGTTACGATATAGTATGTTCTAGAAGTTCAATTATTTAATACAATCCTATTGTTAAATAATGCTGTAATTTATCAATTTCTTGTAACATAAAACTATTCTGTCTTATGGTTTCTATCCAGTTAAAGATCTAGTATTGATTTTATAGTTTACATTTCATCAAACTATTGTATTTTGAAAGATTTAATTATATACCAATAATTACAAGTCATTGTTATGCCAATGTTAATTGTCGTTAACTCTATATAAGTGAGACAAATAGTTAGTTGGTGGTGGTGGAGGAGTTAATGTGCTAAAAGTTGTGTACATTATGAATCTGAGATAAAAATAAGAATTCTTCAAAGTGAACTCATGCCTAAGTTTTTAATTAAATACCATAAATATCATCATATTTGTGACGGTAGCCCAGATTAAATGGGGATCGTCATAGTGGTCAAAAGCAGATTCAACATGGCAACAAGTGCATATTGACTATGCTGGTCCGTTCTGGAACACTAAGTGGCTTATTGTGGTTGATGCTTTTAGTGGTTACCCATTTGCAGTGCCAATGTCTTCTACAACTTCGACTAGCATGATTTAGGCATTATCTTCAGTTATTTGTCTGGAAGATCTCCCTGAACTGTTAGTCTCTGACAACGGCCCTCAGTTCACATCACAAGAATTCCACTCCTTTTGTGAACGCAATGGAATTAAGCATCTCACCAGTGCACCGTTTCATCTGCAGTCAAATGGTGCTGTAGAACGCTTTGTCCAGACATTTAAGCAGCAAATGTCCAAACTTCATGGAGCACTCACGGGAGGCGGCTCTGTAACTGTTCCTCACCTCCTATCACTCACATCCGCGAGAAGAATCATCACCGCCCGAACTAATAAATGGCCACCGCCACTGCACCCTGCTCCATCTTCTCCACCCACCACTTCGCCTGGAGCAGCAACAGCTGCCGACATGCAAGTATTGCTTCACTTCGTGTAACCCAGTCTTTTAGAGGGTTTTCAGGAGACGCAGATGGTGGGAGCGGGGCAAGATCATCCAACCTTGCAATGCTCATATGTTTGAAATTTCAGGTCCTGATGGCATCGTTCACAGGCACCACAATCAAATTCGCCCTTGTCATGTACCCTGTGATCTTTTTGCATTTCTCTCAGTACATTCACGCAACACGCAGACCGCGCACCCTTTGCCACCCGTACGACCTTGGCGGCCGCCCCTGCAGCAGATCTTCACGACACTGCAGCCCAACGTCATGGAGAAGGAGCCCTCGGAGCCTCCGCCTCACCTGGACATCCTGATGGACCTTGACCGACTGGACCAAGACACCACCCAGCATCCGACGCCGATGTCACCACCGACGTCATCAGCGATGTCACAACTGACGTCACCGTCTACATCATCACCTGGGCCATAGGTCGTGGACGTGGGCCCTTTGGAGGTTTTCACAGAGGATGTTCCCTTGCGAGATCAGGCTGGATGGTGGGGTCCAGCTGGTAGTCTCCCATCCTCTGAAGCTACAGACTCCGGTCCATCAGTACGTCCACGAGCCTGCCTCCTCCCCCGTTGTCAAGCTCCATACACGACAACGGTTCGGCAATTCGGGGGGGAGGGATGTTGTGGCGTAAAGCCAGTGCCACAATCCAGATGTAAGAATGTAAGAGAATGAGTTTGTAGCAGGCAGCGATCGACCGAAAGCCAATCGCAAGCAGGCACCACGCATCCTGGAGGGAGTAACCGAAGTTGCATGCCCTCAACAAGCGGCTAGATCTAGGCCGACATATGCTGACAGCCTGTCAGTTATGAGTCAGCTACGAAGTTAGAAATAGGACAGTACTAAGTCAGAACGCAGCTATGAACTTAGCAGTAACTAGGTCAAAAACAGACATATGTTCTAAAGTTGAGTATTATAATTTTCAGTCAATAAAACCTGTATTATTAATCTGAATAGTTGTTACAGTTGACATCGATTCCATTCCCGTACCTTTCATGACAACTAGACCAGGACGAGTACTCAACAAAAAGATGACGAGGTCACAACACACAAACCCATCACCCTGGACGTTCCATTGTGGCCGGTTATGGCACTGCCACTGAGAGAATCTCTGCTCTCATGGACCAATATCCACAACCTATTACCCACAACATACTCTTGTATATAAAAGGCACTATCCATTTCCTCCGCTGACTCTCTACAGTGCCTGTTTCATTACCACCTGGTACCATGCTCGTCATGGTTGATATAATATCCTCTACACTAACATCCCCAATGACGTTGAAAACTACCTTTCACAGTGCCCAATTGTCTCCAAGCCCACAACCTCCTTCCTCATTACCATGTCCAACTACATCTTCACGTACAATTACTTCTAATTTTAAGGCATCACCTACAAACAAATCTGTGGCACAGCAAGGTCGCCCATATGGCACCTTTCTATGCCAACCTAGAGGAATCCTTCCTAACTACCCAGAAGGCCAAAATCCCACATCTGGTTCAGAGTAATTGATGACCTATTCATAAAGTGAACTGAAGGTGAGGACACACTATCCTCATTCTTCCAAAACATAATCATCTTCTCCCCCACTCACTTTACCTGGTCCTACTCAACCAAACAAGCCAATTTCTTTGTTGACCTCCAACTGAAGGTTGGCCTCAGCCACATCAAACCTACCAAACATCAACAGTGTACCTCCAGTTCTACAGCTACTACCCATTCCAGGTCAAAAAGTCCTTCCATACAGCCTAGCCACTTGTGCACAGATGAGCACTTCCTCTTCAAATATGCCAGAACACTCACTGAGGCCTTCAGTAACCATAATTACCCTCCTAATCTTTTCCAAAACAAACCTCACTGGTCCTATATGTCCAGTCACTGCATCCCTATACCCACTGTCAGGCCACAAAGGAGCACCCCTATTGTGACCCTAAACCACATTCTCTGCCATGGCTTTGACTACCTATCATCCTGTCCTGAAATGAGGAATACCGTACCCACTATCCTCCCTACCCCTTCTACAGTGGTATTCTGCCAACCACCAAACCTATGTAATATCCTTGTTCATGCCTACTTCATCCCTACTCCCACCCCCTTGCAGCATGGCTCATCTCTCTGAAATAGACCTAGATCCAAAACCTGTCCTATCCTCTATCCGACCACTACATACTCCAGTCCTGTCACATGCATTTCTTGTCCCATTAAAGGTTGGGCAACCTTAAAAGTAGCCATTTGATCTGCAGACTGAGCTGCAACCACAGTGCAGCTTTCTAAGTGGGAATGTCTAGTAACAAGCCATCTGTCTGCACAAATGGCCATGCTCAAACTGTGATCAGGAGACAAGGATACCATCCTGTTGCAGAGCAGGCAGTCCTGAATTATGTGATAACTCTCCCTACAATATATCCTATGCTACTGCAGTCTCCCAGGCCTAAACCTTTGCTAGTTCCTGCTCCCTCCACCATCCCTTCCCTTCGCCTTCCCTACCCACACTATAGCCTCATGTACATCTTCCATTCCACCAGGCCCTCCTGTCTCACCCCTTCCCTTTCTCCTTGTCCATCAGATATGTAAACTTATATAATAATGGAAAGTCCAGGTTGGAATTAATAATATAGTAAGGACAGTTTACAACTCACCGAAAAGACGTGTCAACGAGTTGCGACAGGCACATTTAAAAGGCACACACGTACAGCACTTTCAGCTATTGACCATCGCCTTCTTCAGAAAACAGAACACTCACGCAATCACACAGGCACATAACACAGTCATACAACCATCACCTCCGGTTGCCGCATTTCGAATCACGCTCTGCAGCGAATCAGGGATGGGGGGGAGAGGGGATAGGAAGGTTACGTTACGGTGGTGGGGATGGGAATAACAAGATGCAGCTTAGGAATGGAGTGGGGAGGCGGGTGAGGGGAGAAAATAAAATAAAATAAACGAAATAAAATAAAGTAAAAGAAACATATATACAAAATGCGTGCACACTGCAAGTACACAAGACCGCATACACACACACACACACACACACACACACACACACGCACGCATGCACACTGTAGTAATACATCAATGATTTTTTTTGTAACTTGTGCGATGCTTGTCGCTGACTTCTGCCCTCTCTCTGCCAGCGTATTGATAAACATATGACATTTGTCACGTTCAATTTTTTGCAACAAGCTGAAGGGAGAGAGCGGAACTGTTCGTCACTTACTTTCTTCTCCTTCATGTGCTATGACGAGTCTCAGGATTTGGTGTAATTCATGTAAGTGTGAGCTTAGTTTTATTAATTAATTTCAGTAAACCCCCACAGTTAATTTGAAATATCTTACTTACTTACAATCCCTTCCCCATTCTCACTAAGTTTAAAGTTATTTATTTTCAGCAGATCCAGTGCTTCATAAAGTGATGCTCGGGTATTGTTGCAATTTGTTTCGCGATTGTACTAGAACATTCTCTGTGTAACTTTTATTTATTTCGTGTCTATGAATGGTTTATTATATTTTAATGCCTGCAGAAAAATCTTCATAATGTTTATGAAGTCCGATAATTTTGCAAATTTTTGGCGACTATCGTGATTAATTTTCAACACGGTCATAGAAAAATAGTAACCGAAACGCACAATCCCAGCATCAATTTATCAAAATAATATTCCAGTCATCTCAGCTAGAATCACTACAGAATATGACCGAAATGTTCGTACTAGCTCTCAATAAGGTAAAATTTAGATTCCGCCGACTTCTTCTGTAATGTTGCTTTCTGGTGTTGTATTTGCTACCGAAATTACGATCGCTGCCATTTAATGGCGGAATCCAATAATTTTGTTTAAATTGTCCCTTCCTTGTCAAAATTGCTTAGTAATTTCATTTAAAAATATTTCACTACCTGGTTAAATTTCATTTGCGGTCCCCAACCTTAACTTTAATACGCAACACCCATTTTCATACGAAAGCAGCATTACAAGAAGAATTGGCGACCGTGACAGGACATGTACAAATAATATATATATCAGATAGTAAATTTATTTGAAATATTTAGTTAAGATTTTTGTGAAGATTGCGCCTTTTCATGTCACTAATCCTGATATTGTGTTTTGTTTCATGTGACAACAATGAACTGTAAGGGAGATGAAAATTAATGATTTTGGCAACTGAAGTTTAACCAGCCGATAGCAGTTAGACTTCCAATCCAGCCAACAATTGCAGTCATAATAAAGGTAAGATCAGACTTATTATTCAGCTTGCTTGGTGCTTACTAGATTCTTATATCTGTCGCTAGTGCACTGTAGCAAATTCAGTATTTTTCCATTAGGTACCGCGTTTCCAAAATTTCTCTCGCAGTTACATTTTTATTTCAAGTGAATATCAGGGAAAGTAGCAATCTAATAGTTAATGGTGCGTGTAATTAAGCTAATCTTTGCTTTTCCCTCTCGAAGTTTCTCTCGCGTACGTGTGAACGATTCCATACGTAATTTCAGTAATTTTCCGTGTGAAATTTATAGGATCCCCCTCTGTTATCAATTTTTGCCAAAATTCAACAAATATTATGGTTAAAACCCGCAGTCAGTTTAGCAACATGGCATCTGAACAAAATCTAAACGTTCCCCAACAATCTGTTCAGAACGTAGAAGACAACATGGCTGCCAGCTCTGTCAAGCAAATTCCATCATTAGTGGAACAAAATCTGGCTACACAAACTCGCAAAAGTAACTTATCCCCACAAACTGAACACCATCTTGCGGATACACAGAATAGCTGGCTAAAGCGTTTTGAGGAACTTTTGACTACTCAGATTAGCAATTTACAAGCTGCGACTAACACACAAATTAAGGTTTTGACTAATCAGATCACTAATTTACAAACTACCACAAAAAATGAGATTGATAACTTGCAAGCCAACATGTTGCAACAACAGGTTGCGATTAATTATCAGATTTCAGCCTTAACTACACAGACCAAACAACAATTAGCTCGCTTAGAAGAACAGCAAACAAAAACACAAGCAGAAATTGAAAAACTTGAGTCTGCTCAAAAGCATTTGTATACACGAATTTCCAATGAGGTAAGTGAACAATTAAGTGCACAGATGCTCAAAGTCGAAGAAATCATAAATAGTAAATTTTCCGTTGTACAAAAGAAAGTTGTCGACGAAATTGTGGATACTGCAGAAGCAAAAATTTCTTCTGTTGTCGACAATGTTACTGATTGTCATGAAACAGTAAAAACATTGCCATCTGCCATTGATAATATTGTGCAAAATCTCTCGGAATTAAAAATCAAACAGGAAAATTTAGAAACCAAATGTTCAAATGTTTGTTAAGCTTATGGGACTTAACTACGGGGTCATCAGTCCCTAAACTTACAAACTACTTATGAACTACTTACGAACTAGGACGGCACAAATATCCATGCCCGAGGGGGGATTCGAACCCCCGACCGTAGTGGCCGTGCTGACCGTGACTGGAGCGCCTCAGTCACCTCGGCCACCGCGGTCGGCATTTAGAAACCACTGTTGAAAGAATTACCAGTCAAGCCAAGTATATTGTGAAAGATAACCAAGAAAGAGTGCAGCAATTTTTGCATAATACGGAGGCTCAATTAAATGACAAAACAGAGTCAGAATTGGCCTCTGTGATAAAGAATGTCACTGAAAAAGTATATGAAGATCATGGAATCACCGTCAAATCTTTACAGGAAGATTTGACGGCGGTAAAATCCACGTTATCTTCACAAACAAAGTCTTCTCAGGGTTTCACGCATGTAATAAATGTACCGCAGAATCTGAACCCAGAACAAAATGCAATGAATACCCCTCGTTTTCCTGACAATCAGAACTCAATTAATAAATTAATATCTGATCGAACACACACTGACTATCGACTGACGACTTCCTGTGACCTTGACAGACTTGGTAGAGAAATGAAGCCTAAAGTACAATCCACATGTTCATGTAACACAGAAGAACTAGATGAAAGTATGATTAAACATCATCAATTTCAAATATTTATTAATGATAAACGCACAGTACATCCCGTGATCTTTCTTCAATCTTTTAGAGGATTACTACCCGAGACCTGGTCGGAGAAAAGAAAAATCAGATTTGTTGTGGGCTATATACAAGGCGAAGCCGGAATATGGACAAACGAAGCCTTGCAATTATATGACACCTATGGTGAATTTGAACGGGCATTTTTGTCCACTTTTTGGTCACCCGTAGTACAAGAACGATTCAGGAATGAAGTGTACAATCCGCAGCCTTTCGATGGAAGAAACAGAAGCCTGCGGAGATACTTCGAGAAGTATCTCAACAAAGCAAAATTCTTTGACAACCTTCTTCCGCACCGGGAAGTACTTCGTGTACTTATTATCAAATTGCCCACAAGACTAAGGCTACAGCTGGCTAATGTGCAAACGTACGATCTGCAAAGCTTCCTCTCAATGTTAGACACGCTTGATTTGATTTTTGAAAATGATCGAGCACGTCATTACAATAACGGGTACGGTTACGGGAACCGTTTTCTCAATCAATACAACAATCAGCTGATTACCGTCAGCCAACAGTCGCAAGCAGAAAAGCAAAACATGCCACAATCCCAGTCGATAATACTGCAACAGCCATTTATCAAAAACAACGGACAGTCACGTCCCCAGCAAATGACAACACATGCGAACAGCTGTAACGTCGTACGTAATGTTCCCAACGGCGGGCAATATTACCGACGCCACCGTGGTAATCGGTTTAATCCTGGCTATTTCAACAACAAAAACAACAATAGCTACCGTAATAATGCTGTTGCCTATCCGAGCAATTTTAATGTCAACCAGCAACCTCAGTGGCGTATCCATAATCATTATGGAAATTGAAATGAGAATAGAAATTTCTTCCTAAATAATCCCAGCAGTAATCAGCAATTTCAAAATTTTCCTCCGCTTCAACCACCGCAGCAAACTACAAACACCGTACCGATTGCAACTATGACCACTGACTGTTCGGACCAGACAAACTGGACGACAAGCCAGTCGGCAGTGACGATAACTGACGTGACTGAGACAATAAACCAACCACAACGACAAGCTAGCAGTATACAGACGTCAAACCAGAGTGGCTCGTGTTAAGCCCACCAACATTGAGCGACAGCGACAGCATGGGCACAATTCTTTCTGTCAAAATGCTAAGGAACAATGATGGAACAGACATTAGGGAAGAGCTATTTCATGAACCAACACAGCAACCCTAAGTTACTGTAGTCACCTACCAAGCAAGTCCATTTAGGCAAAATACGAGGTTCATACCCACACAAACATTTAAAGAAATTTTATGCATAAATCTAAGCTGATCAGCTAGTATCTAGTCCTACTTTCACTACAAATACTAAAACAGTGAGTATAAATCATTTTCTACAAAGATAAGTGCAATGCAATTGATGTTGGCTCTCAGAAACTGTTGTCACGCGTGAAATTTAAGAATTATAAAGAGAATCTCACCTAAACACTTATGATGACACACACATTCACAAAAGGAGCATTAATTAGTATAGTATTTAGTATTATAGGGTATAAGAATATTTACAATTTTTTTATATGTCAAGGAGATGAATGAAGGAAATGATATTATTGCGGGGGGGGAAGCGCACTAGCACACCTTCGTCTACGATGAGAGTTAAAAAAAATTATATTTTTATAAGAGAAGGAGGTGATGAGGAAATAGTTATATTTTAGTTGTCTGTGGCTCTTAGTACACACACACACACACACACACACACACACACACACACACGAATGCTGACATTACGACGCGTGAGCAGTAACAAAAATAAAAACATTACAGTTAACTCTGATCAGCTGACCGACATTACAAATTCCTTAAATTGTTAAGAAGAATGTAATTTATACAAAACAAAGAAGCTTGTTGAATTATTCTATCTATACTGAAGGGTACTGACAACCGCTTAAAGGTTAACGTAATATTTTACATTATTGCCAGTAAACACGAACACCAGTTGGTGTGGAATATCTTTCTGCCCATGTGCCACTTTCAGATTTAGTCACCAAAACATTACACTGAATGTAAACAAATCTCGTAGCGCTGCAGCTCATACAACATAATTATGCACCAATCTAAAAACATCACCGTCTAGTTTAAATAGTCTGTAGCATAAACTGTAGAATAAGAATTCATTTTCAGCTGTGAATGAGCAGAGAATTGTGTCGCTCCCGAAGCTACGAAGATCTACGAGTCGCTGCAGAGGAGGATTCATACGAACAATTTATATTAGACTAGATATGACACTGTAACGATAATTTCACACCTGATAAGTATAAGGAGCTAGATAAATTAATATACCATCCCCTAAATTAGTAGGCACAGGAACATTTAGTCAGACACCAATATTTGCAACTGAACCCGCACATATTTTCATAGTCAAATGCGGACAGAACACATGTGAGCGAGAGACGACGAAGGAGAGAGAAGGGCAAAGAATGCTAATCTAGAATAGACCCGCTGTTAATTTTATGAAATGCAATATTTTGTAGTAGTAGAAGTGTGCAGTAATTTTTGTAGTAATGCGTCAATATGCTGAATTTGTGTAATGCACTATTTTTTCTTGCGGCTATTCTCTGGCTATTTTTTCTTTCTCTCAAACTGTATTAAAAAACTAACAGGCTGTTTTGCACCAGGTTGACTAACAGGTCTGACCTTGCCTGTGTCTGCCAAAACTGTATTTATTGTCATTTTATTTGTCTCGGACTGGTATGCATGATTTTATCACTCAAGTCATTTAGTCCTATTTTATGAATGGTATAACATGACATGTTAATTTTGACGAGGCGTACTAAAAGCTGTAAACCGAAATTTAGTACTGTGTCAAAAAACTGCCCAAGACGTTTCTAAAAGTCATTGAATGTTTACTTACTCATGTCAAATTCAGTAACTTATTTAAAAGATATAATATTGCTGAGAATAAATAACTTTCCACACAATAACTGACATGAACATAGGCCACGCCTTAAAAATAAATATGTAACACCCAATGTTGACAAATAATCGTTTAAAGCAAAAGAATAATGTGATCTGAATGTCACTCGAAAGAAACTGTTACATGAAGTTTTACAAATGAAATAGTCATTCTCAATGATCTGACTTTGTATGTAGCTTTGTACATAGTTTATGTATAGTAAAATCATTACAAATTGTAAAAAGACTGAAGTTTGTGTGTGAAACTAATAAGACAGTGAACTTTAGAGAGAACAAAAACGGTGGCTGATAACTATCGAAAGGACGCAAACCTGCAACTTTCCTAACAAGTAGTGATTTTGTGATTAAATAAACTTTGAAACTATATATATTCGCAAGCCACATGTTTGAGTGAAGTGAAATATCAGTGACAAGTATAAGCGTGGACTACGATGTGTAGCAGGGAAACTAACATAAATTTTGAACGGTCAGCATATAGATACGTTATAAAGTGTTCGTCGCTGTAAACTTTTCCGTGCTGGACACTTTAAAGAGTGCGACGCATGTTACTATCGCAAACCATAAGTGCTACACACTGTTAAGAACTGCTAACTTTGAATTTGTGCAGTGCAGTACCCAACCAAGGTACGCTACGAACTTACTACAAGTCGTATAAAGCCCAAATGCACCAGTGTTGTCTCAGAGAATAGATTATATTCGTAACTGCTGAGATAGCCGGACGGTGCAATGAAGGTCGTGCGGCATACGGACAGACTTAATCACTATGGTATACGTGAAGTGTACTCACCGCGCTGCGTCGATTTTAGTAGTAGCCCTGTCCAAAGGATGAAGTGCAGAAATCACACAGGGCTGAACGAAAAAAAAAATATATATATATCCAAGTGTAATGAAAACTTATGCAAATTCATGTGTTGCCACCGCCACGGACACACAAGCACTGGCGAGACTGGCGCGCGTTTACTACATGCCCATTATTGAAAACTTACTGTTGCGTCACGCAGCCGGCGGTTGACCCGACACGTGGAAATTTCAAACTGACAAAGTCAACGACTCCACGAACTGAAAAAATAAAATGTTTAAAAGTGATGTTAAAGAGACTGACTCTTCAGCCCTTGTCTCATCAAAAGACTGTGCTGTAGCACTTGCAAACGCACAATCCCTGAACTAATATAGTAATGTCCTTGAATGAACCCTATATATATATGTATATGTAATATCTAAATATGTGTATAAAGTAATAGGTTAGATTTGCAAGCAATTTTTTACTAATCACATAATAATGCTTCATCTAATGAAAGTTAAATCATTTTCAATGCACATAGTGTATGGTAAGAAAACTTTCGCAAAATATGCTTTGTAAATAGTTAATTTAAATTGCCAAACTTAGTTTATGTAAAAGACGCGACATATGTTCATGTCAGATTACTCAGATATTTGATTTCACAGAAATAAGCTGACACTTACAAACCAATAGTAATGTAACCTTCTTGCTAAACAAACAATTACAGAGACACTCGCGAAAACAAATGCGTAAAAAAATATAATAACTAACCGTGTCTCTGTTTTAGAAAGAAGGACTGTAACATCTGATTAAGTGTCAAATTTTAATGCCTTTTATGTGATCTTTATTTCATGTAATCCAAACTGAGATGGGCCGGCCTAGCCAAAGCGAGCGGGTGCGCAATCCTGACGCCACACCGGCTACACTGCCAGCACTGGGGGCCAGCAGCGTCTTCTCCCCACCACAACCACTGGTGTGCCGCCTTGCGTCGCGCCAACGCCCAGGCATCAATAATCTAGGTGCGCTGCGGAACCGCCTCCTACCACCTCGCTGCACCGCCGCGCTACTCGCCCACTCACCGACACTTTGCGTCGATTGAATTATAATAAAAAACAATGCAAAGCAAAAAGAAAAAGAAATTAATTTGTGATGTAATAATGAGACTAACTCAAAATGTATATACCTCACACTGTGTTGTTAAAAAACATTCAATTTCAAAATTGTCAATATGCTATAAACGGAAATCAAATATAAGCTAACACAATAAAGAGATAAAATGTAATGACATAAATTTCTTCTTGTGTAAGGTATACCAATATGAAAATTATAGTTTTTCTTTTGACTTTGAGTAGGAAATTTTCATTTGCCCACTCAAAGCCAGAGGGGGCAAATGTAGTAATACATCAATGATTTTTTTTTTTGTAATTGGTGCGATGCTTGTCGCTGACTTCTGCCCTCTCTCTGCCAGTGTATCGACAAACATATGACATTTGTCACGTTCAATTTTTTGCAACAAGCTGAAGGGAGAGAGCGGAACTGTTCGTCACTTACTTTCTTCTCCTTCATGTGCTATGACGAGTCTCAGGATTTGGTGTAATTCATGTAAGTGTGAGCTTAGTTTTTTTATTAATTTCAGTAAACCCCCACAGTTAATTTGAAATATCTTACTTACTTACAATCCCTTCCCCATTCTCACTAATTTTAAAGTTATTTATTTTCAGCAGATCCAGTACTTCATAAAGTGATGCTCGGGTATTGTTGCAATTTGTTTCGCGATTGTACTAGAACATTCTCTGTGTAACTTTTATTTATTTCGTGTCTATGAATGGTTTATTATATTTTAATGCCTGCAGAAAAATCTTCGTAATGTTTATGAAATCCGATAATTTTGCAATTTTTGGCGACTATCATGATTAATTTTCAACACAGTCATAGAAAAATAGTAACCGAAACGCACAATCCCAGCATCAATTTATCGAAGTAATATTCCAGTCATCTCAGCTAGAATCACTACAGAACATGACCGAAATGTTTGTACCAGCTCTCAATAAGGTAAAATTTAGATTCCGCCGACTTCTTCTGTAATGTTGCTTTCTGGTGTTGTATTTGCTACCGAAATTACGATCGCTGCCATTTAATGGCGGAATCCAATAATTTTGTTTAAATTGTCCCTTCCTTGTCAAAATTGCTTAGTAATCTCATTTAAAAATATTTCACTACCTGGTTAAATTTCATTTGCGGTCCCCAACCTTTACTTTAATACGCAACACCCATTTTCATACGAAAGCAGCATTACAACACACACACACAAACGCATATTCACACACCACTCAAAATAGGCGATACGTAAACTTGTAATAGGCGATATGTAAACTTGTAATATTTTGTATGTGCGGCGTATTGAGATGTCTCTGAGGTAAGTAGCAACTTATCCTTTGGAAAATATGGTTGAATACAGTGCACACAGTTATTTTTGATAAGTTTTTAAACTTTGTGTCAGACTGTGGACAATGAAGTGCAGCCAGTAAAAAGATTCAATCAATGTGAGAGCACTACATAACCTCACAGATGTATGGAGGCAGAAACATATTAATATGAAATAATGATATGGAGAGGAACTGCAGAAAATCAAACAATGACTCCGGACATCAGTATTTTGAGATGGTGCAAAATACTAATTGCGAGATGACAATAAGCAGATGGTTTAAGTATGGGAACATATGGTGTGGGGGCAGTCAACGTGCCACCAGCAGGTGGCTCCTGGAGAAAAATGCAACCACAAATTTATTTATACAAGTTAAATAAAGACTGCCATACATTAAACCATGTGACATGGCTTTGGTTAAATATGAAGTGACATCTAGTAAAGTGAATGATAAAATTAAAAAATTTTCGCATTTGTATGTATTAATGTATTGTATGTATTAATATGATATACAGACATATTAATCAGAGTTGCATATACAATGCATATGAACTTGCTTGCCTTTGCTAAGTGTAATACATTTTATTCTTCGAAGAAAGGATTTGTTGGAAACCTTATACAATTCTAGTTAGGAACCTCAGAATTCAGTCATGTCAGTCTGACCTATTTTGAGAAATTCCAAGATATTTGATAGTTCAATATATGTTAGGAACATGTATGATGTACTCATTAACAAATTAATTGACATTTAACATTGGTGTTTGGTGTCAAAAAAAAGGACCGCGATTAAAACTTAAAAATATATGCGCCATCTAAAATTGTTGTATGTCCAGTTTTCATTTTATATTGTGATTATTTTTGTGTACGTGAAATATTTTACTTGAGTTTTCCTGAATTGTAAATTAATATATTCAATTGTTATGAACAATGCATAATGTAATGTCATTATTGTCAATGTTATGTATTTGTCTCACTGCCTTGCATGGGGGAGTTCAAGTTTTGGTGTTTGTAGAGTGCTTTGGAATTTATGTCAGTGGAAGTACTATCAGTTAAGTTCTGGTGAATTGTTTACGCAAGTTATGAAGTTGTAATGTTTTGCTGGAATAAGAAGCAGTTTGATTGGAAATTAAATAAGTAGTGAAAAATTGTACCTATGAGTACTTATTTCTACCATGACGCCCCAGGTGAATAATTTGCAGCGAGCACAGAACTCCCATACATCATAATGTTGAAAAGATGAGTATCGTATTTCATATGTTTGGAAGTGATAATATAGTGAGGACAGTTTACAACTCACCGTAAAGACGTGGCAACGAGCTGCGACAGGCACATACAAAAGACACACACATATAGCACATTCAGCTATCGGCCATGGCCTTCTTCAGAAAATAGAGGACTCACGCAATCACACAGGCACACAACACAGTCATACAACCATCACCTATAGGAAGGCTATGTCACGGTGGTGGGGATGGGAATAACGAGAACATCCCCTCTCCCCTCCCCTTTCCTCCCCTCCCCTTCCCGATTCGCTGCAGAGCGTGATTCGAAGTGCGGCAATCGGAGGTGATGGTTGTATGACTGTGTTGTGTGCCTGTGTGATTGCATGAGTGCTGTATTTTCTGTGAAGGCCATGGCCGATAGCTGAAAGTGTTGTATGTGTGTGTCTTTTGTATGTGCCTGTCACAGCTCGTTGCCACGCCTTTGTGGTGAGTTGTAAACTGTCCTCACTATATTATTAATTCCAACCTGGACTTTCCATTATTATATGTTTGGAAGTAGCAGAATGACTGAACTTTAATTACTTAATAACCTAGTAACATTTTTCTTGTAAGCTGTATGCCTATGGAGTATTGTGCAGATTGCCTGGCCCAAATAATTTCGAGTTCAAGAACAGATCACTGCTCATGGCCAAGTTCAGAAGTGGCAGTGTTCTCAACTCTACATCTATGTCTACATAAATACTTTGCAAGTCACATTGAAGTGCATGGCACTTCAATGATGTTTCCCTACAGTTCCATTCTCTAATAGCTCGCACAAGAAAGGAACATCTAAAGCTTCCTGATTTCAATCTGATTTCTTTTATTTTATTTTGATGTTCATGTCTTCCTATGTAGGTGGGTGCTAACAAAATCTGTTTGCATTCGGAAGAGAAAGTTGGTGAAAGTAATTTCACAAATAGATCTCATTGCAACGAGTAATGCCTTTCTTTTAATGATTTCCACCCTAACTCTTCCATCATTTCTGTGCACTCTCTCCCCTATATCGTGATTATACAAAAGGAGCTGCCCTTCTGTGTACTTTCTCTAAATCATCCGTCAATCTCGCTTGGTGTGGATCCTACAATACGCAGCAATTCTCCAAAATAGGATGCACAAGTGTTTGTGTAGGCAGTTTCTTTAGTAGAACTGTTGGATCTTCTTTCTGCCAATGAAATGCAACCTTCGGTTTGTCTTCCTTGCAATATTTCCTGTGAGCTCTTTCCAATGTAGGTTGTTCATAATTGTTATTCCTTGGTATTTAGTTCAATTTACAGCCTGTAGTTTTGACTGATTTATAATGTAAATGAAATTTAATGGGCTTCTTTTAATGACATATAGACGACTTCACACTTCTCTCATTATTAAGGGTCAATTACAATTTTTTGCACCATGCTGATATCTTATATATATTATTTTTCAGTTGCTTTTGATCTTCTGGTGACGTTACTAACCAATAAGTGACAGCATCATCTGCGAAAAATCTAAGAGAGCTTCTCACATTATCTCCTAAATTGTTTATAAAAATAAGGAACAGTAGGGGGCCTAAGACATATCCCTGGGAAATGCCAGATATCACTTCAGTTATACTTCAGTTACAACGTACTGTGTCCTTCCTGACAGGAAATCATGAATCCAATTGCACAATTGGGTGGCATGCAGTTTGGTTAGAATCGCTTGTGAGGTACAGTGTTGAAAGACTTCTGGAAACCTAGAAATATGGAATCTATTTGACATCAATAGCACTAATCACATCTTGTGAGTAAAGGGCTTGTTGTGTTTCATAAGAATGATACTTTCTGAATCCCTGTTGACTGTGGATCAATGGGTCATTCTCTTCAAGACAGTTCATAATATTTGAGGAAAGGACATGTTCTAAAATCCTGCTGCAAACAGACGTCTATAATATAGGCCTGTAATTTTGCGGCTCACTCCTATTGCCTTTCTTGAATATTAGCATAACCTGTGCCACTTTCTGGTCTTCGGGTATGGAATGTTTGCTGAGCGAGCAGTTGTATAAAATAATTAGGTAAGGGGCTATTGCATTAGCATATTCTGAAAGGAAACTAGTTGGTATAGAATCGGGAGCAGGAGACTTATTTCCATTAAGTTATTTAAGTTGCTTTAATACACGAGGTGTATCAATTTCTAAATTACGCATGCTGGCAGCTGTTCTTGATATGAAGTTTGGAATATTTACTTCATCTTTTTTGGAAGGAATTTCTGAAGGCTATGTTAAGCAATTCTGTTTTAGTTGTACTGTCATCAGTAGCATCACCATTACTATCACGTAGTGAAGGTATTGATTGTGTTTTACCGCTAGTATACTTTACATATGACCATAATTTCTTAGGATTGTGGAATTTATTATGAGCTTCTTGCACTGAAGTTTGAGCTATATTTCGAGTTTCTGTAAAAGACTTCTAGTATTGAGGATTTTGTGTTCCTTTAAATTTATCAGCGATCAGTGGAGCTTCAACTTGGCGCTTACATCAGAAAATAGAAGCAATATAATAGTTAGGATACTGTATATGTTGAGATTCATAGCAGTTTAACATAATGTGTCATTTGAAAATCATTATCCAAGCACTTTGAAATGTAATAATTCCATGTCGGCAATGATGAGTGTTACACCTGTAGATAAGGAAACTCATTCATTTTTGAGAACTAGTACACTCATGATTGTTCCTATTGGGGACCTTTCCTTTCTATTTGTTCACCATTCATTTTTATCTAATTATTACCAATAACAGATAATCAAAAAAAGTTAGAATCTGAGTCATTGGTTTATAAAATCTGAATAATAAGTTCTGTTCAAAAATGTTCAAATGTTTGTAAGTCTATCAGACTGAATTGCATGGTTGTTGATATGTAGCTTACAAACTACTTAAACTAAGGTAAACTAACATAAGGGCAACACAAACACCCATTCCCAAGGGGGGACTCAAATCCCCTTCGGCGGTCAGCTGTGTGCACTGTGCGGAGCCCCACTGTACATGCCTAATCTGCCGCAACAATAACTTCTGAGATAAAAAGTAAATATGATATTATTGCAGTAGAAATTTCTTTTCTGACTTAGCTAATATAATGCTCAAATATTTTTTATACAAAATACCTAACAAGTAGATAGCACAAAAAAAACTTAAAACTTGCAGCCATTTAAGGAAACGGAAAAATCTATCTATTTGAACACTATTACATTTCATTTTAGGAAAATGATTAAATGTTACATGAAACACTGAGTATTAGTTTTTATAATAAGTACAGTTTACAACTCACCACAAAGATGTAAGTAACTACAAGCTGTGATTGCCACATACAAAAAACACACACATACAACACTTAAGCTGTTGGTCATGGCTGCCTTCAGGATAAAGAGCATTCACAGAGGCACTTTTCACAGTCACACAACTATTACCTCCAGTAGCCGCACTCTGAAAATTGGAGATGACAGTTGTGCGACTGTGAAGTGTGCCTGTGAGAATGCTCTTTACTCTGAAGTAGGCCATGACCAATAGCTTAAGTGTTGTTTGTGTGGTTCTTTTGTAAGTGCCTGTCACAGCTCATTGTTATGTCTTTGCAGGGAGTTGTAAACTGTCCTTACTATAATGTTGAATTCCAACCTTGAGTTTCCATTATTAATTATTAGATGAAGCAGATAAAAGCTAAAAATTTAGGAATTATAATAAAAAAACTCACAACAATTATGTCTTCAACCTTTGATAAAAATTATGAAGAAATAAACACATTTTTCTTTATGATACTGTAAAACATATGTTTTACACAGAATGCAATTTTTATGCATTTTAAGTTACATAATTTTGCAATGCCTGTAAATGTAAATTAGTAGTAATGAACACTGAGAAAAATACATGAAGAACAACGAATGGTTCAGTGTTCAAAAAGAGTCTAAAACATTCATCTAAGAATGATATTGTCATAATCATAGATGGCCGTAGTGATGTATAACGAAGTGAGAGTAAAATGCCACACGGTATTTAAAGTCTACACTGCATGAGCTCCAAGTGCTGACCATCAAAGTTACTAGCATGCCACATAGATACGACCTGCAGGAAAACTCAGTCATGTATTTGCACAAAATATGCACGTCCTTCCAAAACATCACAGTCTTGAAGCTTCCCAGTTCAAGAAATCTATTCACAAACCATGGTCAACACTATAACAATCCTGTAAAGTCATACATAGGTAAAATGTTCATTAAAACACTACAGAAAGATGATCACATTTCAAGGAAACCAATTGTCAATAACTACCATCCAATCTCACTTCTGACCGCTCTATCAAAAATTCTTGAAAAAGTAATGTATTCCAGAGTAGCTTCCCATATTAATAAAAATAAACAAAATGTCAGTTTGTTTTCCAGAAAGGCTTTTCAACAGAAAATGCAATATATATTTTTACTAATGAAATATTAAATGCTCTGGATAACCATAAATCACCCGTTGGGATTTTTTGTGATCTATCAAAGGCCTTTGATTGTGTTAACCATAGAATTCTTCTAGATAAGCTTAAGTATTGTGGTATGAGTGGGAAAGTACATAAATGGTTTAAATCATACCTAACTGGAAGAGTTCAGAAAGTTGATATGAGTAATTCACATAATATACAAAAAACAGCCGAGTCCTCAAACTGGGGAGCTATGAAGCATGGGGTGCCACAGGGTTCGGTACTGGGACCTTTGCTGTTCTTAATATATATTAATGATTTGCCTTTCTATCTTCATAAAGATGCCAAGCTAGTTCTCTTTGCTGATGATACAAGTATCCCTATTACACCCGAATCACAGGAATTAACTGATGAAATTGTCAATGAAGTATTTCAGAGAATTAATAGGTGGTTCTCTGTAAATGGACTCTCTTTAAATTTTGAAAAAACACAGTATATTCAGTTTCACACAATCTACATACATACTCCGCAATTCACTGCAAGGTGCGTGGCGGAGGGTACCTGTACCACTACCAGGCATTTCCTTTTCGATTCCACTCCCAAATTCAACGAGGAAAAAAAGAATGCCTATGTGCCTCTGTATGAGCCCTAATTTCTCTTATATTGTCTTTGTGATCTTTATGCGAAATGTAAGTAGGCGGCAGCAAGAGCATACTACACTCAACTTCAAATTCCGGCCCTCTAAATTTACTTAACAGAAATTCACGAAAAGAATGTCATCTTTCTTCCAGCGATCCTCAATTTAGTTGCCAGAGCATTTCCGTGACATTCGCGCATTGGTCGAACCTACCGGTAACAAATCTAGCTGCTCGCCTCTGAACCGCCTCTATGTCTTCTCTCAAACCGGTGTGCTGCGGGTCCCAAATACTTGAAAAATACTCAAGACGTGGTCGTACAAGCGTTTTATACGCGGTCTTCTTTAAAGGTGAAGTACATCTTCTCAAAATTCTCCCAATAAACTGAAGTCGGCTGTCTGCCTTACTCACAACTGTCCTTACATGCTCGTTCCATTTCATATCGCTCTGCAATGTTACGCCTAGATATTTGAACGACGCGACAGCATCAAGAAGCTCACTACTAATGCTGTATTCGAACATTATAGGATTGTTTTTTCTACTCATGCGCATCACCTTACATTTTTCTACATTGAGAGCTAGCTGCCATTCTTCGCACCAACTAGAAATTTTGTCTAAGTCAACCTGTATGCTATTACAGTCAGTTACAGACGACACCCTCCCATACACCACAGCATCATCAGCAAACAGCTGCAAATTACAACTTACTCTGTCCATCAGATCATTTATATAGATAGAAAATAATAGCGGTCCTATCACACTCCCCTGGGGCACGCCTGACGATACACTCGTCTCTGATGAACACTCGCCGTCAAGAACAACGTACTACGTTCTATTACTTAGGAAGTCTTTCATCCAGTCACAAATCTGTGAACCTATTCCATAAGCTTGTATCTGCGTTAGCAGTCTGCAGTGTGGCACCACGTAGAACGCCTTTTTGAAGTCGAGAAAAACACAATCCGCCTGTTGCCCTTCATCCATGGCTCGCAAGATGTCATGTGAGAAAAGGGCAAGCTGAGGTTCACATGAACGATGTTTCCTAAACTCGTGCTAATTCATGGAAAGAAGCTTTTCCATTTCAAGGCAATTTACTATATTCGAACTGAGAATATACTCCAAAATTCTACATGAAACCGATGTCAACGATATTGGCCTGTAATTGTATGGGTCAGTTCTCTTTCCTTTCTTATACACGGGAGTCACCTGCGGGAGTCACAATAAATGGCATCACACCATTAATTAATATTGACTTCAACCAGAAATCTATAGCTAAGGCAGAATATTCAAAAAATTTAGGTTTATGCACTGATGAGGGATTGAATTGGAAGGAACACATTGAAGATCTGTTGAATCATTTGAGCTCAGCTACTTATGCTATTAGGGTGATTGCAAACTTTGGTGATGTACAACTCAGTAAACTAGCATACTAGGCCTATTTCCATTCTCTGGTTTCTTATGGCATCATATTCTGGGGTAATTCATCATTTAGTAAGAAAGTATTCATTGCCCAAAAGAATAATTGCTGGAGCAATTATCCTGCAGACAATTATTTAAGGTTCTAGGAATCTTCACAGTAGCATCATATACTGGCCACATGTTAACAGATATATGATAGAAGAAGATAGATGTGATGTTGTAGATGATCTTGGTAACTCTGACTATTCCAGTCAGTTCTTAAAATTAAACATAACTGTAGAAACCATTGCCATAGTTCTCAAGTACATTATCGTTTTCTCCAAGTTAAAAAGATTTGAATTTGACCCACAGTTTACCTGTGAATCCTGGGCATAAGTGTGTAAAGTGTCTACTGTAAATGGGAAGTTTTCAAAATTTCTATCAATATTTAAATTTTAATATGAAGAAGTGTTCTCTAAAGTGCTAAGAGTTATTAAGTCACAAAACAAGAATAACTGGGTTACCAATGGAATAAGGCAATCCTCTACAACCCTTTGACACCTCAGCTTCATTTGAAAACAAGTACAAAAAGGTATATAGAAAAATACTATTAGCAGAAAACAGGGATAAAAATGCCAATCTCATAGAAAAGCTGATAATAAGATTAAAGCAGCCTGGAATGTCACCAATCAGGCAAAGCAGGGCAAATAAATACTCTAGACATTGAAGACACTTCTTCAGAACTATCTGTATATTTGTGAATGTCACCTCATGGGCATTTAGAAGATACCCCATTCAGAATGTGGAGGAAAATATCTTAATACAACTCCAACCTGTATGAAATAGCAAGGACTTGCATTGGGACTTCATTTCCAGCAGAAAGACTTTTTTCCAAAGCTGATGAGTGATTACTGCTCAAAGAAGTAGATTAAAAGCACAACATGCCAACAAATAACAGCTGCAAGAACTACTCAAGCACACGTCCCACTAGATACAAGTACTCAACTTTACCCTGACCACTAATACTGAGACTCAAAGTATTTTTAATCCATTACCGTAAGAGTAAGGATCTAGGACTTCCTCTGCACAGAACAAAGGATCATTTCCCGTCATCAGCTAATTATATATGTTAAATATATGTGGTGACAGACACCACACATATACAAACAATATTTTTTTAAAAAAATTTCGATGGTTATGTTTTTTTTCTTATTTTTTTAGAAGTACAACTAATGTTTAGATTATCCATTATGGATATTTTAGAACCCGTGACTGTTAATTTCAATATGATGTAAGAAAATGCAACCAGTTACTTCTTCTTGAAATGATGTTTATTCCATGGACCAGTTTTCGAACCTTTTCGGGTTTATCTTCAAATGGATCATGTTACAATACCATTTCAAGCATCATGTTGGGTGCTGGCTTGCGACTATGGGCAACGCTGGTAAAGTGGTGTTTACAGTGCTGTGTAGAACCCAATCGAAAAAGGTGATGTGTTATTGTCACATCATTTCAAGAAAAAGTGATAGGTTGCATTTTCTTACATGATATTACAACCAATTTTTCCTTAAGATTTCATTCTTTGTAAAATAATGTGTGATTAAAGCTGGTTTCTTTTATTTTTTTTTTTTTTTTTTTTATTAATTTGTAAACCCACACCTTACTGTTTCTAATAACAAGTGATATCATAAGTTGTAAAGTGAATTTTAAAACTAAAATTTTGGTACCAATATATTGAAATGTCGATATTTTTCATTCAATTAATCGTCATTGTGCTACATATTTAGTACAGCAATATTAAATGATATCGAATATAAATATTTTTCTTTCGATGTCCCATCCCTAGTTGTGTTTTGTCATGCTACTTCCCTAAAGGTAGCTTGACACTGGTCACTAAAACGGTACCATTTGACTTTCGCCACGAAAAAAGTTTGTGACAATTGCATTATTTGGGTGGCGCCAGTCAAGTGTCGCCACTCGTCAAAAGTCAGTTCATTTGAACTTTGTGGCACCATTTCTCAGAATCGAAACAAACCTCCACCATGTTTATTTGAAGGCTATTGTTGTATTTGGTGTTTTCGTATATTTATGACTACGTTTTACAAACATTGTGCATTTTATTTGCTCATCAAATTAAAGATCTTTCCAAAATATGTGCTTTTAAATATGGTTTGTTGGGTAACAGTGATAGTCATCGGAATGCAGGACAAAGTTTTCATGAGCATACTGTAGTTAATTTGCATATTTTATGATGTTCTTATATATGCTTAATATTTGTGTGTGACTAAACAGGTGTTATTGAGTGATTACTGTAGGAAGATTTGTAGGTACAAAACAGACTATTTAATTCTACAAATGCAGAAAATAATTGTGGTGCTGGCAGTGTATTCAAAGTCTGGAATTGGCATTTTCATTTCTCTTAAACACTTGCCACATGGATTTTAGAAAGGAAGTGACAAGTACATATTGCAATTTCTGATTGAGTATATCTGTTAATTATGGGACTGAACTGTATTACAGTAACTGTCAGGGCAGTTGTACAAAGCATAACCTCAAAAACCGATATAAATTAAAAAGTCGTTGTAATTAACTGTGGGCAAGTGTAGGTAGCTATATTAGGTTTCAAATAAGCATCTATTACATTGTAAATAGAATCCAGAACATTACATCAGAACACTACACTTGTTTTGATGACAAGATATCAAGTTTGAAGAGATGAAAGGTAAAGGCCAATTCACACTGTCCGTCACGTCAACGTCACGGCACCGTCACGTCAAGTTGTATTCACACTGTCCGTCACGTCATTTCGCCCATCTCAATACGCGATGTTGAAAGTAAGGTTATGAGTGGCGATCTGTTATGTAGAAAGTCATAGTTTAACACTAGAATCGAGGGAACAACAATGCTAAATGTTATTGACGGCCAAAGAAAACTTTACACCGTATGTTTTTGGCCGACTTACTGGGAAGGAACTGAAACAACATTTCAAAACATCGACATCTATTTTCAAGCGAAAAAATAAACATATGAAAACGTCAAACAATACTTATAAGAGCATGGATAACGCCTGTTTACATTATCCATTACTATTTGCTCGCTGACATTGTTAGTACCATCGTAAACAACTGAATTTTTGTCTTTCATTAGAACTGACTTTTTCATTTAAAATGTTATTTAATGAAAAATGCGTAATCAAATTACAATCTTATTCAAATAAACAGCTTGCTTTAGTCTTTTCTGTTACAATGTCACGTGACATAAACCATTTTTTTGGTTTCAGATATCAGACCTCGATTTTAGGGGGACACTCAGTTGACAAAAGTATTTAAGTTGTCATGAAACATTTGAGATTTACGCCTAAAACGAAGTATAACAACAAAATAAAGATGAATAAGACACATTTGCATATAAACAGTGCACTCGTAGTCTGCAACATGTAATTCGCGTGTTGAAAATAGGTTAACGTCCGATGTTAGCAGACGGCCGTTCCGTCAAAACATTCTTCTCGAGAAAGCTTGATGGACGTTGACGTAACGTGACGGTCCGGTGACGGACAGTGTGAATGCCGCCATTAGAAATACATTGCGGAATGTTCTGACGGACGGTGACGTGACGTGACGGACAGTGTGAATTGGCCTTAATGGTCAGGTGTCAAATATCACAGTGACACTTGTATCACTTGATCAATTAGTGCATTTGTAATGTTGATATCACACTTTCTTACAGAGCTTGATAAGCCGATCCCAATAGAAATGTACTTTTTTTTTATTCGTAATTGGCTCAGTAAATGAGGTTTGTTTACATGTTCTACTTGGTTTACACCTGTCTTTAATATATGAGTATTGTTTATACGCAAAATACGTTTGCAAACAACAACACAATTTATTTCCCTCTTATTGTAGTCTTATAGCAATTGTAAAACTATAACCTAAATGAACACCAATGTCTGTTCGAAGAAACTCAGCTGATGCCATGTTGGCAGCCATGCAACCAGGATTCTGACAGGAGTGACAGCAGCACATCCATATAAGCCGTAATGCCACATGCTATGGCGCCGTTTTGTGGCCAGTGTCAACGTACCTTAACTCCGCGACCACACATTGGTAGCAACGCTTACACCAGCGTCGGCCAATATTTTTGCGACTGCTCTTATACACTGGAGCAAACATTCAGTTGTATTTTCGAGAGCCAACATAAACATATCTGACGCACAAACCGCGGCCGATGCATTAACCGTTGTGAGTGTGAATAATTACAGGAGACAGTTTTAGAAGCCTACTCATCCTTTTTAAAATAACCATGTAATTGATATCACTAGTAGTGCTTGAAGTTTGCAAATCAATATGTGAAACTTGAGAGGATAAGATAATTTTAAAAATTGCACTCAATAATTGATTGCATCAAAAATCTCAAACGTTTTCAATTTTACTGATAGCGCCTACGTTTTGCCATGGCATTTCGACTTTTGTAGTTGATTTCACAAATGAATCACTTTCTGGTACAGTTCTAATATTTACAAAGAGATTTAAAACTTTAAAATAAAATAAAAGAATGAATGAAGAAAGAAATAGTTTCGAGATGAGCAGACGACAGAAATAGAACGAAACGTTCGCGCCAATATGTGGACGTTGTCCTTTGATGTTTTCGTCAAAATAGCGACAAGCAACGGAGCCATACCAACGTTCGAGCCATCGCTGGTTGTAATCAAGGAGGTTAGAATATAGGGAGACGCCCTTAGACTGAAAAAGTGAAGCCTGCCTACAGCATATTGCTTCCGATGGGTTTGCCGTGATGTACAACGTGTTTAAGGATTGCATATTAACTGTTAAAAAGTAAATTTTCAAATATATTATGACATGTATTTAATACTATCTATTCTGTTTGAAAGTACATACTTTGCAGTGACTGTCAGTTCAATGTATTAATAGCATTAAAATCATGACAAGAACAATAGCATTCCAAAACTGATCAAGACGGCGGATAGGCTTCAACTGACATATGTGCTCAGCATAGATTATGCATCTCCCTTTATTCTAACCCTAACCTTCTTGGTTCTAATGCTGGGTTCGTTCAAAGAGCTGCAGATCTGCTACTGCGCGTGCACAGTACGGAAATTCGTGTTCAAAGAGCGATCCTGCAGCATACTGGTTGTTCAAGGAAGCTCCCGGCGGCAGCGTCCTTCAGCTTCCTGACTGCATTAGCTGCAAGGAAAATTTCCTCCTCATTGGTACCACGTGCATATGGTAGTGCCTGCTTTACTGCTGCAGGAAGCTGCTACACTTTGAACGAACCTGCTGTTTCACTGATCCATACATTGGACGAACACTGTTGCTGCCAACGGTGGTTCCAATTTATGGACCTGGCCTAATATGAATCGAATGGCGGTCAGTTGGTGAAATTTCCGTGGCTTTTGTAAACCCAAGACTAAATATTCACCAAATTGTCATGTGTGAGTCATGTCAATGTTGCATAGTACACCTCACCCTTGATGTATATCAGCGCAATTAAATTGTTTTGACAGCTTATGTGTTCACTGCATTTTCCCATATCCTTTGTCATGTCGCATTTATATTGTTGGTGACACTAAAGGTTCGTTTCAGCAGCTGACAGAATGGTACTTTCAAGCGCAAGAAATGCTACTATGACATTTTTTTAAATTTATTTATATCGATCTTTGGCCTTACGGCCATACAGCCATCGTTCAGTTTTTATTTTACAAAGAAATATTACATTTATCTAAAAAAATTATTATAAATAGTTTTTTGTTTCGATGCAGGAGGGTTGACATGGAGGCTAGTAATGGCTGGTGCAATCTGATTAGTTGTTGAATAAAATAATTATGTTGGTTTGCAAAAAGTTTGTATTCAAAATATGTGATTGATATCACCCACTGTTGTTTCATCACATTCACAATAAGGATTTCCTCTCAAATGTATTCAGTGGAAGTGGATCCATGGTTGAATCTCATACGAATCATGGAGCTTATCAAATTTTTATTTGCCTTTATGGAGCTGAACCAAAGTTCAACAGGAATTGTGTGCTGTATCTGACCATAGTACATTCCTTTATTGAGTATAGACGATTTATATTCACTTCCCATTGTCGTATTGACTTTCCACACATTATACTTCGAAAATCTGATGCTGGCAATAAGATTTTTTAAATTTGCCATATTTAGCATAAGTTTTTGCTAATGCATCGACTAATCCATTACATCTAATCTTGGCATGTCATTTAATCCACATATATTTGATATTATTTCCATCATTTTATTTTTCATTATCTCCATTTTCAGTGGGTTAGGTTTCTTGAGCATGGCTGCCATCTCCATGTTTACTATATGACGTATTTGGATCTTGCAGTGCTCCAATTCTGGTGGGATTCTCACGCATAGGATTCTCACCTCATGCCAAACCAATATGTCTGCATAACAACAGTTCATTAGTGTGACTTAATGAAACCATGATAAGATTATTAAAACTTTTCTCATAATACATTACACAAAATAACAAAAATAAATACAATGATGAAACATTGAACGATATGCTACCAGGGTATTCTGGTATTTTTCCAAGGAATGTCACTCTGTAAATTTAAAACATAAAAAACACAAATTAAGAGAGAAAGTGAAGCCTAGAGAATGGATCACAGATGTATGATGGTTGGTGTCTAAAAGTAACAATTTTTTCTTATAAAACAGTCAATATATGTATTTATTTTACTGCCAATTACTGATAAAATCGCCTGGTTAGTAACTTCAAGTAAACATTTATGTATATTTGTACATGCAGCATTATCAGATCCTACATTGTTTCATAAAACAAACAACACATCAGAGGATAAGCCAAGATTTAGTATCCAAATTTCGTAATCTCACTCAAAGCACAATTCGGTTTTAAGCGTGTATTCACATGTCCAAATTCACGCAGATGTTCCTGATATTAAGCTTTTCTGTGTGGTTTTCTGGATACCAATTTCCTTGATGTATATCCTCATGTTTAGTTCTTTATTATAGGAGAATATTGTTTATTGTGGGTGACTGATAAAAGGCACAGTTCTTTAGCAATCTGACAAAAATAACTTTAATGTCCTTCAAGTCGAATAATGCTTGATTATGTGTGAACACTCGATAATGAGTTGTGTGCCTAAATCACCACAATAATAGACATTTCTGTTTGCTGGTTAAGATACAAAATATTTTTAAAAAATATACCTTGTCGATTTCTTTCACTCATTAACATCCTAAATGTTCACCGCATACATTTTTTAGACTGCTAAAATATATAAAAGGACCTGTCAGATGTGCATTACATGTTCAACTTAATGCCTGATCTGCTAATAATGTGGAAATAAAATCAGAAAACTGAAATATCATCATATTATTTTATTAGCCTTCAGCGATTTGGAGAATAAATTAACCTGGCAGTTCACAGTCACAGAAATCCGTTTTGTTTTCACATGACGAGACAGCTGCACAGGATGACAAACAAATGCGAATATCACGAAATGTAAACACTGATCATGTGGAGACTAACCCCAGCACCCTTCCATTACAACTCAGGGAGTTAGTGCATGCGCCAATTTGGCAGCTTGAGTGTACCAGTTATTATTTTATTTTTCTTAATTTTTTTTTAATTTTTATTTTTTTTGGAAGAATCTGGTAGCTTGCGGTTACTGCTTAAATAGCAAACAGCCACATGGCAAGTAGCCAAAAGGTAGACCTTAATTTCAGCTCTGCTCATGCATGAGTAGCCACTGGCCGTTACTTAAACGAATCTTAAATCTCTGCGGCTGTTTGTAATCTCCTTGTTATAGTCTGTGGTGGTAACTGTGGTGTCGCAGAAGTCTGAAGTGCACGCCACGTACTTTTGCCACGCGCTGCCATGCAAGCATGGCGTGGCGTTCTTAAGATGTGGGCCACGAGCGCCCTCTGTTGCAACCCCGCCCGCAGCCATGACTGAACTGCATCGGCCACTTGGCAATAGGACAGGCACTGGAACAGACGCTCATCAGTAGGCAGGCCTCTAGCTAGTTAAACTATGTATCAGCATTATACTAGACTGCAGACATGAAACTTGTAAAAGTTAAGTGTTATGATATTTCTGCTAAATACATATCGTGTACTATTCTAGCTTAGTGTTTCTAGTTTCTACTGTCCCACTGGCTGGTCACCTCATGCTCTATACCCGCACACGTGTGCATCTTATTTCCCTGTGTCGGTCTCTATTTACTCGGCCACCTAGGACAACCGGTGGCAATGAGAAACAAAAGTGATGACGAGGAGCTATAGAGAAACCTTGAACCAGCCCGCTTGCAGCAGCCACACCGCAGCAGTCGGAGCATGCAGAAATAGCTCCCATCCACCCACCCTTGTTATAAGGTTTTTGGGGAAAGATATTCAGTTCCGTGTTTTGTGAACTTTTTGTTGCATTGTGTCCTCATTTACCTAGCATCTGTGTTTTGGTCTAATTTTCTTGTATGCGCGGCACATAATCGATCAGCATGGCCACTACTCCGAACCCAAACTTAATGGAAATTATCAGTTACAGATGGCACAAATCACTCAACTACTCCAAGCAGTGTCCCAGTTGACTGTGCAGGCAGCTCAGCAGCAGGAGTCATCGCATCAGCCGCCCACACCTGCAGCCACACTGCTCCCTACGTTTCGCCAGTACGACGAACGTGATGAAGAATGGAGTGATTACTTGGCGCAATTTCAAGAACTTGTCGTGGCTCATCAACTTACAGTTCAGACAGTCAAGCGCTTTTTCTTATCAGTGGTGGGCACCAAGCCCTTCGTATTACTGCAAAAAAATTTTCCCCCATGCATCTCCTCATGATATAGACTTTGATCAACTCGTAGATGCACTGAATGTTCATTACGAGTGCAAAGTTCTCGTAGCTGCTGCACGGTACCGATTTTTCAGATTAAAACAATCACCGGATCAAATACCTCAGGAAAGGATCATGCAGTTGAAGGGCTTAACCCGTAAATGTAAATTTACTTGCTCTTGTGGACTTTCTTATAGTGACATTATGAAGAGAGATGCTATAATGCAGAACATTCAGGACCCCAGAATTAGGGCAGCAATTCTGAAACTGTCTGACCCCTCATTAGACAGTGTACTGGAGCTTATAAAAGCTCATGACACCTTCGACATGGCAGATGTAGAAATGTAAAACCACAGTGTTAATTCAGTATGCCGTAATGGATGCTTTCCTAGTCTCGGTTCTCAGTCTAGCCCTAGTGATTCTTACAATTCTACCGTCCATGCTGAACAGACAGTGAACAGTACCCAGTGTAAAAGTGCGACATAAAAGTCGCCCCGTCGTGTTAGACAAAGTAATGTGAATAATGGGCGTTAACGCTCTTTCCAGAAAAATGTTCGTAAATCTTGGCACAGTGTGTATCTCGCCACAAACGTATGCAACGCCCTAGGTGCAACGCCATCTGTTATCAATATGGCAAATCTGGAGATGTACAGGCAGCGTGTATGCAGAACAAAATTTCCAAGAACATTGCCGTTAGGAACAGTGCTTTGCAGACTGCGAGAACAGTTCATACTGTAAATGTCATACATGCTGTGGACTTGGACAGTGCTTTTCTTGATTCTCAAATGCAAGAAAGTTCTTCTGCGCCTACGGCAAAACTATTTAGTGACACACGTAACAAGCGCTGTCAAGTGCATCAAACTTTGCAATGAAAAAGGGTCGAGACAAGCAACATGACTATGTACAGTGCACTCCTGTAGTGAACCTAGTGCCTTCTGCAACTTCTCTTTGTACAAGTCCCCAGTACTATGTAGCCAGTGACAGTAGACTTGATGTAGCTACTCAAAGTAAGTTTAGTGCAGTAGTTGGTGAATCTGGGGTAGGCTCGCACGCTTGCGCGGACGCCGATCTGGCGGTAGTGCCATCTACAGACAGTGTTGTTAACCTATGTGCTGATTCTGCGCCTCTTCCTTCTGTGCGCGACCCGCGCACGCGCAAGTGTAGCAAACAAACTGCATCAAATGTCGCCCACATTCGCTCACCTGTCATGCGCCACAAGCAAAAACTTTTTGTGACTCTTTCCACAGAAAATAAAACTGTGCAATTTCAGCTTGACACTGGTTCCACTGTCATATTAATGAAGAAAGACACTTATGAACTTCTGGGTGCGCCAAAATTGTCGTTCTCTCAACAAGTGCTAACAGCATATACACGTCAAAATAATACCGTGCTGGGAACGTGTCGGTCAAAATATTTCAAATGTTTGTGTAGCTTATGGGACTTAACTACGGGGTCATCAGTCCATAAAGCTACAAACTACTTATGAACTAGCTAACACTAAGGACGGCACAAATATCCATGCCTGAGGGGGGATTCGAACCCCCGACCATAATGGAATGTGTAGCCTGCCCGCCTCTGTTACCAAAACTGTAGCTTTTGTAGTTCTTCTGATCAAATCTACACAGAACATTTTTGGACTAGATGCATTCTACTTGTTTGGCTTATCAATTCAAAGAGATGTGCTTCAGATTTCGTCAGTAGTGCCTCAGGACAAATCAATGCATTGAGTAAATTTTATAGTGACTTGTTTTCGCCGGAACTAGATTGTGCAAAACACTTCATGGCACATGTTACTTTAAAAGAATCTGCAGCACCATAATTTCGTAAAGCTAGACCAGTGCCTGTCGCCCTTCGTGATAAAGTTTCTGAAGAACTTAAACGTTGGCTGGATAGAGGGGTGATTTCTCCTATTTCTGCGAGTCAGTGGGCCTCGCCTTTAGTGATTCTAATCAAGCCATCAGGTCACACACTAAAATAGTGAGTGAGGTAAATATAGGGAAGGTTGGGGAAAAGCCAACCGACTATATTATAACCCCATACTGCTTCAACAAGCCTTTCAGTATAACAATTGGAAGTAGGGACCAGTGGGAGAAAATAGTTCGACACCGTACGGGGGATATTGTCTGGTTTACTGACGGGTCGAAATCAGACCAAGGCGTTGGGACCGGGGTATACGGGGTGCAGCCAAGACTGGAGGGCGTCATCTCTCTAGGGAAACTGCCCTCAGTATTCCAGGCCGAAATCACTGCCATCAGGGCATGTGTGGAGGAGAATCTGCGTAGGTGCTACAAAGATCGTAGCATCTATATCTATTCAGACAGCCAGGCAGCCCTGAGATCACTGGCAGCTCCTACAACAAGTTCTAAAATTGTTGCAGAATGTCACAGGGTTCTGATGGAGCTAGGGGAAAGCAATAGAGTAAGCCTATTGTGGGTCCCTGGCCACTTGGGGATCAGTGGCAACGAACATGCCGACAGATTAGCCAGGATGGGGGCAGAGGCTTCATTTATTGGACCGGAACCTGTCCTGACAATCACCAAGGCAATGATTATATTGCAGCTACGTAACTGGCTCAAAAGACAGCACGTAGAATATTGGACCAAAGTCCATCAACAAAAACATGGCAAGGTAATGATGCCAAAGCCATGTTTTAAAAGAAGCTCTGCAATCCTAGGTCTGAACAGGAGAGAGATTATACTCATGGTTGGATTGCTGACAGGCCATGGGAATTTCAAAAAACACCTACATACAATGGGAATAACAGAAGGGGACCCTAAATGTAGGATCTGTGATGACGGTGATGAAACTGCATCACATCTGATCTTCGAATGCATTGCATTGGAGAGTAAAAGGCATAGACCATAGATAGTATAGACTGCGCGTGACGTCATAACACTGAAACCAACATCTAAACCACGTGACTCGGGGCAAGAAGCGGAGTTTTTACTGTGTAAGAGTGCGAGGCTTTACTGTTGAAATACGTTTTCTTTTATTGTTTGTGTGGTATTTTCACTTGTAGTTACTCTGCTACAATGGTGAGATCCTGTTCTGCGTTCGGTTGCACCGAAAGATTCGTAAAAGGAAGCAATATATCTTTTCACAGGTAGAGTTTTAATGCTACAAATCGCTTTGTGGATACATTTTGTAAGATGAATTCAGTATATTTACAATCAAAAGCAATGGGCTATATTGTTCCAAAGCAGATACGAATGCTTTTCTCAGTATATTTTACTTTTGTAAATGTCATGAAGTGAATTATGAGGGTCCCTGTACTGTAAGCCTAACTGGGATTGTTCAGTAAAAATAAGTGACGAATTTCAGTAAGAAATTCCATGGTCTTTGTCTTTTCTCGTATTTCCTGAATTGTTTCTACATAATCACAAAATCGATTACAGTTTTCCAAAAGATGAAGGGCGGAGAAAAGTTTGGACCCTTGCTTTGAAAAGGGAGAATTTCAAGCCCAACGAACACACAATGTTGTGCAGCAAACATTTTTCGCCTGAATGTTTTGATACCGAGGCTTTTGGTTTCGGAAAGAAACTAAAGCCAGATGCTGTACCAACAATTTTCGATTTTCCTCCGCACTTACTACCTAGAGGACGGAAGAGGAAACCACCAGCTCTGAGGGACATGCAAGAAGCGTCTTCATCTTCCGAAAATGTGTAAGATGCATTTTATTTGTACCTAATAGTTATCTGTATGACATTAAATTTGTTATGGACAATTCGAATCACTTAAACATAACATTTCAATTTAAGCTGGCATCGTAAAATTAGATTTGTTATTGTATATAAAACTCTTCTGGGTTTTGGACCGCATCGTCAAAATATCAAACACTTCACCGACGTTTCGGCCACTATTGCAAGTGGCCATCTTCTGGGTGTTAGTTTGAGAGGCCATAATGTAAGATTTTTTCCACCATCTAAACCCATTGTTTATTTTGAAATATGACAAGTGAATTTAAACCACTATTGTAAAATGTGCTCTATACAAGACACTTCAGAACATCAAATTAACAATGCTGATAGTGGCCTGTCTTTATACATTTTTCTGTACATTAATATCTAGTTACTAAAGCTATTAACAAAACAGTTATGTGGTAGTTTAAAAGTACATGCAAAGGGTAATATCATCCTTTGCATATATAGCCTACTCTTCACTATAAAATTCATTCTCTCTAATAATACTTTAAAGGTTTTCTTGATGCTTTTTCACTTCACTCTTCTGTATAGGAATAAATCAGACATGCCTTTGCAGTTGTACAAGTATGTATTGAGGACCTTTGTCTTTGGCACTGAACTCAGCAGGCCTTAATTTTTTACGATGTTAATGAATATCTGCATTTTGTTTTCTAATATTGTAGGCCTATTGCCATTTATTTCTGAAACTGATTTCTCCATTCATGTACATACTTTAGAACACACTATTTTTGATTGTGGAAGTCAGTTTTGAATCACTGTTTGTTTTATTTAAGATAACACTGTCTTTTTCAATACATTAATTCTTTTAATATTATTACTCTTGGGATTTGCCCAGTACAGTAGTTTCCTGCTGTAAATGTTTTTTAAAAAGTGTGTGGTATACTGCAGACCTAAGCCTACATACTAGTTTATCATAATGTGCAACATGTTTCATTATAAGTAGCTATATGACTGTAGCTCCAAGTATCAAAATATTGTTGAATTAGTGTACAAATCAGTCCAAAAATTGTCAACATATTGCTTTTCTTAGTCCCATCACAGATGAACAGCAGCTGAAACGGCCAAAAACATTCAGAAAGTCATATATAGGAGATTATAAAACAGAAGCAGTGGCATTGTCACCTAGTAAAGCAACAAATTTTATTGAAGTTGCTCAAAATAGACTTGCAGATACAAGAAAGAAGTTACGTTTGGAAAGGCAGAAATGCCGTCGTTTATTGAAAAAAGTTACTACTGCTGAAGCACTGCTGTCAGAATTAAAAGAGAAGCAGTTGATTACTGAAAGTACATCTGACATATTACAGGTACGACAATGTTTCTATTTTTTCATATAATTACAGCTGTATAGTGCTTAGACGTGAAGAACTCTATAGAATAAAACAATAGTACAAATCTGATAACTTGTTTTGGTGTACTACATTTATTCTTTTAAACAGAAGAGTGTTGGAGTAAAAGAGCAATAATATACACTTTACGTAAATTAAAGTAGAAAATACTGGAACCAAGCTGAAGTTATATTTTGATTAGAATTGTGTGCGCGCAGATGTTATTAAAGTATTGATAAATGTTTTACTTTCTGTTTGTAGAATCTTCTCCCACCTGTTGTGGTCGAGTTGTTGAGGAGTTTTAAAGGAGAGCATGGGAAGGAGTACCCTGAAGAGCTTCGCAAGTTTGCCCTTACATTGAACTTTTTTTCTAGCCGGGCATATGATTATGTAAGAGAGGTTTTCAATAATTACTTACCACATCCCAGTACATTGCGTAAATGGTACCAAGGGGTAAGTGGAAAACCAGGATTCAGTGCTGAAGCAAAAGCTGCACTTATCCAAAAATCATGTCATATGGCAGCTGTGGGCAAAAAAGTTGTCATATCTCTGATGGTGGACGAAATGGCCATTCGAAAACATATTGAATTTGATGGTAAAAGGTTTATTGGGTATGTTGATTGTGGCACTGAAATGTTGTGTGAAAATTTACCTGAGGCAAAAGATGCCTTGGTGTTCATGGTGGTGGCACTGAATGACAATTGGAAAATTCCAGTGGGTTACTTCTTGACTAATGGTTTATGTGGTAGTGAGAGGGCTAATTTAATTCTATCTTGTTTGGATTTTTTGCAACAAATAGACATTAATGTACTTTCTGTAACATTTGATGGTGCTGCTGCAAATATGTCAATGGCTCGTTACTTGGGAGCGGAACTTACTGCTGACAATATGAAGCCATGGTTTATAAATCCAGCAACAGGTCTGAAAGTACACATTCTGTTAGATGCCTGTCACATGCTAAAGCTTATCCGAAACTGTCTTGCCACAAAGGGGACTCTTTTCGGTAAAGATGGCCCAATAAAATGGAGTTACTTTGTGGAGCTCCAAAAATTACAGGCTCAGGAAGGACTGCATTTGGGGACAAAATTAACGAAACGCCATATTAATTGGCATAAAGAGCCCATGAAGGTAAAACTTGCCGCACAGACATTGAGTCAAAGTGTAGCCAGTGCCTTTACATACTGCAAAAATGTTTTGGGTTTACCTCAGTTTCAGGGTTGTGATGAAACGGTGAAATTTGTGAGGTTAGTAGATAATATATTTGATATATTAAACAGTAGGAATCGATTTTCAAAGGGGTTCAAAAGACCCTTGGCCCAGACTACATACAATAATGTATGCCAGTATGTAAAGGAGGCTACAGCTTGGCTCTTTGCACTAAAAGAATCAGCCAGTGGAACATTATTAGTGTATTCTTCAAGAAGAGTTGGATTTATAGGCATGATTGTAAGTCTGCATTCAAGCTTAGCCATCTATGAGGACATACAAAATAGATTTGCACCACAAATGTCTTTTTTGCTAACACACAAACTGAGTCAAGACCACTTGGAAGTTTTCTTCAGTGCAGTGAGAAGTCGTGGGGGGGCCAATAATAATCCCACAGCCCGACAGTTTGAAGCTGCTTTTAAAAGACTTTTGGTACACATTCAAATTGGTGCACCAACTAGTGCAAATTGTTCAGCTATTGATTCGACAACAATTCTTAGTGTAATGTCAAGCGGTAATAAAGAAGACTTTGATCATGAATTGCCACCTGTTCCGCAGGTTGCATTTATTAATCATGACCATGATTATATACCAAATCCAGCTTCACTTACTTTGTATGTACATGATGTTGTGCAATATATAGCTGGATTTGTCACCAAGAAACTTCTGAAAAAAGTGAAGTGCCAGTTTTGCCAAATGGCACTGTGTTCAAATGTTTCAGGTTCTGGGATCTTGAAAGTCAAGAACAGAGGCGGCTTGACAATTCCATCGAATGATGTTGTTTATCTTTGCAAGATGGGTGAGAAAATATTACGACAAACACAACTTTTAAATGTGAAAAATTTATTGAACAGATTGGTTACCTTGTCCATGCAGGATATAAAGAGTGATATTTTTATGCAGCTCTATGAACATGTGGCAAATTGTCCTCCAATTGATAACCATGTTCACCAGTTGAAGAAGGCAGTGTTGTATGAATATTTTAAAGTAAGGTTGCATCACGAAGCAAGACTCCACACTGAGAAGCTACATGATGCACGTGTAAGGAGTTTCCACACAAAAATAATATTGTTTAAGAACCAGTAATTGTACATTTTAAAAATTCATTTCATTTGCAGGCTGATTTCTTGTATTTATGTGAAATAAATTAATTTTTAAACTGACTTCATTATTTTTCTTCACCCCCCCTCCACATTTTTCTTTTCTTTTTTCCTGTCAAAAAGAAAACATTGGAATGAGGTTATTTTTAAAATGTGTGATGAGTGATTATGCATTATAAAATCTGCACATTACAAGGATATTAAGTTTGTGTGACTCTGTGTTTATCAATTCAATCATTTGTTTTTATGGCTGACTTAAGGAAATGATTTCTTTTTGGCATTAGTTCAGGAAGGAAGAAATGTTAGTCATCAGAAGTTTACTTACTTGTCCCTGATAATTAACCAGGAAAGGCAGCAGTCTTTAACATCTACAGATCCTAATGGTTATGCGCATGTGTACACACACACTCAGCATATATGGTGTATTCATGTGGCCCCACTCAGTTCATCTAAAGGAAGTGTACGAACAGTAAACATTGTAATGTGTAGAGTGTACAAAACTATATAGCTGTTTGTGTTAATTTTAAAGTGGGGGAAGGATAGTATTTCTGTTACAATTTTGTATTGACTTGTATACATTTTCCAAAATCCTTTTGTCAACCTATTCTCTGGAGCAGAGCACCTGGAGTAATTTAATTCACTACAATTAATCAGAGAATATGTTGTGTGGGGTAGATGTCCATACAGTTCAGAATGAGTTTTTAAAGAACTTTGAATTCTTACTCCCCAATACATGTTCTCCTAAATGGTTTTTCCACTGGCAAGAGAAACCTCTTTTAGCTAATGTAGACAACACTGAGGCAACCAGAGACATTTGTATGCACAATTTATATTCTTGCCCAGTCTTAAGAGAGGAGTAATGAATTCTCATGCTAACACACAGTGTTCACTAAGTTCCTGCCTAAGATAAAGCAAGATATTGATTGGAATTCTTACCAATTCAAAATTAAAGTATACTTAATCACATGTTCCAGTAATTACTTCAATTAGATTGAGTTTTTATAGTTACTCGACAGATATTTTGTTATACAACTAAAGGTGGATGTACCAGTCTTTGACAATGTACCAGTAATTGGAATTGTTTTTGTGTTTTGGGATATATTAAGGAACCATCTCTTTGACCACATGTAAAAGGTAAATGAAATTCATGTGTTCATGAAATTGATTGCAATGTCAGAAATAATTTGTCTTTGTTGTTGGGATATGAAGGTGTACTACAGTAGGGCATAACTGAAGATTGGGATACCACAAGTTCGCTTTGAACCCATGACAGCAATATACTAAACAGAAAAATGTGGAAATCAACATTTCAAAACACACAAAGTAAAACTTTCCATTACACAAAAAGAAACTTTTTCTTTTCCATAGTGTTCTGGCAAGAATTTGGCAGTATGAATTATTGGCGTTTCAAGTAATTATCCTAGTGTTCTTTAACAGCAACATGGGACTCAGTTAGTGAAAGGATGAATGTAAATTTATAAGATCTTATTGATAAAGTAATGTTACATAACAGAAAGATTGTTTCAAGCCATACAACTTGCTGACGTCATGGGTCAAAAGGAGAAGGAAGGGAGCTAAAAGTTTAATGTCCCATCTATAGCATTATTATTAGAGACTGAGCTTACACTTGGATGTCTGGGTAAGTATGGGGTGTGGGCTAACAAAATATATTGGCGTTTGGAGAAAGTTGATGAATTAAATTTTGCAAATAAATCTCGCCACAACGAATAATGCCTTTCTTATGTTGATATTCACTCCAACTTGTGCATCATTTCTGTCTCTCCTCCATTAATTGTTATGATACAAAATGAGCTGCAGTTCTCTGAACACACTACATCATCAGTCACACTTAATGGGAATCCCACAATCCACAGCAATATACTAAACCAGGACATACAAATGTAATATAGGCTGTTTCTTTAATAGAACTGTTGCATCTCTTAAGTGTTCTGCCAATGAAATGTAAGCCTTCATTACAAGATTTTCTGTGAAACATTCCAATAACAAGCACTAGGCCTAATTGTACATATGTTATTCATCCTTCAATACATAGTGAAGACTGAACATACTGACTATTGGATGCGCCTATTGCAACATAATTAGGCCTATCGTTCCTTTAAAACATTTTCCTTGATATTGTTTTGGTATCTGCACTTGATTAAGCGGACGCTTATTTGGTGTAACAAACCTGACGTACTGATTATAAACAGATTTCGTTTCATACGAAAGCGTACTACACATTTCACACGTATTATTGAATTGTTAAAAACCAATGCAGGATGCAATACAGAAGTCAAGTGACGTGACATTGAAACAAAAACACGTATTCACTAAAGAAATGTGGCCTTTACAAACAACTGTCAATACGCTTCACTTGGCTCCACATAAAATCGATAACCATGCATTATCAAGCGAAATTTCCGAGATTTTATGTGAATAGAACAATAACATGTGTAATAGGAATAGGACGTGTAGTTTCATTATTAAAATCAATGCTTGATTTCATTTATAAATAAGAAATACTACAACTGTCAGCTGCACATCACACTGCTAGTAATGACGTAAACTCTGCTTCTTGCCCCGAGTCACGTGATTTAGATGTTGGTTTCAAACCTCAACATGGCAGAGATAGGAGCGTGCGCAGTCTATGTTTATTTATGGTCTATGGTAAAAGGCACAGAACATTTGGGACAACCAGACCCAAAGAAATTGTGTCTAATAAAGAACTGGTGAAGGGACTCCTTGCACTGTTCAAGGGCATTGGTTGGCTTTATTAGACATACAGGGAGCGATACCGCACAATAAATTTAGTTTCGGTGCGAGCAGTGGCGGGTTGGACCAAGACTGTTTTGGCTTCCCTGAAAGAGTCAAATCAATCAATCAAGCCACCAGGAAAATTTCGTCTCTGTGTGGACTTTAAATCAACAGTGAACAGCCAAACAATTGTAGACACTTACCTCCTGCCCTGGCCTCAGGAACTGATGGACAAATTAGGACAATCTCGCTTCTTTTCTAAGATTGATTTAGCGGTGTCTTACTTACAGATTCCGCTCGATGACGAGTCAAAAAAGGTTTTCGTCATTAATACTCACATGGGCATTGTTCAATTTCAACGCCTACCCTTTGACAGTTCTTCCGCCCCCGCTATTTTTCAGCGTTTTTAGGAACAAATGACAGTTTCTGTACAGTGCTGCTCGAGCTATTTAGATTTTAGATGATAATGTGGTCTCAGGGCGCACAGTTGAAGAACATTTATCAAACCTGGAGTGCCTTCTCAAAGTGTTGACTGCAGCAGGTCTACGTTGTAATAAAGCAAAGTGTTCGTTTTTTCATACTGAAATAGAATACCTAGGCTATGTGATTAATGCCCAAGGAATCCATCCCTTACAGTGACATCTTCAAGCAATCAAATCTCAGATTGCAGCTCCACCGCATAACTTACGTAGGAAGAATGTTCCTTTTGTATGGTCTAAAGATTGCCAGGTTGTGTTTGACAAATTAAAGTCTGCATTACTCAGTGATGCATGTTTGATTCCCTTTTACCCACAGAAGCCTGTAGTGCTAGCAGTGGATGCATCTTCTTACGGTCTGGGTGCAGTAATGTTACATCATACTGGATCTCACGATCGTCCACGGAACCTCCGACAGCTGAAGTCACGGACGACCTACTAAGAAGTGAGAACCTCTCGATTCGGAAGGGAGGTCTTATTTAAGGACACTGGTCCAGTTGTGGGTGGTTGAGGTGTGGTTGTCATTGTTGAGGGTATACCTTGTGTCACCCCTGCAACATGACACGGACCACCTAGAATCCGTGTCGCTGCTTGCGGACAGTGAACCTGCTACCCGGCTAATGTAGACCTTCCAGACTGCACAGACTGACAGACGCTAAACTCTAAGAGTAGACCTTGGACATACCGACTTGCAGATGGTACAACACTCTGACTCGCCTGATGTTAGGAGTTTAATGCACCGCTGATGGGTCACGCCACCAGCCCTATCTGCTACCCTCGCATCTTGGGCTCACTGATTGCCGGCTGGCGTCACGTCACTGCCGTCTCCGCCTGGCTACCTATGCAGATTCCACCAGTGCTTCTGCGGACACTTTGAGCGGGCTGCTTGCCTGGTGTACTATGATGTAAAGAAGAGCTAACTTGATATTGTATGTCATTGTGAAAAAGGAAGAAATTGTACATCTACAGTAGCTGCTGTCCAGCAGCACAATTCTAAAATGATGTCCACGTCACATTGTTTATGAAAATTTGTCACTTTACGAAGTACTTATTTTTGTGTAACGCAAACTCTTCATGTACATAAACAAACATTAATTCCAGATCCTTGTTCCGTTCTGTCGAACGAGCAAGACCAGAATGAAAGCAGATCCACCTTTCGGCAGTTGCTGAAGCGATGATGGGGGAAGCGACATCGTGCAAGAAAGTTAACCGCGTTTGAACTTACGTGTAAGATGGCATGATAGTATACGAATTTGGCGTTTCCATGCGAATGTTGACTGTCGCGAGTGATGGTGGGGGGATGCATTGTGTCTGAAATTATGCCTGTGGAAATTCGGCCTGAATTGGCGTAAGCTAAAAAGAAACATCGACTGACACACTGATATTCGGCAACATGTTGACTCAAATATCGACTTTTCGATATATCGTTGTCTGATACCCGGTGATCCCAAGTTTACTTCGGTGGGGTGAAGCTTGTTTGTAGAAGTGTGCTGCGTTGTTATTGAGTGGTGTTTGTAGTGTTGTTTGGGTGAGACGTATGATTTTTACGTTACTGATGTGTGGAAACTGTTTTCAGAGTGACTATTTGTTGAACACAAGATAAAAATCGAATTGAATGTAGGCACATTATTTTAGAATGAGAAGACAATTTAAGTTTAATCGTATTTTATGGCGTGTGGAGTCGAGGGAAGTAGGCGTTACCTGTTAGTAGAATGATTTTTATATTTCATATCGCGCTGCTAAAAGTAAACGATTTTGTAAATAAGTATCTGGAAATAGAAGAGACTCACTCAACTACAGATGTCGCAATTTTTCCCGGTTTTTCGAAATTTTGTGTAGATGGTGTTGTGTTTGAGCCACCTGTGCATATGCAGAGACAGGAAGCAGTATATAAAATTATAAATGACTTCAGTTCTCGTGCGAGTGTTAAGAAAATTGTTGATTTTGGCTGTGGTCGCTTTGATTACTTCAAATTGTTTAAGAATGTAACTGGCATAGAGGAAATTTTGGAAATCGACGTGAATGAAGAATTATTGTTGAATGAGCACTCACGGCTTGCCCCGACTGTAAGTGATTTTTTGACAAGGCGTAAAGTTGACTTGAAGGTAAAAGTTCTGCAAGGGAGCATTGCAGATTTGGACTGCCGCTTGTTGGGAACAGATATCTTTGTTTGCATTGAAGTGATTGAGCATTTGTATCCTGATACTCTTGAAAGTGTGCCATATACCGTATTTGGTTTCATGAAGCCTCATATCGCAATCTTCAGTACTCCTAATAGAGATATGAATATTTTGTTTGATATGCGAACACCTTTTAGAGATGAAGATCACAAGTTTGAATGGAGTCGAATGCAGTTTAAGTGCTGGGCAAATAATATTGTTGCAAGGTATCCAGACTATGAAGTAAAATATTATGGTATTGCCAATGGCCCAGAAGGAACAGAATCTGTTGGATGTTGTTCCCAACTGGCATTATTTAGGAAGAAATCTGATACAACATATTCGGATTGTGAAAGACCCAACGGACAATTCATTTATAAATTAATTGCTCAGTATGATTACCTAGCTAATAGTCATGATCTGGAAGGCAAAAGTGTTTTAGATGAAGTATGGGAAATAATACAACGTATCAATGTGTCTAATGAGTATCTTGATCCTGACATGCGTGTACCATTGTCACTTTTACATTCCAAACTTAAATCAAACTCTCTCACTATAGCGGAGTTAAGGGAGACTTTAGAAGAAGGTATGTGGAAAGTAAGAGATTGCTCTGGAGAAACTTATGTTTTTCCATATGCTGAAAATAATAATGACTCTGAGGACTTTGAAGATGACTGCTGTACAAATGAAAGTGTACTTCCAATTGTTGGAGAACAGACTGAAGAGTATGAAAGTAGTTGGGAGCAATGTGTTCCAGAAGATGAACAGTGGTGTGTAGAGGACGAGGCACATTTGAATTCAGTTTCTTAGTGGACAATCACACTGGATGTCAGGCTATATTATTTTGAAAGGATTAATGTTTATTTTATTTCCTTATATAGACATCAGACTTTTTGCACCCTGCATGCAGATAATCAGAGAACTTTGCCTGCTGATTCTTGAATGGTGCAAGGACAAGGCACAGAATATAGATAAGAGAAATAATGTGTGGCGGCTATTTCTCTTTATTTTACAATGCTTGGTTATGGCACTGTACTACTGTCCACCCCTACAATTAAAAGCCCCCGAGTTTCATATCTTTCCATTTAACCTATTTCTGTCTCTTATTGTTAGAGTCCTACATTGATGTTGTTCTTTTTTGTTTCCTCTAATTTCTTTGTATCATAAGTATAATCTGTTTACCAGGATCACACCTTATCATATTTTCATAATACTAATAGTAATGTTTGTTAATATACACAATAGTGAAGTACAGGCCTACCATCTGATTGAGCATGATGTTCCATTTAATAGTACTGGTGGCAGACTTCAGTTAATTTACAGTTTCTGACGTCATCAAATTTTACTTCAGATGTGGATAGTTTGTTATGTTAAAGGAAGATACGGTAGACATAATGCACACAGAATATGAGTTACTGTACTGAATAAGCTTTGACACAGGTGGCACTAAGTTCTTACTTTATATGTGGCCACTACAGTACTGTACCAGAGGAGGCTAATTTGATTGATGTGAAGAAATTAATGCTGATACATTTTGTACAAAAGTATCTGAGTACATCTAATTATTTTAGAATTGTGTGATGACAATTTATGTCAATACTTTTAGGTGGAAATTTAAGACTTTTCTAGACTGGGGAATATTACCTACAATAAAATTGACTGTGAAACTTGGAATATTCAGTAATTTGTGTGTGTTTTGTTCCAATGAGGCTGAATTTCTCATCTGCTGTGGTGAGACATTGGTATGTAACTTTGTTATTAAAGTTTCCTTTGTGGTCCAAGGTTTTAAACAAATGATTGGAGAACATTCTAACAGCTGGTTTTTCTATCATTAACTGTCCTTTAACATAGGCTACTAGCAGTGGTTCGGTCATACAGTGGTGCCTCTCTCTCTCTCTGATAATGTCTCTAGTAATAAGTGACATCTCAGACATTCAGTTTCCACTAGGGTTCAGGTCTGTTGTAGTACTGTTAAAATAGCATTTTGTTGAGTATTTTTGTACAAGTAGTGAAAACTTCTTGAAATTATGTTTTAGTAAATTAGTTTGTGCACGACACAAACGAGACACACTACCGACAAAATGTAATTAAATAAACATAGAATACTACTAATCACAAAGAGGAAACAAAGTGGCAATATCAGTTTATATATCCCAACATGTCCCCTCAAATTGATATTAACAATATATTGTGCAGAGTCACTCCTCTGCGTATTTCACAAGGCCACAGTTTCTTACAAAGGTTACATGTCTTCCAGTACTTACAGGTTTTGGAAAAGCATCAACTAACATATCTTCAGAAGGTAGATGTATAGTGTTAACAACACCTGATTCCACGTGCTTTCTTATAAAAGGATATTTTACATCGGTATGCTTTGATGTAGAATTTGCCACTAGATTCTTTGTCATCACAACATAGTTTAAGTAACTTTCTGATACCACTTGGATCTAGTGGTTGATCAAAAACTAAGTATAAATTTTAAAACTTGATAAATCATGGAATAATGTAGATAGAGAGGTGAGTCATTCCATGTCAAATCAACACACCTATTTTACCTCACCATTTTAGATTTTGCTAAAATTTAGTATACTTATAGTGGGTACTGAGACTAAGAAAAATACCAAATTTCAGTTTTTTACCTAAAGCCATTCCTGAAATATAGTCATTTAAACTTTTCAAAAACTGGCCAAAATTGAGTGAACGAACTTTTTTTTTTCTAATTGCTCTAAGAGCTGCCCTGATTGAGCTGGGAAAGGTGTCATTTTGCCGCTTTTTGCATGCTCTTTCCAGTGATACACAACATAGCTTCTAATTAATAAACTTTTTAAAAATACTAATTTTGATTTAATTTTTTACAAAAAGTACATAATTGAAAATTTTCAAAATATTTCAATAACTACTTCACACTGTTATAAATCACATAGAAAAATATAAATGAGGGGTGATAATGGGTTTATTGTTAAAAAATTATTCCAGACCTTGTTTTCACTAACAGCCCTAGATCGACCAAACTGACGTATAACAAACAGGAATTTCATTAAAATATACTGAAAGGTAGGTAAAAAAAGTATTGGAAATATTAAAACATCACCTTATTAAAACAAAACTAATTATCATATAATTAAGTTGATTGCTTATTTTAATTTCATACAACTTAAATAACAGTATATTAACTTCTTGTTTAACCTATACCTAACCTAACTCCCACTTAAAATGATCACTGTTTCATACAGATCATAAAATAAATAAAACACGCTACCTGCTCTATGGTTGACTGCTATGGAGTATTTTGTAGTGTTGCCAACGTTTACAGTGCGTGGGCAACAGACTCTGCAGTTTAGCCCCACAGGACATGTGCAGGATTGGAGAATGACTTAGCTGGTCCACATGGCTGAAGAAAAGTTGTTTTCACTTCAAGTTCTTAATTTTTTACCCCTCTCTAAAACGTACCCAAGCCGCCAGTTTCTGCCATGTACAGAAATGATAGAACCTGATACATCTTGTAACTTAAGTTTGTTTGGTAATGTAGTTACTTCCCATTTTGGTGTGGCCTTCGCAAACTTGCACGAGCTGCCAGTCTCTTAACTGAACCCCCTACTACATCACAAGGCTTTTCCCATGTGCTGTGGCTGGAAAGTGCCATTCAGCTTTTATGTTGATGTCTTCCCCATGAAGGCAAAGCTTCAGGGAGTGTTTATTTTGTACTGAACACAGAACTGCCAGAATAATAGTATATCTTTCTTGAAAGCTTTTGAAATTTATTTGTTAGATAAGAAATAAGCTTCTTGTGGAAGGTGTAAACCACACTCCAGGCAATTGGTAACAATGACAAAGCTCATATGCTCATTTTTGTCTTCCTGTGATATTTTGATATTTCTAGTACTTTTTGTTTTTTACTTACCTTTCAGTATATTTTAATAAAATTCCTGTTTTTTAAAGGTCAGTTTGGTCGAACTAGGGCTGTTAGTGAAAACAAGTGTCCGGAATAATTTTTTTAACAATGAACCCGTCATGATCCCACATTTATATTTTGCCATGTAATTTACAGCAGTATGAAGTAGTTATGGAAATATTTTGAAAATTTTGAATTATGTACTTTTGTAAACAAAATTAATTCAAAATATTAATTAGGATTTTGAAAAAGGTTATTAATTAGAAGCTATGTTTTGTTGTATATCACTGGAAAGAGCATGCAAAAAGCTGCAAAATGACACCTTCCCCAGCTCTCTAGCTCAATTAGGGCAGCTCTTAGAGCAATTTAAAAAAAGTACATTCACTCGATTTTGACCAGTTTTTGAAAAGTTTAAATGATCATATTTCAGGAATGGTTTGAGGTAAAAAACTGATATTTGATATTTTTTTTAGTTTCAGCATGCACTATAAGTATACCAAATTTCAGCAAAATCTAAGAGGGTGATGTAAAATTTCTCTTTAAAGTGTGTTGATTTGACATGGAATGACTCGGGTAAAAATTGACACACATACTTGGAAAGACATAGGGTTTTATTGGAGGGAAAAAAAAAAGTTCAAAAAATGTCTGACAGATGGCACTTCACCTGATCAGAAAAGCAATAATTATTTTAACAAATTAAAGCAAAGCAAAGATGATGATCCTTACAGGAAATGCTAAATGTTGTGAACAGCACTGTAAAGCAGTCCAGGGTTATGGTGAGGCATTGGTGTCGGATGTTGTCTTTCAGCTTCCCTAGAGACGACGCTCGATCACGGTACACTTGCGACTTCAGGTAACCCCAAAGCCAATAATCGCACGGACTGAGGTCTGGGGACCTGGGAGGCCAAGCATGACGGAAGTGGCAGCTGAGCACATAATCATCACCAAACGACAAGCACAAGAGATCTTTCAAGTGTCTTCAAATAGGGTGGAGTGTCATCCGGCATAAAAATCGTAAGTCCCAGCAGTTGTTTATCAGCCAGGCTGGAAATGATGCGATTCTGTAACATATCGGCTTGCCTCTCACCCGTTATGGTAGCAGTCACTGACATTTTACCAGAATCACACAGTTCCGCAAAGAAAAAATGCCTGATAATGATAGATGTGGTAAGTCAAATCCATACCGTGACTTTCTCGTCGTGCAATAGTGTTTCCATGACAGTTCTAGTATTTTCGGTTGCCCAAATTCTGCAGTTGTGGGCGTTGACAGACTCTCGGAGCGTGAAATGAGCTTCGTCGGTCCACAACACGTTACTCAACCAATCGTCATCTTCCACCATCTTTTGAAACGCCCACACCGCAAATGCCCTCCGCTTCACTAAATCGCAAGGTAACAGTTCATGATGCCGATGGATCATGAAGTTGGTGAAAGTGTCACCAAAGCGGACATCAGATTGTTATATGTTGTGTTGCAGAAAGGACGGTATAGTCGTGGTTGGTGGTGGGAATTCAAGTGAATATACAGGTAAATTGTAAAGTGGTATCATTAAGTAGATTCGATCTATATAGGTGAAATCTATTTGACGAGTTCAGTTTGTCGTTTTTGTGTTGAATTATAGTTCCTGAGGTTGTCTACATAATTATTGATAATTTTAAAGAAAGCTTACACTCGAAATTGTACATCCTGAAATGATATATATCGAACTTACAACTGTAAATCAATTGAGTGTTCCCGAACCAGAGATTCGGGTGCTATGTGCACTCAAGTACTAAAAAAGAAATTCTTATTTGACCTATACCTAACCTAACTTTCACTTTAAAAAAAATTATAGGTATCGTAGCCTTAAGAAGGTTACGGATAGGTTAAACAAGTAGTTACTTTTAGTATGTGAAGGTGACTATGCCCGAATCTCCGGTTCAGGAACATTCAGTCGATTTACAGTTGTACGATATATATCATTTCAGGCCTTAAAACTGCAAGTGTAAGCTTTCTTTAAAATTACCTAATTATTAAATGTATTTTGAAGAGGTGGTATTGTTAAGTAGATTTAACCTATTTAGGTGAAATCAAAATACCGATATGTTGTCACAATTTATGTATATGACTTCTAGTTCCACAAGATGGGTCCAGAAGATGTGGTAAGATGTGTTCATAGTATCTCTGATTATGTATGATGTCATTGGTCAAAGCAGTATTGGAGACTAGAGTTTATCTGGCTTTCGATATACCCTGTGCCCGAGTGTGCCGTGCCTTTTTCTGTAAACTTCCACTTCTGGGAATAGAACAGTGCTGTCCTTCCTGACTTCTAATGTATATTGGATCTTCTTGTGCAATTTGTTCAGATGATCATGAAATCGGTGTAGCTCCATCTCCAACTTGTGGTCATATTGCGAATGTGTCAGCCAGATATCTGAACCATCATAGTGGGCGTAAAGGAGCAGGACAAAGTGCCGTTGCTTTGAGGTCCTCCATGAATATGTTGGCTGCTAAAGATTGAGACTGTTTCACTGTCTGTCTGCCACTTTCTCTTCCTTTCTTACAGATTGCTGTTCATCTATTCAATCACCATTTTCTTCTCTCTACACGAATCTTTGCGGATGGATGAGGGAGACCCCATTGTTATGCTGTCAGTTTGCTCAAAATAACTTTCTTGCCACTGTTGAAGATAAACACAACTGAACAACGTTGCATATAGCTGGCAGGATACGTTCTTGTAGGATACAAACAATTTCATCTACTGGCACATTGGTGAACAATGACTTTACGTCAAAGCTAACCATGATATCAGTAGGTAAAATTGTTTTTCTATTTTGTGTGTTCTGTAAATTGTGTTGAGTTCTTCATATTTGAGTCAGTTTTGCCAACCAGAGGTCTTAGTTTAGAGGCTAGCAACTTTGCAAATTGTATGTAGATGAGGTAATTCCATCCACAATTGGTCATAAAGGCTGGCCATTCTTGTGTAACTTTGGCACTCCATAAATTCTAGGGGGAAGTGGAACACTAGGAATGAGACCTTAGGCTGTGTTGGTGTCAATTCTTGAGTCTTTAAATGCACTCTGTCTTTCGAATTATCTTAGTCATTGGGTCCGCCTAGAGTTTATTGTAGATGGAATCATTTAATAATTCTTTCATCTTATCCTCATACTGCAATGTGTCAAAGATGACCCTTTTTATCTGCTTGAAGTATCACTACATTGTTCTTCTTTAGTTCTGTGGTAGCTGCCGTTCCCTTGCGTCTGAGGTTGTACTTTGGCAGCTTGGCACGTGGTACTATTTGGATGGTTTCCTGCTTCTGACGGGGTATACCCAGAAGGCGGCCGCTATAATGTTGGCTGATACTTTAATAAAAGTAATAGCCATCTTACATTATGGTGGGGTATAAAACCCAGAAATCTGGTATGTCAAATATGTTCTTGTTTAACACATTTGCTGCGACTGTCGCTTATACGCGTTTCCGCGATCAACATGCCAGTCAGAGTAACGCTTATAAGCAGTGCGTTCGCTGGCTGTGCACTCATGTTATTTAATACAAGCCACAAAAAATATCACGTAACGTTCTCCTGTCTGCAATTGTGTTTTTGTCCTTAGTGGTTTGCTATAAAAACATCACCTGTACACCTTCCCAACTTATTATATGGGATTGGGTGAGCACCACATTGCAGATGAGACCAGTTTCTTTTTTTCTGTTTGATAAATTTTGGTGTTTTCATACTATAAATTCTTTCTCAATGAAGTGGATGTAATGCTTGTTTGAATTTCATTGTCTTTCCAGTTTGCAATAAATGAGAGGTGTTGTTAGAACTGTATACAATAAATGCATATGCTTGCAGCGTTTATCACATAATCGGCATGCAGCTAAAGCGTACCTCTGTTTCTATATCTAGCACCACCTCTTGAGCAGGCGGTATATTCGCTTTCAATATTACAGATTTCGCAGGAGGTCTGATTTCAGCGCTTACAGGCATCCACCTAGAGCGTTAGTGGTCTGCACTGGTGACCACAGCAAACATGTTAAGAGACTAACAGAGAAGTGGGAGAGTCAGCCATATTATTCCTCATTCTTACTTCCTTGCCAAAAATGTGAACATATTTAATCTCTTTTAGCACAAAATGAGCTAAATCCCTTTATCTGGTTGTGATGTCTCAACCGTGAATTTTGCTTCTTGATGTTAACTTGTTCAAAGTTAGCAGCCCCAATTTATGACGGGACCAGCTAGTCTGTTTCCATAATGATACTTCTGCAACACCTAATATTTGACTTTACTCTTCCGAAGATTCAGTTATTATATCATCTTATAGTATTAATTCCACCTTACATTATAAATAACTTCTTTGTACTCTTTAATTCATTTCAAAGTTTTAGTCCATCTTATTACAATGCTAAGTATGGAATACTAGCTTAAACCCGCGGCTCCACTCGCGTGTTGGTTCATTATGATAGATTAGCTATCTTTCAGCAGTGTGCTATGCGACTGGTTTTGAAGATGAGATGGCATTCAACTATAATGATTGTAATAATATCACACATCGGTCACTTGATGTAATGCGCAAAACATCAAATTGATTTTTTTCAAGAGATGTATTAAAAGAAATTTCTTTTTTACTGCTGTATTTATTTATTCTTATATTTCGTTATTCCTATGCTTACCCTTATAGAGAGAGAGCTGAAGACATTGTAGCACGAATAGACCAAAGATATGGTCTATGGCATCACGTTTCGCTGTATGTAACGTGATCGCTGGCATTCAGTTCGAATTGTTTTTTTAATAATTTGACGATTTTCAATCACCATATCTTCCACCCCTTATAGCTATCGGCATGGAAATGCTATGATGTACAAAGGGAGACTTCGGACAACAATTACACACAGACCATTCGTTTGCGTTCTGTAGTTTTCGCTGCAGAGCGAAATATGAATACACACACACACACACAGAATTTTATATACACCGTTAACTTTCCATCCCAGTATACCCTTTTATCATTATCAACCCTCAACCAACAATGCAACCATTTTCAAAGAGTAAATATTGTTCGCGTTATATTCTTCTAATTGCTAAATATCTATCAGATCACTATAAAACTGTGCCTAAAGCCTTCCTCAGGTATAAATTAGTAACTGTACAAATATTTAAGACTCTGTGTCTTGTCATTCGGACGTGATAAAGCCTACACCAAACAGACATTCACACTTGCGTCTGTGTAAATGTGTGTGTGTGTGTGTGTGTGTATTTGTTTACCCTCCTTTTTTCCCCCCAAGGTAAGTCTTTCCTGTCCTGGGATTGGAATGACTCCTCATCCACTCCCTTAAAACCCTCATATTTTCCTTTTCCCTCTCCTTCCCTTCTGCCTGACAAAGCAGCTAGGCTGCGAAAGCTTGCGTTTGTGTGTATGAGTGTGTCTTCTGTTCATTTGTGCTGCTGTCACACCTGTGCTCCTTCGCCTGGTGAGTAATCTTTGTCTATTTTACACACACACACACACACACACACACACACACACACACACACATAATGAAAATTATAGAGGGAAACTTTTCCCGTGGGATAAACAAAAATAAAAAATAGAAAAGAGATGACTTACCAAAAGGACCGGCTCGTCGATAGAAAAAAAAAAAAAGAAATCACACACAAACACACATACAAGCTTTCGCCACCACTGGCAGCTTCTTCAGGAAAAAGAGGAAAAAAGGGGAGGAAAAAGGGAAGGATATGGGTTTTAAGGAAGAGGAAAAGGAGTCATTCCAATCCCAGGAGTGGAAGGACTTACCCTAGGGGAAAAAAAAGGAAGGTAAACCAATACACACACACTCAGACATATCGAAACGCAAACACACCTAGACAGACATAAGGTGTGTTTGCGTTTCGATTTGTCTGAGTGTGTGTGTATTGGTTTACCTTCCTTTTTTTCTATATATACATGTGGCGTCTGTTCCGAAAGAATAGACATCACTTCTGATCCTGCAGCTGTTATTATTTAATATTCATAGAATATATGACATCAACTGCGATTGGGCAAAGCTGAAAAAGTGTACCCAACCGGGATTCGAACCCGGGTCTCCTGCTTTCTAGGCAGTTGCGCTGACCCCTACACCACTCGGGACACAGTGATCACCGCACCTGCAAGCACCTTTTTTTCCCCTAGGGTAAGTCCTTCCACTCCAGGGATTGGAATGACTCCTTTTCCACTTCCTTAAAACCCATATCCTTCCCTTTTTCCTCCCCTTTTTTCCTCTTTTTCCTGAAGAAGCTGCCAGTGGTGGCGAAAGCTTGTATGTGTGTTTGTGTGTGATTTTTTTTTTTTGTTTTTTTTTTTTTTTTTTGTTTTTTGTTTCTATTGACGAGCCGGTCCTTTTGGTAAGTCATCTCTTTTCTAAATAGTTATCCAATCGCCATAAAACTGTGCCTAAGGCCTTCCCCGGGTGGACATTAGTAACTGTATAAATTTTTAGCTCTTTATGTCTTGTGGTTCACACGTTATAAACATACACCGTACAGACATTCACATTTATAGATATAGATTAACTGACTTTCCACTATGAAGACAAATGTAAGAGTCATAATACAGAACACACAGCTTAAACCAGGGGTCTCCAATTTACTAGGCCAGGAGGGCCACATTTCAAGTTCCAAATCACAGGGCAGGCCAAGTAGCATATTTAACGATTACTGAAGAATGTGATACTAATGCCTACTTTGACCTGTGACGTCAGTGATAAGGCAGAAACTCCAATTTAACACTTTTGCTGCGGCTGACGCTTATAAGCGTCCGCACTCAATGTAGGATAGCGTCAGCCGCAGCGAAAGTGTTAACCTGTAAACAGTATTATCACTATCATATCCTCTTTACACCTGATCAATAACATGTGAACAAGGTTCAAATGCAGTTTAGGTGACGGCAGCTTCTGTTTAACACGTATATATTGTTGGTGGTAAATGTTCAGATCACCAACAGCAGCGTATTGCACTTTTGTTATGATGTTGGTAGCGGCAGCTGTGCAGTACGCAGGGGCATTTGTGCTGGTCAGTTATTTGTTTACGAGCGTCAAGTGAAACAATCATGTTCTGATGAAATTTATGAGGACATATTGTCAGCCCATTGTAATGTCCATTGCAAACAACTGATATTTCAGATTCGTAGTATTTTGTAATTAGGAAGTAAAATAACTGTAAAAGGGCACATAAAGGATGAAATTTCAGGGGGAATACAAAACTCTTCAAAATTTTATTATTGTGTATCTGACATAATAAGAAATTGGAAAATACCTGCAGAATCAAAAATTATGATGTATAAGTCATATTATCTGCCAATTCTCACTCACGGATCGGAATATTGGACAAGATCTGAGCAGGATACAAGAAACAGAAATGTGATTTCTACGAGAATTCCTTGGCAAGACAAGAAGGAACAAGATAAGAAATGAAACCGTACGAAGCTCTCTACGCATCAAGCTCCTGAAGGAAATTATAAGAGTGTAAGAGAATGGGAGCTGAAAGACTTCCAAGAATAGTCCTAGATTGAATGGAATCCGGGTGAAGACCAGTTGGAAGACTGCGAACGAGATGGAGAGACCAATTGAAAGATGAAGTGAACCAAAGAGGGATGCAGTGGGAGGAGCTGTTAAATGACAGATTGTAGGAGAAAAGAGAGGCGTGGAAGAGGCTCTTTCGACTACTTGCAGGAAGAAGGAAGTATTTTGTAATTGAAACATGGGTGTTATATATGCATGAAGTTGAATGGATCAGTTTGTACTGTAAAATGTAATGATGCATTTGTAAAAAAAAAAAAAAAAAAAAAAAAAAAAAAAAAAAAAAAAAATCATTCATCACTTTACTCAGTTCCATTCATTTAATTGAATCATCTGTTATAAAGTCGCGAAAGTATAACAGACACTCACAAAAATAAACCAGATAGTTGCTTCAGCTCCCGCGCCACAACCATTCAGTCATGTCATGCCTGTCGTTGGTTCATCGAACTGGCACACCAGTGGTTGCCCATGTTGGCACTGGCGCGGTCAATAATTGAAAGTGAAGGCAGCCAATCAGGAATGGCGTTCAGACAGACAATAAGAATGTCTTTCTTTCTCTCCCATGGCATGACTTAATTACGAAATTACCTGTTGTTCCAAAGTGCGTAGAACTCTGTTGGGAATGCAGATCATAATGGAAATATTACACAAAAAACCATTTTCTAATAAATGGAAATTGAGCTCATTTACTTTCATTGGTAATTTAAAAGACTGTTTTCAACTCAAAGCTGCTAAATTAAAGTCATGTCCACGTAGTGACTGTTTCTGTATGTTTCTTAAAGTTTTTCAAAGAACATATTGAGTTTGTGAAGCAGGTACTAATAACAAGACTTAATTTCTACCTGTGAAACAAGCAGCAATACCATTTACAAATAAATCTTCAAAAAAATGTATTTTCAATGCCTATGTCACAATATTACTGTTACTCATAAAAATATGTCTGTCCACAAACCCTGATTTGATCTCAAAGAGTAAGGACATTCTTAATAGACTGAACGCCCTCTTCTGATTAGGTGTCTTTCCATCAGTCACCACGTGTCTACCAACATTACATCAACTAGAATCGACTGTCACCAAACCTACAAACTGAGTTTTTTTAACTCAACACTTTAACTCGTTTCTCAATAATGAAATTTTTTTGGTTTTACAAAAACACAAGGTTACAATTTTACCTCAGGCAGTGGTGGCGTAGTATGCTGATGTTGGCAATGACAATTGAATATGGCATGCATTGAATACTCAGTCACACAGAATGAGCACAAAGATCAATGTTTACTGTGCTGTATGGTTAACAGGTTCGTTTATGTAGCCTGTTCCAGTCAGTAAATTAATTATCATTCATTGCCAACATTAACATACTCGGCAACTTCTTCTGTAAGTAAAATTTAACCAACACAAATTCAGTGTATACATCACTTCTTTACTTTTCAGAACACTTTGAGTGAAGTGCGAAATTGTTTTTTTTTTTAAATCCAACTTTGTTGTATCAATAAAATGTCTCTTAAATGTTCCCCACTGAGGTTGCTCCTGTATTTAGATTTGGCAAATCTGAACAACGAAAATTTTGGAGACCCCTGGCTTAAAACAAAACGTCTTTGGTTTTTGCCAGGATGGAGCTTCTAGGTATAAGTTCTTTTGTGCATTCTGAGCTGCTTAGATGTAGCATCTCAAACACTTTGCATTTGCCCAGTACCTGCAAAGACAGAGTTGCCTGAGCAGTTTATAGCATTAAAGAACTTAATACCCCATAAATAAATGATTTGATTATCTTTTAGTAAACCTTGTTACACTAGATGGTCTCTCACTGTCACAAAGTTTACATACACAGCATCTCCCTTTCACTGCCGTTGTGTCCCTTCCCCCCTCGTTTGCAATTTCTCCTGACCTGTTTACCATTCTCTCACTCTTTTTTGTCATTGTCTTTGCCTGTTTGTCTGTCTGCGAATAATTCTGCCCTATTCATTTTCTCTCACAATGTCACTTTCTCGTACTTTCTTACGGATTGCTATTTGTTATTCAATCACCCTTTTCTTCTCTTTACACATATCTTCACAGACAGATTTGTTGGGCTTCTAAACCAGAGATTTAGAAACTAACTTGTGAGTATATATATATTTTCTTTGTTAATGTTAGCTGCTCTAATGGATCCAGCTTATGTTTGGTGTCCAATTGTCTACATCCCACTGCTGATATTTCCATCACTGAACTTAGTCTCTCTCTCTCTCTCTCTCTCTCTCTCTCTCTCTCTCTCTCTCTCTCTCTCTCTCTCTCTCTCTCTCTGTGTGTGTGTGTGTGTGTGTGTGTGTGTGTGTGTGTGTGTGTGTGTGTGTGTGTGTGTGTGTGTACGTACTCTCCCACTGGCATCCTCTGCATCTCTATGCCCCTATCACTTTCTGCTGTTCATTTTCGACACAAAAAAGGTGTAGCCATGTTTGCATACCAAACTTTTTTTTGTGAGGGTGGCATAACAAGGACTGAATCCACTGGTTCCCCACTTTTCTGTCTGAGTCTTTTAAACAGGAATGTATTCGCCTTTTTGTGCTCTTAACAGGAACGTTTCTCAACTAGTTTCCTTGCTACACACAATATGATGTGTTGCTTTTAAAAGACAGATTGTATAGACCTGAAAAGAAGGGAAGGAAGATTAGGATTTACATCCTACAACAATGCAGTCATTAGAGACCACATAGTTGGATTGTTTTGATAAGGGCGGGGAATGAAATCAAAGGGTTCTTTGAAAGGAACCATCCTGGAATGATTTAGGAAAATCGGGGAAAACCTAAAATCTGAATGGCTAAAGGAGGATTTCTATTGCTGTCCCTCCAAATGCAAGTCCATTGTTCGTGTCTAAAGATTTAAATCCTTTTACACTTTGACAAATTTACATGTGGGGTATGACAAGTAACAAAAAGAAATTGTCATTTATTGACATTCAAAATCAAATTTCTTCACAGTATAGATTTCACATACTGCTTTGTAAGACATAAAATCAACCATACACAAAATTTCTGCAGTGTGTTTTTACCCCTGCAAATTCTTTAAAATATGGTGCAATACTTTACGTAATTTGATGCTGCATGTAACTGTAATGAATACGGAAAATAAAATCAACCCTTTATCGGATGAAGGTATCAAACTGCAAGATACATGGAAATAAATTTTTCTTTAATGGGTGGATTTGTTCAAATGGAATGGTAAGTTTCATAGCAATCTGAATGTCATCTCTGTGGAATTGGTACTTTTGATACCCAAACATCATGGTTTCACTGTACACGGCACAGCTCGTACAATATTGCCATGTATAATGAAACTACCTCCATTGTATTATGCCATCTTTGCAATCGCATCACAACCGTTTCCAATTGCCTAATGTCCACATTATGGAGGAGGCACAAACAATAAAATTTGCCATTACATGCTGTAGTGATAGGGAACAAAAATGTATTCCAAGCCACAGTTGCTTGTTGAAAAAAAATTTTTTTACTCTTTTTTAATACTTCATATGTAAGGCACAACCAGTTTTGACGTATTATGCTGTCATTCTCAAGTGCACTTGAGAATGATGGCATAGTATATTGTAACTGGTTGTGCTTTACAATGATTATGAAGTATTAAAGAGTAAAAAAAATTTTCAACAAGCAACTGTGGTTTGGAATACATTTGTGTTCCTTATCACATAATCTATTATTATGTCAGATTATAACAACATGCTGGACAGTAGTGCTGACAGAGATCCTTAGTACAATATACTGTGTGACCTGATAAGGTTGCACCAACATTGAGACAATGTTTAGTTTGTGTCTGTTCCATCACTAACTCCTTTTGAACTTTTTTTGTTGTGAGGATTAGTTTGAAATTGGAACTGCTGCTTAAGTCAGGTGCAAGGTCATTAATTGTAATGGTTCCTGGATTCTCTCAGTAGGTGGGATTATTAATAGGCATGACCTGTGTAGCAGGAATTTTAAGTGAGGAGAGACACTACCATGAGTGACAAAATACCCATGTTTGTTGTTGAAGCAACATCTTTTATTTTCTTTTTTTTTTTTTTTTTTTAGGATAGGCCAGACTGACGGAAAAAAAAAGAACATTCAGTTTGAGAAATAATTGAAGCAGTATAATTCTAGCGCATTGGATCAACAAACAAAGCTAAATTGTATCTCAGTTAAAGTGAAATGTCAGCTATATTTAGTGCACAAAAATATTTGTGGGCTAAGAAGTAAAATTATTAACTACTTAGCTGCATTGATGACTTAGATTCATCCAACCCAGTTGACATAATTTGCTTCTCAGTATGTAATGTGACCTCTAGTTAGTATAGGTGTGGTAAGTGTGCAGGATTTGGGTTAGCTTCTCATTTTTGTATGGCAGAAGTGCAGGATGGAGAAGTTACCACATTGATCAGAAAGTTATAAATTTAATACAATGACATTCATAAATTTTGCCTAGAGCAGCATGTGGAAGTGTGTGCAACAGAAGTAGTTCATAATACAGAGAACCAGTAGATCATTTTAATCTGCTCATAAATTACTTTGAAGTTTTATTGCCAATTGAAAGAATTAGTGGTTACTGCAGATTTTCTGGTAAACTCTTTCATTATGAAGTTAATGCTACTGACTGCAATGTCATTCAACTTAATTCACACTTTTAATTATTAAATAGCTCTATTAAGGACACTGTTAAAAATGTCTAGGCCACCAGTAGTTTAGTATAGCTCAGCAAGGCCAGGTGGTGCCATTCATTTAGATGAAGTTTTACTCCAGGCTTTAATTCTGATGATGGTGTTATTTTGAAACATGTAAAAGTACAGCAACATCGCCACCTGCGGCCTATAATTGAAATTTGTGAAAATGGATTCATACCTTTTGAGAGACTTTGTCATATCTGAAATTAATTCATACTGCTATCTTTCCAACTACAGTAGCTAAAGCATTGATAATATCTTTATATAAATGTCTAGTGGACAAAATTAGATCATTAAAACAATAATAACTAGTCTTTCATACCATGACATGCATTGTCCTTTGCTAAATGTTAATAGTGATCAGGATATAAAATCTACTAAATCTCAGTTCGAGAAGGTGGTCAGAAAGCCAAAAAATCCTTGTTTTAGGAACTTGCTCAAAGACACATACTGGAGTTATTTGTAAAATAGTAAAAACATGAATGATAAATTGGTTGTAGGTTGTTTGGAAAGAATACTGGGCTGTTTCTTGAACAAAAGAAGACACTTGTTGGTATTTTCTTTCAAAATCACCAAGGCAAATCATTAATTGTATCCTGGTCACTGATGGTGCCTTCCGTTATGTTTGCTGTTCGAATAAGTTTCTTGAAAATGCTCAACTTTTTTTCTTCCACAAGGCTGCATCCACATTAGCAAAAGCTTCGTGCAACAGCTTTTTTTCGCCATTGTTTTTGTGAAGGACATGTTGATGCTGCATGTGGAATTGAAATGGCAGTGATATGGAGGCTTATTTTCTTTAACAAGTGGCTGTAAAAGATGTTTCATCATATATCCACAGTAATTTTTCATGATTGCAACCACTGAACCATAACACCCTTGCAATCATGTGTGTTTGTGGCTTTGTTAACCATCACTGAATAATATGGAACATTGTCCATTACAATTGTTCTAGGGGAGGAAACTGTTTTAAAATGTTCCTGAACCACTCAACAAATGGTGTGTGCTCTATGTCTTCATTATAATCACCTGTGTTTTTAGACAAAACCACTGGATGAGCCTTCATGGTCCACAATTATCTGAGCTACTCTTCCCCATGGCTGATGACCAACATTTATTCACAGCTTCCCCAACAACTGACCAATTTTTCATCTATCCAGGCACTTAAATGTGATTTGCAGAGTTTCTATGTAGATGTAGAAAAAATATATGTGTCCACAATTTTGTACAAGAAAATACTTTGAGCTGTAACAGTATGAGCCTTTTCTAACAGAACTTGGCATCTGTCTAGCTTGTAAAGTAAACAGATACTTCAAAGCACAAATTTTAGTGAGGTTTTCCCACACTCAACTTTCCTTCAGTGACACTAATAACTTGACTAGGGTAGGATACTCCTTCCTCATCCAATAACCATAAACATGCCTGCGGATTGCATTGGAGGTTCGAGTCCTCCCTGGAGCATGGGTGTGTGTGTTTGTCCGTATGTTAGTTTACCTAGGTTTAAGTAGTTTGTAAGCTACGGACTGATGACCACGCAGTTTGGTCCGATAGATTTACAGACATTTGAACATTTTGACAGCTGTCTATGAATATTTACATAGTCTTTCTCCTGTTCATAGCACTCAAGAGTTCTTCATTACAAGTCCAGTGCCTGGCTGTTTAGCAGTACACCTCGATGCAAAGGATTGTCACTAGGTGAACAACTCCTTTTCAGTGGCATTTTAATAGAAGTACCAAAAGCACAGTGAAACAAATCACAAAGTAACAAATCACATCAAAACACAAGCATATGGTAGACTCCATACACAAGGCACATTGTTTATTTGTACATTAGAAGGCAAGAAATGTAAGAACTCTGACTTCACGACACTTGACAACTAATTATTGCACTGTGGAGGATCTAGTGGTTCACACTTCTCGTTCCTCACTTGTTACTATGCTACACCAAGTTCAAAGTTTCAGCTGCCTAGGTATATACACAAACGACCACCATCTCCGGCTGCTGCAGCACTACAAGCGGCCAGAGGTGGTGGTTGAGTGTGTATACTTGTCTGAGTGATAGTGTGAATTTATGTGTTTCTTTTTCTGATGGTCACGGCTGAAAATTTAAGGTGTGTGAATTTGTCTATTTTACATGCCTGTCAGCACCTCAGTAAATGTCTTCAGGATGTAAAGATATGAAATAGAATGAAACATGGGCTCAGTCATAGACAATGAATGTATAGGATACTTGAGAATGGAGTCTCTCTAAAGACTGCATAAAAAACTGAAACATCTGAAGCTTGCTAGGGATTATAGAAACACCTCTCATACGGATGTTCTCTTACTAGTATATGAATGGTTAAATGGATGCTATAGAATGTTGGAATCCCATATAACTAGAAAAATAGTTAAGAACAAATGAACAGTAGTCTTCTGAGCAATTCAACAACAAAGTATATGTCTCGGGTAATGTCCATGAACTCTGGTAGACTGCAAAGGATAGAGGTCTGGTGTTGGCGAGTGTCCTCAAAGATGGTGGCAACATCATTATGGGTTGGCAGCATTGGGAGTGTGGTTTCACCAGTGAGTAACATGTGTTGCAGTGTGGTACCACAAGAAATATAGGCTGGTGAGGCATGGCACCTTTGAGCAGTGTAACGTCAGAAGCAGGTGCTCACAGTGCAGACGAGAACTCCATTATGTGGATTATTCTGTGGGCAGTGGTAAGCCTGAAGTGGCACTGGCTGAAACACGGTTGGGTAGCATCCTGAATTCTCTCCAGGGGAAGAATATTTGTGCAGCAATGAATGTGCAAGTGACTTGGTTGGAAATTACAGGGAGTACTATCTGGCAAGGTATGTGCACCACTTGTTGACATCCCTAGACGCTGTAGAGTCTAGGATGTAAAATAATTTGAGATGTGTGAGGCTGTTAAACAGCGTGGCAAGTCCTTGCCGCACGATCACATGTTCGTTGTGCGTGGTGAGAGAGGAGCCAACACATTACTTGGTTAAAGTATTAGGACGCACTACTCGGAAAATCTAAGAAAAATCAATCCGAAGTTTCTTAGGTGCCTTATGAGTATAAAATGTTAGTCCATTGCCGAGCCGCAGTCTGGCCTAAATGGTTAGGGCTCAGACTCTTACGCCAGAGGTCTTGGGTTCGATTCCTCCTCCTGCACTCGTTTTCTTCTGTTTCATTTTCTTTTGTTATTCCACCAATTATTCAGAAAGTTCCCGAAACCTACATTATCTTTAACAAATTAGTTACATTATTGAATCAAAATTATTTTCTTTTTGTTGAACAACACAATTCATGGTGGTGGGTTTTCCATTTTTTCATTGTAACTTATATGAGGAGAAACATTAGGTTTTTAATCAGAATAACAAAGTCAATTGGGAAACATTCAATTTTTATACATATAATAATTATAAACAAGAATCGCAGTTGTAATTATCGTAAAAACAAATGAAACAATAATTTTTGCGACGTCTTGCGCAATGTATAAAAGCTGATTTTTTACAATCACAGGGTGTTTGCAATAAATCTGTACAAAAACATGCCCCATTAACATTTATGAGAATGTTTCGAGTTTCTGATAATTTTGAGGCAAACCAGGCATATTGAATCATGTCTCGGAATATTGGTGACGATAATTGAGGGTGAATTATGGAAAAATTTTTTATGATTTGTAATTGGTGGAATCATAAAAGAAAAGGGAAAAAAAGTGACGGAGGAGGAATTGAACCCGAGACCTCTGGCACGAGAGTCCGAGCCCTAACCATCTAGGTCAGACGGCGGCTCGGCAATAAACTAACATTTTATACTTATAAGGCATCTAAGAAACTTCTGATTGATTTTTCTTGGGATTTTCCGAGTAGTGCGTCCTAATACTTTAACCAAGTGAGGTGTTGGGGTCCTCTCTCATCACACAAAATTTCGCACAAATACCTAACCCCATGGTTGTGCCATCTCCTTGTTAGTGAAATGCTCAAATCATCTCGATTAACTTCATAACAGCATAACTAATGCTTAAAGACACACCCGAAAATTAATATGAAAGTGATGGAAAAAAGCTAACACTGCAGAGTGATGCCATTATAGGAAAACAAAACACAAGCAGTATTAAAAACAAAAAATGCTAAGAAATAAGAAGTCATTGTTTTACAAGGTATAACAAACAATAGGAAATTATAATACTTTAATGTTCTAATTAAACTGAGTGAAAATTGAACTGTAACTCTGAAGGAAAAAAATTGTTAATTTAGTGTTGCTAAATACCACAAATAAGTTATTTATTGTAATGAAGACAATGAAGAAGAATGGCTTCCCACTTGCATAAAAAGGGCGAAATATGTGTGGGATTTATAGGCTGATAATGTTTTATTTGTATTTTGAAAAAATTAGAAACACAGCAAGTAAAAGAGGAAAAAAATTACCTTGAAAAGTTCAATCTTGTTTTGTATAAATTGGCGTGGGCTATGCAGACACACAAGTACAGACACTGTTACTTGGTCCGTTGAAAATATTGTAATGGTGCAAAGAGGAACAAAACTACTACAAGGCTTATTGAAGACATTCATTACTGTCCAAGATGGTATCTTGCTAGACAAATTAGCAGTTATTGGAATGTCAGATGTAGTGAAGAATTATTTCCAAACTAAGAGGTAAAATATTTCAGCAAACATTAAAAATAAAGTGTTGGGGTCCTCTCTCATCACACAAATAGGGGTACTACAGGGCAGCATTCTTATACCTCATAATTCTTAGTTATTAAATTATATCAAGATTCCAATCACTGGTACTCGTGTAAATCAGGAAAAAATACGGGCAATGATGAACCCGATGTTCAAACAAAATTCAGTTGTAAATTGTGAGTGAAAAAAGTGATAAGAGGTGTTTTATATGACGAGTGTAACTACTGGTACCATGACAATTGTGTGAAGGTAAATCTGAAATATTTAAGTAATGAAGATAAGTGGACATGGCACCAACATGTTATGAGTGAACGATCTGCTGCAACCAATACCAAAAAAGGAAAAGAAAATGGGGCTTTAAAACAAGAATTAGCAAACCAAAAACAATTGTGAAGACCTGTTTGTGAAGTGTCAAGAACTTCTATTGTAGAAAAAGACAAATATCTCACCAGTTTAGATCCAAATGTAAATGTGAATAATAAAACTGTTTGTTCATTGGAACTGAGAACTGCGAGTACAAATGATAACGAAACTGGTACTCAAAAGCCTGTGCTGATAACTAACAAATTGGGACCGATGACCAGTGTAGTTTAGTCCCTTGAACAGCAAACCAGGATCACTAACTAATGAAATTAAATTGCTTATTATCAGTGATCGTAAGGTGAAGTCTTGATCTGCATGTAAACAAACAGAAGTTGTATAATGTGATTTTGTTAAAAAATTTGATGACTTGCGCCATGAAACAACAGCAGTGCTAATGTGTGTTGAAAGACAAAATACTGCAAATAAAACAGTAACATTTGACAACCAGTTAGTGATGGAAATTAATGAACATTATAGTTTGTTGCCCAGACAAACAGTGTAAAAAAGAACATTGAAGAAGCCCAGACGCCATATGCTGCTAAAAAAACAAAAAAGCAACAGTGTTAAACGTGTCCAGGTTGAAGAAGCCTCCACCTGCTGTTATTCTTGGAAGGTATTTATAATTTTTTTTAAGTTCTGAACTTGACAAGTCATACATTGCACGAAGTATCATAAAAGCCAGGAGCATTATTCCATTATGTGATAGAAAAAGTGACTGAACTGACAAGATAAGATTTCAGTAAATTATGCAGTGATTATTTTGGCATGTACACATGATAGTGAACACACTTCAGACTATAACAATGCACTCACATTTCTTTCTCCAGTCAGCCACCTAACAAATGTGATATTAAGTGCAGTTCCTGACAGGTATGATGAACCTCTTCTGAGTGAAAGTATTTAATTTTTTTTTATTAAATTACTTGTCTCATCAGTGGATAAACTCTAAAGTCCACCCAACAGGCCTTGAAAGGCCCACTGGATACTAACCGGCCGCTGTGTCATCCTCACCCTGAGTGCGTCACTATATGCGGTAAGGAGGGGGTGTGGTCAGTGCGCTGCACTGCCGGTCAATAAGTCAGTTTTCGTGACCGGAGCCGCTACCTCTTCAAGTAGCTCCTCAGTTGGCCTCACAAGGGCTGAGTGCACCCTGCTTACCAACAGCGCTCGACAGAACTGGACGGTTACCCATCCAAGTGCTAGCTAAGCCAGACAGTGCTTAACTTTAGTGATCTACTGGGTTACTGATGTATCCACTGCAGCTTGGCTATTGGCAATTGATGGATAATGCCTTGCATTAAATGTAGGACAGTGTTTTGTGAATGTTATATATTATCAGAAAGGCCATGGCTGATATAGCTCATTTTTGCGGTGAGTTGTAGACTTTGCTTATTATATTGTTTAAAAAGTGACAAAACACAGACTATACAGACAGCAAGAAATTAAAGAAAATACTAAGGAAAGAAGCAAACAACTCTTCATATGTGGATTAAGAGAACTCAAGAAAGACCTTTTTAGGCCAAATCCAGAACACAAGAATTCCAACATAAAAGTCACCCAGAAGGACTTACCAGTTAAGCACCAAAATAGTCAATCCTTAAGGAACAAAGTTCACATATAGAAGCAAAACTGACAAATGAGGAGAGTCCAACACTGGCTCAAGGAACATGAAATGCCCCAAACACACACACACACAACAATGTATGAGAGGAAGACAGGGAAGGGGGTGAGAAATAAGTAGTGAATAAGTGACTTGAGGATGGTGGAGTGGTAGAGGTTATCATATTTAATCCAGGAGGAGAGGATATGTTAGAGGGCAAGTTTCCACCTCCATAGCTCTGTGGGACTGGAGTTGGGTGGTAGTAACCAGATGGCACATTTGGTGTAACACATGCCAAAGTTCCTGGAGTCCTGTTGTAGGGATTTGCTACGCCAAAGGATATTGGATGTCACCCAAGGAAACAGACTGTTTGTGCCTGTTGTTGCATTCACCCAATTTGTTGGTAGTCATAAAAGGCTGCGCAGTGAACACGTGTCAGTTGGTACATTACATGTGTTGTTTCACATGCGGCCCTATCTTCAGTGGGGTAGGTTTTTGATGTGGGGCTGGAGTATGTGGTTGTGGGAGGATGCATGGGGGTAGGTTTTGCAGCAGGAATGGTTACATAGGTAGGAACCATTAGGTAGGATGGTGGTTTTTGGAAGTTGTAAGGTTTGATGAGGAGGATGGCGGAAGGCTACTCTGGGAAGGGTACTTTCGAGAACTGACCTCATTTTAGGGTATGACTTGAAAAGCCATAGCCCTGAGACAGCAATTTGTTGAGGCATTCCAGGCCAGGATGGTACTGGGTGACTAAGGGGATGCTTCTGAGTGGTCTGGGGTTTGGAGCGTTGTTGCTGAAGGGGGAGGAATGGACTGCAGTGTAGTTGCAGGACAGGAAAGCATTGGACAGTTTGTTGTAGGAGGTGAGGAATCCATCACTGGAGCAGATATGTTTCCCACGGATACCTAGGCTGTAGGGTTTGATATGGAAGGGATGGCAGCTATCAAAGTGGAAGTATTGTTGTTTGTTTGTGGGTTTAATATGGAGTGAGGTGTGAATGTGAAACTCAGCAAGTTGAAGGCTAACATCAAGAACTCCCCTCCTCTCTCTCTTTAAAATAGTTCTGCTATAAGCACCTAGCTCAATCAACTGACTCAGAGCCATCATATAACAAGCCAACTGTAAACTGCAACTGCATGCCACTCAGCACCTCTACCTGCAGACCTGTTCCTCATGACCCCATCCCTTCAATCCAAGCTGAACTACTGAAAACTCTAAAAACCCTAGGTCTCTCACGCCACACTGCTGCCTCTATAGAACTTCTTTCTCCACCTGAACCATGCACCCCGACCTACCTACTCTCTAAAATCCATAAAGAAAACTATCCTGGCCGTCCTATCGTAGCAAACTTCAAAGCCCCAACAGAATGTATCTCAGCTCTGGTAGAGCAACAGCTCCAGCCTATATGCTGCAGGCTCCCATCCTACATCAAAAACGTGAACCACATTTTGGAATGCCTCAAATCCATCCCTATGCCCCTCCCACCTGAAATCTTCCTTGTCACCATAGATGCCACATCCTTCTATACCAACATCCTTCATGCACACGCAGCCTATCAGGCCTAGAACACTATCCTTCGCAAAGTCCACCAAAAAGCCACCCAGAAAGTTTATTCCTTTTAACACCTGCTAATTTCATCCTCACCCACTATTACTTTACCTTTGAGGCCAGACCTACAAACAAATCAGGGGGACAGCTATGGGAATCAGGATGGCCCCTTGCTATTCCAACCTCGTCATAGATTACATGGAAGCAGCTTTCCTTAAGATGCAGCATTTGCAACCCCCTGGCTGGGTACAGATTCATAGATGACATCTTTATGATCTGGACTCATGGTGAAGAAACTTCTGAACTTTCAAGACCTCAACTCCTTCTCTAACATAAAATTCAGCTGGTCCTTAATAAAATTCAAGCCACCTTCCTTGATGTTGACATTCATCTTGCTGAGTCCCACAGCCACACCTCAGTCCATATTAAATCCACAAACAACAGTACCTCCACTTTGATAGCTGCCATCCCTACCATACAGCCTAGGAAACTGTGGGAAACTGACTCTCCAGTGATGGATCCCTCACCACCTACGACAACAAACTGTCCAATGCTTTCCTTTCCCACAACTACCCTGCAGACCTTACAAGCAGATCATTCCTCCCCTTCCAGCAACAATGTGCCTAACCCCAGACAACCCAAAAGCATCCCCTTAGTAACCCAGTACCATCCCAGGCTGCTCTGTCCGCACTATGACTTTCTCAAGTCATGCCCTGAAATGAGATCAGTGCTTGAAAGTATCCTTCCCAGACCACACAGTGTAGCCCTCCGCCATTCTCCTAACCTCTGTAACATTCTCGTCAAACCTTACATCATCCCAAAAGCATCCTCCCTAACTAATGGTTCCTACCTATGTAACAGATTCCACTGCAAAACGTACCCCATTCAAGGAAAGGCCTCATGTGATCACTACGCAGCCTTTTATGTTGGTACGACCACCACCAAATGCGTGAGGGGGCACAGACGGACTCTTTGCCTGATTGACACCCAATATCCTATGGCAGAGCACGCCTTACAACATAACTCCAGGAACTTTGGCACATTTAACACCACACGCACTGTCTGGTTACTACCACACAACGCCAGTCCCTCAGAACTACGGAGATGGAAACTTGCTCCCAATATATACTCTCTTTGAAGCTTGCAAAGCAATATGTCAGATAACAACATAAATACCTTCAAAAACACTCTAGCTAATGAAGGCTGGACAGAGAAAGGCATTGTATACAATTTTAGCTTTTTCATAAACAAATATTGTGAACACATTACAAAGGCATTCCCCCTCAAAAGTATATGTGTAACAAAGAAAGAAAGAACAAATGGATCACAAATGGTATAATTATTTCAAGCAAAAAGCTCCAGGAACTACACAAAATCATTAAATTCAAAACTGGCTCCTCGCATTTACTGGGTTACTATAGGGAATATAAAAAGATCTACACAAAAGTCATAAAAATGCAAAGAAATTGGAAACTGAGCAGGAAATTATTAACTCAGATAACATGGCAAAAAACAGTGTAGAGACTCATAAATAAACAACCAGGAAAGAATAAAAACAAAAGCTCCAAGGCAATCAAATGGAAAAATGTATTGCAAAGAAACCAAGAAACTATAGCTGAAGCATTTAATGATTATTTCATTAATGTTTTGCAAAAATCTGTCATACCTTTGTCAGATCCTACAGCAAGCAACACTAAATTTTTACCACACAAAAGAGGTCCTTAAGTAATTCCATATACTTATATCCAACAAGTGAGGAATAAGTAATGCCCATACTCAAGACATCAGAAACTGTCAGCCAATTTTCTAATTAAACCCTTAACCAATTAATAAACTTCTTTACAAGCAACATAATATCCAGAAGCTAACATGGCTCCCAAAAAAACAAAACAAAAATTCCCTACGTCAACAACACAAGCACTAGTAGACTATGTACTGGTATCACTTGATAGGGAAAAATAATTGGGGTTTTCTTTGACCTAGCAAAAGCCTTTGATTTAGTAAATCACAAGATTCTCTTTGAAAAACTCATTCTATAGAACAAAGGGCTCTGTGTTTCAGCTTATAACTTTAAACACAAGATCAAGAGAGCAATAGATACTACTCTGATACATTGAATATTGAAAATGGAGTGCCACAGTGATATGTCCTAGGGCCTCTACTAGTCTATACGTAATGATTTACCTGATAAAATCATACAGTGATCCATACTGTTTGCAGATGATATCAATATTTTAATTAAGAGAACTGATCAAGAAGAAACCAAATAGAGAGCATAACAGGTGCTATGTAAACTAGATAAGTGTTTTAGAAATAATAAACTAATTCTAAATCACAAAAAGACTGACACCATGCACTTTATAAACTGTCAATCAAACAATGAGTTATTCTTAAAAACCAATGAAAACACATTTGAGCAAGTAACACCTGTAAGACTTCAGGGTCTCAACCTAGACAGTAAACTGACATGGTCAGAACACAGAAACAGCTTAACACGTTGGCTGCCATGATGACGTCAGAGGTGCGCCAGAGCCGCTTGCTGTGGTCGCCGGAGACCACACGGCAGCCACTGTGTTAAGTGGCAAATTAAATTCAGTGTGTTTATGCATTAAGGAAGCTATCCAATATGGTTAATATTTAAGTCCTAAAAATGTTTTACCATGCACATTTTGAATTTACAGGGTGTCCAGAAAAGGACTCCCTGATTCCAAATTACATATATCAAAAACAAAGATTGATAGAGAAATGCAGTAAACGGTATGTTTATTGTGAAAGCTGTAAGAAGTTTATACAGCAATTTGAAATAATAGTTACAAAAGCTGCTAACAGATAGTGCTGTAATCGCCATGCCTAGTATAAATAGTGATCTGAAGCCCAGAGCGATCAGTTCCGTTATTGAAACATGAAAGGGGGTTAGCGTACCGAAGGAAGAGATTAAAACCATGTACTCCATTGAACGTGTTTTTCTGGTGCTAGAATACCACAGGTTAGAAGAGAGTCCTACGGCAACAAGGTGAAGTTTTCAAGCACGATTTAATGTTCCAAAAGGACCCGATGCGAAAACCATTTGTACACTCTTCGCAAAATTTCAACAAACAGGCAGCGTAACTGATGATCTAGTGGGGCATATTGGCCGCAAGCAAACCACAGTTAAGCCTGAAAATATCGCCATAGTTTCTGGAATTATTCAGCTAAATCCAATGTCGTCCGTCTGTAGAATTGCATCTGAGACTGTTTTCAAGCTTTCCAGAAAATACTGAGAAAGAGCCTACACATGTTTCCATTCAAAATTTAAATGCACCAGGCCATACCCGTAAGAGCTGTGCAAAAAAGGGGTTGCCTTTGCTAATCACATGCTCACAATGATTGGTAGCGAAGGATTTGATGTTGGCTGCATCTGGTTTACAGATGAAGCACACTTCCAACTGAATGGATACTTGAATAAGCAGAACTGGCGATTTTGGGGTTCCAAAAAATCATATTGGTGTGAAGCGAAACCCCTGTATTCTCCTAAAGTTACTGTGTGGCCTGCAGTATGCAGCAGAGTCATTACTGGCCCTTTTCTCATTCACATGTAAACACACCTAGGCAGACATTTGTAGAAAGCAAAGAAGTTGGACAGAGATACCACTTGAGGCAGAGGGTCTGTCCACAGAACCGAGGCAAAAATGTTAAAGATGGTGGGCGGGAATCTGAACTTAGCAGAGATTGAAACCAGGATGTGTGTGTATTTGTTTACCTACCTCTTATTCCCTTAAGGTAAGTCCTTCCACTCCTGGGATTGGAATGACTCCTTTTCCACTTCCTTAAAACCCGTATCCTTCCCTTTCTCCTTTCCTTCCTTCCTCTTTTTCCTGAAGAAGCTGCCAGTGGTGGCGAAAGCTTGAATGTTTGTGTGTTTTTAATTGTGTTTTTTGTTTCTATTCCTGAGCCTGTGCTTTGGGTAAGTCAAACAATCTTTATTTTTATACATCTTTTTTCCACCTGGAAAGTCTCCTTCTATAATATTCGTTTCATAAACGATGTATTGTGATGTATTGTGGATGTCTGCGATGAAAGAGTCTAGATACAAACAAATAGATTTGAAATGATTAAATATTTCAAAAATTTATTATATTCAATACAGATGAAGTTTCTATTTGAATCTGACCTCAGATACCACAATCAACAAATTGAGAAGGTAGCTTTGACCAAATTTTTAAGTGCACAATATTGATAAAAAAAATTAAAACAAAGCTGACTATCTAACCAAGCAGATAAGTTTTACTTGCTTTGTGTGACAAGTAATAATTTCTTTTGTATACAGTATAGCAGAACTGTCTACTTTATATACCTTCAGCTACTACTTATGGCCTCACCTGCTACAGCCATAAAAAGACCAACTTGACCTTCACCATACAGAAATGGCCTAACAGTTATTTCAATCAACTGTAATAGTGTAAAGGAACATGCAATAAACTTTTAACAATTTTTTGAATGAAGGTGATACAACTGAGATTTTATTTGAATATCAGTAATGGAAATTCCTCGATTCAGCAGAACATAGAATAACTTTATTGTTGACTATTTTTCTAAGCTGATGGAAGTGAGAAGAATGTAAGGAGGGAGGAATCAAAATACAGGACACATATTGGTACCAAAATGTTGCCTTTACTGATGGTGTCATCACTATGGAGATTATCCTAGGAAGCTCATAAAATATGGCCAACCTTGGTGTCACTCACCAACACAGTCATGAACACTCAAATTAATGCACACATACATGGTACAACAAGAAACAAAGCTAAGTGTTTACACCACCCTCCCCTCTGGAAAGGTAAGATGGCATATTTGGTAGTTCTAGTATTTACAATTCCTTCTCTAGAAAATACTTTTTTTTTTTCTATTTTTAGTACTGTTTGCTGTTGGCAGAAGGTACGACTTTTGAGTATAAAACAATTATTATAACTTAAAAGTATTTTACTGTGAAAGACTATGAATGCAACAGGACAAGCATAGAAGAGTGGGGGGGGGGGGGGGGAGGGGGGGGGACTAAATGTACAGCAATCTCAGTACAGCAAGCATTCCAAAACAAATGTGAATACAATAATTTACCAAATATACTCGCTCTACAAAAGCCACATAAATTTAATTATGGACTGAATACTTGTTGTCTTATGCCAACAAGTAGGATGGACAATTGTTATTACTTATGCAACTTACTTACTTCTCTCTCAATTACTTTTTTGCAAAAAATGTTCAAATGTTTTTAGAGCTTATGGGACTTAACTATGGGGTCATCAGTCCCTAAACTTACAAACTACTTATGAACTAGCTAATACTAAGGATGGCACAAATATCCATGCCCGAGGGGGGGATTCGAACCCCCGACCGCAGTGGCTGTGCAGACCGTGACTGGCACGCCGCAGTCCCCTCGGCCGGCTACTTTCTTGCAGAATAATGCATGTAATTTAGGAGTTTGATTTTTTCAAATAAAGTTTAATACAAATCTACACAAAGTATTCGGAAATTGAGTTTTGGTTATAATTATTTCCTTCACAGTTTATACACTAAATCTGCTTCCCCCCCCCCCCCCTCAGCCCATGAACTAGTTTTAATTAAGAACAAACTTTCTGCAGTAGCATTACTGCCAAGTGGAGCTAGCACAGACACAGGAAATAGCTGCAAACTTTTGCAACTGGTATCTTCAGATGCAAGTATGTTGAAAATGACAACTTTTTACCAACATACTTCATAGCTGTCAATAATTTAGGAATTTTCACTTCAGCTTTTTGAGGAAGGGTACGATGTCAAAACTTTGTCAGTATGATGAATATATTTTGAAAGAAATATCTGTATTGAACATGCTTCCAAAGAGGAGTATGTTTGAGTTGAATCCAGTTAAATATTTTCATCACATGAAATGGGTATGTCCATTTCTCAACATCAGTTAATGTCTCGTAAAATTAACTTGAAACGCCGAAAAAAATCATTTTTTCAATTAGCCGCCTTCTTGCAATGTATTTATCAATGAATGAATTTTTATAGTTTGATAGTTTTCCTTCTTTCTCGTTATAACGTATATCAACATTTGTAAGTGCTCCAAAAGTTCTTTTAGTGGCATAATTGCTGCAGCAGTAGTTTTAATGCTGGTAAAAATATTTTAATCTGGCTCTAAATAAAACATTCAAAACAGTGACTGAGGATCAGTGAGATATTATTTTGAAGATTGTAGGGCCTTTCTTAAGGCAAAACATAAGATGCTATAATTCTGTTAACAGCTAGTTTCAAACAAATCCATCTGGTCTGACATTATCAAGCATCTGTTCTTGAACACAAATGGAGTGTTTGTGAAAATAGTGAAAAATTTAGTTTCCCATGGTTTCTGTGCCTACCAGGAGAATATCAGCACTGGATTACAGTGTATCATGCATTATATGCTCTGCCCAAACTACACCCAGAATGTTGCTTTTGAGCAAACAATTCTTTCAAAATATTTTTATCCCTTTTTTCCTGCTCCTTCAAACTTTGTATTGCAGGTGCTACTACAAAATGCAAGAAATTTATCTCCAAGATGGTATTTATCAAGAACTTCTATTATAATATTTGTTATTACACATCCGCTGTTTGAACTTTTATGTTCTGGAAGCAAGTCACCTTCACATGAATATCCTTACTCGGCACTTAATACCTAAACAATGCATTAGTATGAGTTTTGAACTTTTGTGGTTGAACATAACCACCACAACTGAAAAACTGATACATTCCACACCTTTTAACTACACACAAATTTGTTTCAATTGATGTGGAGCCAACACATTCAACATTATGGATTAATATTTAGTTGTGAAGCAGTTAAATTTCTTCTTGTACAGCTGTGAAGTAAATTGATCTGAAGGAATGGTTACGTATCATTGTGTGAAAACTTTGCAACACTTTCTGAGTAGCAACATGCTACTGTTTGTCATTCATAGTAGAGCACTATTCTTGTGTTTCATAATAAAAGGCATCAGAATTGTGACGAAGTTTTACTTGAAACAGCTAGCTTGTGTTTATTCACATTAACGAGTTGTACAATGCCCAAAAGGGCTCCAGTTTCGATTAACAAAGTGCTTTTATACAACAAAAAGTAAGACTCCCTACTTTCTTTTAAAAAAATGAAGCCAACGTACAGCAGTCCCGAAAACTCTGCTCTCGGTAACCCGGCAGTCCGGATAACTCTCACACATTCCGGAAAACCCCCTGGAATTTTTCTGTGCTTGCATAATGCAGGATACAAGTGAAATCGTTGCATACAGCAATTACAGGCTATGGCCGAAGACATCATCATTCTTATCTTGTGCCACCTACAATCTATTTAAGAATCCTTTGCGTTTCATTGATGCGTCTTTATCAAAAACTATGGGAGTACATTTTTTTATAGCGTCGTTTGAAGTCAGCTTAGGCGTGATGGACAAATAATAGCAGACAACAAGCACACTCATGTGATGGGGCCTAGTGCCCTCTGCTGCTGAGTCTGCCTACAGCCTTTGTCTTTTCTTAACCAAGTTTTGTGAAGTCCATGTGAATGTAAGTAACAAATATCATTCATAAGATATTGTCTTAAATTTATTTCGTGTTGTTGTTTTCAATCATTTGTACTTTATTGTATTCTAAAGTAACAATAGAAAGTATTTTATAATAAAACAACCTCAGATATTCTTTAACACCATTCCCGATAACCCGGCATTTTCACAAACATGGCCAGCCTTCAGCCCACATTAGACCGAGTTTTCGGGACTCTACTGTAGTTGCATAAAAACTTTATTGTCAACAGGTAAAGCAAGGTTTCAACTATTTTTTTACATAGTAGGCCACTTGTCATGTTGAGGGATCAACTGTTCCTGTCTCATAGAAGTGTTCCGCCTGTGACTGGTCCAGTGTGTGACAGTCGTTTTCAGGAAGGGGGGGGGAGGGGGTTGGCAGGAATTACCTGAGGTGCAAGAAAAGATGAAAATTGTGGGGAGCATGATCTGCCTGCATGCTGGATGATCACACAGCTCCCAGTCAAACTTCAGCAAAACAGTTGCTATGCGCTGAGCCCTGTGGTGGAAGTAGTCAACTGACAGCTGTCGGGAACCAAAGATAAATGTGTAATCATAAAAATTTGAGGTTTTGAAGGAAAACTATCAACACAAATTTAAATGTCATCCAGAACTATTAAAAGTCAGAAAATCACAGGAACAGTGTGTTTTAAACACCAAAGATATTCACATCTTAAAGAGGATAGTTCAAGAAGTAAAGAGAAGAGGATTGAATAATGCTGAGTTAGGGGGGGGGTTATAAAAAGAAGGGGGAAAATCAGAGAGAGAGAGAGAGAGAGAGAGAGAGAGAGAGAGAGAGAGAGAGAGAGAGAGAGAGAGAGAGAGAGAGATAGAGATGTAACAATGGAAAACCCAGACTGGAATGTCAATAACAAAGAATAGATAACTCACCATAAAGAAGATCATTGAGCTGTGGACAGGCACGTAAAATAGTCATCTTCGCACAAATACAATTTTTGGCCATAGCCTTTATAAGAAAATGAAAAACATAGATTCACACAATCACTATGCAGATCACCATCATCTCTGGCCACTCCAGCTCAACAAGCATCTTGCCTCACTGACAGTTATTTCTGGCTGCTGTGTCCCAATTGACACTCAGCAGTAAATGTAATTTAGTTGGAATAGGATGGGGAAGTACGCAAGTGGGAGTGGGGACTGATGTGCCTTTGATATGATGTAACACGCAAGACCCATAACAACAATTAAACACAGTTACCAACACATTTTCTTAGTTAAACAGACAAAATTAAAATTGCAATGTTTTTGTCACACCGGTAAAAAACCATAAACAAATGTAAACAAAATATATCAGAGTACATATTGGATTATCTAAGTATTATAAAAAGTTAATTACCAATGTAAATATACTATCTATTGGTAGGAACATAAACTATGGATAGTTTGATGTAAATCTTCAAATATAGATGAGCACATGGCTGAGTAAATAGACATCATATATTTTAGCTTGAATATCAATTTAATGTAATGTAATGTAAAGTAAAGTAAAGTAGATTATATGTGAGCATGTAAACTTTTATTTATAATCAATGTTAGATTAGCTTATGACAGAATAACAAAATGTCATAACAGGTGAATCCACTGCGGAGAAACTCTGTAGACACACTATTCTTTGCAGTCAATATTGCTATAGAATTAATCATACTTATGAATAATATAGTGAGGACAGTTTACAACTCACCGCAAAGATGTGGCGACGAGCTGTGACAGGCACATACAAAAGACACACACACACACACATACAACACATTCAGCTATCGGCCATGGCTTTCTTCAGAAAATAGAACACTCACGCAATCACACAGGCACACAACACAGTCAAACAACCATCACCTCCGATTGCCGCACTTCGAATTCGAGGTGATGGTTGTATGACTGTATTGTGTACCTGTGTGATTGCGTGAGTGTTCTATTTTCTGAAGAAGGCCATGGCCGATAGCTGAATGTGTTGTATGTGTGTGTCTTTTGTATGTGCCTGTCGCAGCTCGTCGCCACGTCTTTGCGGTGAGTTGTAAACTGTCCTCACTATATTATTAATTCCAACCTTGACTTTCCATTATCATACTTATGAATAATAGACACATAAATGTTAGGAAGAGTTTTCTATTAATATTGTCCTTGTTATTACAATAATTGTGATATTCATAGTTACTTTGTATATTTAAGTATATTTTCAGATGTTTGAAATAGTTACGAGAGTTTAAATGTTATTAAAAGATGAGTTGTATTTAAGCTTGATTTGCAGAATATGAAATGATGTTATAATTAAGGTAAATTATTGTAAACTTAATATTTTTTAACCATTCCAACAATGCTGGGCACTGTTGGGAATGATATATAAGGGCGGCCCGAAGAGGTCGTAGGAGCGCAGTTCAGATTTAGAGTCAGTTACTATGCCCGTCAGCACATTGACATTTAAGTATTAGAAGTGATTGTTGTAGTTAAAAGTTTTATTTAAAGTGTGATTAAAGTTCTGATTCAAACTTACCTGTTGTTGCTCTCCATAATTGTAATCCAATAGCGTACACAATAAATAAATTCAGTTGCTCGTATTCGACGTAATTCAGATATTGCTACTTGCATTGTTAATCCAGATGCTGAGTTACCAGAAGTTACATCATACCCCAAGATAACAAGGTAACGTCAAAAAGAACTTGGTGATGAAGTGAGCAAGGCAGAGAGGCTCGTTTCGTCTCAATTTATTAAAACAAGCTGGCAGGCTAGCCCGTTACATTTCAACTTATACCATTTGTACATACTGGTGGTTGAAGAGAAATGCAGCTGAGGAATGCAGGGGGAAGAGGGGGGGGGGGGAGGGACCAAAGGCCTTCTGTAAACAGATTTCCTTGCCATATCTTCACACATTCCTGGTTCTCCCTCCATTCACAATAATCAGCTACAAAAATAACACTTCCTCCATCACCCAATACTACCCTGAATTAGAGCAACTAAATTGCATCCTTTGGCAAGGCTCTGATTTTTTGTCATCATACCCAGAAATGAGATACATCCTTTCTAAAATCCTTCTCACCCCTCCTATAGAGACGACTGCTGGGAGGATACATAGCAGATTATAGGTACGTAGGTTACCTTAGGTTAAGACCTAGACGACTACGAGTGATTATGAGATTGCACATCATGATGTTTGTGTCCACTGTGTGCTGTGGAACATTGTGGTCCACCTCACACTTGCCCAATTTATGGTGGCTGTGCAATGGTCGCAGCAGAGTTGGTAATTGACATGGCTGCTTTCACAGGAAGCTCACTCTCTGATGGGACAAGATAAGCCTGTGATGTTACTGGGATAGATAGGATGGATGAATTGGGCAGTTCTTGCTTTGAGGCCCTTCCACAGAGATATGATCCCTCTGGCAGGGAGGTGGGCTTGGGAGTTGCATTTGGTGCATTAGAATGCATCTTCTTTATTCCAGTCATCAGAATATTTTTAGTGTCCAAATAACAAAACTCGTTTACTATCTTTAAGGTTTTGTTTGCTAATGTAATAACCTCAACATTTTCTGATTAAATTTGATGTCATTTGTCCTTGGGAAACAGCAAGGTTTTTATTTCTTTTACCTGAAGATTAATTCCATTTCCAAATTTCTTTTTGTTATCCTTCACACAGCTTCCTCAATGTATAAATTGAATAACATTGGGGAAAGGCTTGAACCCAATTGTTGTTGTTTATTATACAACACAGAAGTTGAATTCCCAGATCCCATGCCAACTCTGCAGTCAATTTATAAAATTTGGATTTTATAGAAGCTGCAGTACTTAAAACTATTGTATCAATGGACAGGGCACAAGGTATGTCAATGGGACGGACAATGTTCTTCGAAAAAATCTATGCCTATTGTATGAAGCCTGAACTATCACCGCTTCCTGCCCCTGATTTGAATAATTTTCAACATAAGCAGTGTGATAGTTACTTTTGTAGATGCTTAGTAATTCACCAGTTAATGAATTCCAAGCTGACAGTTCTTCTTTATGAAGAGTGAAATTCAACTAGTAAATCTTCCTTTTAGGTTCAAAATATGAAGTCTCGAAACAACAAGGTCCGTCAATAGCTGTGCCTCTAAGTGCTTTTAGTCATTAATTAATTACCAAATGAATTTGTCATTTCTCATTCATCTATGTACTTTGTAGAATAAACCACTCGTTTATACATTTAACTCTATATTTATTTATATTCAAGCAGTTAGTCTATCAATTAGCACATAGGAATATGACACAAATATCTTGACAGACGTCAGACACAGAATACAAATCAAAATCAACAACTTTTTCTTCTTAGCAACTGTCTAAGTATACACTTTCTCCAACGAGCTCCAATATATATCTTTAACTGTGAAGACATAATATCTGAGGCCACTTGCTGCTGCCACCACCTCCAGAATCTGAAACAAACAGATTCCGACGGCAGCTGCTGTTCCTATCCTGCCTAATCAATTCACTAAAATAAACTGATAACTATTTGGGTATCTCAAGGTATTGAAGAAGTAGGGGAAGTGGCTTGTACCACTACAAGTCTGAGTCTGACAAGGAGACAATGGGTAACGGACTTTAGAATTTCTTTATATTTATGGTATGTGACGTTCAGAACTTAAACAATGATCAGCCATTCAACACAATTCTCAAAAATTCTCGAGAACATTGACCTTGAAGTTTTGCAAAGTACACTGAAGTACCAATAATTAAAACAGTTGCAGCATCTGTCAGTGCAGCTCAAGTGGTAGAGTTCTAGCATCACAATCATAGAGTCGGTGGTTTGAATCCTACTGTCACATTTTTTCTCTTTCAAATTCAGTTATATAAAATAATTTGTCTCATAAAATGCATTTTTAAAAAACCATCAGCTGTTTATTCAAAACCTTAGATATCTACAAGTTTTGGTTCAATAGACCATCTTCATGGATAAAAAGGTGTTAAAACTGAATGGTAAAATGCATCAAATAAAATACATCTGGCTGAGACACAGGAGTCAGCTGTTGACACTAACCTCACCAAAGCATTCAAAATAATTTGTGATCTCTAATTCCACGTGTTGTGTCAGTTTCTGTTCATGTGTATGTAGACAAGCTGAAAACCTTATCACGTAAAGCGATGGTTGAGCAGGTTAGTTGCTTGGAAAGCCATTAGTAGCTATGGAGACAACTTGGTAGCTTGGTAGCTCTTCACAAACTGAACAATCAAAGTCTACCGTTGTCAACAAATAGTGAAGCCAATACTGTAACAAATGTAACTTAAGTTTCTTTGATTGAAACCACCACTGTTAACAACCTTCTATAAAATATAGAAAATAGCAAATAAAAATTTGTGCACTTTTGGTGAAAATGACAAAAAATATTAATATTGCATAAGTATTTGAACAAAATAATAATAATAATAATAATAATAATAATAATAGGTCAGGACAAGATTCAAACTACCGACCCTAGGGTTGTAAGGCCAGAATGCTACCACCTGAGCTACACCGACAGATGCTGCAGTTCATTAAATGATTGGTATTTATGCTTACTTGCAAAACTCCAAAGTTGATTTTATTGAGAATTTTTGAGAGTTGTGTCTAATGGCTTTGGCCGATTGTTATTTGAGTTCTGAACTTTATGTACTATAAATATCAAAAAATTCTAAAATCCAATACCCATGTGGCCTCCTTGTGAGTGTGTGTCACCTTTCTTCTATACCTATACACAAATTCCATGTGGAAAACTAAACCTCCACAAATCAAACCACAGGCAGTTGTCTGCTCTACGAGCAAATTCAATAATATAATAAGGATAGGCTGCAACTCACCATAAACACGATTGCCAGCTGCAGACAAGCACATAGTATAGACAATCTAATTTACACAACTTAATGAAGGCTGTGACTGATAATTTGTGTGAATATGTCAATTCTACTTGCCTGTCTGGAGCTCAACAATTGTCTTTATGGTGAATTGCTGCCTATCCTCTATTACTGACAGTCAAGCTGGACTGTACCTTGTTAAACTTTTAAATAATGTTTATCCAATTTTAGCGTTAGTACTTACCTTGGAAGTATGTGATGAAGGAAAGTCATCTTGTTGACCACATAGAAACTTTATTCAAATCATACAGTATACTCAATGCAAAGTAGAAGTAACAACATTAATGTCACAGAGAAGCCAATCTCTTCACTATGCCCACTCTGTCACATTCGGGAAAGCCACTGTTGAGTTTTCATGCAATGGGAAAGGTCCAGTTACGAGTTACAAGTTCTCAGTCAGTCCTGAGATGAGGTCAGCACTGTCCACATAATAATAAAAAGGCAAGTATCTGAATTTAAGTCCTTGCATGGCACACAGCACCACTTTACTCAAAAATACTCTACAAAGACAGTAAATTTATTTCTGGAAATAATATATTTTTTAATATCACTGTACAAATCCAATCTCACAGCACCACAGCATTTATGCATCAATAACTTACATATCAGGCAACTTCATAAAGAGTATTCTTATTCAAAGAATTAAGGCAACCATGAAAACATTCTTGCAAGGATGCTGAACAAACTGGCAGTGTCTGAGTAGAAAAATGTCTGTTACTGCAAGCTCCAACTTTTCACAAAAAACTACATCCATACATTATCCACTGGGTGAAAAAAAATAATATTTTTTTAAAATCTATATAAACTATGTGATTTGAAATAATTGAGATACTATAGACATCCTTATGTCTGTAATATCATGTTTTCTAGTATTAAACTGCACATATAAGTGCCACCTTATTCCTTTTTATCTTCTGCCGAGGAATTTTAAAATTCAAACACGGCACTTGAGTTCTTTCCAGCATATTCCATTGATGATTTTTGATTTTTATCATGATTTTGTATTTGACTTACAAAAGCACAAGTGTTATACAATTTCTTTTATACCTTTATTTCATGTACCTCACTCAACAGTCCAGACTAACTGATGCCATCAGTACTGGCAAGATTCGATAAAATAAATAGCTATAATTTTCATTTTCTTTCAAACTTGTATGCATATACTGGTAAGGCGATTAGAATACTTTCAGCATTGTTATGTGCTAAGTTTAAACTTACACACAAATATGTGATATAACATCTTAGGTAATAAAAGCACAGCCGAATATACTGTTGGTGCTTTAGTTTTGTGTCCCACCAGATATAATTTTTGAGATCACCAACATACAAGATAAATTTGGCTTCTTTTAGAGTAAATTAAAGCTGCAATTGCTGCTAAGTAGTTGCCTCAAGCTGCTCCTCACGAACAGAATCTCCAGGCATCAGTGATGCTGATGAAAGGAGGACGGCCGCCTGTTCTGGTGTCGGACAAGCAATAACTAGCAGGTCTTCAGCCGAGTAACCACCACCAGCAAGAATCTGCTCCAAACGTGCCAGTAATGCTAACACATTGTTCTGAAATAATAACAAGAAATGCATATTACATCCACTATTAATGTGAAGGACTCATTGAATAATAACTCCTATATCAATACCATTTAGGTAACAACACAGTCTCTCTCTCTCTCTCTCTCTCTCTCTCTCTCTCTCTCTCTCTCTCTCTCTCTCTCTGTGTGTGTGTGTGTGTGTGTGTGTGTGTGTGTGTGTGTGTGTGTGTGTGTGTGTGTGTGTTTTTACGGACAGGAGATCACTCCAAGTCTAGCGTGTGAAAGGTTTGTGTGTCCCTTGTTTACCGATGCTGGGCTCGCTGATGCTCGTGGATAACCCTGGAAGTTTGGTGTTTATTTTTTGCCTTCATTGGGGCATTATGTGTGTACCACTGGGTGTTCCTGGTGAGTCACAGTGACACCCTTGATATTGGTGGGTATCCTTTACAATTGTCCGCCTATTTAAAGCCTGTTATGTTTTATTAAATATCAGCTTTCATAAATTTCAGGCCTGTACAAGGTGCCATTGGGAGTGTGCTTGACCTTGTCTAATAATTGTGGAGCCTTGTAATTGTGCTCCATGTATTTGTTTGGTTTATTAATTGCTAATGGTTATACTGATTAAATTTTTGCAGCCAACATTTGTTCTGTTTTATGGTGAGCCTTAACGGGCGATTTGATAATTAATTTCTAATGTTTGAGCTGGCCATACAATTAGTCGGTCTTATATTTATTGGCTACTGCTAGCTAAATGTCGTTTAAATTATTATGGTAATCTGCACAAGAAATCAGTCAAACCTATACACCGTCAGTTCTACTAAATACCTAAGAGTAACAATTATGAACAACTTGAATTGAAAAGAACACACAGAAAATATTGTAGGGAAGGCAAACCAAAGTCTATGTTTCACTGGCAGAAAACTTAGAAAATGTAACAGTTCTACTACAGAAACTGCCTACACTACACTTGTGCATCCTATTTTAGAGTATTGCAGCACATTGTGGGACTGACAGATGATTTATAGAAAATTCAGAGAAGGGCAGCTCCTTATGTATTATCGTGATATGGAAGAGTGTCTCTCATGGAAATGTAGTGAGTGGAAATATTAAAAGAAAGGCATTATTTGTTGCAGCGAATCTATTCGCAAAATTTCTTTCACCAACTTACTCTTCTGAATGCGAACATACAGGGTGGTCCATTGATAGTGACCGGGCCAAGTATCTCATGAAATAAGCATTAAATGAAAAAACTAAAAAGAACATAACTTTTCTAGCTTGAAAAGGGAAAACAGATGGTACTATGGTTGGCCCACTAGATAGCACTGCCATAGGTCAAACGGATATCACCTGCACTTTTTTAAATAGGTACCCCCCCCCCCCCCCCATTTTTATTACATATTCATCTAATACGTAAATAAATATGAATGTTTTATTTGGAACACTTTTTTTGCTTTGTGATAGATGGCACTGCAATAGTCACTAACGTATAAGTACGTGGTATTGCTTAACATTTTCTGCTGACAGTTTTTGCTTTATGATATGTTACTTGTGATAAAATGAACCCTTTACCAATTACAGAAAAGGTTGATATGGTATTTATGTGTGGCTATTGTGATCAAAATGCCCAACAGGCCTGTGCTACATATGTTCATCGTTATCCTGGAAGACATCATCCAAGTGTCCGGACCTTTCGTCGTATAGTTACATTATTTAAAGAAGAGACAGGAAGTGTTAAGCCACAAGTGAAACATCAACCATGACCTGCAACAATTGAAGATACCCAAGTGTTTTAGCTGCAGTTACGGCTAATCCGCACATCAGTAGCATACAAATTGAGCGAGAATCAGAAATCTCAAAAAATGTTGGTGTTGAGAATTCTACATCAACATAAATTTCACCCATATGATATTTCTGTGCACCAGGATTTGCATGGCGAAGACTTTGAACTTCGTGTACAGTTTTGCCACTGGGCACAAAATAAATTACGGGATGATAACAGATTTTTTTCACATGTTCTGTTTAGTGACGAAGCATCATTCACAAACAGAGGTAACGTAAACCAGTATAATATGCACTATTGGGCAACAGAAAATCCACGGTGGCTGTGACAAGTGGAACATCAGCAACCTTGGCAGGTTAATTACAAGATGTTTCACAGCATGACAGAATGTCATAGAAGCACCATTCCATGGCCCGCACATTCACCGGATCTTACATCCCTGGATTTCTTTCTGTGGGGGAAATTGAAGGATATTTGTTATCATGATTCACCAACAATGCCTGAAATCATGCATCGGCACATTGTCAATGCATGTGAGGTCTTTACTAAAGGTGAACTACTTGCTGTTGAGAGGAATTTTGTTACACATATTACCAAATACAATGAAGTTGAAGGACATCATGTTTTGCATTTATTGAATTCATGAGATAATTATGCAGTAACAGCATGTGTTATCATAATTTATGATGATTTCACAAAAGTACACGTGTTTTAATTTAAAAAAACCTACCTGTTACCCACTGTTGGTCTAAAACTGTGAGCAATGTGTGTGTGAATATTACAGTGCCATCTATCACAAAGCGACAGAAGTGTTCCAAATAAAACATTCATATTTATTTACGTACTAGACCAATATGTAATAAATGTATGGCCAGCTTGGAGAAACATTAACTACAATAAACAAGTTTGCACGAATTGTAAGTAAACCTGAAGTCACAAGTACTTAAATTTATGCACTGGTAATAGTTTATACGGCAAATTTAATCACAGGACAGAATTATTTTTTAAAATTATGAAACAATGGAAATACCGCAAAGTATTCAACAATATTTTGGAAAGTATAGGCTGCTACTCACCACAGAGACGTTCATTGAGCCACAGAAAGACACACACAACAGAAAAACAACAAACAAAAAAAGCTGTCTGCTGTTAAGCCTTCGTCACACACACACACACACACACACACACACACACACACACACACACACAAGCTCTATCTGGTGGTCTGGCTGGTTGTGTGTGTGTGTGTGGGTGGGGGGGGGGGGGGCACTCTTACATCTTCTCTAACAGAGGAAGCTTTATTTTTTGGTTTTTCTCTTGTGTCTGCCTTTCTGCGGCTCATCGGGCATCTCTGTAGTGAGTAGCAGCCTATCCTTTCCAAAATATTGTTGAATCCTTCAAGGTATTTCCATTGTTTCATAATTTTAAAAAATAATTCTGTCCTGTGATTAATTTTGCCATATAAACTATTACTAGAGCATAAATTTAAGTACTTGCACTTCAGGTTTACTTACAGTTTGTACAAACTTGTTTATTCATCTGATGTTAGATTTATTGAGTTCTGCCAGACAGACTCTTAGACATATACACAAATAAAAACACACACAAACACAAAAATTCAAGCTTTCACAACCATCTGTTGCTTCATCAGGGAAAGAGGAAGGAAGGGGGGGGGGGGAAGGAAAGGATGACAGGGAGTGGATGAGGAGTCATTCCAATCCCGGGAGTGGAAGGACTTACCTTAGGGGAGCTCTGGATTTGTTATTTAATTATTGTTCAAAAGCATTATCTATTCTCAAATCTACCTTTTTCAAGTTAATCTAAAATTACTACCTGTGCCCGAACTGTTAAATTCTGACAATTTTAGGTTCAGTTTTGTGTAGCCTCATTTAAATATGTTAGTTGGGGGCCTTGTCCACTATTGCAACTTTATATTTGTTGCTTGTGTTGTTCATTATCAAGTACCCAGGATTATTATTTAACAAATGGGTCCTTGGTATTATGTTGTGCATTTTGGGGGGGCCCCGATTTCCATGGCAGACAAATTTATTTTTCTGGTCCTGTAATTCATTGTCTGTGGTTTATATGATATTGAAGTATTACACCTGAGGTTCAAGTGTAATTTCCTCCTACTTGTATCTTTTATATTTAATAGCACAGTCTGTTAATTTTGTGTTGTTGAACACTTTATATTTAAATAAATGTTCAAGCAATAAATGGTTAGTTCACATTTGATTGTCCTGCTCTTCCACGTCCTATCCTAGTCTGTGTGGTCCCTGCATCACCATTCTAATGCCATTACACTTCTATTGCAAAAAGATTACTACAAATGAAACAAAACATTTGTAAATGTATTCACCAATATCATTCCATATAGCTGAAAATTCCATACAACTGAAGCTTTCCACCACACCCTTCATCAGAAAAAGATGATGTACACATTCATACAGACACAGCTCTCTCACATAATACAACTATTTGAACACAACACTTGACGCATGGTTATCAGAGATGACTGTCATGTGTGCTCTTTCTGACAATATAATTATAAATGATCAAAATGTAATAAAAAGAAAAACAGAAGTGTGACAAAGGAAATCCAGGTTGAAATGTCAATAATAGAGGATAGATAACAATTCACTGTAAAAATGATTGCAGAGCACACACCACCACTACTTCAGGCCACTATGGTCTGTGGCTCAGCAATTGTCTTTTGGTAAGTTGTTCAGTGTGATCATATCTTTTAGTTACCTTAAAAATATTTGTCTGGAAACAGAAGTATAACAGAGTTATCACCTTTATTGGTAATTAAGTGTATTCCAATAATATTTCAATAGTTAGTAACGTGACAGCATACCTTTATTGGCCTGAAAAGGATGAACTCTGTCTCCCGGTTTGCCAAATACAGCTGCATGCTGCGCTGGATATTGGGCAGTTTTGCCTTTATAAGTCGTTTTGTCTCGGCAACAATTTCACTGACTGCAGCTGGCTGGGCAAAAGGTTGTTGTGATAGTTTAACATTCTGCACCTCTGCACTCATGTTGGAGAATACTTGTGCCTGTAACAGCATGGTAAAGTACTCTATCAGCATACACATGCAAACTCTTGTATGAAACATATTCTAATATAGCTGAATAGCATCCTGCCATTCAAAGTGTATGCGAAGAAGACCAATAGTGAAGACAATACTCTTGTATTACCACATTGTGGTACCTGCCTACTGTGTATGTTAAACTTATTAAATCGTCATGCATCTTTTTAACACACCCTAAATTAGCTATTGTGTGGGTATTAAAAATAGGTTAGCAAAAAGTATAGAAAATGGACAACTTTCCAATTCCTTTCAGATATGGAACTGTTATGCTTTCAGTGTTACCCACAAAATGATTATCCACTGACAGTCATAGAGATATTATTCCTCTTTTTTCTCCATACTCAATCAAGAGAAGTAATGGAAGCATCTGAGGCATTGGTTTTCATGCTCATATCCATTAAAAGCAAATTTAAATGCCCTATTACATACTTTTTTATCTATAGCATTGATTCAGATAACCAAGGCAATGCTAATAAAGTCTGCTCTAGACAGGCTTTACCATTCTGATATTAAGATTTGGTGTGTTACCTGTGATGGCGGCAAAGTAAATATAAGCATTTTACGTTCACTGGGTTGTACACTGAACTTTTCTAAAGGTACCTTTGAAAGTCATTTTCCTCGCCCTGTTGAAAAATATAATGTTTATTGTATGTTGGACATGTGTCATGCGGTAAAATTGGCTCATAACGCTTTGGCAGAAGTAGTGGTTATTGAGTCTCTGAGTGGTATTATTAGGTGGCATTTCATTGAGCACCTGAATAAGCTGCAAACTGAAGAAGGCATGACATTTGCCAACAAATTGTCTGGGCAGCATATCAATTATGTAAATAAGAAAATGAATGTGGGACTGGCAGCACAAACTCTCAGTTATAGTGTGGCAGACAGCATAGATTTTTTTTAAGGAGAGCGGGTGATGCTAATTATATAGGGAGTGAAGCAACTGTCGAGTTCTTGTATTATATTGATAGAATATTTGACATACTCATTTCAAGAAAACCTTTAGCTAAAGGGTATAAGAGCCCCCTCAGACTTAACAATCAAGCATACTGATTGGGTATTTTCAGAGATACTGAAAATTATGTACAAAGCTTAAAAGTAAATGGTGTTCTTTTACTGATGCATGAAGGAATATGTTTGCTTTTGGCATTATTTCCAATACACAGTCAGTAAGGCATATATCCCTAGCAAGTATGCTTCATATTCAATCTCCTTTAAGATATTTGCCGACTTATAAATTGTCACAAGACCACTTAGAGATGTTTTTTTCTTGCTTTTGATCTAGAGGTGTTTGAAGTAATAACCCCAATGCATACCAATTCAAATGTGCCATGAGGAAATTGCTTTTGGGTAACTGTCAGTCCAGTGAACGAGAACTACTTTAATTTTAATTTTCTTACCTTCCACCAATTTACGATTTTAACACTAAAAGACATGTAACTGAAAATGATGGAGCAGATATAGAAAATGAAGTAGGAATATGTTGCTCACTTCTTAATGAGAAAATTAAATTTTCTTTCTATAAGCAAAACATACTGATCTATATTGTTGAGTATGTCTCCATGAAGTTTTCAAAACAGGTCACTTGCCATGACTGTCTTCACATACTGAAGCCACCAGTAGTTGCAACTGTATCAGAACATGATGCCCCTATGCATTTGCCAATACAGTGAGAAGAATGCATTTGTAAGGTTTGTTACCAGGCAAAAGCTTGTGGAAACAAGTGACACTGTGTACACTGTTGTAGAATATGCAGATAAGCTCTTACTCGTAAATATAATTGATGAGGTGAAAAAAATTACTGCCAAAAATTTTGCACTGTGTCAAGAAGAAATTTGTAGACTACCCCTTTCCTGCCCTCAGTCTGGATCACGACAATGAATTTGGGATAGAATATCTACATGACTCAATTTATTTGCAAGGTTGCATCACTTTACTCTACAATGCATCTAAAAACATATGGTAAAAGAATGTTGGCTGAGAAAATTGCAGAGAATAAGTCTGGTATAAGACAAAAGTTGCACAAACTTATATTATTTAATCGTATCTAATGAAAAATTGTGAAGCAGTGTGTAATGTTGGATTTTTAGTGGCTGTATACTGATGTACTGTTCAGTAGTGATGAATATTGTTTGTAATTTACAATATGAAAACTGTTGTATTTTCTAGAATAAACCTCATTTTCCACTCCATGGCAGTGGCAGTGTAGTGTGCTGATGTTGGTAATGACCATTTAAATCTATGAATACTCACTCACATAGAATGAGGGGGTACAATCCTGTGCGTTGACCGTGAAATAATATTGTTTCACCTCGAAAGTTAACAGATTCTTCTGTGCAACCATGTCAGGTCAGCAAATTCTCCTTGTAAACATTTTATTGCCAACATAGTACACTATACTGTTGTTGCTGCAACAGGGAAAATTTAACCCAAATCTCTTCTTACATAAATTTACATTGCAACATGAATAGCAGTATGAAAAAGAAAGTAAGCTTTTTCAAATGTCGCAATGAATTTTATAAGGAGGGCAACCACAGCTAAAATATTTATACATAATTAAGACACTTTCACACTGTTAAAATTAGGTGTAAGAATTAAAGTTGTCTGAATTAAAGGCCTTGGTCCACATGAGCTGCTACCAGTTTCACAACTTAAAAGTTGCAGCTTCAGGTGCTTTTTATTGTACAGAATAACAAAATGAACATTTAGATTGAAACATTATGTATTAAAAAGCAAAACTCCAAACTACTTATGTATGAGGATGTTAAATGCAAAATTGGGGATTAATGGTGAGGTCCCATCGCAAGCACCTTCCCTCTTTTTGTCAAACATAAAAATAGTTGACTGTGGGGTTCATGTCATTTTAAGTAAAAGTATTGAAATGTCAGCAGTTTGGTAAAATGTTTTTGGCTTGTTTGTCATTAGGTGACATGATGGGTGGCCCTACAATAAACAACCATTATAATAATTACTGAGAACCACAAATGTTGTTGGTTAATCAGATTTTCATGTAGAATGACAATACAAAATTTTTTAAACTTGCAGATTGTCGTCAGTGTAATGAGGTTCATCAGCTCCATCAAGGTAGTCAAAAGTTGCAAATCGTGCTGGGTGGAAGTACGGAAACAACTGAGGTCACAAATTGCCATGTGTATCGGTCGCCAGACTGAAGCCGACTGGCTATGTTCGAGGGGGAGCTAGGTGTGACATCAAGGCTAGTTGCGGTAGTAACCGACCAATAAACCTCATCAACCATTTTACAAAAATATGTATGCTAATTTAGTCTAGGTGATTATGTGCTTGACTCTGAAGTTGTGTTGACATCACAGTTACAAATGAGACAAAAATGAGAAATATTTTTAAATAATGATGCATCATGCTGGATTTAAAAAATAAAATGCTATGAATTACAATTCTGCAAATGCTGGTTAATTAAGAGACATAAAAACTTATATATAACACAAGGAAAATATCTCACCTATACAGGGCCACATGACCAAAATAAACCGCAAGTCATGTACTAAAAGCTGTGGTTGGAGCCAAGGGGCTACATGTTGTTGTAATTAATGTTTTCAAGGTACACATGCATGTTGTTTCCCTATTATAATTACATTGATTGCAGGAAGTCATAATTGGCCAATGTTCCATATGTTTCAGTTCTGTCTGATTATTTAGTGTGCTATTTGGTAACTGTGCAATGGAACCTTTTATGTGTATTTCCTCCAGTGCATTCAGAATGGTATCCCTACCTTCATGTGCAGAATATCTAAATTAGTTTTTAGGCTTGTAATAGAATGTCAGTTGTCTTTTAAATGTGCAGTTAATGCCGATCTGGAGCTGTTTAAGTTGAGATGTGCTTTGAAGTGTGTATTAAACGATCTAACAATTCGTCCTATGTACTTTCTTTGGACAGTCACTGCAAGTGATAGAATAGATACCTGAATTATTGTAAGGGTCCCTACTTGAACATTCCCTTTGTCTGAACCTACTACCAATATTTTGTGGGATGAAATAAGCTGGAGTTAAGTTACTTTTTCTCAGTTGTTTACCTATCTTTTTGGAAAAGAGTCCACAGTATGGAAACCGACAAAAGATTTTACTATTTTTGTCATGTATTAGTGCTAACGTAGTAGAAAAGGCTTGTGTGCTGGAGATTGCGTTTGTCTTCCTCTTTATTTCTGTGTGTATTTTGTGGACAAAGTTCGAGCTGTAACCATTTGTTAGGGCAGTGTATTCTATTATCTCATATTTCCATTTGAAAGCTTGGGTTGACACAAAGGGACTTTGTGAAGGTTTTGTAGTAACGAGCGAAAAGTTGCTTTCTTGTATTGTAAGGGGTGATTTGATGAATTGTGAATGAAAGGTCGGTGGTTGATGGTTTACGGTAAATATCAAATTGAAAGTTGCCCTCCTGTATAGTGATTGCCAGGTCTAAGTATGGTATAGTGTTGTTCACACTGTGTTCCACTGTAAACTGAATGTTAGATTTTTTTGTTTAAATGGTTAACTAGAGAGTCAAATACAGTGTGAGAACCTCTGTATACTAGATGCACATCGTCAATATACTGTACCCAACATAGTATGTTTGTGCCGTAACCTGGGTTTTGCTGTACAAATTCTTACTCAATTTTTGTAAGGAATATATTAGCTAAGTAGTATGATAATGGTAAACCCATCGCCAGGCCTTGATTTTGCATATAACAATCATTACCAAACTTGAAATAATTGTACTGCAGAAGAATACTCAATAGCTGCAGTACTTAGTTAATTTCCTCTGGGGGAAGATTACTGTGGACCTGTAAATTTTCCGAGATAATACTATGGACCTGGTCTGTGGGAATGTTTGCATATACGAAAAATTCCTAGCAGGAAAAATTAAATATAAAAATAAAAAAAATTAAAAATTAAATGAGGTGTACTTGTGTCTGTGTGGGTGTGTGTGCGCATTTCTTTATCCTCCATTTTTTCCCCCAAGGTAAGTCTTTCCTGTCCCGGGATTGGAATGGCTTCTTACCCCCTTCCTTAAAACCCTCATCATTTCCTTTTCCCTCTCCTTCCCTTCTGCCTGATGAAGCAGCTAGGCTGCGAAAGCCAGCGTTTGTGTGTGTGTGTGTGTGTGTGTGTGTGTGTGTGTGTGTATTTGTTGCTATCACTGCCTGTGCCGCTATGCCTGGTAAGTGTACTTCATCTATTTTTTACGTATATTTTTCCTGTTAGGAATTTTTCCTCTATAATATATATATATATTATAGAAGGAGACTTTCCAGGTGGGAAAATAGGTATAAAATAAAGATTTTTGACTTACCTAAAGTACAGGCTCGTCGACAGAAACACCAAACACACACAAAAACACACAAACATTCGAGCTTTCACCACCAGTGGTGGCTTCTTCGGGAAAAAGAGGAAGGAAGGAGAGGAGAAAGGGAAGGATATGGGTTTTAAGGAAGTGGAAAAGGAGCCATTCCAATCCCAGGAGTGGAAGGACTTACCTTAGGGGACAAAAAGAAAGGTAAACAAATACACACACACTCACACATATCCACATCCAAACACACCTAGGCAGACATTTGTAGAAACCAAAGAAGTTGGACAGAGATACCACTTCAGGCAGAGGCTCTGTCCACAGAACCGAGGCAAAGATGTTAAAGATGGGGGGCGGGGAATTAAAATTTAGCGGAGGTTGAGACCAGGTGGGCAACGGGAAGAGAGAATGTGTTGAAGGGCAAGTTCCCATCTCCGGAGTTCTGAAAGATTGGTGTTGGTGGGAAGTATCCAGATAACCCTGACGGTGTAACACTGTGCCAAGATGTGCTGGCCGTGCACCAAGGCATGTTCAGCCACAGGGTGATCCTCATTACCAACAAACACTGTCTGCCTGTGACCGTTCATGCGAATGGACAGTTTGTTGCTGGTCATTCCCACATAGAACGCTTCACAGTGCAGACATGTCAGTTGGTAAATCACGTGGGCGCTATCGCAAGTGGCTCTGCCCTTGATCGTGTACACCTTCCGGGTTACGGGACTGGAGTAAGTGGTGGTGGAAGGGTGCATAGGGCAGGTTTTACAACGGGGGCGGTTACAAGGGTAGGAGCCAGAGGGTATGGAAGGTGGTTTGGGGATTTCATATGGATGGACTAGGAGGTTACGGAGGTTAGGTGGGCGGCGGAAAGACACTCTCGGTGGAGTGGGAAGGATGTCATGAAGGATGGCTCTCATTTCGGGGCAGGATTTAAGGAAGTCGTATCCTTGCTGGAGAGCCACATACAGAGTCCGCTCCAGTCCCGGAAAGTATCCGGTGACAAGAGGGGCACTTCTGGGGTTCTTCTGTGGAAGGTTCTGAATTTGGGGGGATGAGGAAGTGGCTTTGGAAATTTGCTTTCTACAGTATGTCTGCCTAGGTGTACTTGTGTCTGTGTGAATGTGTGGGCATGTGTGCATTTGTTTACCCTCCATTTTTTCCCCCAAGGTAAGTCTTTCCTCTCCCGGGATTGGAATGGCTCCTTACCCCCTTCCTTAAAACCCTCATCATTTCCTTTTCCCTCTCCTTCCCTACTGCCTGAAGACGCAACTGGGTTGCGAAAGCTTGCGATTGTGTGTGTGTGTGTGTGTGTGTGTGTGTGTGTATTCATTTATTTATTTGTGATGCTGTCACACCTGTGCTCCTTCGCCTGGTGAGTAATCTTCGTCTATTTTTTATATTTTTTTTATATTTTATTTTTCCTGCTAGGAATTTTTCGTCTTAATAATCGTTATATATATATACGAATATTATAGAGGAAAAATTCCTAACAGGAAAAAAATATACGTAAAAAATAGATGAAGAACACTTACCAGGCGAAGGGGCACAGGCAGTAATAGCAACAAATAAACACACAGACACACACACACACAAAAATGCTAGCTTTCACAGCCTAGCTGCTTCATCAGGCAGAAGGGAAGGAGAGGGAAAAGGAAATGATGAGGGATTTAAGGAAGGGGGTAAGGAGCCATTCCAATCCCGGGACAGGAAAGACTTACCTTGGGGGAAAAAATGGAAGGTAAATAAATGCACATACACCCACACATTTACACAGACACAAGTACACTTAGGCAGACATACTGTAGTGGTTGGAAAGTGACAATTGGTTTTTAGATGTTTTTTCACCTGTTCAAAAATTTGGCCATTGCATCATATCTATATTTTGTTATGTTATTTTCCTCAAAGACATTGTGTACCTTAGTTACATACATGTGTTCGGGAATAATGATGCTTGTCTTACTTTTATCTGCCCTCATTATGATTGCGTGTTTGTCATACAACTTTTTGTTAATCTTACGAAAAATTACATCTCATTCGCTCATTCGGGTCCCCCTTTTGTCCTATGTGTGTCATTTGATTAACCAGCAACATTCATGGTTCTCACTAATTGTTATAATGGTTGTTTATTGTAGTGCCACCCATTACATCATCTAATGACAAACAGGCCAAGAAAATTTTACCAAACTGATTACCGACTTTCGAATATTTTTATTTAAAATGACATGAGCCCCACAGTCAACTGTTTTTATGTTTGACGAAAAGAGGGAAGGTGCTTGTGGTGTGACCTCACCATTAATCCCCGTTATCCAAAAAAAAAAAAAAAAAAAGTTATACACAAAACTTTGTAAGTAATATAAAAATTATTTATTGCAATAATTAAATAATTAGCCTACTGGTAGTTTGGAGTTTTGCTTTTTAATATGTAACATTTCAATCTAAATATTTATTTTATTAAATCAATTATGATTCTGTACAGTAAAAAGCACATGAAGATGCAACTTTAAGTTGTGAAACCAGTAGAGCGGGTCTCCACGACTCCAATTAAAAAAAAAAAAATAAAAAATTAAAATTGACTGTGTGAAAGTGTCTTAATCATGTATTTTTCAAATGTACAGGTACACCTAAATCCTTCAGCCAGTTCTATTCATATGTATCACAAAATGGTGCAATAATAAATGTTTCACTGCATAAATTACCACATTCCATAAAAATTATCAAGACCTATTTTATGATGCTAAATTCAAATAATCTGTAATGTTAACCTCCGCATAATCAAGAACATGTATGACTTACATTTAAATTTCATTCTCATAACTGCATGTTTTACACATCACATGCTATGTTCATTCAGTGTTTGCGTACTTCTTGTTACCCTTAATTTACTTCACATCGTTTTCTGCCCTTGGGGGTCTTTTTAAATTCTGTGACTGTGTGTATTTTCATACTTATCCATTACCATCAACACAGTATTTTGTTACTTGAAACCTGACTTCATGCAATTATTTGTAATCTCACCCTGTTTTCATCTGTGATGTGGAACGATGAACCTAGCTTATTAACTACTGTCACATTCTTTTCTTCTTACTAAGACAGCTACAGTGGGTTACCTAAACTTTTAGTTTATCTTGCAGTTAAAACTGCAAATGAATGTAGAAAAAAAATCACGTATTGCAAAGCATGTGTTAGTGTTTGCAGTAACCATGAATACTCTTTGAAAGCCAAATCACAATGAATGAGGGGAATAATCTTTTGTGTTGACCACGAAGTAAATAACCAATGTTCCTGCTGCTATATGGTTGAAAGGCTCTCGTACACTTACTCTCATCTGGTCAGTAAGTTGTCCCCCTAAAGGGTGCCTTTCATTTCATTAGCAAAGTGTTCTGCCACTGCTATCAGCAAAATTTAACAGAAAAATTGCACAACTAAAAAGTAATGGACCTTAAGCTGTTGTACCAACCACCTTACCTTGTGTGTCCTTAATAGCTATACTTACTCATCCAAGTTCTAAGCAACTTTTACAGTTTTTCCTTTCTGTTTGTACTGCAATGTTGTAGTGGACCACTGTTTAAATTTGCCTTTTACCATAATAGCTTTACTTATTTACTCGTATAGGCTGTATCTAAGAATGTTAAAGAAATCCTTTCCTTCTGTACTCCAACTAAGAACTATTGTTGAAAGGACATACTTGAAATTACATGTTTTTTATCGTTTATACCTAACTGATATTTCACTCTGTTTCCATTGCACCGGCTTTGAAGTATAAACACATTGCTAATAGTATACATTAAAGTGTATTTTTTAATGTTTGTACTTGTTTATCTGTGGACATGACAGTAGGCTTTCCGAGATAGAAAAGTAGCAAAAAGAAGCACCACCAGGTCTGGATGGAATCCCAGTTCAATTTAATAAATCAAACTTGTGGAATCTGACCTTGGGGAAGATAAGTTTGTATTTAGAAGAAATGTAGGAACACGGGAGGCAATACATTACGACTTATCTTAGGAGATAGGCTAAGGAAAGACAAACCTATGTTTTTAGCTTTTGTAGATTTGGAGAAAGCTTTTGACAATGTCAACTGGCATATACTCTTTCAAATTCTGAAGGTATCAGGTAAAATATAGGGAGTGAAGAGTTATATTGAACCTATACAAAAAACAGATAGCGGTTATTAGAGTCGAAGGGCAAGAAAGGGACGCAGAGGTTGGGAAGGGAGTAAGACAGGGTTGTAGCCTTTCCCCGACGTTGTTCAATCTGAACACTGAGCAAGCACTGAAGGAAAGGAAGGAGAAATTTGGAGAGGGCATTAAAGTTCAGGGAGAAGAATTAAAAAGTTTGTGGTTTGCTGACAACATATTAATTTTTGTTATTGTTATTGTTGTTAGGTTGTTTAAGGGGGACTAAACTATAATGGTCATCAGTCCCCCACATATTAATTTTGTCAGAGACTGCAAAGGATCTGAAAAAGCAATTGAATGGAATGGTCAGTGTCTTGAAAGTTATAAGACGAACATTAACGAGAGTAATAGAATGTAGTGGCATAAAATCAGGTGATGCCGAAGGAATTAGTTGAGACAATAAAAGTAGTAAATGAGTTTTGTTATTTGGGTAGCAAAATAACTTCTGATGGCCAAAGTACAGATGATATAAAATGCAGAATGGTTATGGGAAGAAAAGCATTTCTAAAGAAGCGAAACTTCTTAATACCCAATATTAAGTTAAATGTTAGGAAGTCCTTTCTGAAAGCATTTGTCTGGTGTGTAGCATTTTATGGGAGTCAAACATAGACGATAAGGAGTTCAGACAAAAAGATGATAGAAGCTTTTTAAATGTGGTGCTACAGACAAATGATGAAAATTAGATGGGTACATCACGTAACTAATGAGGAGGTGCTTAACCGAATTGGGGAGAAAAGGAGTTTCTGGGATATCCTGACTAAGAGAAGGGATAGATTGGTAGGACACATTTTGAGACCTCAAGGAATTGTCAACTTAGCATTAGAAGGAAGTGTGTAGGGTAAAAATCGTAGAGGGAGACTGAGGGACGAACATAGTAAGCAGATTCAAAAGGATGTAGGTTGCCGAACATATTCTCAGATGAAGAGGCTTGTACAGGACAGGGTAGCATGGAGAGCTACATCAACCAGTCTGCAGATTGAAGGTCACAATAACAACAAATAGTACTCTACAGCAGTGTGCCACCCTCATGAACCACAGACATTGCCAAAGTGGGGTGGCTTGCGTGACTCAATGATACAGATTGCCGTACCCTAGTTTCAACCACAGCAGAGGCGTATCTGTGGAGAGGCCACACAAACGTGTGGTTCCTGAAGAGGGGCAGCAGCGTTTTCAGTAATTACAAGGGCAACAGTCTGGATGACTGACTGAGCTGGCCTTGAAACATCAGGTAACATGTCTTTGCCATGCAGTTACTGGGAACGGCTGAAAGCAAGGGGGAAACTACAGTCGTTAATTTTCCCAAGAACATGCAGCTCTACTGTATGAATATATGATGATGACATCCTCTTGGGTAAAATATTCCGGAGGTAAAATAATCCCCCATTCAGATCTCTGGGTGGGGACTACTCAGGAGGATGTCATCATCAAGAAAAACATAACAGCCATTCTACAGATCGGAGCGTGGAATGTTTTAACCCTTAATCACGTAGATAAGTTAGAAAATTTTGAAAGAGAAATGGATAGGTTAATGTTAAATATGGCGTGGATTAGTGAAGTTTGGTGGCAGGGTGAACAGGATTTTTGGTCAGGTGAGTACAGAGTTATAAATACAAAATCAGTTGGTGGTACGTAGAAGTAGGTCTGATAATGAATAAGAAAATAGGAATGCGGGTAAGTTACTATGAACAGCATAGTGAATGCATTATGGCAGTGTAGTGTGCTTATGTTGGCAGTGACCATTTAATACTCTTTGAAAACTCAATCACGTAGAATGAGGGGAATAATCATGTGTGTTCATCATGAAATAATTAATGCTGTTTCACCAGGAAGGTTAACAGATTCCAGATTATTGTAAGCAACCTTGTCAGGTGAACATTTCAGTGCCAAATTTAGCACACTTCACTGCTGCTGCCGCCACAATTAAAATTTAATCCAACTCTCTATCATTGCACCATGAATAGCAGTAGGAGAAAGAATGTAAACTCCTTTCAAATGTACAGATATATCCTTCAACCGGTTGTACTCAGATTTACAACAAAGTTGGTGCAATGATAAATGTTTTACTGGTCTTGCCCGGATTAACACATTCCATCAAAACTATCAAAACCTATTTTATGGTATTCAATTCCAATAAGAATCTGTAATGCCAACCACTGCATAATTCAATAACATACCCAAGTTACATTTGCCTTATCTGAATTTAAAATTTAGAAATACTGGTATTACTTGTTGAATTAATATTAATTGTAGTACCTTAGCAATTCATTTTGTGCAGTGGCTTATGTATAATTATCTCCACTGTGAAACATAATGGCTGCTGTCTTGGGGTGAAATATGATTCACTTCGTATGTTATCACAAATTTGTATATTACTGGAACTACGGATTAAAAGAGTCAGGGGAAACACCCAAAGCCCTGAAAGGAAAATTTTCATGGCTGTCTTATTAATGGCACTCTCCTCTTATTGAAAGTCTGCAGAATTGTCAGGATAGTGTCAGAATTCAATTAACTGATGTGACAGATACTAAGCTGTAGACCTGTGTCCAAATCAGGAGAACAAGTGTAATATTTGTAGGAATAATTATTTCTGCATATAAATCTGTCATTAACCAATAAGGATGTACAACAGGAAATTATCAAACTAGCACAAGAGAGCAAAACTGTTTTGAATGACGACTTCCACAAATTCAGATTAATTCTGTCCTCTCCATAATTTCCTGCACATGGAAAGACAGAAATGTTATTATATCAATTTATTGCATATGTACTACAGGAACTCGAGGCTCGAGGGCTTGCAACATTTCATGTTCCCAGTAGTGATAAAGTCACTTTCTACACTGTCAAAATATGAACAGCACTGGGAAGTTTTCCAAAAATTACACAGTGACATGTTCGGTAAAGTATGCTGTCAAACTGCAGTGTATGTTTTTATATTATAAATCTATATGTATGCTGGTAAGTGATCCATCACTATTGACAGTGTGTACATGTTTCACTTGAGAAATCATTGTTTCTACTTAGATGTCATCACTACTTAAATAATTTCTCGCAATTTATTTCGCCTGTAAGCAACTGTCGTCTGCTTTGTTGGAAGACGATGTTATGAACTACACTAATTTAAAGGTTAACTTACAGGGTACTTTGTCAACTTCTGCAGCATTTCACACAGTTGTTTTGAATGACAATGGAATGAATACTTAAATCAATGAGAAAATACTAGGTAAACAATGTTATGGTTAAGATTGTCAAACACACCTAAATCACACTTGATAACAGAAATTACACAACAGAAACACACCATAGATGTGAAGTAGGCTAAAGTGGTACTTTGCATGTACCAGGAACATCAAATGACATTATCTCATGAAGGTGCAAGACTGGAAAATACTTTTTTCTGTATTATGACATGTAAATTTTTTTTTTTTTTTTTTTTTTTTTTTTTTTTTTTTTTTTTTTTTTTTTTTTTTTTGCCAAATTTAAAAATGGCATCCTCGCAACAACACAATCTCTGGCCGGCAACTCAAATTACAGTAGTTTGACAGCCAGTTAGTATAGAGATCACTATCATCAATACTCTATTGAAAGTCAAGAAATAACAATGATAAATTTTAATCAAATATCAGTTTAAAATCTTTCATTCCTGGCATAATACCAGCGGCACACCCTGTCACAGATTCATTAGAAATAAGCTAGCCCTCATGTACGAACATTTGCTTCAAGAACTTCCCACATTTACAAGTGTTTCGTGAATACACAAGGTCCTGTTACTGCATTCAAACTTCAATGTGGCCGTACATTAACGATTAAACATTTCAATGACATACAGGGTTGATATTCGATTAATGATGGAAATTCTCCTCAGAGATGATAAATTATTTTTCAAAAGAAAATTATAGAAGGAAACTTTCCTGGTGGGATAAATTTATATAAAAAATAGAAAACGGATAACTTACCCAAAGGACAGGCTCGTCGACAGACACAAATAAATAAAATCACACACAAACACACATACAAGCTTTCGCAACTGTTGGTCGCTTCTTCAGGAAAAGAGGAAGAAAGGAGAGGAGAAAGGGAAGGATGCAGATTTTAAGGGAGTGGATGAGGAGTCATCCCAATCGTAGGAGTGGAAGGACTTACCTTAGGGGGAAAAAAAGGAAGGTAAACACCTAGACAGACATCTGTCTAGTGTGTTTGCGTTTGGAGATGTGTGTGTGTGTGTGTGTATTTGTTTACCTTCCTTTTTTTCTCCTAAGGTAAGTCCTTTCATTCCTGGGATTGGAATGACTCCTTTTCCACTTCCTTAAAACCCATATCCTTCCCTTTCTCCTCTTCTTTCTTCCTCTTTTCCTGAAGAAACGGTTGCGAAAGCTTGTATGTGTGTGTGATTTTATTTATTTGTGTCTGTCGACAAGCCTGACCTTTGGGTAAGTCATCTGTTTTCTATTTTTCAAAAGAGATGGATTGGCTGGCCAGTACTTATGTTTGTGGTGTACCGCCGATAGTTACACAAAAGAAGAAAAAGAAAAAAAGGGGACAAAAAAGGACAAGCTTTCGGAACACAGTTCCTTCCTCAGGTGGGAGAGAAGGGAGGAAAAAAGGATGGGAACGGAAGGGAAATGTAATTCACCACTTCTTCCCTTCTCTCCCACCTGAAGAAGGAAATTTGTTCCGAAAGCTTGTCCTTTTTTGTCCTCTTTTCTTTTTCTTCATTTCTGTAACTATCGGCAGTACAGCACAAAGGTAAGTACTGGCCAGCCAATCTATCTCTTTTGAAAAATAACATACATGATTGAATCAAAATATTATGACTTTTTAAGTTGCAATTGCGATATTGCCCCAATGAACTAAGAATAACATAACTTCTCTGCTTTAGAAAAAATTAGTGGCCCAGTCTGCCTTGGAAAGCTTTACAGTAAGTACCTATGGTAGGCGAGGAATCTAGTTTGGTGATAATACATTGTAGACACAAATCTCCCATGGCAATCATCTATGTAGATGGTGTTGTGTTTACTCCACATCTATACACAGTAGAATCTTGCTTTATATTTCTGGAATTAAAGATTTCCCACCATTTACAACATTTTTTATTGGTCCGATCACATTTCCTATGATCATAATATTAATTTGCCCCCATTTTTGCATTAACATATTTACATTTTTCCTGCAACTTACACTTTATGAAACAATGCACAAGGAAAAAACTGACATACTTGACATAAATTGACCCTGGCATTACTTTTGCTATCACATAGTGTTTATATAGAAACAATGCAGTCAAGTTTCTTGACAGTCTGTGTTTATTAAAATGCATATTTCATGTTTCATTGTTTATAGAAGTTGACCCACAGTGCGGTGACTGATGGAAACACTGCTCCCATCATGTCAAGTGCGAGCTTCGTTTGCACAACTAGTAGATTTACATGCTTAACATGACATGTTTCAAGAATTTGTTCTTAATGAGAAGTACAAACAATAACACTAGTATTTTTTGTGACCTTTTATGAACAGTGTGAACAATTGTTTGCGTGATTTTATTTATTTATTTATTTATTCCTGCATACTGGATAACCTGAAAAATATAGTCACAGTGCAAGACTCAGACCCTGTGCAACCATCACAGACAATACTTTTGTACATATTTGAAGCTGAGACTGCAAATAAATTATTGAATATTGTCGTGCAAAACATGGAAAAAAGAAGAATTTTTTTTTAACTTTTGCAGATTTTCATTATTTAAATAATAAATGACACAGTTGAAGGCACGAAAAACCATTGATTATGATGAATGAAATTTCATTAAAAATTACCAATTCCAGTTATGCTCAATGCTAAAAATAGTACAAAATTCAGACGACTTTCATTGCATTATAAATAAAGCTCCTGACAAACATTTTGATGCCTTTTGCATACATATATCACAGAAGGCGAAAATTCAAGGGGAATCCTATAAGAAAATGTTATCACTTAAAACATTATTTCCCACATTTAACAGCATTTCTTTGAAGTCCCCTGAAAAGTGTAAAAGCAGGATTCTACTGCACACATTTCTATGTAATGACAGTACAGGGTTAATTTCTTCACCACAGATGCAGTAATGTTTAGTGTCATGCAGGATTACAGTGCGACGAGTATAAGAAAACACGGGCAGTGGGAGTGCTACTTCCGTAGTGTGCAACATGTGGGAATTTGGGGTGGATGAAAAACTTGTCCAGCTAGCCAAAGGGGATAAGGCAACCACTGGCCCAAAGTGGAAAACCTGGCCTGGCCTGGCACAATTTTTCACTTTTTGCTACTGTATTATTTCAATACCCTGTGCAGCCAAAGTGAGTCCTATTCTTCCTCTTCCCTCTTCACCTAATCCAATCTACAACTTGTGAAGGAAGTCATGGCCCATGTGCAAAAACACATTATCGAGTTGTGCGCAGTGCGAGTCCACTCCGTTTGAGGGACGGGTGCCTCAGTCGCACGTTGCCTGTTGGGCCATACACTGCCGGCTTTTAACTGCGCCCCGCAACCAGCAGGCCACACGCTACTGAGGCGGCCGCCATGAAACAAAGGAATGGTCTCACCCATTGCCAAGTTGAGAAGGCAGGGGCCACGACTTCTTGTATGTTCTACAACAGGATGACTATGAATCACAAGGTCAGAAATGTTCTACAGAAATTTCAAGACTGACAGTGAATCATGTTGATGTCTTCGACATCCCAATTAATCTGATCTGTGTCAGAACAGATCTGCAAACCTATAGTTGCCAGCTTCACAACCACAGACCACCACCTCATAATTTACAGGAACTGTGTGACTTGTGCCACATACCTTTAGAAATGTACTAAATACGAGCCAAATCTCTTCCATGCAGAGTCAGTGCTATACAGAATTACATTCCAAAGGTGAATATCTTGATATTAAGCAGGTGTTCTATTGCTTAGCCTCACAAGTGAACATCTCATACTGTTTCTACCAATTGAAGTGTCATTTCATCAAAGAATTAACCATTTAAGTGCACAGTTAGTGCACGCACCACCCTTCCTCAGTGAACGATATGTGCATTTTCTGTTCTGGTTTGTGAACTATTTCTTGCAGCATGAGAATTCAAATAAAGGTTTTTACCTCAACTCTTGTAGTATCCTGAAAACTGTGGACCTTCGAGTGTGCTGCTAAATTTAGATGAGAAGCTATGAACTGTTGTGCGTGTAAGTATTTTAAGCTATTATTTTATACAAACTATAATTCACAATACACTCGAAACAAGTTGTCATGTCATATTGTTTCAGGGGCATAACTGTACTGCTTCTTGCCTGCGAAAGGCAAAGGTCCCAGGTTTGAGTCTTGGTTCTGGCACACAATTTTAATCTGCCAGGAAGTTTCATACCAGCGCACACTCTGCTGCAGAGTGAAAAGTTTCATTCTGGAAACATCCCTTAGGCCGTGGCTAAGCCATGTCTCCACCATATCCTTTCTTCCAGGAGTGCTAGTCTTGCTTGTTTCGCAGGAGAGCTTCTGTGAAGTTTGGAAAGTAGGAGGTGAGGTACTGGCGGAAGTAAAGTTGTGGGGCGGCATCGTGAGTCGTGTCTGGATAGCTAAGTCAGTAGAGCCCTTGCCCGCGAAAGGTAAAGGTCCCAGGTTTGAGTCCCGGTTCTGGCACACAATTTTAATCTGCCAGGAAGTTTCAAAGAAAATGTTGATTGTATTATTCAAAAGGAAAGGAATTTAGTTTAAATGAGTTTGTTTCCCTAGGTAAAATGGTGAACCATGCCAGAACTAGCATTTTTTTTTTCTTGTTTACGTGAGTGAAAAGGTTACAGACAGTAACAGCTCATCATAGACATCCAATGAGCTGTGGAAAATGAGCTTTCAAGACCTCTAGAAATTTTAGCAACTGTGAAAAGGGGGAAAAAAACACTGAACTGGAACATTTCTTACAAACTGAATAAAATGAGGTAGATAAGAATAATAATTCTCTCTGGGTGGTGGAGTGGAGCAGAGATAGCAGGGAAGAGATCTTTTAAACTTGTTTCTGGTTTTGTGAATCTTTTGCATAGAAATGATAACTACAATTCCTTGTCAAAATATGCTACATATACCTTCTGCAGAAATGCAAGAACTGGATCTGCTAACTGAGATGTTGCATGATTTATAAAAGCTTCACAGGAGGCCTTAAGCTGACGGTCCACATCCTTTCGAGAATCTAGCAGTTGTTCCTTTACTTGAGGGGTGCCTTCCAACAAGAACTCAAGGAGCGCATTATTTGTTCCAAGAGAAAACAGGCGGCGCTTCTTTTGGAGAAGGCTGAAAGCTGAACAGAGAAATACAAGAATGAGTTAGTCACATAGTTATGTAACTGTATTCAGCATTGCTCAAATAATGGCAAAAGTTTTACTTTCATCTTCAATAATGTTCATTAAAGGTTTATTATTAGAATGGACAACTTCTTTGCCAATCATCATAGGTGACAAAGTAAGTAAAGATAGAAGTATTATCAGAAATGTAAGCTCTGCACAGAGAATAAAAATGTCTTAAAAAAAGAAACAGCAAAATTTGAAACAGTGGCAAGTGCAGGTTGGAATATCAACAGTATTATGAAAATAACAGATTGCAATTCACTTTAAAGATACTATCCTGAATTGCATGCCTCTCTATGGTTCAATGTATCTTTACAGGGAGTTGAAACCTATACTTTTCACAATATTATTAATAAACAACAAAATGTGCTACTTACTGTATATCAATGAAATAACTAAGGAGCACACACATTATTCCACACAGTTGAAGGGAGATGGCACAAGGTGAGAAATGAAGGTATTAGACTGTCAAATAATTATTTCACCCACAACATTTTAAAATGTTAGATGCAAAAATTCATACTGACCTGCAGTTTTCATTTTACTAAAATCCAGGCTCATCTCCTTGATGGTAAAATCAACTTGAAATGGAGCTATTTGCTCTCTTAAGATAAGTAAATGCTTTATTTGGAACAGTTCACCATCAATAGGACTCTGAAATATATAAATAAGAATATAAATTTCTTCTCAGTGACACACACACACACACACCACACACACACACACACACACACACACACACACACAGAGAGAGAGAGAGAGAGAGAGAGAGAGAGAGAGAGAGAGAGAGAGAGAGAGAGAGAGAGAGAGAGAGAGAGAGTCAGCAGATGTTTGTAAGAAATGTAAAATAACTTTTATAGTTGTTGCACTTGGTGTACCAAATAACAATCTTTAAATGTTAATAAATGCAACATTATGGGTAAAAAGAAGCGAAAGAAGCCAACACTATGCAAAACAGTAAGAGACAAGACACTGGCAAAGCTAAAGCTGTGATGACAGGCCACAAAATGTAAAGATCTTGGGTTCGAATCCCCATGTAGCACACATTTTTAATCTGCCAGGAAGTTTCCTGATTTCTTCTTTCCTACATTAATGTTTTCTCTGTGGAATAACCTATCAGTAACAATGGCATTCATTACTAATTTTTATTTTAGTTTAGAATAGAAATCAATAATATAGTACAACTACTGAAATACTTTTTAAAATAATACCTTTCTTGTGGTAATTGCTTGAGATGCTGAGGCTACACTTTGGATGCACACAGACAAAGCCTCTTGTGAAAGGCCTTGGAAAATGGTTTTATCAACACACCTGTAGAGACGAGATAGACAAACCAGTGTTCTTCGTACAGTTGGGTACCACATGCCATGCAGATCTGCTGGTGAATCTGTAAACGTGACATTTGTTGGAGAGTCAGTGTGGCCAAAAATAAAATTTTATTGAAATAAGGTTTCTGTACATCATTTCATTACTGTACAACCACACAATAGAATTTTTGTGCAACAGGCCTAAAATAATTAAGAATGTTGTGTTCTGTCAAGACCATGTTCTCACAAATAATGAATTTGTGATGCTGGTGATTAACAAATTTGGGAAATTTAACAGTCTTACATCTTCAGTATGAGATGGAGAACGGAACCATTTTTGGCAAGATTTGGTTGTATACTGTACGCAGTGTAAGAGACAAGAGCTCATGGGTAAACATAAATGGAGTGCTTCTGCACAAACATATCACACATACAACATGATTAAACAATAATGTTAAGATGAGTTATCTGGCTGGAGGGAAGAAGTCATGGCAAACGAACAATAATTTTAAATTGATGTGTTGGGCAGAAAACAAACAATTTGTGGCAGAGAGAGAGAGAGAGAGAGAGAGAGAGAGAGAGAGAACAAGTCCATGCCAATCAAATAATAAATGTAGTTGTAACTTTCCGTTTGTATCTCAGGAATTATTCTATCAAATAGTAACATTTCTCCCCAAATCTTTGGTAACCTTATTTTCAGACGATCTGGTTTCCTACTGAGTATGTTTTTGCATATTCACCTAATATATATAAAAATGAATATTGGTTTGTACATTTGTTCATAGTTTACATACCACTGTACTGTTATTTTGATTGCCATGAAACTTTGTCAACATATTGCTTACACTTTCACGAATGTTATAGGAATAATTATTTAGGACTGTAGGACATAGTTCAGGAGAGATGATGATATGAACACCAAGATGCGTAAAAAACTGCCACTTTATGAATTATGTTTAAATTTATTACTTCTATGTTACTCAATGTATTCACAGCATATTTTGAAAACAATATCCATTTATGCTAATGCCAATGACTGTAGCTACAAAATCAATTCATTTTACAACATAGTTTAGGACATATGATGTCAAACACTGGGGAAACTGTCAAAAAATGTTTGTATTTTATGCACAGCCGAACGATTCATCCAATTGTGATGAAACGTTGCACACTTGAACTTTAAAACAAGAGGAAAGCTACTGTCTACATAAAATTTTGTATTTTAACAATGGAAAATCCGATAGGAATATCAATAATGCAGGATAGATAACAACTCACCGTAAAGAGGCTCGCTGAGCTGCTGACAGACAGGAAAATAGATAATCACATCCACACAACTTAAATTTTCGGCCATGGCCTTCGTCAGAAAAAGAAACCCATACATTCACACACTCATTCAGACAACTATACACACACAACTATCATGTTCGGCAACTCCAGAAACACAGGCTAGACTGTGAATGAGGTGAGGGGTGGAGGGGAAAGGATGCTTGGTAAAAGTCGGGATTGAAAGTTCCGAATTGCATGGTGGATTTTAAAGACAGGAATTTGAATTGTGGCAACGAATACAGTGAAGGGAAGGGATGGGAAACTATAAAAGGGAGGTGTAGAGGAGTGTGGGGAGGGAGATATGATAAGAATAGTAAGGAAAAATAAAAATAAAATTAGGAAAAAAAAAATAGGAAAAATAAAGATGGGGAAAAAAGGAAAAAATAAAGTTAGGAAAGAATAATAAAAATATAAGTAAAAATAAAAGTACTAAATTAGGGGGATATTGTAAGTGGTAACACACAGTAGTAAGGGAGACATGGATACTGGATAATGGGTGGTGAAGGAGGTGGGGGGGGCAGATGTTAGGCATAGGATGCAGGGATGAGAAGTTGTCTTAGATTAAGGCCAGGATGGTTGTGGGACTGTAGAATGTGTTGAAGGGACAACTTCCATCTGCGCAGTGCAAAAGAGCTGGTGGTGGGGGGGAGGATCCAAATGACTCGGGTAGTGAAGCAGCCATTGAAATCCAGAGTGCTGTGCTCAGCTGCATGCTGTGCCACAGGGTGGTCTTTTTTTCCTTTTCTTTTCTTTTCTTTTTTTTTTTTTTTGCCACAGTTTGGCGGTGGCCATTCATTCTGACGGACAGCTGGTTTGTTGTTATACCGATATAAAACGCTGTGCAATGATTGCAGTAGAGTTGGTATATCACATATATCACATGGCTGCTTTCACAGATGGCCCGACCTCTGATGGGAGTAGGATAAGCCTGTGACAGGACTGGAATAGCATGTGCTGGGTGGGTGGACTGAGCAGGTTTTGCATCGGGGTCTTCCACAGGGATATGATGGGGGTTGGGAGTGGCATAAGGATGAACTAGAAAGTTGTGGGGGGGTTGGGTGGGCGGCGGAACACCACTTTTTGGAGAGGTCGGAACGATCTTCGGTATGACGTCTCTCATTTCAGGGCATGATGACAGATAATCAAAGCCCTGATGAAGGATGTGATTAAGTTGTTCCAGTCCAGGGTGGTACTGGGTGAGAAGGAGAACACTCTGTTGTGACTGATTACTGGGGTTGGGGGGAGGATTGGTGGTGTGTGGCACGGGAAATCTATTTGCGGACTAGGTCAGGAGGCTAATGTCGGTCTGTGAAGGCCTTTGTGAGGCCTTCAGCATAATGGGTAAGGTACTTCTCGTCACTGCAAATTCGCCGTCCACAGGTGGCAAGGATGTATGGGAGGGATTTTTTGATGTGGAATGGATGGCAACTATCAAAGTGCAGGTACCGTTGGTAATTAGTAGGTTTAATGTGGACGGAGGTGTGATGGAGCCGTCAGCGTCCATGAAGGTAACTTGTCAGGTTGAGAAGGATCAAGTGAAACTGATGGGGGAGAAGGAATTGAGGTTGTGAAGGAACGAGGATAGGGTGTCCTGGCCCTGAGTCCAAATCATGAAAATATACGGGTGCCCATGGCTGTGCCGCGTATTTGATTGTATACTTTTCCTTCAAAGGAAAAGTAATTTGTTAGGATTTAATTGGTAAGGCTTACAAGGAATGAGGTATTGGGCTTGGAGTCTGAAGGATATTGAGAAAGGTAATGTTCGAGAGCAGCAAGACTATGGGCATGTGGGATATTGGTGTACAGCGAAGTGGCATCAACAGTGATGAGTAAGGATCCAGGAGGTAAAGAGGTGGGGATGGTGGAGAGTCTGTGAAGGAAGTGGTTGGTATCTTGGATGTGGGAAGCTAGGTTTCAAACAATTGGTTGGAGGTGCTGGTCAACAAGGACTAAAATTCTTTCTGTGGGAGCACAGTAACCAGCCACAATTGGGCGTCTAGGATTGTTAGGTTTATGGATTTTTGGAAGCATATAAAATGTGGGAAGGGCCATAGGATTTTAGGAGGAATTGTAGGTCATTTTGGACTTTTGGAATGGGGTCGTCCTGGCACAACTTGTGGGTGGAGGAATCAGACAACTGACGTAGGCCCTCTGTCAAGTAATCACTGTGATTCAGTACAACAGTGGTGGAACCTTTGTCTGTGGGGAGGATGATTAGGTTGGGATCTGTTTTGAGGTTGTGTAAGGTGTCCTTTCATCTGCCGAAAGGTTGGTGTTCTTAGGAAGGGACTTGGGGAAGAATGGTTATGCCAAGTTCGATGTGAGGAATTCCTGGAATGTGACCGGAGGGTGGTTAGGGGAGTGAGGGAGGGTCATGGTTGGATGCCTTTCCCTTCCGTTCCCATCCTTTCTTCTTCCCTTCTCTCCCACCTGAGGAAGGAACTGTGTTCCGAAAGCTTGTCCTTTTTCATCTCCTTTCTTTCTGTTTCTTCATTTGTGTAACTATCGGCGGTACAGCACAAAGGTAAGTACTTACCAGCCAATCTATCTCTTTTGAAAAATAATTTATCATCTCTGAGGAGAATTTTCATCATTAATCTAAAGCATTTATATAAATATTTACTCAAGAAATGACCACGGTATAAGACTGTTGCAATTATAAAAAGAAAATGGCTCATGTTGAGCATGACAATTTTAATACAATGAAAGGATTTAAAGACTAGCTGCCTGTGGGCATTGACATACATCAATGGCGAAAGTTGAAAATTCATGCTAGACCAGGATTCAAACCCAGGTCCCCTGCTTACAGCCAAGTAGTATTTTTCAATGCCTGCTCACAGTATCTTTAATTTTTTGTGTATTAATTCATAATTGAGTTAGGATCAAAATACTATACCATTAAAGGCTAACCTCAATTATAGTTTAGGGATGGATGGAGAAGGATGTCAGCTATTCATCTTATGATATAGAGGAAATCACAATATGTACTAACAATGGAAAGCTTAATTTGCTGCCTCCTTGACTGAAAATAGGTCAGTTGTAACAAAGCATGTTGGCATTTATTCCCATCTGCTTGCATTACTGAACCTCCTGATACCACTGTTGCATAATAATAGATATGAATGTAATTAGTCTATCATCATTTTCTTTTCCAAAACTTTTGTTATTCTTTTCTCTAACTTGGCTAGCTGAAGTCGTTTTCTGTTATTTGATGCCAGAGAAGTTTGTTTATTTAGCAAATATTAATTAGTAAATGTCAAAGGTGTATTGTTGTATTTCAGATAGTATGCTAATTAGTACTCCTAAATTCTTTTCTCATAATGTTGAAGTAGGTATTACTATGTTTCAAAAGTAATGTTAGGAAAGTTTAGCCCTCATTAGTTTCTGTATAGCTGCTGTTAATTATGAAAGTATTGTTGATAAACATATTTGTTAAATACATAAATGAAATACTATTTATTGAAGCAAGATTTGTATATTAATTTTATCAGTATTATTTACACTATCTTTTACTATAGCCAGATGCATGTAATTGTTTAGTTTTGCATTATAATTAATGTACATAATTAACAATATGCAATTTCCAGTATCATTGTTTGAAAGATATAAATAGGATGTGTTCCTGGCATGTAAGAGTATTATTTCATCCCTTGTCTGAGGCACAATGCACACTAGTTCAGAGTACTGTCTTATCCACGATCTGAACAATTATGTACAAGATCTTTCATATTAGTCATGGGAAAGTGTTTCTACCAGTATTATGAATGGACTAAAATATTTGTGCCACATTACGAAGTACACCTCAAACTTTTGTGTTCCACATACGAACTGTGTAAATTCCTGCTCACATTAATTGTAATTAATGAGACTTGTAGGCTGGTCATAAATGGGGACAACTGGGCATTTACGAATTATTAGAAGTGTCAAAGATCTGCAATTCTGTGCATTGTCTACGTTATTTGTAGTGAATTAGTTTTCACCCCTGACATGTCAGCCAGCTGCTCCCAAGAGCATTCGCCAACAAGAAAATCAAGAATCTACGAACTACGACAAGGTAATGTCAACCAGTGACAGACATAAATTGCAGCAAACACATTTTGTATTTTTGTGAAACAAACTGCTGATTCTTCAACAAATGACAAATGTGTTGGTTTAACTTAATACTTACTGCCTGTTCTTGAGCGAGGTTGTTCCACTGTGTTGTCACTGTTGATGCGTGCAACTTCTTGAGATGTTACAGAACCTACAGACACTATGGATGACCTTGAATCAGAACGCTTCAAGGACTGTGAAGTCTGGTCTTGTAGAGATTGAGCTATACTCTGTAAATAAGAAATTTAAATATTTTCACTTACAAAAAATGAGGAAATTATATTAAAAATAAGAGAACTTTTCATATGCACAAATGAAATTAAAAATCATTCTCCTGGATAACGGCAGGTGTTATGTCACTTCCTGGACACCGGAAAATGTTCTGAGCTCAGACTGGGTGAATCTGTTGGCTTAATGGTACGAGCCAGTGTACTGAACACCCTGCATGTGGCTTGCAGGCACTTTCCCATATGCAACTAGGAGAATACTATGCAGATACTGACATCTCACCACCATTACAGGATTAGCATGACTTTTTGGAGACCAGAAAACCCCTCTGTAAAAATACCTAGGGTACTAGTGTGAATGATCATGTGAAATGCAAAAATGTTCAAATGTTTGTTAAGCTTATGGGACTTAACTACGTGGTCATCAGTCCCTAAACTTACAAACTACTTATGAACTAGGACGGCGCAAATATCCATGCCCGAGGGGGGATTCGAACCCCGACCGTAGTGGCCGTGCAGACCGTGACTGGAGCGCCTCAGTCCCCTCGGCCACCGCTGCCGGCTGTGAAATGCAGCTTGTAGGATTTTTTCACAAGAGCCAGAAAGCAGTGTATACAGGTTTCTGAAGACAGACACTGTCTTGACTTTTGGAATGCATTTTACACAGTTCTGCACTATCAGTTAACAAACAAGATATGAACTTATGAGTGCAGAAGAATGTGAAAATTAAACAACTGTCATTTAAATAAGTCTTTGTTGCAAAAAACAGTTGTTGTTGTTATTGTTGTCTTTAGTCCGGAGACTGGTTTGATGCATCTCTCCACAATACCCTATCCTGAGCAAGCCTCTTCCTCTCCACATAAGAACAGCAACCTACATCTGTCTGAATCTGCTTACTGTAACCATATCTTTGTCTACCTCTGTGATTTTTAACCCACACACTTCCCATCAACGCTAAATTCACAATTCCCCAATGTCTAAGAGTGTGTCCTACCAATCTATCCCTTATTTTAGTCAAGGTATGCCAGAAATTTCTTTTCTCCCCAATTCTGTTCAGTATCTCCTCAATAGTTACGCGATCCACCCACCTAATCTTCAGCATTCTTCTGTAGCACCATATTTCAAAAGCCTCAATCCTCTTCCTGTCTGCACTGTTTATCGTCCATGTCTCACTCCCATATCAAGCAACACTGCATACAAATGCCTTCAGAAAGGTATTCCTTAGGCTTAAATCAATATTCAATGTTAACAAATTTCTCTTTTTCAAGAATGCTTTTCTACCCATTGCCATTCTGCATTTTATATCCTCTGTACTGCGACCATCATTTGTTATTTTACTGCCCAAGTAACAAAACTCATCTACCTCCTTTATTGCTTCGTTACCTAATCTAATTCCTTCAGCATCGCCTGATTTTCTTACACTGCACTCCATTACCCTAGTTTTGCTCTTGTTAATGTTCATCTTATATGCACCTTTCAGCACACTGTCCATTCCGTTCAATTGCTCTTCCAGGTCCTTTGCTGTATCTGACAGAATTACTATGTCATCGGCAAAACGCAATGTTTTTAATTGTTCACCCTGAACTCTAATTCCTTCTCCAAATTTCTCCTTGCTTTCCTTTATAGCTTGCTCAATGTACAAATTGAATAACAATGGAGAAAGACTACAACCCTGTCTTACTCCCTTTCCAACCACTGCCTCCCTTTCATGCCCTTCAACTCTGACAACCGCTGTCTGGTTTTTGTACAAGTTGTAAATAACTTTACGCTCCCTATATTTTACTCCCGCTTGCTTCAGTTTATTCTAATCAACATTGTCAAAAGCCTTCTCCAAATCTACAAAAGCTAGAAATGTAGGTTTGCATTTTCTTAATCTATCTTCTAAGATAAGCCGTGCCTCCCGTGTTCCTACATTTCTCCTGAACCCAAACTGATCTTGCCCAAGGTCGGCTTCTACCAGCTTTTCCATTCTTCTGTATATAACTTGTGTTAATATTTTGCAACCATGACTTATTGAACTGATGGTTCTGTAGTTTTCACACCTGTCTGCTCCTGCTTTCTTTGGAATGGGGATTATAACATTTTTCTTAAAGTCTGAGGTTACTTCGCCTGTCTCATACATCTTACACACCAGGTGAAACAGGTTTGTCATGGCTGGTTCTCCCAGACTTCAGTAGCTCTGAGGGAATATCATCTACTGCAGGGGCCTTGTTCGGCTTAGGTCTTTCAGGGCTCTGTCAAATTCTTCTCTCAGTACAGTATCTCCTATTTCATCTTCATCCACATTCTCTTCCCTTCCTACAATATTGTCTCAAAGTTCATTTCCTTTGTAGAGCCCCTCTATATACTCTTTCCACCTTTCAGCTTTCCCTTCTTTGCTGAGAACTGGTTTTCCATCAGTGTCCTTGATATTCATAGAGCTGTTTTTCTTATCTCCAAATGTTTCTTTTATTTTCCTGTAGGCTGTATCTATTTTCCCCCTGTTTATACATTCTTCTACATCCTTGCATTTGCCTTCTAGCCACTCCTGCTTAGCCATTTTGCACTTCCTGACAATCTCATTTCTTAGTCGTCTGTACTCCATTTTGCCTGTTTCATTTACTGCATTTTTATATTTTCTCCTTTCATCGATTAAATTTAGTATCTCCTGTGATATCCAAGGATTTTTTGTAGGTCTTTCCTTCCTACCTATTTTGTCCTCTGCTACCTTCACTATTTCATCTCTCAATTTTACCCATTCCTCCTCTACTGTTTTATTTTCCCCCGTTTCTGTCAATTGTTGCCTAAAGCTCCCTCTGAAATTGTTAAGAACCTCAGGTTCCTTCAATTTATCCAGGTCCCATCTCCTTATTTTCCTACCTTTTTGTAGTTTCTTCAGTTTCAGCCTACAGTTCATAACCAACAAGTTATGGTCAGAGTCTATATCTGCCCCTGGGTATGTCTTACACTGTAATACCTGGTTCCGAAATCTGTCTTACTATTATAAAATCTATCTAGTATCTCCCGGTCTCCCGGTCACGTATACAACCTTCTTTTGTGATTCTTGAACCAGGTGTTTGTTATAACTAAATTATGTTCTGTGCAAAATTCTACCAGGCGGCTTACTCTTTCATTCCTTTTGCCCAGACCATATTCACCTACTACCTTCCCTTCCCTTCCTTGTCCTACTACCGAATTCCAGTCTCCCATAACAATTAAGTTTTCCTCTCCCTTAATTGTCTGAATAATTTCCTTTAGCTCCTCATATATTTCTTCGATTTCCTCATCATCGGCAGAGCTAGTTGGCATATAAACCTGTACTACTGTTGTCGGTGTTGGCTTCGTATCTATCTTGACAATGATAATGCAATCACTGTGCTGGTCATAGTAGTTTACCCGCATTCCTATTTTCTTATTCATTATCAATCCTACTCCTGTGATACCCCCAATTGATTTTGTATTTATAATCCTGTACTGACCTGACCAGAAATCCTGTTCATCCTGCAACCGAACTTCACTAATCCCTCTAACATTCCACGCTCCGACTCGTAGAATGCCAGTATTGTCTTTCCTAATGATCACATCCTCCTGAGTAGTCTCCGCCCAGAGATCCGAATGGGGGACTATTTTACCTCCGGAATATTTTACCCGAGAGGATGCCATCATCATATGTTCATACAGTAGAGCTGCATGTCCTCGGGAAAAGTAACGGCTGTAGTTTCCCCTTGCTTTCAGCCGTTCGCAGTAACTGTGTGGCAAAGCCACATTAGCTGATGTTACAAGGCCAGCTCAGTCTATCATCCAGACTGTTGCCCCTGTAACTACTGAAAAGGCTGCTGCCCCTCTTCAGGAACCACACGTTTGTCTGGCCTCTCCACAGATACCCCTCCGCTGTGGTTGTACCTACGGTACGGCTATCTGTATCATTGAGGCACGCAAGCCACCCCACCTCGGCAATGTCTGTGGTTCATGGGAGTGGGCAAAATACAGTAACAATTTAATTAACAATGGAAAATCCAGGTGAAAAGACAATAAGGGAGGATAGATAACAACTCACCGATCAGCGAGCTGCAGACAGGCATGTAAAATAGACATTCACATTCACACAACTTAAATTTTTTACAAAGAGAGAGAGAGAGAGAGAGAGAGAGAGAGAGAGAGAGAGAGAGAGAGAGAGAGAGAGAGAGAGAAATACTTACACCAGAGTGCAAAATTTAAGGTTGCAAGCTCACCATTGGCGACTGAAATTGGCAGCTGGTGATCTGGGCTTACATATAAAATTTATTTTTTGAAAACACTGTCGCTGGTTCAGAATTGTAAAAGCTGTAAAGTAAGCGGAAATTACACACTGGTCAAAACAATTAGGAGATCAATTGAGATAATTAGGTACTTAAGTACTGTATCAGCAGAATGAACTAAAATGGTTTGATATCTTTCTGTCGGTTCCCTGGAGTGGGGACAACAACAATACGGCAACCAAGATAGTAGTAATAACAGAAAGATGCTGCAGAGGGGGGGGGGGGGGGCTGTTGTTGACTTGGGTTATTCCATCAAACGAATTACACAAGCTGTTGATTTCAGAAAGTGTAGTGAGCAGATAGTGCAATGCAAAAATAACAAGACTTACCTAAAACTATGGCAGTGAGAGTCATAGAAAGGATGAAAGTGAGACAGACACAATCTGAGGTGGCTGCAGCTACTGGAGTGTCCCAAAGTGTAATTTCCAAGGCCTGTATGTGATTTCAGACAACAGAAATTGTTAAAAGATGGCCAGGCCTAGGTCACCCACGGGTAATATCAGCAAAAGATGACTGTTCTCTTTGGTTAATAACCTGTCTGTCAAGACAAGAGACTGAATGCAACTCAGCTGCAATACACCCTCCAGACAGCAACAGGGTGCACAATATGAACTCAAACAGTTCAAAACCACCTTCGGGAATGTGGCCTCTACGTACAGACACTGGTGTGTGTCCATTAAAACCATGACACTGTTTGGAACAATCCTGCGTATGTGCAGGAAACATTACCATATCAGGGTGGTGGGCAAATGGTGTGGTCAGGAGTCAGTATTGGCAAAAGTATGGACCTCTATGCTGTTCAGAATGGCACTTTGACTGCTGAGAGGTACAGAGATGAGATCCTACGATTTTCTGTTATGCTCTTTGCTGGTACCATAGGAGATGGTTTCTTTCTGTGTATGAAAAACTTCGTCCCCACAAAGCTACACTGGTTAACAGCATTATTGAAGCTGAGAGAACTGAACGAATGGAGTGGCCAGCTTGTTCACTGGACTTAAGCCCGATTGAGCATGTCTTGGTTGTACTTGGCAGACGCATTGCACGTCCCACAACAGTTGCAGAGCTGGATATTGCACTATTGGAAGAACGGCCAAATATCCCTGAAGAGCTGATTGATAACATACTGTCCTTGCCTTGCAGGTGTGCAACTGTACTGGCCGTCCGAGGTGATCGCACACTATATTAGAGGACAAAGAGAATGAGTTTTTCACTATTATGGTAGTCCCATGGTGCCTCACTCTAAGTAAATGCCATGGAACCCTCAAGTAAAGAGTTGAGACAGCAAAATATTGTACTGTACCACACAGAAATTACAGTTGTAACCAATATCTGACTAAAACACGTTACCATATGTATATTGTGTATGATTTTCACTTGATCCCCTAATTGTTTTGAGCAATGAATATTGACAAATAAGACAGGCTGACATTTCCAGTTGTATCAGTATTTTTAATTGTTTAACACCGTTTCTCAGCATTAGAGCAAATAACAGATCTCATTGATCACCAGTTTAGTTTTGGCATCATGGCTACAATACATTCTGCGTATACCTTAGGTTTGTTCAAGCATCTGTCAAATGGGTTAACGCTCATATGCAGTGCTGTGTATAAGCTGCGCCTTTTTATGCTTATGCCTACTTGAAGTGTGGCTGTTTACTGTATTAGCAATGAACAGCAAGCAACCTGATTAGCAGACTCTACTTAGTCCCCTCCCCCCCCCCCCCCCCTCCTTTCTTTTCTTCTGCTTTCTTCCAAGCAGCTAGATTCACAAATATGCAGAGCTCTCAGACTTGGAGTGGGGTTAGACTCACTTGATTCATGTTTTTAATTGTGGCAGATTGTTATAAGTCTTGAAAGCTGTTGCAGTTCCTGTGTTTGACTGTTTCATGTGTTCCATAGTCAATTTTAAGAAATATTTTATTTAATCTTATAAAACACATTTACACATCAACTGATTCATCCACAAGAACTCAACCATAAATGGCACAAAAAATGTATAAGTAGTGTAAGCACCAAATTCTAAATACTAAAAGCAGTGTATAGGACTGGCTGGAGACAGATACACTGAAGGATTTGCCCATACTATCTGTGGATCCATACCCCCAGTCTGATTTTGACCCAAAGGTGCCACTGGCAAGTGGTACTTCTCAGCAGAAAGACAATGCTATACAACTATAGTACTGGCATGTATTTTGCTATTAAACAATTTGAAATGGTATTATGTGTAAAGTCACAAGGGAGAGGAAGGGGAATAATTTCATATTCAGATAAAGATATTTTGGCGACCAAAGTTATTAGACTGCATGATGCCTTCAGAAATGAAATTTCTGCACCTTGATTTACACAATCACTCAGATAGTTGTATTATGTCTGAGAGATTGTGTTAATGTGTGTGTTCCCCCCCCCCCCTCTCTCTCTCTCTCTCTCTCTCATCTTTTTTACCCCTCTCCAGATGAAGTTCATGGGCAAAAATTTAAAGTTGTGTGAATAAGATTGTCTAATTTTACATGCCTATCTGTATCTCGGCCATTGTCTTTACTGTGAGCTGTAATCCATTTTCTGTTATTGACTTACCATAAATTATTTAAAGATGAATGGAAAAGTGGCAAAATCTGACCTCAGAGAAGATTACTTTAGATTTAGGAGAAATGTAGGAGCACATGAGGCAATATTCAAGTTACAGCTTGTAGTGTAACATGACATGTCCTGGATTCAACTCAAGGTATCGTATTAATTTATTTTGTGGGGTTTATTAGAGCAGTTACTGTTCTGAGAACTTTGTTTGTACAGATTCTGGACTTCTCTGTTCACAGTAGTTAAACATTACTTCAAGGATATTTATTTATTAATTTTTTTTGTGGTTTTAGGGCACACAACATCTTAGGTAATTAGTGCCCGGATCGGAACAGAGATTCGCTAGATCTCGAAAAATTGATAACAGCCAGAAAGGAGAGTATCAAGAGAAAGCTAAAACAGAAGGATAAAAAACAGCAAATAGAAGGGTTAAATATCTTTTGATAAATTGGCCATGTTGATAAAACGCAAAACTCTAGCAGCTGCTAGTGTGTCATCAGCTAAAAGTTCCTCCAGAGTAGATGACAAATTACCGGCTACATGGAGATGGTTAAAATTAGGACAACACAATAAAACATGACGCACCATCAGCAATTCACCACAGGAGCACAGCGGTGCAGGGTCAGCGGTTAGCAAATGACAGTGGCTGAATCGACAATGACCGATCCGCAACCGGGCTAGGATAACCTCCTCTCACCGAGAGGGGCGTGAGGAGGTCCTCCAAGCAGTTGGGATCGGTTTTACAGTTCACAGTTTATTGTTGTGGAGTGAGAGCCATGAACTGAGCCAGGATGACACAATACACCAGCGAAGAGCCCGTTGAATATCGTCTGATGGGATGCAAAAGGTAGCCATGCAAGGCAAATGAGCTGCTGTCTTGGTTGCAATGTCGACAGTCTCATTCCCGGGCACACCCATGTGGCCAAGGACCCACAGAAAACAAACGTGACAGCCGTTATCTGCTAGTAACTGAAGGGAGCGTTGGATTCGGAACACAACAGGATGTTTTGAGAGAGGATCCCTAAGACTCTGCAGGGCACTAAGGGAGTCAGAGCAGATGGCATAAAAGGGATGGCGGCAACGTCTGATGTATAAAACAGCCTTGTGGAGGGCAAAAAGCTCAGCCGTGAAATTCAAGCACCAGTCAGGGAGCTTGTATTGGAACAGGTCGTCCCGACGACGAAGGCAGAACCGACACCGTCAGTGTTCTTGGAAACATCAGTGTAGATGAATATGTCATTATCGAACCGCGAACGGAGTTCGACAAGCCTCGAGCGATATACCCAATCCGGAGTGCTCTCCTTGGGAAACGAAATAAGTTCAAGGTGGGTGTGAACCTGGGCCTGATGCCACGGTGGCAATGGGCTCTCGCTCAGCCAAAAGGTGGAAGGAAGGGTGAAATTGAGCCGCTGAAGCAGGTGGCGAAACCGAACTCCAGGTGGAAGCAAGGCTATCGCAGACAACCGATGTTAATGATCGAGGGAGTCATCAAAGAATAATGGGTAAGATGGATGGCTGAGCATCGACAGCAGTCTGCATGCGTGCCGACATAAGAGTATGTCACGCTGAGAGATCAGGGGTAATACAGCAGCTTTGGCATAACGACTTTCAACAGGGCTGGTATAAAATGCACTGGTCACCAGACGTAATCCCTGATGGTGAATGGAGTTGCGAAGGCGAAGAATGGACGGCCGTGCAGAAGAGTATACAAAGCTTCTGTAGTCCAGCTTTGACTGAACAATGACCCGGTAAAGGTGAAGCAGGACAGTACGATCCCCTCCCCATGTGCCACTAAGGACACGAAGAACATTAACGGATCGGGCACAAAGGGGCAGCCAGGTAGGACACGTGTGGGGACCAGCAAAGTTTCCGATCCAACATTAGGCCCAAGAATTTTGTTGTCTCCATGAATGGGAGAGCAATGGAGTCAAGACGTAGAGATGGTGGAAGAAATTCCTTGTATCTCCAGAAGTTTATACACACCGTTTTCTCAGTGGAGAAGCGGAAGCAGTTCGCAATGCTCCAGGAATATAGGTGGTCAAGACATCGTTGAAGACAACGCACCAAGATACAAGTCCGCTGGGCACTGCAACAAATTGCAAAATCGCCTACAAAAAGGGATCTGGAAACGTCGGCTGAAAGGCAATCCATGATCGAATTGATTGCATTGGCAAAGAGAGCCACGCTCAAGACGGAGCCCTGTAGCACTCCATTCTCCTGGCGAAAGATCTGACAAAACAGAGCCTAACCGTACCCGGGACCTGCGATCCGCCAAAAATGCTTGAATAAAGATAGGGAGGTGGCCACGAAGGCCCCATGTGTGCAAAGTGCGGAGAATACCCGCCCTCCAACAGGTATCGTAAGCCTTCTCCAAGTCGAAGTACACTGCTACTGTTTGACACTTCCTTAGAAAGTTATTCATAATGAAGGTCAACAAAGTAACAAGGTGATCAGCAGAGTGGTGTCGACGAAAACCATATTGGACATTAGTCAGGAGGCATCGAGACTCGAGGAGCCAGACCAACCAAGCGTTAACCATGGGTTCCATCACCTTACAGACGCAGCTCGCGAGAGAAATGGGGTGATAACTGGAAGGAAGATGTTTGTCCTTCCCTGGTTTGGGGATGGGGACAACAATGGCTTCACGCCAACTGTGGGAACCTGACCCTCAGTCCATATGCGATTATAGGTGCTAAGAAGGAAACACTTGCCCGCAGGAGAAAGGTTCTTCAGCATCTCAATATGGATGGAATCGGGCCCAGGAGCAGAAGATCGGGACAGGGCGAGAGCACGGTCTAGCTCCTGCGTGGTGAAGGAGCATTGTAACTTTCACGATTAAAAGAGTGGAAAGAAGGCGGCCATGCCTACTCTGCCTGTTGGCGAGGGAGGAAGGCAGGGTGGTAATGGTCAGAGCTCGAAACCTCAGCAAAGGAGCAGCCCATAACGTTGGAAACATCAGCAGGATCCACAAGGACTGCGTTCTCGACGGTCAGGCCAGAAATCGGGGAGTGGACCTTGATGCCGGACAAACGGCGTAGGCCACCCCAGACAGCTGACGAGGGAGTAAATCGGTTAAAAGAACTGGTAAAAGCAGTCCAGCAAGCTTTTTTGCTACCTTTTATAACACGACGACATTGCGCTCACAGTCGTTTATAATTTATACAATTCTCCAACGTTGGGTGGCAGTGGAAGGTGCATAAAGCACGTCGCCGGGCTCTAACAGTGTCGTGGCAGGCTGCAGTCCACCAAGGGACTAGGACACGACGTGGAGAAGAGGATACGAGGTATGGAATGTTCGGCAGCGGTGAGAATAACCTCTGTGAGGTATTCGACCTGACTGTCACAGCTGGGAAAATTCTGATCGTGTAAAACAGCCATAGAAGAGTAAAGCCCCCAGTCGGCTTTAGAGATGTTCCAACTGGTGGAACGAGGAGATGGGGTATGATGCAGAAGGTGGATTACACAAGGGAAATGCTCACTCGAGTATGTGTCAGAAAGTGCATACGACTCAAACTGACGCACAAGCTGAGGAGTGCATATCACGAGGTCCAAGTGGGAATAAGTATGTTTTGTGTTGGAAGGAAGGTCGGTGCACCGGTGTTGAGGCAGAGAAGATTGAGGTGTTGGAAAAGGTCCACCAAAAGGGAGCCTCTCTGACAAGATGCTGGAGAGCCCCACAGGGTGTGATGGGCATTGAAGTCGCCTACTAACATGAAAGGTGAAAGGAGCTGGTCAACGAGATGTAGCACATCTGCCCTAGTAAGGGCAGACGAGGATGGCGAATAGATATTACAGAGGGAAAAGGAGGTGAAGAGAGTGATGCGGATGGCAACTGCCTGTAGGTGAGTATGCAATGAAATGGGATGGTAATAGACGTCATCCCGAATGAGCATCAGAACCCCTCCATGGGCTGGAGTACCTTCCACAGGGGGCAGGTCAAAACGCACAGAGATGTAGTGGGGGAAGTCTGAATGATCACTTGGATGTAACTTAGTTTCTTGCAGACAGAGTGGAAGTGAGCAGTGCAATCGGGGGAGCAGTTTAATTCCTCCCAATTGGAACGAATGCTGCGAATATTTCATTGAAGGAGCGCCATGGTAAAAAAATGAGAGAAGAAAAGAAGGAACAAGCAAGCAGGGTCGCCTCGACGGCCGCTGAGGACCGGACTTCGAGAGAGCACTGCTATCGTTATCCAGAAGCAGAGAATCGTGTTCCATGGGTACGACTGACATGCCTGCCACCTTCCCAAGTTGATTGGTAGGGGGCAGCATCCTCCGCCCGGTAAAATGCCAGTTGCCCGGCTAAAAGTAGTGCGTCCCGACGAGACAGAAGATGACCGGGATCAACTACTGTTGAGAGGCGTGACGGATGAGTCGCACCTCAGCAGGGAAAGAGAGGAACTCTTTTTTTTTGTTGGCTCTTTTGGAAGAGTGACGGTGAGAAGAGGCAGTTGACGGTTGAGAAGCCTGAGTACGGAGAAAATCTTCATGGACAGATTCCTTTTTTGAAGTCCGGGCATCATTTTTAGGTGCCTGTGGTTTATTAGAGGTTGACGAAGACTGATCTTTAGAAGCAGCAGGAGGAAGCGGGGACGTGGAACGGGCAATCTTCGGTCTGGCCGACCGCACAACTGTGTCAGCGAAAGTGAAATCACATGTCTGCGTACCTGCATCCTTAGTAGGTCGAGTGGAGGTGAGGACCTTACTGTATGTGCCTGCTGGAGGACAGTGGGCTTCCGACTCACCAACAACTTTCGAGCAGCAGATGTTGAGACCTTTTCCATGATCCGAATTTGCTGAATGACATTTTTGTCTTTATAAACAGGGCAGTCCCTAGAGGAAGCAGCATGATCACCATTGCAGTGAGGGGATGGAGGTGGGCAATCGCCCTCATGGGCGCCCCTACCACAAGTAACACATTTTGCTGTATTGGGGCAAGATTGATGGGTGTGGTTGAATCCATGGCATTGGAAATAGCGCGTAGGGTTTGGTACATAAGGGCGATTGGAGATAACTTCATATCCTGCTTGGACCTTGGATGGGAGTTCAACTCCGTCAAACGTCAAAAACACAGTACAAGTTTGTGTTAGCTGGTTATCAACTTTTTTCAACACCCTATGCACGGCTGTTGCACCCTGATCAGACATGTAGTTTTGTATTTCTTCGTCTCACAACCCGTCAAGGGATCTCGTGAAAACTACCCACTGATGTGTTGAGCGTGCGATGCGCTTCTACTTGGACAGGAAACTGGTGTAGCAACGTAGTCCGTATCAGGTATTGCACTTGGAAAGCACTGTCCGCTTCCAGCAACAATATTCCATTGCGCTGCCGCGCACAGGTCTTAACAGGGCCAGCAACAGCATCAACACCATTCTCAATTACAAAAGGATTAACAGAAGTGAAATCTTGACTGTCAGTTTGAGAAACAACCAGAAATTTCGGAAGATTAGGCAAAGTTTTCTTATGCTGAGATGAATCGAGCTTTCTTTTTTGGGTCAAAGTCACAGTAGAAGAGAAGGAAGTCCTTGCGGAAGTGTCCCCCGTGATTACCGGCATCTCCGATGGTTCACTCCTTCCTAGTGGGGGCCGTCTCTGAGGGCTTACCCACCTTAGGTGATTGTTCACACCTCCTGAGAATGGACGGAGGGACCAATTGGCATGTTCGAAATATACCAGCTCAGGTAATCACCCCTTCCTGGGCCTGGCCTTTACCAGTGGGTACATACGTGCCCTACTTGTCTACCCGGGGCGGGGAATTACGATTTACCCCGTCACCTGCTATGCATGATAATGCATGTGTCGGCCTTCAGACACGCACAAAGGAAGTGAAAAGAAAGAAGTGTCTCAAACGCCGAAGCGGAGACTAAATGAGGAGGAGAGGAAGGCTAGAAAAGTACAGCAAGGAGAGAAAGACAGAAGCAAAGGAAAAAGAAAAACTAGGACAGGAAACCACCTTGACTCGCAATGGACGCCCATGTCCGGGTAAGGCATGAATTGGGAGGGTAAATGAAGCAGCCTGGGGCGGAAAAAAAGGCTACTTCGGCTCAGGACCCTGTGTGCGCCACACACATACCCACTGTATGTATTTTGTATCTTAAATGTACCTTTTGATATTAATGTCACAGCACCTACAACTTTGGATCTGAAAAGGTTATGTTAGAAATCAAACTGTGCACTTCTTTAGTAGTTAGTGATATCTGTGTCACTTGAAAAAATTTGGGTCCACTGTGGAAAAGCACTTTGGGACCACCGAGGTTCAATTTAGTACTGTATGTGCAAATAACTTTGAACTCCTTATGAGCACAGAATGACTGGCCCCATGCAACAGGAGTTACATTTTAATATTCGAACAACCTCAAGAGTCTGCAAACTAACTAGAAATGAAATATGTGATGTCTCTGGAATATTCTGAAGCACAAGGTTATAATGGCAACCATGACAGGAGACAAACCAAAACATAGCAAAAAACTGAAAAAAGAACTTTACGATGACGACTTCAAAGAGAAAGTTAGAAAATGAAATTTCCAGAATTCCAGAAATTTTCACTAAAAAGTCTAAAGTATTACCCTTTGTAATGAACTGTCTACAGAATTCAACAAGCACCTGAAGCTAAATTTTCCAAAGATTGTTGTCATTGTAACTGTGATCTATGTTACTTCAGCTGGGCTTAGTTATGCCAAGACTATGCCTCACTGGGCAGTGCCTTTCCTGACTGTCAACACAATGAGCGGTCGCCTCAACAAGCTCATCACATATGACAGTGATGGGTCGCTGTCTACGTGGCGAGCATAGAAGTTCCATTTAAGTGTGTGTGTGTGTGTGTGTGTGTTTTAGAAAAGACAAGTTAGAGAGAATTTACAAGCGGAACACACAATTAACAACTTAGTATTTACGTACAGATCATGCAAAATAGACTGAAAATTTTGACAAAACTGTCAGATCTTAATTATAATATCAAAGAGATTTCTAAAGAATTAAATATTCAAACATACACAATATATACATTGCATTCAAAACTTTAAAAGCATGTAGAAGAGTGTCAGGAAAACAACTCCAATTTCAGAGTGGATTTTAATAATTTAATGCAGTTACTCATTCCCAAAGACTAAACTGTAGAAATTTCTACTCAAACAGTTGAAGTTCAATTGGAATTGGAAAATAATTATCTTAAAGAGAAAATCTACTGTAAATCTTTAAAATTTCATCATTAGATCAGGATATAAAATCAACACTGAAAAGAATACAAATATTAGAATCCAGTTATAAAAGTGAAATATCACAAGTTGCTCAAAGGGGGTCTAGAAACCGAAAGTGAAGTAGATACTTTATAATTTTTCTAAAGTTTAGAATATTTAAATATACCTTTAAGTGAAGAGCTGAACTGAGAACAGAGAGTGGAAGACATAACAAGTACAAAGATAAGTGAAAAGACAGAAACTTCTCAGGGAAACGAAGACAAAAGCCTTGATTCAGAAATTACATCCCAATAGTTTGAAAATCTTTGAACTGAACTACAAAAAACCAAGGCAGAATTAAAATCTAAACATCACAACCAAATACTCAACCTACCTTTAAATGTAAATGAGGATAACATAAATTTTACCTCGGGAATAAATTTGTCCAAGTAGTTTCCAAAATTTAAACCAGATGGTGAGGTAAACCCTAATCATTTTCTTAGAGTTTTTTCAAGAACACTACCTAATACTTGAGGACATTATAAGAAAATTGATTTTACTTTATACTATTTAAGCAGAGAGGCAGCTCAGTGGGGACATACACATGCTGCTGATTTTAAATCATAGGAAGATTTTATGATAAAATTGAAAGAGAAGTAATTCCTCCAAAGTATCTGACCTCCATCATCTCAAGCTTCTCAGGGTATGCGAGGTCCCCAGGCGCAGGACGATACTGCAAGATATCAGACTGTAGGTAACAATGGGCACGAAACACAAGTCGCTCCTGCACATCCTGCAGCAACTGCCATGCAATTTTTGAAAATGCTTCCAAAGGACCAGCTGGAACAAAAGTCTCTTTTCAGTTGTCACATGGCACTCACTTATGAATTATTGCAAACAATGATATACAACAGGTTGTAGCATAAATTTTACACTGTATCAGTGTCATATTTAAAGTACAAGGGGAAAATGAAGAAAATAACAAAATTTGTCATTCCAGAGAATGCTTTACAATCACTTTTAAAAACAATTGACAAAGAGTGAAAGCTACTGCAACTATTCTCAAAATTTGCCCAGCACCTAGAGCCAGTGACATAGCCAGGATATTGTCAAAGGGTGGGGAAGGGGGGGGGGGGTTCCGAATGGTTAAAGAGAAATTTACAAAGGCTCATGTTTTCATTTATTCTAAAAACAAACTTAGACTAACATATTTTTATATTTTATGCACATAGTTTGCATTTGTAAGACCTTCTTACAAATACTGCAATATTTTATGTACAAACTGAGGAAAACATTTCTTAAAAATTGTTTCAATATACGCCACCAGAACCTTCAGTTGTTATTCCAAAAGAAGTCAGATTATCAGAATGAGACATGTTTCTTTGTATTTGAACACTGTCAACGTCATGGTTGCACGTCACCAAGCTTACTGCCTGTCAGCCACGACTGTAGCATGGTGTTTCACAAAATCTGTATTAATTTTTGCATCAGTATAAATACCTTGCATATTGATTTAGGAAGAGTAAGTCTATAATTTTATTTCCAAGATTATTGGTTCTTTTATTCTTGTTAGCATTGGAATGTATCCATCCTCTAGATAAAATATTACTCTTAAACCTAACTTTAAAAAGTATTACACATACTGAGTGAGGTGCCTTATGATATACTGAAATATTGCCACTCCAAATAACGACTCCACTTCTGTAAATAGATAAATAAACTATTATAGTAGTATATATTTTAACTTACCATAACGCTAGTGGACAAGTGAAAGTCGATTTTCCTCTTTTTTCTCGTTATGAACTTACTCATAATTGGATACTTATCTTAACAGCATAAAAGAAATGTCAGCAGCAGCATTCCACTGTAGTGCTTAACATAACAATAATGGAGTAAGCCAACGATGGACAATGGCTAAAGGAGGACTGGCAATAGCCGATGCTGTTATCGATGTATCGATAATTAAAATCTATAGATGACTTTGTTGACTGTCGATAGTGTGTATCCCTTTTTCGGCATATGACTGATAAATATATCATTCAGTTTCACTACATGGTAGCGAGGTCATGTTTTACTTCATTTAGTACCTTCGGATGTTCAAGTCCACCATCGGACATGGATGTGTGTGTGTGTGTGTGTGTGTGTGTGTGTGTGTGTGTGTGTGTGTGTGTGTCCTTAGCATGATAGGTGATAGGGGGGTCCGGACCCCCAAGACCCGCCCTTTGGCTACGTCCTTGCTAGAGCCATTGTGTATGGAAAGTGGGCAACTCGTGCAGCAAAAATTCTTCATTTGTGTGGCCATGATGTCCACAGTTGCTTTATAATTATGATGGGGATGTTTGGTTATCTATGCAACTGCAGATAAGAGGCGACTATTTGTTACCAGAAGCATTTTATTTTAATGACAGTAAAACATCTTCAGTGGATAAATTTTTGGTCTTGGTTTTCACCTTACATCATGCAGTTTCGATTTGTTTCCTCCAGTACAGTAGATTCTTCTATCCGATTCACTATTTTTCTCCAAATCTGTCCAATTATAGACAGTGCAGCAGTGGAAGCGTAGATTAGGAGAACAATAGTGATTTGGAAAGAAGAATCTACAGTACTGGAGGAAACAAATCGAGACTGCATGATGTAAGGTGAAAACCAAGACCAAAAATTTCCATCACTGAAGAAGAAATGAAATGCACCTGGTAACAAAAAATCGCCTCTTATTTGTAGTTGCATAGATGGACAAACATCCACATCATAATCACTGCAGTAAGCTAACTACACAAAACTTGCATCTCCCCCTCCCTTTAGAGGAAAACAATGGTTGCTTTGAGGTTTTTTAAATGGTGAAGCACTGCTATACCAATGATAAAGAGATGGCAGCAAAGTAGTGTGTAAGTGCCAGTCTGCTGTATGTAATCAGTGCAGTAAGGTGAGTAGACATGGAGACAAGACAGATTGAAAGCAACCACCACATTTGAATATGCCAATGACCGTGTAGTTACCTGATCTGTTGGTTTACCAATGCAGGCTGTTCATTAACACAGTGTAAAAAACACTTGTCATGAAATACCTCAATGACAGGGCCAAGAAAGTGTGTCAACAATCAACTTCAAATCAGCAGAGAACTAAAAACTAAAATATTAAAAAATCAAAAAGAAGTGTTCCCAATTGGGAAAAATAACAAGTGACAAATATTTCTTGTAAAATGGAGCTATTAACTGCTTTTTCAGCTCCGCACACACACACACACACACACACACACACACACACACACACACACACACAGCGTGATTGGAGTTGAGAATTTTCACTGTACCGAGCTGAAAAAGCAATTCATAGTTTTATTTTACAAGAAATACTCTTCACTTGTTCTTTTTGCCAAATGGGAAAATTATCCAACACATGTCCTGACTGACTGATTGACAAATAATATTTTCTGAGAATGAAGTATTTCACTTTCTTGCTGCAGCTATTCTTGATAAAACGTCAAGCTTTCGATGACTGTCTCCATCATCTTCATCAGGATAAACTAACTTTGTCTGTACTGGTGCTTTTGTAACCTTGAACAGCCCATGAAACTGGTCAGATTCTGATTGGGTGGCAATTACATAATGTTGTCACACATGGTGACAACTTCTGCACTGGTGGCACCACTACTCCCATAGTATCGTGACACTGTATGCAATTGTCTGTACTGCTTCTCTGCAGCAAGCGATTGCTTCCATGCACCACTAAGATTACTGGTATATCTGCTTTCCATTATTATTAATGTAATGAACTCAATTAACAATACATAATTTTCAGTGACATTGTTTGGAAGATATAAATAGGATGTGTTCGCAGCTTGTAATAGAGTATTGTTTCAGCTGTGATCTGAGGCAAAATCCACGCTAGTTCAAAGTATTGTTTCATTCCTGATCTGAGACACAATCCACACCAGTGTGGAGTCTTGTTTGAACAACGTATTAAAAGTTCTTTAATGTTAAGCGTGCAGAAAGAGTATCTACAGCGATTACGCCGTATTTGTGCCACACTGTACACCTCAGGCTTGTGTATTCCACACACGAACTCTCTAAATTCATATTATTGATGTGTGGAATGTCCGTACCTGATCAAATTAAGTGTAATTAATGAGACTTGTAAGCTGGCCATAAATGGGGACAACTAGGCACTAATGAATCATTAAAAGTGTCAGGGAAATGAAATTCTATGTTATTTGTGGTGGATTAGTTTTTGCCCCTGAAATTTGAGCCAGTCACTACCGAGAGCAACGATCTTCAAGAATATGAAGAATCTACGAACTACAACCAGGTATGTCACAATGCGGCACATACTTACACATTTGAGACTTGAAAATGCAGACAAATCTCTCTACTGCACTATTGGGGTATATCTGCCATCACTATTATTTTCTGTTAGTGAAAATTAAGAGAATTTTATAAAAAGAAATATTTTGATAAAACTAAACTGAAGCATTCTTGTGCCAACTGATTATCTGTTACTGGGAAAGGATTTCCACAACTTACAGAGTCAGTTTTTAATGTAAGTCCATTGGCTGCAGGGAAACAGGACAAACAAAAGATATTTGAGAACTGCACGAGAATAGTGCAAATGTGATGAAGGCTGTGGCTGAAAATTCAAGCTGTCTGAATGTGATTGTCTTTTTTACATGCCTGTCTGCAGCTCAGTGATGTTCTTTACAGTGTTTTGCTACCTATCCTCATATTATCGATATGTAAACAACATCTTACTTACATTTCAACACATTCATAAATAAAAGCTGCCCCCCCCCCTTTTCTTCAATCTAAAGTTTTACTGGCTTTACAAAAGTTGTGAAGCTCTGTACATTTGGTGGGAGTACATCTGTAGAGTTCATCTGTTCATTCAGGTATTTTGTCAGTTGTCATGCAGTTAACATGGCTTTCAAATGATATGGTTTGTTAAAACACATATTTACTTTCAAGCAATGCCACAGATGTTGACTGAAGTAGGCAGTTATAAAATGAGTGGATTAAACAGACAGTTTCACTAGTGGAATCTGCTACAAGAGTAAGCATGTTGGTCCAGGAAGTTTTATGATTAAGTGGACAGGATAAGAACAGTTTAAAGTGGATTGAGTGACAGCTGTCAAAGTGGATATAGATGCTTGGTTTCGTAGGGATCAAAGTCTGGATGTGATTCCAACAAGAATGGAGGTCAACAACCACATAGGGGCTGCGAGATATGAAGAAGAAAAGAAACAGTTAAATATCATAGGAAAATAGATGAGCTACAGACAAAAGTGGAGGTGGTGTTCACCACAATGATATTACTGATGAGAATGCAACTTCTGGGATTGAGGCACAAGATTTGCACCATTTTCAGTCTTCATTATGAGCCTGCTGACTCTTGAAAATCGCGCCCTTATTGTGTTATTTAATTTCAATGACAGTTTTTTTTTTATTTCCTTCAGTTATTAATTGAACATATGGTGAGTAGGGACTTCAGAAAATGGCTCAGCAGGTACTTGTTTACTTATGAGGCTCTTCCTGGTCAAAATAATACCATCTTCATACGGGTAATAACAACATCAATTTAGACTCTTCAGTGTACATAGTGTTTGTTTAGGAAGTAGTATATGCAAAGTAAAGACTTACGGTTATTTTGAACATGTTCCTCCAACATTTCCAGTCTCAATATGCTACAAACTTCTGCCAATGTTTCCAGATGATTAATATGGATAATAAATGGCCGGAGTACATCATACAATGATGTACAGAGACCCTCAAGGTATGTTCTGAAAGAAAATAAATTATACTCCTATGATTGTGCTAAAGAAACAAACACAAACACACAATTACTAGAGATACTGACAAACAGGGTGATTGCAGACAGTTTTGAGGTTATTTTCATTGTACCTTGCATAGGTTGTATTAAATTTCATTGTATGTTATATGAGGCGTGTCCAGAAAGTAAGTTCCATTTCAATTTATCTCCGCTGCAGTGCTGCAATTGCAGTTCCGCACATGCACTGTACTCTACGTGTATCAAGGAGAAGAACTTGCGCCATTTGGAGATCGCTGTCAGTTACGTAAGCTTTGTTGTGCTTGTTTGAAATGACGGTGTTGATTGAAAATCCCACCGCCTGTGAAATCAGGTCAGTGATTCATTTTCTGAATGCAAGGAAAGTGAAAGCAAGTGAAATTTATCGGCAAATTTGCGATGTTTACGAACCAAATGTGATGAGTGATTCAATTGTGAGAAGATGGGTCCGACAGTTCAATAGCTGGTGTAGTGATGTGCACGAAGAAGTGCGAAGTGGGCGTCCACCTTTGGTTACAGAAGAACTGGTTCACAAGATTGATGACAAGATCCAGGAAAACCGTAGATTTACAATTAGTGCTCTCGCTATGGACTTCCCCCAAATTTCACGATCACACTGCAAATGTGAGGAAAAACCTCCTACAGGGATTTGGCTGGGACGTGTTTGACCATCCTCCGTACAGCCCTGACATCGCTCCTAGCGACTTTCATCTGTTCTTACATCTCAAGTCTTTCCTTGGCGGTCATCATTTCACCAATGACAATGAGCTGAAAGAAACTGTTTCCAACTGGTTGAAGACACAGGTGGCAGATTTCTATGAAGAAGGTATACAAAACCTGGTGCCACGCTATGACAAATGCCTGCAAAATTTTGGCAGTTATGTGGAAAAGTAGTTTAAGAGTTGTAGAATTTTGTGCAATAAAAATTTCTTCTGTATCTATGTACAATTTCATTTTATTACCAAACGGAACTTACTTTCTGGACACACCTGGTAGAAATGTTGGGAGATTATAAATGACTAAGATAACAAAAAAGAGGAAGGGGTGAGGGAGGAGTTTGTGTACCTATATCAGTCAGAAACAGGCAAGTAAAATGTCCAACCCCCCCCCCCCCCCCCCCGGGTTGGAGGCATTTCAACAAACCTATTCCTTAAATCTGGATCCAAAGTTTTAAAATATGAAGGGGGACTGGGTCATAAATGGACTTTTTAAAAATTCTACACTCTTCTTATTTTAATGACTTTACATATTTAAAGGATTTTCATCATGAGAAATAGATTCAAAGGATAAACAGATATTAACTGCCACTTTGTTCACTTCTGTGTGAGTTCTTTTAGACACTTTACACGCAACGCAGTACACTACTTTGTTAAACCTGTGGTTTTGAAAACTTTACACAAAAAACTTGACAAGCTAGTGCAGCAATTACTTGAATACCTTAGGCTAATGATCTTGACAACTGCAGTTACATTACTTTATTGCCAGTTGCATCAATAGAAAGTTTCCACTTCATGATACTACATGAACTTTCAGCAGTGAAACTGTTCAGACATTGACCTAAGTAAACATTTGACCCAAAATAAGACACAAAACTAGTCAGCTTCACAAGTGAAAATTAGAGCAATTTATTGTTATGTAGTTTATTTAAACTGTACTGTCCGATATCCCTCCTGTGTCCAAAATAACTCCATTTAACAACATAATTGAAAATAGTATAAAACATTTTTAAATAAATTTTAATTCTTTCAGGTTTTAAGGTATTACCCTGCGATGTCAACAACATGATTCAACGCTAAAAAGAAAGATTTATTACATGCCACATGTACAGTACTGACTGCAACTCACGCGAGCTGGGGTGTGTGGAGAGTGAAGAACTGGTAGAAGAGCTGGTACTCGTCCTGACATACATGCACGAGGAAAGCACACCCACTGCGCACCAGGGAGCAGTGGTCACCGCGGTGCTGGCCCGCGAGCTCACTGACGGCAGTGGCGACTCCGGCCCCCAGAAGCTGTTCTCGCTGAGAGAAGTAGCTCTGGTGGCATTCCGCGAGTAAGCTTTCGTATCTGCAACAGACGGTAGTAAATATATGAAGTTATAAGTGCACCGAGCGGGCAAAGAGGAAGGTCAGGAACACAAGCTAAAACAGGTGGGAAAGCATTTAGAAGAGAGGACACAAGCAAGCCAGAGTTTGGAGGGAAAACTAGAGAAGATGGGAGGGACTGGTGTTTCAAGCAGACAATACAACTATACAAGTTGATAGTGCCAAATGGAATAATGTGGACATACATAACATTCTACAACACAAGTTAATACCCTCATTAGTGCATGTATGTCAGAGGTTCCATCTTTTGAATAAGACAAATAGTAATGCGGCTTAATATGTGCAAGTGGGCAGGTGGTGGAGAAGAAAAGGTCCAAGGGGATTAAGTGAATAAGAAATCATCAAAATTGGGTAAACTGTTTCTGTAAGGTTGCAGAGCAGGTAGGGGCAGCATACTACTACAACATTTTGACGTGTACCATAGGAATGTGTGGAGGTGGCTGGGGGAGCAAAACTTAGTAACTAATCATTTTCTCAGCAGAACCAATCACCTTAGATTTTATGATATATATCTAAGAATCTACTCATTAAAAATTGCACACAAACACAATGTAATGTAAAATCATAATTTATAGTAAGAGAGTAGGTTAAAATTTTCAGTGAGTGTGCATCTTAAGTTAAAAATAAATAAATAAATAAATAAATAAATTTTGATATCTCCATCTACATAATTTCTACTTCAAGCATGTTACTAGGCCTAATGAAACTATTTTCCCTATTATTTGAAACAGTAGTGACAGTTCCAGCACTGGGAGAGAGAGAACATGAAGTGACAGTGGATCTCTTAAAACCTGAACCATATACACTTCACCACAGCACAACACAAACACGAAATCACTATGTTAATAGATAAGACGACGCAATAAAAAACAAAACCAACACAACATCAACTTCTGAGCACAGATTAAAGAACTAAGATATATTATGAACATTGTTTATTATTGGCCACAGACATCATGATTTTTCCTGTAAGGACAGAGCTACAATTCAAGTGACATCAGGCATTTTCAGTGGCTGCTGCTAGATTTCAGAAATTCATGCCGTATTAAGCAGTTTTCGAGTTTGTAGAAGTTGCTGGTGATTTTCACAAGAACATGCAAGGAGGTGTTGCTCACAACTGGTTTATATTTTGTCGATAACATAACATGAACAAACTCAAAAGGAACCGTGTTTTTCCGACGGAAAACAAATGACTCCAATTTATTATTTAGAACTGAAAATCAGAATTCGAATGACACCAATCATAAATTCGGAATTTTATACAATTTTCGTAACAATTACGATTAAATCACAATGGTTGGAACCTCTGGTATGTATAGTACAATTACAATTAATTGCTAGTTAATGTCTGTCTGTTAGCATGTTAGGCTGCCACTAGGTTATAGGCAACACAAAGACATAGGGTGTACAAAAAATAAGGGTGTAAACTTGCACAGTTGAAAGTACATGATAACAGAAGCAAAAAGTCCCAGTAAACATGGGTCTACAAACAAGCTGTTTGCAAGAGAATTATGAATGTATGGCTCCAACCTGCCACTGACACCATACGTCCTAGATAGTATACATTAATAGAGACTTTACTATATGATATTACATTAAATTTAATTCAAATGTTTGTAGAGCTTATGGGGCTTAACTACAGGGTCATCAGTTCCTAAACTTACAAACTACTTACGAACTAGCTAATACTAAGGACGGCACAAATATCTGTGCCCAAGGGGGGATTCGAACCTCTGACCATAGTGGCCATGGAGACCATGACTGGTGCGCCGCAGTCCTGTCGACCACCGCGGCCAGCGCATTTAATTCACATTTCATGTATAGGTTACCTGTTAAAGGAGTGTGTTCTTTGCATCTGGATGCAATACTGTGCTCCTCTATGCAAAGAATTTTGATTTCTTTCAAAAACCCCCGGATCATTTCAGAATTCTTGACAAGCATGTACAATTCTCTGCTCCAGGTTCTTCGACCATGTTAACGGATGTGTTGTACACTTCACTTCTGAGGTGAACCCAGACAAATCCAAATGACTTAGATCAGGTACAGGTCCACCTCATCCTACCCATCTTTGACTGTATGTGTGTTAGAAGCAAAAATGTACCGGATTCCATCACGCATGTACTACATACTCTGATAAAAAAAAAAAAAAAAAAAAAAAAAAAAAAAAAAAAAAAAAAAAAAAAAAAAACCCCTTGGCCAAAACTAGACAATTAAAAGGCAGTAACACTAGATATATTAAGATACCCCTTTGGGTTAATATACAAAGTCATCAACAGAGTAATTTAACAATGCCCTTTACATACTGGCCAGGACACGTTGTGCAACAGAGAGAAGACTTAGACTTTTACCTAAATGGCCATTTCAACTTGACGAGTTACACTAAACAACAGCTGGTGCTCAAAAGAAGGAAAGGCAATAACTCTACATATATTATCAACAATGTCCTTTTGGATGCTATTTAGGCAATTTCCTTTCGCAGAAATATGGCTCAAATCAAGTTTGGTACTTCACAATAAAGATACCATTTTACACAATACATTGGCCAAATGAGACGATTAAAACAATAGACAATATACAAGCATCAACGTCAACAGTGTAATTGAACAGTGCCCTTTAAATATTGGCCAGAACACATTGTGCACATCAGGTAAAGCTTCTGCTACGAGTTTGCTAAACAGTGATACAACAACAATCTCTAAATCAATATTCATAACACATGAGCACCTTTATAGGGAGAGGACCGCCACAGTTGACATAGCGGAGGAGGCGAAAAACACTTAAAACCAAACTGCCTCAAAGGCCGCAGGGTAGCGTTGCTGCCACATGTATGGATAGTCACCAGACCATTCGGAAAAGACACGAACAAAAGGCTGCAAACTACAACTTGCCAACAGCAGCAACAACAATGAGAGGGAAAAGGGTCAAACCGTAAGTTCCAACTACGCCTGGGGGTGGCAACCAAGCCACAGAAGGGCAAAACGCCAAAAATTCCGCTTGTTACCCTCAATATACCAATTCAAGATCGTCCTTGCATGGGAGGTGAGACATTTCAAAAACACGTAACTAACGCAACAGCGAATTCAAACTTAAATCCAAATCAGAAAACAGCCGGTGACACCAGATACAAAACCAGCTCGGCATCCACGCCTGAGCAGAGAACAATCACAGACCCGGCCCAAGTGTCCGCATTGGCTGTAACAGACCCACTCACCTGGCCATCGCGTCCTGGCGGCAGACGGAAACACCATGGAGGTAGTGCCACCACAGTTAGGAAGAGAAACAAACACAAATCGAGGTGCGGATTTCTAACAGAACAAGCCTATGGCTCAATCTTCCCGCCCCAAAAGAAGAAGGTGGGGGGGAGGGGGGGGGAGATTCAAGATTGGCCAGAAACTTTGACTTGAGTGACATGAACACAGTAAATTTTACCTGATTGGTCTTCTTTAACCAATAGATTAACTGGACTCAGGATTTTCAGTATGGTACATGGAACTTTAAAACTTGGCTAGATTTTTCCTGGGGCCCTGTTTAGCTGGAAAATTACAAACGTAGACTTGATCTCCTACTTTGCCAGAAAATGGGCACCGATTATGATTGTAAAGAAAGGCCTGGTGTTTACGAGTGATGGCAATGTTATTTTTGGCTCTACTCCAATTATTTCTAATGAACTGTGGTGTAACTGAATTAGGTAACAAATTATAAATGCCCCATAGGTTGGCCAGAGGAGAATTGACTTGGTAAGCAAATATTAAAGAAGACGGAGTAGCCTTAGACACCTAATGATTAGCATTATTGAAAGTAAAGTTCAACCAAGGTAATGTTAAATCCCATTTACGGGGAGAATTTTGATGGTAAATGATGATGGCCGACGTAAGATTGCATTTCATCCTTTCGGTAAAAGCTCCCTTAGGGTAGTATGGAGTGGTATTCACATGTTTGATGCCGTTATGGAAACAAAAGGCCTTAAAGGAACCTGATCGAAACCCGGGTGTGTTATCACTGACAAGTTGTTTAGGAGGTCCAAACACACTGAAAATATTGGCAAGATTATGAAGAGTAGTACTGGTGGTAACCTTACGAGTTGGTAAGAGCCAAGTGAACCTAGTGAAAGCATCAATAACTACCAAAATGTATTGGTTACCTCTATTAGTGCGTGGCAATGGACCAAGGTGGTCAATATAAAGTTCATCTAAGAGCGCTTGCTCTCTATCAGTTGTCTTTGGTCCTGATATTCTTATAAAAGAACGGCAGAAATGCCCAGATTGGAAGCATCAGTCTGCATGACAAACCTTTATTAAAAGTCAGGAACTCCACGAACAGGCGGGTTGCAGATGGCAGATTTAATAGTATCAAAAGCATCTAGCTGGTCTTGGACCCAAACAAACTTAACTCCTTTGCACCTTAAATTATTAAGGGGAGCTGCAATTTGAGCAAAATTTGGTACAAACTCCCTAATATAGTTTGCCATGCCAATGAATTTGGCGCTGCCTTTTTTGTTGGCCGAAGGTTTCAGAGCTCTAAGGGCCTTGGTGCATTCTTGATCAATGTGAACACTGGTGCCAGAAACTAAATGTCCTAAAAATGACACTTACTGACGGGTTAAGGTGATTTTCAATGGTTTAACTGTATGGACTGCAGCTTATAGCCTATTAAAGACTTGTTCAATATGGTGGAGATACTCAGGAAAGGTTTTGCTGTAAATAATTAAATCATCCAAGTAATTGTATATGCAGACCAATTTAAGATCACCTAGGATGTTATCAAGAAGACGAGTAAGAACCGCAGCACCTGTAGCTAATCCAAAAGGGACCCCATTAAACTCAAAAAGGTTCCAGTCGGTACAAAATGCGGTTACATGTTTGCACTGCTTGGTAAGAGATTTTTTGATAATATGCCTGATTTAAGTCAAGGACAGTAAACCAATTTGCTCCAGTGAACCACGTGAAGGAATTATGAAGATCGGGCAGGGGCATGGATTCAAGAATAACTTTTATTAAGACGTCAGTAGTCAACTACTGGGCGAAGGTTATGACTCTGATCTTTAGGCACCAAAAATATGGGGGCAGCATAAGGGGATGTCGAATGCCTAATAACTCCCTGCTGAAGCATCTTGGAAAGTTTACTTCCGAGTATTTTCATCTTCAGTGGTGACAAATGATACGGTGATTGTGTCACCGGGACATCGTCAGTTAGGCGAATGTGATATTGTAATATATTAGTTTTGCCTAGTTTATTGAGGAGAGTAACAAGTTGATCAGCCTGTTGTCTAGAAAGATGGGAAACCTCTAACATTTCAATACCAGCAGCCAATAAAGAAAGAGTATTAGGGCCTAAAGTGCGCTCAGCGCATTCGCACAAGGCAAACTTAGATGAATGGGAAAATTTAAAGGATGAAGTCACAACCTAAGAGTAATTTAACTGGTAAATCCTTGACCAAAGCAAAGGTAAGTGGCCAAGAAAAGGCCCCAACAGACAAACTGCCTTAATTGTGACCTGCTGGGGTAACAGAAGCCCATTAGCGAGACGACATCATCTCACTGGTAGTGGCACTCGATGTAGTCTAGTGAGATGGGAAAATTCAAGATACCGATCAAGGCTAAGCAAAGAAATAGAACTAGCAGAATTGAGAAGTGCACAAACTGGTTCATGTCCTAACATAGTACAAACATAGGGTAAAGGTGATCGAGGCTCACCATTGACCTTGATGCAAAAATGTCATTTACGGTGCTGGGTAAATTCCCGGTCGTGGCGTGATTTATTGTGATGGATGGGGTGTGAGTTCAGGCACTGTCTTACCAAATGACTGAAGGCACCACATATAAAACATGCTTGGGAGTTGCCAGAGTTAAGTGTTGATTTTGTGTGTGATGTGCTGGGACTAGTATGGTTGTCTGCGGTGCCGGATTGACTCGAGACACAGAGATTATCAGCAAAGGAAAGGCACTAATGGATTGAGCTACTTCAAATAATTGTTGCCAAGAAACGGGCAAACTAAGGAAACACAAGGGCGATCTATCGGCAGGTCTAATCTCTTTGATGACAATTGATATTAATTTATTTTCAGGTAAGGCAACATGTAATACTATAGCAGCAGTTGTAACTCTCTGTAAATAGCCGGCAAGCTCTCTTGGACTTGCCATTTTACACAATACAGTGGCCAAGCAATATGATTAAAACAATAAACAATATAAAAGCATCAATATCAACAGTGGCCAGAGCACATTGCGCACATTAGGTAAAGCTTCTGCTACCAGTTTGCTAAACAGTAATACAACAACAACCTCTAAATAAATAATCATAACACATGAGCACCTTTATAGGGAGAGGACCGCCACAGCTGACATAGGGGAGGAGGCATCTGCATTGGCTGTCATAGACCCACTCACCTGGCCATCGCGTCACGGTGGCTGATGGAAACACCAATGGAGGTAGTGCCACCACAGTAAGGAGGAGAAACAAACACAAATCTGGGCACAGATTTCAAACAGAACGAGCCCACAGCTCTCTCTCTCTCTCTCTCTCTCTCTCTCTCTCTCTCTCTCTCTCTCTCTCTCTCTCTCTCTCTCTCACACACACACACACACACAAACATGATGGCCATCTCTGGCTGCTGACTCAACACATAGGCTGGAGACAGCCATCTCCTTCCTGCAGTTTACATTGTTTCATAAAGTTCTGATTGATGTAAGCAATTTGTAATATAAAGTGATCTCTTGGATAATAATAACTTATATGGTACGCTACAATGTACCTTGTGTGAAAGGATCCAGGTGCAATAGTGTTTGTCGAGTGCTGTGTACGAATGTGTATATTTCATTAGCATTGTTATGCGTCAATTGTTTTTGGTATGGTTGTATTGTGATGAAATGCTAAATAAAAGAGGCAGAGTATGAAATGGAAACAAAACACATCAAGAAAGAAAGTCATGCAAAAAGTTCTAAATGAAGTGACCACTTGTGGTACTTTGGCAACAGTAAATTGTTCAGACTTGACAATGAGCGCTCTGATTGGAGGAAACCAGCTCCAGCATGTGACGTGTCAACTAGCAAGTAATTTTAATCAGACTATAGACACCTATTAATGTTAATATGGAGTGTCCCCCCCTCCTCCTTTATGACAATTTAAAATCTGATGGATTTAATTTCACAGAGTAGTAAATATCAGGATGAATGGCAGTCCATTCACCCAGAGAATTTTGATGTTCAAACTCATTGCAAAGGTGTTCAAACAGGTTCACAGCAGAACTCTGGGCAAGCCAGACCAGTTCAGGAATGAGACTGACTGACTGCAATCTATAGAATCACAGATGTAGACTTACAACAGGGTGCACCGTCATTCTGTCATAAATAATCATTTCTGACACTTCGTCCTACTGAACACAGTAAAATATATGCAGAACCTTCTAAATTTAACTTTTCCTTATGCACAATATGGAAACCACACCCTTTGAAACTTTGTTCTCCATACTAGACTGTTGGCAATACACAAGGTCCATGTGGAGCCCTCTTTGTACTACTATCACTTGGCACTTACTATAGGCATGTGTGGCACACAAGGAGCTACTAGAACACTGCCACCCATTATTTTCAACTCCCTACACCCAGTCATTGTTATCCCGGTAGCACTTTCGAACTCTAACGAGATTCCTTCTGCTGCTTTCATGCACTATTTCATCCACAATGTTAGATGGTCCCCGAATGTCATCAAATGGCCCTCACAATCTTCCAACAAAGCAGATGAAGATGATTAATGAAAGAGCCTAAGCATACGAACATCTAGAGGTTAACAATGAAAAATCCAGGCAGGAATTCAACAATATAATGAGTATAAGTTGAAACTACCGCAAAGAACATCGTAAGCCACCGATAGATACCAATAAAATACAATCTCATAAATAAAATTTTGCTTTCAGCCACAGCGAATGTGCGCGCACGCACACCCATCCACACACACACACACACACACACACACACACACACACACACGTGCGCGCGCAATCAAACAATCTCACAGTCACAACTCACTATCATGCCACTACGATCTCTGGCTGTTTGGAGTTTTGGTAAGCTAAGAAGACTTTCTTCAGGTCTGTCTTGGCTCAATGATTGTCTTTGTGATGAGTACAACCAAGCCTCACAATACTGCTCACATCATGATATGTACAGTTAGCTGATAAAAAGATCATACTACACTACTACTGGCAGGTGGCATAAATGACCCACACTCAAAGCCTATAGGTATTATGCATGTACCGCAGAGGTATTATGAGGCTTGGCATTGATTCTATGTTGTCTGGCTCTGAGTAACGTGTTTAGTGAGGCAATACACTGTTTCAGGACATGATCTTTTTTATACACAACGAACTACAGATATTGCCGAGATGGGGTGGCTTGCGTGCCTCAAAGATTCAGATAGCCGTACCGTAGGGGCAACCACAGCAGAGTGGCATCTGTGTAGAGGCCAGACAAATGTGTGGTTCCTGAAGAGGAGCAGCAGCCTTTTCAGTAGTTACAGGGGCAACTGTCAGGATGATTGGCTGATCTGGCCCTGTAATGTCAGCAAAAGTGGCTTTGCCACACAGTTACTGCAAATGGCTGAAGGCAAGGGACAACTAAATGCTACTTTTCTCGAGGACATGCATTTCTACTGTATGAATATATAATGATCCTATCATCTTAGGTAAAATATTCAAAAAGTAAAATAGCCTCCAATCAGCAATGGTTGTAACAACAGTAACTGCACCAGCTATCTGTGGACCCAAGGCATTTTCATCAGCAGAAATGCTTGGAAAGTCTATGTTCATACAATACAAAACTAGCCTGCTGGTTGTTTCTGTTTTATCTTCTTATGCAAATATTACTGATGATAACCAGCCACACACTGCATAACAGACCAGACAAAAATAAAAATAATAGTTTCTAGGAGGACATCACTTGTGGAAACTACAAAAGTAAACAGAACAGTAGGCCACTGTATTTAGGACACAAAATTCAGAGTGTTGTGGATAGACACACTAAAGTAGAAATACCTCTTCTATCATTTAGAATTATCAGTTTATTCCTCAGGGAGGAAATATGGTTTGGAGAAGGCCATGAAAGAGTAAACAGTCATTCATACCCCATATTGAGAGGACAAGAAGAGAAAAGTGAAGGGGATGATACTGCATAAAAACTGCATATTCAGAGAAAAAAAAAAAAAAACAGAGTGAGAGAGGTCTTCCTCACATTTGCAAATCATTAACAATTGCTGAGGGATAACTTTATCATTTTTACTTATATATGGTTATAATTTATGAAGCTACTCACATAGGTTCAGTGTGGGCTGAAAGTACTGTATGGCATTGAAACTTGGTAGATATACTAATGCGTTAATGTGATGTGAGAAAGATGTCCTACTCCATTTAATTACAGAAACACAAAAAATGTTCACACCAAGTAACACACACACACATTTAATGTGAGTTTTAACTGTTTTATAAATGTGTGGTTCTTTTTAGCAGTTCTTTCCATAATTGCACGAAAAACAGCCAGAAAATGCTGCAAGTGTATTTGTATACCCAGATACAGACTTAACAGGCTGTGACACAATGAAGAAGAAAGGAATTTGGATACTCATGAACTTGCTAACTGCTGAAATCCAATATATAATCTGGGGTACTGTCTTATTAACAGAGAATACAAAAAATGAAAGTAATATAAAAAATAAAACAAGTAACTGAAATTCTGCAGACACAGTATGCTAGCCAGAACATCAATTACCTGTAATTCAATTTTTTTTTAAGTCCACGTATAACAGAAATGTTGCTCATTTAATTTTAGGACATTAAATAGATAAATTTTTAATTCTATACTACAAAAGAACATACTCTGGATTTCTTGTGACTCTTTCCTCAATCTGGATTAGCACTTGCTTCACTTTTGGTGCTGATGCTTGAAATTTACCGTAACACAAAGCAAATGATGTGTCTCTCTCTAGCTGTTCAGACTGATTACCACCAATAGTTCTTGGAGCCAATACTTGCTGAGTGGCATGTTGGAATGCATCGATCACATATGAACGCATCAATGCAATTGCTCTGGATAAACAGTGCTTATATTTAACAAGGTATGTGCTAGCTTCCTTCCATTTTATCTGAAACAAAGGAGTTTATACAGTTTTAGTTATTTGTCATGGTTGTTTGAATTATTAATTAACTTCTACTTTTTAATTACACATTAAAATTTGGTTTATCACATCAATAAATTCTTAAATGGCATTAATTAAGAGGGAAAATATTTGAACAAACTGATTGCTGAAAACCACCAGGAGGTTGCAACAGCCATATATACATAACGTTAACGAAAAAAATAACCTTCACTAATACTACATTTGTCATTAAAAATGCGTTAACTGTTGGTGGAATGTGATGCCAATGCCCGCAATCTATCGTGGGGCACCAAGGACACCAAGAGTAGAGGTGAGCACCTTCTTGAATTTCTCCTATCTAACAACTTGGAGATCCTGAATAGGGTTGATGAACCTACATTCAGGAATAGTAGAAGGGAAGAAGTAATTGACATAACTTTTGGTTCCATGATGATGGGAAGTTACGTGAAACAGTGGCATGTGGTCCTCGAGCCATCCTTGTCAGATCACATGTATATTAAATTCAAGGTTGAAATGGGAACCAGACAGACCATGACCTATAGGAATCCCAGGAAAATGGACTGGGAGACATATAGGAGAGACCTTGACTTCAGCCTATCAGAAATTAAAACTTCGATAAGGAATCCAGCAGAGTTTGAGGAAGTAGCAGAGGCCGTAACCTCTGCTATAGTGATCTCATACCAGGACAACTGCTCAATCACCAAGAAGTGCACAAATAGGAGTGTGCCTTGGTGGAATAATAACCTGGAAATGCAAAGGAAACAGGTACGAAGACTGTTTAACCTTGCGAGGCGCAAAGGACAATGGGCAAAATATCGTGAGGCCCTTGTCAATTACAACCTTGCCATCAGACGGGCAAAGGAGGCATCCTGGAAGGTATTCTGTGAGGAAGTGGAGGGCACGGCTGCTCAAGCAAGACTAATCCTGGAGGAACATTGAGGAAGGAGGATGGGGAGTATACAAAGACAGCACATGAAACGCTGGAACTGCTCCTCAAGACTCACTTTCCTCAATATACTCTGAAGGATAACTAAGACCAGAATGCGAATGCTGAGAAACAACGGTTCTCAGGTATTCGCAAAGAGGGCTGGGATCTGGCCAAGGAGTGTGTCGATTTCAGTAAGGTCCGATGGGCGGTGGGAACATTTCAACCGTTCAAGTCACCTGGCCCCAATGGAATCTATCCAGCTCTCCTGCAACAAACGGGAGAAAATCTTATTAGATTCCTATGCAGGTTATTCAGGGTTAGCCTAGCAGCAGGAATCATTCCCAATACCTGGAGGGCAGTGAAGGTTGTCTTCATTCCAAAGCCAGGGAGAATTGATCATACCAAGGCCAAGGATATGAGACCAATCAGCCTGTCCTCCTCCATTCTTAAGACATTGGAAAAGCTGGTTAATGTGCATGTTGGAGAAAGGAGGTTAAGTAGGGCTCCTCTACATTCAAACCAACATGCATATCAACCAGGTAAATCATGTGAGACAGCTCTCCACCAACTTGTTGGGAAGATGGAGAAAGCACTACACTTTCATGAGATAGCCCTCTGTATCTTCCTGGACATTGAGGGGGCTTTTACCAACACGACCTTCGATTCCATGGTTAGGGCAGCAGAGGTGCATGACTTAGGGACCACAATATGTAGGTGGACTAGGGCCATGCTCAGTGGAAGAAAGGTAGAGGCTACCATGATGAAAGAAAAAATGGTAATCAACACCACTAGGGGTTGCCCGCAAGGAGAAGTTCTTTCCCCTTTATTGTGGAATCTAGTGGTGAATGATCTCATTGGAGAATTAAACTCTAGGCAGTACTTTTGCCAAGGATACGCAGATGATCTTGTCATAGTAATACTTGGCAAATTTGCTGACACAGTGAAGAATATGGCACAAGGTACATTGGACATTGTGAAAGACTGGTGCAGAAAACAGGATCTGGGGGTTAGTCCTAAGAAGACTGTTGTACCATTCACAAGGAAACATATCCAACACTCAAGTTGGAATCTAAAGCTTTTCAATGAAGCACTACCTGTGAAGGGGACAGTGAAATAACTAGGGGTTACCCTAGATGAGAAACAGACATGGACCCCTCACATTAGGAATATTTGCTCCAAGGCAAAAGGTACTTTAGTAAGTACCAGGAGAGCTTGTGGCAAAAATTGGGGCCAGAGCCCCAAGGGTATGCACTGGATATACACCACAGTGATTAGACCCAGGATCACCTATGGGGCGGTCGTGTGGTGGAAGAAGGTAGAACAGCAGGTTGCTGCTAAGGAGCTTGGTAAGGTGCAGAGACTAGCCTGCTTAGCCATAACAGGCGGAATTAGCAGCACACCAACTGCTGGGATGGAAACCATGCCAGATATGCCCCCATTACACCTTTGGGTCAAGATGGAGGCAGCAGCTGGTGCATACAGGCTCAAAACTGGTAAATGGAACTCTTTGGGATATCCAGAATCACACACTAAAATAGTGAGTGAGGTAAATATAGGAAAGGTTGGGGAAATGCCAGCCGACTATATTATAACCCCATACTGCTTCAACAAGCTTTTCAGTACAACAATTGGAAGTAGGGAGCAGTGGGAGACAATAGTTCGACACCGTACGGGGGATATTGTCTGGTTCACTGACGGGTCGAAATCAGACCAAGGCGTTGGGGCCGGGGTATAAGGGGTGTAGCCAAGACTGGAGGGCGTCATCTCTCTAGAGAAACTGGCCTCAGTATTCCAGGCCGAAATCACTGCCATCAGGGTCTGTGTGGAGGAGAATTTGCGTAGGTGCTACAAGGATCGTAGCATCTACATCTATTCAGACAGCCAGGTAGCTCTGAGATCATTGGCAGCTCCTGCAACAAGGTCTAAAATTGTTGCAGAATGTCACAGGGTTCTCGTGGAGCTAGGGGAAAGCAATAGAGTAAACCTATTGTGGGTCCCTGGCCACTCGAGGATCAGTGGCAACAAACATGCCGACAGATTAGCCAGGATGGGGGCAGAGTCTCCATTTATTGGACCGGAACCTGTCCTGACAATCAACAAGGCAATGATCAAATTGGAGCTACGTAACTGGCTCAGAAGACAGCACGTAGAATATTGGACCAAAGTCCATCAACAAAAACATGGCAAGGTAATGATGCCAAAGCCATGTTTTAAAAGAAGCTCTGCAATCCTGGGCATGAACAGGAGAGAGATTAGACTCACGGTTGAATTGCTGACAGGCCATGGGAATTTCAAAAAACACCTACATACAATGGGAATAACAGAAGAGAACCAGGATCTGTGATGACGGTGATGAAACTGCATCGCATCTAATCTTCGAATGCATTGCATTGGAGAGTAAAAGGCACAGAACATTTGGGACAACCAGACCTGAAGAAATTGTGTCTAATAAAGAACTGGTAAAGGGACTCCTTGCACTGTTCAAGGGCAGTGGTTGGCTTTACTAGATATACAGGGAGCAATACCGCACAATAAACTTAGTTTCGGTGCGGGCAGTGGCGGGTTCGACCAAGACTGTTTTGGCTTCCCTGGAAAAATCAAATCATTAAAAATGTTAACTTCTTTAAGAATTTGCAGTCATAGGTGAGACAAATCATAAAATTTTAAAACTTTGCTCAAATTTGCTTCATCATTACTTAAAATAGACAGGAAATTTACACCAACGTTCACCGCGACCCTCTTGGCATCATACGAAGCATACTCAAAATGAGGTGGACAGTAATCTTCACACCACAGGCATCACAGATCAGGGGCTCCTCTCATCGGAATAAGAAGCCATGTGTAAATGGACAATGCCCAATTCGGAGGTGGGTAAGGGCTATTTCGTCCCTCCTGAGAGGCCAGGAGGAGGGTGCCAGGGATGTATAGTGGGTTTCAGCAACCTCAGTTTGTTATAAGCCACTTAAAGCCATTCATCCTCCCATAATTGCAGAGACCACTGCCATAACAAATAAGTGATGTCCTGCAAGGGAATAAGGCACAGTGTCACTTTAAGTTCACTGTAAGCCTCTTTAGCAGCCCAATCAGCTTCTTCATTCCCTTGAATACCCACATGCCCCGGCACCCAGCAAAATGACACCACCTTCCCATGACATTGGAGGAAGTACAGTTTGTCATGGATTTGCTGCAGCAAAGTCACCAACTGCAGAGCATGAAGAAAATCAGAGCAGAGTAGAAATCGTTGTCCCTGTAGTCGAAGTATCAGCTATAGTGCCTTGGAAATCGCATGTTGCTCTACAAATAAATAAATAAATAAATAAATAAATAAATTCTCGGGGAGGCAAACATTAACAACACAGTTTGGGAACACAAGAACACAATGGAACAAGCAACGGAGTCCCCTTGCTTGGAGCTATCAGTATACACTACTGTAAAACCATGATGTTTTTATAAAACATTAAAAAATATGGACTGAAAAAGAAGAGAAGGGGAGTGCGAGAAAACATGAGGAATGGAAAGAGAAATGGAAATCCCTGCAAAAGGAGGCAAGCCACAATCCAACAGATAATTCCACTCTAAGATGGGTATCAGGAGTTCAACACCCATCATATGCAAAGATAATGTGATACATGGGATGGGAGGGAAATTGTAGAATGATGATTGCATAAGACCTATTGTCCCATAGTCAACACGGATTCAAAAAGTATAGTTCTAGTGAAACACAGCTACACTTTACTCACAAGGAAACGGTCAGACTTGTCAGTCGAAACCTGTGTTGCTATTTTTACCACTGTGTGTTAACATTGAAGGAAGTCTGTATGCAGACTGTTAGCTGCTGACATGACCTGGAAGTCTGTAAAAACTTTTATGAAGTATGACATTATTGTCGCATCGTTTTCAGACCTCTCTCGCTACGTTATACCAATGCCATCTAGGGACAAGGTGGCGTTAGCTTCGCGCCACTCTCCTGCCACAGCAGTGAGAGCCGATTCACCCAGTTAAAGCAATCATACGATAATAATAAATTTGTTGATAAATGTAGCTGATATATTATCTACAAATAGCTATGAAATAGACACAAATACATATATGGTTTAGAACATGTCAAACTTTTCTTTCTTTCAATTACCACAAAAATGCAAAATATTGATACAATGTCCAAAACATAGGTTTTTGTTCACCAAGAACTTACAAGCAAAGATGGCATATGGCAACCCTGTGAATCACAGATGATGTTAGACGTCCATAGACAAAACTCAGCCTGTGTTAGGAAGGAATCAGGCCTAATATCAGTATATTTTGCGGCATGCCACACATATTTTATCACATTTTGAAACCGTCGGGAGGAAAACTGATAATGTACGATTGATTGCAACTTGAGAATATTGACACGGTGATAGACAGGAAACTGCAGTGAAAGGCCAGCAGATCGGCAACTAGTAGCGCTTCCTGGCAAGACAGCGGACGGCCGGGGTTGGCTACTGCTGGATGGGGTGACCGATGAGTCACACCATGGTGGGGAAGGACAGGAACTTTTTTGTTTGCCTTTTTGGAGGCAGTTCAGTTTGAAGAATAGTGGCTGATGGTTGGGAAGAATGAGTTTGAAGGAAATCTTCACTAACTGGATCTTATTGCGAAGACCGGGCCCACGATTTCCGTGAAATTGATGTGGTCTGGGGTTTGGAGTGAGCAGAAGACATTTTAGCAAATAATTTTGCTGCAACGAATAATACCTGTCTTTTAATGATTTTCACACCAACTAGAGCATGTCTAAGAAATATTACAAATATTTTATAATATTTCTTTGTGAAAGATTTGATTGAAAATGTCCTCGTTTAATACCGGCCTAAAGGGATCTGTTTTTTAAAGCAGAATAGTGTGTTTTGTTGCAGATGGAGTAATACCAATCTAAATTAGAGTAACCTGCACACCCCCGTTTTTCGTTCATAAATTCGGGAAAAAATATGCGCAGATTTCTCTAGTATACATGATAGTTCCCACTCAGTAAAAGTTTCATTATAGGTTTCCTCATGTTGAGAGGTGTAATGTCAAGTGGGAGTCTTCAACCTTCTGCTTCATGAGAAGAAATGCTACTAGATAGGAGGTTGCGGCCAATGCTATCACAAAATGAGTTGCAAGGTATTGAGGACTGGAGGGTCTGTACAGTTGATACCAGGCAGGGCAAGGCCTGGGAGAGAGGACAGCTGTCACCAACCTTGGACTGAGTGGAGCATGGTCCACACTCATGACAAACGTACATAAGTCTGAGGAGGACATAAAATACTCTCAACACACTTGCTTACTTTGTTTAATTAACTAACAAGCTTTAGCATGAAGTCATTTAAAATTAATAAGACTTGCAAGGGATGGGTGGTGCTTAAGTTGTTGCAAGGCTCAACAGTGATCATGAATGCTCACAGAAATGGCAGAGTTCCATCACAAAACTGGCTGGTGGGTAGGGAGACCCATCAATCAAGGAATGGCAATGCTAATGGCTCGAGTAATCGCATCAGACACATCACGGACAATTCCATCAGGACAATACATATTTTCTTTAATATCATTTGTTATTGGTAATATTTGGTTATTCCCTAGAGTTAGCAGCTTTCATTCAGTTAATACTAGACTGAATTTGATCTGGATTTGGATCACCCCTCCTTGACCATTGTGCAGAAAGGTGTGCAGGATTCTGCTGCATCCATTTTTAATAAGCTGCTACAAGAATACAAAGTACTTATAGTAATCCACGCACTTTCAAGGCTAAACTCGTGGGTCACTTTCTATACTGTTGTGGAATTCCTGCAAGAATAAAAAAATTAAACTAATTTAGTGAAGAGCAGACATTGTACCAACCATGATAACAAAGCAATGGACTTCGGCCAGCAGTTATGTTTTGTTTCCCTGCCTACAGTAGAATAGTTAAAAATCTGATATCTGAAATAATTCTCCGTAATTTAGGAGAAAGTCGTCGGATCAGCTTGAACTATTCTGAAAAGAGGTGGTAAGTTTACAACATAAACAAAAGGTCAACTAGTATGACGAAAAACCCTGTGGGGTAGCATGTCAGTGGTCAAGCGGAAAGGTAGCCAAAGAATCAACAAGAAGTGGTCACCATCACAAAGGTCATTGTATGGCAACCAGTGTAATGAAAAAGAGGAGAAAAATAAGCAAAATATCTATAGTGAGGCAGGAGGGAGCGCCACAAGCTGCACTAAAATGGATGAAAAAAACCATTGCCAGATTCATATGTACCATATATTTCTGCAGAAAAGACGATGGTTGAATCATAAAAAAAGGCCCTAAAATCCGAGGTCGTCTTATATGATGGTACAAAAAAAAAAAAAAAAAAACTGATTGAAATTTAGTCTGAAATTTACAACGTGGATTAAAGATTTACGAAAACAAAGGTTTGCATAATTTTTTAAAGAAATATTCACTTTACAAGCTTTATTACTTTACTGAGTGGCCAAGGGTACATACGATAACCTATAGGCCTATGATACAGCAGGAATAAAATTATTTACAATGCAACTTGATTTTACAATGTCGCTTGTCAAAAATAATTTATCAATATATCCAGAGTCACACTGAAATTATTTGTGTATATTTACATACAGAGCAGTGAAAGGTTTTTCGGAGCTACACGCAAAAATTGCGGCTTCCTTTGCAATCCTTTATCTTCTGTTCTCGGGCAATTTTGTGTGTTTTCACTCGCATAATATGTGCATCGTCGTGATTAAATGTCATCTCGAGGAAAGAAATTACTTTTCTCTTAAACTTCATAGTGAAGAAGAAGAAGGAAAAAATTCTTCACAATCAGATACAACGTAGCATTACACACACCTAAGTTCAAAAGCAGATGTACCAATCACTAAAACTACTTGTGGCAGCTTCTAATGGCATTTTTCATAACTACCATTCACAAAACCTACTTATGACAGCTTTTTAGATCCCAAAAACTGGAAAAAAGTGCAGCTTGCATTTGGGTAAATACAGTAACTTGGGGGTTGTCTTATAGGCCAGATATATGTTTAAACTATAGAATTTTGATGAAACTTTGTACCTCATCTCATCTGAAGGTCGTCCTATCTGCAGAAATATATGGTATATGTTTCATCTTAAATATTGTTTTCATAATAATGATTCATCAGATTAAAATTTAAAAACTAATAATTTTGACCTCCTTTCAGAAAGACAGGCAATATTGAAAAATTAATGGAATGATTTTGAAAAAAGAAAATACATTTATAACGTTTTTGTCCAGTCAATTGAAGGTAATTTATACCTTTTGAAAAATTATTATACCCAAAAATAATTCCATGCTATCTGGGTTAAGAAAATACAGGTCACGGTGTGCAAGGAACTGATCTATGAGGTGGCCCCAGCCAGACATAAAAGCTCTGTCCACAAAGGTTGATGGGCATTAAAGTGCCCAAGAAGGAGGGAGAAATTACTGAAAGGAGGACAGATAGGGCAGCAGACAGTGGCCTGTCAAGAGGAAGGTAGACATTTCAAACTGTACCAGTTCAGAATTTTCAACTGCAATGGCCATATAAGCACTGACTGAAATAAAACCTAGCACTTGTGAATACATTGTTCTCCATGTATATTCCATGAAGTAAAGAACAATAATGTGATATAAAATGCCATAGGTTAGAATTTTTATTTTTTATTATTTTACACTCTTTTCTATGAACTTACAGGAATGGCCAATGATGTGTAGCTTTTAATTTAGTTTTAAGTATCTGAAAATTTTAAATTAACTGAAATCTACTGGCAGCCTGTTTTAGAATTTGAGGTAACTACTTTCAACCTCCGGCTCTAAATTGAGGGACTGTACATGAATCCATGCAAATGTTTGGTGTACACACAATGATTTGTCTCTGCATGTGCATAGACTTTTGCACAGCCAAATTGATACATGTGAATTAGTATTTACACATACACCAAAGCTACCTTTTCTATCAGCAGTCAAAACAAATGTAAGGCTTTGATGAGAAGTAATACTTATAACGATAAGTGAAGAAATGAACAATCATAAAACAAAACTATACTTACATGCGCATTCATGTACTCTATGCACTCATCCAAACGATTTAAAATATCTACAAAAGCATCACTGGCTACTGACAATGTTGGAGAAGCTAGTCGGCTGGAAAGGCTATCAACAGATGTGAAATACTGCAACCTTTTGTTCACCTCTTCATAAAGTCCATTCAGTTTCACCTAAATGTAGCACAAAAATCATTAAACATACATTACTACAAACAGAGTCAGGAAAATATCAAATGTTAATAATGAAATAACTGTCTCAAAATCACAGGACTTCATAGCTTCTAAAGAACTTCACACAGCACTATACAGATGCAATAGAAAGAAATGGTCAGAAGGCTTTGAACCATCTACGGCAGGCAAGATTTCTGATATGAAGTACAGGCTACATTACATTTTTAAACCATTAAGTTTATTTGATATCAAATTTGTTACCATATTTGTACATTTAAATTAAAGAATTTTTTCCAGAGGAAAAACTATTTTATGGTATTATTGACTTAGAGAAAATTTTCTTCATCAACGACAACTCACCTGGTCTGCTAAAAGTTGCTCACTCACTTGATGAAGTGAATTTGTTCTCGATGAAACAGACTGATATTGGTTGGTAAGATGACTTAGGTCTCCAAGTGCAGCTTCAATCTGCAATGAAAATTAAGCACTCTAAGATTGCAGCTCACATAACAACAAAGTTGTCACTTATAAACAATTAATGTTCTAATGTAAAATCTGAATGAAAGCACATAGAACATGTACATTTTATGTACAGTCTGTCACAGTTAGACATACTTCTTTGTGGTGAGTTGCAAACACTCACTATTGGCCGGAGACAGGGGTCGTGTCTGAGTCCCCCCCCCCCCCCCCCCCCCCCGCGTCTGCTGTTCCAACTTCTGCAATAATATTTTGTGATCAACACAATCATACATCTCTGTTAAATCAAAGAAGATGCCCAGTGTTTTATTTAATCCAGTCAGTGTCTCAAAGAGAAAAGACAATGTAGCATTTTCAATTATTAAACCATCTAACCAAACTTTTTAATAACTTCAGCAAACGGATAACATAGAAATAGATTTAAACTTGTCTATATTATCTCTTTCTCCTTTTTTGCCTTGCAAAATAATTGCTGTTACCTTATAGGCTTGTTGCTCACGCGGCACTTAAACCGCGCCTCGCAAGTACAGTCAATCAAGATAAGAGTGTGTGTTGTTCTACATCATATCTGATGCAATCAAATAATGATTTGATGAAAACGAAAATAAATAAAAATTTTGAAACTTTCGTACTGGGATAAACAAATATAAAAAATAGAAAACTGATGACTTACCTAAAGGACCGGCTCGTCAATAGACACGAATAAAATCACACACATACAAACTTTCGCAACCGTTGGTCGCTTCTTCAGGATAAGAGAAAAAAAGGGGAGGAGAAAGGGAAGGATATGAGTTTTAAGGAAGTGGAAAAGGAGTCATTCCAATCACAGGAGTGGAAGGACTTACCTTAGAGGAAAAAAAGGAAGGTAAACAAATACACACACACTCACACATATCCAAACGCAAACACACCTACACAGACATTTGTAAAAAGCAAAGAAGTTGCACAGAGATACCACTTGAGGCAGAGGCTCTGTCCACAGAACCGTGGCAAAGATGCTGAAGATGGTGGGCGGGAATGTTTAGCCACAGGGTGATCCTGATTACCAACATACACTGTCTGCCTGTGACCGTTCATGCGAATGGACAGTTTTTTGCTGGTCATTCCCACATAGAACGCTTCACAGTGCAGGCATGTCAGTTGGTAAATCAAGTGGGTGCTATCGCAAGTGGCTCTGCCCTTGATCGTATACACCTTCCGGGTTACTGGACTGGAGTAATTGGTGGTGGAAGGGTGCATAGGGCAGGTTTTACAACGGGGGCGGTTGCATGGGTAGGAGCCAGAGGATAGGGAAGGTGGTTCGGGGATTTCATAGGGATGGACTAGGAGGTTACGAAGGTTAGGTGGGCGGCGGAAGACACTCTTGGTGGAGTGGGAAGGATGTCATTATGCATGGATCTCATTTCGGGGCAGGATTTAAGGAAGTCGTATCCTTGCTGGAGAGCCACATTCAGAGTCAGCTTCAGTCCCGGAAAGTATCTAGTGACAAAAGGGGCACTTCAGGGGTTCTTCGATGGAACCAGAGCCACCTCCTCATCCCCCCAAATCCTTCCACCGATGCTGGAGGAGCTATAATAATGCAGAAGTCATTGGCATACAAGGAGGTAGAAACCAATGACCCAATGGCCGCAGCAAGACCATTAATGGTGACTAAAAATAAAGCAACACTAAGAACGGAACCCTGTGGGACTCCGTTCTCTTGACAATGAGATGAGCTTAGACAAGAACCAACACAAACACAAAAAGAATGCAGCACTAGGAAGTTCCTAAGGAATATAGGAAGTGGACCCTGTAAGCCCCAGTCGTACAGTGTAAACAAAATATGATAACGCCAGGTGGTGTTGTGTGCTTCCTGCAGGACAAAGAAGATGGCAAACCAGGTGTTTGTGCCGAGTAAATGCTGTACGGATGGCCAACTCCAGTGACACAAGATTGTCGATAGCAGAGCGGCATTGACGGAATCCACCTTGTTGTGGCGCCAAGAGTCCCTGGTCCTCGAGGATCCACATGAGCCTCCTACTCACCAACCGTTCGAGAAGCTTGCATGGAACATTAGTGTGGCTGATCGGGTGGTAAACATCAGCCACCTGCGGATCTGCCCCAGGCTTCATCACTGGAATGATAATGCTATCCCGCCAGGACGACGGAAAAACACCCTCAAGCCATATACGATTAAACAGGGCGAGAAGTTGGTGCTTGGAGTTCGCCTATAGGTGTCAAGAGGAACTGACTGTGAATGCGATCAGGTCGGGGGGAAGTATCTGGGCATGCAGCAACGGTACTTTCAAACTCCCATTCAGTAAATGGGACGTTGTATGGTTCCCGACATCACATTCAAAAGTAAATCTGATGACTCTCTGTTCGCTCTTTATGAGTGCGAAAGTCTGCACCATAAGCAGCAGTCTCTGAGGTGCACGCAAAATGATCTGCGAGGTGCTCAGCGATGATGACAGAGTCAGTACAGACTGTACCCTGAAAAATGGTGCACAAAATTCTCGCCAGTGGGCAGTGCCCGAAGAAGTGCCGAATCTGCGACACACCTTTGAAGCAGAAGCGCAGGAACCAATGGAGGCAACATACTTCTCCCAGGATGCTGTCTTTGGTGGATCAGTCACCGGGCCCGTGCCCGGAGACACTTGAAGGCAACAAGATGCTCGACAGAAGGGTGGCGTTGGTGGCACTGCATTGCTCGCCGACATTCCCGGATTGATTCAGCGATCTCCAACGTCCACCAGGGCACCAACATACAATGGAGTGAGCTTCATGTGGCGGGAAAAGTGTTTTCGGCTGCAGAGACAATGGCCTCTGCGACCTGCTGAACAGCGGCATCAACATCAGCTGAAAAGGGAGAGGAGATCATAGCAGCGGAGGAATAAGCTGGCCAGTCAGCCCTACAGAGGGACCAACGAGGCAGGCGGTCAGCAGGCAGACACTGTGGGAGCGACAGGAAGATAGGAAAGTGGTTGCTGCCACACAGGTCACCGTGGAGATATGGAAGTAGGCTTGGGCTGCAGATAGACAAGTCTATGGCAGAGTATGTCCCATGCATGACACTAAAATGGGTAGGAGCACCAGTGTTGAGAACGCAGATGTTCTGCTGGTTCAATAGAGTCTCAACGTCTCTACCCCGGGCTGAGGTCTGTGTGCCACCCCACAGAGTGTAGTGGGCCTTAAAATCCTGCAAAAGAAGAAAGGGTGGGGGAAGTTGGGTGACCACGGCACCGAGGTCTATGGAAGAGACAGCATCATCTGGTGGAAGGTAGACCGAGCAGATTGTAAAATCTCGCAATACCCGGAGCCTAACGACTGCCTCTAGAGGTGTTTGAAGAGGCACAGCAGCACTGGGGTCGGAGGCCAGGACGTAGATGCATACGCCACCAGAAACTCTGTCATAGTACAGTTTTTAAAATAGCCCCGGAGGGCAGGGGTCCTCTTGACGGGGAACCATGTTTCCTCAATAGCTAGGCAAATCACAGGGAAGCGGCAGAGTAATTACTGCAGCTCAGTCAGATGTCGGAAAAAACCACTGCAATTCCACTGCAGGATGTCTATTGCTTAGGGCTGAACAGTTATATTGTGAGGGACAAACAGATTATTCCGCAGGGGCACCTGCTGCCAACTCCGCAGGCTCTGCAGGATCGAGAACCATCGGTTCTGAGGACCCTAGTATGGCGAGATCCTCAGGGGACGCGAGGATCTCCACCTCATCTTCAGAGGCCAAAGTCACTGACGATTCCTTCTCCGTGTCCTCCTCCTTCTTTGGCTTCTTTTTTCCCTCTCACTGGCCCTTTGGCGTGAAGGGCTTCCCGGAAGTGGCATCAGGGACTGTCGAAGAGCCAGCAGGTTTTGGATCATTCAGCCAATGGCTGGAATCCCCTGGCGCACCCCGGGAATCCCCAGAAGGGAGCATCCCGAACCACCTGTTCTGAGGGAGAGGTGCCGGAGGAAGCTGTTGCTTCTTCGGCTGGGGGTTGGGGACTGGTGTCCCCGATGGTTGTGGGGAAGTTGCCCCCACAACAGGTGCTGCAGCAGTAGATGAGGGGGCAGTGGTAGATTTATGGCCTCTAGGGCCCACAGGAGGAGGCGTTACAACTACAGAAGAGGTATTCATTTTTACCGGATTGAGCCACTCATATTTCTTTCTTGCCTCATTGTATGATAGCCGATCCAAGGTCTTGATTTCCATTATTTTTCGTTCCTTGTGTAGAACTTTACAGTGCAGAGAGAATGGTGGATGTAGCTGGTTACAGTTCACACAGATGGGTGGGGTGCATGGAGCGTCCAGATGAGATGGACGTTCACATTCCCTGCACATGGGGCAGGAAGTGCACCGGGAGGACATATACCCGAACTTCCAGCACCTGAAGCACCTCATAGGGGGTGGGACGTATGGCTTGACGTCACACCGGTAGATCATTACCTTGACCTTCTCAGGCAGGGTATCGCCTTCGAAGGCCAGGATGAATGCACCTGTGGCAACCCTATTATCTTTTCATCCCCTACAAACACATCTGAGAAAATGGACACCCCTGTATTCCAGGTTAGTACGTAGCTATTCATCGGACTGTGACAATAAGTCTCGGTGGTATGTAAGATCTGTTGAGCGTCTTGTGGGGTGTGACATTGACGGGAATATCACCCAGCTTGTCGCAGGCCAATAATGCCCTGGACTGGGCTGGGGATGCTGTCTGTATCATAACTGCCCCACTTCTCATTTTTCAGAAAGACGCCACTTCACCATACTTGTCCTCAAGGTGGTTAACGAAGAACTGTGGCTTGGTCGACAAGAACGAGTCTCCATCAGTCTGAAAAAAAAAAATATTGGTACCCGCGGCAAATACGGATCTGAACAGTGTAAAGGTTTGCGTTCTTCCCATGGTGTAGCCAGGGAAGGGAAAGACTTAGGGTTGTATGCTGTAGCATCAAAATCGGACTTTCTACACTTAGAAACGGCGTTATTGCGACCGCCCACACTATTAATTGCTCGTTTCATTTTCGTCCCATGAGCAGCTATGGAAATAAGGTCCACCTAGGCAGAGCACCGCTTGCCTGGGTAAGCCTTGTACAACTGAGGTGCGGCAGGTTCCTCAGAGGTTGCTTGCTAGCGGCTGTTCAACCTCAATAACCATGCATCTCCTTGGCATGTAGCACACCTTGAGATTGAGGGGTCTTGTTTTTTATATATATATATATATATATATATATATATATATATATATATATATATATATATATACGTAAAAAATAGATGAAGAACACTTACCAGGCGAAGGGGCACAGGCAGTAATAGCAACAAATAAACACACAGACACACACACACTCAAAAATGCTAGCTTTCGCAGCCTAGCTGCTTCATCAGGCAGAAGGGAAGGAGAGGGAAAAGGAAATGATGAGGGATTTAAGGAAGGGGGTAAGGAGCCATTCCAATCCCGGGACAGGAAAGACTTACCTTGGGGGAAAAAATGGAAGGTAAATAAATGCACATACACCCACACATTTACACAGACACAAGTACACTTAGGCAGACATACTGTAGAAAGCAAAGAAGTTAGAAGTTCCATATATATATATATATATATATATATATATGTACCGTCCTCGCGACCTGGGCGAATAAGCCAAGGTCCCCGGGCTCTGAAATGTACAACATTCCACCGTTGCGCCGAACAATGGTGGCTGAAGCTCGTACAGAGCTCACGGTGTAGCGGACTGTTGGCGCGACACAGCCCACAGCTCAACACCCCGAGTTCACCAAGCCCGTACTCAGCAAATTAATGCTGAGCCCCTGACGGGGATGGACTAGGAGGTTACGGGGGTTAGGTGAGTGGCGGAAAGACACTCTCGGTGGAGTGGGAAGGATGTCATGAAGGATGGATCTCATTTTGAGGCAGGATTTAAGGAAGTTGTATCCTTGCTGGAGAGCCACATTCAGAGTCCGCTCCAGTCCCGGAAAGTATCCAGTGGCAAGAGGGGCACTTCTGGGGTTCTTCTGTTGAATATTTTGAATTTGGGGGGATGAGGAAGTGGCTCTGGCAATTTGCTTCTGTACCAGATCAGGAGGATAGCTGTGGGATGTGAAAGCTGTTATTAGGTTATTGGTATACTGGTTCAGAGATTCGGGACTGGAGCAGACTCGTTTGCCATGAAGACCTGAGCTGTAAGGAAGGGAATGTTTGATGTGGAATGGATGGCAGCTGTCATAATGTAGGTACTGTTGTTTATTGGTAGGTTTTATGTGGACGGATGAGTGAAGTTGGCCTTTGGACAGATGGAGGTCGACATCAAGGAAAAAGGCATGGGATTTGGAATAGGACCAGGTGAATTTGATGGGACTAAAGGAGTTGAGGTTGAAGAGAAAATTCTGGAGTTGTTCTTCACTGTGAGTCCAGATCATGAAGATGTCATCAATGAATCTATACCAAACTTTGGGTTGACAGGCTTGGGTATCTAGGAAGGCTTCCTCTACGAGCCCCATAAACAAGTTTGCGTATGAGGGGGCCATCCTGATTCGCATGGCTGTTCCCTTTAGTTGTTGGTATGTCTGGCCCTCAAAAGTGAAGAAGTTGTGGGTTAGGATGAAGCTGGCTAGGGTATTAAGGAAAGAGGTTTTAGGTAGGGAAGTGGGTGGTCGGCGTGAAAGGAAATACTCCATCGCAGCGAGGCCCTGGGCATGTGGGATATTTGTTTAGTGGCATTAATGGTTACAGGCTGGGTAAGGATTTCAGGCGATTGAGGAAGTGGTTGGTGTGTGTGATGAAGGATGGGAAACTGCACATGATGGGTTGAAGGTGTTGGTCTATGTAGGCAGAGATTCGTTCTGTAGGGGCTCGATAAACAGCCACAATGGGGTGGCTGAGATGATTGGGTTTGTGAATCTTGGGAAGTAAGTAGAAGGTGGGGGTGCGGGGTGTCGAAGGGGTCATGAGGTTAATGGAGTCAGGTGAAAGGTTTTGTAGGGGGCCTAAGGTTTTGAGGATTCCTTTAAGCTCTGCCTCGACATCAGGAATGGGATTGCCTTGACAAACTTTATATGTGGTACTATTTGAAAGCTGACGCAGTCCCTCAGCCACATACTCCTGTCGATCAAGTTGGCTATAACTGGACTAAAGGGCATCTAATTGCAACACAGCCACCTCGTTAAAATCTGTGTCAAAACTGGTTGTAATACAATTCATAACTTCCTTGGGCACAAAGGAAGCCAACCATCAAAAGCTACACTGACTGATTGTACCCCACATAGTTCTCATGGGCCCCTTGCATGAATAATATGAAATTTTAGCTAGCAACTTTTGGTAAAGATGGCCAAAGCAAAACAGAGATGGCAAATGTGTGCACAAGTTGCACCTTAGTAATTGTGAGAATGTATGTGTGCCCTTTTTCTGATGAAAGCTATGGCTTAAAATTGAAGTTGTATGAATTTGATTGTCTTTTGTGTGTGTGTCTGTGACTCAACCCCCATCTTTACCAGGAACTGCAACCTGTACTCACACTGATATCCCAACCTGGACTTTCTATTGTTGGACCATATTACCCATTATTTTACACATTATTTTACCCAATAAAGATAAAATTTAACTGTGGGCCTAAGTGGGTTCTGTGAAGTTAACATGCCGTGATCACATACAAAACCAACACAATAAATATTAAACACAGAAATGATCCCTTTACAGATGGATTTACTTTACAACATATCTGGAGATAAAATTTTGAATTAGTCATACGAAGAAAAAACCATGTACACTGAATAAACCACATAAGTGTTAACTTTTCCTTTCTAAAACAAATTTATAAGAATGATGTACAATTTTGGCAATGAAATAAAATATATTAATTACCTGTGTCAGGAGAACTGTGCATTCATCTTTCCGTTCCGTCAGCTGTTTCATAAACTCTGTGTACTGAACATCTTCCTCATGCAGGAGTTCCTCCTCCACATCAGAATACCAAGACAGAAACTGAAAAAGCATACAGAATATTGAAAACTAAGTTTATTACATAGAAAAATCATCCTAAAACTAAATCCACAATTTCAATAAAAAGTAAACTTATTTCTCTTATCCATGTTCTCGTTCATACATTTGATTACATATGTATGATTGTCAGTCCAAAAACTTCCAATAATAACTCTAAACAAAACAACATGCATGTGACTAGTCAGTGTCCAATAATGGACATGTCACCATGTTCAAGACAATTCTCAGAATGTTTTCAAGAAGAGAAATGTGTGGAAAAATTATTCCACTCACATGTGTGTTCAATTCTAGTTTAGGTGACACTAGATTCTCATTGTTAATATTCATCTTGGGTTACATTTTACTTAAGGCAGTGTGGCATAGTGTGCTAATGTTGGTGATGAGATATTCACTTTAAGAGATAATTAATTTACTGACTGAATAAGGATGTATACAATCTGTCAATCATAGAGCAGAAATATCAGTAATTATTTCATGGTTTATTCCCCTTATTCAATGTAATTAAGTTTTCTAAGAGTATTCAGTGATTATTTCCAACATCAACAAACCGTGCCACCACACTCAAGTAAAAATTTATTTCGTTGTTGTTGTTGTTATGGTCTTCAGTCCGGAGACTGGTTTGATGCAGCTCTCCACCCTACTCTATCCTGAGCAAGCCTTTTCATCTCCTCATAAGAACGGCAACCCACATCCACTTGAATCTGCTTACTATACGCGTCTCTTGGTCTCCCTCTGCGATTTTTACCCCACACACTTCCCTCCAATGCTAAATTTACGATTCCTCGATGTCTAAGAATGTGTCCTACCAAGCGATCCCTCCTTTTAGCCAGGGTATGCCAAAAATTCCTTTTCTCACCAATTCTGTTCAGTACTTCTTCATTGGTTATGCGATCTACCCACCTAATCTTCAGCATTCTTCTGTAGCACCACATTTCAAAAGCCTCTATTCTCTTCCTGTCCGCACTGCTTATCGTCCATGTTTCACTCCCGTACAAGGCAACACTCCACACAAATGCCTTCAGAAAAGACTTCCTTACGCTTAAATTAATGTTAGATGTTAACAAATTTCTCTTTTTCAAAAACGCTTTTCTACCCATTGCCATTCTGCATTTTATATCCTCTGTACTGCAACCATCCCATGTTATTTTACTACCCAAGTAACAAAACTCATCTACCACCTTCATTGTTTCGTTACCTAATCTAATTCCTTCAGCATCGCCTGATTTTCTAAGACCGCATTCCATTATTTTTGTTTTGCTCTTGTTAATGTTCATTTTATACGCTCTCTTCAACACACTGTCCATTCCATTCAACTGCTCTTCCAGGTCCTTTGCTGTCTCTGACAGAATTACAATGTCATCAGCAAAACGCAATGTTTTTATTTCTTCCCCCTGAACTTTAATTCCTATTCCAAAATTTTCCTTGCTTTCCTTCATCGCCTGCTCAATGTACAAATTGAATAACATCGGAGAAAGGCTACAACCCTGTCTTACTCCCTTCCCAACTGATGCTTCCCTTTCATGCCCTTCGAGTCGAATAACTGCGGTCTGGCTTTTGTACAAGTTATAGATAACTCTCCTTTCCCTATATTTTACCCCTGCTGACTTCAGAATTTGAAACAGTGTATTCCAGTCAACATTGTCAAATGCTTTCTCCAAATCTACAAAAGCTAAAAATGTAGGTTTGCCTTTCCTTAATCTATCTTCTAAGATAAGACGTAAAGTGAGTATTGCCTCCCTGGTTCCTACGTTCCTCCTGAATCCAAACTGATCTTCCCCAAGGTCAGCTTCTACCAGCTTTTCCATTCTCCTGTAGATAATTCGTGTTAAAATTTTGCAACCATGACTTATCAAACTAATGGTTCTGTAATTTTCACACCTGTCTGCGCCTGATTTCTTTGGAATGGGGATTATTACATTTTTCTTAAAGTCGGAAGGTATTTCGCCTGTCTCATAAATCCTACACACCAGTTCAAATAGCCTTGTCGTGGCTGGCTCTCCCAGAGACTTTAGTAGCTCTGAGGGTATGTCATCTACTCCTGGGGCCTTGTTCCGACCTAGGTCTTTCAAGGCTCTGTCAAATTCATCTCTCAGTATAGCATCTCCTATTTCATCTTGATCTACGTCCTCTTCCCTTCCTACCACATTGTCTGTAAGTTCATTTCCTTTGTACAGCTGCTCTATGTACTCTTTCCACCTTTCAGCTTTCCCTTCTTTGCTGAGAACCGGCTTCCCATCTGAGTTCTTGATATTCGTAGAGTTGCTTTTCTTGTCCCCAAATGTCTCTTTTATTTTCCTGTAGGCGGTATCTACTTTTCCCCTTCTTATACATTCTTCTACAGATTTGCATTTGGCTTCTAGCCACTCCTGCTTAGCCATTTTGCACTTCCTATCAATCTCATTTTTTAATCGTCTGTACTCCATTTTGCCTGTTTCATTTACTGCATTTTTATATTTTCTCCTTTCATCGATTAAATCTAGTATTTCCTGTGATATCCAAGGATTTTTTGTAGGTCTTGCCTTTCTACCTATTTTGTCCTCTGCTGCCTTCACTATTTCATCTCTCAGTGCTACCCATTCCTCTTCTACTGTTTTATTTCCCCCTGTTTCTGTCAATTGTTGCGTAAATCTCCCTCTAAAATTCTCCAGAACTTCACTTTCCTTCAATTTATCCAAGTTCCATATCTGTATTTTCCTACGTTTCTGCAATTTTTTCAGTTTCAGCCTACAGTTCATGACTAACAAGTTATGGTCAGAGTCTATATCTGCCCCTGGGTACGTCTTGCAGTTTATAACCTGGTTCCGGAATCTATGTCTTACCATTATAAAATCTATCTGATACCTTCCGGTGTCTCCTGGTCTCTTCCATGTATACAACCTTCTTTTGTGATTCTTAAACCAGGTGTTTGTTACGATTAAATCATGTTCCGTGCAAAATTCTACCAGGCGACTTCCTCTTTCATTCCTCCTGCCCAGTCCATATTCACCTACTATTTTTCCTTCTCTTCCTTTTCCTACAACCGAATTCCAGTCTCCCATCACAATTAAGTTTTCCTCTCCCTTAACTGTCTGAATAATTTCCTTTAGCTCCTCATATATTTCTTCGATCTCCTCATCATCAGCAGAGCTAGTTGGCATATAAACCTGTACTACTGTTGTCGGTGTTGGCTTCGTATCTATCTTGACAATGATAATGCGATCACTGTGCTGCTCATAGTAGTTTACCCGCATTCCTATTTTCTTATTCATTATCAGTCCTACTCCTGTGATACCCCCAACTGATTTTGTATTTATAATCCTGTACTCACCTGACCAGAAATCCTGTTCATCCTGCCACCGAACTTCACTAATCCCCACTAAATCTAACCTCAACCTATCCATTTCCCTTTTTAAATTTTCTAATTTTCCTACCCGATTAAGGGATCTAACATTCCACGCTCCGATCCGTAGAATGCCAGTATTGTCTTTCCTGATGACAACATCCTCCTGAGTAGTCCCCGTCCGGAGATCCGAATGGGGGACTATTTTACCTCCGGAATATTTTACCCGAGAGGATGCCATCATCATATGTTCATACAGTAGAGCTGCATGTCCTCGGGAAAAGTAACGGCTGTAGTTTCCCCTTGCTTTCAGCCGTTCGCAGTAGCTGTGTGGCATAGCCACATGAGCTAATGTTACAAGGCCTGCTCAGTCAATCATCCAGACTGTTGCCCCTGTAACTACTGAAAAGGCTGCTGCCCCTCTTCAGGAACCACACGTTTGTCTGGCCTCTCCACAGATACCCCTCCGCTGTGGTTGCACCTACGGTACGGCTATCTGTATCGCTGAGGCACGCAAGCCACCCCACCTCGGCAATGTCTGTGGTTCATGGGGGCATTTATTTCATGATGCATTATCCTTTCAAGGAGTTGCCCTTTCTGTTCAACTGTTCTTCCACATGCTTTGCTGTCTGTGACAGAGCAATAATGTGATTGGTAAACATCAAGAGTTTTAATTTCTTCCCCCTTACTTTAATTCCTAAATGAAAGACACCAGTGACCCCTTCTTCAGTGCGGTTGCCCACTGTGGGGGAATAGTTATGGGAATCAGCAAAATGTCATAACTAATAAGTAAAATTTGTGGGGCAAAACATAGGAAGTGTGTGGATTAGTTGCAAATTTGCTTTCTGTGTTAGGCTTGCAGTTGTGGTGACCATCATGTCAGGGTGACGCAGTTGACAGAACAACTACCTTCTAAACAGGAGATTCATGGTTTAGATCCTAGATTAGGTGACACTAGCTTTTCATTGATGTACAGATGTTGGTAGTGAATAGCAACCAATTAGAAAAGTCATTGAGAAAGGCAATAAAAATGCATCTTCCAAACCACAAATGGAATCTCTTTTAAAATTTCATAATGGCATTTACATGAGGCACATGTTATAATACAATATATAATTTTTCATGACAGGAAATTAAATATGATAAATTCTCATTTCAAGTGCAGTTTTTGAGATTGTTTACTTGTGGAATTGGGTTTCATAATAATGGGAAGTAATTTGATATAGGCCTATGCACATTTAATATAAATAGGTACAAGATGGTGAATGGAAAAAGTACATAGAGGAACAGTCACAACATGGGTGTGACAGGTATTTTAAATGATGAAAATGAGTACCGGTGATTCATCCATTCATAATTTAGTTTTCTCAACATATAAAATACTTTGCAGTCGAAAGTACACACAGGAATTGGGAAAGGGAGAAAATAAATAAATAAATAAATAAAAAGGTCACACCATGTAGTGACTTGTTTGAAATATACTTCTGATGATCTATCTCCATTGTTAATTCAGTCTCCAAAAATTTTTAACTAAAAAGACAAGTAGTTTCCAGTATTTTCTTTCTTTTAGAACTCTTAAGTATTTCAGTTGAGAGTTCATGCACAAAACTTCCTATTCAACTTGCTCTTCAATAACTGAACAATTTTCTCTTTGCAGGGAAAAAAAGAAAAATACAAATGAGAGAGAGAGAGAAGATCTACTCAAGAGTTATACGATAATGATAGGCACAGAAGCGGAAAGCTTCTTATAAACTCTAGTATCCCTGCCAATGGAGGAAGTCAACACAGCAAAGTGGAGGCTTTACAGAAAAATAGAGCTCAATGGAAGTCAGTGTGAGCCTGTCACATGGGAAGACCTGCGAATCTAGCTCACACACTGCTCAGTCCAGTATAGGTGCCCCATGTTTACTGTCTACTCACCCTCCATTGCAACACCATTGTTGAACCTGCTTTGTCCCAGATTAGTCTGTTTTCTGTTGTTAGTTTACCTACATTGTTACACATTGAACAATCTTGACTAGATTAACGGATCATGCATTAGTATTGAGCACAGCTATTTTACGGCGACCTCTTACACCTTTGGAGTACAGTGAGGCATTTGCTTTCAGTGTTTCTGTAATATACTCCAAGTTTATGGAGCTTTGACAGTAAAAACTGTCACTGCAACAACAACAGTTTGTGGCTAAGGAGGCATGGCAAAACATGTTAATGGGACTTATGCCCCGGTGACAGAAATAGCCGAAGGCAGAGGAGGTGGCTCTCCCCCTGCCCCGCCCCCAAACTTCACTGCATTTTCTAAACTTTGGAGAGTTGGGGAGTATGTCTTTGTCATTAATAGCTGTCCTGCTTATAGCACTGCGGCTAGGCAACCGAGTGCTTTGCTTTAGTTCAGCAGTCTGATTTGGTGCAGAAGCTGCACCCTCTCAGATTCAACTGACCATCTCTCTCTGCACTATTAATCTAGTACTGTTGTTGTGTGGTCTTCAGTCCGGAGACTGGTTTGATGCAGCTCTCCACCCTTAGAGTAGGGTGAGCAAGCCTCTTCATCTCCTCTTAAGAACAGCAACCTACATCTATATGATTTGCTTACTGTATTCATCCCTTGGTCTCCCTCTGCAATTTTTACCCACACACTTCCCTCCAACGCTAAATTCACAATTCCTCCATGTCTAAGGATGTGTCCTACCAATCGATCCCTTCTTTTAGTCAAGGTATGCCAGAAATTCCTTTTCTCTCCAATTTTGTTCACTACCTCCTCACTTGTTATGCGATCCACCCACCTAATCTTCAGCATTCTTCTGTACCACCACATTTCAAAAGCCTCTACCCTCTTCCTGTCCGCACTGTTTAATGTCCAAGTTTTACTCCCGCACCAGGCAAAACTCCAGACAAATGCCTTCAAAAAGGACTTCCTTACACTTAAATTAATATGTGATGCAGAGCTGGATGCTGTTAATCAAAAAGTTAACTTCATTAATCATTAATGTGTTAATAAAAAGTTAACTTTATTAAGTGTTAAAGTGTTACTCTGCACAATTTAACAGAAGTTAATGTTAATCATTAACTCTTAACAGTATTGTGTAGACATGAAAAATTGCCTTCAGTCTCCGAATTTATATATTTATGGTACTATAATATTGAAATCAGCTATTAAAAAAAGCGTATCACCTACCTGATATTTAAGAAAAATGTTTTGGATATGCAAGTTTAAGTAGGGCTAGGAGTATAAAGAAAAACTAGTATTACTCAGCCATTCTATTGTGGCAGTCAGCTGTGAGCGTAAACAAATGATGTCTAATCACATACTATAGTGTAAAAATATCCTCCACAAGAGTCATTTGCTTTGTGGGAAAAGTCTTTTGTTCTTTGAAATGGTTTGTCTTCTTGTATAATAAGAAGAATGTTTGTTTGTCATTTGTTTACGATATCGGAATGCAAAATATTAACATTCCTTTTGGATTTTCTGAGACCGGAACCTACCATGACTCTTTCTTCAAACTGTAGGGACTGCAATTTATGCCATCTCCTCATGTGCTGCTTAAGATTATTAAGGCTCGAGGTGTGAACCTTGATTGTTGAATTTTTTCAGTAAGCACAAGTTACAGTTGAGAAGTATTTGTTCTCCCAATCTAGATATAAAATCAACAAAATCAACCAGTGGCAGACTAAGGCTGTCGGAGGCCTGGGATGCGGCAAAACAAAATGAGGCTCCCCAGTCCGCTTGGAAATACATCCATTACTATAAAAAACTAACGGTGCTCCAAAAGGATAAAAAATGTACTTTCCAAGTATTTGGAGGCCCCCAGGCCGAGAGGGAGAGAACTGGGTCGGTCCGCCTCCCCCCCGACAACCTTAGTCTGCTACTCAAAAATTGCTTAGATGTGGCCATGGATTTTCATCAACTGTTGAGCCCATGATAACGGTTTTACACACAAATTTTCTTCGACACTCAGATCACTTCCTCTGGTAAAAACTGCGCGAATTTAACAACTTACTGCCGGCAAGTACAGACCATTGACACGAGACATTAAACTCTTGGTCTTTCTTTTTTCCTAGACTCACTTGGCACAAGTATATGCAGAGTCACAGTTTTCCCTCAGTTGGAGCAGGCTCACACTAAGTCGTGGGTTTTCTCCTGGACCCCGATTTTCGCTATCTTGGCGGCAACATTCAGAAAATCATCCAAGCGCTTACATGGGCTGATTAAACCCATATCCGGGTGTAGCCACATACAGAAGAGACCTGCGCTAAAATGTGCATACTTTACATGGCAAGACGTTCGTCATAAGAAGTGGATACAAAAGTAACGGATTAAAGGACTTTCGGTAAAGTAACGGACGTTAAAGAGTCCATTAACATTTTTTGAAAATAACTTAAAAGTTAAGCCAGTACTCGAAAAGTTAACTTCATTATTAACGATTAACAGACTTGTGCCCAGCTCTGATTCGATGTTAGCAAATTTCTCTTTGCCAAACACACTTTCCTACCCATTGCCATTCTGCATTTTATACCCTCCGTACGGCGACCATCATATGTTATTTTACTGCCCAAGTAACAAAACTCATCTACCACCTTTCTTGTTTCATTACCTCATATGATTCCTTCAGCATTGCCTAATTTTCTTAGACTGCACTCCATTACCCTTGTTTTGCTCTTACTACTGTTCCACTTATATGCACCTTTCAACACCCTGACCATTCCGTTCAACTGCTCCTCCAACTCTTTTGCTGTCTCTGACAGAATTACAATGTCATCCACAAAACAGATTTTTTTTTTTTTTTTTATTTCTTCACCCTGAAATTTAATTCATTCTCCAAATTTCTCCTTGCTTTCCTTTATAGCTTGCTCAATGTACAAATTCAATAACATTGGAGAAAGGCTACAACCCTTTCTTTCTCCATTCCCAACCTCTGCATCCCTTTCATGTGCTTCAACTCCGATAACTGCTGTCTGGTTTTTGTAGAAGTTGTAAATAACATTCTGTTCCCTATATTTTACTCCTGCTGACTTCAAGATCTGAAAGAGTATTTCAATCAATATTATCAAAGGCTTTCTCCAAATCTAGATAAGTGAGAAATGTATGTTTGCCTTTCCTTAATCTATCTTCTAAGATAAGCCGTAAAGTGAGTATAGCCTTACGTGTTCCTACATTTCTCTTGAATCCAAACCGATCTACCCTAAGGTTGGCTTCTACGTTTTTCCATCCTTCTGTAAATAATTCATGTTAAAATTTTGTAACCATGACTTATTAATTAAGCTAATGGTTCTTTACTTTTCAAATCTGTCTCCACCTGTTTTATTTGGAATGGTGATTATTACCTTTTTCTTAAAGTCTGAAGGTATTTGCCCTGTCTCACACATCTTACACACCAGGTGAAAGAGTTTTGTCATCGCTGGCTCCCCCAGCAACTTCAGTAATTCCAAGGGAATGTCGTCCACGCCAGGGGCTTTGTTTCGACTTAGGCCTTTCAGTGCTCTGTCAAATTCTTCTCTCAGTATAGTATCTCCTATTTTCATCTTCATAAACTTCCTCTTCCCTTCCTACAATATTGCCTCTAAGTTCATTTCTTTCGTAGAGCCTCTCTATATACTCTTACCACCTTTCAGCTTTCCCTTCTTTGCTGAGAACTGGTTTTCCATCTGAGTTCTTCATATTCATACTGCTGCTTTTCTTGTCTCCAAATGTGTCTCTTATTTTCCTGTAGGCAGAATCTATTTTACCCCTGTTTAAACATTATTCTACAGACTTGCATCTGCCTTCTAGCCACTCCTGCTTAGCTATTTTGCACTTCGTGTCAATCTCATTTCTTACTTGTCTGTATGCCATTTTAGCTGCTTCATTTACTGCTTTTTTATATTTTCTCCTTTCATCAATTGAATTTAGTATTTCCTGTGATATCCAAGGATTTTTTGTAGGTCTTGCCTTTCTATCTATTTTGTCCTCTGCTGCCTTCACTATTTCATCTTTCAATGCTATCTATTCCTCTTCTACACCTTTATTTCCTCCTGTTTCTGTCAATTGTTGCCTCAAACTATGTCTGAAATTCTCAAGAACTTCAGGTTCCTTCAATTTATTCACGTCCTATCTCCTTATTTTCCTACCTTTCTGCAGTTTTTTCAGTTTCCGCCTGTAGTTCATGACCAATAAGATATGGTCAGAGTCTCTCTGAAATTCTCAAGAACTTCAGGTTCCTTCAATTTATTCACGTCCTATCTCCTTATTTTCCTACCTTTCTGCAGTTTTTTTAGTTTCCGCCTGTAGTTCATGACCAATAAGATATGGTCAGAGTCTATATCTGCCCCTGGGTATGTTGTACAGTTCAAAACCTGGTTCCGAAATCTCTGTCTTACCATTATAAAATCTATCTGGCACCTTCTGGTGTTCTCCTGGCCTCTTCCATGTATACAACCTTCTTTCATTCGATTGTTAAACCAGGTGTTTGTTATGATTAAATTATGTTCTGTGCATAATTCTACCAGTTGCCTTCCTCTTTCATTGATTTGATTTTTCCAGGGAAGCCAAAACAATCTTGGTCCAACCCGCCACTGCCCGCACCAAAACTAATTTTATTGTGCGGTATTGCTCCCTGTATATCTAGTAAAGCCAACCAATGCCCTTGAACAGTGCAAGGAGTCCCTTTACCAGTTCTTTATTAGACACAATTTCTTCGGGTCTAGTTGTCCCAAATGTTCTGTGCCTTTTACTCTCCAATGCAATGCATTCGAAGATTAGATGTGATGCAGTTTCATCACTGTCATCACAGATCCTACATTTAGGGTCCTCTTCTGTTATTCCCATTGTATGTAGGTGTTTTTTTGAAATTCCCATGGCCTGTCAGCAATCCAACCATGAGTCTAATCTCTCTCCTGTTCAGGCCCAGGATTGCAGAGCTTCTTTTAAAACATGGCTTTGGCATCATTACCTTGCCATGTTTTTGTTGGTAGACTTTGGTCCAATATTCTACATGCTGTCTTCTGGGCCAGTTACGTAGCTCCAATTTGATCATTGCCTTGGTGATTGTCAGGACAGGTTCTGGTCCAATAAATGGAGTCTCTGCCTCCATCCTGGCTAATCTGTCGGCATGTTCATTGTCACTGATCCCCATGTGGCCAGGGACCCACAATAGGTCTACTCTATTGCTTTCCCCTAGCTCCACCAGAACCCTATGACATTCTGCAACAATTTTAGACCTTGTTGCAGGAGCTGCCAGTGATCTCAGGGCTGCCTGGCTGTCTGAATAGATATAGATGCTACGATCTTTGTAGCACCTACGCAAATTCTCCTCCACACATGCTCTGATGGCAGTGATTTCGGGCTGGAATACTGAGGCCAGTTTCCCTAGAGAGAGGACGCCCTCCGGTCTTGGCTGCACCCCGTATACCCCAGCCCTTCTCTTTCATTCCTTTTGCCCAGTCCAGTCAAGTCTCCCATCACAATTAATTTTTTCTCTCCCTTTATTGAATAATTTCCATTACCTTATCATCAGCAGAGCTATTTGGCATATAAACCTGTACTACTGCGGTCAGTGTTGGCTTCGTATCTACCTTGACTAAGATAATGCAATCACTGCATTCCTATTCTCTTATTCATAATTAGACCTACTCCTGTAATACCTTCCAACTGATTTTGTATTTATAATTCTGTAGTCACCTGACCAGAAATCCTGATTCTCTTTCCACCGAACTTCACTAATTCCCACTATATCTAACTTCAACCTATCCATCTCTCTTTTTATATTTTCTATCTTACCTACCCGATTAAGGGATCTAACATTCCACGCTCCGATCCATAGAATGCCAGTGTTTTATTTCCCGATAACCACATCCTCCTGAGTAGTCCCCACCCGGAGATCCGAATGGGGGACTATTTTACCTCCGGAATATTTTACCCGAGAGGATGCCATCATCATATATTCATACAGTAGAGCTGCATGTCTTCGGGAAAAGTAACGGCTGTAGTTTCCCCTTGCTTTCAGACTTGACAGTAACTGTGTGGCAAAGCCACATTAGCTGATGTTACAAGACCAACTCAGTAAATCATCCAGACTGTTGCCCTGCAACTACTGAAAGGCTGCTGCCCTTCTTTAGAAACCACACATTTGTCTGGCCTCTCCACAGATACCCCTCCGCTGTGGTTGCACCTACAGTACCGATGCATGTATCGCTGAATCACAAAAGCCACCCCACCGAGGCAATGTCTGTGGTTCATGGTGGTGGAACCTAGTACTGTGACAGGCAAATGCATCTTGTTGCGGCTAGGCTCCAGTTGAACCAATATCACAAACAACCTGCACAGTCCTATGCCACATAGGTGGCAATGTCACATGTCAAAACTTTGAAGTCTCTATGTCAAATCACTGATTAGCAGTGTGGTCGTTTACCTCACCTACGTCAAAACAAGGAAGCTACTGCAAAGACGTTGGCTAAGTCTGATCCTAGTTTAAATGAGATTCTGAAAATTGCAAAATCTTTCAAGGTCACTTGTGCAGCCCACCAGGCTCTTAACATAATGTTCACAGTCCTTGCACCCCCCTCCCCCCCATCCCACAATAGTATAGGGATGGGTCAGATTCATTTTTATCTGCCTTATGTCACACACACATTCAAAGGTACCTGGATCCTCAATATTGCGTGCAGGCCTTCAGTGAATCAATGTTATTGCTACCTCCTTAGCTATGCCTGACTTTCATCGTAATTTTCGGCCACAGGCGAACCACCCTCCCTCATCTGTGTTGCATTGTGCATCACATCAATCTAGGACACGGCAAGTCCCTACTTACTGCAGCAAAAGAGCACAACAGATATTGCCCCCATCGTGACGTTACTTGCTGGACGTGTGGCAGATGCAGCTACCTGGCCCTCAAGTGTCACCAAATGTGCAACCTTCCGCTTGCACTGTGGGAACAACACTGCAGTACAGGAGGTCACAGCCGCAGCTCCCTCTGAATCTGCTCTGTCTCAAAAGCTGACATTGGTTTTACAACTATTGGGTCAGTTGCTAAACTTTCAGCTGATCACTGGCACAGTTGTTTCACTACTCAATGAGGATTCACACATCACTGGTTGGGTTCATCACAGTTGCAGCTGGCCCAGAACTATGTCCTGTGATAACTGTTCAACTAACACCTGAGTCCTTGCTTATTTTGGCCATCTAATAATATTCACCTTCAACCGAGTACTCCGTACTTCACACTTTGCTCGAGCGGAACCCTAGTCCACACTTTGTACTACCGTAGTAGTAGTCCTACTCTCTGAAAATGCATTATGTAGGCACTGAATACCCTTTGATATCTCTACACAGGCCAGAAAGATTATAAGATTAGTACAGCTGTGCATCCAGCAGTGCTGAACATACTCCTCCCCACACCAATCCCCATGTCCCCCCACACCCGACGACGTTATTTGTAACAGCACCTGCCACAAAATTCCTATGACAGAATGTCAATCACTCCATCATAAAGCAAGTCACCTGAACTTCAAACACTGCCTGACAAAAGAAATAATTAATGACTTCCTCCAAGCACGCATTCTATGGTCCTTGGAGAGTAAATGGTCATTCCTGATCCACTTGGTACCCAAAAAAAAACCACGCCTTCGGACTCTGTGGAGACTGCTGCGAACTTAATGCATGCACACTCACCTAGGAATAAATTAATAATTGTTTCTTATCAACCCCCTGATTCGATTGCAGCTTGTATCAAATTTCAAAAATGTATCCAAAGCATACAATTTTAATTGGTGGTGACTAACTTACCCTCGATATGATAGTGAGAACAAACCAGAGGCAGGCACAGAACATCCAAAATTGCACTGAACACATTATCTGAAAATTATCCTGAGGAATTTGTTCATTAACCCACTAGATTAGTAAATGATGTGAAAACATGACTTACTAGCAACAAATAACATGGAGCTAATAAAGAGCATCAGAACAGACACAGGGATTAGTGACCACAGAGTAGAGGCAGTGAGACAATATCAAAATTCCAAAATCCACCAAAATTAAATGAAAAATATATTAATTCATAAAAGCAGATAAAATTCAATTAACACTTTGCTGCACGAGAATCTACAGACTTGTGAACTATCAATGTCAGTGTAGATCAGATGTAGCTGACATTCAAAGAAATAATATCGACAACTATTGAGAGATTTATCAGTAGGCTGTACACCAAGTACAGGTCAGATAAATCTCAAAAACACAAAAGAAAAAATATGCCAAATTTAAAGAGACACACAATCTCCCTAACAATCTTTTACAGAAACTTTACATTTAGCTTGAACTTCAATGGGAGCAGCTTAAAATAGTTTCCATAGTGAAACCCAGCTTAAAATAGTTTCCATAGTGAAACCCTATCATTTGGCAATGATCACTGAATACTCTTAGAAAACACAATCAAATTGAAGTAGGGGAATAGACGACAAAATAATTAATGCTATTCCGCCAAGTCCTAGATTTTTGTCTGTCACGTTGCACTTGTATCACCTCTGGCAATGTTGCTGAAATGCGATACCACCATGGCTCGGAATCCACATTAAACTGTAGGTCCCCCGTGCAACTAACTGGATAAGTCAGTTCGAAAGTAGGAAGATGGCAACTGCATAGCACCTCCTAACAGGACTATACCCAATAGAGCACTGTGGTGTTCAAACCAATTGTCTGATTGTTGACATTTTTTCCTTTTACGCCTGCTCTTAAAGAAAACATCTCATTGCCAACATTAGAACATTACCACTGCTGTAAATAAAATTTAAACCAAGATGAATATTAACTAAAGCAAAACAAAAGGCTCAGTCATATGAAATCAAATTGTGCTAAGGTAATTAGATTAGGAAACAAGACAAAAAGACTAGTAGAGTTTTTTTTAATACTTTCGGTGGCTGAAATAGAGAAGATATGTAATACAGAGTGGCAAATTATTTCTTAAGAAGAGTACTTTGCTGACATCAAATATAGAGTTAGGCCTAAGGGTGGGTCATTTGTAGGACGCAACTCCACCTGTTGGCTTCGACCCGTGGTGTGTTAGGTACAGATCACACACTTAAACATGGCCCCCCGAGTGGAGAACATTGGGCTGAAGCTTGCATTCAGCTCGTAGTGCATTGGCTGTTATAACAAGCCCCGTCTCTTTCTCCAACTGCCACCAGCTTACGGTGTATAGATTACAGTTTTTAAAAGAAATAACATGTAAGGGGTTAAGGCGTCACAGTTGGAACACGAAATTAAGTAACACTTTAATGTTTGAGTAATAGAAAACTGGAATGTGTATCTACGAAATATTAATGTTTTAAAGGGACTTATTAAGCAGGTGTAGCAACGCTTTTTGCCTCTTTTTATTGTTGTAACTGAACAACAATCAGAATTAACATTCTTCATACCACTTTCAAGGACAGCTTTCTTTTTTCTAAAAGAAGTCATCAGGTATGTGGTCTTATTTAAGCAAATATGAAAGTGGAAGACAATAATCAATACCAAGCACAAATCAACAATACACTTGACAAGGTCTATGGCGTACAATTCTGTTACGAGGTAAGGTTGGTGGAGAGCATAAACATTCCGTAGACACACGAATTCAGCCGACTTCCACCGATTAGAGGGGGGCCACGTAAAAGTGCCTGACCTGTATGTGGTGGAGAGCTGCTCATTTTATGAAGGCAATTACTTTTATCGAATGGGCAAGAGTACATCTGTCAACCTGAGAGCAGGAACAGCATTATTTATTTACTTTATGATCTCAAGGAAACACTAACAAAGTCATTCTATGTTGTTCGGATTTCTCAGAATGTTAATATCTTGGAAAATCAAGACGACCATTAGAATTGGAATTAAAGTTTTAACAAGCCCCCATGATTTAATTAAAAACACAAATCAATTGAAAAGTGATTATTTGCATTTGTCAATATCTGAAATAAGGGTTTCCACATTGATGAAATTATGGGTCAATCCAGACGGGTGGAATCATATCATAAATCACGCCCTAAGGGTTAGGAAGTCTCTCTTGAATGCAGGCCTTGTATAGAAGTCAGGCATGAACGAAACAGATTTCTGACAAGAAGAGTGTTGAAGAATTTGAAAGGTGGTACTACCGAAGAATACTGAAGATGAAGTGGGTAGTTCATTTAACCAATGTTATTGTGCTTAACAGAACTTATTAAAAAAGAAAACTGTCGCATAACTTACCACAAGAAGGGTTCTGTTGATATGACACTTTCCGAGACATCGTGGGCTAACTGATTTAGTACAGAAGGGCTCACCTGTAGACGTCAGCTTTGACCCGTGACGCGGTAGTTTTGAGGGGCGTGCGTGTTTGTAGAAGGTGAGTATGTGATGGTTGAGTTAAAGACGATAGTTTGTTTACAAACAAAACATTAATATTTTGTGTTTAAAAAGTGATCTGCAGCTTCTCTCTGATGGTTAGGTGTAGGTTAACCGAAAGATTTTATTTAATATGTGAGCGTTGAAGGTGCGAATTTTTGGGCTAAGACCTGTGATCGATGGTACATTCTGTTATCTATAATAACTACAGATTATTTGTACCTACAATACAGAAGTATTAAGATATTACGTATACTGGTTTTCCGACATCTTGGGTCAAAGCAGACGGGTGGTATCCCAGTCTACAGTTATGCCTACTGGAGGGTAGTGGGTGGGTGAAAATGGCTTCAGGGGACTAAGAGGAGTACAGTAGGCAGGATAAGAAGAATGTATGTTGAATCAGTTATTCAGAAATGATACGCTTTCATAGAGTAGTAGGCTTGCATAAATTAGTGAAGAGATCTGTATCAAAATGGTCTTAGGAATAACACATGTACGTAGGCTTACACCACTACCTGTAATATGGTGGTATCTCTTGACAAGTTGGAAAACAATTACATATTTTTGATGACGTTACAGCGTTCATTTTTAACAAAATGCAATCACTTATGGCTTCACTGTACTAGGTTTAGACGGAATACCAACATGCGGCTGATGAAAATTTGTGCCTGGCCGCGATTCGAACCCTGGATCTCTCACTTACTACACAGACGCACTGACCACTCCGCTACCAAAGACACAGTGACCAGCCCGACCACAGAGGACTCTTCCCAGTCGGGCTGGTCACGGAGTCCTCGGTGGCAAAGTGGTCAACGCGTCTGCCTAGTAAGTAGAAAAACTTGGGTTCGAATCCTGGCCGGGCACAAATTTTCATTCGCTGCATGTTGGTATTCCATCTAAACCAAGTACAGTGAAGCTATAAGTGATCGCAAATGGCGATTTATTTCATTCAAGTTGGAAAACAATGACTCTGTTACCAATAAAATAATTTTTTGTTTTCGTGACCATGCACAAGAAACTGCAGCTGCACATCAATAGTAATGGAGATTACTAATGCAATTGTTTCTAAATATATGGGACTTAACTACTTTGGCTATCAGTTCCTAGGGTTACAAACTACGTAAACTAACTTAAGGACAAAACAAAACAAACACACACACACACACACACACACACACACACACACACACACACACACACACACACACACAGTGATAACGTCAGAGGGAGGGTTCGAACCTCCAACTGGGAGCAACCTTACGCTCCGCAGCAAGAAAATTTAGAACGCTCGACTATTCCACCGCGGCGATTAATAATTAATAGTTGTTCGTTGCTGACTTGACATTCAACAATAAGAATGACATTCAATTTTTCGAAAGGAAACAGAAGTCAGTTATTGTACATTGAATAAATGGGTAGCTAACAAGCAAAACTGAGTCTTGGGGAACCTTTCCCGCGAGACTTAATGCGTATAATACCTGCCGTGTCGTTTCTATCCTGGACTTGCTCTGTAGTATATTAACAAAACACTTTCCCACGTCGCCATCGGATTGACGTAGATCATTTAACGTCAACTGGTAAAAGTCATCTTCTTCAGATACAGACAACTGAAAAAAATACCACTCTTCGTGAGATGAAACTGCTGACAACGAAAAACATTCTCATCAATGCACTAGTTATCGATACACTTTGTCTTACATCACTAAAAAAATCAAATTTACTGAATTCTTCTTCTATATCTTGGAGGGCATCTATCTGGTCACTTGTCAAGGGGGCTAAGGGATTTTCAGAACGTTCCCAGTCAAATAACTTGTCTTGAACTTTACGTAGATCCTCATCCGTCACTGTTACTGCCATTGTCAAAGATACAAATGAAAATAAACACGCAAGCAAGCAAGATACACCTACTCCATTGCGTGGCTCGGATGCCACGTAGCCGGTTTGCAGACGATGGATCTGTCTCGCTGCAATACGGACGATACTTGTCTCTTTCGTACGATATGTCGACCCACAAATCAATGAGAACAGAGAAACGGTTGCAGCCATCAATTACATAGCTTTAACTGTTATGCTCAGTTCATTTTAAAAATTCAGCTACTGAAATAGACTGTATACTTTATCTACAAACTGCACTTCTCCCTTTGTTTTTCTGTGCGAAATTCTTGTAATTTTTTTTCTGCAATGTTTTGGTTATTGATGACTACCTTGAAGATCATGTTCTTAGACGTCTGCATCAACGTTCTCTACAACGTCGGCTTTGAAGAATTCTAATGAAACATTTCTTATACCCTCTCTCACTAGGATGATGCATAAAGTTTCCTTTTCGTTCTACAACAAATTGCAAAGTCCTTAGAGATCCAAAGCCAAAAAAGATGGTTTAAATAGATTTTCTCTGTTTGGAAAATATTTCTTCAAGTAGCAGTAGACTTGGTTCATTAATAAATATATTCAGTTCTGCTTTCTACATGAAGAGCAGTACATACAGGAAACTAGTCTACTAACTGTACTTTGTAAATTGTAAACTCACTGCCGGAATGGTCAAAATTACTAAAAATTTCCGGGCTGTTAATTGTAATTTATATTTACAGTTTTCCATAATGTTTATCTAACTGAAATAAAAATTTATCTGTACACTTACTTAGTTTGTGATAAAGGAATCTAAGGTAGAAACTGATTTATGTACTTGACAACTTTATTGTTACATCCATCCTTAGTTATAATATATTTCATAAGCAAGTATGTATGTCTAGTCATGGTGGTTTAGTGCATACAGTAGTATATTCCATTCCTGGTAGCAATAGTAACTTTTCCTCTGGCTAGTGCCTGCAAGGGCAGACCCTACATGAACTCAGTCTGTGATCACTTTGAGTGCCAGCGATCATTCCCAGGAGTAAAAGGCACAGGGCTCATATCCTTAACATTGTTACTGCAACTTCATATGAAAGTACTGCAGGTTTTACCTGTTACTGGAACTTGTTACAGTTGTAGAGACTACCACTGAACTCAATGGCGGATTCAGGAAAGGGGGGGGGGATGGGCACAGCGGGACGTGCCCCCCCCCCCCCCCAGATGGCTCAACGAAAAATGAAGAGAGAGAGAGAGAGACAGAAGGAAGGGAAGGAGAGAGAGATGGGAGGAGAGAGAGACAGCGGAGGAGACAGAGAGACAATGGAAGAGAGATCGTGACAATGGAGGAGAGAGAGAGAGAGAACTGAGAAGAGAGAGAGAGAGATGGTGAGTAGGAAGGTAGGGAAAGAATCTTAGCATTAGAATAATTCACTTTTACTTAAGGACAGCATGTAATTCTGGGTTAAAGAAGAATAAATCGATTCAGTACAACGCAAACACATGGATTATGATTTCAGGTTTAAGGGAATATCAAACTTAGCACAAAAGACTAGTATTTACTGGCTGTTTGTTCCTGACACGAAATTGGCGACCTTTTAGGATACGTTGTTTTTTCCAATTTCTTTATTGTTTGGTAATGACACAGCAAGTCAGGTTACTGCACTGGTCATCTATGGTAAGTGGACGATCCGTGCACTGGCTGTTAGCAGCAGCAGGAGGTGTGTACCATGGCTGCCGGAGGGGGGGGGGGGGATAGCATCAGCAAGCAGAAGGCAGTGTCACAGTCAGGGCTCCAAACTTAGGGGTTTTTCTAAACTTCAGGGAGGGGGGGAATGTATTTGGGGATTTATTTAGAGGGATAAAAATTTTAGGGGAAGTTATATGGGCATTATGCATACAGGTATTTAAAATTTTGTAGTCAGTTATTTGATGAATTTAAGTAAAAGATTTTCTGTCAAGTATTTCGTTACTTGGCAGAGTATTCCAATAACAAATACATTTCAATAGCTATACAAAAGTCTCGTTCGTTCAATTCCAGAGGGCCATTCTTTGATTCTCACCCCCCCCCTTTCCCACATCACTCTGCCGCTTGGAGAAAGAACAACTTATTGTGCAAGAACCAAGTTCATCCAAGAATATAACCGACACCAACGTTTCATTGTTGTAACTTTGTAATATTGTCAAGTATCATCTTATGTTTATTGTTAGAGTGGTGCCACAAGTGTGTAGTGCATGTGTGATGTTTAGAGCTTTAGACGGAGAAAAACAACAACAGGAATGCCAAAAGGCAGTACAAAGAAGATTTATTTCCAGAAATACACAAGCATTTGGGAAACAGATCCAGAGCCAGAAGGTAAAGTAGTTTTACAATTTTAACGTGGCTGAGCACAGCAACTATGATGTTTATAGATGAAATATCAGTTTACTGACCTTTTTCAAATGCTAGTGTTGAATGTGTATTTTCAATTTATAATACTGTAAAAGACAAGCTGCAGTATAGATTATATGTTCAAATGTTTCAGAGTAATATGATTATCAGATTTTGTATACAACTAACCCTCAGTCCATCGAAAAAAAAGGTACATTTATTTAAAGTGAACATGTACGACTTCAAAACTTCATAAATTTCAGAATAAAGTGAAATTATGTGTGAAATGATGGAGAATTTGTAAATCATTTATAAATAAAATTATAAAAGTTCAAACATCGCTATTTTCTTTCAAGTGGTTGAAAACTATTTTTGTTTTTTTTTTTTAAAGGAGGATTTCAAGTATAGTTTATGGGGTAAAATTATAGGAGTTGGCAACCCTGATCACAGTGTTGGAAACGTTACCCATATGTGCAGTAATATTTCACATCTAGAGCCAACATAACTTTGGCAGCACACCGAAATAATAAATGGATGTCCTTCAAATAGTGCAGATGTTTTCTGCTGCTGTCATCACGAGGTAAAATCGTCTTTACTTGTCAGATTAATACACCTCCATATAATTACCAATGCACTTATAAAACGAAACTTCCTGCACTTATAGTTTCAGCGCAATATGATTTTTAAAAACGTTAAAATGTGATTTTAAAAAAAATTACAATGATCCAACCACATAAAAGAATGAAATGTTTAATAGTGTATCAAACCATGTGGGCCGCATGGGAATGGCCGTGTGATCTGGGGTGTAATGTCACAGAGTACGCAGTCACTCCCACCAGAGTTTCGAGTCCTCGCTCGGGCACAGTTGTGTGTTGACCTTAGAATAAGTTACAGTAGATTGTAAGACTAGGGACCAATAAGCTTAGCAGTTTGGTTCCTTCAGATTACAAACATTTGAACTTTTTTTTAACAATATGTTTTACGTTTTTGTACAGTCACCATTAAGTCATTTGGCCCATTTAATATGCACAAAACAGTTACTGACCATATTGTATAATTGTTTCACACTCTAATTTTTATTATTATTTTGTGGCAAATTTAGAAAATTTACACTGTTTAATGTGATTGAATCATTGTAGTATTTTTATGATCATAGGCACATCAAAATTACGCCTTGGTATGAAGAAACTAATAATGCATTGGTAGTTAGTTGTAAATACATTAAAAAGTTTTTCTTTCTAAGAAGCGACTGTGGCTTTGGGACATGTTTTGTGTGTATCTTATAGCTGTTATATGTGACAATATATGTAATAAAATTTATTTCATTTATATGTATACATACACACACACACACACACACACACACACACACACACACATATATATATATATATATATATATATATATATATATATATATATATATATATATATATATGTATGTATGTATGATGAGTCACCTAACATAGGATAATACAAACCATAAAAACATGCACAGAAGTATGTTTTTTAACAGAAACCTACATTTTTTTAAATGGAACCCCATTAGTTTTGTTAGCACATCAGAACATATAAACAAATACGTAATCAGTGCCCTTTGTTGTATTGTAAAATGTTAATTACATCTGGAGATATTGTAAACTATAGTTGACACTTGAGTACCACTCCTCTGCTGTTCGATTGTGTGTATCAGAGAGATCCAATTTAAGTAGGGATCCAAAGGAAACTGTGATGTACCTTAGTTACAGAAGAGACTATAACAACACATTACGTCCACATGCTAACACCTTTATTGGTCTTTTCCACAGACTCACATCTACATTACTGTGAGGGGTGATGTACATACACACACATGGTTTCCGTTTTCAATTACGGAGTAGAATAGAGTGTGTCCCAACATGTCAGGCCAATAGATGTTCAAAGTGGTGGCCATCATTTGCTGCACACAACTGCAATCTATGGCGTAATGAATGTCATACATGCCACAGTACATCTGGTGTAATGTCGCCGCATGCTGCCATAATATGTTGTTTCATAACCTCTGGGGTTGTAGGCACATCACGGTACACATTCTCCTTTAACTTACCCGACAGAAAGAAGTCCAGAGGTGAAAGATCAAGAGAACGGGCTGGCCAATTTATGCGTCCTCTACGTCCTCTGAAACATCCGTCGAACATCCTGTCAAGGGTCAGCCTAGTGTTAATTGCGGAATGTGCAGGTGCAGCATCATGCTGATACCACATACGTCGACGCTTTTGCAGTGGACATTTTCGATCAACGTTGGCAGATCATTCTGTAGAAACGCGATGTATGTTGCAGCTGTTTGGGCCCATGCAATGAACTGAGGACCAGTGAGGTGGTCGCCAATGATTCCGCACCATACATTTACAGTCCATGGTCGCTGTCGCTCTACCTATCAGAGCCAGCGAGGATTGTCCACGGACCAGTAATGCATGTTCCGTAGATTCACTACCCCGTGGTTTGTGAAACCCGCATCATCAGTAAACAGGTAGAACTGCAACACATTCCTGTTAATGCCCATAGACAGAATTTAACTCGATGATTAATGTCATCACCATGTAATTGCTGATGTAGCGACATATGAATCGTGTGAAAGTGGTGACGATGCAGTATGCACATGACACTACTTTGACTCAGTCCACCAGGTCTCACAATGTCCTGTGTACTCCTGTGTCGGTTCATGGCAACAGCAGCTAACACACCAACTGCACCCGCTTCTCCTATGACGGGCCTGTTACGGACCCGTTTGTGTGCTGCAACCATACCTGCTGCATACAGTTGGTGGTAGATGTTTTGAAATGTGTGGCACGTTGGATGCTCTCTGTCCAGGTACCATTCTGCATACACCCTGCAGAGTTCAGCTGCATTTTGTCGACACTCGCCATAGATGAGTATCATCTCCACCTTTTCAGAGTTCGAATACACCATGGTCACAGTTCCTACAACACTACACTATCACAGACGTCTGGTAACACAGAGTACTACAGTTAGTCTGCGTGCAAAGACGAATGCAGAATAACAATAGCAGCAAGCGCTACATGCGGACACTGCGACAGCTAGACCAAATCACAACAGTGCGCTACAGCCACACTCGTAAACACGGTCGTCATCGTAAACATGTCCCTGCAGATGCTGCTCGCCGACCGTGACCCATGTTTGTTACAACACGTAACTGAACGTCGGAGGTGTCAAGCGTCAACTTTAGGTTACAATATCTCTGGATGTAATTAACATTTTACAATGCAACAAACGGCACTGATTACGTATTTGTTTATATGTTCAGATGTGCTAACAAAACTAATGGGGTTCCATTTAAAAAATGTAAGTTTGTGTTAAAAACATACTTGTGTGTATTTTTTTATGGTTTGTATTAACCAATTACACTAGCCCCTCTCTTCACGTTCGGTCTGTGGAATCGTTTCGTCAGAATTTGATGTGGTTTATGAAATATATCCAGTGGTAATGTTAGGTGACTCACCCTGTATATATATACAGAGTGTTTCACTAAGTGTGTTTCCCTCTATAACTTATAAAATAATATGTGACGGGAAATTTTAATGCAGTAGGTCAACACAAGAAATGTTACACTTTCTGCGGAGCTATGAACATGGTTTACTGTATCATTTTCCAAAGAGTTACAGCGCAAATACATAATTTTTTAAATGGAACAATAGTTTTTTCTATCGTGCATTGGAATCGTTGAAACCAGCTGCGTCCAAATCAATTTAAACTACATTCCTATCACTGTTTGGGAGCTACAACCCTTCAAAGTTTCAGGGGCAGATACCACATGATGTACATAATACATGGCTGTGTGGTGGGTGATGGATGTTATGGCGGTGGGAAGTTGATTTACATGAGATGTTCAAATGTGTGTCCCTGATCCTCAATGCATAGTGCAATGCGCCGTCGAAAGGATCTGTGGAAGAGATGTAACATTGCCGGTGTGACGGAGCGACATGCGTCCTTGATGTGCTGTTTTAGATCATAAACACGATCCTTTAGATAACCCCACAAAAATAAATCTACTGGTGTTAAATCGGGCGACTTTGCGGGCCGTGAATTAGGACAATGGCGCCCCAACCATCTTCCTGCAAACCTGTTGTTTAGTTCTTCCACAACAGCATGCGCAGAATGGGCGGGGTGACCATCGTGCTGCATCCACATACGGACTCTCGTGTGTAGACACACATGTTCAAGAAGACCACCCAAACTGTCGGCTATAAAAGCGCGAAATAACTCACCTGTCAGTGTACCTGGGAAGTAGTGCGGTACCCACCGAGGATTGTCTGCGGCCCAGCAGAGCATGTTATTGCGATTCACTGCACCACAATTTGTCAATGTGGACTCATCAGAGAACATAACTGTAAAGACTCCAGCGTGAAATTACGTATGGCCCACTCACAGAATGTCACTCTTGCACGGAAATCGTTCCCATGCAGCTCCTGGATCAGTGACAGGCGGTACGGGTGAGACCTGTGGCCATGTACTATATGCCACACAGATGTGAGACTGACACCAGTGACTGCAGCAACGGCTCATAAACTGAGATGAGGATCGTGGTGTAATGCAGCTAAAACAAACACCTCCGTCTCCTCACTTCTTGCAGGTATTCGTCTGTTACTGCGGCGCATTACCAAGCTGCCTGTTTACCAAAGCCGTTATTCGGCTCGTAAGAACGTAATGGCTGCTGGGGCTCTTCGCCTAGGATATCTCACGGCATACGCTGTGGCTTCTCCAGTGGCATCATGTCGGCACTCGCCGAGCATCAGCAACATGTCAACGTACCCGTTGTTCGTGTATGCCATCGTCATCCGATGTCAGTAACTGTGGTAAATTGAGCCCCGGTAGTTTGTGTGGCTCCAACTGCCGGGTATACGGCCGTGTGTGGCGACAGTCAGCAGTGTAACAGCGCATCGAGGAAGCTTCTCACTCCGTGACACCGGCGACATTACAACTCAGCCGCACCACATTTAGAAGGTGCATTGCACTATGCGCAGCGTTCGTCGTATCTGCCCTTGAAACTCTGAAGGGTTGTAGCTCCCAAACTAACAGTGATAGGAATGTAGCTTAAATTGATTTGCATGCAGCTGGTTTCAACTAATCCAATGCACGATAGAAAAAACTATTGTTCCATTTAAAAAAGTATATCTTTGTGCTGTAACTCTTTGGAAAATTATACAATAAACTATGTTCATAGGTCCGCAGAAAGTGTAACACTTCTTGTGTTCACCTATATATATATATATATATATATATATATATATATATATATATATATATATATATATATATATATATATATATATATACACACAGTGCCTTTAAGGACATGTGCCCCTTCCAGAAAAAAATTCTGTTTCCGCCACTGACTGAACCCAAACTGTAAGAGCAAATCCAGTGTTCGATAACAACAATAATTCATAAGGAGAGGCATTGAATTAAAATTTATGCTGTGGCCGGAATTCGAACCCAGGACCTCCTACTTACTAGGTAGGTACTTTAGACCACTTAGCTAACACAGATTGTAGACAAAGCACCTACATGTACTGTCTTAAAGCACATCTCCCTCCACACCATATACTTTAATTCTACCTCATGTTCTCTGTGAAATGCATATCAAATTGCCAGGGCTCTCCTACATTGGAATAGCACCCCAGCAAAGAACGCGAATAGGAACTATCCCGCCTTGTTTCTCAGTCCGAGGTGATATAAATATCAACAAATTATACAATTCCTTGAGACAACATTGTCTAGTAATACCAAAGGTATTAAACATAAGGAGAGGCATTGAATTAAAATTTATTCTGTGGCCAGGATTCAAACCCGGGACCTCCTACTTATTAGGTAGGTGCCTTAGACCACACAGCAAACACAGCATTATAGCCAAAGCATCTACACGAACTGTCTTAGAGTATGTAAGTAGGAGGTTCCAGGTTCAAATCCCGGCCACAGCAAAAATTTTAATTCAATGCCTCTCCTTATGTTTAATACCTTTGGTAGAATGAGAGAATGTTGTCTCAAGGAATTGTATTATTTGTTGATAACAATAATTCAATTTACAGAGACATATATTGTATCAGAATATCAAAGATATTGAACAGAAGAAGCACTGAATTAAAATTAACTGTATGGCTGTATGGTATTTTTTTACCAAATTCCAGATAAAATAAATTTAAAAAATTTAAATTTGTGCCACAGCTAAGATTCAAGCTCTTGGATTCAAATCCTGGCCAAGACATAAATTTTAATTCAGAGCTTCACCTTTGATTCAGTGCCAGGGTTCAATGTCTGTTATGTTTCTATTATCTGATAAGAAATTTACATTGAAGCCTTTCATTATAAGAAATGAATTAGCTTGTGGCATCATAAATAAACTTGTGTGATCGATAGTAACACGTTTATACTCGCCTTTGGTGACCATGTTCTTTGGGCAGATTTCCAACGACAGGATCTGCCGCCATGATGTATTTACTCTGGAATTACAACTAGCTGAGTGAACAATAGAAGTATTAAGTTCTCTGTGTAGGATGTTTACCTGCGGCCACAACACAACTTATTCCCATTGTGGTGACCCCGTGTAACCTTTTTTTTAATTTTTTTTATTTCTTTGTGAGTACAAGTAAAATTCGGGTTTTTCGCGCCGTTTCTTTTTTTTTTTTTCCTCGCTGAAATACGACGGACGTTTGTTCAACGTCCGCCGGTTTCAATGACCTTGCCGCTTCGACCGCCGCGTGGATTTCATCATGCATCTTTCCCTATGATACAAGGATCTGCTGTTCTTACTTTGTTGAGCACTTTATCCTGGCCTTTGGGACACAGACGTTCTCAGGATATGTTATCCACACCGAGAAGCACATGTGCTGTGAGGTAATGTAATGATCCCGTTTTGTGACTTGCAGTGTTATTTCCTGTGTCTACTCTGCATTTAGTGCAAATGGTTTACCCAACCTCCACCTGTGTGCTCCTAATATGCATAATGTGCCCCTTTCGGAGTTGCAAAATTTGAACAACAGCCCTTCTACTGCTCTTCTGCATAGGTTAGGATACCACTCTGCCAACCACATGGTTGGTCAAAAGGCCACGAACTCTTCGCCCCATCTCAAACCTTTTTTTATTGCTTCAGGACATAGTGATTTATCTAAAATTGTGACTTTAAGATACATCTGGAAACATTTTATCAATTTGGGACAGTTTTCTCGTGCCTTGGTCGCATCTTTTTTCATTTGCACAACAAATTTTGAGGTCAATGCTGTAGCCGCTAGTCATGTGCAACCGACGATTTCACCTGATTTCAACAACGACTTTGTTGCCCCTTGCTACAGACCCAGCAGCGAAATGCACTCACACTCTGTTACAACTGTCAGCACTTCCTATGTGCAACCATTTTCTCCATCACATGATGTGTCTGCCATGCCACAATCGCAACAGACGTTACCGTTTAGTTACACAGATGACACATATGGATTCCCATGGACGGTGACGTTCGTGCAGTCACCCATTTTCAGGGCACAAACTAGTGGCTTTACCGTGCCATTGCTCCTGACAGAGCTGCTTCTCATCCGCTCGCCATAATGGTCCCAACAGAGAAACCTGCTGTGCCATTATTCAAATCCTGCCTCAGAAAATGTGCAATACCCCATTTTGCACCTGAACCACAGTTATCTCTGCTTTCTGGTCTATTACCCAAGCTGCCACCTTTCTCTTTCGAGGCTCCCACAACTTGGTTGTCTCTCGTGAAGCAAATCTTCAACCACTATTCACTCGACGACGCCACTCGCTACCTGTGTCTGATCAATCACTTTCATGAAGATGTCGACCTCGTATGTGACCTCATAACCTCTCTGCCAACCACCAATCACTGCACTGTCACCAAGAAGATCAACCTGGAGAGGGTCACCCGTACTCCTAATGAGACAATCAGACACATTATCCATGTTGAGCTTAAGGAAAAAAAAAAGTCTTCGCAAATGTGTTGCCACCTTCGATCGATTGTCAGAGAGCATGGCAAGCCTGACTCCACCCTCATGGCAGTCTGGGCAAGCAAACTCCTGCTCGCTCTATAGCCAACATTCACCCACAACCTTCTTCAGCCTCTGAGTAAACGCATCCGCTTCGCCAACAGGTTGTACAAGGCCTGTTCCATGAGGCGCATCAGCCCCAATTCACCTTCGGGTCTCGGTCCTGGCAGCACCTGCCTGTTGGGCATAGTCGTCTGCAACCAGCTGGACCCTTATCGTCACTTTCACGCCGAACGAGTCACAGCTTCACCTTCTCCACCTCAACTGCCAGCTGACAGCCCATGAACTCCAACGAGGTGCCTTCTCTGTTCATCTGCTTCTCACAGGAACAGGCTCCACATAGTGATTGCAGTGATTCGGCGAAGAAGTGTTGTCTGCTGTGCCTTCACCCAAACGTAGAGTGCAGGAGGTTATAGGTGCTCCCTCCTGCTCTAACAAGAACAGATGCCAACATCTGTTTCATTCTGTTCTTGATGCCGCACCTCCGGGCGGACACCTGTATTTACATGACTGTGTTACTGCCACCTGTTTTCTCGTGGACACTGATGCCAATGTCTCTCTGTTACCCACTTGTATAGTTAATGGCCCCCTCCACCCACATCACGCTCTACTTCGAGATGTCATTACCAGGAAACTGCCATGTACTGGTCAACGATCTTCACTGTTCACCTGTCACTGAACTGCACATCCAAGTGGAACTTACTGGCCGACATTCTGGAACCTATCTTGGGCAATCACTTTTTATCTCACCACAAACTTTTCCTCTGATTTCACCACCCATCGAACACGCATTTTTCGTGTGGTCAGTCAAGGTCCGGCTCTTCCATTGTGAGTGCAGATATTGTCTATGAGTGCATTAAAATGTTGTCAAGTTTTAAACTCTATTGTCAAGGTGGTCTAGTGAAAATGAACAAGTGCTTTGCCTGTGGCTCGAGAAAGAGGACATCGTCTGCGACCTCACTGATGCAGAGACTCAACTGGCCCCCATTAAGCAAGACAAAGCAGCTCTTTGCGCACCTCCAAAGGATAACTGCTCCAAGTTCACAACTTGTGTTCCCTCTGTGAGTGGTATCAGTGATGTGCCGACCACAAGATTGGTTACCAGTATATGTGACAGTTCTGTGTCTATGAGTCACTCCTATGCGGATGTTTGTAAAAAAAAATTGGTTGCCATGCCAACGCCTTGTTTGGACGCTCCACCACCACTTTGTCCCAGTCTAGCGGCTGCCTCCCATACTGCTTCTCAACCACTGGTATGGTGATGTTCTTCTGTTACGGGCTCATCTCCTCCAGTGTTTGAGCACACGTCTGGAACTTTAACTTCTCCGACGCACACACCACCACTCACGTGTTGTCTCCCTAGGAACTGTGTGAACAGATTTCATGTAATGCTATCTTGTGCTCGCATTACAGTGCCTCTCTCGTGTGCACCTGCAGCCAGCGTGGCTACTACTTCGGCGCCTCACCATTCCTCGGCTGTCACGAACTCTTCCGAGCCATCTCCCATCACGGCGTTTCCTTTAGTCGCTGCCCCACCTTGGATATCGCAGTGCCATGCCCCCTAATGACACACGCGACCTGTGCCACCTCTCGCCACCACAACAAATGTTGCGTGCACTTGTAAGCAAATACCAAACACTTGCCTCTGTGCCCACTGATGTTTTAGTCATCACAAATGGAACTGTGCATAGACCTCATTTAAGTGATGGTCCCCGTCTCTAGCAAACAGCGGCGTCTTCGCCCTTGGATACTTGCAGCCATCAAACAACAGATCGCCAAACTTTTGCATGCTGGCGTCATTGAAACCTTGTCCAGTAACTGGTCGTCACCTATTCATTTAGTGAGAAGAAGGACGGTACTTGGCACATATGTGGCGACTATCGCACACTCAACACGAGGACTGTAATGGACAACTATCCCATCCCCAACGTTGCTGATTTCACGCAAACTTTGGCAGCTACGAAAGTGTTCTCTGTAGTGGATGGCAAATGTGCATATCATCAAATTCCGATAGGTCCTGAGAGCATTGGAAAATCTTCAATCACGACCCCCAATGGCTTGTTTAATTATCGTTTTATGCTGTTCAGCTCCTTTCATCTGCACATTATTCAAATTATGAGGCCCTAGTTTTACAAATATTATTAATTTCATAAGATTTTTTTAAGTTAATAAAAACAGCTTTGCCCACTGAAGGTGGTATTATTTCCTTATTACCATAAGGAAAGATATATACTACTACTATACTTTCTACGATATCGCCCATAGGTTGCGGTATCGTGTCCTGTTTCTGAGAATTGTTTTGACTGGAACATACATGCGTTTTGGAGCGAGTGACTCATAACGAACATATGCTGACCTGCTGAATTTTCTGCTGCGCTTCGCGTACATCGCTGGCCGTTGCATTTTGCACTTGTGTGATCTGTGTTAGTTCGACTTTTATCTCGTGGATTCCGGCTTGGATTTGCCTAATTTCCTAGATCTCTTTTCCTTTAATTGTTAATTCCTAGTTTTAGGATGACTATCCGTGTCTTTCCTTAAACTTTTGAGCATTTGTGCAATTCTTATCGTCTTCCGCTAATCGGATGGAGTACACCCCAGCTTGTTTTACAACAACTAGCAGCACCTCTACTACATGATTTACAATTATTCTGACCGCTTGTTCAGCACTGTTGCAGAAGGCTGCATTGCAGTATTTTTGTTCAGTTTGCATCACCGCAATTTTATTAGTATCCTACTATGTGTCTCATGGCTCCGCCATTTGTAAATTTAGCGTACAAGGAGTAGCACAACGAATCCTTGTACTGTTATTCCACAAAATTTATTCAGGATAGCGAATTGTATTAGATAAGATCACAGTCCTATCTCTTCCACGACTTCACTCCTAGCTTGCATAGATTTCGTCATGCTGATTGTTCTTAACTAAAATTAATGATTTCTCCTCCTAGCTAGCCCTGTACATTCTCTACAAGCAACATCAAGATGACCGTATCTCATACATACCGTACAAATAGTGGCCAAGAACTGATTTCAAGAAATGTGGTGTTGCAATAGTTTACAGTGTGGGCACCTTGCTCATACAGTCCTCTATCTGTCTCCTTCTTGTTTCTACGAAATTCTCTCACATCTATTCTCTCCACTTTCTCCATATTCTACGTGCCGTTGTTACCTTGTATACATATACAAGTACCACAGATTACCATATTTCGGACGTACTGTGTCTCAATTGAAAGACTAGTGTTATTTAGGAATAATTCTGTTTTTCCATGTAATCGGTTACAATCACTATCGTGATTACACAAGAGCTTTGTTCGATTTCTCTTCAACATTTACATATCTCTAAGTAAGCTGTACTTACATTATCTAATCCTATCCTGTGACATAAGTTCAAATCAGCAGACTTGTATCTAACATGTCCAGTGACATGAACGAAGTTAAAGCCCACATCAGATGATAATGTACTAATTTCACTATAATTAAAAATCACACATGAAGAAACCTCCCCATCCAAAATATTCAACACAGTTTCTTACAACACTGTTCACAACACAGAAGTGAGACAGAAGTCACTATAGAGCATTCATGAATAGCGACACAGAAGTCACTGTCATGAAAAATACATGAAAAGCTGAAAGAAAATTGTATAATTATCTTACAAATTAAGCATTGCACCAAATTATTTGTATAATGTGTATTAAACTGAATACTTGAAAAATTATGTAACAATCCATTGACTTTACAAGGATAACAAGATCTTACTACTTCTCAAAAAGTTCCACAGTTCAGACAACCTTGGCAGGATTCGCCAAATGTATGGTTTGATGCGGGTTTGATGCGACTGACCCTCAATAATTATCAGAATCATTACTGTTGTTTCATTAATGAAATTGTTATTGAATTATGTTGACTGAATATTTTTAATCATCAATAACTTGTTTTGCCCTGTATAACAACCTTCCATCATCTGCAGTCCCACAGGCAAATCAACAACAATTCCAATTAATGTTTATTTTGCCCTCTAAAAATTGTGAATTAAAAATGGGAAATAACAATAAATTAATATGTTAAGAAAAACAAACTTTCTCAATAATAAGTTTATTATAAAAGGCACAATATTCGTGTTGGTTCACAGCAACAACACAAAAATCTCACATTAAAAATGGACATCAATATTGATTCAAATACGATATAAAAAGAAAAACCTACAATATAGCTTTATTAAACTAATGGCTGTCAACATGAATTTAACATTGATTGGCGAATCAGAATACCTCCTATTGGAAAACAATAAACTTTGTAACAGAATGGAAAATTATGTACATGTTCATTGTCGTTATGAAATATTCTGAGCAGCGTAGCTTTATTAAGAACCTGATACAACTGCCACTTACTAATGGCGTGAGCAAGCCCTACATTACCCAATCGACGATCTGGAGTGCTATATTACTGTGCTGCTGCAGTGTGGGCACCTGGCGATTATAAGCCGAAATAAAATCTTGCTCCATTATTCGGAAGCTGTACTGCTAAATATCAGCCACTGTGCTCTCGGTAGTACACAGTGCCTACAACCTCAAGCAGTTCTGCCAAGTCTGAAGCTCTACCTAGTAGCCAATCTGAGACGGCTACCCCTTCCCTTAACTCTTCTTGGAGCGATTTTCACGCTTTCCATAACTGTCCACTGAATCCGCTCCCATACCAGGCTGCCAAGGAATTTTTCCGTTAGCAAAAGCCATCTTGACCTCGCTCCACGGCCTACCTCCTAGACCTATTGTGTCGTTTTTTAGGAAACACGATTTGGACGCTCGTCCCCTGAGAGAACAAAGTTCTGTTGTGCTGTTGTCTTTTCTCAAAATCAGCGAGATCGGCTCTTTAGGAGCTCACAATATACTTGCCTTCCTCCGTCCACAATTTGGAAAGCTCGGCAGACATTTTTACAAGCCCTTGGCCCAATGTCTCTGCTCGGACCCCTGGGGCAGCGAGCCAGCAGGTAAAGAACGTCGAAGTCGGCCCTACTCTGAAATTTCACCCATCGGAACTTCCCCCTTCATCGAAACAGCCAAACATCTTCCTATTCTCACATAAATCTGCCCTGCTTCAATATTCCATCAACAGCAACAGAAAATTACGCGTAATGAACTAATTACATGATTATTCTCATGTTGAATGCATCAATAAAGATGAGAGATGGACTGTCATCTCCCAACTTCAGTACTAATTTTGTGCAGTAATGTTATCATTGTGAATAACAGTTCTGAAAATAATACTGAGAATTATACTATACATCCAGTAGGTCCATATTCAAAATTTAGTGTGTAGTAATAAGTTGTATGTCCCTTAAAATGTAAATATTCTTAAGATCTTTTTTCTGAGCAATTCCACATGCATAGGGGCAATTACATTTGGGATCTGTGGAAGGTACATAAGTTCATATGCTCTCATTTTGTAAGTATTTATTGTGTATTTTGTTCTGACGTATTCTACATCTAAGAAGATCTCCTCAGTTTGGAGCTTCTGGAACGAAATTTACTTCTAATCTAATGTAATCTAATCTAGTGATCAATGTATGAACTTCCGCTATCACCTGTCGGCTTTAACCAGTGACATCGTACATTATCTAGTAACGTTTCATCCATTATACTTTTGATCATGGAGGTACCTCCACAATTTTAATACAAAGAATGCAATGCAGTAAACAATTGAATATAGAATGGATCTGGTACATCGGACTATATCAATATGTATTTGCAGCAAATCTTCTGACAGCGTGCGTGGTGCAGTCGTTAGCATCACAGATCGCTGCGCTTGTGGTCCCCAGTTCAAATCCCTCCATGGGCAGAAAACATTTATTTCTTAGTATTTACTGTTTATAGAATGTTCTACATGTTTCTTATGTTCGATGTTATTGTAAGTTCCAGAAAATTCTTTCCATGTATAAATTAGTGGAGCACTCCAAGCAGGAGTCAATCTGTCATGAGTGTACAGTTGTGTTAGCAATAAACGTGTTCTATGTGTAAAGTGTTGTACTCTATTAACGACCAGCCTTAGAATTATGGACCACTTGCAGTTTGCAATGTAACACTTTTTCGTGGAGGTGCCTGATATCCTGAAATACATCGGCTTCATTGTGGCTCCGATTAGGCAGCATAAGAGCCGTCGCCTACATGGACAGGGATCGGAACACAAAAGGTATACTACTATCTCTGTACGAAGGTCCATGTCATCAAATGAGCCATGGATGCGAAAACAGTGGTAAGACACCTGCACATCAGACACCCAGCGGTTCTCGGGAGACGCTGGACAGGACCCAAATAAATGGTTGAAAGTAGTTGTCACCAAGTGTAATAGGTAGGATCATATTATATGCTTGACAAATGTATATTTCTACCTGGATGGGACAGTCCAGCAGTGGTTTGAAAATAACGAGGACAAGCTGGGAAAAATTCCAGACAGAACTTAAGAAGACGTTTGGAGATCACCAGTGGCAAGTCCGTTTATCATTAGAGAAATAGTAGAACAAGGCCCAGCGACATAGTGAGTTAACATAGTCGTATATACAGGGTGTTTTGACCCTATTTCACGTAGTTAACCCGAATATGATAGCGGCTGATAACGTTTCACACATGATGAAGGGCGGTGCAGAAGACATGTATCAAGACCTGTTAAAAGAAGTATCGACACCACAAGTGTTAATCCAATGGCGCCAGAAAATTGAAGAGATGCAACAAAGGAGGGTTTGACGTAAGAAGTACGACAGACTCCCGAATGTTGTCCCTATGGCCATTGTGGAAGACCAGCATGACTTTGCTTCTCTCATAAGACAAATTGTGAGAGAAGAATTGGAACAGTTTATGGCAGCTGGGACTGTTGGACCAAGTGAGCACCAGATCATGGCCATGGATGTCAGACCTGTATGTCGTGATGCTGCTGAGGAAGAGGTATTTCAAACATTAGCGCCTGTCAGCCCCAACAGTCGCGCAAGACGTGAAGAATGGTCTCGTCCTGCTATGACTAATGCCGTAGCCGCCAAACGGCAACTTAAGAACCGCCGGACACGACCACAACCAAATCCTCTGGCAAGTGTGAAGCCTCACAGGAGGACAGATATCTGGAGGACAGAAGACAACACGCCATTGTGTTTTACTGTGGCCTTCCGAGACATGTCTTACGATACTGTAAAGAGAGAAGACGACTATCGGACAATTATTATGCCGCAAGAGACACCAATCATCAGAGCAGTCCTGTCGACCTATGGGACGAAGCTCGTCGCCGTATCCTAAATCTTTAATTCAGCGCAAAGTTCCTAGTGATTGGAAAAAAGCGCAGGTGACTCCCATTCATAAGAAAGGAAAGAGAACTGACCCACAAAAGTGCAGGCCAATATCATTGACAACAGTTTCCTGTAGAATTTTGGAGCATATTCTCAGTTCGAATACAGTAAATTTCCTTGAGATAGAAAAGCTTCTTTCTATGAATCAGCACAGGTTTAGGAAACATAGTTCATGTGAAACTCAGCTTGCCCTTTTCTCACATGATATCTACAAGCCATGGATGAAGGGCAACAGGCGGATTGTGTTTTTCTCGACTTCAAAAAGGCGTTCAACACAGTGCCACATTGCAGACTGATAACGAAGATACGAGCTTATGGAATAGATTCATAGATTTGTGACTGGCTGGAAGACTTCCTAAGTAACAGGACGCTGTACGTTGTTCTCAATGGCGAGTGTTCATCAGAAACGAGTGTATCATTAGGCGTGCCCCAGGGGAGTGCGATAGGACCGCTATAATTTTCTATCTCTATAAATGATCTGATGGACAGAGTAAGTTGTAATTTGCGGCTGTTTGCTGATGATGCTGTCGTGTATGAGAGGGTGTCGTCTTTAACTGACTGTAATAGCATACAGGATGACTTAAACAAATTTATAGTTGGTTCGAGGAATGGCAGCTAGCTCTCAATGTAGAAAAGTGTAAGGTGATGCGCATGAGTAGGAAACACAGTCCCATAAAGTTCGAATACAGCACTAGTAGTGAGCTTCTTGATGCGAGGAATGGCAGCTAGCTCTCAATGTAGAAAAGTGTAAGGTGATGCGCATGAGTAGGAAACACAGTCCCATAAAGTTCGAATACAGCACTAGTAGTGAGCTTCTTGATGCTGTCGCATCTTTGAAATATATAGGCGTAGCATTGCAGAGCGATATGAAATGGAATAAACATGTAAGGACAGTTATGGGTAAGGAGGACAGCCGGCTTCGGTTTATTGGGAGAAGTTTGGGAAGATGTACTTCATCTGTAAAGGAGACCGAGTATAAAACGCTTGTACGACCACGTCTTGAGTATAGCTCACGTGTTTGGGACCCACAGCAGATCAGTTTAAAGGAAGACACAGAAGCAGTCCAGAGGCGAGCAGCTAGGTTTGTTACTGGTAGGTTCGACCAATGCGCGAGTGTCACGGAAATGCTTCGGCAACTCAATTGGGGATCGCTGGAGGAAAGACGACGTTCTTTTCGTGAATTTCTGATGAGGAACTGTAGAGGGCCGGAATTTGAAACTGAGTGTTGTACGATCTTGCTGCCTCCTACTTATATTTCGCGTAGTGATCACAAAGACAAGATAAGAGAAATTAGGGCTTGTATGGAGGCATATAGGCATTCTTTTTTTCCTCGTTCTATTTGGGAGTGGAATAGGAAAGGAAATGCATAGTAGTGATACAGTGTACCCTCCGCCACGCTCCTTGCAGTGGATTGCGGAGTATGTATGTAGATGTAGATGTAAACGCGGTCGCACTCCAACAGCGCCGCCGCCGTTCACCATCGCCTTACAGAGATAGCAGCCGCTCGCCTAGCCACTGTATTCAGGGAAACTAGGCGAGGTGACTATATCTACGGAGGTGAGGCCGCCGCAGATGAAAATACTCCATGAACGATAGTCGCTAAGATGTCGGGTTATCTCGTCGACGTCGTCATCGATGGCCAACCTGTCCAGGCCTTAGTCGATTCAGGAGCTTCCTTCTCTGTATTATCGAAAGACTACCGCCGCAAACTAAAGAACATAATGTTCTGTGATACAAGAGCAACTGTGTTGAAGGTCACAAATGGAAAATATGTCCAGCTGGCAGGAACATGTCTCAAGAGTAAGTATCAACAACAGGATGCAGCCTTTTGAATTTTCGTTTTTACAGAATGTAGCCATAACGTCATCCTCAGATGAGGCTTCCAACAGGCATCCCATGCTGTCATTGATTGTGGAAGAACTGAGCTGCAAAATAAGAAATCCGTTCCAACAAGTACATGTAACATGTACTCCCCTGGGAGGATGTTTGCTGTCGAGAATGTTGAAATCTCCCCGTTAACAATGAGAAGAGTTCCAGTCAGCAGCCGAAATGACCAGTTGGATGGTGAAATGCTTGTCAATTACAAAAAGCTAATCGGTGTAACAAAGGAAATCTACATGCCAGCGACTATCAGAAGCATTACAGGTGGTCAAGGAGAACTTTGGATCACTAATTTTCATGAGAAATTGCAACTTATTTCTCAAGGAATGTGTATTGGAACAGCTGAATCAGTACAGGACGGTGAGCTCAATGTCATCGACGAAGTCTCATGCTCTGCAGTTACCGTCGACAACGCAACAGATGAAACTACTATGGCATTGCATATAGGACTTAGTCTGATGAAGGAACAATGTCAGCAAGTGTTAACCATACTACACCAATTTTCAGGTGTATTCCAGGCCAGACAGGAGAAGGGCCAGATTAAATGACCCATGATAAAACACCAAATCAATATTGGGATCATCCACCAATTAGCCAGCGTTCATACAGAGTGTCGCCAGCTGAAAGACGGATAATTCGGGAAAAAGTGGAGAAGATGTTGCACGATGACATTATTCAACCTTCAGAGAGTCCCTGGTCATCTCCAGTGCTCCTAGTGAAGTAGAAAAAAATATTCAAATGTTTGTAGAGCTTATGGGACTTAACTATGGGGTCATCAGTCCCTGAACTTACAAACGACTCATGAACTAGCTTATACTAAAGACGGCACAAACATCCATGCCCGATGGTGGATTCGAACTCCCGACCTCAGCAGTCGTGAAGACCGTGACTGGCTCGCCGCAGACTGCTCGGCCACCACAGCCAGCCGTGAAGAAGAAGGATGACCTGTGGCATTTGTATTGACTATCGGCGTGTGAAGAAAATCACAAAGAAAGTTGTCTACCCAATGCCGTGCATTGACGACGCTTAGACTGTTTGAAAGAAGCTAGATACTTCTCAACCATGGACATGCAGACAGGTTATTGGCAAATCGAGGTTGACAAATCTGACACAGAGAAGACTGCATTTATTACACCTGATGCCCTCTATGAATTCAAAGTCATCCCGTTTGGACTATGTAATGCCCTGGCCACATTCGGTCGCATGTATGGACAACTTCCTTTGACACCTTAAGTGGACTACATGTCTTTGTTATCTAGATGACATTGTCGTTTTTTCAAGGACATTTGCAGAACATCTAAGCCGCCTGTCAACTGTCAGCAGGACTCTGCCTCAACCCAAAGAAGTGCGGCTTCGTCGCCAAAGAGAAAAAAAATCCTGGGGCACCTAGTGAACGGAGATGGTGTCCGTCCTGATCCAGATAAAGAAAGGCCTGTCATAGAATTTCCAACTCCTCAGCACATTCGTGATGTGAGAAGTTTCCTCAGGATCTGTTTAAACTATAGTCGTTTCATAGAAGGATTTTGTAACAAGGCACGCCCATCTGCAGGGAGATGCCAATTTTTACTGTGATGATACGAAAGGAAGAGCTTCCTGGGCACTTAATGGGGCTCTAACTTCTGCACTAGTACTAGCCTTGTAGAATGAAGATGCGGAAACTGAACTTCATATAGATGCTAGTGGTTATGGGATTGGTGCAACGCTTGTACAAATTGAGGAAGGTGCCAAAACGGTGGTAGCCTATGCATCAAGAGTTATCTAATGGTCAGAATAAACTACTCTACAACCGAGAAGGAATGTCTCAACGTTATCTGTGCTATCAATAGATTCTGGCCGTATCTATTTGGTAAACCATTCACAGATGTGACAGACCACATTCTTTATGTTGGCTGACCAATTTGAAGAATCCATCAGGTTGTCTAGCAAGATGGGCACTAAGACACCAAGAGTATGATGTCACAGTGGTATTCAAATATGGGTGCAAACACAAGGACGCTGACTGCCTTTGGAGGAATCCATTAGCCGAACACAAAAGGATGGATGAAATTTTAGCCCTCACTGAGTTTTGTGAGTTATGTGAGCTGAAGAGAGGGAAGATCCAGCATTATTACAACCATAGAGGCCTTGGAGAAAGGAGAACCAACCAAAGGAGAGTTTCAGTTTAAAAACGGGACATTGTATAAGAGCAACTACGATCCACTGGGCCCCAAATAGCTACTGGTTGTTCCAGCTCATCTCCAGCCAGCTATTCTCAAGTATTTCCACGTTTCTCCTGTATCCATTCATCTGGATTCGTGAAGACCCTAGACAGAATCAGACGCAGGTATTACTGGCAAGGTCTCTACCGATCTGTCTGGACACCAAGCGAGGTGGCGCAGTGGTAAGGATGGTGGTTCAAATCCACCTCCGGCCATCCAGATTTAGGTTTTCCGTGATTTCCCTAAATCACTCCAGGCAAATGCCGGGATGGTTCCTTTCAAAGGGTACGGCCGACTTCCTCCCACATCCTTCCCCGAAAATCCGAGCGTCAGCTCCATCTTTAATGGCCACGCTGTCGACGGGACGTTAAACACTAAGCTTCCTTCCTTTTCTTTTTTTGATCTGTCTGGCACTATGTGAATCACTGTAAGGAGTGCCAGCGATGGAAGTATGTGCCACAATTACCTCCAGGTCATCTGGTACCAATTCCACCTGCAGCAGCTCCATTCCACTTGATTGGATTCGACCTTTTAGGTAGGTTACCAAAGTCGACAGCCGGTAACCGACGGATAATAGTCTGTACCGCCACAGTGGAGTAGCCAAGTGGTCTAAAGCGTCTCGCTGTGGAGTGCGCTGTTGCTCGCTGTGGAGGTTCGAGTCCTCCCTGGGGCATGGGTGTGTGTGTTTGTCCTTAGGTTAGTTTACCTAGGTTTAAGTAGTTTATAAGCTACAGACTGATGACCACGCAGTTTGGTCTGATAGATTTACAAACATTTGAACATTTAGTCTGTACTGACTATCTCACCCACTATGCTGTCACAAAACCTGTGGCGACTGCAGAAGCCCCAGAGATCGCAAAATTCCTAGTAGAAGACATTATTTTGAAGCATCTGATCGGGGAAAAGTATCCATGTCAAAACTAGTATCAGAGGTAATGTCACATTGTGACATTGTCCACAGAATGACAACTGCCTACCATCCTCAGACAAATGGTCTTACAAAATGTTTTAACTAGACGTTAGTAGATATGCTGTCGATGTATGTCCATGTTGTGCAGAAGGGTTTGTGATACAATATTGCTAGTCGTGACATTTGCTTATAATACAGCCAAGCAAGACACCACAGGCTTCACGCCGTGTTCCTGCTCCATGGTCATGCGGCTGAGACGACAATGGATATGCTGTTTGCGTTCCAACCGGACAATACGCAGGATGACTATGTGAAACAGCTCATCACCAGGGTCGAAGAAGCTGGCTTGCATACGGACACTAGAAACCCAGGAGAAGCACCGTCAGAGGTATAACGACAAGCACCGACCTGTTGTCTACAGCCCAGGAGATCTGGTATGGATTTTTATCCCTGTAAGGAACGTTGGGCTATGGGGAAAGTTACTGAAGCAATGCTTTGGTCCATATTGTGTCATATGCCGCCTGTCACACGTCACATATGAAGTCGAGGATTATGAGCCGCCCTCAAAACAACAGAAACGAAGAGACATTGTGCATGTCCTCCGTATGAAGCCCTAGAACGATCCCAGGGAACAAATAGACAGAAACAGACTCGTGTTCAAGGACTCTGAAGACCTTTATGATAATGACAAAGCCATGACAGGAGGTCCTGGCGCTGGTCATCTTCACTGCAAGGAAGGCATGCAGGGAGAAGTGAAGGATTTTCTGGAACTGACATACAGAGGACCTTTGACAAGACCCAGGACACTGAAGCGGGCTGCAAAGGGAACCTAACCCCGGGTCGCTATTCTTTCAGTAAGGGGAGCAATGCCACGAATCTTCCGAGAGCATGTATGGTGCAGTGGTTAGCATTGCAGATAGCTGTGCTTGCAGTCCCTAGTTCAAATCCTGCTGCAGGCAGAAAAAAATCATTTATTTGTATTTATTGTTTCTAGAATGTTCTACATGTTTTTTTTATGTTTGATGTACTTGTAAGTTCCAGAGAATTTTTTCTATGTATAAATAGTGGAGCACTCCAAGCAGGAGTCAGTTGGTACTGAGTGTCAATTGTGTTAGCAATAAACGTGCTCTAAGTGTAAAATGTTGTGCTCTATTAACAACCTTCCTTCGAATTCCGTACCACCTATAGTTTGAAAAGTGACAGTATGATTTAAGTTCAAATATTTGAAATGAAAATTCAAATAATTATGCACATAAAAGAACAACAGATAATATTTTGATAATAAGAAAATTAAAGCTCAAAATCAAGAAAATATCTTACAAGAATAATTATCATATATCTTAGGGGACATTGTATGTCCTATGCTGCCAATGGTAATTTATCTAACTGTGTGACCCATTATCTTGGAAACTTTTTAAATTACCACTTCCAATTTTCTATAATCGTTGAATGCACTTTAGTAGATATACTGAACTAAAATTATTTAAAAAAATCTATTCTGAGTCATATTATCTTCTTTTTCTCAAACACTTTTTTTTTTTTGGCTGAATAGTGTAAACAAATGAACATAAAAAGTTAACAACAAAGGATATTTTTATTATTCAAGTTCCATATGTGTAGAATCTTACACTTGGCATGCTGTGAAAATTTCATCTCTCTACTCTCAGTACCTTTGGAGAAAAATGATCATTTATGACAAAAATGTAGTTGTGAGATACTGAGGTTTTGATATATTTTTAATTACAAATTCTTTTACAGACTTCCACTACTTAGTCTTTTATGCACTAGAATTGCCCTGGCTCATAGTCTGTGTTCTCTTCAGTGTCACAGCCACCCAGTATCTGCCTTCTTCTTTTCTTTCTTGCTTCTTTTTTCATTTGCTGGACAGCCAGTTCTGCTTTGGCTACACAAAGCTCATTCAGTCCCTACAGTCCTTTGGATGTGTTCTGTCCAAATCTTGCCTCCAACTTCTCCAAAACTTTCAATCGTTAATAGTTCCCACATTTAAATGTTATTGCAACATCAGACACTGCTAACTTTAGAGTCATAAGGCCAACAAAAACATTTTATGAACATGGCACCACATGACATTATTGAAGGACTCGTTCACAATCTGAGTCTTCTTTAGTAGTTCTGGACTTGCCAGATCTCTGAAAATGAGTTTGACTGCCTCCATTACTGCCAAAGGAAGAAAATGTTTATGTGTAAATTCATTTAAGGTGCCAGAAAATTCAGCTTGCCTATGTTTACACTATGTGTTTGGTAGAGGTGGACACAAAGTATGACACGGGTTTTCATGACTTGATATTATCTCTAACAGCCATCCCATAATTTTCCTTTAACTCATCAGTTACCTAATCAATCACACAACTTGCAACTAGAAGTAGTAGTAGAAACAAATGACTTATTTGTTTGTAGTTTGTATGTAATACCAACTTGTGAGAAGTATCAGTAGCCACAAAACAAACCAAGTCATAGACTTCTAGACTGTATAGTTTCCAAGATATGACTTCTCAAGTGTCCCAGTGTATGTGTTGCTGAGAATATTGAGTCACATTTTAACTTTCAAATTATTATCTGAAGATCTTAGAATTCTTTGTTTTTAATGTATACCAAAATGTTTAGCAAAGTCCAAAGTACATTATGGAGTAAAAAACAGAAAATTTAAAATTTCGTTGAATTTGATGTACAATGTCCCCTTAGGCCCCTATATACGTTGCGATTTGGCGGGACTAATTTATTGGCGGTCCGATAAATTGGACATGTGGAGGCATTTCCCAAACAACTTCGCTTGTTGGGTAGTTGGTCAAACTACCTTATTCTAAAGACGACACAAACATCCATGGCCAAGGGGGGATTCGAACCCCCACCATAGCAGCTGTGCAGACTGTGACTGGCGCACCGCAGAGCCCTCAGCCACCACGGCCGGGTCGACCAACTTCCTGCCTGCGATCGTCTGCTGTCTGCACAGCGAACACGTAAAAACAAAAACTGTTCAACAAATAGAAACCATAGAACAGGGAGGCGCTGTAATCGCTGCATGCAGTTGGTTGAAGCGTGTGTAGGCTGCTACGAATTCTGTTGGTTTGTTGGTCGACTGATAAATTTTTAATGGGACTAGTGCAGAAAATTGGGGGCTTCGTGTGGGGATATATTAAATTGAAACATATAAAATAGTTGGAAATATGAAAAACATTAATTTTCATGTGTCATAAATAATATTCATGAAATTTAATGGGGCTACTGTTGGAAAGACGGGGTTTTGAGCGGGAACGAACTAAATGGAAGTAAAAAAATTGTTGAAAACATAGGCCCTATATCTGAACTAAACTGCTGAATATATTTACGAAATGTTTAGTCGAAATCGATAACTAGAGGAAACCAATTTATTCATATTATTAGATTAATAAAACGGATAACGGGTATGTTTGGCTAATATGGCTACTGCACAACGGAATGCCCAGGAAGAAATGAACCTAGAAAAAGTTATTTCACTGCTACAAGAAGACATTAAAGATCTCCAATTAGAGAATGCTAAACTAAGGGGTAAGGTAAATGCTCTCGACAAAAGTGCTGCTGCTGAAAGAACAGCTGCAATGGGCAACAATATTGGAAGTTTGAAATGTATGAAACCAACTTCCCTCCTCCAAAAAGTAAGTTTGAAGTGGTATCTATAGTACCTTCAAATATCTACAGTGGCAAAAACGTGATAACTGACGAATGTGAACAATCCGAAGTGTGGCCTTTCACTTTTGCAGATAAACACAGATTCACTGTAGTTCAAAATAAAAGTAAAAGTAAAATAAATAAGATACTTCTTTTCGGTGACAGTCATGGTAGAGGTATTTCTTCCAAACTGAATGAATCTGAGAGCATTCAGAATTATATGACTTGTGGAGTTGTAAAACCAGGGGCATGCTTTTGTGACTTTGCCTCATCAGCTGTAAGTGAAGCCAAGGATCTGTAGCCGCTTCTTAGTATCATATTAAAATAAAATTAAAAATAACGGCTTGCACTTAATACACTTTAATCACGTCAATTATAGAACAAAGAATAGAAGACAATAAACAACAGAAATTATATCATCAAGGAGCAATTATAGTTTAGCATTAATGATAATCTTTACCGTCTTCGTCTGCACTGTACGTCATTCAGCTTCATATTAATATTGTTGTTCCCACACAGCCCCCTTCCGGTAGAGCGGAGCTCCTGGTATTTGTGGAAACTTGTAATGAATTTGCCGTCCTGTTCTTGTATACCGCACTGTTTGATTTCTTTCACTATGCGTGTCATGTTCGGATTGCTGTTTTCTATTTGTTGCTTTGAGCATCTTCTGGCGATGTTGTCCAACTAAAGGTTGTTGATTGCCTTGTGTCTCTTCTGTTGACATTTCTTCTTTTAAAAGGTGGACAGGTTTCACTCTGTCAATGGACACCATAACTTGTTTATTTTGTATTTGCAGTTTTATTGTACCGATATGCTGATTGTGCTGTAGTACCTTGTATGGTCCTGTATATGGTGGCTATAATGGTGCTCTCACTGCATCAGTTCTTAACATCACATGTGAACATTCGTTCAAATCACGGTGTATGCATGTATTGTCATTTCTATGTTTAATCGGTGACTGGGGCCTTAGTTCTGCTAATTGAGCTCTTAGTCTTTTTAAGAAGTAGGGTAGGTCAGTCCGCTCTTTTCGTTCTTCAAAAAATTCACTAGGGAGTCGCAATGTTTCCCCGTATACCAGTTCAGCAGTAGACGCCCCTAAGTCTGGCTTAAAAGCTGTGCGAAGGCCCAATAATACTAGCGGCAAGGCTGTTGACCAACTTTCTTTGTGGCACATTAAGGCACTTTTCAAAGTCCGGTGCCATCTTTCCACCATTCCATTACTTTCCGGGTGGTAGCTAGTTGTACGATGACGCCGGAACCCACAAATGTTTGCCAGCTCAAGGAACAATTCTGATTCAAATTGTCTGCCTTGATCAGTGGTGACACGTACCGGGCACCCGAATCGTGCTATCCATGATGACAAAAAATTTCGACTAATTGTTTCTGCCGAAATATCTTGTAGCGGAATTGCCTCTGCCCACCTTGTAAATCGATCAATTACTGTAAGGAGATAACGATACCCTTCAGACATAGGTAGCGGACCAACTAAATCGATGTGTACATGTTCAAAACAACCAGATGGTTCTTAAAAATGTCCCAAGGGTTTCTTTGTATGACGTCCAACCTTACAACGCTGACAAGCAAGGCACGTCTGTGAAATATCTTGTAGCGGAATTGCCTCTGCCCACCTTGTAAATCGATCAATTACGGTAAGGAGATAACGATACCCTTCAGACATAGGTAGCGGACCAACTAAATCGATGTGTACATGTTCAAAACGACCAGATGGTTCTTAAAAATGTCCCAAGGGTTTCTTTGTATGACATCCAACCTTACAACGCTGACAAGCAAGGCACGTCTGTGTCCACTTTCTACAATCTCTTTTGATTTGTGGCCAAACGAAACGATCAGTCAGCAATTTGATACCTGCTTTTTGTCCTGGATGAGCCAGATTATGTATACTGTCAAAAACTTCTCTCCTTAAACTCTCAGGTATAAAAGGTCGAGGTTTACCTTGAGAAACGTCACACCAAATTGTAATTTGTTCACCTTCAGGTCGTACTTCTTCCAGTTTCAAACCTGTGGAGGGGTTTTGCCGAAGAGTATGAAGTTGTGCATCTTGCATTTGTTCTCTTGCTAATCTGTGATAATCTACCGTAGTTGTTATCATGGTGATTCGTGAAAAATAGTCAGCGACAACATTTGCTGCTCCTTTAATATGACATATGTTGGTCGTGAACTGACTTATGTACTCCAGCTGACGAAATTGTCTAGGGGACAAAGCATCTGTATGTTTAGAGAAAGCAAACGTGAGTGGTTTATGATCTGTGAACACAGTAAACGGTCTGGCTTCTATGTACGATCGAAAATGTTTTATTGATTCGTATAGTGCCAACAATTCACGATCGTATGCGCTCCAGTTTCTTTGAGCCTTTGTAAGTTTCTTTGAAAAAAAAAAAAAAAAAAAAAAAAAACCTAATGGTTGTAAATTTCCGTTTACTTGCTGCTGCAGTGCCCCCCCCCCCCCCCCCGATCGCTTCTTGACTCGCGTCTACTACTAGAGATAGTTTTGCATTTCTCACAGGGTGGGCCAACAGTATAGCTTGCTTGAGATTTGCTTTAATTTGTTCGAACGCTCGTTGCATTTCCGTCGTCCACTGTAGTCTCCTGTTGTTGTTACTCTTTGGACCTGCTAATAATTCAGTGAGCGGTGCTTGTAACGCGGCCATCCCTGGTAAATGACGACGGTAAAAATTTATTACACCAAGGAACTTGCGTAATTGCCGCAAATCTTTTGGTAGGGGCATCTTTTGTATTTGGTCAACTTTCTCATCCAATGGACGTATGCCAGCAGCCGAGAGAATATGACCTAAATATGTGACATTATCTCTTCGTAATGTGCACTTATCTTCATTAACTATGATCGCGTATAATTTAAGTCTATCAAAGACAGCCTTAAGATGCTTTTCGTGAAGTTCTGACGTCGCCGAAAACACCAAAATGTCATTTAGATATGCAAAAGTGAAGTTTAACCCTCTTAACACCTCGTCGATAAATCTTTGCCATGTTTGGGCTGCATTTTTTAGTCCGAATGGCATGCGTAAAAATTCAAAAAGGCCAAAAGGTGTTGTAACTGCAGTCTTAGATATGTCTACTTCAGATACCGGTATCTGATGATATGCTATTTTACAGTCAATAACACTGAAGAAATTCATGCCTGCTAGTACGTTCGTAAAATCACGAATATTTGGTATCGGGTATCGATCGGGAATTGTTCGTGCGTTTAATTCTCTGTAATCTCCACACGGCCTCCAACTACCATCTTTCTTTTTAACCATGTGTAAAGGTGAAGCCCAAGGGCTGTCTGATCTCCTTATCACCCCTTTGTCTAACATACGATTGAACTCAGCTTTTGCATCCATAAACTTATCTGGTGCTAATCTTCTCGGTCTGCAAGAAATTGGGGGGCCCGGTATTGTGTTTATGCGATGCACTGTTTTGTGTGGTACTAAATTTTGTACTGAAACAGGTAGATATTTATTTTTATCTGCGTTAATCATTTGAATAGGTTTATATCCTTCAGTGCCGATGTTCTTTAGATAACTAGATACAATTTCTTCTCCTTTCCTAAGTTGAGCCGTCCGAATATCTACACTGATGCTATTTGCATAAAGAAAATCTGCTCCTAGTATATGCTCTGACACTTCAGCTATAACAAATGTCCATTTACAAACTGCATTAAATCCTAGGTCCAATTCTCTGACACAACTGCCATACGTTTGTATCGGCTGTTTTGTTTGCAGCTGTGAGACAAATCAACGGATGTTCCCTACTTGTTCTACTCGACTGCACAGGTATGGTACTTACATCAGATCCAGTATCTACAAGATAATAACACGAAGTATTTACATCCTGGACGTAAAGCCGTCTGGACACAGGTAAAAAAGAAATGTCTGTTCTTACAATTATTTCCATGTTACGCACGGAACGTACGTAATTGCAAGGAGGTGTACATTTAGCTGCTCGCTCACCAAACCTCCGGTGGTACCAACATAACTGGTCGATCTTCTCTTCTCCTCCAACTCGTACGCGTGTGTCCTTCGCCGCTATCTTCCAGTTTTCAAATTGTTTTTGTACTCCATCTAATTGTTCCTTTAACTGCAGGAAATGAGATTTTGTCTCCGGTTTACGTTCTTTGCTGATTGCTGCTGCTTCAAAGTGATCCGTCATTGATATTGCTTCCATCGACGCAAATGTATCCGTTGTCTTGATTGTTGAGAAAACTCTGTCGGCTAATCGAAGGATGTGGATAATATCTTGACTGTCGCCTGCCGCTACAGCTGCTCTGACTGCCGAGGAAAGCTGTGACGCCCAAATGTAACGAAGCGTAACATTTGATAGGTCTTCCTCTGTTACTACACTTCTTAACTGTCGCCAGAATTCTGACGGAGATCTATCGCCTCGACGTTCGTTTCTCAGTACCTGATGTATCCGTTGATCTAGAGGTTTGCTGAGTCTGTCTATTAACAACTGCTTAAGGTGAGTATATTGTTGCGTCGACGGAGGGCTTTTAATTGCGTTTTCAACTATTGTCGCAGCTCTGTAGTCCAAACCATTAACTGCTATTGCAAACTTCTCGTTATCGTCCGTAATCCCATTATGAACAAACGCTAGCTCTAACATGGAAAACCATAACTCCGGTTTGCCTGGAAGGAACTGCGGATTGCGTACTTTCATGTGTGTTCTGAACCAATTCTTTTTATCTTCTCCACTATCTGCGCAATCTGCCGCGCGTCTCTCGGAAATTCGTTGGGGCGAATTACTCTCTTGTCGTCTCATCTCGTTACGCAAATCTTGCATTTGATTTCTTAACGTGTCTTGTAGCTGTGTTAAATCCAACACCCGGTTGCTACGTTCCACTCTACGTTGCGGCGAATTTACATCCTCCCGGGTATTTTCTTCTTCTTGTGCGTGTTCTTCAGTCTCTGGGGTCACCACATTGTAGCCGCTTCTTAGTATCATATTAAAATAAAATTAAAAATAACGGCTTGCACTTAATACACTTTAATCAAGTCAATTATAGAACAAAGAATAGAAGACAATAAACAACAGAAATTATATCATCAAAGAGCAATTACAGTTTAGCATTAATGATAATCTTTGCCGTCTTCGTCTGTACTGTACGTCATTCAGCTTCATATTAATATTGTTGTTCCCACAGATCTTTCATCTAATGACACTGTGACGCTGATGGCGGGAGCAAATGATGTGGCCAGGAATAACATTTCAGGGGCTATTATTGAACTAAAGAAGACTTTGTCAGTGCTCACACACACAAATGTAGTTGTGATGAATATCCTCAAGTGGCATGATTTCTTATGTTAATGAGGAAATATCAAGGGAAAATGAAAAATATGCTCGAATTGTAAACATTTTAGAAATGTAAGTATTGTCAATGTTGCTAACTGTAATCACAGCCTTTTCACTAGGCATGGGCAACATCTAAATGCCACTGACAAAGATAATTTGTGTAGCTTAATGATAAAAACTGTTAAAGACAGGCTTGCACAGCTAAACTGTTGTGAACCAATCCCAGTGTCATTTATTACTAATGATAGTTTTTTAGGGTAAGGCAGTGTCCTATTTTGTCACATGTTGGTATAAAATTAAGCCAAGGTCATAACTCTGCTAGTTCTGAAATGCTAGTGAATAACCCCGATAGTTTTAAAGATTTGAATAATAAGACTGAGAGAAGTCTCCCAGGAGATGTATGCATATTCCGAACAGGGAGATCTCAGTTTAAAATTGGGTATCTCAATGTTCAATGTATGAGACAGGAATGTGAGTTAGTAAATCATTTTGCTGTTGATAATTTGTTAGATATTTTGTGCCTAAGTGAGCATTGGTGTGTGAAAGAGGAATTGCCATATGAACTATGAGCTGATTATTTATTGGTCATCAGTTATTGTAGGGAAAAGGATAAAAATGGAGGTACAACAGTTTATATTAGTACTCTGGTTTTAAATTGGAACTATATTTAATTGAGTGTTATCAATGTTGTCAGCTGATGTTATGTTTCAAAGTTGTTTTTTTTCAGTCTTTTGTACACTTTTTGAGGAACATATTCCAAAAAGCATGTGCAAGGTTAATCTCTTGTCACAAAAAAACAATAAACCTAAAAAACAATTACTGAATATGAAGCACAGATTACTGCTTATATATTTTTCTTCAATTTTTATAGAAAATACGATAAAGAAAATGCTAGATTAGTGTATAATAATGTTAAGACAGAATACGAAATGAGTGTCAATAAATCTAAGCAATCTTAAATTGCTAAGAAAGAATACGAAATGAGTGTCAATAAAGCTAAGAAATCTTAAATTAACAGATCTAGTAATAAATGCAAAACTGGGAGTAGAGAGGTTGTGAACTTATCTTCAGACAGTTTTAATAATTTTTGTACTCACTCGGTGAAAGAAATTTATAGAAACACAGTTAAACCCAACGTAAGCCCTAAAGAGCTGATGGAGTTTTTCCAAGAAAAAATTTCCTCCTCAAATTTTACTTTCAGGGAAGTAGACCCTAACAATGTTCTAGCATTTGTTAAAACTCTACAAACATCTGATAGTGTTGATATATTGGATCTGTCCAGCCATATCATTAAAAGAATAATTGAATTCATTTTCAACCATTGACCCATCTTAGAAATAGATGTTTCAGTGAAGGAATCTTTCCTACTGTTTTAAAATTGTCTAGAGTAGTTCCTATCTTTAAGAAAGGCGATAAAATATGTCCATCTAGCTATAGACCTATCTCCATTACTCCTATCTTTTCCAAAATTATTCAATCTATTATGTATTCTCAACTTAGTTCATATCTAGAACGCTATAACTTAGTATGTAATGAGCAGTTTGATTTTAGAAAAGGCAGATCAACTGGGGATGCCATGTGCACGCTTGTTAAAAACGTTTTGGAGGTATTTGAAGCAAGAGGATTTGCTCAGGCTACATCTTGTGACCTCAGCAAGGCTTTCGATTGTTTTGATCATGGGTTCCTGATGGAAAAACTGTTTCATTATGGAATAAAATGTGTTAACATCAAAATGTTTAAATCATTTCCTGGTGACCGGCAACAAATTGTATGTACAGGTAATGATAGGTCTCATGTATGCACATTTAGATATGGTGTACCACAAGGCGCAGTCAGAGGCCCTTTGCTATTTGTGTTAATGATCAATGATTTGCCGTCTTTTATGAACTCACAACCTATATTGCATTTAGATGACAATGCGGTTTTTAACAGTAGTTCTGACTTTAATGAATTGTACAATTTAACTGAATGTACAATATCTCAGGCCTCTATTTGGTTTAGATTTAATGGCTTCTGTTTAAATGAAGGTAAAACACAACAAATATTTTTTTACTCTTTGTAATTTACCAGATATAGACAACCAAGGTAGTATTAAGTTATTAGGCTTAAATGTAGACAGTAAACTCTCTTGGGAACCACACATAAAGTTCGTAAGTGCTATACTTTCTAGAGTCATTTTTTTGCTGAGGAAATTAAAGAGCTGTGTTCCAGATAAATACGTTAGATCAGCATACTTTGCATTCTTTTTCAGAGCATCATATATTATGGAATTCTTTTTGCGGGGAATAGCAGCCATACCCATGATATTCTTATGCTACAAAAAAGATTGTCAGGGTTATCATGGGCTCAGGCAAGTGGGAACATGAAAACCATTATGTGTGTGTGTGTGTGTCTTTTAATTTACAGAAAAACATTTATCCAGCTCTTACAAGACTAGTCCTTTTTATTCTTTTAATGCATTTATTGAAGGTGATTCTGTTTGAAATTTCAATATGATAACACTAATGGGGAGATACCATACCATTCAATATTTTAGCATAATCACTGTATAAAGTTATCCACACAATATTTTACTTATGTAATATTATTAATATTGACTTTGTCTCTTACTTGTAAAAGTACAACGGCAATAAAAATTTATATTATTATTACTATTATTATCGAACGTCCATAATGACCCACCGATCGTAGCATGACCTCCTTTTTACGGAGAAAAACACAAAGGAAGACTCTTTTCACAAAATACTCATGTTTCGGTTGTATGTCTTGAAATATAATTCCACTTCTTTTTACTGTTCTAATTAAGGCCAATTCACACTGTCCGTCACGTCACGTCACGTCACCGTCCGTCAGAACATTCCGCAATGTATTTCTAATGGCGGCATTCACACTGTCCGTCACCGGACCGTCACGTCACGTCAACGTCCGTCAAGCTTTCTCGAGAAGAACGTTTTGACAGAACGGCCGTCTGCTAACATCGGAAGTTAAACTATTTTCGTCACGCGAATTACGTGTTGCAGTCGACGACTGCACTGTTTATATGCAAATGTGTCTTATTCATCTTTGTGTTGTTGTTGTACCTCGTTTTAGGGGTAAATCTCAAATGTTTCATGACGACTTAAATATTTTTGCCAATTGAGTGTCCCCCTAAAATCGAGGTCGGATATCTGAAACCAAAAAATGGTTAATGTTACCTAACATTGTAAAAGAAACGACGGAAGAGACTGTTTATTTGAATAAGATTGTAATTTGATTACGCATTTTTCATTAAATATCACTTTAAATGAAAATGTCAGTTCTAATGAAAGACAAAAATTCAGTTGTTTACGACGGCATTAACAATGTCAGCGAGCAAATCGTAATGGTTAATGTATACAGGCGCTATTTATTCTCTTACAAGTATGATTTGATGTCTTCATATGTTTATTTTTTCGCTTGAAAATAGATGTCGATGTTTTGAAATGTTGTTTCAGTTCTCAGTAAGTTGGCCAAGAACATACACTGTAAAGTTTACTTTGGCCGTTAATAACATTTAGCGTTGTTGTTCCCCCTTTCTAGTATTAAACTATGACTTTCTACATAACAGATCGTCACTCATAACCTAACTTTCAACATCGCGTATTGAGACGGACGAATTGACGTGACGGACATGGACGGACAGTGTGAATACAACTTGACGTGACGGTTCCGTGACGTGACGTTGACGTGACGGACAGTGTGAATTGGCCTTTATTAGTAACATCTCAAAAATTCAATCGTACATACGACTTTCTGGTTATTTAGAACTGTTTCTGACAGTGATATCGGGAAAGAGCGTTATTTACTGCGTGCTTTGTCATTCTTATATTCATGTTTTTTCGAGTTTCCCTCAAACTTTTTTTTCACTTGTGATGTATCAGTTGAACCGGTTGCAACATTGTTTCGATATGTATATTCGATATAGAAGGACCTGTTGCATAACAGTATCTTTGGCTGCGCTCACTTGAATAGATGTATACATTATTGCAGAAGAGCAAATAAACACGGGAGCTGGAAGCTCTCCAAAATAAATGGCGGTTATCTGAAACAAGTTCTAGTACTCCTTCTGATATGATTCATACTTACATGTTATATCTTTGGTTTCCAGTCGGGTAATGTAGGAAAAATGCAATGTCACTGTACCCAGATTAAAGTCATTAAGGTCCGTAGATCACCAGGGATGTTTCACATTCCAATGCGTTATCTTCCGTGACTCCAGTCTTGCCAGAAAGAACAGCTGACAGGATAGGTGTTATTGTTGTGTCAGGATGGATCCGATAACCAAAGGAAAATTAGCTGTTGAGTCACTGAAAAGTTTTGTAAACAGTAGTTTGTCCAATAAAGAACCATGGCAAATAGTGACAATGACAACAGGAGTAGTATTGGCCAGCGTTTGGTTTTTTGATTTTATCAACCAAGACGAAAGTAATTCGAATGATTATCTCCCCACATATAATCAACAATGCTGCCTAACTTGTAATGATACAAATTTTTAACATTTACAGGCGTGCCGTCCCGATTAAAGAAGACCGTGTTTCGATTAGCAAGGAAAATACCAGCGGTTGCCAGGAAAATTGACAGTGAGATGTGTAATATGAGAAAGACATTTGAAGATGAAGTCAAACACCGCAATGAAAAAATCGAGTACATCACGAATTTGCCTGAGAGTGGAAAGAATCACGAGGAAATAATCAAACTAGTGAAATCCTATTTGGAACTAGGTAAGGTGGGATGCCCTAGTCTTTCTTTGCTATTTTTCTTAATCCATTGTACACAATATTGTAAAGAATACTGATAATTAAATATGAAACTTAGATGAGAGAGTGAGAAAGCCTGCTAAGAATGGCATAAACATAAAATAGTGTGAAATTCATGTTTGATTTTTTTGTGACCCTTACAAACTGTCAGATTTATGACTTGGTACTGTTCTTCTCCAAAATCATTATTTGGCTCAAGATAATTTATTTGACTTATCTTAGTCATCTATCACCTTTTGTCTAACATTCATCTTTGTATTGACTTTTGTGCTTCCATCGCTGTCAGAATGATTTGTCTGTGGCAGTACTTGTCTTTTCTAACTGTGGCTAGAAGGATCAAGCAATTGGATGTCCAGTGTGGAATAAAAATGTTGTTACAAAAATGATACTCACCTTTCAGAAGTGTCTGCCTAGGTGTGTTTGGATGTGGATATGTGTGAGTGTGTGTGTATTTGTTTACCTTCCTTTTTTGTCCCCTAAGGTAATTCCTTCCACTCCTGGGATTGGAATGGCTCCTTTTCCACTTCCTTAAAACCCATATCCTTCCCTTTCTCCTCTCCTTCCTTCCTCTTTTTCCCGAAGAAGCCACCACTGGTGGCGAAAGCTCGAATGTTTGTGTGTTTTTGTGTGTGTTTGGTGTTTCTGTCGACGAGCTTGTACTTTAGGTAAGTCAAAAATCTTTATATATTATATGAGAAATGGTGGCATTCTGTTTGGGTAGGTTTTCAGCAAATGTACATGAAAATGAACAAAACCCTATGTACGGAGCTCTTCCATTACAAGTCTAGATTGGACTGTAACTTTGAGCTGTGGCTAGGCTACAGATCTGTCAACACAACAAATTTTTTTTCTTTCATTTTGTTGGCTTTGTCAACTCACAAACCAAACTGTCACCTCCGAACCCAACCTAGACCTTGACATTATGTATCAGACTGAGACTGTCACCATAACTGTCTCACTACAAGTAATTTGTATTACCTTCTGACTAACGTATGTACAAGCAGAGATGTTGCCAACCTTTGCGTTCTATGTCGTGAATGAGAGACGTATTCCATATGTCGGTGGGGACCGATCTAGGCATTATCTGTATGGAACTCTTACTTTCAGCCTGTGAATCTGAAAAATTACAGGGTGATGGAATGTAAAGCTCTTTGTTTATCGGCATTAAAGGGACTCAAAAAAAAAAACCTGTAGATTAAAATGCAGAGTTTGTATTAGGCCTATATTCATTCTTACACATCAAGGAATCATGAATTTAACATTGGAGGGAAGTGTGTGGGGTAAAAATCTTAGTGGGAATCCAAGTGAAAGAAACATTAAGTAGGTTCAAATAAGGAGACTGTGGACATTATTCGTTGAATACTTCCATGTCAAATATCAATTGCAAAATCAACTAGCCTACACAGATTTCACAGATTCAGTGTCAAAAACAACTAGAAACTCCAATTATACAATCATCACCTTATGTCACAGAATACCTAACATTGTGAGCTCTGCAACAAATGTCACAAAATGTAAATTGGCATAATGTGGTAATGAGTACTTCAATAATGATTGTGTTGGTATTGCCAACTTCAGTAATTGCTCATGCACAGGCAGAATCAACAAGTTGAGATTATGGTGAAGGGGCTAATTGTATTACAATACAAAGAGCCCTGTGCAGGGTAGAGTGAGGTGATATATGTCCCTCTTGGTCTTCTTGTAAGAACAACAACAACCCATATCTATTTGAACGTGCTTGCTGTATTTGTCATTTGGTTCCTCTCTGCGATTTTTACTCCATACACTTCCCTGCATTGTTAATTTCATGATTTCACGAAGTTTAGGAATGTAGGCCTATCCTACCAATTGATCCCTATTTTCAGTCATGATATGCCAGAAATTCCTTTTCTCCTCAATTCTGTTCAGTGCCTCCTCATTAGTTACGTGATCTACCTACCTATCTTCAGCATTCTGCTGTAGAATCGCATTTCAAAAGCCACTTCCTCTTCCTGCATAAACTATTTCTTGTCCGTGTTTCAGAACCGTACAAGGCAACACTCCACACAACTCCCTTCAGAAAACACTTCCTTACATTTAAGTTAATATTTGATGTTACCAAATTTCTCTTTTTCAAAGACACTTTTCTTCCCATTGCTATTCTGCATTTTATATCCTCTGTTGTGTGACTACCATGAGTTATTTTACTTCTTGAGAAACAAACTGTGTCTACCACCTTTATTGTTTCGTTACCTAATCTAATTCCTTCAGCATTGCCTGATTTTCTTAGACTGCATTCCATTACTCTTGTTTTGTTGTTATTACCTTTGAACACATTGTCCATTTTGTTCAATTGCTCTTTCAGATACTTTGCTATCTCTGACAAAATTAAAATGTCATTGTTTTTACTTCTTAACCCCGAACTTTAATTCCTTCTCCAAATTTCTCCTTGATTTCCTTTACAGTTTTCTCAATTTACAAATTGAATAACACTGGAGGGTATAACCCTGTCTTACTTTCTTCCCAACCACTGCATCCCTTTCATATCCTTTGACTCTTTTAACTGCTGTTATTATCTATTCCAGGGGCTTCATTTCGACTTAGGTCTTTCAGTGCTCTGTCAAATTCTTCTCTCAGAATAGTATCTCCTATTTCATCTTCATCTATTTGCTCTTTCCATCCTACAATATTGTTTCGGAGTTCATTTCCTTTGTGGAGCCCTCTATATATTCATTTCAGCTTTCCCTTCCTGTCTCAGAACTATTTTTCTATTAAAGTTCTTGATATTCATACAGCTGTTTTTCTTGTCTCCAAATGTCTTATTTTTCTTTAGGCGGTATCTATTTTTCCCCTAGTTATACATTCTTCTAAAGAATTACATTTGGACTGTAGCCATTCCTGCTTAACCATTTTACACTTCCTGTCAATCTCACCTGTACTCCATTTTACCTGCTTCATGTAATTCATTTATTATACCTTCAGTATTTCTTGTGATATCCAGAGATATTTTGCAGGTCTTGCCTTTCTACCTCTTTGGTCGTCTGCTGCCTACACTAATTTCCTTTTTCAAAGCTACCCAGTCATCTACTGCTGTGCCCCCCCCCCCCCTCCCTCCTGTGTTTCTGTCAGTTGTTGCCCAAAGCTCCCTCTGAAACTTTCAAGATCTTAAGGTTTCTTCAATTTATCCAGGTCCCATTTCCTTATTTTCCTACCTTTCTACAGTTTCTTCACTTTCAGTCTAGTTCTAACCATGAGATATGGTCAGAGTGTATATCTGCCCCTGGGTATGTCTTAGTTTAAAGCTGGTTCCGAACTCTTATGTGTTACCATATAAACTCTATCTGGTACCTTTCAGTATCTCTGGGTCTCTTCCGAGAGTATAGCTGTCTTTTTTAATCCTTAAACTAGGTGTTTATTATGATAGAATTATGTTGTGTGCAAAATATGCACTAGGCACAAATAATATACAGAAGTATGCTGATTCACACACCCAATCACGTGAAATCACACACATGAGCAAGAGCTCTATATTACGCAATGGGGGAAGTGAGCTGCATCAACAGTTGGCGTGGTTACAAAACCCCGTTTTAAGCGGGCAGGATTGTTAATACTGGCTCGGAAGTCGGACTGTGAGCACTTAGAAAGGCTATGAGAAAAAGGAAAATACAAGAGAGAAGGAAATAGTGATAAAGGGATGCTTTAGAAACTCAGCTTGCCCTTTTCTCACATGACATATTGCGAGCCATGGATGAAGGGCAAGAGGCGGATTGTTTTTTTCTCAATTTCAAAAGGTCTTTTGACATGATGCCACACTGCAAACTGCTAATGAAGATAGAAGCATATGGAATAGGTTCACAGATTTGTGGAGTGGGAAAAACAATCCCAGCATTAGTAGTGAACTTCTTGATACAGTTGCGTCATTCAAATACCTAGGGGGTGCCACACTCAACCTTTTTCCTCACTGGGCCAAATTCTCGAAAGCTTTATTTCAAGTGGGCCACAGCATTATCAAAGGACAAAATAACACTGTGAAATAACTACATACATTTGTTTTATGATTAAAATCTATTTTAATATATAATTGATGAAACGAATATTATCGAAGGAAACTTTCCTGGTGGGAAAGACATCACACCAATAAGTATTTACAAATAATTATAATTGTAAATGATTGTGTGAAAGAGTGTTGCAGAAATGGTTATTGCGGTTGGCAAACTGGCATATATGTATCCCAAATTAAACAAGTTGCTGATCCATGTTTATTTTGCACTACAAAAGAGTCAGTTTCCCACTGATCTTGAAACAGTCTTCTTTCATGCTGAACACTTGCGAGACAGATTAACAGTGTCACACTCAATAGCACTCAGAATGGATACTTCAGCCCACCAAAAAGGATGTGATTGCAAGCGCTGTCCAAGCTGCCACAGCTGCCACCTGGGAATGACAGGGAGGGGGATAGCATGGGGCACGCAAACACTCCAGTGCTCGTCAGAGGGAGAACGTGCTGCTTACATTCAGGCTATTGGCTGTACGCATCACATCCATTTTTATTTGTCAGTCATTAAAGATTTTTCTGTAAAATTTTGATTACTGGACGACTAGCTTGCCAGGCCACTCAAAAAAGCTCAGCGGACCACAAGTGGCCTGTGGGCCGCAGGTTGAATATCGCTGATCTAGGCATAACATTGCAAAGCAATATGAAATGGAATGACAGTTGTGAGTAAGGCAGACAGCCAACTTCGGTTTATTGGGATAATTTTGGGAGGAAGGAAGGAAGGAGAGTGGTGTTTACCGCCCCGTCAACAGCATGGTCATTAGGGGTGGAGCTTCGGCTTGGATTGTTTGGGCAAGGATGAGGAAGGAAATCAGCCATGCCCTTTGAAAGGAACCATCCCGGCATTTGCCTTGAGTTATTTAGGAAAATCACGGAAAACCTAAATCTGGATGGCTGGAGGTGGATTTGAACCACCTTCCTCCTGAATGCGAGTCCAGTGTGTTACCACTGCGCCACCTCGCACAGTGGAATTTTAGGAAGATGTACTTCATCTGTAAAGGAGGCCGTGTATAAGATGCTTGTACGGCCATGTCTTGAGTATAGCTCAAGTGTTTGGCACCTGCAGCAGATCAGTTTACTGGTAGGTTTGATCAATGCGCGAGTGTCACAGAAATGCTCCGGGAACTCAAATGGGAATCACTGGAGGAAAGAAGACGCCTTTTGTGAAATTCTGTTGAGGAAATTTAGAGGGCTGGATTTTGAAGCTGAGTGTAGAATGAGCTTCCTGACGCGTAATGATAACAAAGACAATATAAGAGAAATTAGGGTTAGTACGGAGGCATATAGACATTCTTTTTTCCCCTCTTTCTATTTGGGAATGGTATAGGAAACGAAATGCCTACTAGTGGTACAGTGTACCCTCCGCCACATACTTTACAGTGGATTGCGGAATATATATGTAGATGTAGAAAACAGTAACGAAGGAAAATCATAGTGTTATGGGGCAGAAGAGAGGCCATGTGGCAAAATCTAATGATGGAAAGTCTAGTTTGGAATTAAATAATATAATAAGGACAGTTTACAACCCTCCATAAAGACGTAATGACAAGTTGCGACCAGCACATAAAAAAGACATACACATACATCATTTAAGCTGTTAGCCATGGCCTTCGTCAGACTATAGAACAGTGCTGCAATTACACAGTCACACAATTGTCAACTCTGATTGCGCACTTTGAATCATGCTATGCGATGTGGAAATAGGAAAGGGGAGGCAGGGAGGATAGTAAGGTTGCATCTAGGCGGTGGCAATGGATACAGCATGGCCTTGCACAGCATGTACGTATTAGACTCCTAAGTATGTAAGTATTAAATTCCTAAGCTGCATCTCATACCACCCATCTAATACGTACATGCTCTGTAAGGCCATGCTGTAGGCATCCCTACCACTGTGACACAATCTTCCTATTCCCCCTCTCCTCTCCTATTTACACATCACAGAGCATGATCGTGATTTGGAGTGTGGCAGCCGGAGATGACAGTTGTATGACTGTGTTGTGTGCCTGTGTGATTGCGTGAATCTTCTATATTCTGAGGAAGGCCATGGACGATAGCTTAAGTGTTGTATGTATGTGTCTTTTTTTATGTGCCTATCCCAACTCATCATTATGTCTGTGCAGTGAGTCTTAAACTTCATAGTTCCATTCAGGTAATGAAAACTTTGTTTCACCATCTTCCAGTGGCTAATGGTTGCTTTATTATATATAGATGAGTTACAGTACACTCCAAATAGCTTCTCAATAGGGTTCTGTGTTGTCCAGTGGTGCAATATTGACTAGATTTTCTTTATATGTCACCATTTGACACTTCATAGATGCAGCCACTGGATCATATCAACAAATTTCCACTTTCTTTGTACACATAGACTGATTATAAAAATTCATGTGAACTTATTTTAAATTCCATACCAAAATATGATATTGATTATGAAATACACAAATGTTATTCCCAACATCTGAATTCAGCTTTTTCAAAACTTTAGTCATGCTTTGTCCTCCTTCCAATTACTAGTCCAGCAGCAACAAACACTGCTTTAATGATGGTTCTGTCTTAATCATTGTTAACAAATCCTAATATCATCAGATAACTTGAGAGTTTCTCATTGCAGCCCTTCAGAACTCATTATAGGCCGTATAAACTCTTCTTTAGGTTGTAAACACTATTTGTATCATCACTGAATCTGAAGGTTGGTTCATATAGATTTCCTCCTGCAGATCGCTGTACACATGTTTTTACATGAAAAGTTATCATTTTTATTTTATTTGTAGCTGATAGACTTAGAAGCAGTCTAATTGATTTGTAATATTCTACAGGACTGAAGGTTTCTGAGTATTCCTGTCCTCCTCCTTGCACAAAACCTCTTGCAACTAGTCTGGCTTTTATGTCTGTCTGTCTTGCTTTTTACGCATTACCCAACTACAGGTTAAAGGTTTCACATTCTTTGGAAGTTCTAGAAGTGTCCAAGTTTTCAGTTTTGTTAGGGATCTGAGTTCATCAGGAAATGCTTTGTACCAATTTTCATCTTTCAAGGCATTTTAAATCTAGAAGTCTTCAACTTCAACTATCATGCCAAATTTTGCATTATTGATGCATTACACAAGATGCATTTCATAGTCTGTAAATCTGACAGACTGTCTGTTGTATTCACGGAAAACAACTCTCTCACTGCTACACAGAACACTGGCGTGCACTGGCTGTACGAATACCCGCGAAGTGAGCTCGAACTTGGTAAACAACACACTGCGCGCAGAGCACAACTCTGCGCTGTTTGTGTCATTGACTCGCCCGTGGCGTGCTGTGGTGTTTTCCGCATTTTCCCGCGGTGCATTCTCGCGGCCGACTCCCGGCGTATGTTATCGGCTGTGTGTGTGTCTTAAAGCATTCCTTTCCCCTTGGGGAGGCTCGGATCCGAGCAATGTCCATGACGTCATCATCTATTGGGCTCTGACTGAGGTTGCGGGCGGGCACCGTTGCGTAGGGTCGGAAGTACTTGGGGCGCGGGCAGTGTTGGCGCCCTTCCCCCGACAACCCATATGGCAGGACCAGTGATGGTGGCTTGGTCTCCATCTCCACCTCGGTCCCAGGACCTGGTGATAGTGGACCTGAAGGGAGCAATGCATCAGGAGGAGATGAATCCAGCATGGGCGTTGGCTGTACCCGCAAAGGTGTAGGTCCCTGAGAGGAGGGACCTGGGTCAGTCCCTGGCTGAGGCAGACAACTTGCAGGTAATGGCAGGAACCTCTCTTCGGCCTGTGGGCTGGTTAGTGGAGCAGACTGGTGCGGGAGCATCGGCTGAGGGATGGGGAGCTCCCGATCTTCCACACGCAGGCGCAGCTGGTCGTGGTGATGTGCAGTGATGCCGTCTTCTGTGCGTATGTCGCAGAGACGGCGGCTGCGGCATCTGGTGATGATGGCAGGAATCCATTTCGGTCGACATCCGAACCCACGTGCCCAGACAGCCATCCCTGGTCGGAAGCAAGAAGATGGAGACACAGATGAATGTCCCGGGCTCGGATGCAGGAGATGAAGCAGAGTCCGGGGCTGCTGGCCATGGATAAGTTCCGCAGGACTATTGTCGCCAAACGGGGTGAACCGAAAAGATGAAAGAAATTGATCGAGGGCCACATCTGAAGGGTACTGAGCCACATATTTTTTTAACTGGGTCTTAAAGGTGCGAACAAATCTTTCAGCCTCCCCATTTGACTGCGGATGGAAGGGTGGGGCAAGGACATGGCGGATACCCTGGGTGTTGCAGGAGGAGGCAAAATCGCGTGAAACAAACTGAGGACCATTGTCTGACACCACCGTAGTGGGAAGGCCTTCAATCGAGAAAATGCGTGACAAGGCTGCAACCGTGGCCGAGGCTCAGGTTGAAAGGCAACGGACCACGTACAGGAACTTAGAGAAGGCATCAATAACCAGCAACCAATAGGCATTAAGGAAGGTGCCCGCAAAATCAATGTGCAGGCGATCCCAGGCCTGCGAAGGTTGAGGCCATGGGGGGAATGTTGCCCGAGTGGAGGCTTGATGTTGCGCACAGAGCGAGCATGAGGTAACCATATGAGACACATTGCTGGCCAGGCCCGGCCAAAACACATGGCGGCGGGCCAATGCCTTAGTACGAGATACATCTACATCTACATACATACTCCACAATTCACTGTAAGGTGCGTGGCGGAGATACCCCCCAATGATCGGCGTATAGCAGCTTGAGGACCTCTGAGCGGAGGGCTGATGGAATGACGACCCGAGGAGAGGAATCCTCAGAATCAAGGAGAAGCACGCCATCTACAACAGAAAAACGGTGTCGAAATGCATAGTAGTTTCTGAGGGGGTCCGATGCCCGTTTCGGCAGAGTCTCAGGCCAGCCCTGCTGGACCAAACGGATCACCTTGCGGAGGACCGGGTCTGTGGCACTAGCCAGAGCCACCTTGGCACCCATGATTGGAAAACCATCCACTGCTTGCTGAGTGGCTAAGTCGACATGAAAGCACAGCAATTCTTCCTGATCAAAGTCTGGGTCTGGTCCAGCCGGAAGCCGGGAGAGCGCATCCTAATTTGCATGTTTGGATGTAGGGCGGAAGTGTATCACATAGTTATATCGAGATAGGAACAGTGCCCAACGCTGAAGACGGTGAGCGGCCTTGTCTGGTAGTGATGCCGAAGGGTGAGAGAGAGAAACCAGGGGCTTGTGATCAGTTACGAGATGAAATTTTACGCCATACAGAAAGACATGAATCTTCTTCAGAGCGTAGACAATAGCAAGGGCCTCCTTCTCAATTTGCGAATATCTGGTTTGTGCCGGAGTGAACGTTTTAGAGGCGAAAGCAATCGGTCGCTCTGATCCGTCTGGATATTTATGAGCGAGCACTGCCCCAATCCCATGTTGAGAGGCGTCCGCTGCTAAGACAAGGGGGAGGCCGGGTTGATAGGTGACGAGGCAGGGAGCCGATTGTAGCAGCTCCTTTAATGTACAAAATGCTTTTTCACTGGCCGATGACCAATGGAAGGAAGTCCCTTTGCGCAGCAGGTCATGCAGGGGTTTTGCAATAGATGAAGCCCCCGGCAAGAATTTATGATAATAAGCGACCTTTCCTAAAAACACTTGCAGGTCCTTGACTGATGTCGGCTGAGGGAGAGCCAACAATGGAGACACATTCTGACGAAGGGGCTTGCTGCCCTCACTAGAAACCTCAAACCCCAAAAAAAGTGATAGAAGGCTGAAAAAAGTGGCATTTCTCCAGGTTACACGTCAACCCTGTCTCCTGTAGTACTGTGAACAGCGCACGTAAGTTGCATAAATGTTCATCGGCTGAGGACCCGGACACTACTATATCATTGAGATAATTGAAACAACCGGGCACCGACAGTGTGAGTTGTTCGAGGAAACGCTGAAAAATTGCTGGAGTGCTGGCCACCCTGATGGGCAACCTCAAGTATTGGTACAAACCAAAGGGCGTGTTCAGGACCAAGAGATGTTGAGAGTCAGCATTGAGAGGAACTTGCAAATATGCCTCAGAGAGATCTATCTTTGAAAAATATTGTCCACCCGGCAATTTCGCAAGAAGCTCGTCTGGGCGCGGCAATGGATAAGTGTCGATGATAGATTGGGCATTCACAGAATGTTTGAAATTGCCACAAAGGCACAACCGCCCCGACGGTTTTTTTACAATGACCATGGGAGTTGCCCATTCACTAGACGGAATGCGTTTTACCACCCCAGCTTCCTCCAGGTGGTACAGCTCCGCTTTGACGTGGTCACAGAGTGCAATCGGAACCGGCCGAGTGCGGAATAAAAGGGGCCTGGCGGAGGGCTTCAAGGTGATGTGGGCTTGGAAATTATTAGCACAGCCCAACCCCGCCGAAAACAGCACCGAAAATTCGGTGTGTAAAGAGTCTAGTTGCGGAAATGGCACCTTGTCAGAGACAATGTTAACGTCGTCGGAAATAGTGAACCCAAACCCCTGAAAGACGTCAAGACCAAACAAGTTGTCCGTGTGAGCATTGTTTACAACAAGAAAAGTGAGCCTATGAGTGAAAGATTCGTATGTAACAGGTGCTGAGAACTGTCCCAGGATCGGAATATTTTGTTTATTGTAACTGACCAATTTCTGTGACACCGGTAAGAGAGAGGGAGAACCCAGATCCAAATAAGTCTTTGAGTTCAATAAGGTGACAGCCGCGCCTGTGTCCACTTGCATACGCAACTGTTTGTGGAAAACCGTGACGTCAATAAAGAGCTTGTTGGGTGCAACCGAAATCACTGAGATGCAATTTACGTCCTTCTCGGCGTCGGAATCTTGGATTTTGGAGGCACAAACAGAAGCAATTTGACCTTGCTTGTGGCACTGATGACACGTGGACCACCGCTTGGGGCAGTGAGGTCTGTCATGATCGACAAAACAGGAGGGACACGAAGGAAGCATTTTCCGATTGCGTGACTGCACGCCGCCTGGCTCGAGTTTCTGCTGCCGTGCAATGGGCCGATCGCCCTGGCGCCGAGACTGCGCGCGGACTGCCGCGACCGTGTCATCTCTTTGCGACCCTGCCTGTAATGGGGAAGAAGTGGGTTGGATTTCCGCCACCTCACACCAAGCCTCTATTTGGTTGCCCGCCGCCGCGAAACCTCGAAAGACTGCGCAATGTTAAGGACCTCTGAAAGAGAAGGATTTTCACACAGGAGAGCGCGTTCGCGAACCTCGCAATCGGGGGAGAGCCGAATAATAGTGTCCCGGACCATATAATTGGCATACGATTATTTATGCACATCCGTAACAAAATGACGACGACGGCTTAAACCGTGGAGGTCCGCGTCCCACGCCCGATAAGACTGTTGTGGCCGCTTCCTGCAGCGGTTAAACCCAACACGGGCCGCTATCACATGAGTCCGTTTTTCAGTAATATTGTGAAAAAAGGACGCACATTGGATCGAAAAATAGCGACGCAGGATCCTGCAAAGGGGCGAGTTGGCAAAGGAGCTGATACAGACGAGGCAACAGCCACGACAGGAATAACGCACGACATAAGGTGCCATCAGACCAGCCAAAACCTGAAAATGTTGTCTTAACCATTTTTCATAAGCGTCCCACTCTTCGACGTACTCGTCGTACGCTGGAAAAGGTGGCGGATAAGATGGAAGGGGCGCGGGGTCCAAACAACCTGTGGGGTGGACGGGGGTTGGGACCCAATAGACAAGGCTGTAGCAAGAGATTGTAATACCTGGTTTTGAGCGTGATTCGCCGATGAAAAAACCTCTTGTTGTTCGACGAGGCGACGCAGAATCACATCGGAAGAACCAGTAGACATTGTGTAAGACGAACAACCACTTCAGACGGAAAACGCGCAGAGGAAAAAAAAAAATACCGCACTCGTCGCCAAATGTTGTATTCACGGAAAACAACTCTCTCACTGCTACACAGAACACTGGCGTGCACTGGCTGTACGAATACCAGCGAAGTGAACTCGAACCTGGTAAACAACACACTGCGTGCAGAGCACAACTCCACGCTGTTTGTGTCATTGACTCGCCCGTGGCGTGCTTCGACGTTTACCGCATTTTCCCCGTGGCACGCTCTCGCGGCTGACTCCTGACGTATTTTATCGGCTTTGTGTGTGTCTTACAGCACTGTCTAAGATTTTGTTGGTGGTGAGACTATATTTTATATTTTGTTATCAGACGACATGCTGTACTCTTCAGAGAGATCACACAGTGAATCATCAGACATCCAGTTCATTCTGAATACTGGTTTTTGATTTCATTCTTCTTTTCTCCTGTGAAAGTTTTTACTGCAGTAATTTCTACTTTGTAATCTGTTCTTTTATCAAATATGACATTGTCGGAAACAAAGATGTCCATTTCACCCAGTAGATATATTCTGTAACAGGGTTAATACAGATCATATCTGATGAAGATTCCTTTCTTTGATTTCTTTACAGTATTTCTTTGGTTTTGATCCTCAATCAAAACCTTTCAGTCACAAACAAAACTTCTCAATTTAGTGAGATCTATTCTTCATCGAAACCACAATTCAGCAGGACTTTCGGCTAAATTGCAGAGGTAGTTGCCCAGGCACTGCAAATGTTGCAAACACTACAGAATACCTATGTATACACCAAAGCAGTCAACCATAGAGCAGGTATAGCATGTTTTATTTTATGATCTGTGTGAAACAGTGATTATTTTAAATGAAAGTTGGATTAGGTATAGGTTAAACAAGAAGTTTTTTTTAGTATGTGGGGGTGCATAGCATCCGAATCTCCAGTTCAGAAACGCTCAATTGATTTACAGTTTTATCGGACTTTTTGCTTTCACTGAATTTCTTCAAGTTTAATTTAACATAAAGACTGCATAATTTATTGCTTCGGCCCACAGATTCTCGTTGAACTTTCATGCATGTGTTGCTGATAGTGCTGACTTGACAACTGTGCGCATTTCTCTTTTAATCCTTGTGATTTGTTGAAGAGTGTACGTGGGTACTGTGCGGTTTATGTGTATGTGACTGGTGCTTGACATACAGACATTGACAAAGGCGCCATGAATGACAGGCGGTGAAGGCAGCCAATGAGGAGTCATGTTTGGGTGTCCAATAAGATTGCATGTTTGATGTCTAGTAAATTTGGCATCAGTTATATAATTTGTTCTGGTGTTCATGTGCAGCATTTTTGTTGATGTACTTGATATTTCATTTATAATCCGATCTAATGTGTGGTTCATGGTGTGGGTTCCTGTAGTCATGTCCTAGTTCATGAACCACGGGCAACGTATGAGTGGCCAAGTAAGTGGTCCTGACACTTGAGATACTAGTTACTTTGGAATAAGGTTGGGCATCTTGGACATATTCTGAGTCGTGGCCACCTTTGTGCTCATACGGCAAAGACTACCAAATCCACGGGTTAGTCCCTCAACCGTTACGGGTAGAACCCAGTGGGGCCCTGGGCAAGTAAGGCTAGCAACCTGATTCCCAGGTACTTCAATATCATGCTGGCAACAATCAGAGCAAAATGCCTCGGACCTTTGGAGGTGATGGAGTCCCACCTCTAATTGAAACACCAGGGACTCCTCCAATACGACTTGGCAAAAGATCTGGAATGAGATGCGAAGCTATTAATATCAATGGGGATTAACTGGGAAGAAGGTAGAGCTGGCGGAGGCTTCAAGTAAGATGGGGTTAGATGTCTTAGCTGTTAGTGACGTTAGAGTAAGGGGAGAGAAAGAGGACGAAGTCGGAGAATACAAGGTCTACCTGTCAGGAGTCAAAGTAGGAAGAGCACAGTGGGGTGTAGGGTTTTACATCAGGAAAGCAATCCAACCCAGCATGATTGCAATAAGGTATGTAAATGAACGACTGATGTGGGTAGATTTGGCCATCTCCAGCAAGAAAATTAGGATTTTGGCAGTGTATTCACCCTGTGAAGGGACAGAGCAAGATGAGATGTACAGATTTTACAACGAACTTAGTGATGTAGTTGTTAGAGTGAAGGATAAGGATAGTGTTTTACTCATGGGCGATTTCAACGGAAATCGAACAGAAGGTTATGAAAGGGTTATGGGTAAGTTTGGAGAGGATATGGAGGCCAACAGGAACGGAAAACAACTCTTGGATTTCTGTTCCAGTATGGGCTTAGTTATCACAAACTCCTTCTTTAAGCATAAGGACATTCGCCGCTATACTTGGGAAGGAAAGGGAACCAGATCTATCATTGACTATACAATAACAGACCAGGAATTCAGGAAGACAGTCAAGGATACACGTGTTTTCAGGGGGTTCTTTGATGATACTGATCATTATTTAATCTGCAGTGAAATGGTTTTGTGAGGCCAAAAGAACAGAGTCAAGTCCATATGTAGAAGATAAGAGTGGAGAAGCTTCAAGGCAAGGAAATTAGGCAGAAATACATAGCAATGATCTCGGAAAGGTACCAGTTAGATGAATGTAATGATTTACAGTCACTGAAAGAGGAATGGTCAAGGTACATGGACACATTACTGGAAGTAGCCAGGGAATGTCTTGAACAGTAGTGTGTAAAGATAGAAAGAAGCACTGGTGGAATGACACAGTCAGGGCAGCCTGTAAAAAGAAAAAGAAGGCATTTCAAAAATGGCTCCATACTAGAAATCAGGTAGAGAGAGAAAGTTATGTTGAGGAAAGAAACAAAGCCAAACAGATAATTGCAGACTCCAAGCAGAAATCATGGGAAGACTTTGGAAATAAGCTATAAACTCTGGATCAAGCCGCGGGAAGACCATTTTGGAGCGTAATTAGCAATCTTCGAAAGGGAGGGAAGAAGGAATTAACAAGTGTTTTGGACAGGCCAGGAAAGCTACTAGTCAATCCTGTGGATGCCTTGAGCAGATGGAGGGAATATTTTGAAGAATTGCTCAATGTAGGTGAAACGTTCAATGATGTGTCAGATTTTCAGGTAGAATGGGATAGGAACGACGATGGAAACAGGATCTCATTTGAGGAAGTGGAGAAAATGGTCAGTAGATTACAGTGCAATAAAGCAGCTGGGGTGGATGAAATTAAGCCAGAACTCATCAGATACAGTGGAATATCAGGTCTGACAGGATAATTTAGAAGGCGTGGGAATCGGGACAGGTTCCGTCTGACTGGACGAAATCGGTAATCACGCCAATTTTCAAACATGGGAACAGAAAAGATTGTAACAACTATCAAGGTATCTCTTTAATTAGCATTGTAGGGAAAATATTCTCAGGTATTGTTGAAAGGAGAGTGTGAGTATTAATTGAGGACAATTTAGATGAAAATCAGTGTGGGTTTAGGCCTCTTAGAGGCTGTCAGGACCAGATCTTTAGCTTACGGCAGGTAATAGAAAAGTGCTATGAGTGGAACAGGGAATTGTATCTATGTTTCATAGATCTAGAAAAGGCTTATGACTGTGTCCCTAGGAGGAAGCTACTGTCAGTTCTACAATATTATGGTATGGGAGGCAAACTTCTGCAGGCAATTAAAGGGCTTTACACGTAGACTGTTAGGCAGCAGTTAGAGTAGATGACAAATTAAGCTCATGGTTCAGGGTAGTTTCAGGGGTAAGACAAGGCTGTAACCTGTCACCACTGCTGTTCATACTATTCATGGATCATATGTTGAAAACAGTAGAGTGGCAGGGCGGGATTAAAATAGGTGAAAACAAAATAAGCAGTCTCGCATATGCGGATGACTTAGTTGTAATGGCCGATTCAATTGAAAGGTTGCAAACTAATATTTCAGAGCTAGATCAGAGGTGCAAGGATTATGATATGAATATCAGCATCTCCAAAACGAAAGTAATGTCAGTGGGAAAGAGATTTAAGCAGATTGACTGCCAAATAGTAGGAACAAAGTTAGAGCAGGTAGACAGTTTCAAGTACCTGGGATGTATTTTATCACAGGATGGAAACATAGTGAAATAACTGGAATCAAGGTGCAGCAAAGCTAATGCAGTGAGTGCTCAGCTAAGATCTACTCTCTTCTGCAAGAAGGAAGTAAGTACAAAGACTAAGTTAGCGGTGCACCGCTCTATCTTTCGGCCAACTTTGTTTTGTGGGAGTGAAAGTTGGGTGGATACAGGTTACCTTATTCATAAGGTAGAGGTTACAGTTATGACAGTAGCAAGAATGATTGCAGGCACTAATAGATGGGAACAATGGCAGGAGGGTGTCCATAATCAGGAAATCAAGGAAAAACTGGGAATGAAGCAGTTAGAGTGAACAGACTGAGATGGTCGCATGGGGAAAGCAAGGTTACCTAAGAGACTCATGAGCTCGGCAGCAGAGGGTAAGAGGAGTCGAGGTAGACCAAGAAGAAAGCACTTAGATTCGGTGCAGACTGATTTTGAAGTAAAAGGCATAACATCAATGTTAGCATTGAATAGGGGATCATGGAGGAATTTTATTAGAGGTACTATGCTCCAGACTGAATGCTGAAAGGCATAATCAGTCTCTGATGATGATGATGATGATGATGATGATGATGATGATGATGATATAAGGAAGGTGTGAATGTGAGAGAATGATATACTGAACAACCAACCAGTGACATTTATTATTTCCGAGGATAGTTAATTTACTCACCGGACAAGGGTACATCAACAATAACGTGGTGAACAATGAAGGTGGATGGTCTTTCAAAACCCATTGACAGAGAATGTGGGGAATAATGGTTTGTGTCTACCATGAAATAAAGAAATAATGCTATTCCTGCTCTATGGTTGACAGGTTCTTGATGTAGCCTTGTCTGGTGAGTATATTAATTATCCTTGTAAATTCTACATGTTTACAAACCATAAATACTATTACTTATTGGCTACCTTCACCTCCCGTCATTCATTGTGCTGTTGCTAACGTCTACACATCAAACGCCACTTACATATGCATAAACTGCACTTTAATCGTGTACGTGTTGGTCCTGATGTGAAAAGCTCCTAGTTTTTGATAGAAACTTTTTAGTTAGAGCATTCTCAATTTTTGTCCCGTCGTCAGAATTTACACATTTTACTTTCTTCCCAAACTGATGTCTACCATTTTCAAGAATGTTTCTAATTTGGCAACAGCTTTGTCTCTCCTCTTGAGAAAATAAACAATTGGGAAATGGGAAAAATCATCTTTAAATAACAGAAAATACTTTACTACTCCTAACGACATAAGATACATTTCTCACAAGTCAACATCAATTACATCCATGGTATTTTCAGCAGTCTTCGTGTTTGTTAGATGAGATTTGTGATGTTGTTTGCCATAGATGCAACCAGCACATACATCATCATTCCAGTTGTCAATATAATCATTGTCATTTCTATTTTGTATGTCTCTAACATGTGTGATGTTTTGTTGTGCTAACTTTCATGACACTTTTTAATTGAGATTTCTGTTATACATTTGTTGAACTCCCGTGTATGAAACAATATTTTGTACAGCTGTTGCTTGCATCTGGCTATTGCCACAGTTTCCAGTTTGACAGCAGTTTTGAAAACTCAGATGTCTGCATTTGCACTCTGAACATAGCCCTCACCTACGACTTATGTAACAAAGTAAATTAAAGTTTGTATTCAGCACACATAAAACATTCTCCAGAACTATGTGATATCACTGTTCTCCACTAGTTGAATGTCTTTCCCTCCAATTCCTTCTAGATCCATTCACAATGCATTGGTTCACCTCTTGTTTTAAATCATTTTGTCTGTTGTACCCAGGTACTTAAAATTTTCCACTTTAGCAAATTTCCAAAAGCCTACCTTTAATGAGATTTCATTGGGGGGGGGGGGGGGGGGGGCTTTTCTGGATACCTCCAGTACCTCTGGTTTATTCATTTTTCTTCTTCTTCTTTTTTTTCCATTAAACCGTAGCCATCACCCCTTTGTTTTCTCATTTCTTTTTTTGGATTACCTCCTCTAGGACCAGATTAAGTAACAGAGGTGAAATAACATCGCCTTGTCACACACCTGTTCTAATATTGAAATCATTGGACAGCTCTTTCTAAAATTTCATTTTGGCTTTTGTGTCTGCTGTGCACACCTTCACCAGATTTATTAACTTCATTGGTACACCAAGCTCTCTCAGGATGTTGTACATACTTAATCTGTGGATACTGTCATAAGCCTTTGAGAAATCCTCAAATGTCACCAGAAACCAATAGTTGAATTCACAGCACTTTTCTCAGGTTTGCCTCATGTTGAAAATTTGATTAGTGGTCGATCTTCCTGCCTGGAAGCCTGTCTGGTACTCTTCTACAATATCTTCTGCCTATGGTTTAAGCTTTTCAAGAATTATTAATGATAGGACTTCATATAGTGTACTTAAGAGAGAGAGATCCCTCTGTAGCCATTAAAATTCCTATTACTGTTCTTTGTATGCAATGGGATAAAAATTGCTGGTTTCCATTCCTCTGGGCTTTTCTATATCCTGTTGAGCCACATCAATTTTTGCCTTTGCTTCTGCACCTTTTGTAATACCTTCTTCTGGAAATACGCTCTCGGGATCTTCAGTATTTAATAACTTATCAAAATATTCTCTCCACCTATTCAGAATATTTTCCTTGTCTGTTAACAATTTCTATCCGTATCATCAATAACTAAAGGATTGTTTCTGTGACACTTTTCCATCTCATCGATCATGTTGCTCATGAACTTTCTTTTCTCTGTTTTCAGAATCCTATTTGTTTCTCTTCTTATGGTCTAGAGTGCTTCCTGCTTTTTCGCACATTGTTTATCCAGCATGTGTATTGCCCTTGTTCTCTTCCTGGTCTTCACTGCTTCTTCATGTGTCTCATTGAACAATTTCTCTGTCATTGTTAACCTTTCCTCTCCTGGAATTTCTTTGGCTGCTTCAGTTACAGAAGTTTTTGTGCGTTCCCACCGTTTGTTAACACTCATTTCTTTGGTGTGGTTTGATGCCAAAGCTTCAAACTTATTGTGGACTGTGATGTTATACTGCTGGTGCAATTGTAGATCCTTTAGCTTCATAATATCAAACTGCGTATTGAGCATAGAACAACAGCAACTGTAATTTTTTCCGATGACTGGGTAGTGTTCTGTGTCTGCAATTGTATGATCTCTGATCCATTACACACTTACTGAGCCAGGTGGCGCAATGGTAACACACTGGACTTGCATTCGGAAGGACAATGGTTCAAATCCAGTTCCAGCCATCCAGATTTAGATTTTCCATGGTTCCCCTACATCACTCCAGGCAAATGCCGGGATGGTTCCTTCGAAAGGGCATGGCTGATTTCCTTCCACATCCTTTCCCAAACACTACATCTACAGCTACATGTGATACTCTGCAAATCACATTCAAGTGCCTGGCAGAGGTTTCATCTTCCATTCCACTCTTGAATAGCATGCGGGAAGAAAGAACATCTGAATCTCTCTGTTCGAGCTGTGATTTCTCATATTTTATTCTGATGATCATTTCTACCTATGTGAGTGTGAGTCAACAATATATTTTGGCATTTAGAGGAGAATGCCGCAGCGATAACCACCGGTGTTGTAATGATTCACATCCCAGGTCCTGTATCATTTCTGTGGCGCTGTCTCCCCCGTATCGTGATAATACAAAACGAGCTGCCCTTCTTTGGACTTTTTCAATGTCCTCTGTCAAACCTACCTCATAAGAATCGCAACTGGGCAGCAATACTCCAAATGAGAACGGACAAGTGTAGCGTATGCTGTCTCTTTAGTAGTTCTGTTGCATCTTTTAACCCTTCTGCCAATAAAATGCAGTCTCTGGTTTGCCTTTCCTATGATATTATCTACATGTTCTTTCCAGTTTGTCTGATGTAATAGTAATTCCTAGGTATTTAGTGGAGTTTACGGCCTTCACATTCGATTGATTTATCTTGTAAACAAAATTTAACAGATTTATTTTCATACTCATATGAACCACTTCACACTATTTATAGTCAATTGCCAATTTTTACACCATACTGATATCTTATTTAAATCGTTCTGCAGTTGGATTTGATCTTCAGATGACTTTACTGGATAATAAATGACGGCGTCATCTTCAAACAACCTAACAGAGCTGCTCAGATTTTCTCCTAAATCATTTATTTAGATAAGGAACAGCAGAGTACCAATAACACTACCCTGTGGAATGCCGGATATAACCTCTGTTTCAGTCAATGCCTTACCATCAATTACTACAATCTGAGTCCTCTCTGACAGGAAATCCCCTATCCAGTCACAAATCTGGGGTGATATTCCATAACCACGCAATTTGGTACAATACCATTTGTGAGGTACGGTGTAAAAATCCTTCTGGAAATCTAGAAATATGGAATCAATTTAAGATCCCTTGTCGATAGCACTCATCACTTCGTGTGAGTAAAGAACTTGTTGAGTTTCACATGAACGATATTTTCTAAATCTGTGTTGACCTTAGGTCAATAGATCACTCCGTTTGAGATAATTCAAAATATTTGAATACAGGATATGTTCCAAAACCCTGCTGCAAATTGACGTTAATGAAATTGACCTGTAGTTTAGTGGGTTACTCCTACTGCCTTTCTTGAATATAGGTGTGACCTTTGCAACTTTCCAATCTTTTGGTACAGATGCTTCTTTTGAGCGAGTGGTTGTATATGGCTGTTAAGTAAGGAGCTATTGCATCAGCATAATCACATAGAAATCTAATGGGTATACAGTTCGTGTTAGGTGATTTAAGTTGCTTCACTACTCCGATGATATCTACTTCTACATTACTCATTCTGGCCTCTGATTGTAATTTGAAATCTGGACTATTGGTTTTGTCTTCTTTGGTGAATGAATTTCGAAAAGCTGTGTTTAGTAACTCTACTTTAGTAGCACTATCATTGGTGGGATCGCCAGTTGTATCACGTAATGAGGGTATTGTTTGTGTTTTGCCTCTAGTATATTTGACATATGACCAAAATCTCTTTGGGTTCTAAGTCAGATTCTGAGAAATAGTTTCGTTGTGGAAAGTATTGTAAGCAACTCGCATTGAAGTCCTCGCTAAATTTTGTGCTTCTTTGTAGGATTGCCAATCCTGGGAATTTTGTGTTTGTTTAAATTTTGCATGCCTTTTTCGTTGTTTTTGTAACAGTGTCCTGACCTGTTTTGTGTACCAAGATGCATCACCACCTTCTTTTGTTAATTTATTTGGTATAAAGCTGTCAATTGCTGTCGATACTACTACTTTGAATTGGAGCCACATCTGGTCTGTGCTTACGTTTAGGGTTTGGAATGAGTTGAAACTATCTTTCAAGAAGCAATTTAGTGTATTTCTTTTGGCTTTTCTGAACAAATATAGTTTTCATCTATTTTTGGTAACTTTCGGACTTTTGATATTCAGTTTCGCTATGACAACCCTGTGTTCACTAATACCTGTATCCGTTTTGATGGTCGTTTTGAGCTCGTGATTATTTGTTGCAAAGAAAGAAACTGTGTTTTGACATCCATTTACAATTCTACTTGGCTCATGAACTAATTGTTCAAAGTACACTCGAAGAACACTCCGAGCATAAGCTCCGTCTCTAATTACCACACTGTCGATGGGACATTAAACTCCAAGCTTTCTTCCTTCCATTACACACTTTTTTCTCTTGTCTACCAACAGATGATCTATCTGAGTGACGGTGTTACCATCAGGGGAGACACAAGTGCCTTTGTGGTATTTTTTCTGAGGGAAAGATGTTGAGCTCACCATCAGATTCTGACTTAACACAAAACTGATTAGCAGCAGGCCATTTTCGTTTGTTACTGTATGTGGACTGTCTATTCCAATGATTGGTCTATACTTGTCTTCCTGTCTCAGTTTGGCATTGAAGTCTCCCAAAATAATCTTAAGGTTTCTGTTGCTGATGTTCTCCACTGTTCTTTCCAGTTTTTCATAGAATTCACTTTTCATCACTTATATTTATCCATGCATATGTGTTAACAAGGGTTAATCTCCATACTTATGTCTGATTGTTAGACATGATATTCTCTTACTGACTGTGCAGTGAATCTCTTCAATTGTCCTATCACATGGTCATTCACCACAAACCCTGTTCTGTGTTCATGCTTACCATTCTCTTCGCAACCTCCGTGAAAGATTACTGGTTTCTTCTTACGTAATATCCCTTCCCACACCATCTTGTTTCTTGCATTTCAGTAATATCCGCTTTATATCCTCTAATTTAGAGACTACAATTCCAGGTCTGTACAGACTTTTAACATTCCACGTGCCCACTTGTAAACTAACTGTTTTGTCATATGGGGTTGCATCCTGTTCTGAGGCACATTTGTGAGGTTTTTTGTGGGAATAAAATGCCAAGGGTTAGCTCAGTAGTGGGGCTGCCACTTTTCTGCTCTTGAGCTGGCAGGATTTTTATTCAAGATTTACTTACTTAGGAAAGCTGGCTTCACTACGTCTCTTAGAGCCTTCCCTGTCCTATGTTATGGACACACTTCATCTGGCTCCTCTGTCAAGGCCCATCCAGCTTGGGCCCTGCTGGTAGCTACCCTACCACCGGCACAGCCCTCAACTTTATCAAAGCACTTAAATCCTCCTGCCTGAAGGTGCCTCCGATAAGCTGGTGTCCCCTGGGAGGGAACATATTTGTTACTAAAGAAATTTCTCTTCAAATCTTCAATTTTTAAATCCTGACTTCTTGCCATACAGTGTTTCTATCTTTTTAAATATTTGACCAGCAGACTAGCAATTTGCAATGTTTGTATCTATGTTGATGCTGACATTCAAACCTATAAAAATTTGCTCTTCATTATCTTTCTTAATCCAAGACTTCACATGTTGTTCAGTTTCTCCTCCTGTTGGTCTAACTTCCTGTCCTGTTGCTACTGAATACAACTTTTTCGACTTTCAAGTGAAGTCTAAATTGCTACAAGTAAATTTATTATCTGTGAACTTTTCTGACTGAACTTTGACGATTAAAACAATAATTCCACATTTTTCATTCACTGAAACTAACTTGCGAGCTGACGCTACTTCCAATTATTTATTTTATGCCATTATTTTACCTGGCAAGATTAGAGCCTTCAGGCCCTCTCTTACACCTAATCAGGCATACTCAAAGTGAACAATTTGTTTAGTACATTACAGACAGACAATGTGTAATATGAGTATTAAAGTAAAAAAAAGTACAGATTATTACTAGATTTAACAATAATTCATAAATGATAAGAATCAAAAATTTTAATAATAAAAATAGTAATGACATTAAAAATAATGACTTTGCAAAGGGCAGTCAGCATGTTTCATATTGTGAACAACAGCCCTATTACAATTTAGGAATTGCCTCGTTATGTTCTTACAGATTGTGAGTTATTCACATCAAGCAGAGGCATAAGACAATAGAATGTGGTGAAAGAGAAGAGGTAGATTGGTTAGAGGAAGAGAAATAGAATGCTAAGATTCAAGCCTATGATGGAGAGAAGAGAGAAAGAACTAAGAGGAAGGCTGTGCCATCGTTAATATGTAGATTTTGAGTTTCCTCTTGAATGTTGAGTGGTTTAGGGTAAGATGTAGATCACAAGGCAGTGTGTTCCATAGTTGTATGCCTGAGATGGAGAATGGCACAGAGAAAGATTTAGTGTTGTGTGAAGGTACAGCCAAGATGCTAGACTTACCTGATCTGGAATTGCGCTTGTGGAATGATAATAGCTGTTTAATGTGAGAAGATAAGTGTTGGAGGCAATGGTGGCTGAGAAATCGATGAAGTAAGTACAGTTTTTGAAAGTCGTGCCTCTTATGTAGGCCCATCCAACCCAGCTGGGTATATGAAGGACTAATATTATCGTACAACCATATATTGCACTCGTACCTAACACAAGAATTCATTACCAGCTCAAGGCGTCTCGAATGTTCACTATTTGTGTTGTGTTGAACTACATCACAGAAGAAAAGATTTGGTAGGACAAGTGTTTGGACTAATTTTTGTTTAACTTGGGTTGGAAATAGTTTTCTAAATTTTTGGATTGGGATGAGGGCGATTTCCTGCAAGCTACAACTGTTTGTTTTTTCCAGTTTAGGTGTTCATCCAAAATTATCACAAGGTCTTTCATTGTTTTTTGTTATGGCAAATGGGTAACATTGAGGTGTATTTGAGAGATTGTTTGACAAAAATACTGGCTGGTTTACTTTGGGTGAGATATGAGGATGACCTGCGATTTATTGGCGTTGAACTTAAGACGTAGGTTTTGCGCCCATAGTGAATCAGTGCAAAGTTCTGCGTTTATAACAGCTACTGCTACATTGATGTTCTTAGGGCTGGCACTTACGTACAGTTGGATGTCATCGGCATATAGATGGTAGTTGCAAGAGTGAATCACTGAAGAAATATCGTTGATATACAGTGAAAAGGGCAATGGACCAAGGATGGAGACTTGGGCAACTCCAGAGCACATGTTTTTCCTTGATGACTTCTCCGACGTCTTACTAAAGTCAAGCAGTGTTAAGATGGTAGCGTCAAGTCAGTCTATAACATGTTTAATGTCATTGGTTACTTTGATTAAGGGGAGATGGAATACAATTTTTATCCCTATTCTGCCAATGCTATTTTACACTTTGAATAGGTACACTTTTCAAAGGAACTATAAGTGATAAAACAACGAAATTTTTACTGCATATATATAACATATATGTCTCAATTTACAAGTAAAATGAACATAAATTTCTTCAAAACTATTAGTTATTTTTTTATTCTTGCACCAGTAAAATTTAACTTTTTTAGTACATTATTTATTATAATACAGTTGATGGTTGTTTTGTGATTCTCAATTTACATGTAATGATTCATTACCATCTTCAGTACAAAAAGACCAAATTTCATTAACCCCATTAGTTTATCAAATAATGGTACCTGAAAGTAAAAAAAAAAAAAATAATGTAGTTTTGAGAAAAGTCTATTGAAAGTTTAATATTGCAATTCTAGTACAGTTATTGATGAGAATTACTTACCACTAATATTTTCATGCACTATATTGAGCATCATCTGAATCATACTGATCTTCTTTTCTCTTGGTCCTTCTTCTTTTCTGTTTAGCTTCTTTTGTGCATTTTAAATTAGCAATATCGGCTTTGCGGATTCTGTCTTTAACTATTTGCATCAAGGATTTTGCAGTATTTTCACTAGAATGTATGCCTAATAATTCCAAAACATCCAATTTTCTAGTTACACCATCATTGAAGAATAAAATAGCATCATAAACACCAAATTTGAGGGTTGTGATCTGAACAAATACAGTTTTTGGTAACCGGGTCCAAATGACAGAATTTACACATTCATTAAAATTTTGGGTTTTCCCATGAAGACATTTCTTCAACAAGGTATCTTTACAAAGGTCTCTAAATATAGGTTTAATTTCATTCATTCTGCTGCAGGTAAAGAATGTTTGTGGTCATATATGCCACTTCTCCTGTACTTGCACAAAGTGTCAGTATCATTTGGGCAAAGAGAGTGCACATGATTTTCATTTGAGGATAGCTTAAGGAAATAGATAGCCCATACAACTTTTTTCATGTTTTCAAAATTCTCAACATTTCTTCTTATGGCCAAGTCATAATAATTCTGTAATCTGTCTATCTCAAAATTTGTCAGGTGACCATTGCCACATATCATGTATTTTTGACTTTTCTGTTAATAATCATCTTAACCTGGACTCTATTCTCTTCTGGACATGCCCAATGCACTCTAATTTAGAAATTGTGACATTAGGACCTTATAGTTGTTCTGCACATACACGGTTATAAGCATTGCTGTCACCATCCCCTAAATACTGTGTGTATCTAACACCTCTGTTTGCCACTGAATGATTAAAAATCCTGATAACTGGACCAGTATAATTCACATGACAGTAATATTCATCCAATTTCTCAGTTCCACTGCCACAAATCTGACAGTACTTGCTTAGAATCTCTACATCAATTACCTTGCCAGTATCAAATGATGTAGCTGTTGCGACACCATTTAGTGAAGTGTGGCCACGTTTCTGCCAGCTGCCATCGAAACATGCACAAATATCTTTACTTTCACTGTCATCACTTTCCTTGTGTGCTTCATTAGCTGCTTCCTTCATTGAATTGTTACAAACTTCAGCAACAGCAGTTCCAATAACATTGTTGTAAGTCTTAAATTTTGCAGGAGGATTTGGAATGTCAAGTAATGCACATAAGAGTTTGTCTGCCTCCATCCCTCCATCTGAGACCATAAACCAGCCTGATGATGTTCTCATATAATTTATTATTTGCCATTTTTGATGTCATTGTTGTAGTGACTGCACCACATTTTGTACAACTCAACATCTGCAGACAGTATTTTTGGAGATTAAATCACAGAGCATGCTAAGATTCACCACACTATTTCCAAATGAATGTGCTTTCCACAAGCTGACTGGGAGGAAATGCTTGAAGACACTGCAGTTTATTTCTTGATGTGCTGATTTTCTTTATGTCTAACATTCTTGGCTTCTTTGACCTACTAACCTCATTTATCTTTATGTATTTATTTCCTCTTGATGAAACGAAAATTATAGAGGGAAACTTTCCCAGTGGGATAAACAAAAATAAAAAATAGAAAAGAGATGACTTACCAAAAGGACCGGCTCGTCGATAGAAACAAGTAAAATCACACACAAACACACATACAAGCTTTCGCCACCACTGGCAGCTTCTTCAGGAAAAAGAGGAAAAAAGGGGAGGAAAAAGGGAAGGATATGGGTTTTAAGGAAGTGGAAAAGGAGTCATTCCAATCCCAGGAGTGGAAGGACTTACCCTAGGGGGAAAAAAAAGGAAGGTAAACAAATACACACACACTCAGACATATCGAAATGCAAACACAAAAGCCAAGCTTTTTACAAATGTCTGTCTAGGTGTGTAAAAAGCCAAGCTTTTTACAAATGTCTGTCTAGGTGTGTTTGCGTTTTGATATGTCTGAGTGTGTGTGTATTTGTTTACCTTCCTTTTTTTCCCCCTAGGGTAAGTCCTTCCACTCCCGGGATTGGAATGACTCCTTTTCCACTTCCTTAAAACCCATATCCTTCCCTTTTTCCTCCCCTTTTTTCCTCTTTTTCCTGAAGAAGCTGCCAGTGGTGGCAAAAACTTGTATGTGTGTTTGTGTGTGATTTTACTTGTTTCTATCGACGAGCCGGTCCTTTTGGTAAGTCATCTCTTTTCTATTTTTTATTTTTATTTATTTCCTCTGAATTTTAATTTAGGCAAGAATATCTTTATTAGCGACATTTTTATGAAAATGCGTGGGACCAACAAAAATACAAATCAAGATGTACTTCACTCACAACAAACTTCACCAAGTTCAACCAATAATGTTTGAAAATAATAACAAACACAATCGGAACAAAAAGTATCGATAGTAGATACAGGGTAGTAAACACTGAAGTGATAAAAACAATAGAAGTATGAAATAATATACAAGGATTGAAAGAATGCTGTGTTCATTTTCTTCGCATGGCGCAAAACAGAAGACGTGGCCAGATTGCAGAGCGCGTCAGAAAAACCATCATAATTCACAAAAAAATTGTCGGATTTATATAAAACAAAAACTGTTTCATGCAGGAAGTACCAGGCATTTCAAATACACTTAAATCTAAAAATCGAATGTTTGAGCTCCGTTGCCTTCTGTCTCCCCTTAACTCAGTTGCTGTACTGTGGTGTTTTTGGAAGCCTGATTGATATTTAAGATTACCTGATGTACTTGGGTTTGGAGACGATCTGATCGTTTTATAGTTTTGAAAATGACAAGCCAAGATCGCACATTAATAATTTATTAAATGACGACCGGTTTCAGTGCACTGTGTCACCATCATCTGGTCACATGTTTCAAGCTGGTCATCTTGTTAAAAAAAATTGGGTATAAAATAACAAGTGCAAGTGATATTTATCAAAGGAATTATAAGTTTTGATGTAATCTGTCAGCTGTTCATGAACAATATGTTCTCAGGCTTTAGACATTGCAGGTAATATGCTGATTGGCCTATAGTCACCTGGCGATTTTGGGTTATAAGTCTCGGGTGTAGATTGAATTGAACTTTGCTGTGTTGGGTGGCTAGAGATGGCAGAAATGTGTGAATGAGTTTGCCTGAGTGTTTGTGTGGATGAGTGTTCTCTTCTGAGGAAGGCCGTGGCTGAAAATTTAGAATTGTGTGTGTGTTTGTGTATCTTTTATTGTGTATGTCAGCAGCTCAACGTTCATCTCTACGGTGAGTTGTTCCCTATCTACATATTAAGTTTAGATGAGAGATACACAGGGAACTAATGTCTTTCACGATAGTAAGGAACCTTTGATCTTACATATAGCTGTGAATATATCTATCTCTTTGTTACACAGTGGTCTTAAAGTTCTTTTCACTTCAGCAGATGAATTCCAATGCTGTAGCAACACATTAGTCATAGAATGTAAACTTTCCTTGTGCAGTTCCAGTTTTCAAATGTTCCTTACTCTCTCTATCTTTTGGCCTCTTTGGAGGCTTATGGGATTGAGAAGTTGTGGTCCAGAGCTCCATTTTACTTCTTTTTGTTTCAGCTAGAAACGTCTATTTGTGAGGCTCTGTAAGTGTGGTGGTTTTGCTCCTAGTGTTGGGTCATTCTCAGATCTAGTTTTGGCATCAAGAGGAGCAAGCACTGGATTCCTCGAGGTGCTGTCTCTGCTCACAGCTGGAGGATTCTGTTGGGCCTGCTCTCTCCTTGTCCACACTGGCTCTGAGAATTGTCCTCTTGTCCTCACTAGACATTTTAAATGATATGCTCTAGACTGTTTCCTTATTATCATAGTATTTATAATGGCTATTGCAATAGTGGGATCACACAGTTGCCACAAGTTATGAAAATCAGTTAATTACAAATGTGTCAGGGAACATTAGACAAGTTTGTTTGCATATGTATGTTTGGAGGGGAGGAGGGCACACTGGAGAATCTCATCTTTCTCTTTGGCTCAACGGATGAAATGTTTTGTTTACGAAGGCAGCACGTGTAGGAAAATCCCCAAACAAATGTCGGCTAAGGAACTCGAAACGGAAGCCAACAGGCAATGTTGCGATGTAACTGTGTACCTTCTGAGTATCCCTGAGCCATCACGTATTTTGTGTCTGGTTGATTTGCAGGTTCTTCATGTGATTTAAATTATTAAATGTAATTCCTGCTTCATGAGTCCAACTATGCCGTGCCCATAAGCAGTTCAAAGTTATTTTTTCATATATTTCACCATACTTCAACTCCCAAAGAGCCTTCCATTTCAAGAGATACTTTAAATTCCTTTTAAATGATTTAAACAGGTTTTTATGGCAAAGAAGAGCTTTATTCAAACTCTCAATGCAACTGACTTATAGCTCTCTTGTGGACGATAAGGAGTTCAGACAAAAATATGATAGAAGCTTTCGAAATGTGTTGCTAGAGGCGAATGTTGAAAATTAGATGGATAGATCATGTAACTAATGAGGAGGTGCTTAACCGAATTGGGGAGAAAAGTAGTTTCTGGCATATCCAGACTAAGAGAAGGGATAGATTGGTAGGACACATTTTGAGGCAACGAGGAATTGTCAACTTAGCATTAGAAGGATGTGTGTGGTGTAAAAATCGTAGAGGGAGACTGAGGGATGAATACAGTAAGCAGATTCAAAAGGATGTTGGGTGCCGAACATATTCTCAGATGAAGACACTTGCACAGGACAGGGTAGTGTGGAAAGCTGCATCAAACCAGTCTCAGACTGAAGACGACGACAACAACAACAGCTCTCTTACCATACAAGATGAATGCATGATCAATTCTGATACAAGACAAAAGATAGATACATTGACATTATGTATGCAGATATTACATACGTTATCTTGGACATGGCATTCCTTGCTGATATGTACTTCTCTGTGACTGGCAACCACTGTGCTGGGGCAGTTCAGAATATGTACAGACAGAGTTCTTGGAACAGTAACTGCCTCCATAAACTGATAAACCCCACAAGACAAATTAATTTGATACCTTGGGTTGAATGTAGAACATGTAGTGTAACCTGTTACACTACAATCTTTCAACAAATGGCTACAAAACCTTAAGAATTTAGATAAGTAATAGTGTGAAAATTGTTCTAAGAACTCACTGTCAAGCAGTAAAATGTTAATTGCAGAGTAGGTAACATATATAGATATAGATGCATCAACAGTGTATGAAATTTTGACTTTTCAAAGTAACTACTAACCAGGTTTTATACCACCCTGTCTTTTATATTTAGTGTTTCTCACAAACATTGCCTGTGTAACAACTTAAGCTGTTTTTCATCAAAACTATTTTATTCTGTTTTGTAGGAGACTTCGATTGGTCAAAAGGATATGTTTCAGGAACAGTTTACTTTCATAAACCTGAACTTATTACATTACTTACTGAAGTCTATGGTCTTGCATCTTATACAAATCCACTTCACCCTGATGTTTTCCCTGGTGTCTGCAAAATGGAAGCGGAGGTGGTGAGAATAGCTGCAAATCTCTTCCATGGCTCCCCCTCTGCATGTGGAACTGTAAGTATATATATCATACTTTTTGTTGTATGCAGCATTAATTGGATCTTAAACCTTAAGCTTCTTTTTCCTGTCATCTCCCCTTTTGGATGTGGAAGTCTTTTAATTATCACAGATTTTGGCTCACTTTTAGTGAGTGTTACATTGAACACTATTACCTTTTACATCGACTTGAGGTATCTAAATATTAATTAAGTCGATATTAGGCTTGCACAGAGCAGAAGCTGCCGCCAGAATCAATGTTTGTTACAGATTCTGGGGGCAAAAGGTGGCACAATGTAGTCACAGATGACACATGAAGTAACTGAAGTTTCTCCGTGATCTAAGAGTAACTGAACAGTACAGAAAAGACAAATGAAGCATTAATTATTGGTGATTTTTATGTATGCTCATGGTACTATCATATTATTCATTCTTGTTGTTTTATTATTCATTTATAATTGTAATAAGGCAAATAAATTGTTTTTAAGAAGTTTCTCAGTAAATTTGAGTTATTGTTTATGTTTGTTAAGAATATTATAATTGAACAATTAACATCAAGAATTTTACAAATTATAATTGCACTATTGGAAATAACAGAGACACAGCTGAGGCTGGTTCTCTTAATTAAAACTAACTACAGCTACATTAAATTACGTGCCTAACCTGGCTGGAAGTGACTTTAAGTATGGAAGTGTTGGTTCGCCATTTGAAGAATATACTTTAACCGGCATCCAGAGCACTTCAAGCTGTTCATTAAAAATACATTTTTTCAGTACCTTGATGACCCTCCGCCGGCCGCGGTGGCCGAGGGGATTGAGGCGCTCCAGTCATGGTCTGCACGGCCACTACGGTCGGGGGTTCGAATCCCCCCCTCGGGCATGGATATTTGTGCCGTCCTTAGTCTTAGCTAGTGCATAAGTAGTTTGTAAGCTTAGGGACTGATGACCCCGTAGTTAAGTCCCTTAAGTCCTACAAACATTTGAACATTTGATGATCCTCCCATTGTATAATGTATATAAGGTAGAGGTGTACAAACACAAATAAAGACAGAATTGAAGGGAAAGGATATTTAGACTGATTGTGGTGAAGATGTCACAAAGGCAATTTCTGTGTGGGTAAAGCATTTATTGAGGCGCTGTTACTGACATAGTATACCAAATAACTAATAGAGGGTGATGCTGCATTGTTTATTCTCATAACTAAAGTAAAATACACTGAAACAAGGGCTATGATTTTCGTTAAGGCAGCAGTGTAGTGTATTGATGTTGGTAATGACCGTTGAATCCTTTTTGTAAAATCAGTCACGTACAATGAGGAGAATAATTCTTTTGTTGATAATGAAATAAATAATGAATGTTATTCCAATCAGTAAATTAAGATCCTCCTAAAGAGAATATTTCGCTGCCAACGTTAACATACTAAACCGTTGCCACTGCAAGTAAAATTTAACCGAGGTACGGCACAAAAAATTTACTTTTTTACTAGTTGTATCCTGCATGCATTACAATGCCATGGAAAGAAAAAAAAGTTCTTCTTTCCACGGCTATAATTTGAATTTAAAACATAAAGACATTTCTTCGCCTCTATCGATACTCCAATTTAGACAAGAAATCTTTGCACTGAAAATGGGATTTATGTAGTTCCCTTTCTGATTTCGGTGTATCCTCATCATATTTTGAGAGCGTTCTCTTTAGGAATGCCTCGAAAACGCAGGAAAGAACAAAGTGAGGCGACTTTAGTTACATAATACACTAAATAAATAATTATGGCGTTGCTGCGGTTTTTTTTCATAACTATGGTGTAATACACTGCAATTAGGGGTTCAATTTTACTTACAGCGGCGGCGTTGTGCGCTGATGTTGGCAACAGCCCTGAATGCTTTTTCAAAAATCAGTCACATAGAATAAGGAAAATAATTCTTTTAATGATGAAAATTCTCCTCAGACATGATAAATATTGTTGAAATGAGATAGAATGGCTTACCTTTGTGCTGTACCGCCGATAGTAACACAAATGAAGAAATAGAAAAAAGGGGACAAGAAGGACAAGCTTTCGGAACACAGTTCCTTCATCAGGTGGGAGAGAAGGGAAGAAGAAAGGATGGAAACAGAAGGGAAAGGTAGTTCACGACCTAGGTCATGATGGTGGTGTTTCGGGAGTGTGGACGTCAGAGAGCAGTATCTCTGACGTCCACATTCCCGAAACACCACCTTCATGACCTAGGTCGTGAACTATCTTTCCCTTCTGTTCCCAAAATAATTCTTTATTTTCACAATGAAATAAAGAATTTATGCTGTTCTGGTCAGTAAATTAATCATCCTCCTAAAGTGAATAGTTCGTTGCCAACGATAGCAAACTAAACCGTACTCTGCAAGTAAAGTTTAGCCCAGGTAAGACACAATTTTTTTTTCTTCCTAGCTGAATTCCATATGTTTTGCAATGTCATGTAAAGAAAAGAAGTGCATCTTTTAACGGGTGTAACAACTAAATTATACATAGAGTATAAATACCAATGGCGTGAGTATTGGCTTCTGTGCATCTTCTCAACATTAAGCTGGAATTACCAAGTGATACTGAGACAAATCCACTCTTTCCACACTTTTATTTGCTCTTAGGATTGGTTTGTATCGCATTGGCTGCAAAGAAGCCCCACCTCCAGAGCAACCACGTAATATGAAATACTAACTAAATAAATGTATCACAGAAGCAACAAGAAAGTTGAGGAAGCGTCGCTAAAAGGGCCATTTACACATAGTCATCTGTCTTAACTGAACAAAAAAGGACTGAGATGAGGTCATCGATTAGTAGATTTTTCCCAATATCAGGTAATATTTCCACCTTCATGTTGAGGACATCTGAATGCTAACTCCAGAGTTATCTCTGCTCTGTGCATGCCACTAGATATAATACACACACACACACGCGCGAGCGACAAACTCATCAGAAACCTCTCTGCTTTCATAACTGTTCGGTACAATATTGTGATTAAAATTTGTAATTACTTACTTTTGGTGCAGACTACATTAAGATAGAAAAAGACGTCTTCTTTTGCAGAGACAGTTGTTATAATCCGACTTCTGGCTATATAGTTCTATTACACAAGATCAGTTTCAAGTTTGTGCTTTACGAAGCAATCATTGCAGGACGTGAGGACATGTATTAGCTGAAAGAGTGGCCGATGCTGCTAACACAGTCAAGACAATTCACTGGAAATACTACTATATTTTATAGAAAGTTCTATGCGTACGATCAGCTGATGCCATTCCTTCAACGATTAACCAGACATACTTTATCGCACATTGACACTACCATGACGTCTTATTTAAACAGACGTGAACTGCTCTGTTGATCGAATTAAGAGATTTTCGGTATTCGTCGACTTTTCGATAATAGGGAGCACTGCATACAGAATAACTACATTGTCCCCAAAGCAACACTGCAAAATACTGATACTTAAGCATAAACTTACTGTGAGAGATAAACAGAACCAATTCATGGTACTGTTATCACTATTTCTCATCTCAACGATAGAAGTGTTTTCATAAGTTTACGCCAAACATATAATTACACGCCACTTTCTTAATGTTATGAAAACAACCTAACTGTGAATTTACGTCGTTTTGGAGTACGGACTTCAATTTCACTTTTTGTATGAAATACTTTGTGAACATTGAACATTCTTCGTTTTCGGCAATGACTTATACGTAAATTTGTCATCTTGGTTAGGAGAACTGAGTTTATTGACAGAATGATCCAACAAGATTATGTTTTTGCTGACCTAGGTCCGGAACCCTAAAAAATCATGATACACACAGGTCCCTCTTTAACAACAGTTGCGAAGCACGGGCATATAAGCTAGTATTGTAATAATTCCTTTTGCAAAGAAGATACCAAAGCTTCAGAAATATCTAGGAATATGTGAGGAATACTGCCCTTACAACATATCTTACAATATTTACTGAAGAAGGGGAAAAAACCTACATTTATAGAGTTGAGCAAGGTGGCACAGTATTTAGATAGCGCACTGGACACGCATTCATGAGGACAGCATTCAAGTCTGCCTCTGGCCATCAAAATTTATTTTTCTGTTATTTCCCAAAATCACTCTAGGTGAATGCCAGCATGGTTTCTTTAAAGTGCACAGCCAATTTCCTTCCATACTTTTAACAAAACAATCCGAGTTTTTGCTCTATACCTTTAATGACCATTATGTTGATAGGACATTGAACCCTAATCTTCCTTCCTATCTTCTTCCACTCCCTCTAAATTTATATTGTGAAAGGTTGTTTACAAGTTGTATAAAAAGCGCACTGCTGTTATAGAAGTTGAAGGGCAGGAAAGGGAAGCAGTGGTTGAAGAGGGAGTGATTCAGGGTTGCAGCCTCTCCCCAATGTTGTTCAATATGCACATTCAGTGTGTAGTTAGGGAGGGAGGGAGGAGACCAGGATGGCTCTTTCCTGTGCCATCCTCTACATAGGTTACTTGGAGGGGAGGGGGATTTCCCTGTATCCATAAGCCTGTAATTCCTGCTTGGGTTTAGATAAATTTTGGCATCTTTGCCATATGGACTCTTGGTGAAGCCATGCCACAATTTCCTAAAACCTTGCCCGTCCTTTTGCTTCACCCTTCTTCTCTTCTTTTGCCAGCTGGAGGAACAGCTGGCTCTAAAAGCTTGCAGTTTTTCATAACTTTTGTGTGTTTTCTCTTGTGATGACTTGATCTGGAGATTTTGTTTTATCTACCCAATTATATTTACAGAGACTGAATATGTTCAAACCTGTGTTTGCATTTGGATATGTGTGTGTGTGTGTGTGTGTGTGTGTGTGTGTGTGTGTGTGTGTGTGTGTGTGTGTGTTTGTTTACCTTCCTTTTTGTCCCTAAGGTAAGTCCTTCCACTCCTGGGTTTGGAATGACTCCTTTTCCACTTCCTTAAAACCCATATCCTTCCCTTTCTCCTCCCCTTTTTTCCTCTTTTTCCTGAAGAAGCTGCCAGTGGTGGCGAAAGCTTGTATGTGTGTTTGTATGTAATTATTTGTGCCTATCGACGAGCCAGTCCTTTTGGTAAGTCATCCGATTTCTATTTTTTATATTTGTTTATCCCACCAGGAAAGTTTCCTTCTATAATTATAGAAATATATAGATAGGTATATTTGAGAACAGCAAGCTGCTGCCTGTCAACTGCAGCCTTGCTTAAATATTATAATTTGGTGTCTTAATAGTTTTCATCGGAATTTAACTTTGCTACAATCAAAAGTGATCACAATAAGTAAAATATCTGGTGTGTTATGACAGAAACCATAATAAAATGTATGAAAGATTATGTGAATTGTTGAATTGTTGTTGGAGCAAAGCTGAAATAGTTTTAGACTGGACTTTACATTTAATCAAAAGATTATAATTTTTGTTTTCAGAGAACAGTAATTTGATAAATATTGCTTTGGGTTTGTGTTGTGAAATAACTTTTGCCATAGTTGTTTGACAGGTACACTTATCTGTATAACTTTTTAGTGTATCTTTGCATATATATGAAACAATAATTGGGGTTACAGATTTAAAGACAGTAGGGCAATTACATTTTACTTCCAATGTTATTACAATAAATTTCACTCTTCAAGTATATAATTGTCAATAGATTGATGTTACTTTCTTCAGTAACATGAAGATAATATAATTTTGCTAACAAAATGTTTTTCAAAATACTAGAGGAGGAATTATTTCAAACAGCAATCTTAATATGAGACATCATTTTTAAAAGTATGTTGATAAGTTACAATCCTAAAGAACAACACCTTTATTTGTAAAAAAACTAGTAAAAACTATCAAATTACTTAAAATATTTTAAAAAATTTCAAAAAGAGCGTAAAGTATGCTGGAAAAGACAGTATCAACACACTGACATAAAATCTGCTGATGAGACACAGAATTTTTAAGCAGATTTTCTACTGCGTATTAGGATGTCAGTGTACATAAAACTTCCACACAAAGCTTCAAGCGTTGGCTTGCAATTACCCATACAAACAGCTTATATGTGGTCAATATGTGACATAGGCATGTGTTGAAAGAACACTATTTTTCCTCCATAGGTTTGGATGGTGCTGTGTGTATTAAGGTACGTTCCCCAGAAGAGAGAAATATTCTACCATAAAAGAAAAATTGCATCAATAGTCTGAAGAGTGTTATTAATTGAAATCTGGCATTATTTTTCATGATGAAAAGCTGTAGATCAGCAGTCAGCAACTGACAGACCACAGTTGAGGCCCAAACCACTGAAGGTAACAAACTGGCCTGCCTAAAATATTTTAGAAGTATAAATCTAACAGTGGAAAGTCCAGGTTTGAATTCAACATTGTAATTCACCACAAAGATGTTTGTCGAACTGTGACAGGCACTTAAAAAAGGCACTCGTAGAGACATACACTATGTGACCAAAAGTATCCGAACACCGAACTGAAAATGACATACAAGTTCATGGTGTCCTCCATTGGTAATGATGGAATTCAGTATGATGTTGGCCCACCCTTAGCCTTGATGACCGCTTCCAATCTTGCAGGCTACCTACAATTGGGTGCTGAAAAGTTTCTTGGGGAATGGCAGACCATTCTTCATTTAGTGCTGCACTGAGGAGAGGTATCAATGTTATGGAGTCAGTGTTCCAAAACATCCAAAAGGAGTTTTGTAGGGTTCAAGTCAGGACACTGTGCAGGCCAGTCCATTATAGGGATGTCATTGTCATGTAACCAATCTCCCACAGGTCATGCATTATGAACTGGTGCTCGATAGTGTTGAAAGATTAAATCGCCATCCCAAAATTGCCCTTCAACAGTGGGAAGCAAGAAGGTGCTTAAATAATCAATGTAGGCCTGTGCTGTGATAGTGCCATGCAAAACAACAAGGGGTGCAAGCCCCCTCCATGTGAAACATTACCACGCCATAACACCATTGCCTCCGAATTTTACTGTTACCTACACATGCTGGCAGATGACGTTCGCCATACCCACACCCCACCTACATACAATGTGAATAACAGAAGAGGACCCTAAATGTATGATCTGTGATGACAGTGATGAAACTGCATCACATCTAATCTTCGAATGCATTGCATTGGAGAGTAAAAGGCACAGAACATTTGGGACAACCAGACCCGAAGAAATTGTGTGTAATAAGAACTGGTAAAGGGACTCCTTGCACTGTTCAAGGGCATTGGTTGGCTTTAGTAGATATACAGGGAGCGATACCGCACAATAAACTTAGTTTCGGTGCGGGCAGTGGCGGGTTGGACCAAGACTGTTTTGGCTTCCCTGAGAAAATCAGTCAATCAATCAATCAATCAATACCCATGCCCAGTGGCAGACCAAGGCTGTTAGAGGCCTTAGGCCCCAACCACTTGGAAATACATGTCTTACTATAAAAAAGTATCTTTTGGGATTTGGAGGCTCCCTAGGACAGGAGGCATGGGACGGTCTAAAAAAAATTGTTTTCGCGATTTGGCGGCCACAGAAGAAAAAAAGGATGGGGGGTAAATAAAAGATGTACTTTCAGGGCATTTGGAGGTTCCCAGGAAGAGAGGCCCGGGGCAGTCGCCCCCCCCCCCCCTCCCCCAAGTCCGTCACTGCCCACACCCTGCCATCAGTTTGCCACATTGTGTACTGTGATTCGCCACTCCACGCAACCCTTTTTCCACTCTTGAATCGTCCAATGTTTATGCTTCTTACACCATCGAGGCGTCGATTGGCATTGACCTGCGTGACATGTGGCTTATGGGCAACCACTCGACCATGAAATCCAAGTTTTCTTGTCTCCCACCTATCTGTCATAGTGCTTGGAGTGGATTCTGATGCAATTTGGGGTTCCAGTGTGGTGGTCTGGGTAGATGCCTGTCTATTACACTGTACAAATCTCTTTCATTGTCGGCGGTCTCTGTCAATCATTAGACGAGGTCAGCCTGTATGCTTTCACGCTGTACCCGTCCCTACATGTTTCCACTTACCATACATTTTCACAAATAAGATGATGGCTGAATCATAAAAAAAGGTCCCAAAATTCGAGGTTGTCTTATATGACAGTACAAAAAATTTTAGAATGAAATTACATTGTGGAGGAAAGATTTATGAAAACAAAGGATATAGACGAAAAATTCCTAGCAGGAAAAGTAATATATAAAAAACAGATGAATATTACTCACCAGGTGGAGGAGCACAGGTGTGATAGTAGAACAAATAAATAGAACACACACACACACACACACACACACACACACACACACACACACAAAAGTAAGCTTTCGCAACCCAGTTGCTTCTTCAGGCAGAAGGGAAGGAGAGGGAAAAGGAAATGATGAGGGTTTTAAGGAAGGGGATAAGGAGCTGCCTAGGTGTGTTTGTGTCTGTGTAAATGTGTGGGGGTGTGTGTATTTGTTTACCTACCTTTTCTTCCCCCAAGGTAAGTCTTTCCTCTCCCGGGATTGGAATGGCTCCTTACCCCTTCCTTAAAACCCTCATCATTTCCTTTTCCCTCTCCTTCCCTTCTGCCTGAAGAAGCAACTGGGTTGCGAAAGCTTGTGTGTGTGTGTGTGTGTGTGTGTGTGTGTGTGTGTGTGTGTGTGTGTGTGTGTGTGTGTTCTATTTATTTGTTCTACTATCACACCTGTGCTCCTTCGCCTGATGAGTAATATTCATCTATTATATATATGATACGAATATTACGACGAAAAATTCCTAGCAGGAAAAATTAAATATAAAGAATAGACGAAGATTACTCACCAGGCGAAGGAGCACAGGTGTAACAGCATCACAAATAAATAAATAAATGAATACACACACACGAACGCAAGCTTTTGCAACCCAGTTGCTTCTTCAGGCAGAAGGGAAGGAGAGGGAAAAGGAAATAATGAGGGTTTTAAGGGAGTGGGTAAGGAGTCATTCCAATCCCGGGACAGGACAGACTTACCTTGGGGGGAAAAAAGGAGGGTAAACAAATACACACACACACCCACACATTTACACAGATGCAAGTACACTTAGGCAGACATGTCTGTGTGTTTATTTGTTGCTATCATTGCCTGTGCTCCTTCGCCTGGTAAGTGGACTTCATCTATTTTTTACGTATATTTTTCCTGTTAGGAATTTTTCTTCTGTATATATAATCTTAAAGCAAAAATAGAATTAATTATTTACAGTGCAGGTTGATTTTACAATACTGTTTGTCAAAAATAATTTCTCAATATATTCAGAGTCACATTGAAGTGATAAGCATATATTTACGTATGGATTACAGAGAAGTGAAAGAGTTAAAATATTTCGGAGCTAAACGCAATTGTGGTTTCCTTTGAAATCCTTTCTCTTCTGTTCTCGGACAATTTCGTTGTTTACACCCACATAACAGGTGCATCGCCATGATTTAATGTCATCTCGTCAAAATAAATTACTTTTCTCTTAAACTTCACAGTGTAAAAAAAAAGCATGCTTCTTCACGATTAGATACAACGTAGCACAACACGCACGAAAGTTGAAAAGCAGACCGCAAACACTTCAATAGAGGGTGAAATCCAGGTGTACCAATCACGAAAATAAAGCTCTGTATAGAGCTTTATTATGAAAACAATGCATGAAAACTACTTATGGTGGATTCTAGTGGCATTTTTTTGGAACTACATTCAAAAAACAAGGCTCTATACACAAAACCAAGGAAGTTAGAGTCTCTAACCTCCTTCCTCAAACCCATGGTTTATTCTTACCTCCATGCACAAAACCTACTTATGGCAGTATCTAGCGATTTTTTGCAACTTCCTGAAGCTTTGCCTCTGAATCTAAGCTGCATGCATATTTTTAGATCCTGAAAACTGGAAAAATGTGGGACTTGCATTTGGGTAAATACAATAACTTGGAGGTTGTCTTATAGGCTAGATATATGCTTAAACTATAAAATTTAGATGATATGTGTATCTCATCTCATCTGCGGAAATATATGGTAATTATCACTCGGAAATAGTGGACCTTAGGGATGTTTAGTAGTGTGGAAATAGCAATAGCCAACCAGTTGCAAATTAAAGTTTATTAAACTTTACCATGGTTTCAATTGGTATAAATCAATCTTCTTTAGAAGATACATGGACATTACATTATTACTGCGGAAAATTTACACACGTCAATTTTTATACACATAATGTAACCATTTAGACAAAGACACATCAAACATATAAAATGATAAGAATATTGTTGTTGTTGTGGTCTTCAGTCTGGAGACTGGTTTGATGCAGCTCTCCACAATACCCTATCCTGAGCAAGCCTCTTCATCTCCACATAAGAGTGACAACCTACATCTGTCTGAATCTGCTTACTGTATCCATCTCTTGGTCTTCCCCTGCGATTTTTTCCCCATACACTTCCCTCCAACGCTAAATTCACAATTCCTTGATGTCTAAGAATGTGTCCTACCAATCTATCCCTTCTTTTAGTCAAGGTATGCCAGAAATTCCTTTTCTCCCTGATTCTGTTCAGTACCTCCTCATTAGTCACATTATCCACCCACCTAATCTTCAGCATTCTTCTGTAGCACCACATTTCAAAAGCCTCAATCCTCTTCCTGTCCGCACTGTTTATCGTCCACGTCTCACTCCCATACAAGGCAACACTCCATACAAATGCCTTCAGAAAGGACTTCCTTAGGCTTAAATCAATATTTGATGTTAACAAATTTCTCTTTTTCAAAAACGCTTTTCTACCCATTGCCATTCTGCATTTTATATCCTCTGTACTGCGACCATCATTTGTTATTTTACTGCCCAAGTAACAAAACTCATCTACCTCCTTTATTGCTTCATTTCCCAATCTAATTCCTTCAGCATCACCTGATTTTCTTACACTGCACTCCATTACCCTAGTTTTGCTCTTGTTAATGTTCATCTTATATGCACCTTTCAGCACACTGTCCATTCCGTTCAATTGCTCTTCCAGGTCCTTTGCTGTTTCTGCCAGAATTACTATGTCGTCGGCAAAAGTAATGTTTTTAATTCTTCCCCCTGAACTTTAATTCCTTCACCAAAACTCTCCTTGCTTTCCTTTATAGCTTGCTCAATGTACAAATTTAACAACATTGGGGAAAGGCTACAACCCTGTCTTACTCCCTTTCCAACCACTGCATCCCTTTCATGCCCTTTAACTCTGACCACCGCTGTCTGGTTTTTGTACAAGTTGTAAATAACCTTATGCTCCCTATATTTTACTCCTGCTTGTTTCAGAACTTGAAAGAGTTTATTCCAATCAACATTGTCAAAAGCCTTCTCCAAATCTACAAAAGCTAGAAGTGTAGGTTTGCCTTTTCTTAATCTATCTTCTAGGATAAGCCGTAAAGTGAGTATTGCCTCCCGTGTTCCTACATTTCTCCTAAACCCAAACTGATCTTTCCCGAGGTCGGCTTCTACCAGCTTTTCCATCCTTCTGTATATAATTCGCGTTAATATTTTGCAACCATGACTTATTAAACTGATGGTTCTGTAGTTTTCACACCTGTCTGCACCTGCTTTCTTAGGGATGGGGATTATAACATTTTTCTTAAAGTCTGAGGGTATTTCACCTGTCTCATACATCTTACACACCAGTTCAAACAATTTTGTCATGGCTGGTTCTCCCAGAGACTTCAGTAGCTCTGAGGGAATATCATCTACTGCAGGGGCCTTGTTCGGCTTAGGTCTTTCAGGGCTCTGTCAAATTCTTCTCTCAGTACAGTATCTCCTATTTCATCTTCATCCGCATCCTCTTCCCTTCCTACAATATTGTCTCGAAGTTCATTTCCTTTGTAGAGCCCCTCTATATACTCTTTCCACCTTTCAGCTTTCCCTTCTTTGCTGAGAACTGGTTTTCCATCAGTGTCCTTGATATTCATAGAGCTGTTTTTCTTATCTCCAAATGTTTCTTTTATTTTCCTGTAGGCTGTATCTATTTTCCCCCTGTTTATACATTCTTCTACATCCTTGCATTTGCCTTCTAGCCACTCCTGCTTAGCCATTTTGCACTTCCTGTCAATCTCATTTCTTAGTCGTCTGTACTCCAGTTTGCCTGTTTCATTTACTGCATTTTTATATTTTCTCCTTTCATCGATTAAATTTAGTATCTCCTGTGATATCCAAGGATTTTTTGTAGTTCTTGCCTCCCTACCTATTTTGTCCTCTGCTACCTTCACTATTTCATCTCTCAATTTTACCCATTCCTCCTCTACTGTTTTATTTTCCACTGTTTCTGTCAATTGTTGCCTAAAGCTCCCTCTGAAATTGTTAAGAACCTCAGGTTCCTTCAATTTATCCAGGTCCCATCTCCTTATTTTCCTACCTTTTTGTAGTTTCTTTAGTTTCAGCCTACAGTTCATAACCAACAAGTTATGGTCAGAGTCTATATCTGCCCCTGGGTATGTCTTACACTGTAGAACCTGGTTCCAAAATCTATGTCTTACCATTATAAAATCTATCTGGTATCTCCCGGTGTCTCCTGGTCTCTTCCACGTATACAACCTTCTTTTGTTATTCTTGAACCAAGTGTTTGTTATAACTAAATTATGTTCTGTGCAAAATTCTACCAGGCGGCTTCCTCTTTCATTCCTTTTGCCCAGACCATATTCACCTACTAT